>OX421905.1:22119594-23369594 GCA_949128165.1 Lathronympha strigana
TAAAGCTGTATCCACACTTGTATTATTTTGACGTATCGTACCTCCGTCGCATCATGGCCACGACACCTGGGATGATGCGGATCACATCTGACATCTGAATCCGCAACCGCGGATCTTCCTCCTCATTTTCAAAATCTGCATCCGCATCCGGCTCCTCATTAAATCGATACAGAGCTTATGCGGATGCGGATGTGGAACAAGTCGGTACAGGAACGTCTCGGCGACGGCGCACGTGCTAGGCAAAGAAAGTAATTTCACTATTATCCAATAAGAATATCGAGATTTTCGAGATTTGTCAATCGAGCTCTTACGTCCTTGACGAGAAATGACGAGTCTGTTTATTTTTATTCGATTAAAGTTTTAATATTTGGGGCTTTTTATGCACCTAATTTTACATTCGCTTCCGCATCCGTATCTGCGGATGTGAGCCTTTTCATATCCGCATCCGCATCTGCATCCGCGTACGTCAAAAATCAGCATACGCAACATCCCTGATCCCTAACGATTACTATACGCTTAGGTGCTACGCGCCGGAACTACGATACGGCAAAATGTGGTCCATACAAGTGTGGACCCGGCTTAAAGTGCACTCGAAAAAAATCATTCCGAAACTCCACAAATCGCTCGCTCTACACAATAACAAGTAATAAAACTCATACGTAAACAGGACCCGGCAAAATACTAGGGTTAATTAAATACATTTCCGCCGACCGTTACGATGTTATTAAATTGTTCGACGGTCTTGTTTTACGATGGACTCGAATACCGAAGATTTAATTACCGACCTGGGTAATCAAATGTGTTAATTTGATTAACGGTCACCCGAAAATAATGGCAACGTAAAATGAAACGGCGGATATTAGGATTCAATTTCAGGTAGGGTTGTAATGGTTTAAAATGGTAATTAAACACCGTGGAATGGAAAAGTGAGTGGAATACTTTGGTAAAACACTGAAGGCGCAGATAGGTACCTTTTATTTCGCAAGACCAGTTGTCCGTAGTGTCGCCATCTATTAGTATTATGGCGCGTCACTGGAATTGACAACAGCTACCGGAGGAGACCCCATAACCTTAAAACATGCGTCGGAACGAAGTTCAGATACTTATTCTTATTTTTCAATTTTCACAGGGTTTTATATTAATTATTTTTGTTTTTATTGTAGAATACCCCTAGGCAATGTATTACTAGCTTTAAAAGCTCCTCTGGCATTGTAGACCAACCTTTGTTTTTGTTTTTATTTTTTGTAACTTTTTTTTATTGACGGAAAGAATTCGCATTCTTTCAGTCATCATCTTAACCCTGTGAAAACGAGTGATGTAAAGGGCTCGAAACGTAGGGTCTTGATGGTTTGTAGGTGGGTGGTGGAGCTTCGGTAGTTTCAATGAACAACGATCGCGGAAAAAGAAGCCAATATTATAGATCGGAAGGTAAAACCTGACTTATCAAATGACGCACAATTTCGTCAGGTCTTTCTCGCACCGTGCCAATTAGAAACGTTCGTCTTTAATAACCACTCCGGAATGACTAAGGATACAAGGAAAATCAAAACCAATACTCTTGTGTTTATTACGTTACTTATTTTGAACTTAAATAATATTTACTTAGGATTCAAAATTGCTTAGAAACTGAGTTCTTAAGATGAACGAAGCGTATCAGTACCAGTTCAAGGTAAGGAACATCATACGAGTAAGCTTGGGTTTTACGTAAAGTTTATTCACACAGGCCCGTATTAAACATCAAAGCACACGTCTGCGCAAAAAATATTAAATTAATACCTATATTATTACTAATAAGTGGTGTTTTGTGTGAAATTCACTCGAAACAAAGGGTAGCTAATTGGTAACAATAATAATACAAAGTGGATATTCAAATTATTAAAAAATGTACAATATGTGGACGTGGAACGAAACGGAGACACCAAACATCAGCAAAGAACACAATACAATCGCGACAAGAGAAAGATATACACACAGTGAAACGGAGCTTGAAATTTTGTTTGTGATTAATCGTATAATACTAGGACTGTGTTGGTGCGGTGCTGTGCTCTCTCTACTAGCATTTATCTTTGGACTGTTCTCTTGGATCCTTTTACCGAAATGGCGACATTTTCGGAACTACGTGTTTCAGAATATAATTTTTTGTTGCCTAATATACACAGTGTGCCCACTCCACGTGTACTTTACTGCTGATAAAAAGGTTTCTTATGTTATTGGAATAATCTTTTCATTTATTGTTAACGTGTTCATACACTGGCTAGTAGTAGCCACTATCATGTTTTACTTGGATCTCGTGAAAGTGTTTAATAACAACTTCAAGTACAAGTTCTGGCTGTCGACAATGTTTGCTTGGATGGTTCCCGTGATAGTCACGGTGTTGTTCGTATATGTGAATTTCCCTCCAGCTTATTTAACAACAGCTGAAACGATTTTGAACTTTTTATTATATGTAAGGATTCTGATGTCGTTGTGCTACCTTAAGTCTAGAAGTACTAGTAAACAGCAAACTTGCCAAGTAGTACTTTTTTCTACATTAGCATTTTTTATTACTGGATTACTATTGTATTTTCCTGTTCTTGTGGCTAAGTTCAGTCCAGTAACATTGGTATGGAGTATGAAACTAGTGGCGGCTCTGTTTATGCTGACCGCTATACTGATAAGCATTTCTTTTGTTTTTATGAAATCCAATAGGATTTTGTGGAGTGAATATTGGGCACGTGTTAGAAGCATTCGACGAGCATCTGATTTATAAAGATCATGATGTTATTTTTACTTGTTTTCCTGTTTGTACGCGATTGCCTACTATCCGGTAAAATATAATAGTTGTTCCATGTTTCGTTAAATAAGTAATTGAAGTAAATAGAGTCTAAGTGTTCTTATTTTATAGCGTTATTATTTCCCCTTTGTTTAAGTGTTTTAGTTTTTTACCATAATCATTCCGAAAATAACGGGAAATCCACCTATTATTATCATGTCAAGAGTCCCCTTTCGGATCTTTTTGATGATTTCCGATGACCGAATACCCCCTAATTTATTATTTTCTCAAAAAACCCTATTGATTTACATCGAAACGTATTCGAATACCTTTTCTTAACTTGACAACAAAAGTTTTGAATATTTTACAAGTTGCTATTTTAGATTTAAGGTAGGTAGAGGTAGGTAGCTAGATAAGTTACACTTACTGTATATATTTTGAAAATAAATGTTATTTGAAGTTGCCAACTTCCGTAAATAAACCTATCTCATCTTATCGAATCGATATCGACACAGCTAGACGTGGGAGCGTTGTTACACCGTAAATTTTCAGTTTTGTGAGTTTCTGTCCTCTTCGTCTGACTCGAGTCGTAAGATCATTGAACCTACATGTGGTATTACACGTAGTATTGATAACATCCTCCGAATAGCATCCGCTAGGTTAACTTAATAATAATTGAAAAAACGACTCAATGTGGAAATTTATGATTTCTAAAAGTACCTATGTGCATGAAATGATCTTAAGAAAAATCGATTTTTTATTGATGGTGTATTCGCGTAACGGTTGGTATCAAACTTACATCCACAAAAAAATGTATTGAGAACGTCCTGTATGCGTAGCCAAGATGCCAATGGCTAACGCTAAGTCGCGATCATAACGCAACTTAGCCACACTAATAACACACACAATAACACACACTAATAAGGTAGAGCGATAGAGAGAGATAACTACTATACGCTTCTGAGCGTGAGCGATTGGCATTTTGACACGCTGTTCAAAATCAATTTAAAAAATTGTAAAGAATGTTAAGTAAGGCTTTATATCCTACCTTTTTATCGTGTCCCCAAGCAATGTAATGAATATGGCAGAAGAACCTGGAAGTGCATCCTCCCCCAAATATTAAATAATTTACCTTTGGAAATTGTACAGAAACTTGAACTTCTAAATAGGAAATGTGTTAAAAAAATACTTTATTAAGGACATTCTCGAGACAGATGGAGTGGATGCGCTACCAGGCTGTTCCAATGTATAACAATAATAATAATAAGTAGACTTGGCTCACGAGGTAACCGCCATGTGGGAGGTTGATTCGGCGATCATTGTACCGATAGTTGTTTCGGCGAACGGTCTTATAGCGAAGAATCTCGACCAACATCTCGAGAGGCTCTCGCTACGAAGTTGTGGTTGGATCAAGGGTCAGATGCAGAAGGCGGTAATACTGGACACTGCGCGCATAGTCCGAAGGTTCCTCTCTTTGCGGCCCTAACCACCGGCAGCCTGGGCCCAGTCCTGTTGCCGGCGGCACTCTAGGTGAGGTTTTTTATAATATGTATTTGTTTTGTATTTTTTTTTGTATGTTGTTTTGTATTTTATTTTTATATACGTATTGTAAAAATCCTAACCTAAGGAAAAAAAAATAAACGAATAATAAGGTAAGCACCACATATATACATATAATTCATAAGTGTGAGCAACTCAGCTTTATAACCGAGGCCTCACAAAATAATCTTTAATATTAAGAGTAAGGTAGCCTAGTCTACGATAAAATAAAATAAAAATTGTTCTAAGAACGATTCAATAGTTAAATTAGCAAAAAGACACAAAGAGGTAGTAGAAACGTGACGTTAATTAATACATTATTTGCCAGTTATACCATGTTACATAATACATAAATCGTGCATCATACATGAACACACGGAATCAATACATTCAGAATGTGCATTGAATGGGAAATCCTTTTTACTTTTTTGGCGGTTTCATTGGTACTGATCATTTGTGTAATTTATCATTTTCAAAATATGAATGTGGAGTGAGTGAGAAGGTGTGAGGACCGAGACTGGAGAGAGAGTGAAGCACAAATTTACGCCATTTTCATGCGTTCGCAGCGCTTCCTAACCCAGTCATTGAACTGAAAGCTCGTAAGGAAATTTTGGTTATTTTGGAAATAAATTATTATAGCTGATCTTTCTGGCGAAACGGATATATCGTGAGTCTAGTATTATATTTATATAGGCAATAAATCCAACAAAATATTGTTATACACGAATTGTCACAAATATGTACACACATGCTACAAACGTTTTTCTAGTAGGATTTTTATGTACTTATACAGAGTGAAACGAAAGTCCCGAACAATACTTACGTCCTAATCAGGGTCATTGACCTTATCAGCTGTTAAAGTATCGTTCGGGACTTTTGTCCCCTTTTGTGACCCTGTATGTTTGTTGGTTTGGTCGTTTAAAATGGGTGAGACCTAGTTTCTACTTATGGTAATACTTAATTCCCATTGATTACATGGTAATTTGCTTCTAGCGAAATAACACATCTAACACTCGCGCCGTACATTTTTTTATATTTAACGGTTTTACGTGAATAATTTTTCTTCGGTTCCACGTTTAGCAGATAAAATTCATAAATGTCATGTATTTTGATTATGAGTTTTCATAGAATTTAAAACGTATCATATTTTTTTTCATACTGATCTTTGTGTTTACATATAAAAATCTAAGGCCGCAACGCAATCTCATATACACAAAGTAGTATTTCTCATACCGCTCTAATTTTTATGCCGGATTAAGGATGGCTCAAACTAGCACGGGACGGGACGGAGCGGGACGGGAAAATCTGTCAATTTCTATAGAAAGAATCATGTGATAGCTCGGAGCCCTCGGATGTCACGTGAGGCTTTCTATATATATTGACAGGTTTTTCCCGTCCCGCCCCGTCCCGTCCCGTTCTAGTGTTAGTCATCCTTTAAGACTAAGTCATAATTTGTATAATACTTATGTATAAACTTTTCTTTGAAATTAGTGTATAAACCAGGATCTGTTATCATTCGTGCATAATAGGCAGAGAGAATCATACTGCCTTTTTCTTACTTTTGTATTGCCACTTCGACAAAAAGGGAAGGATATAGATTTTTAAATTTGCTGCGTGTTTGAGACTGTAACTACGAAATAGAAGCTGCGATGCAAGAAGTTAGCAGTAGACTAGACAGGCCCAGACCCAGGTGGCAGGATGACACCCGACAAATCCTACGACAATTGACTGGCTGAAAAGTAAATTTAGAGGCAAATATATTAGCCTCCTAACACCGAGAGGCTTTTGTTCTATTTTATAAGGTACCCTCTAATTCAATAAAGGTTTAAATACTTTAAATAAAATACTACACAAGATACAAACATGTGTATTCAAGATAAGTAATTACAATGATTGTTATCACATACAATTTACAATGTATTGGGCAAATTTTGAAAGATTTCAAGATTTAAAAGATTGATTGAACATTTTTTTTAAAACATTTATTTTCGAAATATGCGATGATCTAACTCTACGTAAAATAGGTCCTTGAGGCATTGTACCTATGCCGCCAGCATCCTAGGTACAATGCCTCAAGGACCTTTTTTAAACATAAAAGCATATATGTTCTTTTCATCCGTTTTCCTGCCGAATAAACCTGACTTGGACTATCGTAAGATAATGTCTGAGGACCAAAGCCATAATGCCCAATATATTCACGTGGCTCAGATTTCCCTGCTTGATGTTGAAGCCCAGCTAAATCGCTTAAAACCTAGGAGCTCCCCGGGCCCAGACAACCTCCCGGCTTTCATTTTGAAAGGGTGCAAGGAGTGGATTATTACACCCCTGGTACATATCTTTAACTTGGCCTTAGAAACCGGGGAATATCCTAGTCATTGGAAAATCACGAGGGTTAAGCCTATACCGAAGTCGAACAAATCTACCCAGGTCGAAGAACATCGACCTATCGCTATCCTCTCTGCTGTAGCCAAGCTGTTCGAGTCAGTCATGAAGGGTTTGGTGGCTCCGCAAATTAAGCCTTTTCTCTGTGAGTCCCAGCATGGCTTTAGACCTCGGCGCTCTGTTGAAACAAATCTGTTGACTCTGGTGGATTCTATCACAGACCATCTTGACCAAAGCACACAAGTCGACGTCTTGTACTACGACTTTAGAAAAGCCTTTGACCGTGTGGATAATGATGTTCTATTAAGTAAGTTATGCAATTTTGGATTTTCACCAAAGCTGCTACGATTTTTCTCCAGTTATCTGAGTGACAGGCAACAATTTGTACAACATGGCTGTTTCGTCTCGAACCCCTATCAAACTCGCTCCGGCGTCAGTCAGGGGTCTGTTCTGGGTCCGTTGCTGTTTGGGATTATGATTGATGATCTCGCATCAGTCCTCAGGTCGGCTAGATGCTTGCTATATGCCGATGATCTGAAAATTATTTATGGCGTGCAGGAATTATCCGACTGTCTATCTCTGCAAAGGGATGTAGAAAATGTTTACCAATGGAGTATCAGGAATAGACTGGCTTTTAATACTTCTAAGTGTGCGGTCATTACCTTTAGTAAGGCTCGCAGCCCACTCCACTACGAGTATCTGCTGGGAGTAGAAAAAATTGTCCGTGTCAATTCGATACGGGATCTAGGAGTCACCCTAGATACCCGTCTAAATTATCATGAACATATTTACTCCTTGACGCGTGACTGCTATAAGAGACTTGGCTTCGTTATAAGAAATTCCAGAGAATTTAGCGATATCAGTGCCATCAAACTTCTTTATACTGCTCTTGTCAGGAGTAAATTAGAGTCAGCGTCCGTCATCTGGAACCCCTATGAAGCCTCATACATTTTACTTCTGGAGCGAGTTCAAAAGGCTTTTTTACGTTTTCTGTACAAAAAAATGTACGGATACTACCCCTTTCTGTACCCAACCAAATTTTTACTGGGTTCTTTGGGTTTTAACTCCCTCGAAGTGAGACGTAATTTTGCCCTTCTTACTACTTCTTGCGGCATACTTCGCGGGGAGTCTGATTGTGTGGAGCTTGCCACGCAATGGGTAAGACTATACGTCCCTCCTCTGACTAGGATTGATTTTCGACCTCGTGATCGTCCCCTGCTGGCAGTGCCTCACTCTCGAACTGAGTTTCGTAAACAGTCCCCTCTAGTACGTTCCTTGCAACTTCTGAATGGGCTCTTAGCATCAGCACCGGAGTGTGATTTGTTTGCTGGCAGGAATAATTTAGTGCGTGATGAATGTTTGGCGTTTTGTGAAAAGATGGATGTGCGTCCTTCTACTGTTCAATAGTGCTTGCCTATTATTTGCTTTTTCTAAATTATTACCTATTATGTTTAAATTATAAGTTACAATATGTGTACCTACTATGTAGTTTCGCAGTGCCTTAGTTTATTGACTGTTATGCTGTGTAACTAAATTTAACAATAAATAAAAAATAAAAAAAATAAAAAAAATAAAACAATAAGTTCGTAAGTAGCTGCATTAGTATAACTGTGTCGCAGCTCTTACGCCCACCTCGGGGCAGAAAGGGGTTGTGTTCTAAAGTGAAACATTCATACTGATAAAAATACAAAGCTTATATGTACATAATACATATAATTATGTTAGTTTAGCTAAAAGAGTTAGTTAGGCTTGCTAAAATATGGTTAGAATTATTAATTAATATTACAATTATATAGGTAAGTAGGTATTAGGTTTATCACGTTAAGTAACCTTTTACTCTTTTATTTATTTTTCATTAGAAATCATTAAACAGTGTTTCGTTCTCTTTGTAATTAAGTTATTTTATAAAGTTTGTTATTTTCATCTTGCATTCCCTGTATGTCAGTGTGTAAATGTTTAACAGTGCATT
Organism: Lathronympha strigana; assembly: GCA_949128165.1. Classification (NCBI taxonomy): domain Eukaryota; kingdom Metazoa; phylum Arthropoda; class Insecta; order Lepidoptera; family Tortricidae; genus Lathronympha; species Lathronympha strigana. The sequence continues at coordinate 22,128,237 of OX421905.1, forward strand.
CAATTTATTGTACATTTTAGCTGAGAGATAGTCATAATGTCGCCTAGCCAAAGCAATACGCGTGGGTTTAAGTTTGCAAATAAGGTCTCTACCCATCGCTTAGTAGTTGTTTTTTTAACAAAAGGTGTTCAAAAGTTCAAGGTGTTTTTGCGCAGTCCATTATCAAAATAATTAATTGTCTAATATTTGAGACCTTAGGAGGAAAATAGTTAGTAGTTACATCGAAAGTGTGATAAAAAGCATACCCACCGGGCTTTACTATACCTAAACTACTACTAAGATCAAATATACAAAGGTTGCTATTTTTATATATATTTTTTTACGTAAGTAATTAAAAGAAAACACGGCCAACACTCGTTGTTCAGCACTTTTCTCTGTCAATTAAGTGACTGACAGCGATATTAAAAAAAAATACATTATAAAGTTGTCTGTGGTATTCCATAAGACCACCATAAAGCGATGCTCTAATGGGTTTTCATACAATGTATGTATGAACACCGTTGTTTTTTTATATTTTTGTAGTTGGCACACGTCTTCCACATCCTGCCAACTTTCGAGAATTGCTTTTTTCGCTATTTTAGCTGTCGTAGAAAAACTAGCGTATGCAACAGCTCATAGTTGATTCTTAAAATAAAACTCGGTACGTCGTCTCGTTTTGTAACGGCGACCCTCAAGTTTTGAAAACCCTTATGATATCACTGTTGCATAAATTACTATTATTAAAAATATGCTACTTTGACATAACATAACTCGTCGTAAAAGAAAGTTGTAAGTAGTATTTGCGAAGTCGTTAATTGCCGAGATAAAACTGCAGAAGCAGAAGCTGGCGACCCATTTGCTGGTTTGTTCAAGATGTGTTTACCTTGCGCACGTTTTCCATTGCACAAAAAAATGTATCGGAAGATTCGGAAGTAATAATTTTTAAACTTTTTCTTTTAATCCCACGTGTGGTTTCAGGATTATGTTTGTTTTCTGTGGCATAGTAGCTCCTTTTGAGTGTGATTTTTGGAAAGCTTCATTCGTTCTTAGCTTTGTTTGGGAGCGCTTTGGTTGAGAGAGGTTCATAGAGCTGTAGACTCCAAATTATTCTGCTCAAATTGGAACTACTCACAGGACTTCAGTCAATATCTAAAATTTTGGTTATGCATGTATGGATAGCTGATATTCTATATACCGGGTGTTGACTGTAACAGGAGCAACAAATTAAATCGCAGGTAGTACTCCTCAAACCTAACAATTTTTTTTCAACAACTTTTAAAAATTATGTTCTCCGTAGGTTTTCACTTTCTCATACAAACTAAATAGTATTTTCAATATACGTTAACATCAGCCTAATTTACGTCTTCTAACAAAGTTTAAAGTGTAATAAAAATCAAAACACATGTTATTTTTAAAAGTCGCTGAACAGATGTTGTTCTGTTTGGCTAGAACTACCTACGATTAAATTTATTGCTCTTGTTACAGAGAACACCCGGTATATGTGTTTTAAATTTATACCTACTTAGATTTAGATTCAGATACATTTAAGGATGACTCAGACACGCACGAGACGGGACGGGACGGAAAAATCTGTCAATTGCTATTGAAAGAATCACTTGATAGCTCGGAGCCGTCGGATGTTAAGTGACGTTTTCTATAGAAATTGACAGATTTTCCCGTCCCGCCCCGTTCTAGTGTGAGTCATCCTTTATCATCATCAATGCTTATCGTGGTTTAATCCCATAGTGGCTAGTTTAGGTCGTCAACTGGATCGCGTTAAGAAGTCATGGTAAGGCCTCTGAAGGCGTAGTATAAAAATTGTACGACATTAACTCCTCGACCGCGTTAGCGTATCGGGAGTTCAAATTATGTTTGCCGTTTATTTAAATCATCCGGCAACTTTCATATTTTGACCCCTCGATACGCTAACGCGGTCGAGGAGTTAATGAAAATGAATGAAAATGAAAAATTTGTTAATGTCGTACAACTTTTATACTAGGCCTTCAGTTGTATGGCAGCGACTCAGTTTAGGTCCTAAACTGAGTCGCGTTAAGACGTCATGGTAAGGCCCCTGTGTGCGTAGCCAAGATGCCAATCTCTCACGCTTAATAACGTATCGTAGCTACCTCTCTCTTTCACTCTTCTTTATTAGTGTGACAATGACAGTTGCGTTTCGTTAGCGACTGGGCGTGAGCGATTGGCATCTTGGCTACGCACCCTGTACAGTCAACGGAGACGCTGTGGACAACGTCGCCATAACAGATACGAGTAACTTAAATGATGCTGATGCTGCCACCATCATTTGTAAAAGATGCTGTAGCCAATATATGTTTTTGAAGTCGATTGAAAACTGATGTTCGCTTAGAGTTTGACGTACCGTTATAAAATGGAAACAAACTCCAGTAGTTTAAGAGTGATTGCACCGTAGGGTAAGTTTTAACGAGACGCTATTGACTCTGAGCTTGTCGTCACTGCCAACTTGTAAAGCCTTATTTATACAACAAAACTTTTCAATAATGTGTCGTTAAACTAAACTTCCAATAGGACTGGTGATCTTTTTTTAGCCGACTGCAGGGCAGACAAAAGGAGCGTTTTGTATTCAACTTGTATGTTGCTAATATATAACGGCCCCTTATACCTCTAGTATCGACTCAAAGGCTTCGGAGATAATTTTTTTTATGCTATAGGGGGCAAACGAGCAAACGAATCGCCTGATGGTAAGCGATTAACGTCGTCCATGGACACCCGCAACACCAGAGGTGTCGCAAGTGCGTTGCTGGCCTTTAAGGTGGGAGTACGCTCTTTTCTTGAAGGTCTGAAGGTCGTATCGGTCCGGAAAAACCGCTGGCGACAATTCGTTCCACAGTTTAGCTGTGCGAGGCAGGAAGTTTCGGGAAAAGCGCACAGTTGAGGACTGCCAACCATCTAAATGGTGAGAGTGGAAATATTGTCGCGTAGGGCGATGGCGGAAAGAAGCGGCAGGGATTAATCCGAACAATTCCTCGGAACACTCCCTATAATACATGCGATAGAAAATGCAGAGTGAGGCCACATCTCTACGTAGCGCCAAGGGATCAAGCCGATCAGAAATACGTTGGCAGTTGACAATTCGAGCTGCTCTCCGTTGGATGCGGTCTAGAGGAAGAAGCTGGTACTTAGGTGCCCCTGCCCAAAGATGAGAGCAGTATTCCATATGCGGGCGAACCTGCGCCTTATAAAGCTGTAGGCGATGGGCCGGCGTGAAATACTGCCTCGATCTATTGAGCACACCGAGCTTCTTCGAGGCCAATTTGGCCTTACCCTCTAGGTGGCCGCGGAACTGGACTTCACTCGAGATGTCAACGCCAAGGATTCCAATACTGGCTGTGGCAGATAGGGGAGTGCTCTCAAAACGAGGTGACGCGACGAACGGAAGTTTTTTTGCGGTGAACGCGCAAACCTGTGTCTTTGTAGGGTTAAAATGGACCAAATTAAGTCGACCCCAATCTGAGACTTCTTTTAGGGAGGTCTCAATTTCGGACACAAGTTTGTTCCGGCTCTCAATGACGTTTTCCCGGGAAATATTGGCGCGGCCGGTGTAGGAGGCATCACCCGTACTATCATCAGCATAACAATGAATGCCGCTAGTTTGCAACATGTCATTGATATGCAGGAGGAATAGCGTGGGTGATAGCACACAGCCTTGAGAGACATATTCAAAATACCTACTAATTAGATTATTTTCAGTCGTCGGATAATCTAAAAGTAGATCTTCAAAATCGTGTTTGCAAATACAGGCGCAAATATTCAGTCGATCACCCCTCCAGGCGAGGACAAATAGCAACTATTACACCCACCGCTGAACAGCTGCCAGGTGTCCGGATTAATTCATAATGATAGTATGACACACTAACTTGAGGGGTTCCGTGGCTCTATTAATTGCACACCTACCTGTTTCGGAAACCTCTCCGTTTATAAGTTATGAAAAAAATATTATTTTAAACAGACAGACAGTCAGAGCGGCACCATAAGGCTTCCATTTCTACTATTTTGGTACGGAACCCTGAAAATCTAAATGGTGGATTTTGGCGTGACATTAAGTTAATTAGAAAACTCCCGTGAGTATCAGACATATTAAAATTCTCATAGCGGGTTACTCACGTCAATAAAGACTCGACTGTCGAGAGCTGACCGCGCTGGGGCTCGCAGTGTGCGTAGAGCAGTCGCCGCGGCTACACGCATGACTCATGAATAAGGGACACGGACTGTTCCGAAACATGTCGAGCTATTTTCGACTTTATTGACGTGAGTAACCCGCTATGAGAATTTTAATATGACATTAAGTTAATTATAGTCCCTTATATTATCTTAAAATACATATTTTTTCTACCCAGTTAACAGTATACTTACTTTACCTAAGATTTCTACTGAATAACTAAGATATATAAACTTAGCGTTGGATTTCGGTTTCGGTTGGTAAGATTAGAAGTTGGCATCACAACTGGTTCAAAATTTCGTAATATTTTTAGTTGGCAACCGCGACAACACATTGCGGCGCGCCGAGTGGCAACGGCTGGCCATGTATATATTAGTGTTGCCGCAGGTCAACTCCATTTCGTAGATAAGGAATTAAGGTGGGGGGTTCAAAACTGCCCCGTGTGTATATTTGCCCCGCTTTCCCCTACGACTTAAATAAAGCAGCAGTGGCGGAGCGCCAAATGTTCTTTGGGTAAGCCGAAGCTGATTTTGCCTGTTTTTTCTTTGAGTCGTAAAGGGAAAATGTGCTAGATTCGCACACGCAAAGGAAGCCGGCAGGAATCGGGTTCTATAAACACCCGCTACTGTAAAACAGCCGGGCTTTTCTCTTTTTTATATAACTTATTTAAAACAAAGCAATTACCTTCAAGCGCCTACACCTAATGTTTGGATTAGGCTCCCTTTCCTTTTGGATTAGGAGCCGTGTCATAAGCCGAAAAATCGCTAGGAAGAAAAACATCAAATTATAAATACGTTTCACGATGAAACCCGCCAAACTTATTAAATGCAATCCTTGTAACCGCTAAAAGCATTTCCAGCCAATCCTACTTTCCTACATGTTCGTACTGGGTTTCTGTAATGGACTTACGAATAACTAAAGCATGGAAGTAGTACGATAACTGTCAAATGCCAACAGTTTGGAGCGGGCTTGAAATTGGCAGTGGATTCCTCAAATGTCGTAAGTCTAACCTAATTACGTGCCTCTTACGACATTTGTAAAATCCACTATCAAAATACGCGACCAAGTTAAGTTGTAATGCATTGATACCGACTACCAAATCACAACGATGTATTTAATTTGGCTGCTTGGACGAATTGCATCAAAAGAGATCAGCAAAACTGTTGACAACTTACGGAATTGGAGAAATAACAAACATATATACATCTCTTTTTGACACTTCCTTTACTTGGTAAGGAAGTGAAGGACGAGTTTATGACTTTGATGTTCTCAGTTTTGACGGGGGCTTGTGTGAGTCATCCTTAAGACCTATTTCAAATCGTGTTATATTTTCCAAAACTGTGTTGCTGTGAATACTGTGGACCGTATTTAATATTAAAAGGTGTCGTTCAGGCACGACTCGCCGGAGTAGGGATAGTTTGAGTGAGAGTGGCGTTGCTAAGTAAGTGGGATGTTTTACCGGGACGACGTACAATGCTAACGAGAACATTTAATTTTTTAAAAGCGATGCTAAAAGAGAGGCGCTATAAGTTTGACTTGCGTTATTATCTGTGTGTGTATAGCTCCTGATTATCCCGATTTAAATGCGTTTCAGAAGTTGAGAGGAGAGAGAGGTAAGCGGTATCCATATCAACAAAAAGTTGACACTTCGCTGATTCATCAGTCAAGCCGCGACCATGTCACATGAAACAGTGTCGAAACGTCAGTATATTAAGGTAAAGCGAGTCATCCTTAAACCGTTGAATTTGGAGAGCTATTAAGTAATTTTGGAACATACCTACTTCAAGTGTTGTGTGGGTTCACAACGAAAAGTAGTTTTTTGAAACTGTTATATTATAAAATTCAACTATGTAACCTTAGATTATAAATTTAAAGAGATGTCATTTACTACAGAAAAAGTGACCAAGACCCCCAGAGCCCAGGACTGGGATCAAACCAGCGATTCCATGCTTTTGCGGCAGACGCCCTAACCACTAGGCCACCCGACCACGGCAGCGAGAGAACGACGAAGAAAACATGAACCAAAATATTTATTATAATTAATAAATGATTTAATTCATGCTTTTCAATTGTTGTGTGACCTTAAAGTAAATATTAGGGTCATCCGCAGTGTAGACTGTACTGTAGTAGCGGGGAATTGCAGGGCGGGGCGCGGCCGCGGTTAGTAGGAATTAGGGGCGATTAGGACCAGTCTACCGAAGCCATGCACCTAAGTTCCGGCGTGAAGGATTTGCCCACCGACGGGTGATCACTATTCAGTTTGTGATTTGAAGGTGGAAATAGCACAGGTTTACAATGGTTTCTTCCGTTATGAAGGTCACAAAAATATTTGGCACGCTTTTATGGTGCAAATAACAATAAAGTTAATTGCAAAAATTACTTTCTTTTAATATTATTTCTCCACGACGTTTTACATATTTAACATTTTAAGGTCCTTCAACGGTCTACGATAATATACGTCGTCTGTCTCCTCTACCTAAAGGATGGCTCGCACTAGGACTTCTATAGAAAGAATTACGTGATAGAGTCAGTCTATGCTAAGTTTCCTAGATTTCGATAACACAGATTGTGAAAGTGTTAAGTAAACGTCATAATTACATCGAAGTTTGACGTTTAAAATAACACTTTCACGTCTGACAGTTCATTTACTGAGAAAAGATAACGTGGTTTGACTCTAGCTCGGAACCCTCGGGGGTAACGTGACGTTTTCTATAGAAACTGACAGATCGGCCCGGTCCGGTGAGTCGTCCTTAATGCGACTGTTTATTATCCTCTTATCTTCTTTAAGTGAGGGACATTGGTATAGCACCGTAGCATGCTCAGTCGACGCCGGCGCGCGCCGTTTTGTCCAACTAGGTGATGCTGCGAAATAACATTTTCGATGATCGTCTGCTTTTTTGTTAAGCTTGCATCGTTTCAGGTACGTCACTACACTTATATTGTGTTGTACTAAGGTACAACACTACACGTAGATTTTGTTTGGTTATGAGCAAGTTAAGGTAAATATACGTGTGCTCAACACTGCCCCAATAGTTGCCATCTCGAATGTTAAGTCGAATGCTAGGTGTTAACTATTGGGCATTAGAGCGTCGAGCACTAGTAGGTACATTTACCTTATAATTTTAAAGCGTTTGGACAAAAATGTATAGGTGACAATTAAGTTTTATACTACTACTAAAATTATAATTCAATCGAACATAGTTCTGATCTATCTATCACTTCACCTATTATTTCAAACAAGGGAATGCGAGTCTGTCCTCTGCATAATGTATGTAGATTATACAGTGTGTAAGTCTAATATGGGCGATAAATTAAACCAGACATAGAATTAAATTACGAAACGGTTAAAACTCACGTATTACCACAATATAGGCGTGACATGTTTCAACTGCATCGGGCAGTCATCGTCGGACAGTTAGAGTGGTGTCAGACATAGTGTTATCATAATTTGAAAGGTGTTTTTAGGGTCAACCTAATGTTGATCACTAATAATATTTTAAAATTTCTCAGCAGGCAGCGTTTAACGCGAGTGTGTTTGTGTTTGCATTACGAATGATGTTGTACGGATAACATTTAAATAGCAATAAAATTCTAAGTTAAATCATAGCCTATACTATATAACCACCGTTAAGAGATTCACCCGTACTATGTTTACACACTGTATTCTAACGATTACAGGCAATAGGTACCTACTCTAATGTAGGTTATCTATACGGTTTCTTTTTATTGAAACTTCATACCTAATATAGCTCCTTCTTGACTATACCTAGTATACCTACCGATAATATCGCCTTTTCACTTGAAGATAACACACCTATTCCATTAAACCTTTTAGGCGTACAAAAAACCTATTCGTATTTATTTATTTCCAACCTACGCATTTGATAAAAAAATCTCGCCAAAAGAATTACCAAAAGAAAGGCACGCAATTTAAATGAAGATAAAACAACACCATTGAAATACTCCTGAAATGAGGGCCTAACAAAAGCAGATATTTATCTCGAACGAATAAAACGCTATGACAGTTGACTACCTTATCAACACAACTTTATGGCTACTATTAAAGTCTTCGGGCCAACAATGGCCGAAACAGGAAAATATTTGTTTCAAAAAATTCACTGCATTTCGTTTGGAGAACGTTACGTAAGTGAAGGTATGAAAAGTATTCAGAAGTGCTGACTGAAATTCCCCTATGTACCGCCTCGGCGGTGAGCATTGAACGTTGCAAATCGTCCGTTCAGCACTTCAGCCCGGTTTAGAATATTCAAACGGGCAACATTATATTTTATGTCGCCAGCGTCGAGCAATAAGTTCGTATATTACCATAATGCTTTGCCGAACCCGAGTATGAATGCCTGAGCACGAGCATTGTTCGAACAGTTTTATTCTATTACGCGACTAAAACTTTAAACAGGACTGTCTGCCGACTCGGACGGCTATAAGCACTAAATCAAAACTTTCCCGTTAGGGAGGGACCCTCAAGTAGTGTTCGCGGAACACGCTTGGGATATGGGTGGGCTTGCCAATTGGTCCGTTTTCCATACATTCACTCCCTAATTCATAAAATTGGGTATAGTGCCGCGAAACTCAAATATTAAGCCATTTAAGTCGAAATGATACAGTTTAAAACCGATTAGCAAGCTAAAGTGAATGAATATTACTACGGGGCAGACATTTTCAGTAATAATCTAGCTTTATTCAATTCTTGGCACTGCCAGACGTCAAAGAAATAGTAAAAAAGTCCTTTTTAATGAAATGTATATTTCTGCTTACTCGTACTTTATTTCACAAAACTTGGGGTTATTTCAAGGACACGATGTCATTGTTTCAAACGTAATCTACATATATAAGTGAGTTTCAAGGGCAAAAGGGTAGGGTTGTAGTATTTTATGCAATTTAGCACAATTTTAACTAGAATAACGAAAGTACTTTCCTGATTTTGCGTTGTATTACCTACTTAATCTTGTTTTTCAATCTTTCGGTTGTTTTGCAACATTTTCTAGAAGATGTAAAAAGTATATGTTAAGGTATAATATTGTCTTCTGTTACCGCGATTGTTACCTATACGTTGAAATTAAACACTTTAGAACGGATTAATCGCGTTTATTAACACCATGATCCTACGTTTCGAGCTCTTTCAGCACTCGTTTTCATAGGGTTAAGATGATGACCAAGAAGATGATGAAGGGCTCGAAACGTATGATCATGGTGTTAATAAACGTGCTTAATCCGTTCTAAAGTGTTTAATTTCAATTAAGTACATATACTTTGAAACTTGAGTTTTCAGGTAAAAATACAACACTTTCCAAAAGTTTATTTATTAATAAAGTGCTAACAACTCTTGTGTCGACTCTTAACTTGTTGATCAATCTTAACAAGGCAAAGAGGGTAAATACGTTACGCTATAAATAAAACTTTAAATTACGTTAAACTTGCTTAAAGCTCAAACTTAATTCTTCAAACTTTACAACTGATGTCTATTGAAAAACTTAAAAAGATCTTAACTTATTACAATTGTAGACTGTAGGTATAGAAGCAATGTAATGAATATCGGTTTTGTAATATTCGCGAATAAGAATACGAATACGAATATATTTTGTTAATAATATTCGCAAATGCTAATGTGGATATTGGTTTTCTCCAGATTTCGCCATTATATTATACCTACACAATAGGGGGTCCTTTTCCAGCAAACATAGAAAAAAAGTGGTTTCAGGCAAATCTCACGCAATTTTAGTATGATATAGAGTAGATTCAAGTCTCCTGATATTTTTTTTAGTGTAGTCTCTCAGTAGTATACTTTCAGACATAATAAAAGAAAGTTTTTATACTTACGCGACGTGTTTATTAAAATTGACATACGTAATAAAGTCAGATTAAAATATATTAGTAGCAATATTTTAAGTTGTAGTATAGTTTGGTTTTACTAAGTATTAGTTTAATCTTAAATTGTTTGTGTCTGTACCTTAATGTTCCAATTAATATTCAATTCAATTCAATTTATTTATTTGAATAAATAAGGGTACATACAGATGATATAAAGTATAAGCTCTCAATCCTTATTTTACCATAATATGGCGTACAAATATTAATTCGTGATCTTGAAATAATTATAATTAACCTATACTTAAATTCATGCGCATGCATTCTTAGAATAATTATGGCACATAATAATTTACAATGTCAAGGTAATACTAGAATTTAATAAATAACTTATGTCCTAAAGATTAATAATAAATAATTCAAAATAATTAGCCACTCATAAATCACAACTTGTCAGAAACTCATCAATAGAATAATAGCAATTTTCAACTAAGTGGCTATACAATTTCTTTTTAAATAAATTAAATGGCATTTCCTTAAAACTATCGGTTAAACAATTGAATATTTGTATTGCCATTCCGCAGACATTAATTAATTACATTGAATAGGTTACATACAGTCACTTAGTATAAAACAATTCAATTAATTACTGAGAGGGCACTACCTTTATAAAAATAAAATAAGGAGACTTAAATCTCCATCATACTAAAATTTCGCGAGAATTGACTAAAACCACTTTTTCTCTGTTTACTGCGGATTCATTTCATTCATAATGCAAAAATATTACACAGGCGCAATGAAAAGCAAAGAGCATGTGTTTTAGAGTAGATATCTTTAGCTATAATTAACACTTTTGTATTTTTGCTGATGGAAAAATGCGTGAATTAAAATATTCACAATATTCTGTCATCGTGGGCTCGGATGTCTCGGAGGTCACGTGACGTTTTCTCAGTTCACACTAGGTATAAGTAGAGACCCATCCTGTCTGCACTAAGGAGCAAACCGCTAAGGGCGCTAAGCATATATATAAGCATATAGGTACTAGCAGAGTATGTCGAACTCAAAGATGTCCTTCTGTTCTGCAGGAAATCGAGACGTTTTGAAGAATAATGTAGGACGGGAAGGCAGCCGGGTCAGTAATCTGCAGCTCAAACTGGGCTGAACGAATGCGACAAGTGCTCCGTCCCTACACTACATCTCCATTGGTCTAACGAGTCATCTACGTAACTGCTGCACTTCGTCGGACGCTGTTTAGATAATCATTCTGTTGATGTAAGGGCCGATGATGATGTCCATGATTGGGGCGTTTAATATTCTGGTTACAACTCCCTCCAGGAGTTAGTCCTCTCCACTCCCAGAGCCTCCATCGAACCCTTTTTTTAATGAAGCCGTTAAGTGTCCCACTCCTGGGCAAAGGCTCTTTGTCTTCCATTCGTCCGAGCGCTCTTCTGTCTGTCGTTAAGATATGCGTCCAGGTCATCCCGCCATCTCCGCCTCGGTCTGCCGTGTCGCCCGTGTCGTCGCCGCCCACCATGTGGCACCCACTCCGTAGCTAATTTAGCCCACGCTGTAGGTGTATACGGCAGACGTGACCGGCCCATTCCGACTATAGCCTGGCAGCCGTGGCTCCGACATGGGCGAAACCAGTCTTTGAACGCAGCTCGACCTACATGAACCTACGCGACATAAAAGCTAACGCGGTAAAGCAAACTTGTAAAAATACATTTCTCATGAATTTCCGACGTCGGCATCTTATATGTATTTGTTTAGCTTGAACTCTGAACAATGTTTCTGAGAAACGTATTTTTAGTTCGATGTAAAATATATCCGGTCTGCGAAGTTGCATATAGATCTCGGGAACCCGACAGACTGTGGAAGTTCCGAACCGTGGATGCATTCTTTATACTTGTAAGATTTAGAAACTTTATTTTACACTTGGATAACAATACCTGTTAGGAGCCTTCGTGAGCTTGTTATGAATTTTCTCTTTAAAATGGTTAGTTATTGAATAATAATAAAAAAACTCTCACAATGAAAGATTTTGAAATGAAACACTTTAATATAGATTATAGCGCGGTTGTAGCGAGTCCATTAACAATAATCAAACTAGAATGCGCTGCGGTATTATGGTGACAAAATTCTAATTTTTGTTACTCCTACTACTAAGCCAAATAATAAACCTAATTTAATTCATTATTATTCTTCAGATGGTGTAGGTTGCAGGCCTTGTAAAAGAATTAAACATACATACATATATCAATGCTCTCGAAAACATAACCCTTCTTCAGCAGTTGGGAAAATACTCGATAATGCGTAGTAATTTAAAAATCTTATCAGGAAAAATATAATATATTAAAAAGGCTTGTTATCGCGCCTGTGTTTGTGTGTGTGAAGGAAGAGTTTTTAAGTTTTAATGGTTTTATCTATTTTAAAGTTAGTTCTAATTTTATTTAAGATGAGATAACTTTTAGATATATGTATATTATAATTTATTTTATACTTCGACCCCCTTATTCATAAAAAAGTTAACAGACGTTTTATAGTCTGACAAGCCAAAGCTGCAGTAAATATTTTTTTATCTCCATTATAAAGTTGTGTTTATGTTACACAAAAAATAACACTACTTAGGTACTATAACTATTTCGGAGAATAACAGATCTACCTAAGTATAGTTACTAATTCTTTCTCTCTAGTTCGTCGACCTATCAGAAAACAATTTATCTTCAAGGCAAGGACGCTCGCTCTAATAGAGTTTTCTACAAAACGTAATACGTAGTTCGTCGACTATTTATTAGGACAAGCTATCTTGGGAATTACAAATGTAAAATTGCGGTTACCTTGCGAAACCCAAACAAACAGAGTAAATCCCTGACAGTGTAGATCCGAAACCCAGTAATAATAACAATAGGATTAATTTCAACGACTTGTAAATGTCTCATGAAACAAGTGTCTGAAATTGCCCCGAGTTTGATGTATAGCGTTCGCTTCTCAAGGGATAAATTTGTTCGAAAACTTGCTGAATGTGAAAAGTTTGAAGCTCACTTCAATCCATTATACGAGTGAAATATTTCTTTGTTTTCTGGATCCACTGCGGGCGACCTTACAAATCAGAAGTTTCCATCAAGCTGCGTCGTTAGGGCTCCTTAACTTTACATTGGTGTTCGACCGAAGATGTTTTTTACCGAAACCGAAACCGAAAGTTCAGAGTTGGCTCTAGTTTCGGCCGAAACCAAATTTTTTATAGACGTGATAAAGTTTAATAAAATGTTAATGGATAACAACCATCATTGTCCATATGTCTAAAAGGTGTTCCTTTTAGAAACAACTTTAAAGGATAAAAGGATCTCCAAACTATCACGTGACGTGACGTTTTGTTTGAGTTACCTGTGCGTTGTAGCGTGAGTCATCCTTAATTCGCGTAGGAGCTATAAAGTAATATAATTTTAATAAAAATACACTTCACTAAGCCAACGACTTGCTCAGTTAGACGAGCGACACTATTGCTGGTAGACCTAGCACTTCCAAAGGCAGCTTAGCCGGGTGCGATCCGAAAGTACAAGGCTGTAAATATTCATCGAAACCGGATTTTCAGCCGTAAATTTTTTTTCTTATGACATACGAGCAAAACGTGCAGACAAATCGTCTGGTACCGTTGCTCATGGACACTTGCAATACCGAGTTGCCGGCCTTTAAAGGATTGGAGTAACTACTTAATCTAAAATCACTCACTAGATTTGATTCACCATTTTATAAAAACTTAATCATACCTAAAACTAAATTCACTGAACTAAACCTAAAAATGCCAAATCAATTAAACCGGCCGATTGGTTTCCGGCGAAAAGGTAGCTAATCACGCGCGCTGTGTTTCCGCGCTCAATCGCAATGGGCAATCTCTCCTCGAGGAACGAATCGGAGCGGGGATCAAGGCCCCTTTCCTGCAGGCGGTAATCCAGCTCCATGAGCAAGCTTCTACCCTTTGCGCACCAGCAATCTGAAGCCTCAACTTCTTCTTGAAGGTCGTGTCGGTCCGAAATTACCGCAGGCGACAGTTCCTTCCACAGTTTAGCTGCACGAGGCAAACAGACCAACTCCTTGGGGGTGCTCTGTGACCGTCTAAGTGATGAGCATTGGTGTCGAAACCGGCTAAGCCGAAACCGAAACCGATATTTCGGTCAGACACTATTTTACACCGACAATATATCTCCTTGATATACTCATCATTCAAATGCGTAATGGGTTTTTAAAACACTTGATTCATGGCTACTGGAAACCTTGTAAGGAGACTAGGCATTCTGGATGTGACTTGCCGCGATCGATCAATCTCTGTTTTGTAATAGAAAACGATGTGTTTGAAGCTGTATGGGGACGGTTTATTTAATATACCGTCCATCAATCACGGGCGGCAGTGTGTATTGGTACACCGTGCCAAGCAACATGTGATATAGATTTATTTACTCAACCTCGTATCTTATTTGATTGCGAGAATGATTAAACTTTATATGGAATACAATAATCTTATCGTAGGCACATATTTCAGACACGCGTATTTAAAATTTACAAAGAGCTTAAATTACTTATCCCTCCCGCTTTATTTATAGCATGTTCGGATCGATTCAATTGAGATACTAAATCGTGACCGAAATTATAATTTCATCGAAACGACAGTGATTGCAATATCCCACGTTTGGCATAATTGATGATAGTACCAAATTATTTTCAGCGGTAGGTAATAAAAATGAAATATGATTGTTTTCGGACAAAAACATAATTGACGGAGCGTAAGCGAAGGTCTCCTCAGCTCGGGCAAACATGTTTTAATATGTCCGGTTGTTCTCCTCTACAAGTTCAATTTCTAAACCGGTTTTTGTGATATTTTCTGAGCATGTTCATGACTGTAGAATTTCTTTACCGTGTAATTTTCTGGAAATTGGCACATACGTACAGAACTATGGCGCTTTGTTTTCCCCTGGATTCCTTTCTAATAAGACATTCTATAGTCTGACAAGCCATTGAACGCAGTAACAGCAGGTTACTCGTAGAGAGCATGATACTGGTATTTATCTTACGGTAGTAGGTATTATCACGCCGAAAAAAGAGATGGATTTTTAGGGTTCCGTACCAAAATGGTAAAAAGGAACCCTTATGGTGCGACTCAGTCTGTCTGTCTGTCTGTCAAATCGTTAAATATCTCGAGAACTACTTAAGTTACCGATTTTAAATTTGGATTAGTTATAAACAAAGTTAATCTAAACACAATGAGAGAAGATTTTTTTATATATTTTTATTTATTTTCAATGAAAACCGCCCGATGAAATAGGGGGCAAAAATGAAAAGTTTGGTTACTGGGTCATGTGGGGTAATATAATTTGAAAGGGCTAGATTTGCACATCCCAAAACCAATTTTTTTTAATTTTTTTTACAGTGAAAAAAAAATTAAGTGTATGATGGAAAAAAGATTTTTTTACACAACCATGATATTATCCTAAATATTACAGGAAAAATATAACATTGACCCTAACTTTAATATTAGGTATTTTTTTTTATAATAAAAAAGCTTTTCTGTGCTAAATTTGTAATTTAAGAGATTAGATTGATTTTTTGTCTTTAAATTTATAAGATATCATGCAGTAAGTACCGTTTTACATTACCTAATTAGTGCGGTAAAACAAAGAAAGGCCGAGATCGCAGATGTTTGCGACCCGAGCTGCAAGCGAGGGACGTAAATATGCGATCAAGGGCTTTATTTATTACCTAACGTGTTAGGTACATCATTTTATGCCTACACTTGGTTAGAAATCGGCTATTTCCGTACGCGTAGCGTGCGGAAAAAGGCACTTTATGGCCAGGTGTGGCATAAATAAAGTTAAAAAAATTGGTTTACGTGATAAAAAATATCAAGCAAAAACATACTCGTATACTTACTCCATGCCGTGCAAACGGGTGACCCAATCTGTCGATACATGCGGCTGATGTCAAATTTCTACTTCTAGGTGTAGACGGTGTAGTTGCAAAATAAAGTTTGTACGGAACCCTCGGTGCGCGAGTCCAACTCGCACTTGGCCGGTTTCTTTGTCCTACTGTTGCTGCGATTGTTGGCTTGTCAGACTATAGACTATATGGCGCCGTTCTTTCCTCCAGATGTTCCATAGGTCCTTCCAATCGCATCATGACATCAGCGCCGTGTTTTCATTATAAGTATTTGCATTGCCAGCGAAATTATGAAAGTATACAAGTTTTCAGCTAGCAATGTGCAAATTACAAAACCATTCTCAAAATAGCAGAAATGTTCTCGCAAATTTTTGAGAAATTTCATGAGAATTAAAAATGTTTTTTTTTTTATTTAGGAGATCACAAAGTTCTAGTTTATGCAAGGTTTTATTATAATATTTATTTTTGGATTTAGGTATATATTATTATCAACTAGAGGCGCCTACTTAATTAATTCCGTATCCCAAAACTTGCTTCCAAATCTAATATAGCTCTCTATCAATTCAACAACTTGAAGATACTCCTCGAGTTTGGAACAAGATTGAGATCTTTAAAGGGCCTAGAACAATTCTTGTCTTGATAAGTGCTGTTAAGGCAACGAATATAAGTTTATATCGCAATAGGTAATTGAAATTCTGATTAATAAAAACCCGTGACGATTGTATAAACTAAAGGTCATTATTACCGGTACTCTCGTTAGGTATCATCAGCAAACATGTATACAAAAGCCGGATTGAACCAGTTGAATGAAAACTTCACTCGCATGTTCAATTGAAAAAAATGTTTTCACAAGAGAGACACATTTCAACTTGCCCATTGGGGCATTGGCTCCCTACACTTATCAAGCGTTAATGATGACTCACACTAGGACGGGACGGGACGGAACGGCACGGGACGGGGCGTGATGATGTTAATTTCTATAGAAAGAATCACCTGATGCCTCGGAGCCCTCGGATGTCACGTGTTTCTATAGAAACTGACGGATCGTCCCGGTCCATCCCGTCCCGTTCTAGTGGGAGTCATCGCTGAAGCATGTGACCTGCTCAATTAATGTCACTCATCTTATCTCATTTTGCAGTACTTACCCCAAACTACAGGTGCTTGCCTTATGAAGGAGTCAGAAAGAGGGGAAAGCCAAAGAAGAGGTGGACGGACTCAATACGGAAGTATTGACCTGCCTACGAAGCTGGAGGTCCCGGGTTCGATTCGGTAAGGGCATTTATTTGTCTATCACGAATATTTGTTCCTGAGTTATGGACGTTTTCAATGTATATATGTACGTATATAAGTATATATACTTATATACGTATATATACTTATATCGTCGCCTACTACCCAGCTTGTTTGTATTGGTAAAATATGTAATGCAATTTCGTGGATGCACTTACCACAGTCCCCAGTATCAATTTGTATCGATGATTCTGCAAGCGCAGTAGACTTAAGAGGTAGCGTAGGAATAAGGTACCTATACCTACAAAAAAATTCAGAAAGAAAGGAAAAGTGGAAAAAATTCAAGATCTCGAGTCAAACTCTTTAGGACTCTGGGATACCAGCTCACCGCTCAGCCAACTGAGCTACCGAGCGAGATCACACCCGTGTACCCAATTTTTTTCGTCATATCTGTCGTATTTGCCTTAGGGTGGCGCTTAACAACACCTACCGTACGAAAGTACTTCTTAATCCCGGATCTTAGTCGCGAGTTCGAGTCCCTTCCGAGGTCATGAATTTTTTTACTTTTCCTTTTGTGTCATACCCGTTATAAATAGTTATTTTCTATACTATCTTATTACTCGAAGCCGACCGGTACCCGGTGGCCGAGCGGTACGATACTATCTTCGGGCGTGAACGGAAAGTACCAGAATACTCATTGGTACGAACTGGGGTTGAACCCGCAACCTTCGCCTTATCACCGACCGACGCTTCCTAAACTAAATTTATTATTATAAACGAAAGCTGTACTTCAGTACGAGCAGGGTTATTATTTCATGAAAAATCTTAACAACGCGATTCAGCATTTTCATTAAATATAAAGAACAGTCGTAAAAAAATCATAAACTGAGCAAAAGCTTTGGCGTGAATGTATTTTTATATCACGTATCACGTATATACTCGTAAATGTATAGTGCTATAGGGAACACGAACACTGATTTGAAATACCCGAATATATCATTATGCAGGGCTAAGATGACAAGTACATACTCGTAGATAGCGTGATACCTACTTGCAAGACAACAGTTTGTCGTGACCGAGCCGGGCTGATCTGTCAGTTTCTATAGCAAAAGTCCCTTGACCTCCGAGAGCTCCATGCTCGGATGTTATTACTTCTTAAAAATTGACATATCGTCCCGTCTTGTCCCGTCCCGTCCTGTTCTAGTGAGAGTAATTTTTTATCCACATTTCACGGCAATCACCTTCGCGCTATCCATGTAACTTGTCTATCAACGAATAGCATTATCAGATGTCATTCGTGGACAACCCATCTTGGCGCTGAAGATAACAGAATCCCGATCAGTCCTTCTCTTGCCTTATTTAGACTTAAACATTCTCATTTCCTAATATTATTTTCCAATTGGCACATATAACGTTAAAAACGACTATTAAATAAACAGAGAACACAATTAAAATATTCACAAAGACATTAATGGAAAATAAATGATAATAATTATTCGCATCGTGTTTCCGGAACAAGTGTATAATTACGTATTCAAGGATTGCACGAGCACGATCGCACGTACCAACACTACTAAATGACCATTTGTAAGCCGTATTCCGACTGTATAAGGTCTATCGATGGCCATTTAAGTGCTGTTTGTATACTGGGTCTTACGTTCCTATCGACGCAAAACTGAACAACGTAACCAGTGTAACAGAGACCTCGAGATGACTAGAAACTCTCTGTAGTTTGAGATCGCATTGACGCTGGTTATGGTCAATGGTTGTGGAATAACATGTTCACGTAGGGATGCAGATTGGGACTTACTCATTGAGTAACATTCAGTCTATCCTGACCCAAACTCATGTCTACTCCCAAGTATTTCAAGTACAGTCGTAGCAGGGACCGGGGTCAGGGTACACTGGATGTGTCGGCGCAATTGGCAAAGCAATTTGTGCGTGGAAAGGGTAAGCTGACCCAGTCGCGGTAACTGGGACTCGACAGGTGCATTTGATTTGCAATGAATCGCAATTATACGTATATTTGCGTGTTGCGAATCTACTCTATTATTCACACTGGAAAACGGACTTAATCATAGTATAGTACCTATAGGTATATATATATGTATATGTATATATATATATATATAACAAAGTCGCTTCCCGCTGTCTGTCTGTCTGTATGCTTAGTACTTTAAAACTACGCAACTGATTTTGATGCGATTTTCTTAATAGATAAAGAGTGATTTAAGAGGAATGTGTATTATTATTATTAAGAGGTATGTATAATATAATACATGCATAATATAGTAGAGAAACACTGATCATTTTAGAGGTTTCTAATGTGATGTCATAACATTTCTTGCGCTTAAATATTGCAAACGCTGGCTAAACCCTACGAGATAAATCAAAATAATGTACTACAGTACAATGTACTACAGTGTACACCTTAAAAAGTTTCTTCCACTTTTCCTCTGTTTCTGAGAAATTTTGAATACCGTTTTTCCTACACTACCTAAAAATGCAGGAACAGTGAAAATACTCACAGCCTCGGGCGAGACTCGAACTCATGGCTCTAGGATACACGCAAATCTCTCTACCAACTGAGCTACGCAGATTAACCCATTAAAAATTTCTCCACCACATCCTTCTTATTGCGACGACGCTGCAAATAAATTATCTAAAATATTGTGTCATAGTTGGTAAATAGGGATGCCCTACTTTAAACTGGTGTGCTAAAAAGCAGTTAGGTAGTTTCCACTGCAGTGCAGCTGCAACTTCTAATGCCGCGGTCACACCGACAACAACGCCCCGGCGGTGTACTAAAGACTGAATAATCAAGTCGAAGCATTCCTAAGGGTCTCGCCCACAGATTTCGTTAGGAAAGATACGCCAGCCATAAAAATAACTCGCGATTTAATTTGACCGTTTCCTTTCGTGCATATCCTTCATAGCTGAATGTAATCTTAAGAGGCCATTGCACGGGTAGGTAGCAATTTTAAGAACATTAAAATTTAGGTTTCATCATCGATGTTGGGATGAAGACCGCCAGGCTAAAGTGGAACTGAGCTGGACTGGACACGTCTGCCGGATGAATGTGGACAGATGGGCCAAAATAACCACTCGCTGGCATCCCCGGTATAGTCGTAGCAGAGGCAGACCGAGAAAGAGATGGCAGGACGACTTGGATGCGATTCAGCGGGATTGGTGCGATTTTGCCAGCACAGGGAGGATTGGATAAGGAGAGGGGAGGCCTTTGCCCAGCAGTGGGACACAAAAACAGGCTAT
The DNA here is from genome assembly GCA_949128165.1 of Lathronympha strigana. Lineage (NCBI taxonomy): Eukaryota > Metazoa > Arthropoda > Insecta > Lepidoptera > Tortricidae > Lathronympha > Lathronympha strigana. Next base: position 22,148,662 of record OX421905.1, read on the forward strand.
TAAAAAAATTGTTGGATAGGATCAGATGGCAGTTAACTTAATGATTAGGTACATAAGTTTCAAGAGACTTATGTTGATAAGCCGTTTTCGAACCCGTGATCTCCAGATAACCATACCATTATATTGATATACTACACAAGTAACTAATTTTTTTATTGTTTTGCTGTCACGCTTGTTGACAGTAAATCCACAAAATAAATATTAGTAAGTATTTCATACAGCACAGATACGCTCCAAACCTCCCCGAATGGCATAACTCGCCCGTCCAACCACACCAAAATGATTAAATGAACTACTGATATAAAGTTAGTGTCTGTACAAAATTGGAATGGTTTGGAAACATTATTTTCCACTTACTTTAGTATCTACCTACCTACTTAGGTGGCAAAGTGAGACACGGTGACGAACACATGAAACCAAGATAAAACTTCGTCAACGAACTAAGTTAGCCTGAGTTTTACTGATATAGTGCACACTTCCTATCCACTTAGATCTTGTAATAAAACTCCACATGTGTCAGAATTCATTTTCTATTACATATTATTCAAGACTAGCATCTATAATCTATGGACTCCAAGCTTACGTAAAATGTTTAGTTGTACAGAAAATATTACAAAACTCACTCTACTCCAATCGAATATTCAATTTGATTAAAAGCAACGCCCGATCCGTCGGGGGCGATAAATCAAAACTTTACCATTAAAACAACGGGCCGCGACACCTCGGGATCAACTATTCCAACTTCACTTCACTTCACCCGAGTTATTGTCTCAAAAGTTTTATATCTTCAACCCTTGGAAGTATTACGTTGGTAAGTGTGCGCTGAAGTTTGCTACACATGAGCTTGTAATATACAGCTATCTCCTAGTTAGAAGATACATGAAGTTCGGATCTTAATTACATTTTGTTAGAGCTTAGTTGTAGTCAATATATTTTTCGTTTCGTATTAGAGTTAACTTTTATTTTCAGGAAAGTGGTTCGTTTTAAGGATGACTCACCAGGGATCGGAAAACGGTATTTTTGCCGTAACGGTATCGCTCCCTTTGCCATGAACGGAAAGGATTTCGTTTCTGTTCTCGGTTACCGGTAAAAGAACCGTTCAAATAAGATACCGGTTTTGCCCATTTTGTTAGAAATTCGTTCCTGTGGAACGAAATTAAACGGTTAAATTGAAAATTTCGAAACGAGATAGAACGTGTATTGCTGTCTCTTTTATACGACTACTCGTGAGTACGCAACCTGCTGTAGGTACTCGACTTAGAATATTTTATTCCGATCCTGCTGATTGCTTGCAATTATTATCGTTAATTTATGTTTAGTCTAGTTAATATTTATAATCGTTTTTATCACAAAATGCGATGTTTTATTTAGTTTCATTAAACTGTGCCGTTGTCTGTTTGTAATCTGTAATGAAATCTTGATAGTTAAATTTAGCTCATCTCCCGGTCGGCAATGCAAACATGGTTGGTTGGCAAAGAAAAAAAGTGTCCCAAGATTTGTTTTCCATTTCGCCACCATAATTTCATTGATTTAGTATGGCGGTAGCGTCAATGGAAAGTTTGAAATTTGTATGGACAATTTAGGACACTTTTTTTCTCCTACTAGGATTGAAAGAGCTCGTGATTCTGAATAGAAAACAATTAAAAAAAATTTTTTTTTCCAAAAATGGTTTTTGTACAACAAAAACCATTTAAAAAAACCATTTAGAAAAGGAGTGTTAAAGTTTTTAAAGGGTCGGCAACGCGCATGTAACACCCCTGGAGTTGCAGGCGTCCATAGGCTACGGTGACCGCTTACCATCAGGCGGGCCGTATGCTTGTTTGTCACCGTCGTAGTATTAAAAAAAAAAAAACGCCCAAGAACTTCGTTATAAAACGAGAGTAACGAGACATAATTGGAGAACAATTTTTTTATCTCATCGTATGTAACTCATTGCTAACTTGGATATTCAAAAATATACAGGGTGTTTTTTTATATCCTTTAAATTTGACAGGTTGCTTGTTACATTAATAGAAGCTGCGTTGTAGGTCGCTTATAGTCGAATCAAAAATAAAAAATTTTCGTTGTTCATACAAAGTAAATAATTTTTTTTTTTAATAAGTGCGATTAGGCTGTTAGGTCCCAGGTTCAAATCCCAAGAACTTACTTTTATTTCTCTTTTTTTACACATTGTAGATAACTGAATAGTAAGATATTTAAACCTTTTGAGGTTTAAATATTGAAAAAGTATACGAACTGATTTTAGGTTTAGTTAAAAAATCATGAGTGTACTTTGGGGGTATGAATGAAATGACTAAGTCCATGGGTTTTTTTTTATTCTTCGTTTCTCGAGAACCTTTCCGCCCCAACGGCCATCGGTTCTACGTGCAATGTGCCCCGCCCACTGCCACTTAAGCTTAGCGATTCGGAGAGCTATATCGGTTACTTTGGTTCCGCTGCGGTCTCATTTCTGATACAATCTCGCAGTGGGACGTCTAGCATCGCCTCTCCATTACTCTTTGGGTGACTTTGAGCCTTCTTATGAGGCCCATTGTAAGCGACCACGTTTCAGTACCGAATCTCATCACTGGCAGCACACACTGATCGAAGACTCGTCTTCAGGCACTGCGGAATATTGGACGAAAAGATGTGTCGTACCTTCCCGAACGTTGCCCATCCGATTCGGATTCGACGATTAACCTCTTTCTCGAAATTGGGCCTACCTAACTGGACAGTTTGTCTTAGGTATATATAATCGCCTACAACTTCGAGTGTTAAGTCTCCGATTGTAACTGGAGTTGGTGCTACATGGGCATTTGACATAATTTTCGTCTTATCAATATTCATCTTAAGACCAATACGCTCGTAGGTCAACAAGCATCGTACACAAATCCTCCATGGTCTACGGAGGTACTCGCCGTTTACATTGATGTTTAGCCTTCTCGAGTCCAGAGTCTTGAAAACATCCTCAAGTGCAGCGGTAAACAGCTTAGGAGAGATGACTTTTCCCTGCCTGACTCCCCGCTGCAGCGGAATAGGCTTCGAGTTCTGGTCTTGGAGTCGGACTGACATAGTGGCGCTCTCGTACAAACCCTTCAACACTTCGATATAGCTACTGCTATACGCTATAGTAGACTACTGTCTACTTGGCACCGTTGGAGAGATTGTAGTACCGCCCAGGTTTCGATCGAATCCAGCTTCGTCCAGCTTTCTCGTAGTCCACAAACGCTAAACAGAGGGGCAGATTATATTCTTCGGTCTTCTGTATAACCTGACGAAGCATATGAATGTGGTCTACGGTACTAAAGCCTCTTCGGAAACCGGCTTGTTCGGGAGGCTGGAAGTCATCAAGCCTGCGTGCGAGACGATTCGTAATGACTCTTGAAAACAGCTTATAGACATGGCTCAGAAGTGAGATGGGTCGGCAGTTCTTCAGTAAGGCGTTGTCACCTTTTTTGAAGAACAGTACTACCACACCTGCGCTCCATGCCTTTGGCGTTCTCTCTTCCAGTAAGACGAAGTTGAACAACTTCTGAAGGGCCGTAAGGATCGGTTTACCACCCGCCTTCAGAAGTTCGGCTGTAATTCCGTCTTCACCAGGCGCCTTGTTATTTTTGAGCTGTTTAAGAGCCATTCTAATCTCGTACAGGCTGTGATGTCCGGGATGTCTTCGGTATAGTGTCGGGTCAGTCTAGTTCCAGGGTCTTCCGCCAGACCAACTTCGGGTCTGCTAGTAGACGTGTATAGCTGTCCATAAAAGCTCTTTATCTCACTCAGGAGCTCAGGGTTGGATGTGACGATTCTACCATCTTCAGTTTTTAACTTAGCGAGCTGGCTTTGCCCAAAAGACAACAAACACAACACAACACAACTTACAAAAACTTTGGAGCCCTTATTTCGCTCAATGACCTCTTTAATACACTTAGTATTTAATTGGCGCATATCTCGAGTGAGGGATTTAGAGATCTACTTGTTGTGCCGCCAATATAGAGTCGCATCAACTGAAGATTGTAGAACCATTTTACTCCTTTTGTCGATGAGTCTTTTGAGTAGAGTCTGAGGGCCTTTTGGTCTTGTTTGTCCATTGGGTCTTAAAAAACTTAGACCCAGCGCTATGGACAGCTTCCACAAACCCGTCGTTGAATTCATCCACATCATCGCCTAAGCAATCGAAACGGTTTTGGAGTTCCAGCTGACAGTTCTTGTGGTTTTGAGTTTGGAGTGCAGGACGGAGCGTAGACTTCATCAATCGAGAGCGTTCTAGCTTAGTAAATATATTCAATGTGCCTCTTACTAGGCGGTGATCGCTTCCAGTTTTGACCGTATTGATCACAGCAACATTATTGAATATATGTCTCTTCGTCGACATGATGAAGTCAATCTCGTTTTTAGTTGCACCGTCGGGACTCATCTAGGTTCATTTTCTGTGCTCGCGTTTCTTAAAGAAAAGTTCATCATGTAGAGTCCCTCCTTCTCCAAGAAACCAACCCAGTAAATGCCCCCGGTGGTTCCGAAGTCCAACCCCAAACTGCCCCACTCTCAGCTCGTCACCATCTCTCTTGCCTAGTTTCGCGTTGAAGTCCTCCATAACAACGGTACAGGTTCTGGAGCTATGCATAGCTTTTGAAGTATCCTCATACATAGCCTCCACCTCGTCATCGGAGTGTGCCCAAGTCGGCGCGTACACCTGTATGACCTTCAACGAGTACCTCTCAGATACTCTGAGTATAAGGTACGCCACCCTAGTCGACACACTCTCGATTTTCACCACGTTGTTTACGAGGGACTTGTGGACGATGAACCCGACACCTCCTTGGGACTGTTGGTCGCCCTCCCGGAAATAAAGCAAATTGCCGGACTTAAGGATTATCGTATCCTCGCCCTCTCTTCGGACTTCTGACAACCCCACGACGTCCCAACGCAACTTCCTTCTCAATCCTTCCTCCAGTTCCGCTAACTTTTCGTCGGTCAGCAGTGGACACGTGTAGTAAGTTGCCAGGGCCAGGTGTCGTCGGTGGTGTTAGCCGGATCTCTGCCGGAGATTCTTAGCACTACTGAACACCCCGTGACTTCAATTTAAGTGTTTTTACTTTTTTGTGTAACATCTATAGAAATCAAACTTTAGGCATATTGATAATTAGAGATAATCTAATTCATCTATGCAATACCATCAAATTTCATATAGCATATGAGGACGAATTATGGTGACAGATGAATAAGAATAAAGTTTTACTTTTACTCCATCCATAGTAAATGTATGAAAACAGTTTTCCTTAATTTCTGGCTTTTTTGTACATTACCAAAAGTGACCCCAAAGAAACTGTTGATACTGGATAGAAATGGAATCGATTGACATAAAAAATACATGTAAAAAAACTTTTTTCATTTTCATACAAATTGTATGGGGAAAGTATTTCTCGATTTATGGCTTTTCTAGCCGGATTTTTTTTTTGGTCCGATACAAGCTTTTGATCCTGGACAGGAATGGAATTGATTGGCATCAAAAAAAACAGTATGACCGTTTTCTCGCACCCTGTTTTTTTCCAAAATCTGTAAACGCCAATCTTCATTAATTTGAAATCAAAGGAAGGAATCCTAAGACCTATTTAGCCGAGCAACACGGGATCTGCTAGCTGCCCTCACTGACCCACAATTTATTTCCACCCTGTATAGATCATCTATGTTTAACCGAACTTAAGAATTTTTTAGAAATCGAAATCGGTAAACCGTAAATGTAGTTCGAAAATCGCGCGCTAAAATTTGACAAAAATTATATGCATGTATAAAAAATTGAGACCGCTTAGATGATTCAGATTCAGATTTATTTATTTCATAATACAGATTACATTATAAATTGCAGGCAGATTGCAGGCAGATTTTTCCGAGTTTGTGTTATAAAACATGAAGCGTAGAATATTCCCTACATGATGGAAACTAAAATAGCACTATGCCCGCCGATCGACGAAACAGCTGCGCCGCCGCACGCAGACACATGTCAGGATCGGCTGGGTTTAACCGTTATTATTTCGTTCGCGCGAACGTTAAAATTACGTTATCTGTACTTAACGGTAAGCACGAACATTTCGATTTCATTTTGTTCGTTCCATCAATTTACCGGTTAATTGTCGAACGAAATAAAGAAATGGAATTAGAACGATATTAACCGTTAAGCCAATACCGGTTCCGATCCCTGTGACTCACACCGATCCGATCCGATCCAGGACGATCTGTTAGTTTCTATAGAAAATGTCACGTGACCTCCAAGGCCTCCGAGCTTACACGTGGTTCTTTCTATAGAAACCGACAGATCGTCTCGGATCGGATCATCCTTTATCTATGAAGCGGATTAAAAGTGATTTGGGGCCCCCGAAGCGTTTCACTTTTGTGTGTGCTTAGTAGTTACAGTCACCATCAGAATCATCAGATATAATGGAGCGGCCAAGGTTACCAGAAATCTCTGAACAAGCACTTGATAATAGAGGTGTGTTCAGATATTTGTGAGCAAGTAGCTCGGTCCAATATATCTGATGGCGACTGTATATACAAAAGATCCTGGCCCGTGCCGATGAGTTATGTTACACATTATTCTATAAGGATGTGAACGTCACGTGACCTCCGTTGGCTCCGAGCTATCACGTGATTCTTTCTATAGAAATTTACAGATCGTCCCGTCCCGTCTTGTTTCAGTGTGAGTCATTATATATCGCTGGTGGTGGATTTATAAAATATGTACCCAGTACTTAAAACACATACTACAGTGAATAATATTGCCGCATTCCAAATTCTTACTTCAAGAGCCCTCAGATCCGTAGCTTAAACATTTTACATGCTACGAACACGAAGCACAATAAAACTATAAAAATCCCAAAACGAACGCTGACCAACACATATCAGGGGCAAATTTAAAGCCCGATAAAACTTCTAATCCAGTGCGGACCGTCCTAAATCTACAAGGCGCCAATCACGCTCCTCCAGTGTATTTGGGATGGGGACAAAAAAACGTCCACCTGAGAGTGCAAGCGACGTGACGGTCTGTTTAGGCCCTTATAGGGTCTCCATCAATCACGGCGTTTTTCTGGCCGATCGGCCCCAAAGGAGTTGCAGTGGACTTCCACCCACGTCCGAACACATTCCGTTTTGGAACGCGATTAACATAGGCATTGACGTTGTTTCGTGGTTTCTTTATGTCTGAAGTGCCGGGAACGGTCTGAAAAGAGAATACCTTCGTCAAATTACTTGCAAATTACCGGGAAACGCGCACGTTTGGCAATGTGGATTGTGGGTGTAAGAAGGTGAAAACACAGCTTGAATAGTCCTACATAAATTACGCACTTGCATCTAGAGTCAGATCACGTTATCTCTTCCAAGGAAATTAGCTGCCAAACATTTGAAGTGTCATATTAAATATCAAACTTCTATGGAATTATAACTTTATTTTTCACTTTAACAGTCTGTGCTATAGAAATCTATGGAAACTTAGTCAGAATCTACGTTTTTAAATTTTTTAAATGCCTTATAATGTAAAGAAATATTACTAGTAAAGGATGGCGCACTAGAACGCGATGGGACGGGACGATCTGTCATTTTATATACCTAGTAAGAATCACGTGATAGCTAGGAGCCCTTGAAGGCCATGTGACGTTTTCTATAGAAACTGACAGATTGGTCCGGCCCAGTCACGTCCCGACCATCCAGTGTGAGTCATCCTTATAGAATAAAGTATAACTTATATATTAAGGAAGAGATAGAAAACGAAACAAAAAATTAATTTACATAAACGGCAGTCGCTTTTATAAAACTAGCGCCTACGCCAAATCTTGAGATAAGTTGCCAAAGCGGACCCCAGGCTCCATGAGCCATAGCCGGGAAAAACGATAGAATGTACAAGGATACATTTAGTACCTAACCCAACACTTTAGGAGATAACAACACATAAATATCTTTATCCAGATTAATTTTGTACCTCTTAAACTGAAAATAAACTTGCCTACTTCAACTACTCTATTATGGTCAGGATTTTATCGACTATCACCAAGGCTTTCACGTTCTAACAAGCATGCAAGTGCGAAAGTGACGCATGGTGTGATAGTCGACAAAACGGCTACCATGGTAGCCCTTCGGGAAAGGGCGCCGTGACAAAACATTGCCTTCATAATTCATAATGCATAAAAGGCCAACTCAAAAAGGGGCTTACATTAACAGCACGGCTTTTAAGCTGCCCTGAACTTAATTTGTCCTAAATTTAATAGCACTACGTACTTAAGGGATAAATTAATAACAGCCTGGTGGGAGATTTATACCGCAACCTAATATAACTAGGACCTGCATGAAAAATTAATAAATAGGGTTTTTACGACTAAGTACGTAATCTCGTCCAAGCAAATGAACTATCTAACTTTAAAGTGTTATTTTAAACGCCAAACTTTCAAATAATGGTATGTTAAATAATATTTAAAACGGGTCACTCACGTAATTTAGTCGATTTTCGCTCGACATGTTTCGTTCTTTACGAAGAACGTCATCAGGAGCGCCCACTCGCGACAGAGGCAAGTCGTACACTGCGGGCTAATGCCCTATCTGCTCTGGTACTTGTAGCTGCTTTAATATGTTCGAGTCTCACGAGAGTTTTATAGTTAAAATGGTATGTTAATATGAAACTTATGTCAATTTTACAATCTGTGCTATCAATATCTAGGAAACTTAGCATAGTCGGTCTATAATGTGTGAGGAAGATGGCGGGACGCCTTAAGGATGACTCACACTAGCACGGGACGGGACGGGGCGGGACGGCTAAACCTGTCAATTTCTATAGAAAGAATCACGTGATAGCTCGGAGCCCTTGGATGTCACGTGACGCTTTCTATAGAAATTGACAGATTTTCCCGTCCCGTCCCGTTCTAGTGTGAGTCATCCTTTAGGCGCTTTCGACAACACAACTGTATGCTTACCATGAGTTGTAAGTAACCGTGAAAACACAGAAAGTAGGTAGTTGTGAAGATCCGAGGGCATTTACCCAGCAAGGGCTTAGGCCCTTAGGCCCACTTGCACCATCTGGGGTTAGCCATATAACCCGGAGTTAAGCGTTTTTTGTATGGAATTTGATAGCATGACTCCGGGTTAGCGGCTGACCCTGGGTGGTGCAAGTGGGCCTTAGAACACTTACATATATTTATCACTTTTGTATAATTATAAATTATAAATGTTCCTCAATAAACTAATGCATGAACAGCAGTAGCAGATGATGCTCTTTCCATGACGTCTTCGCGAATCAGTTTAGGTTCTTAACTGTGTTTTCATCACACTTGCTCGGTAATGGTGTTATAACGCGCGGGCGTATAGAGCGGTTAGAGCCGATTTAGTCCCCTCGGGAGTTATGGATTTTAGTACAATATAACTCCCGAGGGAGTTATGAGTTTAGTTTTAAAATATCGTACGTCATTTCACTTCCGACTAAGGAGGTTTTGCATCAGCTAAGGCTTATTTCAAATTTTCAAACTTGGCTATAAACCAACTTTATTGTGGTGAGAAAGGATATGATCCCCGCTCCGGATCATTCCTGGTGCAAAGGTTATCCATCGCAGTTCAACGCGGAAACGCAGCGAGTGTGTTGGGCACTTTTGCGCCCGGAATGGTACGGGGCGGGTTATTTGATTAGGTTTGTAGCTTAGGAATTTAAATTTATGTGTAGTTTAAGTCTAATTTTAATTTTGTTGTTATTTTAATTACCTTTTAACATGTTTTAGGCTAAGTTCTTTTGGAAATTGTTATTTGGTATATACTAATAAATAAACTGACGGACTAATTAGAATAATAGTTTTTCAACTTAGTCGTCATCCCTATTGTATACAATAAATAAACAAACTCACAAATTAATAAACGCGTTTTGGATACTGAATAAAAATATACTTTATTGTGTATTAAACTTCAACGGAATATTTATCTGCATTATATTTAATATTTTACTATTATTTCACAGATTAATTAAATTATTTCAAGATATTTCGTTTTGAATATCGGTACAATCTGGCAGCATGACTTAGCAAGTTCAAAAAATAAACGCAGTTCTTAGTAATTATCTGTGGAATGTAAAAAACTTGACAATGTCATTTGTTTTATTGTCGGCCGTCCATCGTTGATTTTTTTAAATTAAAGGCCTCTTCGAAGTGTGTTTTATGTGTTTATTTTGATAAATTGAGAAATACCAAACTAAATATGTCTTCTTCACCGGTGGAGTCGGAAGTGACGTGTAGGTATACATATGTGGGCTCCAGGAAAAAACATGTCATTTAATTTCACTAACAATAGCAATTGTCCTATTACATTCAACTTTAATAAATAAATTCATTTGTATATTTGTTTTTTCCCTTACAAGTGTGATGAAAAACATTGTATGCATCACAGTCGGTGAGAGGATTACAAACTCGAGTCATTAAAAGCCCTCCGCCTGGTGCGTCGGGCTTCTAACAGACTCTCGTTAGTAATCCTGTACTTACCTCCCCAGATGCACAATGTACTACTATTCTAGGGCTGGAAGCTGTACTTTGTCGTAAAATGGAAATAAAAAAAGCGTTCTACGGAATTAGTCCGTTTTTACAATAGTAATTACTCTTCCGAAAGTTCTTTGCAGACTGCCCCTTGGAAACGTCCCTTTTCAAGGAAATAATTACCGCGATTGAACGAAGGCACCTTTTTAACCTTCAAGGATACAAAAGGATCCAAAACCGCCAGTGAATCGTTACGTTAATGGGGAAAATCGTTCGATTCGAAAAAAATAATTGCGAGGACGAAGGACCTGTACGTACTTGCTAAACGAGCTTAGAATACTGGAGAAGGACAAACCACCGGCTACCGGTTAACACATGTCATCTCACTGGGTGTTCTCTGTAATACAAATAACAATTTTATGCGTGCATGCCGAGTTGCAGACACTAATCATCGCTCGTTCACATAAAACATCTTCATGGGCTGAGATACAATGTAGACAAAACTAAATACATGGTGTTTGATCCTACTGGTTATAGGATTCCCAAAGTGCCTCCCATTAACTTAAATAGTGGTTGTCTGCAAAGGGTTAGTACTTTTAAATATTTGGGCCACGTTGTCACTTCAGACCTGAAGGACAACATGGATATTGAGCGCGAACGGAGGGCCCTGTGAGTGAGGGCAAACATGATTGCGCGTAGGTTTGCGCGTTGTACGCGGGAGGTAAAAATAACTCTTTTTAGAGCGTATTGCACCTCCCTGTATACGTGCAACCTATGGACGTACTACACGCAACGGGCCTATGGGGCCCTTCGGGTGCAATATAACGACGCGTTCCGGGTGCTGGTGGGGCTGCCCCGCTTCTGCAGCGCATCAGGGATGTTTGCTGAAGCGCGAGTGGATTGCTTTTTTACCACTATGCGTAAGCGATGCACATCCCTGGTGCGCCGGGTGCGGGCCAGCCCCAACCCCATCCTGCGTGCAATAGCCGAGAGGTTTGACTGCCCGTATATGAGTCATTGTGACGACATGCATGTTTCTAGGAGTACCTATTGCGTTTAACCGCTACCTACCTAGGTACCTCTAGAAATAAAGCCCTTTGTTTTTATCAGTGACATTTTTATTTTTATTTTATTTGTTTTTAATTTTAGATTGTGTTTTATGTAGTGATTTTATTTAATGGAAATGTATGTTTTATGTGGTTTTTTAGTCTTAAGTTTATATGGATCCATTGATATCTGAAATAAATGATTAATAATAATAATAATGAGCGCTCCTGGGGGACTCCGTCGTCCGACCAAGTCCTCCGCCTCTGGCTTGCCTTAACCGGCCGTCCAGAGTGGGGTCGCGAGAGCTGTGTTCTCGAGGGTAGATGTGGAAACCTAAGTGGCGAGTTGGCTATATGTTTAAAGTCCAGTGACACCTCTCTACCCCCAGCCCTCATACCGGTGTTGCCCTCGAGCCATCCTAGATGTCGCTTTTTGTGGGGGCCCATCTTATGTGGGCGAGTCACCGTCTGCCGGAAATAAAATTGATTACCATTTTGTTAGGCAGACGTCCGATTTTTTTCTTCTCTCCATAACCCAGTATTTAGTCCACCACTTTCACCTAATAGTCCAGTATATTTTAGATTCCATTAAATCTCAATAGTCTATACACCCTGGCGGGTGCTGCCTCTGCGTGCGTCCCATGACTCGGGCAGGTGCAACATCCGCTCGGTGTACCCCTTACATTTCATTAAATTGTCGAAAGGGCCTCTGCGTGTTGGCTTCGGCTCCGCGTACGCCTCCCAAAGGTCCGGAACACCATTGTTCCGTGATGGGAAAGACATACAAATAATAATAAAAACAACGGACATGGAAATGACGCATGTGTATTGTGCAATAGGAACGCCGATATACACTTATTTAGATCAGAGCGTTGGTGGCCCGGCGGTTAGGCGTACGGCTATCAATCCGAAGGCCCCGGTTTCTCATACCGGCCCGTACTAATGACTTTTTTGGAACTTATGCCCCAAATATAATTTAATATTTACCAATCGCATTTCGGCGAAGGAAAACATCGTGAGGAAACCGGAGTAATCTTGTTTACTCTTTAGGTTGGAAGGTCAGAGGGAAATCGCTTTAGTAAAAGGGCCTACGCCAAAATCTTGGGATTACTTAACAAAGCGGACCCCAGGCTGGTAAGCCAGGGAAACGCTAGGAAGCAGAACGCTGAGTGCGTATGCGTGGTTTACAATTACTATTGCTGTGCTTTGTGTAGAACTGTAACATGCACACTCAGTACAAAACGGCTCACATGTACGATCTCCTCCATTCATAAGTCTTTGGTAGGCAAGGCACCTGTCCACCAGTAAATTGGTTGGGCAAATATGGTGGACGACAAGCCCTTGGTAAATGTTTGCACCAATAGAATGTGGCTTTTGCGGCTGACATTTTTATTAATCAGCCATTTATTCGAGCCACCTTATTTTTGGCTCTCTCTTTTAGGGTTCCGTAGCCAAAGAGAACGGAATTTAAAAAAGACTGGCCAAGAGCATGTGAGGTGAAGGGTTCCTCAGTGAAGGGTTCCTTAGTTTACCGTCCGCCACAATAGGCCAACTTAAAAAGGGTTAACTTCCGAAGCGTTTATTTCCGAAAATATTCACTTTTCTAAAAAAATATTTTATAAACACCTATTCTTTTTCTACAATCTATCCAAAGCTACCTCAAACTTTAGGGATTTTTTTATACGAGCCCTACATGAAAAACTCTGCAAGATTAAAAATTTCCATTTTTAACGTGATTTAAAGTAGGTACACCAGATACCTACTTAAGTATACCTATCCCATCTGTTGTATCTTTTTATCCTTTTTTTTTGACATTCTGTATATTTCATTAAAACATCCTTATTTAAATAAGTACACACGTGAAAGTGACTAAATGAGTATTGCGATACAGCGAGGAAACGCTGCCAGCGTCTACGGTACCATGCCGAGGGGGGAATATTTACTTTATTTTTATATGTTTTGTTGTTCTTGAAACAAAGATTTATATATTTTATAGAACTTTGATGTTTAAAATAACAGTTTTTCTACTCCAGCACTTCTATTTGTCAATAAGTCTCTATGGCATTCATAAGACACTGCTAAACGATGCTCCTATGGATTTTCATACAATATATGAGCACTGTTGTTTTTTTTCTAATTTCTTTAGTGGGCATACGTCAGCTTTCACATTCTGCCACCTTTGGAGAGATTTTGCTTGTATCGCAATTTTAGCTGTCGTAGAAAAACAACTCATATTTTTTTAACTTTACATTCACATTCAATAAAATAAAAACATTTATTTTTAAAATACTTATATACATTAAGGGTAACTTACCTTACTACCTACCTCTGATTGGTTCTTAAAACTCGACTTCGTCTCGTTTTGTAACGGCGACCCTCAAGTTTTAAGAACCCTTATTACCTATATCACGGTTGCATAACTACTATTAAAGTTTGTCAGTTTATATGCTTGGAAGAGATAACGTGGTTTGACTCTACGTTTATTTCTGACATATCTAGACAAGCGGCAGCCTGTCCAGCCAAGTTCAGGCGACGCAGCTGCAGTGTTTTTTTTTTAATACTACGATAGTGACAAACAAGTATACGGCCCGCCTGATGGTAAGCGGTCACCGTAGCCTATGGACGCCTGCAACTCCAGGGGTGTTACATGCGCGTTGCCTAAAAAAGAAAGGATTCGCTGTGTTGACAGCTAAAGGGGCAAGCTTTGCTCCGTGCGTCCCCAGCTGTCAGCAGTGTCAGCCCAGTGAATCCTCTTGGAGCTCTGGCGACCTTACTCACCAAGAGAAACACAACCCTATGAGTAGGGTCTAGTGTTATTAAACTGCGGTTTTCTGTAAGGTACTTCCCAAGATGGGCTCTGCTCCAGATTTGAGCGAGAGGACATTCGTTGTGCTGTGCCCAACCACACTAAAAATTGTGTGTGTATTGGGACGCATTTTTGACCCCTTTGTTACTCAAAATCTACTGAATATAAACACTCTAGACTAACGAAATCCCCAAATTTCAATAATAAAGCTTATTTGGTTATTGGGATAAAAGCATCCAAAAATCGCTACAATTCATAGAGACACATTTACGACAGCGATGATGTTACGCCCGAGGTCAAAAGACAGGGCATTGCCCTAGGCACATGAAAGGGGTTGCTAAACGACAAAAAAACAGCAAAATAAAAGCTTACGTAGGCGGCACTCTACCAGCCTCAGGCGGTAAAATCCCACGCTCTGTTACTGAGATTTTACGTAAAACACTACTTATACCTACACCGTGTTTTTATTAATACAGTATGTATCAGAACGAAAGGCAAAAAAAGAAACCCGTTAATGTTTAGATCATAAATATGAGCATGATACCTAATTCATCAAAAATACGACAGTTTTTACGTGAAGTATAAAAATATACGTTTATTATTATTGTTTTGCACCTCCCCTGTATTATTTGTTTACAATCTTATAAATGACATCTCTTAAATTACCAACTGACTGACTGCACTGACTGCACTGTCAAAAATCAAAAAACGTAAACAAACCCTATAGGATGTTACAAAAACCATTAACCGACTGCAAAAGGAAGGTCCTCGAGTAATTAATTTAGTAATTTTATGCCATATAGCATGTATTTAGGCACGTGAAATGCACGTCATTACATTGTACTCGAGTTCCCCGTCAACCAGTTTTAACCTTATCTTAAATTAAGTTAATTTTTCAAAGACACTAGTATTATAATTAGCTCCACTTTAGAGATTGCAGTGTATACTATATAGAGATTTGCATAACCTATCTCAAGCGTAAACGTCTAACCCAGGAGTGGGGGGTCGGGAGTTGCCGTCTGATCACCGCCCGGAGTACAAGGGTTATACGGTACGTCGGTGAGTGTTTCGCCTATCCACATTATCAATCAGTAGGACGTTACAGAGATAATCACTAAAATTGTTTTGCTTGATAAGACCTATGCAAGTTTGTTAACTGAGTAAGTAAGAAGCATGAGTATTCGATGTGACATTGATATGTCATAGTTAAATTTTCACTTACTTAGGCTAGATTTGACCAAACTTTTTAACCAAGAGTAACGCTTACTCTTGGATACTAATGTCAAAATCCCATAGTAATTTGACGTTACTATCTGAGAGTAAACGTTATTCTCGGAATAAAAATTTGGTAAAACGCAGCTTTAGTAGAGTTAATTGTTATGTCCGTTTTACATTAGCGGTTGAACATGTAATTATTTGGTATAAAAAAATTAAAAAGTATACAGTCTCGAATTTAGGGGAATTAACGGTGCCACTGCCACTCCGTTTTCTTGACCTAACTACATGCGGAAGTTAAAGCAATAAAAAACACGGTGTATAAAATATGGTACATTTATAATTTAGCATATCACGTCATTAAATTACTTTCAAGTATGAAAATCTGAAGAAATTTCTAAACCACTGAAAGCTGCTGACACATCGTTCTTTATTGGAAATATTGACGGAGACCTCCATCAGTCTTATAAAATCGACCAAAGAAATATCGGGCCACGTTTAGTTCAGTGAGAGAGCGTCTTTTTTTTTCTTTTTTTTTCTTCTGGCTTTTACTCCTTGCTGATCCAAGCAAGGTGGATTTGCCAAGAGAGCGTCTTCGCGGCGTTTACGTCCTTTTGAAGGGGTGACTGTTTTCGGAAACACCAAACAGGCTGAACTGGGTGTGTTTGCAATAAATGCGTTATTATAAACCAAACCAAACGCCGGGGTTAGTCACTAACCGGGAGTTATGCGTTTATTTCATATGGAATTTGACAGGTAATGCTGGGTTAGCGGTAAACCGTGATTCAAGCACACTTGCTTCAACAGTCAAACGCCATTGCGTTAAGGGATGACTCACACTAGAACGGGACGGGACGCGCTGGGACGAGACGATCTGTAAGTTTCCATAGAGAACGTCACGTGACATCCGAGGGCTGCGAGCTATCACGTGATTCTTTCTATGGAAATTGATAGATCGTGCCGGCCCGCCCCTACCCACCCCGTCCCTTAGTGTGAGTCATCCTTTAAGCCTTAGTTAAACATTATTTTGTTCGTGAATTTGGACCTAGAATTTAAAAAGTTCCTTTCCATTACATCACGTTTTAGTAAAAATTGATTCACGAAAGCTGGCGAGGAAAATGTATGAAACTGTCATTAATTTGATTACTTACATATGACCTTACTATTTATGCGCGACATATTGGAAAGTCAAATTTTTTATGGAAATTTCGGGTCATTTTTTAAGCATCAGAATCGAATCAGCTCGTGATTCTGAGTAGAATAAGCACAAGATAATCAGGAATAAACAGATTTTCGGTTTTTTTTGGAAAAAGCACCTCTTAACACATTATACATTTACTAAAACGGGGCTTACGCGTGGGTTCTGTCGCCCTTAAAATGTCGGAGGTTTGTTTTATACCTACATGACAAAATAAAACGGAACGAATTCCCTAATAATATTTATCATAAATTGGAAAGACGTGTTTGGGGCAACAGAGCATGCTCATTTCGGCTAAATATTAATATAAATTCAATTCAAACGACTTTGTGAAGTCAGAGTTCACCAAATTTATGATTAAAAGCAAAAGCAAAGGTCCCGATGACAGCAAAAACCTTTTATCGGTGGCTTTTAGACGTGTCAAGTGGATTGTAATATTCGTCTCCCGTTTAACTGAGACGGTTGATAAACAAATGGATTTAATAAAAAAAACCGGCCAAGTGCGAGTCGGCCTCGCGCAAAAAATGGATGAGCATTTTCCAAAAAAATACCAAAAACCTGATTCTTCCAGATCTGGACTTGCTTAGGCTGATGATAAAAAAATAATAAAAAAAAAAATCCCTTCCATTACGTCACATTTCAGTATGAACTTACTATGAGCGAGGCGTAAACTAATAATTCTGGGACAATTTTTCCGGGACTATTTACTGGGAGTGGGACAATCCCAAGCAAGTCCTGATCTAGACGAATCAGGTTTTCAGATTTTATTGTAAAAAACGCTCGGGTACTAATCGATTCAAGAAAGCTAGAGCGCGGAATATCTATGAAATTAATGACAGTTTCATACATTTTCCGCGCCAGCTTTCGTGAAACGATCTGTACCATTATCTATAAAAACGGAAAAAAAAAACACGTTTGTTTTATGAGAGCCCCTTTATATTAGTTTTTTTTAATTTAGTTATATATTTTTAAATAAATAAATAATAAATAAATATTGTGGGACAATTTTACACAAAACAACCTAGTCCCACGGTAAGCTCAATAAGGCTTGTGATGTGGGTACTAGTATTTTTAAAGTGAATAACGAGATATTCTGTAAATATTTCAAGCGCCTAATAACTGCTGCCGTTATCAATACCGAGCAAAAACCAGCATAAAAGTCATGTTTCTTGTATTGGAGCCCCCTTAAATATTTATTTCATTAAATTTTTTAGTACTCGTTGTAGCGGCAAGACAAATACATTATCTGTGAAAATTTCAACTGTCTAACCATAACGGTTCATGAGATACAGCCTGATGACAGACAGACAGACAGACGGACAGACAGACGGATGGAGGAGCCTTAGTAGGTGCATAAGGTCTCGGTCTTACCCTTTGGGTACGAAACCCTAAAAAAATTTGAAAAACCCGATTACAGTTCTCTGGCACCAAAATCTACTGTGCAAGGATGACTCACACCAGCCCGATCCGATCCGATACGGGACGATCTGTCAGTTTCTATACAAAACGTCAAATAGACCTCCGAGGGCTCCGAGCTATCACGTGATTCTTTCTATAGAAACTGACAGATCGTCCCAGATCGGCTCGGATCGGATCGGACTAGTGTAAGTCATCCTTTATTTTCCCGTAACACAAGCAACACAAACAGGAAAAGTTTAATGGCTCGACTATAATCAGATTCTCTCGAAAAAACAAAATAAAAGTGTGACTGGACTGTTGACTGGCCGGTGACTAAAACATTTTTAATACCAGCTTCCGCATTTGAAATCGGCCTTTGTTTGCAAATATGTTTCTTTGGTATACCGTTTTCGTACTGGTCCTATTTTACCATTTTGGTACTGAACCCTGAAAAATGACAAAAAGTCAAGAGAGAACTTGAGAGAGAAAAAAAATAGATTATGTTGGACTCGATGTAACGTATAACTTGTGATCTAGATAGAATATAAATACAGAATTATCAGTATTTGACTACAATATTTATCAGATTTACTGAGCGGTATTTACAAATTGTCAAGTTTTGTAGATATATATTCTATATAAAAAATAAAAAAATACCTGGTCGGTCAAACCGTACCATAGCTCACGTTCATAGGACCTGGTACGATTTAAAAGACCAAATATTTTTGGATTTTATTAGTGCGATTACAGTGTATTACTTATAAATAATGAGTGTTTGAATCTAAAATAAACAATTAACACTCATAATGCTTAACTAATACAGCTTGAATGATGGTGGTACGATTTAACCGACGGCGACTGGTCGGCTAAATCGTACTGATGTGAAGGGACTACCTTCAGCCCCTTCAGGTTTCTTTTTTTTTCAGATCTTTAATTTAACCCCAGAATACTCAATTTAATATGTATAAACTAGCCAAGAAACTGAACTTTTATATGAATAAACAGTCACATGTCTATCTACCTTCAGAAAAAAGTTATCCACGCTTGAGTCAAAAGTGGTATGAGTAGTTTGGCACCATTCGTACACGGGGAATATTCATACATTGGCCATATCTCGATTTAGAAAACACGCTGAGCCATTAGTTTCGCATGGAAGACTTCTTTTAATACGCAGAAGATACCCACTAAGAATGGTGACGGTATGTCTTCTGGTTATCTTAAAAAGAGCGTTTCTGTGTTTTTGCTATGTCAAAGTACTTTTTCGATGTATCTTTGAATGCATTTATCTGTTATAATATTTCCTATAATTGCAATGTTTATTTGTAATGTATGTGACCAAATTCCATAGATTATAAAATGTACATTAATCTTGGGATATCCATCCATCCATCCTTTCAGCCGAAAGGCGTCCACAGCTGGACATAGGCCTCCCCCAAAGATTTCCACAATGACCGGTCCTGCGCCACCCGCATCCAGCGGACTCCTGCTCCAGTTAGGTAGGTCCAATTTTGAGAAAGAGGTTAATATCGTCGAATCCGCCTGTACGAATCGAGGTACATTCATACAGCGTGAGTCTTCCTACATTTGTATGACCGTACGAAGGTACACCACAGGATATGATCATGAAGTTAAAATATAATAAAATAATTATAAACAATATCCCAAGAGGCCCATTGTAAGCGACCACGTTTCAGTACCGTATGTCATCACTGGCAACACAAACTGATCGAAGACTTTCGTCTTCAGGCACTGCGGAATATTGGACGAAAAGATGTGTCGCAGCTTCCCGAACGCTGCCCAACCGAGTCGGATTCGACGATTTACCTCTTTCTCGAAATTGGACCTACCTAACTGGACACTTTGTCCAAGGTATATATAATCGTCTACAACTTCGAGTGTAAAGTCTCCGATTGTCACTGGAGTTGGTGCTACATGGATATTCGACATGATTTTCGTCTTATCCATGTTCATCTTAAGACCAACTCGCCCGGAGGCTCTACTGAGGCTAACAAACATCGTACTTAAATCCTCCATGGTCTCAGCCAAGACTACTATATCGTCAGCAAATCGAAGGTGAGTGAGGTACTCGCCGTTTACATTGATGCCTAGCCTTCTCCAGTCCAGAGTCTTGAAAACGTCCTCCAGTGCAGCGGTAAACAGCTTAGGAGAGATGACATCTCCCTGCCTGACTCCCCGCTGCAGCGGAATAGGCTTCGAGTTCTGGTCTTGGAGTCGGACTGACATAGTGGCGCTTTCGTACAAACACTTCAACACTTCGATATAGCGGTAGTCTACTTGGCACCGTTGGAGAGATTGTAGTACCGCCCAGGTTTCGATCGAATCAAAGGCTTTCTCGTAGTCCACAAACGCTAAACAGAGGGGCAGATTATACTCCTCGGTCTTCTGTATAACCTGACGAAGCGTATGAATGTGGTCTACGGTACTAAAGCCTCTTCGGAAACCGGCTTGTGCTGGAAGTCATCAAGCCTGCGTGCGAGACGATTCGTAATGACTCTTGAAAACAGCTTATAGACATGGCTCAGAAGTGAGAATGGGTCGGTAGTTCTTCAGTAAGGCGTTGTCGCCTTTTTTATTTTAATTGGAGAAACAGTTATTTTTTTACAGAGGTTATAGTAAAAACTGTACGAATGGTGCCAATGTTCCCCTACGATATTATCGACTCTCCTATATATTGGTATAACTTTTAAGGGCTACATTTGCGATGGGATAACTTTTAAGGGCTAAATTTGCGAGTTAGGTAAATGTATTTAGATCTCCTTCTATTTAGGTGAGCAACTTTGATATCCCTTAGGTACTTATTTCTTTACAAATTTTGTGAATAAAAGAACGCGTTCATTACTTACTTAAACATTTCGTAAAAAAAGTTTTTACTAAATGAAGTACTAGGTAAGTATAGTTTTCCCAGGATCTGCTCTCATTGGTGTGTAGTCTATTATCACCACTCCTAAAAGAGATATACTTACTTAGTTATTTTATTCTACTGTTACTGTCTGTTACTGCGTTCGTTGCATTTTATTTTTAATTTCTGTGCAATAATGTTACTTTGCTACTCCGCCAAACGTGCTAGTCAATTAGTGCCAACCCGAATAAATTGCATGCAAAAAATACGCAAGTCCGTATAACGGGTAGGCACTCATTGACTAGTGTGCTTACCATGAGTTGCATTAGATTGCGATTGCGGCATTCGACAGTATGTCCGTCTCGCTCCTGCCAGAGTAGTGGTAGGAGCGAGACGGACATACTTTCGAATGCCGCAGTCGCAATCGAAAACAACTCATAGTACGCACATAGCACGTTTGGCGGAATAGAAAAGTAACATTCTTGTCGTTATTAATATGGAATTCAGTAAAGTAACGCCCGATTCAATAAATTAAAATAGCAATAGTAAAAAGTAGTGAAATACGACAATATCATTAAAAAATCGAAACAAAATATACAGGATGTATTTTGGGTCATGGAGCAGGAGTGAACAGGGTACCGGGGAGGGTCACACTGAGCAACTTTCATTATGGCACGAAATCGTGAAAAAAAACCTTATTATGAGTTAATTGATAGTTAAGTATATAGCTCATACTTAGGAGCAATTAAATATCAATTAACTCTTAATAAGGAGCTTTTTTTCGGGATTTCGTGGTTGTCCCCATAGTGAAAGTTACTCAGCGTGGCCCTCCCCAGTACACTAGCTGTTCACTGCTGCTCCATGAGCCAAAAACATCCTGTATATCAATAGCCATTATTTCACGTAGTTGGTGCAGTCAAGTTAATTCATATGTGTACAGTCACCTGCAATGGTATCTTACACTATGTGAAGGCCGCTAAAGTATCTGACACGATCTTATTTGTACAGCCATAAGAGCGTGCCAAATATTTATACAGTACACAGGGTGCTACTTTACCAGCCTAGGGCGATAATGAGCACTTTACGTGCCTGCGTCGAATATAAAAAGGGCCATATGTACTGTAAAACGTCGTACGATACACGTGCGAAGAGTTACTCCGCAACTCGTGTCGATTTAAAACACTCCCTGCGGTCGTGTTTTAATTTATCGCCCACTCGTTGCGAATTTATCGCACCATTTCGCACTTGATTTCGCATCGTAATGTACAATTTCATCACACTTGCTCGTAAATGGCTGTATTGTACCTATCTCTAACCTTCTTGGACTTAATGAGCTGTATTACGCCCATGGCCGTAATAGATTTTCATAGATTTTACCGCCCGGTCGGACGTGGTCGTGGACGCGCCACGCGCTCGCCGCTTGTAGCCGCCGTTCACCGCGGTACTGTTACATTACCGCTAGCTATTATTGTTCATTTATCTGCCTAGTAAGTTTATTTAGTTCCTCGCAAATGTGATGAAAAACATTGTATATATCACGGGCGGTACAATCATTACGAACTCGGGCTTAAATTCACACTCGTTTGTGATATCTTGTTTACTGCTGCCTTTATAGCCGAAGATACTATTGTAGGCAACTGTACACTATTTCACCTTTTTACAAGGGAATAAAGTGAAGTAGTACGCATGTATATACCTACTTATAGGTACATATTTATGATCTCGACTTTAACTAACTTAATTTTGTACAAACTTGATAGACTGATTCCTGACGCGATCCATCTGTCATACTTATAGTATATTGCGGACACAGACGCATTATAATAACCTAACAAGGAATTAAGCGGGACTCACGATCCCGGTCTCCGCCGGCGCTCCCATACCCCGACCAAATGTCGTCATCAACATTCCCCTCTCCGCCCCGCGCCGCCCCGCACCCCCCAGACATGCGCCCGAACACGTGGGGTCAACTAATCAAATTCTGCACTCTATTGATGACTGTCTGTATGTACTTTTATTTTTTCTTTTAATTGATTTTGATGTTTGTCAATTAATGTCAACACGGTAGTTTGGCTGTTTTGTTTTCTAGGAGAGTTTGAGTGGTGTTTTTTTTTAAATTTCAGTAAAAGCTTGCGATCTTGCGATACAACGAGATACAGTGTTGCCAGATGCTCCGCATTCCGCATTTTCCTCCGCATTTTCGTCTATAGATCCGCAATCCGCTCTATGGTAAAGCGGATCCGCATTTCTAAATTATACAATTTTTATAGTGGGAAATGACATAAGTAAAATCATAAAAATCCCGAGCTCTGATTTAGTGCCATATTACACTATACCGTATATGGTTACTACCCGAAAGCCGAAAGTGAACGAGACAACGTAGAAGATGTTTTTTTCTTTTCATTTAAGTAAAAAACAGATTAAAATTATATTCCGCTTTTTTATTTAAAAATCCGCATTTTTGAAACGTAGCTTCCGCTTTTTGCATTTCAGTATCTGGCAACACTGAAATGCCGCCATCCTAGATACAATACCTCCCTGGTTCTATTTTAGATTTAAGCTAGTTTGTAACTTACTATAACTATATATTTTGTAAGTTACCTACATTTGAGAATAAAGTTTTATATAAGTAAGATATGCGTAAATGGTGAAATGTATGCTAGGCATTGTTCCGGCTAAGTACTTGAAGACCAAATCATAGCCTCACTTTTTCACTTTTCCTTTGTATTTATGCGTGTTTCTATAAAATAAACCACGTAGAGATAATTTATTTGTTAGTGTTAATATAGTAATGTTAATTAGTAATTTTGACTGATTGCACCGCACCGGTCGAAACCAGTGGGCGATGGGTTCGTCACATCCCTCGACGTCACGTCTATCAATTAATTAATAATATGTTAAGTTAATTAATGTACACGAATATAACAGAAAAGGGACAGAGTGAGGTTAGTTTTTCTGCTTTTTAATTACAAATCGCTGTATAGCTTTGGACAAAAAGCAATTTATTTAAACTTTCACGATTTTCAGGCATTATAAATTTACTAAAAGTAAACCTTTGAAAACTAACCTCCGACGTTTCAAGGGCGACATTGTCCCGTATTTCTCCGCTACTACGGGGGCAATGTCGCCAGGCGCCGGGGACAATTTAATTTTTAAACGATTAAGTTCCATTTTAGTATATATTTATAATGTGTGAAAATGTAGTTAAAGGCACAATATTTCTTGAAGTGAAAGTCATATATTTTGACTATATTCGGAGATAGGTGTATAGTTTGCGAAATAAGGGCGACGGCTCCAAGCTATAACGTGATTATTTCTACTGACTCTCCCGGATCGGATCGGATCGGATTGGTGTGACTCATCCTTTAGAAGCTTGGTTCTACATTGAGATTTTATTTAAAAAAAATTTTTGGGGAGATTTTTGTTGCATAGGGCCGCTTGCGCCAACCAGGGTTACCGAAATAACCCGCTGTAGCTGTAAAATTAGGTATTTATTAAAAACGGTTAACTCCGGGTTAGTCGCTAACCCCGGGGGTGCAAATGGCGCTTATTAGTCTAAAAAGAGACTAAACTTTGCTGTAAGATATGCTTTCGCATTTTGGTTTAAGTATTACTTCTATAGGTAGTTACTTATTTTGAGATATCAATCAAATGAGTAATTAACAACGAAAATAATATTACTTTGCTATTCCGCCAAACGTGCTAGTCTATTAGTGCCAACCCGTTATACCTACTTGCGTATTTTTTGCACACGTGTCGAGTTTTGTGTTATTGGTGGTGGTGTGTTGTATCTATTTGCGTATTTATTTTTTGCGGCGGGAGGGTGGGAACATTAATTGCTTGCAAAAAATACGCAAGTAGGTATAACGGTTGGCACTAATAGACTAGCACGTTTGGCGGAATAGCAAAGTAATATTATTTTCGTTGTTAATATGGAATTCCGCAAAGTAACGCCTGATTCAATAAATGAGTAATTGAATATAGGTATTATATAGTGAACTGTTTTGACTGTAGGTATGCAATTAATGCAATGTAGGTACCTATTGTTAACGTGCACTACTGTAGCGCAGCCTGCCATCCAGTTGTAAAGATATCGCTCGTTTTTTTATAATTTTGAAGCGGTTATTAGCCAAAACGACTGACTTAAAGACACAGGATTAAGAGGAAATTATACACTGTTTAAATTTCAACCTAATAACAACTTTTCTTGCAAGTAAATGATATCATAATAATTATGTACCTACTTCTTAATAATTGCACTTCGCATTTTATGGTTACGGGATTTTCACCCGTTCGCGACAATTTTGCCGCCATCCAGCCAGGCACAGACGGAGTTCGCGGGACGCATGCGCCATCTCAAAACGACCCGCAGTAAAACGACTGGTCACGTGACCCGTCGCAGCATTCGCTCGTCGCCCTTCGGCAGTCGTCGGCGGACCGGCGTGATGTGCGGATGTGTCCACGTCACTCGTTTCGTTGCAATTGTACAAATGTCAAATCCGATGATTCCGACAGTCAGTTTGACATGTGCACCGTGTCATCGTAAACATTAATGTTGTCACGCGCTTAAAGTGATCCTTTATATAGATCGGTTAATATTTGCCATTTTGTTCAATCTGAATTCCCGTATAAACAGACCCGGTTTCGTTCGTAATCGTGTTTTGCCAATCCGCAACTAATGTGCTGCGGTCCTGGGAACGTTGGAGCCTGGGTTCAATAGACGCTGTGTTGTGGGAGTACTTGGTTTAGGATGTCGAAGTGATTCACGATGGACCGCGTGAGTGGAGTGTGTAGGTTCGGCGGAGTGGTGTCGGCGGTGCGGCGTAGCGGGCGCAGCCGACGGCGGCTGGCGGCCCCGGCTCCGGCGCCCGACGTGCCTGAGACCCCGCGCCGCGGGCTAGGAGCCGTGCTGGTGCTGGCATGCGTGCTCGTCTACCACAACTGCCTCTACTGCGATTTTGTGTTCGACGACATTAATGCTATCAAAGAAAATAGAGACTTGAGACCTCAAACACCAATCTCCAACATATTCCTCAACGACTTTTGGGGAACACCTATACATAAGGTATTTATCAATTTGCTAAAGGCTAAATAATTCATCACCACATGAATCGGATTGTTTTTGCTGCAATAACAATTGACAAAGTTAGTTTTACACATTGTACGGTGTTCAAAGTTAAAACTAGGTACCCAAGCAGAATCCAGTTGGTATTACTAATGTGTCTGAGGGCAATAACTTGCCTTGACCTTGGTGATTATAACAAACGACGTACCTAAAGATACCTAACTAGGTGCTGCTACAAAAGTTAATTCTCACATGAATGAATTCATTCATAAATAAATCCACACGTGTTACGCAGTGAGATAGATATACATAATTTATCTTTCCGCTTCACATCACAATATCGTTATAACGTTTTGTTTTAAATTACTTACCTATAAATTATTGAATTCGTTCGGTACCTATTCACCTACCCAGGTAGATACTTTAGGTACCCTTAGAATTGAATAAGGTAGTAAGTTTAAGTAGGGACAATTTAAATCGGTGCAATGCAACTGAATGACAAACATTAAAAAAGTTTATGTGAAATAAATGTTAAACACGCCAATTAGCCTATAAACTAACAATTAACAGGATTGTAAGTAGGTACCTACTTGGTATTTATAATAAAATAAATAAGTGAATTTAAAAGGGGCTTGACTCGGCTTACAGTTGCATTTTCTTAGTCGTTGAGGCATAGATTTATTGAATATAGGTACATTAGGTACACTAGGTGCGTAGTTAGTTCACTTCGTTAACAGTTAGGTCCCCTCGTAGGTAGATAATAGGTGTACGAATAGGTGTACCAATGTGTTGTTTAGTTTTCAAAAACGAATGACTTAAATATTTCGTTTAGATTATATTAACAATTTACTGGTAGAATCAATGACTGCGCCCGAAATTTATACCTACCAAAATAAGAAAAATAACTCGAACACACAAAACAGAAGTTTTAACTGATAAACAAGAATATAAGTCATTATAAATCGTTATTATTGCTATGCAAAGTCGACTTTTCCGGTTACAAATTAGGTCGTAGGGTCGGGTCGGGAACAGTGGCTAGGATTTTTTCGGACACTCAAATTCCTACTTAAATGTTGTGGTAGCAGGCCGCAATTCATACTCAACATTTTTAGTTATTAAGTTTTCACCCTGCATTCTCAGTTTTTCGATCAAGATAATAAGAAAGTACTCAGACAATGTTTTTAAAAAAAAAGGGAATTGAGCCACTGTATACTGGTACTGGGGTAAAGTGCTTGGTTTAGGGTCAATCAAAAATCTAAAAGTACAAAAATTACAGTCTAGATATGGCGACAAAAGAGTAGCATACAAATTCTATTATTTCTCGAGCACCAAACTTTAAAACAAGTTTTTTTTTTTGGTGCCTGGATTTTAGTTGTAGCTGTCATATAAAATGAAGGCATTGGCCCTAAACAGCCAAAACAGAAGGTCGGTAGGTAAGTAAGTAGTAAGTAGGTTTCGGTTTATTGCACCATTATTGAGAAAGGCACTATAGATAAAGTACTTGACTCAGGCTTGCAGGTTGCAGGCTTCATATTAATTTAAACGGACCCGGAAGTCGTCCGTTTAAACATAATCATCCTCGCCTGCAAATCACCAATTTCCATGCCCCACAGTAATGTACTATAAAAAGCGGTACCATAGCATAGTTGATAATGAATATTAATATTAATATTAACAAGTTTGTTAGGTACCTATGTGGTTTCGGGATCGAAAAAGAATTAAACTGCCTCCAATGGTTAAACTGACCATGTTCAAGATAACTTTAATTGAAAATCTTTATAAAGCTCTACTACTTACATGATTTTTTCATAATTTTTGGTCTTTCAGTTCAAAAGTTAGAGGCGGTGGGGACACATTTTTTTAACTTCCGGCCTCCGGGGCTATTATTTCCGAAAATATTTACATTACCAAAAATGCTTGTAACAAACCACTTTTCCTTTAAAATACCTATCCAATCAATAATACCTTACATTGTAGGGTAAAAGCGAAAAAAAAATCACCCCCGTAAAGTGGGAGCGGTACCCTAAAAGAAAAGTTTTCCCCGCTTTTTATTTAACCACTCTGTCGGCATGACTGATATGTATATTCATACCAAGTTATAAGTTTCTAGTACTAACAGTCACTGAGCTAAGCCGCAGACGGACGGACGGAAAGACAGATAAACGTATGGCCAAACTATAAAGGTTCCGTGGCATAAGGGTAAATGTAGTTGACTACAAAACCCTAAAAAGGAGTAGGTATCTTCGCAGCACTTAGTTAATCCATACCATTCCGCTATATTCGAGGTGCAATCAAGTTGTATTGTATTGGATTGCATAATTACTAGCTCCCGAATCCTATTCGTCTCACCTGGCTTAATTAATATCAATGGCATATAGCATCCGTGATGTCAGCTCCGTGGCTTGGATTATAGCGCATTGGGATCCGCTAAAGCACGTTGAGCCCCTATGGTGGCAAATTGTCACTCCCGAAATGCATTTACTTAAGCACGTCACACACTTAGATGTATAGGTACCGGGTGTGGCCCATAATAGGAGCAAAAAATGTCCAAACGGAACAAGTTTGCTCAGCGACTTTTAAAAATAAGCTGTGTTTTGATTTTTATTACACTTTATGGGTTGTTTTAAGGCGCAATGTATTGCGAATTTCGTCATTATAGTGCTCCGAATAAAACATTGTTTCGGCTAAACACGTTTTTGTATTTTGATAAGAGACGTCAATTAGGCTGATTTTAACCTGCATTTTAAATACTGTTTAGTTTTTATGACAAAGTGAAAAACAGAGTTTTAGGTTAAATTAACAAAGTATGTCCTAATTTGTTTATTTAATTTTTAAAAGTTGTGGATCGAAATTAATTTTGAAAAGTTGTTGAACCAAAGTTGTTAGTTATGAGGAGTACAACCTACGTTTCGATTTTTTGCTCCTGTTATGGGTCACACCCGACATAATAAGAATTAAGAAACCAACTTTTGATGTATTTTTCAATACAAGTGAATAGAATCCACACATGACACTGTAAGGGTCCTACGCATTTAAAAAATATGTTTAACTCAACTGTATTTTTTTCAAAGAGTTACCCACAATATTTTAAAAAGCGTACTGATATATGTCCAGTTATACCAAGACCACAATACCAGGGTCTATTACATCAGCCACGTTGTATGACAGACATTTACAGAAAAAATGCATACAATATGTCTATCAAAGTATATAATAAATTACCTGTAGAAATAAAAGCACTGGAAGGTCATAAATTTCAGAGAACACTAAAAAATTGGCTTCTTGATAGATGTTTTTATACGGTAAATGATTTTATGGCCCACGATGAGTGACATAAAATTGTATCAGCATGTATAAGTAGCGTTTCGCTAGATTTACATTTTAGTCTAATTGTTAAACTTAGTTTTAAGAAACTGTAAAATGTTTGCATGCTGTTCATTAACAGCTGGAGAAGGCTGGAAAATTGTTAACTTTATTACCATGTATATACCATGTACCCTTTTCTGCAAATAAACCATTCTTATTCTTCTTCTTATTCTTATTCTTCTTATTCAATTGTAAAGCATGAATTGAACATAAAAAGTGACCAAGAAGTTTAGTAAGGAAACTAAACATCGTGAGGAAACCGGACTAATCCCAATGACACCTAGTTTACCCTCTGGGTCGGAAGGTCAGATGGCAGTCGTTTTTGTAAAACTAGCGCCTACGCCAAATCTTCATATTAGTTCCCAAAGCGGACCCCAAGCCCCTGAGCCAAGGCATAAGCCGGGAAAACGCTTGGAAGAATATGTAAGTGGAAACACCCGTGTTTTTGCTAAAATTCCTGACAATAGGATCAAAGGCTCCGGCGTAGAGTAAATTAACAAATGAATGTCACTGTTACAAATACACTATCCGTTTTAATCCGTTGAGTTTTTACTATGCGAGAGTTGACATGGTTTGAGATAATCCACAAAACGGACGGTGAACATGTCACGTGTAATTTGTTGATATTAATAAAACTAAACTTTTTTTTAGTCTTGTATAACTTTTATTTGAATAAATAAATGTTTAGGGGCAATCTTTACACAAATCAACCTAGCTCTACTAAGCAAATCTTGTACTATGGGTAGACCTTACTTGAAATATATAAATACATACTTATATACATAGAAAACGCCTATAACTCAGGAACTAATCGTGATGAACACACCACTCATTTAAATGCCCTTACCAAGATTCGGACACAATTTCCAATGTTAGAACGATATAAAACTAAAAACATAAAATGTGTGTTTTGTGTACAAAACTCTGGCCGAGAGATCTACGGACTGGCACCTTTTTTGCAAATTGTCCATGCAGTTTAAACCACGTGTGATTAGCAGTTCGCCGCCTACAAACGGCCGGCGTCGGCGTGAGCGGCATCCATCAACGTCATGGAACAAGTTTTTCGCGTTCCTACTGAAGCTTTCGCTTCCTAATCAAAATTCAAAATGGCGACGAAGAAACGCCATATTGTAAAAAAGAAAAAAAAACTGAATATCGTTGTACTATGTCGTCGAGTGGGGTATCATTGAAAAAATCATTAAGTACCTATTAGCTTTCTTTCATATATTTTTTTTATATATTTTTTTTTTATATTTTGAATGATCATCTATGAACTGACACCATTTGACCAACCGGACCGGTAATTGACCATTATAATATAATATGGACGGACGCTTTCTAGCACAGCTATTTGTACGTTACGTACGAATAGCCATACTTTTGAGGTGCCCCTCTCACGCAAAAATCAGCAGACTTTTTTGTATAGAAAACGACAAACAATGCCAGTCTGGGTGGTTGAATGGCTTAAGTTTAGGAACTATAACAATTATACATTTCTTTAATAGCTAAGTAACTATGTAGTTTTGGCAAATTATCCATTCAGTTTAAATGCGGCTAGCCAGCTCACCGACTACAAATGGCCGACGTTCGGCGCGTTAGCGGCATCGCCGGCATCCATCAATGTCATGGAACAAGTTTTTCGCTCCTGAAGCTTCGGTATACAGTTTTTTTAAGTTCAGCACTGACAACGAGCGACAGGGTGTATGTCGAGCTAATAGGCTAAGTTTATGTTTTGCATTGCAAGTGTATTAAATATACCCGTTTTACCGAAAATTACAGTTGAATAGCCGCTAGACGACTAAAAGAATCTATGTCTTTTACATTATTAAAAAAATATTCACAAATTATTACACGTATTTGTTCTTTTGTTCGTGAAATCAAAAATGACGAAAATACAGTGCGTTCAAGTTTCGCGTAACGTCACTATTAGGTACAATTCTTACCAAGTAGTGACGTCACCAGTCCCACCCCGGAACTTTGATGCTCTTTATCTTCGTCAATTTTAGTTAAATTGAAAAAGGAAAAAATACGTGTCTAATCATTTTCGATAATCTAACTGACGGACTAATTAGAATGATAGTTTTTCAACCTAGTCGTCATCCCTATTAGCTCAAGTAGAAAGACGACCATGAACCAATCGTAACTGTGGCTACAGAAAGAGATGTCATATACTACAGAAAAAGTTCAACTAGTATATGACATCTCTTTCAATTTATAATTTATATATATAGTAGTGTGAAAACATGAATCAAAACATTTATTATATTTAATGAATGTGTCATGCTATTTCAGTCCGTGTCAGTACTAAAAGTATCGATGTCGATTGAAATAGGATGACAAATACGAATGTTCCCGAGAAAATACCTACGAAGGAAAGTCATTATGCACTTCATCTGTATTTGCATAGATCTTACAAGTACTTAGATATAATTGATAATGTTCACGCTTATCCGATAATAACAGTTGTCCGTACGGTCACGGTCTTGGTCACGGTCCGATTTGACAACGAATGCTAAGATTTGTCGTAGGTAGGTGCTAGTTATACGAAAGGGACTGCCGTCTAATCTTCCAATCCACGGTAAACTAGGCCTTATTGATATTAGTCCAGTTTCCTCACTATGTTTTAATCGATATACAATCGTCAACAATAAAACAATTATATAAAATGAAACGTCAACACCGTAAATTATTCGTAGGTACACGGTGGGAAATGAATCATTCACTACATCTGTACCTGTCGTTGAATAAATTATTCAGTAACGAAGTAAACAATACTGTTTTATATTTTGGGAAAACAGGTTACACGTGGTTTTATGTACCAATTTCGTGAATTTGAAATGCTGTATCTGAGAAGAAACGCCTGTGAGAGTCACCGCGCTCAATAGCATGCCATATACGTTCTGGCAATCGGTCGGATCTGATTCTGCATCCGCCGGACAATACCACCATACATTGCTTGACAGATCCGGCGGATATCCCCGAACGTATATGGCCTGCTAATTAGTGTTCTCTGAACGTGAATTGCGAAACATTCGTAAATACTACTTTAAATATGACGTTTTCAGGCTTAACCATAACCACATTGTCGGCTGTCGATAGGGTACTGCTATAAAGATTAATTTGTCAACGGCCTCCTAGCCTAGTTGGTAGTACCCCTGCCTACGAAGCAGGAGGTGCCGGGTTCAAAGTCTCACGTCATAACCGCTGGGCCACCAACGCTCATTCCACATATATACCTAATAATAAAATAAAAAAAACATTTATTTCAGGCAAATCAACCCATAATAGAACACAGAACAAAAACACAAAAAATTCTATAAGAAATTAATTCAAGTTTTCGCTATTTTACCTACTGTCTAAAATTCAAATTAGACTATCACATGTATTTAACGGTTGGTTGAAATTACGACGTTTTCTCCTTCGTTTAAAACCACCCTAATAACCGGAATACAGCACCTGACGGCCCGACGGACTTGAATAATTTGAACTGTTGTAACCAAAACAGTTAATAATGGAAGGAGTAAATAAGTACAAAGAGTTTGGGCTCGCGTCGCGTGACCGGACTCACGTGAACTTCTAATTTCCACGACCTTTTCAAGAAATTCATTTGTACGCGAGTTATTTATGAACCCGCGACGTTACACCCTCTATGAAGCAGTTAAAATTGTTTATTAACGTAATGAAAATAACTCGTTCGGCTACTACAATGATTAAAAATGTGGCTCTTTTGTGGGGAACTTTGATTATATCATGCTATCCTCTTCGAGCAACACGGGCTGCCAACACAGTGGAAGGGAGACGGTAAAGCGATATCTTACCGTGAAAATATTCTGTCACTTTTTGCGGGGGGAAACGTGCACACAGACGCACGGCACTAACACATAGAAAATGATACAACCATACTAACAAATCTTGCACACATCGATCTATTTTTGTGTACGGACTACTCCGAACAAACGATGTAAACAAAATGCATCACATGTTTTGTCCCTGTTTCTCCTTGAATTCCCTACTCATAGTGTTGTGTTTCTGTTGGTGAGTAAGGTCGCCAGAAGGCCTAGTATAAAAATTGTACGACATTAACTCCTCGACCGCGTTAGCGTATCGGGAGTTCAAATTATGTTTGCCGTTTATTTAAATCATCCGGCAACTTTCATATTTTGACCCCTCGATACGCTAACGCGGTCGAGGAGTTAATGTCGTACGACTTTTATACTAGGCCTTCGGAGCTCCAAGAGGATTCGCTGTGTTAAAGCTGAGGACACTGAGGACCCACGGAGTAAAGCCCTTGGCCCGTATAGCCGTCAACGCAGCGAATCCTCCTTTTTTTAAGGGTCGGCAACGCGCATGTAACACCTGGTGTTGCAGGCGTCCATAGGCTATGGTGACCGCTTACCATCTGGCGGGCCTTATGCTTGTTTGTCACAGTCGTAGTATAAAAAAAAGATGTCACACTACCTCATCAAACACCACTGAAACCATTCACTACTGAAACGGTCGTATTATCGTAACACAAAATATAAGATAAATAAATTAATCTTGGATATTTCATTGAAAACTTAAACGTTAGGTTATAACGATTAATATGGCGGTTTGTTTACATTGTTAGCAAGTTGGATTGACGGCGATTTTAGGTAATTTCACCATTACCCAATAGGAATATTGTCACGTTCTCGAGATTCGTCGATAAAACTCTTACGTCCTTGACGGATAGCGAAAAGAAATAATGATTTTGTTTCCTTTTTTTCGAATAAAATGGCACAAAATTTTAATATTTGGGGCTTTTTATGTAGGTACCTAATCTTACATCCGCATACGTATCCACCGATGTGAGCCTTTTAATATCCGCATCCGCGGATCTCAAAAAATCAGCATCCGCAAAATCCCTGCCCATCACGAAACGGGGAAGAATATTCCCCGATAATCTTTGGGTAGCAAAAATTCCTTCAGTTAAACATGAAACCCCATTTAAGTTGTATATCAAATCCATTCGTCGATTCCTCCGACCCTCCCCGCTTTATCCTGGCAATGGCTGACGATTTTCTTTATAAACAAATGCGGTGAAGCAAAATGCAACATCTGTTGGAAACCCATTGGATTTTTGTACCACAGCGTACTTTAGAACAGACGAATCGTTTACTTACTATCGAATAATATAAAATTAAAGGGCTCTTTGGATGCAAGCTACATAATCTGACTTGTCATCAGTACAGTTAAAGGTTATTTCCCTTGACGGACACGGGCTGCTTTAGTTTGAGTATTGTGTTTTTACATATACATGTAAACGTTCCGTTATGTTAAGCAAGTTGAAACTTAACTAACTTTTTGATAAACGTATGACATCGTAGGTAGGGCCCGAAACGTTACTAGATCTAGAGGCCTAGCCAAGTTGGTAGTGAACTGCCTATGAAGTTGAAGGTCCCGGCTTTTTGTTAAAACAAATCAAATTACCTAAGTATTTAATTAAATATTACCTGAAGGTGCCGTGGTTGAATCTTGGTAAAGGATGACTCACAGTAGTCCGTTCCGTGGCGATCCGATACGGGACGATCTGTTAGTTTCTATACAAAAAGTCACGTGACGTCCAAGGGCTCCAAGCTATCGCGTGATACTTTCTATAGAAACTGACAGATCGTCCCGTATCGGATCGGAACGGAACGGACTACTGTGAGTCATCCTTTAGGGCTTCTGTTTGTAAGTTTATAATGATAATGAATATTTGTCACTGAGTTATGGAAATTTTCGATGTAAATATGGATGTATTTATCTATATACTATGTATATTGTCGCCTAGTACCCATACTACAAGCTTTGCTTAGTTTGGGACTAGGTCGATCGGTTTGGGATTGTTGTCAAATAAAAAATATATATATGTACCTAGGTACTTATATCTAGTCTACCAGTGTCGTCAAAAATATTCCATGTCGAACCGTAGCTAATTTGGCTTTTCCTTTTTTCAAGTAGGAAACGGTTCAACTGCCTTGTTATTAGGCAAGCTGTTGAGAATCGAGTTCTCTGGACGCGCCGCCACTGTAATCTACTTACCTATTATGGTAATGTGACTTATCAGCCGCTCCGTAATGTTATCCCAACATTCCCAACACTTTTTTGTTTAGCGTTTTCGGCAAGCGTTTGTCACTTTGACCACAACCTCGACTCGACCCCTAAATTGCGTTGGTTAACTTTTTTGCAGTAATAAAACTGATAACCAGCTTGTTTGAAGCGATCCCTCTGTCAATGTATTCTGGTTTATATCGACCCGACGGCAGTCTTGGGGCCCTAGAGATCTCGCGCCCGGGGCCCGATAGCGATCTGGGTCAAGGGAGCCGAATTCTAGCGGGTGTATGGGACAAGTATATGGCGTAAGTAATTAATATATGTCGCAGTCAGAACTACTCTTACTACTACTTACTTTGCGTCCTTAAGGCGATCTTTTCCCAGTAGACACCGAACTCTATTTATGAATAAGACGTAAACATCATTCAGTGTTTAAAAATATAACACTATTCTTATTTTGTACATTGTTTTGATGTTGAATAAAACTTTTCTGTCTATGTCTAGAAATAAATCATTCCCTTGCATTAAGTTGCGAACTGGTGCGTCTGTACTTCTGTCATGTACAGGTAAGTAGTAACGTATAGGCTTGTTAATACCTACCCTAGTCAAACAAGCCCCGATCTACCTTATATATCATTATCACTTACATCACTTATCATTATCACTTGGTATACATCTAATTGGTATAGATACATTGAAGTGGTATTAGGCTGAATCCTTAGAATACTCGTAATAACGCTAAGAAGTCCTTCCAACTCACTTATCGTCCTTTCAACTTCCTTTACTCCTGAAGCCATTGAAACTACGCAATATTGTCACAGTTTCCGAACATTTCAGTACGAGTATCGCGTTTTCGTTGATGAAGACTTACGCAGTGTTTAAAAGGATTTCACGACGCTAACAAGTGTGACAATTCTTATAATTACTGAATTACTGGCGTTTCAGGCGTCCATAGGTTACGAAAATCGCTCACCATCGCACGGGCTATCATTTCGATAATTTAAATACCTAAAATTGTAGCGTACCGTCACTACCCTCAATAAATAGATAATTTTTTGGTGAAGACTTTATGACAATTGTCACGAGAAACAATAGTGATTTAAATAATTTTCAATATTTTCTCACATGAGACTCTTCCTGTGTCAGTTCTTCGTGACATATGTCGTCTTTCTTATGACAATTGTCAAGAGCTCTTCACAAAAGTGTTAAGTTTTAGTGCCAAACATTTATGTTTTTATTTTTAAATGACATGTTGATGGCAAACAAGCATACGGGCCACGCAATAGTAAGTGGCGTCTGTAGGCCATAGACGACTATAATACCAGTGATGATTATGCTGACAAATGTCACACATCACCGTGGCGAAATAGGGGCCTGGTCGGCTTCATAGTAATTTGGCTTCTACCTCAACTGTCCGACAACTGTCATCAACCACTCCGATGCCAAAACCAAAATACCCTGAATAGGATATATTTCAAAGGCGAATTATTATACGAATTATATTACGAATTGAAGCTAGCTCTGGCTAACCTTATCTTCGATATCCGGGATTCGGATGAACTAGGACGCGACAAATAAACGGAACGATAAATCAACGTCAGCGAGTTTATCGCGTCCGAATTTGCTAGCACGACGTGTGTCCGCCCCTACGAAACTATGCAGATACGATACGACTTTGACCACCGGCCGAAATATAAGTTTAGTTTAATCAATGCTTGAGACGTAAATATGTGAAAATCGTAGTCTATAAAGTAGTTGACCCGTTTAGTAAGATAAATACGGCTTACTAAAAATGTTGGTTGCTACGTTGCTGAACTGTGGCGTCGTTGAATTTACTGTCTCCTACGCCCGCCTTCAACGGTGTCCTTGCCTTAGTTGGTAGTGACCTTGCCTACGAAGCAGGAGGCCGGGTTCGAATCCTGGTCAGGGCATTTATTAGTGTGTTTATCACGAATATTTGTTCCTGAGTTATAGATGTTTTCTATGTATTTAAGAATTTAAGTAGTTATACGTATTATATAGCTATATATCTGTTATATTTATCGTCGTCTAGTATCCCACATCACAAGCCTTATTGAGCTTATCGTGGGACTAGGTCGATTAGTGTAAGATTGTCCATTAATATTTTTAATATTTATTTATTTACTGTGAATTTCATCCCACAATAACCTCTAGCTTAGGTATTCTGGCTAACCTTATTTAACTAGCTTATATTTTCACAGGCCGGTCTAATAGTAATTCTGTATCTGCATCCTCAAGTGTTCCTTAAGTCATTTTTGTCGCTCCGACTTCATAATCAAAATACCCAGAATAGAACATAGCTGGGGTCACCACGAATTTCTCACAATTTGTAGCTAGCTCTGGCTAACCTTATCTTCGATATCCGGGATTCGGATGAACTAGGACGCGACACAAACGGAGTGATAAATCAACGTCAGCAAGTTTATCGCGTTGGAGCTTGGCGGGACTATCCCGTGTGTCCTCTCCTAGAAAACTGTGCATACGACTAACTAGTGGTCGAACGGTTAACCGTTCGCTACAGCTTTGGATTTTAGACGGTCGTTTTGGGACCTTCGAAGTAACATGTGAAAGACGTAAGTCTGAGCTGTTATTGGAGGAACGCACCTTAAGCGTTACAAAAACAAGAAAGGATTGCATATACTTAGGAAATGTTGGACTCTGGCCGCCGTGGCCTAGTGGTTAGTGTCTGCCGCAAAAGCAGGAGATCGTCGGTGCGATCCCAGCCCTGGGCACTGAGGATCTTGGTCACTTTTTCTGTAGTATATAACATCTCTTTCAATTTTTAATTTATATATAGTAGTGTGACGTGTGAATACTTAAAAATAAATTATTTAATTCATGCTTTACAATTGTATGTGATGGTAAGTTTTCACAGAATAAAAGATTCTGTTATTCTGATTATTAGTCTTGTTCTTGGGTATTCGGTGTAAAATTGTGGCAGTTTTCGGTTGAAATTAACAGAAAGTTTATCGAGTGGTCATGTACACATGTGTTGACGATTGACGATGGTATGCAAGCTGTAAAAATTAAAAATGTATTGTATATTTATATGTAATCATTTAAAACATCGTTATGTCTGGTTTAATATATTTATTAACAAAATACGTAATGAACTTAAAATAATGAACAGAAAAGTCATATAATTTTCATAAATCTAAGAAAGGTGCCGAAGTGCAAACCACAGCACATTATCGAAGACTGTCCTGTTGGGCCATTTTTTAAAAGGTACCCACTTTGGGTAATTTTTATGTGATTTGTACTCAGAACCGCGAGCTCTTTTGATCCTAACAGGAGAAAAAAATTGTCCCAAACTTTCTTGAAATCTATCTAGGCGAATTTTTCTTGAAATCTAGTCTTTTTTTGAAATGGTAACGGTATCGGTAAAGAATCTTGTAACACGTTTTTTCTTCTATTAAAAGAATCGAAATGGCTAGCGATTTTGAGTAGAAGAAACATAAAAAAATCCAAAAAAAGTGGGGGCGACTATGAAAAAAACGTCCGAAAACATGATCAACCTCAACCACGACCACCAAATGGCTAATGAATGAGTCTCAAACTTGATTCAAAAGGTTCAAGCTTGTAAACAATGAAGCCAAAAAAAGCAGTAAAATCGTGCACCGCAATATTGCAAAGCCCCAATGAATAGTTGATTCCATTATTTACCGGAGCCGCATGTAATCGACGGGTGTAAGTAAACAGTGAACAATAAAACTGTGGAGTTCAACAATAAGCACCTCTATGTACACAGCCCGAGCCAACATGGCGATCTTGATTGAACAGGGCACAATGCGTCCGCTTAAACAATGCGAGTCATCGGTAATGCGGGAAACGGTTCACCTGTGTGCTTACCATGAGTTACGTAGCGAAAGTGTTTCAACTCGCTACCACCTAAGAACGAGCAGGATGCCAAAACTTTCGAATCGCGCAGTCGATAGCGATTGTCATTCTACAGCAACTTATGGTACCGGAACTGGTCTCCGTCATGAGTTGCTTTAGATTTCGACACGTTATCTTCAGTTGCATGTTGCATCCCGCTTCCACCCGCAAGTGCAAGCAATATGCACTGACAGTGCGTTGACGTAGATGTAACTGTCATTATCGAACTAATAAGAAAGAGTGATAGAGAGATATAACTACGATACGTTTCCGAGCGTGAGCGATTGGTATCTTGGCTACGTACGCAGTAGATTTCGACATCGATTTTC
This sequence comes from Lathronympha strigana, assembly GCA_949128165.1. Classification (NCBI taxonomy): domain Eukaryota; kingdom Metazoa; phylum Arthropoda; class Insecta; order Lepidoptera; family Tortricidae; genus Lathronympha; species Lathronympha strigana. The sequence continues at coordinate 22,188,362 of OX421905.1, forward strand.
GTACGAAAAATTTATCGTTTGTATCATCATCAATGCAAAATTGTTCGCTAATGTGACCCACATTGATTTCGTTTTTTTCTGCTTTGTGTGACAATTTTTTTAATAAGTCAATGGCGTAGAAGTAAAAGTAGGTAAGCAATGCGGACTATAACCCCTATTTCGAGTGTCGCTATCCGATATACCGGAGCGACCAAGACGCTTACAAATATCTGAGCATACTTCTATTTACAAGAGATCTGATTTTGTTACTAGTTATACAAACTATATTATTCTAAATTCTAACTGTGATAAAATATGATTACACTTTTGCACTTTATACCAGGGACTAACTCGCTGAAGAGTTAACTGTACTGGCTTCGACTGTACAGTACACTAACGCAATAATCACGAAGATATTATAGTCAGTGCAAAACCGGCTTCCCCATAAAGTTCATTTCTTCCTTTGAAATACTATTTCTCGCAAGACCTGTTCTGTGTCTTCGAAACTTGTCTTGTTTCTTTGTTATACAGCTGGGCAAAAGAGTCTAAATTAAAAAGACATCGTAGTGTCATCCTTTTCCAATCAATATGTGTAAGAGAGCCGGACGACACTTTTGGTTTTAGAACTCTATACGTTAGCCTTTTATTTTTGATCGTTTGACGGAGTAGTGTTATGTTTTTGGCGCGTATGTGGGTGAATAAATTATTCTTTGTTGTTATTCTGTCCCATCAGCCAGGCGACAGATGCAGCACAGTTTTTGATAAGAAAAGTAATATATTCTACTAACTAGTTTGGTAGACAAAAATGTATGTTGTGCGAAGTTTGACGCCATTCAAGCGTGAATTTAAGAGAGACCCGGGCACGGAACAATAACTAAAGCATGGAAGTAGTACAACAACTGTAAAATGACCAAAGTTTGGAGCGGCCTTTAAATTGGCAGTGTATTTCTCAAATGTCGTAAGTCTAACTTAATTACGTGCCTCTTACGACATTTGAAAAATCCACTATCAAAATATGTGACCAAGTTAAGTTGTAATGCATTGATACCGACTACCAAATTATAACGATGTATTTAATTTGGCTGCTTGGACGAATTGCATCGAAAGAGAGAGCAAAACTTTTGACAACCTACGGAATCGGAGAAATAACAAATACGAGTATATATACATCTCTTTGACACTTCCTTTACTTGGTAAAATGGTAAGGAAGTGAAGGACGGGTTTATGATTTTGATGTTCTTAGTTTTCACGGGGGGCTTAGACCTGGGAGCCTGTAACCATGGCAACTAGTGAAAAAAAACTTGGTTAAAATGTGTTAGTTCTTTGTCACGCACTACAGGCTTCATGCGCACTTCATGGTGCACAAATCAAACGAGGAATTTTCGTCTATTTAATTTGGTCCTTAATAAACATCCCTCGCAACGTATCATCGCTCACTTCTGGTGAAAACACGTCTTTATTCCGTAGCTGTGCATCTATGCGTATTTGCAGCGCGTAGGATATTACGGGCATGCCAATATAGATGGGGTAAATCGTAGTTCTTGGCTCGGTCACAATAAAACAGGAGACTGAGCCAAGGCTCGGTGCCAAGCAAGTTCGCCAGTGCGCATGCAGCGCCCATGTCTCGACTCGAGGCCTATTCCAAATCATAAAAACACGAATGAGGATTCGTCGATTTTCCGGTAGGGGCGCTAGTGGATCGTGGATCCTGCGGGAACATTTCAAACGTCACTTTGACAAATCTCTCATATTGACACAGGACCCACGCATGAGTGGCGCCGCCTGGTGAGCGACAATAATAGTAATACGGTAGCTAGCTCCCATTGTTATCATTATGTTCACCTTAAGAGTCCTTACACTTTTGAAAAAAAAACTCAACTCAACTTATGACGAAACTAAAGCTAATTTAACCCAACTATTAATATTATATGAAACTCTGTTCTTAATTTTAGGTAGTAAAAGAGCCAAAACTTGATTTTTTAAATAATAATATATAGGTATGTGGAAAAAACAATTTTTGCGACTGATTTATGAATAGAGATTTCTCAATAAAAATACATACACATAGTAAGTTATGTCATTAGACCACAAAAACCCCGAACATAGTAACAGGCAGAAATTATTATGACCGAAATAATGAGCCATTTTAAGGAATAAAGAATCTTAAACACAAAGATGTATGTGAGCATCCTGCCACACGCTCTTCTGGACACTCGCCCCTCTGGCAGTATTGTGGTTGCGTATTACACAACCTTGACATAACTAATAGTGAATCTTGTTGACGCTTATCGTGTTAAGTTAATATAACAATAACAAATCAATTCCAGGTTTGTAAAGCTTGAATAGGCCTCTATTCGTATTTAAACAGGCGCTGTTCATGGAGATACCTAGGCTCGAGCGTCGAGGTTTGCTGGTCGTTTTGTGCTATTTTGTCAGTACCTATTATATGGTTACGTAGACAAAAGACACCCGCCAGCCTGTCAGCCGTGTTTAAAAAGAAAAAAATAGGCTCTGTTCCCGTAGTGAAAGTGTAGGTGTATTCAGAATAAATTTTAATTTTGTTACAGGCTATTATTGCCAAAAGTACTTAATATTTGTATGTATTATTAATAACAATTTGTACATTTAGGATAAACTACATTTTGTTATTAAATTGTTGCGAGCAAAATTTTTTTATAGGTTTGTATTATGTAAAAACGTGTTTTTTTTTTCACATTTAATTTGAGTTTGTCTTTAATAAAATGTAATTGTAGGCAAACTGAAATGAAATAAAAGTCCCGTCTCATATTTTAAACTGTCTTCAAAAGATAAAAGGAGGATGTTATGAATTCGTCGGAATTTCTTGTCTCCAATATTTACGGCAAATATTTCCGAGCATATTGGAGATAAATATTATTTGAAATCATTGCAGGAAAAAGACAAAGTTAATTGATGAAAAAACGTTCATAAAGGTAGTTAAACGATGAAAAATAGATCGTATATTTAGTTGTTTTCAGACACAATTTATACCTTATAATTAATATTTAAAACGGGATAATTACCATGTATGTTTGTTTTATTGAGCACCCGATATTTCGACACTGTTGCAAGCGTCATGTTCACGGAGTAAACCGATGAGCTGCGAGTTTTTAGTTGGTAATTATCCCGTTTTAAATATTAATTATAATGTAAATGACCATGTTAGCTTAAAATCGTACAATTTATACCTACCTATATGTATAATAAATTGAAAAGAACTTCGAAGAGTAGATAATAAGATCGTGACGTCACATGGCTGTTTAATTTAATAATATTGTTGGTATTCAAAACTTTCTCATATTTCGAAAAACGAGACTGACCTGATTTAATTCAAACTCCTTATATAAGGTACACTTAGTCATAATAATATATGTTGAGTGTAGACTGTAGGTTGTGTAGTGGAAATGACATAATTAGTTTATTCTGTTCAGTCAGAATCCAAATCTGAGATCAACTTGCAAGATCAAAATAATGTATAAGAAAATCATAGTCAAACAATTCGACTTCAAACCACCAAACTCACCATTTTGTTCTTATTAATAGGTAATATTTCATTTCGTTCCCTTCGTCACTCCCACAACGAAATGTCACCTCAATACGATCCGTCTGTGTGGGACACTGTGGGTGTTGTAGGCAGTGCCAAATAATAAGACAGGCATATAAATTGAAAAAGATAACTACAGAAAAAAACCCCCAGGGCTCAGGGCTGGAATCGAACCAACGACCTCCTGTGTTCGTGGTAGACACAAGGCCTTAAAAAGCGTGCTATAGTAAATAGCAACGGTTGACACTCACGTATTTTATCACAATAGGCGTGACATGTTTCGACTGCATCGGGCAGTCATCGTCGGACACACAGAGTGGTGTTGTCACCTTCGCGGCTCGGGCATCACTGCCCGAGACCAGCGTAGGTAACGGGTAGCGCGCGAAAAATTATAAGCGTGCTATAGGTAAATAAATGCGACAGCAACATTCTTTTGGCAGTTAGGCAAAAGTATACAAATATGATTTAAGATGCGATGCATTATTATTAGCTTAGGTGTCTAGACATCAAGTTACGAGTGTCGTTTGAACGAATTTACTTGAATTTCAAGTAGAGAAGCAGCTGCGCTTAGATTTATAGCATCAATACCATCACGAGTAGGGACTATAAAACCTAATGCTATTTCAGTGCTTAACGGATAAATAAATACGAGTGTGTCTTAGATACTAAAACCAACAGTGTTAAATAAAAATAAAATAAACATTTGCAATTCCGGATGATCGATTAAGGGTGTTGATAAAAATATGATCCATTACATCTTTTTCCGGTGTAGTAGCATGTTTACGAGACGTTATTCTCTTTTACTTGAAGGTACAGTCAACCAATTGGAACCCTAGGCCACTCTAGATACATGTCAAAACGACAAAAAAGAGATTTCTTACAATCTTATTTATACCGCCACTATGGCTTAGTCCTACAGTGACCTGAAAGATGTCTCAAAAATGTTAAGGGTTTAAAAAATGGAGCTCTAGAGAATTTAGAATGCAAGCAAAAGTGGAAACATTCACGACCTCGGGCGGAACCCGAACCCACGACTGTGGGATACACGCCCATCGCTCTGGAATTCTCCGCCATATCCCTTTACCGTAAGAAAGAATTGCTTAATCTCACTTTTCCTTTCCTTCTAAAATATTTCAAAATTCAAAATTCAAATTCAAAATTCAAAAATTTATTCTGCAAGTAGGCCTCAAGGGCACTTTTACAAGTCAATAAGCATTACAGTAAAGCATTTGTATGTACAAACATTTACAATATATAGAAGTAAAATTATAATCTAAATGTTGATAATACAACAGCCAAAACCTGGTTAAAGAATATTCAAATAAATGTGTAATATGTGCAAGAGATGTATAGTCTCTATAGTTAAAAATAAATTAAGTGTGGGAGATGTAAAAGGTCCCCCCACGTCAAAATAAAATACGAATAAAATTTGGAGATGTAAAGGCTCCCCAAGTGTCAAAATAAAGACTGGAGATGTAAACGGTCCCCATTGTCAAAAAATAATACTAATAGGATTTGGAGGTGTAAAGGCCTCCAAACGTCAAAATATAATATATTTATGATATTATTATTATTTTCGTGTTAGGTTACGTTAGGAGATTGCATGTTTAGGTTAGCTAGTTATTAATCAATATCTGAAACTTTATTTGTGTTGCTATTAATTGTTTACATGTGTAAATTCTTCGAACCACTTGCTGTTAATGAGGACTACCGCGAGTCGAGTTCCCGCTAGGGGCGCTAGTGGAACGTGGGTCCTGCGGGAACATTTCAAGCGACACTTTGGCAATTCTCCCATATTGACACAGGACCCACGCATGAGTGGCGCCGCCTGGTGAACGACAATACGGTAGCTCCCATTCAGTTACTCGAACAGCGACCACGACCCAGGCTCGACCTAATGTAAGGGCTACAGATAAACGAAATGTTATATATCTTTAAAGAAATAAATTTGTATTTGGATTCGTTCGTACGTATTTCTGCTTAAAAATAGTAGGCGATAGAATTTATTATTAATATTTTTATTACTAGTTTTTTCGTAAATTTGGTCGACAATTTGTTTTCGGCAACTGTGAAAGAATAAGTAATAAAAAATTCAGGAGACTGAGCCAATTTGTTATACTCTTCAATTCTTTATTTTATACCGTACAACATAATATTGTTTGAATTTAGCTCGCGATTTCCTTTTTATCCTTATAACGGAAAATGTTCATTGTACCTTAAAAAATATGTACCTAAGTAGGTAGGTACCTACACATGATTTCGCTGTTTCCTGTCTTTTACAGGAGATGTCATGATTAAAATATTTTGAACATTAAGCGTAATGACGACATGTTCTTTAGTATTCGGTCATAAGTTTGTCAATTATTATAATGAGGTGACGCTATGTAAAAGATTCATTGTAGTTTAAAAATTACTTGCTTTAGTCGCTTTTATTGCATACCTACTTCAACCTTTTAACCTTGTTTCAGGTAATTTGCGCCCTTTCAGCGTGTCAGCGTCAGCACATACACAGCTTCCATTTTCAGGCTTCTACACCCTAGCCCTGCACCCTGCTCGGAACTGACGAAGAAATTATTTATCTCAGTGACGTTTATTCCGTTAACCCAAAAAATCACAAGCGCTTTTGATGGATGAGAGACGACGAGAGAGACGGTATGGCTAGCACATCGTAGGGCAACTGACGAAAGTTCATATGTCAAACCGGGTTTATGAATGAAGGCTGAGATAGAATACTGTTGACAAGGTATCTTCACAAGCAAGGCATCGGCGCAAGGTATCTTAGACGACTGGTAAGTAATTAGGTAGTGAACTGTAATTTATAATGTAATGTATATTTTTGTAAAAAAATAATTCGAGAAACAAATCATATAATTTTTAAGCAACCGGACTTTTTAAACTAATTAGACCCTGCTGGATCCGAATTGCCATCGCCCATTTCGATGTATTACCTATTACGGCTGCGATTTTTTCTACCTTTATAGGATCGTAACTATTGAACCATGTCATTATAACTATTATCTTTATAAATAATAAGTAGCACACAAAAGTAAATATATATATATGTCTCCATACAAGCAACACACCTAAGTCGCTATTAAGGGATATCTGGATATCTCACTTCGCAAGGGCAACCGGCAAATTCGGATCCAGCAGGGCCTAATTAGTCTAAAAAGTTTGGTTGCCACAAAGTAAAATGATTTGTCAGTCGCATCAAGGAGCCTTTTTGATTATTTTGACTAAGACTATAATTGAACGAGCGAGCGAAGCTAGCGAAGTTCTCTAACTCGAGTACATAGTGAAATTTGGCAGGTAGTTAGATGAGAAATTCAACTTTTAATTTCGAATATGAATTATGAGCCAAATCGGTCAAGGGGTTGCCGCGATATTGGGGTCGCGAATTCACGTTCGGGGCAAACCACTTGTCTATTTTCTAATCAGAATTTCTTTAAAATATCGTCAACCAATCATTATTGTAACAATGTTACTCTCTTGTATAAAGAAAAACATTAAGACTGAATAAAAACCATCTTCTGACTCGTGGAAACGATTCTCTTTTCCATTTTAATTTACACTATAAAACATTGCAAAACCACTATCAGCGTAGTAAACAGAGGAAAGCTAGACAAGTACTAATGACCAAACATTAATCCATGTTGCTAGTTTCTTTAAAGTAAGCTGATACGGCACCTCTGAGTCTCCCCGAAGGAACAACTACCCTAACAAGAATTCCTATTGCGTCTAACTTTATATCAAAATTCCTTTCACAAAGTTAAAGTGGGCGGTATTGTGTCACTGTCTCAAAACTGAGTTTGCTACAATGAAAGGAACTTCAGTCCTTTTCAGTAGCACGTTCGAAAATTGCACATTTGGTGGCGACGGGCGTGGGTCGGCGGATCGAGCTCTCGTCGCATCAGTCATTGTCAACAAAGTTTATCGCCAGACTCACACCCGAACGGAATCGGCCAAATGTGTTTGTTGTGGTCTCTAGCTACCGACGACGGGACTTTGAAAAATAGAAATGTGATTTCCGATTTATGCACTTTCTTGCTGCTGTACATTTCCCATTATGGCGAGGTAAGTTCGTCTATGTTATGCTTGCCACAGAAGTATCGGTACATACGTAATACATATTCTACCAATAGGTACTTGCAAATATTAAATAATATTTTAAACGGGTTACTTACGTAATGAAGTCGATTCTCGCTCGACATGTTTGGATCTTCACGAAGATCCTCACCAGGAGCGACCACCCGCGACAGAGGCTGCAGAGGCAAGTCATGAACTGCAGGCTGGCGCTTACGCCGCCTACCTACTCTGCCCTGCTACTTGCAGCGGGTGGCAGTAGCGGCTCGTGGGGCGACACGCCGGACAATCTACCCTCGTTCTCAGTATAGTTTTTACACGACTGCCCAAAACAAAAAAGAGTGTTATGTATTAGGGGTTCATGTATCCAAATTTGTTTGTGAGTTTCTGTGTGCCACCATAACTCTGGAATGCCTAAACCGATTTCGACAAATTACGTATCGTTAGAATCCTTATGTTACCGCGAGTAACATAGGCTATATGACGACGTAACTAAAACAATATGTAATTTGAAAGCTTAACTTCGGGTTAGCAGCAAACCCTGAGTGGTTAAGTGCAGTTACGTGCAAAGTACAAAGTGTGGTTTTATATTGCGTTGAATGAATGGAAAAGCAGTTTAAAAAGTATTTCTTTTATTTTTGTATTGGAAGAGGCTTTTATTGTACGTCAAATAAAATATGAACAGCAACTTTTGGGCATGCAAAAGCTTTTGTCTGCGTATTAATATTTTTAACGCCAATAAAATAGACCGGCTGTAAATGCTTTAATTGACATAAACTCACATTGAGAAGATGATCCAATTTAGTTACAAACGTTAATTTTACGACAGTATTATTGCTTTGACCTTCAATCAGTGTTATAACTACCAACTCGTTATACTTACTCGAAATAAATATATCAAACAACCACCAATAATCGATATAAGTACTCTCCCACCCGCCACAAAAATAAATACTTACGCAAATAAATATATCAAACAACCATCAATACCTAACAGACTGATTTTTTTGGTACTGACCAAACTCTAAGTAGGTAGTACTTAAGAATATATGTATAGGTCATACAGAAACAACTTTTATTTCGGGCCAATACCAAAATCGTTGTGCCTGTCACGAAAAACTGGGCGACATGACACCAGCCGGAATCTCATCATCATCATCATCATTTCAGCCTGTAAGCGTCACTGCTGAACATAGGCCTCTCCAATCGAACTCCAGCGCGACCGGTCTACAGCCACCTGCATCCAACGAGACCCAGCGATCCTCACCAGGTCGTCGGTCCATCTCGTAGCTGGCCGTCGCACACTGCGCTTGCTAGTACGTGGTCGCCATTCAAGCCGGAATCTGGACAAGCAAAATTGTTTTTTTTTTGCGGTTTTAGCATTGGCCTAATCATAAAAATTATGTACACACGCGTTCGCGCTATAGAGTACGTACGTCATGTCAAATTATAAGGAAAATAGCTCACCCCGCCGACCTCTGGTGATTAGTCTGTACCTAGAATTCAAATATGTATTTTGCATCTCTACGAGGCATCCTTGGGAGCTGGAGATGTTAGGATAGTTGATGGAACACAACCGTAATCTAACGCCTGATTCAATGTTATCTATTTATTTTAGTATCCATACTTATTTTTTAAGACTACTCTACTTTTACTGAGCTGCCTGATAAAATACAAGCCATTGAAACAGCTACTCGAAATAAATGAAACCCGTTCTAGTTCACCGGTCTGAGCGAGTCATATAAAAGCTTTGCAGTAAATTGTCCGAGTGCCCAAAAGTTTTTGGGACCGTCGTTGCTGGCTTCAGCTTTTATTACTCTAGCCGTAACTGGGAATAACTTACCCCCCTTATTCATAAAAAACTTAACGGACATATTAGTTCACAACTGTAAAGCACGAATAAAATAATTTATTACTTATTTAAACAAATGTTTCGGATTCATGTTTTTGACACTACTATATATAAATTGAAATTTTAAGGGATATCATATGCTACAGAAAAAGTGACCAAGGTCCCCGGTGAGCGGGGCTGGAATCGAACTTGCCGCGAAAGCAGGTAGGTCGCTGGTTCAATTCCAGCCCCGCTCACCGGGGACCTTGGTCACTTTTTCTGTAGTATATGACATTTCTTTAAATTTTAAGGTTTAATTGGTTATTATTTGTTTTGTTCCTTTATAAAAAACGTAAGTGTCAAACTGACAGATACGTACAAACAACCATTAAGGGCCACTTGCACCACCTGTATTTGTTTTTTGTATGGGATTTGACAGCTTAACTCCGGGTTAGCGGCTAACCCTGGGTGTCGCAAGTGGGCCTAAGCTAGTTAACGTTGGATTTACGTTTATGAATAACGGCATTAGAGTTAGCGAAGTGTGCGACTAATACTTCTCACGTCTTGGTAAATACTTAACACGTAATTTTATCTTTCTGGAACAGTATAAAATTACGAGTTTTTTTGGACTAGTTATGCTGGAGCAAAGTCCCACTCCCGCCAGAGGAAAAAAAGGATGATCGAAACACCGAAACCTGAGTCAGAAGTAAAAACAAAAACACTTAAGTTGGATTAAAAACCAAACGCGTTGCTAGCATGTGACCCAAACTCAATTAGAGAGAGAGCTTGCAAAGCTAACAGTCTTGTCCCCTTAAATTAATGCGGGCCTAAGAGATTACACGGAAGATGGTAATCTGGTCCTAAACGCGACCACGAATCCGTGTCGTGCTCTAATCCCAGAGATGGAGTGCTTGGCTGCCTGCACCTAGGGGACTTTATTGATGGCGGATGACGCCGCAAGCCAGTCTAAACCCGAGACAGGCTAATTTACCTTCACGTGCTTTTTAAATAAGGAACAACGTAGGTTAATGCGATGGCGGTGAGGTGCCTTCAAATGTCATTCCTGTCAAGAAACAATCCGTTGATACCTATCAATCCGTCCTAGATCAGCAGCAGCTCGCAGGACTGCACCGCACAAAACTGTCGGAACTTGTCATATACTTAGGCAAGGCTTAAAAAAAACACCAAACGTTAAGTGCGAAATCGCAGACCAGTCTCCTAACAGTTGATGGATGCGAACATTCACATCGCCCAACACGAGTATGTATGAAATTGCCGAGGCTCCGAAGAAATCCGTAAAATTGCGCAGTAAAACGAGTTCATTGCATTAATCAAATCGAATGTAATCGGAGCCGGTTCAATTTTTTGATTTCCAATTCTTTCGTAATTGCAATAACATCGACATGTATAATATATATTGATGAGCTACGTGGATGTTCGTTCGTTACGTCACATGACGTAAATTTTTGCGAGTCTTCCGTTTTCCTCGTCCTAATAAAGGGGGACGCGCACCGCATTCAAACGACATTATTTGTTCCACTCCCTTCCCTAGAAAATAGATTACGTGGAGGGCACTTACAAAGTTGTTATTGTAGCTCGGCACCTTCCAATTTATTGTTGTATTATTAACACTTTATTTGAAGGGAAAATTTTGCACGCGCTATCTTAATTTAATTTCATCTCACTTACTTCAATTTGAAATGTTAATTACTAATTTCTTGATTACGAAGCAAATAGTGAATTACAATGTCACAGTAATTAGTGAAATCAACTTAATTAGTTTCACGGGAAAGTCCAATTAGCAAGGAGGCGGGTACGTGGTAATTTCTTGAAACGCGATCAGCCGTTGCGTGAGGACCATTTATGTTAACGTCCAATGGAAACTTTTGTTTTTCCACTTCAATTTAGTTGTCATAATGTAACAATTATGTACATGTGATATTATAATAGGGGAGTTACCTACTTGAATTCACTGACCTAGAAATTACATTCGCAAAATTTGCTGAGCACTATACTAGTTACTAGTAGCTATATGTAATTCGAAAACAGTAGGTACATAGGTACATACATAGCAGGGATGTTCCGGATATAGATTTTTATTCAACATTTGTGACTGTTTTTACTAAAAGGGACCACTTTGCGATAAGGCTCTAATGCCATAAAAAATCATTCAGAAATTAACTCTATTAGCAATCTACATTTAAGTGATACCTTTTACTAAAAACAAGCATATAAATGTTAGATGATGTTACGCGATTATACCTAATCTAGTAATTACTAACCCCTTACTCGCTGCACTGATTACATGATTAGATCCACATTCCCCAGTATCCGATACCAAAGTGTATAAATTCGAGCGCAACGTTTTTGCACAAGCAAACTGGATTACTGACCCTGCACAGTACGCAACATCACAGCGAGCCCAATTACCCCGTAATTGCCGGGTAAGGTAATACCTCCGCAGCATGCAAATGGCATTAAATATCGGAACACCTATTAAAGTCGTAAACTTTAATTGATATTCATGGACTCGTAATGGGGGATGTAGACTGTAACGCTGGCGAACTTTCCGAACGAACTCCGTGTCTAATTGTGCTTCAAACTATTGGGTAAACTTCTTTTACGTATGCCGAGCTCCCAGTTTCAGGATTGTTTGGACGAAATAAGGCGGAACTTTGTGAGGTTTAGATTTTTGCTTTGCTTACTTTTCTCATCGCAGTCGCAATTTCATTCTATTTTTGTGTATGGGCGTGTGTGCAAATGCCACCCTGAAATCTAACGTTTGCCACTACTTAACTTGATTAGATCCACTTTGCTCAGTTACCGATACCAAAGTGTATAAATTCGAGCGCAACGTTTTTGCACAAGGAAACTGGATTACTGACCCTGCACAGTACGCAACATCACAGCGAGCCCAATTACCCCGTAATAGCCGGGTAAGTTAATACCTCCGCAGCATGCAAATGGCATTAAATATCGGAACACCTATTAAAGCCGTAAACTTTAATTGATATTCATGGACTCGTAATGGGGGATGTAGACTGTAACGCTGGCGAACTTTCCGAACGAACTCCGTGTCTAATTGTGCTTCAAACTATTGGGTAAACTTCTTTTACGTACGTCGGGCTTTCAGGGTTGTTTGGGTAAAAACAAAGCGGAACTTTCTCGTCATGCTTAGATTTTTGCTTTGCTTACGTTCTTCATGGCAATTTAAATTCTAATTAGTAGTATTTGGGTGTGGCCGCTGCAATTAATTCACATACAAAATGGGACTGGAAGGAATATACACCAAATGTTACAGGGCATTTTCGCGAGAAGAAAAAAAAATCTAAGGTAAATTTATGTTTTTCCTACTGAGAATCTCGATGAACGAACTCTTTCAATCTAGGAGAAAAAAAGTTCTCAAAATTTTCAAAAGTTTTACGTACTCTCCATTTTGTAACCGCTGCTGTACAGTGTTTGAAAAATGGTAACGTAATGAAAATTAAGCAACTTCATTGACTTGGTTATTTTCGAAAACAAATCTGCGGAACTTCTGAATAGACAACTTCCTACCCCAGCGTTGTTGAAAGTTAGTATTTCAAATGTTCCACAGAAACATGAAGCTTTCGTTTTCCTTTTCTGTGCTTCACGAACTTCATTTGCGAAACTCTTAGCCCCGGCGTAAAGAAGAGGGGGGTTTGAAGTTTAATGTGTTCTGTGGTTCTCCCATTTCCAATATTGCCAAATTGGCATTCAAAAAATTAGGCATATGTCATTATTAATCATTAAAAAAACGGTAACATTCTGCGTACAGTGACATCTATCAAATTGGGCGACGAAACTAAACTGTCGGGAAAGGGTCTGGAAAGAGCCACAGGAGTCAAGGGAGTCAGTTTTCGGGACAATAATTATAGCAACAACGTAAACTACAATGCGGCTACGACAATGTCATTATCCGTCGAATGTCAGCCTAATTGATAGGTAATGGAAGTGAATGACCACCACCACTCACGCAACTCGTGGCACAGATGGCCTACCGCAAGCATCAAATTATCGAAACTCTGTATATCTCTTTCTTTCTGGTCTATTCGACCAAAAGAGACGCAGCTATATTTCCATTTATCGATGTTGGTAGTTGGTTCCCGAGACCCGATATTATCTAGAAATGATAGGTTATGTCTCGTAGTCCTGTTATTATGATGTGTGAATGTAATTAAAACGATCGTTTCGTCGAAAAAATAAAACGATATTTTTATACGAGACACGCGCAGTTACTATAATTAACCCCTTCCCTTATAATCTTTTTTAAATGGTTTTTTTAAATTGCGTTATTGGTGAATATAGTCTGGCAAACCATAACCTAGTGTCGGGATGGGTAACAGTAGTCTACTCTAGGTACTCCACTAGAACTACATCGAAAATTGGTATTCACGGAAAAACCTCTACATTTTCTTTTGTCGACAAGGCATTAAGAACTGCCATAAAGATTCATTTGTAAATGAAATTTATAGTTTTTTTTTTTTAGGATTAGAGTAAATCGTGCGATTGTCGACGTGTGATTTTTAGGAAAACGATTTAAAAACTAGCCGCCTCCGCCTCTTATTTTCTTCAGCGGATCATTAATAATGGAAATAAGTAATCTTACTTTAATATTTTCTAGAGATTACTGATATAGTTGAAGAAACGTAAGCAAATTCGACCGTTATTACTCTAATCCTAAAAAACGAGGTAACAACACTAACAACCGATAGTGAGGTACGTTTAGGCTGAAAACTTCCCGTTTTTAGGACAGGGGCAGGTGGGGTGAAGTGGATTGCCATTAAAGATCGCCGATGGCTCTCCTCCGCTTTATCGGAAATAGACTTAGCGGTGACTTTTCGAGCCTCAGACATGAATATTTATGGGACGTTCTTTTCCGTCTTGACTCGGCCGAATGATGAAGTTCCGTTCGCCTTTTTATCCAATTAACAGTTTTGAAGTAATAAATTACAGCATTTGATACCTTTAGGGTGACTTAGGGAATGGCTCATGAGTTAGGCATCGTGGTATTAATTATAAAGTTATATAGACAATGTTTTATACAATGAGTTGATAATCTGATTATTCGAGTACAGTTGATTGCGATAAACTGTACAGTATAAAAGTTTGTGTGCAAGGGATTGTGCCTAGTATTCAATATTATGGGAATTTAAGTACTTAGGCAAGTTCGGCAGAATCGGCATGAAAAGGTAGTATTTAAACGTTCAACTGTCGGTTTAAAAATTAACGACTCTTAATTGGCAAAGTACAGATAAAATCATGCATTTTCTCGCTGATACGTGCAATGCGCGTTAATGTCGCAATAGCCTATGGAGTAACTGTTAATGTACAACTGAAAAGAGCCAATAGCTACTGCAATTTATCTCTAAAACAAGTGTTTATCGAATACGTTTGACCTACATTTTTATTAGCTTATTAGCTAGACAAACGCACCCCTGTATTTTTCCGCCCGGCCCTGTCACCGCGGCATTTCGTGGAGAATGCTTCTATCGCCTTCTCTTTGGCCTACTTAACGGCGATAATTGTGTCTGCATTTTTCTGAACCGTATTGTTAAGACTAAACAATACGGTTCAGAAACATGCAGAGCACAACAAAGGATGTCCATTCTGCCCCAAAAAAAGCTGAACGAAGCTTAAATCTAAATTCTAGCTGTGAGTTGAAGGGTATATCGGGTAAAACCGGTCCTGACTTATTTTTGGACTGTATTAAATTTATCGACACTGTAGCCACTTAGCATTTACAAGCTCTTACCACTGGGCAACCAACGCTCATAAGAAACGACCTTTTACGATATAATATTCATTTATTTTGTATGAAAAGGTATTTTTCGTCAAAAAGCGATATATTAACATACAAAGCAATGCGTCAAATATGTAAATAAAATAAAAACACGGTGGATAGAACCTGATGCATGACACTTATTGAATATCCAACCCGATTCCGATTTGTCGGTTTTTATATTATGGTGAGTTGGTGACATTACTATAATTTTGTTTTAGCATCAACAATGTGTCACTGAAACCGGCATAGCGTACGACAATCTCTATTGTTGCAAAATGTTTTTCTGACACTGAAATAAATCACGCTAGTCCCGAGTTAAGTGCACGAAGCCTGGGCAAAGTCCTCGTCTTTACCGGCCTGCCAGGACTTTTCCAAACGTATGCTGTATAAAATACAGAAAAAACGTCCTGGCGTTTTCTAGCTATTGCTAGCTATAGCCATGGCTCAGAAAACTGTCAGGAGTCTTGAAAAAACAGTACGAGTTGGAAATGTTTCACGCCCAGTTCAGTCTATCAAGTGAAACTAATTAACATAATATGCGTAGTTTTATCTGCGGCAAATAAGAGTCTAAGTCTAAGTTTCCTAGATTTTGATAGCACAGACTGTGACAGTGTTAAGTAAAAGTCATAATTCCATAGAAGTTTGACTTTCAAATAACACTTTAAAGTTTGGTAGTTCATTTGCTAGGAAGAGTTAACGTGGTTTGACTCTAGTTTCATGGTAAGTGTGATCGTCTACTATATCATATGTACAATATCGGTATAAGCATGACTCACACTAGATCTGTCAGTTTCTACAGAAAACGTCACGTGACCTCCGAGAGCTCGGACGTGATTATTTTTATACAAACTGACAGATTAATGTGAGTAATCCTATATTCATATTTCCACATATGTTTTAAATAACACGAAAATAAAACGAATTACGGGTAATCTTTGTTTATTATTCCTCTTGGTAGCTGGTTGTGACCACTCGTGCGACTTGATGACACGTCCCTCGACCTTCTACCAAATCCTTCAGGCCTGAGATTTATATCACAGGAATTAAGGGGATGCGAAATTGAATTAGAAAGGACATCGCTAGAACCGAAATCGTCGACATAGAATTGGCAGAATTTAAGAGGACACCGTGGTCTAATTGTTGTCATTCAGACGTACCTGATTTTCTCATCATAATACTTCAATATATTTCCTCTAAACTGATAAACGTGAAAAAATTATTTTTAACAAGAGCGTTAAGCGATACTTTTATTTTTGTAACTTTTTCCGTTTGTGAGGACGGTTACGTAGAACTCATGACTCATTTTTCCTAGATAACGTGTAGGTCAGTAAAAATTCAACTGGCCAAGATGTATAGATATTAAATTTTATTCCAACATCCTCTTACTTTCTGCAATTTCCAATCTCGATGTTGTGAATGATTGACACCAGAATTAATTAATATTTCATTAGGATGAAAGGGAAAAGTTTCCCAAAGTTTATAATGAAGCGAAATTCGTTGCCGCTGTTCCCTCCTTATTGTGATTTGGAATAAAATAAGATATTTGTTCGGTTCTGTTTCAGAGCTCTCAATTACAGGGGGAATAATATAACACTAGAGTTCTGAAATTATAAACCTATAGTAGGTATCGCGTGAATTGAAAGGAGAGAGTTGCCCTTTTGCGAAAATAGTCGATGTTGGTGTTGAATTTTGTAACAAAATCCAGGTTAATGGATAGAAAACGTTTAGGTAATGTATAACATATAAAAGTAAAGATGATTTATTTTTTAAATAGAAAATGTAACGTTTGGAGCTCACGGGACAACTTTTGTGTAATTTGTTTTTGTGTTACTGACAATAAATTTACTCTTACTTATAACCTCTTTCCGCCAGGGGTTTAATAAATTATGCTCGTTTTCGCAAACTAACTGAAATGCAGTGTCGCGATGCTGAATGCTAATGTTTTTATGTTCACGTATAAAATAAATTTTAGAAAATCGCGTAAGTTCAAACATATTCAGCAGCGTTCGAATTAATATAATTTAGAGTCAAACCAAATTATATCTTCCATGCAAATGAACTGTCACACTTTCAAATGTTATTTTAAACGTCAAACTTCTATGAAATGATGGTGTTTAATACTTTCACAGTCCGTGCTATCAAAATCTAAGAAACTTAGCATCGGACTGTACAACGCTCGAAATTTAAAAATATTCGAGCAGCATCTCTTTCGCCCGAATGTAAGTTCGACAGAGAGGGGATACTAATTTTTGTTTTCAATTTTGCGCGGTAGCAGTAGCGTGGTATATCCAAATAGGAAATAACACTCATCTGTGTCAGTGTTCGATTTGAAGCTACTGGCTGGACGCATTCTTTTTCTTACACTACAAAACTGTCAAGGGCTGTCACGGTTTGTTTACTATACAAGCATGTTAACGGCTGTCACAGTTTGTTTACTGTACAATCATGTCAACGGCTGCCACAGGAGCTGATGGCTTAATCTGGTTCTTTTTCGGTCACTTGTAAGTATAATATGTATTAAACTACTGTTTTATTAACCAAGTGATATATACATATAAAAACAATGCAATAAAAAAGAAATTGAACATATACAGAAACATCACAACTCATCAGAACTCGTAAACACATCATACCTAAGATTTTTAACAAACTAAGCCTAACAATAGAACAGTCCAGTAGTAAACAGGTTTTTAAAAAAAAATTAAAAACATTACTCTTAGATGGTATCTTGGATACATAGTACTTACTTATATTTATAACTACATATGGTTAGATGTTAATGTAAGCTCCATCTCACGAAAGCAACTAAGCATTGGCAACAAGTTTGGATACCTACAAGTGAGCATTGTAAGTGTATAATTTAATTTAATTTAGTACTTACCAACATAAATAATACTGTACAATGTATGAGTAGGTATAACAAAAAATTGGTATTTTATTAAGAGCGCACTATTCGCCAACAAACTGTCCTCAGTTTGGCGAAGGAATATGTATACTTAGCCACGTAAGTTTTCTTTTGAAACAATAAATAATAATAAATAAAATAAAATTTCACAATATCTCACTGGTTAACAGTAAAAAGCCAATAAACAAATGACAGTTCGGAATGGTGGCGTTTCGAATCTAGTATGACCCACTTGAACTTGACAGCTGTTCCAAATTTAAACTCCTAACCTACTGCTTTCAGGAGGTAACGTTAAAATTATACTTCCGTTAATTCCTGCTGGTTGGTAGTGCTGGTCATTGCCTATGGTTTCTGAACGCATTTTAGAGCACTAATTACACACAAATAAATTAATTATGTGCACATATTTATAAACGGCCTCCTAGCCTAGTTGGTAGTGACCCTGCTTACGAAGCAGGAGGTCCCGGGTTCGAATCCTGGTCAGGGCATTTATTTGTGTGTTTATCATGAATATTTGTTCCTGAGTTATGGATGTTTTCTATGTATTTAAGTATTTATATGTATCTATCTATTATATATGTCATCGCCTAGTACCCACAACACAAGCCTTAGAGCTTACCGTGGGACTAGGTCGATTTGTGTAAGATTGTCCCATAATATTTATTTATTTATTTATTTATTTATTTATAAACACTTTCTATAAATCCTCTGACCGAAAACGTAACCTGGATATGAACCTTATCAACGATCGACATATGAAGTTGAATTCGTACTCATGGATAAGTCTATATTTGACAGAATCTCCAACTCCTTGTTTGCAGTGTAAATGTTTTCTCTATCTTACCCTGAACCTCTCAGTAACAGTTTAAAGGTGTTTGAAGATGCTAATTTGATTCCCAGTTAACATCATCATACTCGACATGAGCGTTCTAGAAACTTCACCGCTATTGACATACTTAGAATACTTAGATAAATGTTTGCCGCGGATGATTTCAAACTAATGTGCTAATAGTTCGCGCTTGTGGATGCGACATCTGTACGAGTGAAACTGGTAATTACAGTTGAGAGCAAACTTTTGCCAATATAATTAATGTATAGAAATAATACAGGATACAAAAAGCATAACGTGATTTTTTAAATTAAAATAATCAATAAATAATTGTGAAATATACATATACATAGTGTTTTATTGTACGCACTGATAATTGTTTGCATTTCTTATGACAATGATTATCATGTATCCGAAGAAAAAGTTCAACTGTAGTATAAAAAATGGTATAGGTTCATATAAGACTAATTGAACAGAAAAAGTTAGAGTATCGATATCGACATCATACATATTTTATTTTACCCATCCCTGAAAACATCCTGTATTAAATAGTTAAGTGTTCTGGCGCTTTACCATGACGACATAACGCGATTCAGTTTAGGTTCTTAACTGTGTTCAGTGAGAGAGAGAGAGAGTCGCTTACAAACGAATGTTTCATGTTTTAGGGAGCTGAAATCTTATAACGACGGTTATAATTCTAATCATTTAATATTTGAAACTATTTTATATACCCACATATCATTAGCCCTCTATAATTCGTCCAAAACCGCATATAAAGACCCCCATAATAATAAACTTTTTTGTTACAACAAATTTCTTATCTGTGAAAATGTTATTACTTATAGCTAATCTCTGACACACAAGGAAATTTGCTTTGACCTCTATTCTAATATCAGTCGAGATGACGTTTAGTTGTTATTTTATATCGAACGATATGAAAATTGGGGCCGATTCTAGTTTGTCTCTGAATTTTGAAAACATAAATGTCAAAAATTTAATGTTAGAAAAAATTTCATTCATAAAAGTCGTAATGGCGGTCGATATACCGATATATGCGGTTTGAACGCATCATGGCGAGCTCATGATATGTGCGTATATAAAGCAGTGTATGTGATTGTAAATAATTAGTCATTAAAACACTCGTGTGATGTTCTCCAGTTTTAATACCTTTCATTACCTATATTTATATAATTCACATCGAAAAACCAAAGTCTCTGCGCTCTGATCGAATATTCGTTACTGTTCCTAAATCGGATACAATATTTATATGCAGATGATACCGATAAACTGAAATATAAACTTCTTTTTATTACATTTAGACTGTTTATTTGTGCATTTATTTTAAGTTGAAAAAGATTAAGCTTTTGAAATGAAGCTTTACTGTTAAATTCCAGTTACTCTTTGTCCTTTAAATACACATTAGGACATTTGAATCGTCAAATAATGTAAAGCTGACAAAAAATCCCCAACGAAATCAGTATTATTCGCGTTCGCCCAGTAATTGTTTTAAATTTCCATTTGTACATTAAGAACTTATTAAGGTCCCGTGTCGGCAAAAACTGTTCAGCATTTGTTAGGGATGTAAATTTATTCGTACGAAGTGTACGAACAAAGAGATCCGGTCTAGAGCACAAAAACTCTATAAGGTTAATGGGAGAGAAATATCCTTGCTGGGTAATCAAGAATTTGTGAGCCGGACTAATTTTGTGACATTTGTCAGAACCTTTTTGTACACTTAGTGTCGCGGGTAGTTTTATACAACCTCGGCGAGAATAGTGACGCTGTTTGTAAATGGGGATGACAAATCCAGGGCCAGCGGTAAGACATGCTTATACCAATAATATGTATTATGTTTGTTAGGGTTGTAAATTTATTCGTTCGAACAAAGAACTTCGGGCTTGAAAACAAAATATCTATAAGGTTAATGGGAGACAAATGTCCTTGCCGGGTAATCAAGAATTTGTGAGCCGGACTAATTTTGTGACATTTGTCAGAACCTTTTTGTACACTTAGTGTCGCGGGTAGTTTTACAACTTCGGCGAGAATAGGGGAGTTATTTGTAAACGGGAATGAGGAATCTAGGGCAAGATATATACCTACTCATAACAATAGTATATATTTGTTTTTACAAACTAGTACTAGAGGACAAAGCTTATAAGGTTTAGTGGAGAGAAATATGCTTACCGGGTAAACAAGAATTTGTGATAATTAGTGACATTTGTTAAAAGCTTTTTGTACACTTCGTGTCGCTGGTAGTTTTACAACCTCGGCGAGAATAGATTACTATTTGTTAACGGAAAGGAGAAATCTAGGGCGAGATATATACTTATACCAATAATATGTAATATAGTTTTGGTATTGTCTGTAATCAATAACACAGTAGTGTCTAGTGTTGACCATGAGGTCAACACTAGACCCTACTCATAGTGTTGTGTTTCTGTTGGTGAGTAAGGTCGCCAGAGCTCCAAGAGGATTCACTGTGTTGACAGCTGGGGCCCCACGTAGCAAATAGCTGTCAACACAGCAGACCCTCCTTTTTTTAAAGGGTCGGCAACGCGCATGTGAAACCTCTGGAGTTGCAAGCGTCCATTGGCTACGGCGACCGCTGACCATCAGGCGGGCCGTATGCTTGTTTGTCACCGTCGTAGTATAAAGAAATGGTCTGAACAGGACAAAGTTAGGAAAAAAAATTGATGCGCAATTTTTTTTTTTGCGTGAATAATCTTTTTTCCTACTTTTGCCCAAGACCACGATATGATTGACGCAGTTAAACGGATCACTAGCACTTGTGTTACCGCCTATATGCTTTAGTGAGAAAAATGCTAACACATAAATGGAACGTTTTTTTTTAGTACTTACTTAAATATTGCACGCAAATGTTGTTTCGGTGTCGTAACGTAAGCTTTACAACATTGTCTCGCCGCCGGCGTGCCTGCCAATGACATGTAATAATAACTCCGCTCTTCCTAGTAAATCGGTATTGATCCGTACCAGGACAGAGATATGTACAAGGAAAATGTATTTTATTGTAAATGTACAACGGAATGAAAGTGAAAAAAAAAACGGAAACGATACGGAGTCGCTGCAGTACAGATGAACTGGCTCGATAGTATGCTGCGTTGGTAGTAAAAACAATCTGATTGTTCTAGATCTGGAGTTGTTGGAGCTCATTCTAATCAGAATCACGAGCTGATTAGATCTTGATAATAAAAAAAATGTTCCAAAAAGTTTCCATTAGGTAGGTACGTATCACGTTTTAGTACGAACTTACTATGAGCTATGAGCGTGACGCAGTGGAAACTTCTTTTATTTTAAATTGTGGTCCAATTTTTTTATCGTCAGAAACGCACAGCTCAGATTCCGAGTAGAATGAGTCCAAGCCAGAACAACAAAACTTTGGGAGAACAAGATTTTTCGTTTTTTTTTAAAGCCCAATTACTAACAAATACTGGATTGCATGATACTCGTGCAAATACTACTATAGTCTGTTTTTTTAAACTATAAAGTTAACGCCATATTCTATGCATGAATGAAATGAGCGTGCAATACTATTCCCTATAGATACATAAAAAAAAACACACTATAAGTAGTTGTTTAGTTAATGGCTCGATGGAAATAAAGTTGAATTGTCATCAATTTCAATTCAACCGCCAAATTTATGGATGCAGTTATTTTTTAAAACATCTTTTTCTTGTAAGCATTTCCGACTACGTACTGGAAAACTCAGACTAAGTTATTTTTTGCATCTTTGTTGCAAGAACATCTAAAATAAATTTTACTTGAGAAATATTGCTGGTGACAACTGGTATATAGGTAGGTTATGGTATGGTACTGGTTTGATGGTGGTCATCAAACCATATATAAAATAAAAATAAATATACAAGTACACATTGTCATTCTGTATTAACATTGTAAAGGTTATAATTAATCTCCCATTTCAAAAGCTTTGTCTTACACGTCGGAAAGGAAATGTTCGCCATAAAATCCTACGTCTAACAATGAAAGCCACGGCATAGAATCCGCAGCATCTTCATTACGTTTCATAAACAAAGCATAAGCATGCATATGCGAAGGTATCTCGCAAACGCCCCCATGTCATGTTGGTGTTTCCATTCGTAACGTTTTGTCTTTTGTTTCTTGCGAGAAACATCCGTGTAAGCCAGCGTTTGCGGCACATGCAAATGTTTGCGTAGTCGAGGTTTCGCTTTGACGTTGCCACATAATTTCCTGACTTCGCGACCCGGGTAAGCCTGTGGATTTGGATACCTAAAAATATACGTGACAGACCTTTCTGTGTGATCTAGATTCCAAAACGTCTGGATTTGGATACCTAAAAATATACGTGACAGACAGACCTTTCTGTGTGATCTAGATTCTAAAACGTCTTCGGTCTGTGACGTATTGTTCGGCATTTTTCAAGAAGTGTTAAATAAAGCAATTAGGTTTTCGATTAAAATCAAACTGTGGTCTTCATGTATCCAATAATAAATAGTCTAGTGCTTTCCCAACATTCCTAATTTTCCATTCCTATATGGTGAAGAAAACAAGAGGCAAATATATACCAGCTTTTAAAACGCGTTCCTAATAATCGCACAACGACAATCGTACGATTTTTCTTGTTAATCCTAAAAAGTGAGGTATAATATTATACCTATATGAGAAACTGGTGGGTATAATATGTTAGTTCCTTCTCTTTTTTTGCTCCGTGCATGACAATTGACACGCAGGTTGACTATAACCTGAAAAGAGTGGTCACATTTTATCAAGGAATCCACTTCCTCAGTATTAGTAACTATTAATCAAATCAATAGGTATCTGCCAAATTTACATCAAAACAGAATTTACGCACACTCAACGCCTATAAAAGAAAAATTAATTAGTTTACCTTAAAAAAAATGGTACCTGTAGTAAATAGTAGGTATTTATAATATTGTAAATAACCATAGTTTTTTAAAGTATATTGTAAAATTACTAACACTTTATAGGCGCAAGCCTGATATAAATAATTTGAATTAGTTGTAAGTGTTAAACAGAATACCTAATTAAATCTTTCGAAATAATTGGAAGATATGGACCTACCTATACATGCTTAAGTGTCTTACTTAGAAACTATTTTCATTCATGTGCTGCCCAAGTTTTTATATAAAATACCTCATCAATATTCGACGTCCATAAATATTCGCACAAAACAAATGCCGCATAGCCCGCTCGCCGAGATGAATTTCTGGGTCAGCCCCTTATCCCAGTAAAGTGATCAAATATCTTATACGCAGCCTCCGGGATACGTAAGAAATGTTGATAATATTTTGCATGACAAAGAAACCCTATGGAATAAAATTAGAAGTAGGTACCACTCGTTTTGTAGCCCCTAGGGTTTTCGATCCGGATCCGAAAAGTATGGAATTATCAAGATCAAAAGTATCTCGTATATTAAATTAAAAAATTAAAAAAAAATTAAAATTTTATTTATTTACACATAAACAAAAAACATGAAATGGGTTGTCCGGCGGACCCCAAACTAGGCTGAGCCTGTATCTTGGGACTCTGGAGTGCGATAGGTACATTTGTAAACTAATTGGACTTGGACATTAAACAGTGAGATAAATTATGATACAACAGTTTAGAAGTTATCTAGATAACAAGATAAACGCGAGCTATCTATTATGTGTGTGTGTGTGTGTGTGTGTGTGTGTGTGTGTGTGTGTGTGTTGTGTGTACACGAACATGTAGGAACATTTAACTGATTAGAAGGAGAGCCTCCGTATCCTGATATGTTAGGGGCACTAGCCATTTTCTTACAATTTTCGTCATTTTACCGAGTGGGCAACACTGAATACCAAGTAATTTAGAGACGTTTTTATAAATGCGAAGGGGCATATAATCAGGTGAACGCCTGGCAAAAGTAGATCTGAAATTTGGAAGAGGGACCATGAAATTGCGATTGGTCAGAAGTTGAATATAATTAGGCAACTTACTAATAATCATGTGAGCTCGAGTAACTGCTTTCAACACATATAGCCGTCTTACGCTTAAAAGTTTGGAATCCCTATACAGAGCGTCCGTTGGGGAAAGGAGCGGTTTTCGCAACATAACTTTTATAACCGCGCGCTGCGCCCTTTCCAGGGCTAACAGTATGCTTTTTGCGGCACTGCCCCAAACTATAATACCATACTGTAGAATTGTTTGGCAGAGCGCATAGTAAACAATGCGTAGCACATGGTGTGAGGCGCAACAGCGAAGCTTTTTCATTATGTAGATACATTTTCTCACCCTACTGCATAGTGCCAAAATGTGCTGTTTAAAGGAGAGTTTGTCGTCAATTATCAGACCCAGGTATTTGACTTTTTCTGTTCTGGCTATACTATCACACGAGCATAAAGTGGAGCCGTTTATCAGTGTTTGGCAGTTATTAACGTGTATGGTTAGCTTTTTGTCCGAGGGAGCGGCAGAGGCTAATGTTTTAGTAAAAGTAAGGAAATTAGATTTGGCTACATTGATGGTAAGAAGGTTATTATCCAGCCACAACTTAACGTCTCTTAACCCACCCTCAGCGACACCGAAAACTTGTTCCCACGTTCTCCCATGAAATAACACAACTGTATCGTCTGCATAACATATTATATCGGCTCCATTTAATTTAAGTTTAAGGAGGTCATTCACGTAGATGAGAAAAAGCATAGGGCCGAGAATGCTGCCCTGAGGAACTCCAAAAGAGACCGGCAATTGATCGCTACTGTTCTCTCCTACCTTCACAACCTGGCGCCTATCAGACAAGTAACTACGGAACCAATCGAGAGATATCCCTCTTATGCCCGAAGCTTCTAGCTTTCTAAGTAGGATATCCACAGAAACAGTATCGAAGGCCTTACATAAGTCCAAGAATACCCCCATACATTTATTGCCACCATCTAGAGAGTACGATATTTTATTAGACAATTGAGTGGCTGCAGCTTCAGTTGACATTCCCTTCCTAAAGCCAAATTGGTTGTCTGAGAGAATTTTATTTTTATCAAGAAAAGTTGTAAGACGTGAATTTACAATTTTTTCTAGGATTTTTGAAAATATACTGAGTAGAGATATGGGGCGATAATTATTAGGGTCAGTTTTAGGTCCTGTTTTGTGAATAGGTGAAAGTTGCGCAAGTTTCCATCGATCTGGGAAACAGCCTGAAATCAAGCTCAAGTTACAGATGTAAGTTAGAGGTTCAACGATAGTCTTACTTATTTCTTTAAGAAATCGTGGTTTGACAGAGTCAGGACCTATACAATTTAAACTTTCGTGAGTGTTAAATTAATAAATTAAAAAAACCGCCAAGTGTGAGCCGGACTCGCCCACCGAGGGTTCCGCACAAAGGATTCTCCCCATTTATGACCTTAGGTACCTACATGAACATACTGGTGCTACTCTCAGTGTGCGGCAATTATATGGTTTTCGGATTTTCTCCTGTACTTGTGCTACAAGCTCTTGCTTTTTGCCAAATTTCGTTATTCCACTTCAACGGGAAGTACATTTTCAGTCCTCCGGCCGGTAAGCGCCACTTTACGCAAAACTAAATTGCCGCCTGCCTGCTCCGTCGGGCTGAAAAATAGTATACAAACCTCGGCCGGTAAATGGGAAAGCCTCGGATCACATGTTAGTCGACCTCGGCTTCGCCTCGGCCGACAATTACATGGAATCCGAGCCATTTCCCACTTAAACGGCCTTGGTATGTAATGTACTATTTGATTCCCATGACAAATGTATGGAAATGTGACATAGAAGGCCGTATCTTTTGATTGCGTTGACGGAGAGGTTTGTTTTTTTCGCAGCATCAAGTGACCGCAGACCTGTATGTGGTATTAATTTCAACTTGCTACCTCTACGCGTTCCCGAGATGGTCTTGACAGATAGACGGACGGACTGACACAAAGTGATCCTATAAGGGTTCCGTATTTTCCTTTTGAGGTACGGAACCCTAAAAAAATGGTTAAAACCTCATGTATTTTTATCATAATAGGCGTTTAATACTGTATTGGGCAGTCATCGTCGAACAGACATAGTCTGCTTGGAAACCAGTTCTTCTTAAAGTGAACAGGAGTGTATGTGGTGACTTAGTGGACACGGTTAGCTCGGTCTGCTTGTTTTGATTGATGATGAATTCATTAAGTAATTGCCTATGTGTGTATAAGTATTGCTGCCTTAATGTTAGATACAGGACATAAACGAATGATAAACAACTGACGACTTAGTCAACAATTATCAAAATCTGAATAGTACTTAGTGTAGAAAACTCCCGTGAGTATTAGACATATTAATATACTTGGACCGGGTTACTCACGTCTATAAAGTCGAAAAGTCGAAGTCGTGTGCGCAGAGCAATCGCCGCAAGCGCTTCTCACTCATGATTATGAGGCGCGGACGACCGTCCCGAAACATGTCAAGCTATTTTCGACTTTATAGACGTGAGTAACCCGGTCTAAGTATATTAATAGTACTTAGTGTACTTACTTTAGTATCATTACGTCCGTATGTTGTTCTTCTACCTAGTCTAACCCAATAATAGCTAGGCATGCGTGTGTTGGCTCAAATCCGGAACGCGGCGGCCATTTCACACCACACAAAACATCGTTTGGCTCCCAGCTAGCACACTCCATTGTTATCAGAAACTAAAACAATTTTCATTCGTCAAAAACAATATTGGACAGGAACAATTAAACGTTCGGTTTCTTTGTTTTGGACGGCAATTGACGGCTTTTGATACAAATACTGCTTTATTCTCAGCGGGAGTAGTACTGATGGCTCTAGTTACTTTATTGGAAACAAGGCTTGTTTTTAATTAAATTCCGATCTAATTTGAACATTTACTTGACACATTAGGCGAATAATACCTATAGCAGGAGTTATTTTAAGTATGTCTTAAAATAACTCCTGCTATAGGTATATATAAACCGAAGTTCACAGTTCGACAGACTAGATTGACAAGCCAGTATGCACAAATGTTGCCACACAGATTGGCCAGTGCCGTTCTTATCGATAGTATAATTAGGCCCATGTTACACTATTATATCTATAATCAAAGATATAGGATAGTGTAATACGGGCTATACAGACAGATTTTTTTTCATCCTTTCAAACTAGCTTAAGAACGCATTTTATCCATCCACTGCCACGAAAATCGAACAAACCACAATTTATATCTCCCTCTTTATCACACTTACGAAATCAAGCGAATTTATACTTAGGCATTACTTATTTCAATCTAATTTATTTATTTCTGTATGAACTATATGAATAGAGGACGTAATATGTCTTAGGGCATTCCTTATCAGTCAACCAAAGATTACGTTTTCATTAGGTATTTCTTATCAAAAAAGGTTTTTAGTGTGAGTATTACAATCCTCTATTGGTCGATATATTGATATCGACACATACCCGTGACTATTTATCTTTTGCTACCTGGCTACACTTTGCCTGACAGTTACTTGTCAATCTAGTCTGTCGAACTGTGGACTTAGGTTTAGTTAGTCACCAAAGATAGTGCTACAGTTATAGCCTAAATTAGAGTAACGAGATTTTGTAGCCTGTCCATATGATATTCGTCCATGCCGACACAATGGCTGCCAACAAACGGAAATGAGACGAACGAAACAACACGATTCCAATCAAAACATGAGTTAGGAATGAGCTCCAGTATGGTGGTGGCAACGCGTAACAACAGTAAGTAGATATGCAATTGGTATAGTCGTATTGAGGACACTTACACCACCCGGGGTTAGTCACGTAACCCGGAGTTAAGCGTTTTTTGTATGAATTTTGATAAAATAAAGTGCACGCTGTGTTGTCATGTAGGGCAGTCATAAAGGGGAGTACTTAGTTATCGACGTACAGTTTGATTTCCTAGACCGTAAGCAAACAGAGCTGTTTTGTCTACTGAACGCTGATTATAGTAAACACTTAATTGTTATTTGCGTTTGTATTAAGTTCCTACAACAGAAGCCGTTTTTTTAAGTCACCTGAGAGATCGAATTGATGCATTCTAATGAATTAAGTTATTTACGTCCATAAAATACAATAGGCACACCTCAGTAAAAAAAAACCTACTTAAAACATACCCAGTCACACTTAACATAACATAAATACTCCCCGCATCGCTGTTGAACCGCAATGCACAGCTTCTGCACAAGGTACGACCCAGAGCGTGGATCGAGACCCCTCTGTCTCAAACACCTACCAAGCTGCCCCAGAAAAAGTTTGCCCTCGGAGCACCAGAATCCAGTGGTCTCGACCGTCAACGGCTCAAACAAGTAATTTACGAGAGCTTGAGAGCGAGAGAATGAATGCTTAGTCATTTCATAAAATGCCACGTAAGCTAAGATAAAGCTAGCAATGCTAGCATACATTACACTTCCGATCCCACACCCTTCCTAGAAAGTGTATGTATGTTAGCTAGTAATTGTACCTAGTCTAGACGATGCCTAGTCATATGTAGAATACTAAGTTACCAAGGCATCAAGCAAAACATAAAATAAATCCCTATTTATATATTTTTTATACAAAAAAAAACTGATATTTAATATCAAGCTTCTCGGCGTTTGTCAACGTAAAATTGATCACGAAATAACCAATGCATTATCTGTAGGCACCGACAAAGACAGAGTTGCGGATAAGAAGGGAATCTCGCGGCACGTCAATACTGCCATCTGAGGGGCGGCAGACGGCGGAGCCAACAATACCCATCAATCATCGGGAGACAAAAAGAAATACCGTCGATAGGGCACGACCGGGCCTTGTCATTTCTTGCGAGACCCGCGGAAAGCGTGAGATAGGGCGGGTTACTTGAGTAAATGTTGTTGGTTAAAATTAAACTCTTTAACCAATTTATCGCGTTTATTAACACCGGGACCCTACGCCACTCGTTTTCACATGTTTAAAATGATGTTTCATTTCAATGAGTGATAATCGTGGTAACAGAAGACAATATTATGTTATTTGTTAGTTGAGATCTATTCGAACGGGCATATAGGTTTTGCGTTTCTTTCAAATAGGTCAACGTACTGAAGTTTTTTTTACTAAAAGTGTGTGCTTATAAAAACTACACCAAGAACTGAACTTTGCGTATAATGGGGTGACACTTCGCCTCCAAATGTCAAGAAACAAACCGTTGATACCCATCGAAGTGTCCTCGGTGAGTGGCGCGCGCGCCGCGTTCGGTTAACCCATTCAGAACCCATGACGACGCGTTGTCGTCATGCCTCTACGCACCATTTTCGCTACAAAGCGGGAAATGTATGTTATCGGCTACGGCGTAGCGCTACAAGAAATCGTTGGCCGTGAATGAGTTCGTTCGCCCACGTAGGTACCATAGGTATCTTTATTTATATTTAGAACATTTTCAGCAGAAGAATAAAAATGGATAACTTAATAACATGCTAAACAAAGATGTCCACACGAATACGAAGAATATCAATAATAAAGGTGGACGTTAATATAAAGCATTAACGTTGCGTATATTAACTACATAATATAATTAATATATTACTACATACATTTAATTGTTCATGTGTATTCCATTACCTTTTAATTCATATATACAACACCATTAGCCACTGCAACGAATGTCACTTTGCGGTCTGTACCCATGACAGCTGACTCGTCATATCAAACATTAATTATTAGGACCTATTCAATATAATTATTATCAAGGCTGTTACTCAAATATTTGAAATCGCTCAGTTGGATATACGTCCCTCTGTATGTGTATGTCATGTGATATTCAGATACGCATATTGAGTTACAGTTTTGGCATCGCGTTTAGTGGATAGCTCCGATAAACCCATTATTAGTTCAGGCTGAGTACTGCGGGCCCCCGATATCGAAAATATGTATGCCTCTCTACCGCACTTGCATATGCGAGCAAAAGAGACGCAGACTCGAGAGGTTTCGATGTTTGCGGTAGGCTCTCGGCTCATTAGAATAACTAGGTATATCGTAGACAGAAAATTAGAGCGTCGCTGGTGGCCCAGGCGGTAAGACCATGCGGCTTTCAATTCGCTTTTCGGTGAAGGAAAACATCGTGAGGGAACCAGACTAATCCCAATAAGACCTAGTTTAACCTCGGGTTGGAAGGTCAGTTGGCAGTTTCTTTCGTGAAACTAGGGCCTACGCCAAGTCTTGGAATTAGTTGCCAAAGCAGACCCCGGGGAGCCCCAGCATACAGGAGGTCCAGGAGCCGTGGCATAAGTCTGGATAAGGCTAGGAAGAAGATCGTAGACAAAAATTCCTTAACGGATGTAGTATATAGATTTTCAGTAGTCAACAAAAGTTAGGCACTTAAAATATAAAATTATAAGATTCACGTACTGTTTATCTGATACAGTGACTATATAGTGTATGGATTTTTTAGGGTTCCGTAGCCAAAATGGCAAAAACGGAACCCTTATAGTTTCGTCATGTCCGTCTGTCCGTCTGTCCGTCTGTCCGTCTGTCCGTCTGTCACAGCCGATTTACTCGGAAACTATAAGTACTACAGTGATGAAATTTGATGGGAATATGTGTTGTATGAACCGCTACAAAATTATGACACTAAATAGTAAAAAAAAGAATTGGGGGTGGGGCCCCCCATACATGTAACTGAGGGATGAAAATTTTTTTTTCGATGTACATACCCGTGTGGGGTATCAATGGAAAGGTCTTTTAAAATGATATAAAGTTTTCTAAAAAACATTTTTCTTAAAGTGAACGGTTTTTGAGATATCAGCTCTCAAAGTCGTAAAAAGTATGTCCCCCCCCCTCTATTTTTATAACTACGGGGTATAAAATTCTAAAAAAAATAGAGGTGATGCATGCTAATTAACTCTTTCAACGATTTTTGGTTTGATCAAAGTATCTCTTATAGTTTTTGAGATAGGTTGATTTAACTGTAATTTTGGTTAAGTTAAAATTAATATTCATACATAAAAGTACAAGGCAAAATATCGGGAGAGTTTAGGCTCCATTCACCAGGTGTATAAATTGACATAATAAGTTTATTATATTTGCTGCTACGGAACCCTTTGTGCGCGAGCCCGA
The DNA here is from genome assembly GCA_949128165.1 of Lathronympha strigana. Classification (NCBI taxonomy): domain Eukaryota; kingdom Metazoa; phylum Arthropoda; class Insecta; order Lepidoptera; family Tortricidae; genus Lathronympha; species Lathronympha strigana. The sequence goes on from OX421905.1 coordinate 22,220,401, forward strand.
CTCGCACTTGGCCGGTTTTTAGAAGTGTATTCAAGTTTTAGAATTGCAAGCGATGGATGCTCACGGAGCCACAAGTTTTACGAACTTACCTACTAAATTGCTACTTGAAACTCGGAAACGTTTGATAGCTCGCGTGATAAGCATTAATATCGAAATAATGTAGTCATTATACTAGAGGCACCTAGCTAGAGGATTGTTGCAAGTCTTTAATAGGAAAACTTTCTGCGCATTGAAGGTTCTGTGCCCCTAGCTAAAAAAATAGTAATAACAAATACAGAATTATAGAGAATGCAGGCAATTTTTATCATATATCCCATAGAGGACATTGCATACCCAAAAACTCCCATATTTCTATCACAATTGCGTGACAGGTTTCGGTGACATTTGGCCATCGTCATCCGACAGAGTGCTCTCGCGTCGCAGTGAACACTGACCCCGCTCGGCGTAGGTAGCGGTTCGCGGCTTGATATAAATAGTAGTATGAAGAAATTCTAAGCCAAAATGATAATCACTAACGCTCAGTGGCGAACGAAACGAAACTGTAATTGTCGTATAATTACGATACGATACGTAGCGTGAGCGATTGGCATCTTGGCTCCGCATCCTGATGATTGAGGACATAATTTGGTACTCTTATGAAACCGGTGAGAATGCAAGGTGACCTTATTAAGAATGGGCGTGTTAAAATAGTTGTGGAGAAATTCGGGGCCACGGATGTGGTTTCTGTAGCTCAGTTGAAAGAGAGACGAGCTGGTATCTCAGAGTCGCGAGTTCAAGTTCGGCCGAGGTCATGAATTTTTCCACTTTTCCTTTCTTTCTGGGAAATTTGGTATCGTTCGCAGACGTTTTTACTTTTTAAAAAATTGTTGCGGTAGGTAATATAGTCTCAATAGCCGGCCATATACGTCCGGGCAATCCATCGGATCTCCAAAGTGGTATCTGTATTGATTGACAGATTCGGCGGATATGCCCGAACGTATATGGCCGGTTAATGAGTATAATGTGTTGAAAGAAAAGTACAATATGATGGTTTCGTTACCTATATGATTTCGATTGCAAAAAAAATTTAAAAATAGAAAATATGTTCGTGGAATTCCTAAGCATGTAAAACTATTGAAGCGAATGTTATAGATACACTGACAGATTTATTCTCAATATCAACTGTTTGTAAAGAACTAAGTATTTGTATCTAGCCAAATTGATTGTTAATTTGTTATATGCCTTTCATGCCGAAATTTGTTACGAGGTCAAAATAGTTTGTCAAGTGGAAAGTTTTACTTATAAGCTTCTCGCAATGAAAAGATATCAGTTACAAAGTAAAAATAACTTACACGTGTTGGGAATATACTGTAGGCCCTACAGTATATTCCCAACATGTGTAATTCAGGTATTTTAACGTATATTAATTGTTTTAAATATTTAATTTGCTGAAGCAATACACAGACATCTTGCTCCGGACAGGTATCTATTCAATGGGGATTACCGCGAGTGAATTAGCCGCTAGGGGCGCTAGGGAACGTGGATTTCTCAAGACTTTCAAACGTCACTTTGACAATTCTTTTATATTGACATGAACCACGCAAAAGTGGCGCCGCCTGGTGAGCGAGAATACGGTGGCGCCCATTATGCTAGGATTGCAACTCCAATGAACAGCTGCCAGACTCCCGGAACTAGTAATAAAAACCGGCCGTGTAGGGTTCCGTAGTTTACCGTCCGTCTTAATAGGCGAACATAAAAAGGGTTTTAATGGGTACAGTTAGGGCTGCCATCTTGTACATTGCCGAAACCGGGCAAAAAAGTATAAAAACCCGGACATAACATTAAAATCGCGGTCGCTCCCCGGACACTAAAGAAATCAATTTTAAATTTAAAAATTTAGCTTTTGGTAGGGCTTGACTTGAACCCAAAAATGTCCGGGTTTCTCCCGGACAGTTTAAAAAATCCGGGCCGGACGCTCCCCGGACGGGCTCCAAACTAGGACAAATCCGGGGAAACCCGGACGGATGGCAGCCCTAGGTACAGTCAACTAAAAATATATGAATATTGCCAAAAATATGTATACACGACCTTAATTTTCAAGCAATAAAGTACTGTATACATATGTTTGGCACTTTAGCCGTATCTCTGTAGTTGACCTTTGCTCAAAACATTTAAAATATACTACTTTTTCGCAGCTCGTACGACTTATACGCCCTTTTCACTGAGAAGTCTATACAAAAAGTGCAGTGCATAAAGTCAAAAATGGTTAAACTTACCCAGTTCAAAATATTTTTTCTTGAAAGTCGTTATGAAACTATACATCAGTCTCACTTTACGTGTATGAGACACTTTACTCTAAAAAAAACATTTTTGTTTTACCACATTGTCGGCATGATCGATATACAGCTTTCTAGTACTAACACTCACTGAGCTAAGGCGCAGACGGACGAACAGACAGACATGGCGATACTATAAGGGTTCCTAGTTGACTACGGAACCCTGAACATGATAACACAAGTTTTGGTTGTTCTCAAATCGCTTTGTCTGCTAATTAACTATGGAAAAATAAAATAGACACAAAATAAAATAGTTCGCTATTCAGCGCTGGTAGGGTTGCCAAATGTCTGGCTTTATAAAGTCCTATCCGACTTTCTTTACGTGTCTGGCTTTTTGTAAATAATGATAATGGATACTGCATCCAACTCGAGTTTAAAAGGCCAGGGGCCTTAACCATGACGTCTTCACTCGACTCAGTTTAGGACCTAGAGTGAGTCGCTGCTATACAACTGAGCACAGTTAAGAACCTAAACTGAATCGCGTTAGGATGTTATGGTAAGGCCCTGGCTCTTACAAGCGTGCCAATTCTTCAAATTAATGAATTAATGGCGTTTCAGGCGTCCATAGGTTACGGGAACCGCTGACCATCGCGCCTGTTGTGTGCTCGTTTGCATTTCTAAAATTGAAATAAAGTCGTAATACAAATGTAACGTCAATAAATAGATAATGACTTGGTGAAGACTGTATGACAAATGTCACGAGAATTAATAGTGTTTTAATGAATTTTCGGTAGTTTTTGACATGGGACATGAGACCCTTTCTGTGTCGGAATTTCGTGACATATGTCGTGTTTCTTATGATAATTGTCAAGAGTTTTCACAAAAGTATAATATTACAATAAATAAGTACAATATTTCACATAAGTAAAAAAAAACGTCCCATAGAGTTTCTTACCGGTATCTTCTAGGGTCAGAGATAGAGCTAGAACCGGTAGTGTTTTTTTTGACATTCATCATTCTATGCCTGTTTGAAATTTTTATTGGAAAATATAAAGTAACGGTAACAATTAACAAAAATTAAATACATTAGAAATTAACAATTATAAAAAAATGAAATTATAAAGTCTTTCCAAGTTATCTGCCCGGGTATTAGAATATTAGAAAAAGAGTCACTTCATCTACTCGGTGCACCTATTTTTGATGAAGCTATTCCAAATTTCATTGACAAGAATGTTGACCACTTTCACTCATTTTCCGATCGCCTACTCAAAATTAACCCCCATATGGCCATTTTCATTTTGCGGCACTGCCATTTCGTTCCAAAATTTACCTACGCTATGCGCTGCAGTCCCTTTTGGAAATATTCAAATTTATGTGAAAAACTAGACAGCATTCTATGGTCTCAAATTGAAAAAATTATTAACATAAAAATCGACGCAAGGATGTTCCTTATTGCATCTTTACCCGTAAGGTTCGGTGGCCTAGGGCTAAGGTTGATTGGGTGCGTCTCCCTGCCGGCGTTCCTGTCTTCGATACACAGCACATTAGCTCTCATAGGCAGTATTCTACAACCCTCACTAGGTGATTGTGAGATAGTGTGCTTGTCCGAGGCCAGGGACGCTTGGCGGGCGGCCTGCCCTGACAAAGACCTGCTTTTTTTTTTTTTTTTTTTTTTTTTCCAGTCCAGTGGGCCTGATGGAATCCCTGCAATTGTTCTCAAGATGTGTGCTCCTGAGTTGGCGCCGGTCTTAACGCGTCTTTTTCGGCTCTCCTACTCTTCTGGCGTAGTCCCGACTTCGTGGAAGTCAGCTTTGGTGCACCCGATCCCTAAAAAAGGCGACCGCTCAAATCCATCCGACTACAGGCCGATAGCTATAACCTCCCTTTTCTCTAAGATTATGGAGTCCATCATCAATCGTCAGCTCCTCTGGTACCTAGAGGATCACCAGCTGCTGAGTGACCAACAATACGGTTTCCGTAGGGGTCGTTCGGCTGGTGATCTTTTAGTTTACCTGACACATTGCTGGGCACAGGCGATAGAGAGTAAAGGTGAGGCACTGGCAGTTAGTTTGGATGTAGCGAAGGCCTTCGATCGCGTTTGGCACAAAGCACTTCTTTCGAAACTTCCATGCTATGGGCTCCCCGGGAAATTATGCGAATGGGTCAGCAGTTTTCTAGCAGACAGAAGCATTAAGGTCCTAGTTGACGGTGAATGCTCAGACTCAATGTCTGTGAATGCTGGTGTCCCTCAAGGCTGTGTGCTATCACCCACGCTATTCCTCCTGCATATCAATGACATGTTGCAAACTAGCGGCATTCATTGTTATGCTGATGATAGTACGGGTGATGCCTCCTACACCGGCCGCGCCAATATTTCCCGGGAAAACGTCATTGAGAGCCGGAACAAACTTGTGTCCGAAATTGAGACCTCCCTAAAAGAAGTCTCAGATTGGGGTCGACTTAATTTGGTCCATTTTAACCCTACAAAGACACAGGTTTGCGCGTTCACCGCAAAAAAACTTCCGTTCGTCGCGTCACCTCGTTTTGAGAGCACTCCCCTATCTGCCACAGCCAGTATTGGAATCCTTGGCGTTGACATCTCGAGTGAAGTCCAGTTCCGCGGCCACCTAGAGGGTAAGGCCAAATTGGCCTCGAAGAAGCTCGGTGTGCTCAATAGATCGAGGCAGTATTTCACGCCGGCCCATCGCCTACAGCTTTATAAGGCGCAGGTTCGCCCGCATATGGAATACTGCTCTCATCTTTGGGCAGGGGCACCTAAGTACCAGCTTCTTCCTCTAGACCGCATCCAACGGAGAGCAGCTCGAATTGTCAACTGCCAACGTATTTCTGATCGGCTTGATCCCTTGGCGCTGCGTAGAGATGTGGCCTCACTCTGTATTTTCTATCGCATGTATTATGGGGAGTGTTCCGAGGAATTGTTCGGATTAATCCCTGCCGCTTCTTTCCGCCATCGCCCTACGCGACAATATTTCCACTCTCACCATTTAGATGGTTGGCAGTCCTCAACTGTGCGCTTTTCCCGAAACTTCCTGCCTCGCACAGCTAAACTGTGGAACGAACTGTCGCCAGCGGTGTTTCCGGACCGATACGACCTTCAAACCTTCAAGAAAAGAGCGTACTCCCACCTTAAAGGCCGGCAAAGCACTTGCGACACCTCTGGTGTTGCGGGTGTCCATGGACGACGTTAATCGCTTACCATCAGGTGATTCGTTTGCTCGTTTGCCCCCTATAGCATAAAAAAAAAAAAACCTGCCCTCCAACCCAGGTATACAAAAATATTGGGACGAACCTCTTTGTCGGTCCATCCACGAAGACCTGCTGAAAAACAGCCCTTCAATATTAGAAAAAGCACGCCTGTTAGCAATTTCAGCAAGAGAATCAGGGCACTGGCTCCATGCATACCCATCCGCTAATTTTGGAAACTTACTAGATTCTAACAGTTTCCGCATAGCGGTTGGGTTGCGTCTTGGGGCCAACCTCGTCGAGCCTCAGCAATGCGTCTGCGGGGTAACGGTGGATCGTCTGGGTCACCACGGGCTCGCATGCTCCAAAAGCGCCGGACGCCTATCGCGTCACGCCTCCCTTAATGACATCATCCGTCGGGCCTTAGTTAGCGTCAACGTACCCGCCATGCTGGAGCCTAGCGGTTTGGCACGTGATGACGGCAAAAGACCTGATGGGCTGACTCTCGTGCCGTGGGAAAAAGGTCGGCCACTAATATGGGACGCAACATTCGTGGACACCCTCGCGCCGTCTCACCTCGGCACGACGTCATTAAGGGCAGGCAGCGCTGCCGCTTCAGCCGAAACCGCAAAACGTCGCAAATACGCATCTTTAGGCGAAAGTTATGTATTTGCGGCGTTTGCCGTTGAAACCTTGGGTCCTTGGGGGCCAGAGGCCCTCAATTTATTTCTTAAGCTTAAACACAGGCTTATTCATTCCACCGGTGACCACAGGGCTGGCTCTTTCCTCGCTCAGCGTATTGGTATTGCCATTCAGCGAGGTAATGCAGCCAGCCTTGTGGGCAGTCTGCCATATTCAGTTAACATTGGGGACATATGTACATATAGGTTAGGCCCCATAGGTTAAGATAGTTTTAGTTTTCATTTTTTTTTTCTCTCTTTTTTTTTTTTTTTTTTTTTTAATGCTATAGGGGGCAAACGAGCAAACGAATCACCTGATGGTAAGCGATTAACGTCGTCCATGGACACCCGCAACACCAGAGGTGTCGCAAGTGCGTTGCCGGCCTTTAAGGTGGGAGTACGCTCTTTTCTTGAAGGTTTGAAGGTCGTATCGGTCCGGAAACACCGCTGGCGACAGTTCGTTCCACAGTTTAGCTGTGCGAGGCAGGAAGTTTCGGGAAAAGCGCACAGTTGAGGACTGCCAACCATCTAAATGGTGAGAGTGGAAATATTGTCGCGTAGGGCGATGGCGGAAAGAAGCGGCAGGGATTAATCCGAACAATTCCTCGGAACACTCCCCATAATACATGCGATAGAAAATACAGAGTGAGGCCACATCTCTACGCAGCGCCAAGGGATCAAGCCGATCAGAAATACGTTGGCAGTTGACAATTCGAGCTGCTCTCCGTTGGATGCGGTCTAGAGGAAGAAGCTGGTACTTAGGTGCCCCTGCCCAAAGATGAGAGCAGTATTCCATATGCGGGCGAACCTGCGCCTTATAAAGCTGTAGGCGATGGGCCGGCGTGAAATACTGCCTCGATCTATTGAGCACACCGAGCTTCTTCGAGGCCAATTTGGCCTTACCCTCTAGGTGGCCGCGGAACTGGACTTCACTCGAGATGTCAACGCCAAGGATTCCAATACTGGCTGTGGCAGATAGGGGAGTGCTCTCAAAACGAGGTGACGCGACGAACGGAAGTTTTTTTGCGGTGAACGCGCAAACCTGTGTCTTTGTAGGGTTAAAATGGACCAAATTAAGTCGACCCCAATCTGAGACTTCTTTTAGGGAGGTCTCAATTTCGGACACAAGTTTGTTCCGGCTCTCAATGACGTTTTCCCGGGAAATATTGGCGCGGCCGGTGTAGGAGGCATCACCCGTACTATCATCAGCATAACAATCTTTTTTTTTTACTTCCTTTTTTCTATTATTTGTGTTCCTTTTTATAATTGTTTATTCTATGCCTAATTTACTGGCCCTAATTATCGTCATAAAGAAGTATATTGTGCAAACATTAATTCAAGTAACATGTCTTAAGAATAGTGAATTAAGGGTCATACACACTAACCTTAATGACGGCGAGGGTTCTCGAAGAATTCCCTAATGGCGGCGGTGATGGTGGTATAAAATCTAATGGGGGATAAAGACTGGGTAAATGCCCAAGTTACTCATACTAATGTTTAGTTACAAGACAGCTTTTGGCGGCGAAGCTTTTGCAGCTTTTTTGATGTTTTCCTTTTGTATAGGTGTTTTAATGTAGGTGTAGTGTTTTATACGTAAGCCCTATATAGTTTAATTTTAGCTTTTAAAATAAATCGTCTACTTTTTATAAGTTTGCATATACAGGCTGTAACAAGAATAAGGTTCACGGATCACCAGCATTTTTGTTACAGCCTGTATATAATAATGTCATGTTCGGCGAATGCATATACAAAGTATTTTTTGGCTATAATAGAGCCATTCACAAAAATTAGATGAATCAAAATGTTGTTTTTTTTTAAATAATTAAAATCATCTTATCATATAATTATGATAAGAGATTATAAAAGATGTGCATTTCGGAACTTCAAACTGACGGTCATATAATAGTAGTTTATGCAACATGAGGGTTCACAAAACTTAAGGGTCGCCGTTACAAAACGAGTCGAAGTCGAGTTTTGTAATAACAAATCCGAGGGTTTTAAGAACCAATTATGAGCTGTGGCATACGCTAGTTTTCCTACGACACATTTAAAATAGCGAAAAAAGCAAAATCCCGAAAGGTGGCAGAATGTGGAACATAACGTATGCCCACTTATAGAAATTTAAAAACAGTGCTAATATAGTGTACGAAAATCCATAGGAGCAGTGTTCTCATGGAATACCATAGACAACGTTATAATGTATTATACTTTTTTAATATCACTACTACATCTAATTGACAGATGTGCTGGCGTAGAAAATACATCATTTTAAAATAGAAATCTATGTATTTTGAATTATTATCGCAGTAGTTTTATTAATTAAATCGACTTACCGAAACAAGAGCAAAATGATCGGAAACTGAGATCATTATGTAATAAACAAAATAAAATATACCGTATTTAATATTTGCACTGTTCCCGGCATTTTATACACAAATGCTCGTTCTATTGAAATTAGTCCCCCCATTACACACTTATGTGTTTATTTTCTTAAAATGGATAACGGTTATCGTATTAGGAATTTCAACATTACAATTTAATTTAAACATTTTGTGCAAAGAGCAAGCAGCGAATCCAGCGAGCAATTATCAGTGTTAATTTAAACTGATAACTACGTACGTATGATCATTTGGGATTATGTTCATACACTTTTAGGTTATGTTGTAGCCTATAGGTATCGAAATAATTGACATATTCAGTGCCAGTGGGTGCGTAGTGCGTACTGCGTACGCGCTACAAGCGTGGCCGATGAAACATGTGGTAATGCGTAGATATGTAGCGAGAAGTGCCTACGAATGGAGATGAACCCGATATCGGGTTGGCATTGAAAGTTCAAACAGGCATCATTAAGAGATTCATTAATTTGATTAACACTAATATTTATAATAATTATTTGTTTCAATAATTTGCTGTTGTAACCGTTTTTTTGGGTTGAACCCAATTTTTCAAAAAAACATGCTATCATAAGACGCAAATGGGTCAAACACAAAACGATGTTCGAAATCTTTTCGGTGGACTTTTCAGAAGTTAAAGGCTCTGAAGGATGATTTTCTTATTGAACCCTTATCCACATTAAAAGTACTCCCATTCTATTGAACATACAATAACATTTTTTTATATCATAGGACATTCTTACACAAATTGACTAAGTCCCGCAGTAAGCTCAAGAAAGTTTGTGTTACGGGTACTCAGACAACGATATATATAATATACAGATACATAAATACATAGAAAACATCCATGACTTAGGAACAAATAAGTATCTGTGTTCATCACACAAATAAATGCCCTTACCTTGGTTCGAATCCAGGACCATCGGCTTAGCAGGCAGGGTCACTACCAACTACGCCAAACGGTCGTCGATTAATTACATGAGTATATTATATACATTTTTGTTAAGCGCTTTAAAGCTACGGTGTACTAAATGTATGGTATGGTGCAAGTGGCCTGTAGAAAGCGATTTTGTGTCTGATAATAATATTTTCATGACTTGGCAACAAAATGGCAGTGAATTCTCGTGCATTACGTATTTGGCTCAGGGAGCCTGGTGTCCGCTTTGACAACTAATCCCAAAATTTGGTGAAAGCGCTACTTTTACGACAGTGACCACAGCGTATGAATGTATTCTATACAGTGGGTTAACTCCGCCGATTTATTGGTCATCGATGGGGGGCGCGCGGAGAAGGAGGCGGGGAGGAAATGCCGCCGAATTTCTATGAAAATTCGGCGGTCTATTTTAAGGGGTGTAAAATGGAAATTAGTTTGCCAATCAGACTGTAATATCTTTCGCATAGTTTTTGACAACCCTGAGCCTCAGCACGACCACCGAGCCGAGCCGGTGGCCGTGTATGAAGTTACCTCACTGTATGGAATACATCCCCACGCTGTGCAATTGCCATCTTACTTTCCAACCCAGTAAACTAGGCCGTAATAGAATTAGACCGGTTTCCTCACGACGTTTTCCTTCACCTAAAAGCAATAGGCTTTTGTTCGTCAAATCAAAAATGACGAAAATACAGTGCGTTCAAGATTCGCGTAACGTCACTATTAGGTTCATTCTTACCTAGTAGTAACGTCACCAGCCCCCACTCCGGAACTTTGATGCTCTATATCCTCGTAAATTTTAGTTAAATTGAAAAAGGAAAAAATACGTGTCTAATCATTTTAGATACTTAATCTAACTGACGGACTATTTAGAATGATAGTTTTTTTAACCTAGTCGTTATCTCTATTGCTAAATACCAATTTAGGTATATTTCCAACATACGTTCCGAAAAACCCATTGGTACGAGCCGGGATCTAAACCCGCGACCATCGGATTGAAAGTCGCTCGCACTTACCGCTAGGCCACCAACGCTCTCCGACATTCTTGTGAAATGCACGAGTGTGCTTACCATGTGTTGCACGCAACTGTATTCGATAGCGCCTGCGGCGCTCAAAAGTATGTCCGTCTCGCTCCTACCATTACTCTTGCAGGAGCGAGACGGACATATCCCCGAACGCCGCAATCGCTATAAAATACGGCCACGTACAACTCACGGTAAGCACACCTCAAATAGCACTTAGCAGCGTCGCGGTGGTGCGCGAGGTAGATAATCGAATTTAGTTCGACCGGCAAAAATAACGGGGACCGCGGATATGGAAAATCGAAATGACGTTGTCTCTATCGCTCTTGCATATTCGAGCCATATAGAGGCGAGATAAACGAAGTTCGCGGATTAAATCCTTGAGTGCGTCTTGCGAGGGAAGTCAATGTCTTTCTAGTCGTGCTCCATTTTTAAAACGTTATTACATAACGTGGTATTACGTAATATTATCATGTCGAAGAAAGAAAGGCAATGTTCCAACATCATTGCCCGGCCGGTTGGCGTAGTTGGTAGTGACCCTGCCTGCTAAGCCAGTGGTCCTGGGTTCGAGTTCCGGTAAGGGCATTTATTTGTTTGAATTTATTTATTTGAACCCCCATGAAAAATCTTATATCCTTCTTTTAGAAAAGATTCAAAAAGCATTTCTTCGTATCTCATATAGAAAAAGGTACGGGTACTACCCCTTCCTCTACCCTACTAAATACCTACTCGGTATGTTAGGCTTCAATTCGTTAGAAGTCAGGCGAAATACTGAGCTTCTTTCCACAACTTGCCAACTTCTAAGAGGGGAGTCTGATTGTTCAGACCTGATTGCAAGTATGTGTAACATATTTGTTCCTGATAAATACCTCCGAGGCCGTAGTCACTGTCTCCTTGCGGAGGTGACAGCCCATACTGTGGCGCACAAGCACTCTCCACTCGTCCGCGCGCAGGAGTTACTAAACAAGTTGTTATCCGTTGCACCGGACTGTGACTTGTTCTTTTTAAAGTTGCGTGAACTACACGCCTTTTTTCTAAATTTTTGTGAATGTCACATTTAATATTAGGTTTAGGTCTATATGCTTATGTTAATTTATATTTAATTTATTAGCGAAATGGTGATAAGATAACTGTAATGTTAATGAATATTTGTTCAATAAATAAATAAATAAATAAATAAATAAATTTGTGTGATGAACACAGATACTTGTTCCTGAGTCATGGATGTTTTCTATGTATTTGTATATTATATAATATATCGTTGTCTGAGTACCCGTAACACAATCCTTCTTGAGCTCACTGCGGGACTTAGTCAATTTGTGTAAGAATGTCCTATAATATTTATTTATTTTTATTTATCATAATGTTGCGTAGCACCATAATACAGCAGCATGACTAATGCTGGATTTGTCACAGTCGCGATATAAAGGGACGTATGTGATAAAAAGACAGGTTGTCTACATTTTAGCAGCAATCTAAAGCAATATCGTTCGTTATATTCTACTGTAACAGAAAAGGTGCTGTGTTTTTCTTCTGTTTTGCTTCTGCTTTGTGTGTCTATTTTATTAATTAGTAAATTATTGTTTCAGGTAATTTGCGTCCTGTCAGCAGTATCAGCACATACACAGGTTTAATTTTTAGGCACAAATAGTCCACGGTTTTTTTTATTTTGTTTATTTTAATAGCTTACGTGTTCTTTCCTTCTAAAACCAGGCCGACTAATACAAAAAGAGAGTGCGCGCTCACTTGGCTGTTCTCAACCCCTTAAAGCAATGCCAACCCGTGTTTGTGCGGGCGTCCGGGCGTCATTTGTTTTGCTGCGTAGTTTTCAAATCGGATTTTATTCGCTTTTTCTAAAATATATAAATATCCCACCAAAAACATAAATGTGGAAATGGAAGTCAAGTTCATGTTATGAGAATATTGTTTGATATTAACAATATTCCGCAAAAGATCTGATGTCTAAATGGGTGCCAAGTTCTGTAGAAATTAAAGAATGTGAAGTTAAAGATTTGACTTGGCTAGTTTTTACCGGCAATCAATTTTAAGGTATATTTACCATACCATATGCAATGAGATGCCAATAATAAAGTAGATTTATTTACAAGGGAAAGCTATAAAAATGCTATATTTATGAAATTTTTAGATCTATGTGTAGTGGGTATGGGCCAAATATCGTGTTTATATATGCAGTAGATTTTGAGTAACAAAGTGGTCAAAAGTGCCGCCCAAGGTTTCGTGTAAATATACACACTGCAGTTGCGTCGCCTGAACTTGGCTGGACACGCTGCCGCGTGTCTAGATCTGGCCGTTTGTCAGCACTTTTAAAGTATAAAATAAAGTAATAACGGTATGCCGCAGCTTTGAATACTCGGAGTCTCTTTAACTACGATTGCAGCGTCTCAGGTTCCCCCGTTAAGAAAATAGTAACACATTTTCAGTCTGTAACTGTTTAAAGGAGTTTAATGACTGCGTCTCCAGTGCACAGAGCGCTTACCTAATTATCTGGCCAGCTGTTTTCTAGCGTGTCGCAGAAAAATTAAACTTGGGATAGTTGTATGTTATAACTTTTTTTTGTACAATTATCTATTGTAAATACGATATTTCAAAATAAAATCAAGTAACATAGTACGTCATTTTTTTTATTCTTGTAAGACTCGCTACATATTTACGTACCCTGTTTTACTTAAGTATCATCTCTTAAAAGATGCACACTCGTAGCATTTGTTCTGCGTGTGTAGTCGTTCAATTTTTAACTGAGCTGCTACCAAATACCCTTTGTTTATTGTTAGCAAACCGCAAGTGCCTGCATAAAAAAGTTCGGTCACGTTAAGCATTTCTTGACTTACGACTCTATGGCAATAAGATTCAATAAGAACTAATTGAGAAGACAAAATATTTAGCACGGTGGTCCTTAGGATTTACCTGAGAGACATATGGCACGTGCGTTAAAGATAATGTATTTTAAATCTTTTTTCTTAAGGAATAGAGTTGATAATGGCAAAATGGTTAAGATAACATTTAGTTGCTACGCTGCTGTCTACGGGCGGCGTAGCACTTAGAAGCTACGGTTACAACCAAATGCCGAGTAGCACTCTGAAGAAACTCAAGAATAAGTCGCTTTCGATAAACTAACGAGACAATCGCGTTTGCGTTAAGTTTCAGTCTTAATTTGTTTACGTCCATCTTGGTGTGCTGTTCTAAATTCCTTATAATATGACTTAACCCATTCAGAGCCCATGACGACGCGTTGTTGTCATGCCTCTACGCACCATTTTCGCTACAAAGCGACGTCATGGTAAGGTCCCAGGTCTTAAAATTAAGTAATAAATTTTATTAATGAAAACGTTCGGTGTACTTGATGCATAACGCATATAGAGTGATATACATTCATGTATATCAACGTTGATCTATATATCATGATCATCTCAGCCCTAGTACGCCCACTGTTGGACATAGACCTCCCTCATGGATCTCCACGTGTTAAGGTTGAAAGCGACCTGCATCCACCGTGACCCCGCGGCTTTAATCAGATCATCGGTCCACCTCGTCGGTGGACGGCCTACGCTGCGCTTTCCGTTCCGCGGTCTCCACTCGAGAACTTTCCGGCCCCAACGGCCATTTGTTCTCCGTGCTATATGGCCTGCCCATTGCCACTTCAGTGAGCTATTCCTTTTGGCTATGTCGGTGACCCTCGTTCTTCTACTTATCTCTTCATTTCTGATCTATTTATACAACCAACAAATCTACATTACTACGCTATTCCACTACACTAAGTCAGTTACTTGCTAAAAAAACTAGTCATAACTCCAGCGAAATTTACTTGACCTATACTTACAATGGCGTGCGTAACCCTTATTGGGTCAATCGTGAGAAACCGCGACACAGCGTTACCACCGACAAAACACTTCAATATAACAACGACCGAGCAAACCCCACGCTCACACCCTGGCTGTAAACCTATGATGTTTACACTAACTTAAGCCTTTTCGCTTTTGAACAGGCAGCTGAAAGAGTCAGTGTTACCAGGAAATCACTTAATCCTGGAAGTCGACTCGACAAACAACCTCAGCCGCGTGCCGGCAAATGTCAATATCCCTTTTTTAAACCAACCTCTTAGCCACATAAATGGCACTTACAACTAGATATAACCGCGCCTTAAAAGCCAAGCGCAGAATTTAATTCCATTAGCATTGGCGATGCAAACTACCTCTTTCATTTAACTTTGCGATATAAAAATTGCAAGAAATGCGACTCCACGAATTGTACGAAGTTTCCTTGATAATATTAAACCGTGGGGACGCCCAGCCGTATGGCCGAAGTTGCAGTAGGTAGACAGTTAGTTGTTAATGAACTTTTTCTCTGAAAGAGCTCAATGAAGTGGCACAGTCTCCTACTTGTTACTTAAACTCGCATTTAACGTTTTCAGAGTTTCAAGCTTAAATGTAACCAAATGGATCCAAAACTTTAGGGTCGTGTTTAAAGTTAAAAGTTACAATTTAGGAAATAGCCTGATGTCATTGTTGTTAGTACGGTTGCTGAGATAGTGAGTTGCATTTAAATTAAACGTTATGATTGAATGTAACCTCAATAATTTTTGACTAAACAAATCGAATCTTTTTCAAAAGACCCGAGTTTGGCTATAAAACAATTTGCCGTAGCTCCTCTAAGATGTATGTTTATCTAATTACATTAAGTAAAACTTTCAAAATCGTATTTGTGAATAAACGGCAGATTTTTTAGATTGATCAACTATCATCCATAGATATACCTCAGTGGAGTGAATTTATTTATTTGAGGAGGCTATAAATATATGTATATCGAGCTTATGAATCTAGTTGATCGACATTGTGTGTCTTGCGAAAAGGAGAGGAGTCCAGCCCAAATTTCGACTTTGGATGCACAATGGTGGTGGTGGTGGATGCCATGGATAAATACCCAAGGTTTACTTGGATATTTTTTCGATAACTACATTACTGATATTAAATTTCAACTGTTAACACTCACGTATTTTTATCACAATAGGCGTGACATGTTTCGACTGCATCGGGCAGTCATTTAATATTTATTTAATATAAAAACACGTTTACATGACATTACAGTAAAACTAATGCGCCATGAAACTAGGGAATACATAATTACAGAACAACAACGAAATAATAATTATCTAATTTACATAACGGTAGACGGCCTATTATCCATCCCCTCACAGAATCTCAAACATTCAGCATTAACAGTCACCCATCTCCATGCAAACAGATCACATTCTGGTACTGATGCCAAGAACGCATTCAATTGTGTGAGAGCAAGAGGGATCGGTGAGTTCTTGCGCGACTGAGTGCGCGCCGCCGGCTCCATCAAGAGGTCACGTGTCCGGGGTCTGCGGTCCATCCTGGGAACGTCGGGAACAAACAGTCGGACCAGACGACCTACCAGCTCCGGACAGTCAGATTCACCACGCAGGACACGACATGCCGTGATCAACAGGCTGAGGTTGAGGTTGAAGTCATAGTCGAACAGACAGATTGGTGTCGTGGCTCGGGCATCACTGCCCGAGACCGGCGTAGGTAACGGGTCGCGCGCGACGAAGCAGGCTGATTCGAGCAATCCGGCGCCGTCGTTGCGGGAGTCTGAATTGTCGGATCATCTGACGGGATCAACGTACGAAATGTTATGTCAACGTATTTTCGGGCCACCCTATAAAATTTAAACTGTGATTTTTCTGCATTCAGAAATATAGTGCATGATCCAAACTTCATAATTCTGATATTCAGTTTTACGGAAAAAACGTACTAAAGATAACTACGATGCCAATTCCGATAAAGCGTCTCGTTCTCTGCCAGCCTTTCCGAAAGGCAAATATTGTTTAAACTCTACTACTCGCTTTTGTGTACACATTCGAGTCAATACGGGAAACGAGGTTTCTGTAAACCCTGTGCATCTGTTATGGAAGCTTTTTTAATTATTATCGTGTGCAATTTTTAAAGCACGAATCAAATCATTTTTTATTTACAATTGTAAAGCAATTGCCGCGAAAGCAGGAGGTCGCTGGTTCGATTCCAGCATTTCCAGCCCTACTCTCCGGGGACCGTGCTCACTTTTTCTGTAGTATATGACATCTCTTTCAATTTATTATTTGTAATAAATGTTTTGATTCATGTTTTTAGGGTTCCGTAGTCAACTCGGAACCCTTATAGTTTCGCTCTGTCTGTCTGTTTGTCCGTCCGTTCGTCCGTCCGCGGATAATCTCAGGCCTTGGTCGTTCTGAACCGCCGTCCGCGGCGTGCGGCGGCCCGTCGCCCGCGGCGTCTGAATGGTGTGTTCGGGAATGTTCGGGAGCGGTCCGCTAACATACATGAGGTATAATATTCTGATAGCCCCACGACGTGAGTAATATAACCTGTATACGACCGATGTTATATTAGATGATATTTGACATTTGCCGTACCTGTATGCATTACACGGCAATATTGTTGCAATCCCGGTTAGTGACTTTACTCTCGTCTTGCAATATTCCCGATGGAGTAAACCAATTCCAAACAGCAAACGGGTCGATAAAATCTTTGACGGCTGTTATTGAAGCGTGTCGGTTAATTGACCCCCGGGGTAAGGCTGTTTGCACTGCCTCGCCTGCTAACTTTGCCCACCTAATGGATGCCCAGTTCTACAAGCTAAAAATATACCAGCGCTCACTTAAATTCATGTATCTGATTGTGATTTAAGTTATGACACTTTTTGTTATTTGCTCTCCCGCGCCTGCTAACTTTGCCCACCTGATGGATATGTCCAGTTCTGGAAGCAAAAATGTAGTTACATTCACTATCATTCATGTGTTTCTGTCGTTTGGGTATGACACTTGTGGTTTATGCTTAAAAACATGTATTACACTTTTACGTATAACTGTAGTTTCATGAAGGCACCAGCGTCTTGCAATATTCCCGATGGACTAAACCAATTCCAAACCGCAAACGGGTCGATGAAATCTTTGACGGCTGTAATTGAAGCGTGTCGGTTAATTAGCCCCCGGGGTAAGGCTGTTTGCACTGCGCCTGTTCAGTTAACTTTGCCCATTTAGAGTATTAGATGTGCCCAGTTTTTCAGGCTAAAAATATACCAGCCATTTTGTATCTGATTCTGATTGGGATTTTTACCACCAAGGCTCGGACAAACGCCCACCATTTTGAAAGCAATCCTGTTCCATGCAGCAGAGACTTTCTAATATTAATAATAATAAAAAATGATATTTTATATATTATCGTTCGCAGATGTTTCTGCTTTAAAATAATACGAGTATCAACCTTATTGTTGTCAAAATAAGAGTATGGAATAGTACATTACTGCAGAGACCGTGAAGTAAGAGATTGCAGGACGAGTTTGTTGTAGACAGCCGGAATTAAACAAGTCCTGCAATCTCTCTTCCGGCCGAGGCTTGTATAGTGTTTTTCTCAAACATTGTGAGGAAATATAAAAATTAAAATAACTACTAGGTAAACAGTTAATAAGGAAAAAATTGTTTAATTTGCCACCTTTTTATTTTTTAAAGATGCCATTTGAATGAGCTATTCGAGCACCATGTTTAACCGCACATAAATATAAATAAAAACTTATAATTTGTTTTTTTTAATGTCGCAAGTATCTAGTGGTCGTTGGCTCTATGTAATTTTTCCTTTGTCAGTTTATTTATTACTATTATTATTTTAAACTTTATTGCACATTAAAAAAAAGTACAAAATTCTCTACCAGTCGACCATCGGGCCAAACAGAGATGAAACAGTTTAGTGTTAGTACGCAAATTAAAAAAGTTAGAGCAGCGGACAATAATGTTTCGTTCATACTTACGCCATACATTACTTCACAGCTGCCGGCCAAGAAGTAAATGCGGCGGCGCCATAAACAAGAAACTTCATGTTTTCATTTCGTGACATAAATGCATACATTTCCGATCATGTTTGAGAAAAGATCATTTTGAACACTCCTACCCACTCAACTACTGCTGCTGACTGTATTAGGTACTCAGCTAAAAGTAAAAGACAGTGCCAAAAAAAATAGCGCGAATCTTGAATACAAAATACACGGTACACCGCAAGGGGTGGTAACGTCTCAGCTTACGCCTAAATTGCGGAAAGGCGTCAATTCAGTGTAAGTAGATATGTCTTCTCGCTCCGCTAGTTTACTTGTTCCTTTTTATACTTTTAGGCATCGGGTGTATACATAAGATACTTTTATGTAATTATTTACAGATAACAGTTGAAGACGACGGGTCGCGTCTCAGGACTTCTTCAATAACTCCATAAATGAATAAAAACAACGGGGTTCGGTGGGTACAATGAGGTTCTATTGTATCACATTTGTTTTAGAGATTTACACAGTTTGTTACACTACTTAAGGATACGTTCCGTTCGCGTTCGTTCTTATGGGTCCTAATTTGAAACTAGCCGCGCCAATGAAACACACTAAGTTTCGCGATCGATTCCTTGATCCTGTTGGTTAATATTATTTGGAAAAAGTACGCATGTTGCGTAATTTTATCCCTAGATTTGAATGCTAATTTACAATTCCTACCTCAAGCTAGATTCGTGCGGCTATAAGGCTACATGGTTTTTGACGCGTCTAGTTACGCTCTACAAGGCGACAATAGTTTAAACAATTCTACAGATACTGTTAGAATAATAGGTTCGACTTTTATGAGCCAGGTCTGTCCGCCCTTAGAATGTTTTAGCTATTTTCTCGTCCTACGGTTTGAGGAGGGAATTGCGGGTCTAGACTTTACCATAATCATAACCATTACCATTTTCCATCTAGATAGTCATACCTACTTTCAGGTACAGTTCTTCGCCTGAAGTAGGTATCACTACGCAAGTGGTTTACCAAAGAAATTTGAGATTACCTTTCCTATTCCTATCTCTTTCTCGCAGTTTCTCGTTCTAGCGATCCGCCTGAAGGAAACAACCAACGTTCGTGGTGGTAACTTAAAGCGACTGGGGCTGGGGACGAGACCGGGCTCATTTCGTTTTAGATCGGGATACGGAAAGGTTGTAGTTATTATTATTTTACATCTACAATATAAATTAAGTATTAAATAACATTTAAAACTTAGGTGTATTACAGATTTTACCTATTATAAATTTACTAAAACGGGGCTTAATCGTGTATAAACTTTGAAAACAAACCTCCGACGTTTCAAGGGCGACATTGTCCCCGTGGCGACATTACCCTAAAATCCTTTCAACGGATCGTCGTTTCCATAGTAGGAAAGTACGGGAAGCCATTGAAATCAAGAAATACCCCAATTTCAATCGGGATGACGGTTTTAGAATCTCGTCCACATGGAATCCAGTCATTGATAAATGTAAACGTAATCGAATATCACCTGCTCAAAAATCGGACATCGTGAGTGTAGTGTGTCGACAGAGTCACATCCCTAGTGCGCAAAATGTTCAAGTTGATAATCAAGACCAAGTGCGGGTAGTTCGTAAAACCCGCGCAGCTAGAAGATGTTGATGTCAACCTCAGCCAGTCTTTCTCCGGAACCACGGGACCAGCTATAAATAAAGATCTTGATCAAAGTAGGTACTTTGATCAAGATCTTTATTTATAGCTGCTACAAGTCATGAAATGTGTAGGTACATATATATAATACTTAGGGCCATCTCCTGCGGACCACTAATGCATAAAAGAAGTATCCACCTCGGTAGGCACGAACTGCAACCCTGTGAGATACACAACATTACAGCCCAAAGAATTTGGAACTTTCTGGACTCAACGGGAATCAGTAATGAATTATAAAGGGCTGCCACAATAGATCACAACTGGTCGACGCGGCATCTTCATTAGCCCAAAACAACAATAATAAATAAAATAGGGCCATCTATGTGCTAGGGTAGTTGGCTGTCGTCCACAACAGTCCTACACCGTGTTTTCCCCGTTAAATTCGGCACGATGCTTTGTACATTAATATAGCTTTCTGTCGTTATCGAAAAAACGTTACTCAAGTTGGTGATTGACTAGGACGTTTGGCGGAATAGCAAAGTAACATTATTGTCGTTGAGTTTAGCCACATAACCCGGAATTAAACGTTTTTTTGTATGAAATTTGACAGCTCAACGCTGGGTTAGCGACTAATCCTGGGTGGTGCAAGTGGGCCTAAGTATTTTATTTTCTTTACAGCCATTTTGTTTAAGAGGCTAATTTGACAGTCCTATTATCAAATTGAATGGATACCACAAAGTTATTGAGCATTTTTCGCTTCAAAGACGAGTTTTAATTATCAAATCACTCGAACCAATCTTGTACGTCGGAAACTCTGAGAAAATTGCGGCCAATTTTGATTAGAAATCATATTTCCTCGCGGCTAACTTTGATTTCACTCCTGTTTTTTTCTGTTAATACAATTTGGTGCCGCGACCCTCGATAATAGAATGGTATCAAGTGATACAACCATTGATTGTATTATTATCTCGGAACAGGCTAGACGACAAAAAAAAAACCGGCCAAGTGCGAGTCAGACTCGCCCACCGAGGGTTCCGTACATCATAAAAATGATTTAAAATCCCCCCCTATCCTCCTTTTTTAACCCTTAGGGGATGAATTTCGGAAAACGCGGAATACGGTTTTCTTATATATTATCAGAAAGTCTATAAATGAAGTTTCCATGTCTGCAACCTGAAAAATTATTCACACCTCATATAAACTTTCAACACCTTTTTTTATACCTTAGGGGATGAATTTCGAAAAACACTATATATACTCTTCTTGTATAGTATCAAAGAGTCTATAAACGAAGTTTTAAGTCAGTAACTTAAAAAATATTGACATCTTCTACTAATTTTCAAATCCTTTTTTATCTCTTAGGGGATGAATTTCGAAAAACGCTAAATATACTTTTCTTGTGTAGTATCAAAGAGTCTATAAACGAAGTTTAAAGTCTGCAACCTGAATAATGATTCACATCTCATACAAACTTTCAACCCCCTTTTTTATCCTTTAGGGGATGAATTTAGGAAAACGCGGAATACGGTTTTAAGGGACCATAGACCTTAGTATATAGTTTAAATTTCAACTCGATATCTTCACGCACTCCCGAGATAAAGGGTCTTGAACATTCACATCTCATACTAACTTTCAATTCCTTTTTTATCCCTTAGGGGATGAATTTCGAAAACGGTAAATATAATTTTCTTGTGTAGTATCAAAGAGTCTATAAACGAAGTTTTAAGTCTGTAGCAAAAAAAAAAATTCAAACCTCATACTAACTTTCAATTTCTTTTTTATCCCTTTGGGGATGAATTTCGGAAAACGAGGAATACGGTTTCAAGGTACTTGTAGACCTCAGTATATAGTTTAAATTTCAACTCGATACCTTCACGCACTCCCGAGATAAAGGGTCTTGAATATTCACATCTCATACTAACATTCAATTCCTTTTTTATCCCTTAGGGGATGAATTTCGAAAAACGCTAAATATAGTTTTCTTGTGTAGTATCAAAGAGTCTATAAACGAATTTTTAGGTCTGCGACCTGAATAATGATTCATACCTCATACAAACTTTCAACCCCCTTTCGTATCCCTTAGGGGATGAATTTCGAAAAATTCGGAATATAGTTTCAAGGGACCGTAGACCTTAGTATATAGTTTACGTTTCAACTCGATACCTCCACGCACTCCTGAGATAAAGGGTCTTGACGGACAGACGGACGGACGGACAACAAAGTGATCCTATAAGGGTTCCGTTTTTTCCTTTTGAGGTACGGAACCCTAAAAACTAATTATCCCTTTTCTTAGATAAAAAAAATGTACACGTATTTTTTCTTTTGTTTGTCAAATGAAAAATTACGGAAATACAGTTCATTAAACTTTCTCGTGACGTCACCAGCCCACACCTCGGAACTAAATTGCTCTTCATCTCAATCAATTCAATTTCAATTTTAGTTATCTTAAAAAAGAAAAAAATATGTATCCAATACATTTCGATAATTTAACTGACATACTTTATAGAATAATCTTTTTTCAACCTAGACGTCATCCCTATTGTCAATGCAAATATCACTACGATTAATTTTCAACAAATACGAACAAATATTCCGAAATACATTTGCTGAAATATCTATAAAATATGTAAAAAAATTATAAAAACAGACCGCACCTGTCAGATTTTATATCCCACACGTGATTGACAACCCTAATTACTCGTATCATTTATAATTTTCTTAAAACTACAATTTATAACTTTGCCCACCCTGTACTCCCTACTTGCATAGTAACCAATCTCCATATTCACAACATACCTGCGCAATTCGTGTTTTACTCCAGCAATTTCATTAGACATCCAGACACGTTAATATCGCCGCCATCCGACTTAATGCGAGACGTGAACTCTCAAAGTGTATCCTCCACAACTATGTCACAATTTCGACAGGTGGGCGAAAATTGCCGCAAACACATTAAAGCGGCGGTACCAACGGCGTTAATGTAGATAAAACATTAATATGTATGAGGCTAGCTTGTTTGCGGCAGAGCTTAGATTTCGCCCTCTCGATGAATAAAGAACGCCACGTCCACAGATATGTGAAGTTAAGGAGATCGGTCATGTCGGCCGTTTTGTACTGTGTAAAGTACTTTAACCCGCGCAGCATAATTGTAAAGACTAAGAACGCACACATCTACAGCACACACACTTGTAACTCGACGCTACTATTGCTCAATACACGCGCGCTATTTCCCATGCGTGTATATGTATATGCAATGAGTAGACGCACAGGTGATTAATATACCTCGTTTTTTTAGGATTAGAAAAATCGTGCGTTTTTTGGTAAAACAATTTAAAAGCTGGCATATTTGTCTCTTAAATAATGTATGGAAATAAGTAATCTTGTTACCGTTATTTTTCGAATACAAAAGCGGTATAGTATGACAGTACGACCAGTGAGCTGCCATGTGTCACACGGCCGTCGGCGATTTGTCCTAGCGATGAGTGAGTCGAGTTGACTGATTCTAGTAAGTGACTGGAGTCAGCGCACACTGACTCTGAACGAACGAACGCTAATCACCAACTCGCCGAGTCAACTAGATCCGAAAGTGTTGCGAAAAGGATAACAATATTTTTTATTAATCTAACGAGAGTAACGGCTGTTAGTTTGATTCGCACGGGTCTGGGGTCATCTCGCCCGTTTCGCACTCTCCAAGTCAGTTCAGCTATAAGTACTATTTTGAACGAGTGTTTGTATAGCTGCCGTGATTGGCGAATCGAGTCAACTCGTTGTCCTCTCTATAGTATTCTAAGCTCAGTGGTCAGGTCAGTGTAGTTAAGCATTGCGTGCCTCTAAGTGCGATAGTATCGACCAGCCTTATCAGCCGAGTGGCTTTAAGACAGGAAATAAACCATTCTGGACGGTAGTAATTGTTGAAGACGAGGTGAACGAGCCGTCGAATTGTTGCCAGGCCACTGAATTCAATAGAGGGAATATATCCATGTCCTCGCTCCAACATTTATATTTCAACTACTTAGTTGGTGCCCGCGACTTCGTCTGCGCATATATCTTTATAAATTGTAGCCTATGTGTTATTCTGATGTATAAGCTATATTATTGTAAAGTTTCATTAAAATCCATTCAGTAGTTTTTACGTGAAACAGTAACAAACATCCAAAAAACTTTCGCGTTTATAATAATATAAGTAGGTATTGTCTTTGAACTTTGCTCACTGATGGAAATGATAGAATGTCAGTTGATAAATAGCCTAAGAGCTACCTACGGAAATAGGAAATAGTTAGTGTGCCATGTTACTGTGTCATACTATCATTATTAATTAATCTGGGCGTCAGGTGATAAGATAGTGCAACTACCACTAGTTGCACTTCGTCTTCGCCTGGCAGGGTGACATGACAGAAATATTTGGTATACTCTAATGAAAAAGTATAGACGCCCAACCTCTATAAATGACTCGACTTTGGCACTTGTTACCTCGACTTGGACTTGGACCTCACCTGGTTCTACTTTTCCCCCCAAATACACCCATTTAATTCAAATATAACTCCAATGTTACATTTTAATTAAATGGCACATCATTAGCTATTATAGGTATCACATCACACCAAACTCAGAGCTTTATAAATTGCACACCTTCAATTGATTTTACAACCCCTTTGTTGCCCACTCTCACACTCACCGCTGGACTGCCAGGCGCCCGGTTTAATTAGTAATTATAGTATGGCACATTAACTAGATGGTTTCGTGGCTCTCCGTCTATAAATAGTACATTACATACCAAGGCCGTTTAAGTGGGAAATGCCTCGGATTGCATGTAATTGTCGGCCGAGGCGAAGCCGAGGTCGACTAACATGTGATCCAAGGCTTTCCCATTTACCGGCCGAGGTTTGTATACTATTTTTCAGCCCGACGGTGCCGGCAGGCGGCAATTTAGTTTTGCGTAAAGTGGCGCTTACCGGCCGGAGGACTGAAATAAGTTATTAATTATGCCTATACCTTTTTTCTCACGGCTCTTTTTCAGAAGTTCATCGTTTTACATTTTATCTACTTCCAACTTATGGGTGTGTTTAATTTCTTTATCTACAAATACTCTCTGTTATTAATTTTGATAATCTGTAAGGGATACTACCTTATAAGAAAAAGTAAGGATTTTTGTTGGACTATCTTGTTTAAACGGTTTGGTTGTATTAAAGCAAAGTGCACGTAAGTATTTCTATTTTCATATTCGTAGTAACTAATAACTACTGAATTATTTAATGTTTAATATCTCTATACCGCCGTGGTTACCACAAATACACAACACAACAATTACTTATCAAATAATTACCTTATAAATGCTTCATTAATCCGGATAAGTGGTTTAGGTACAATTTTGTACGCAATCCCTAAGACAAAACTTCCTTTTTTTATTTGCTATTGAACGGGCCTGTTTGCTCAGCCGTCGCCACTCCAATCATTCAATTAGACAGCTCCAAATACTGCAGGTAGTGTGTTTCCGCCATCAAATGTTTACTCGCATCAGCCCAATCAAGATAAGGTCGAAGATTATATCAGATATTTAGCTCTCATAGAAAAAGCGAATATATACAGTTTTGAACACTACGCAAAAACAATCGACGACGCTCGGCCTGTCTCCCCTTCACAAACGCCAGGGTTGCCTACGATTAGAAATATTGTATAATACTGGCGGCTGCGTACATGTACATATGGACACCCGTATGTCGGTACTTGACACGAGACAAAAGACGATCGATTCGAGTTTGCACGGAGAGTTCCGTAGGTCTAATAAGGCTCTCTATATTTCCACCCAACGCTTGCTTAGTTCCTTCTGCCATCCGAGCAGCGTGCGTAGCCAAGATGACAATCGCTCAGTCGCGAACGAAACGCAACTGTCATTGTTGCGCTAATAAGGAAGACTGATAGAGAGAGATACGATACGCCACGTAGCATGAGCGATTGAGCTGGTCCAGGGAGTATGGAAAAACTTATACTCACTAAACGCAAGGAAGAGGAGTGGCCGTATGGCTATGCGTTGGGCTGACAGAATATCGGATGGAGGATAGCTTGCTATCGCTGTACCCTGTACAACGCTTTATTATGTATAGTAATGTACCATGCTCATGCTATCATGTAATTGTGTAATAGTAAAATAAAGAATTGAATAACGTCGACAACCAAAGCAACGTCATAGGCCAGCATGCGCCAACCCTAGACCGTTCGGCTTGTAGAATTATTGTGAAAAGTGTTCCAGCTCGTGACGTTCCTTTCTCCAGAGAAATTTCCCATACATTTATCGACAGATCCGGCAGATATGCCCGAACGTATATGGCCTGCATTAGTCATAAGATAACGAGAAAAAATATCAGCCTAATGAATAGGTTACAAAAACTACAGGAATGGTCCGTTGATTACTCCACTGGTGTTCGCAGATATAGTCGCTTTTAGGTTTAGCCCACTGACTTAGTATGGTCGCTGTGACTACACGATAGAAGAGATTGATTAGGTTAATATCTACCTACACTATTTGCGTATAGATGACATCTCACCTCCTTAGTGATTATTGTTAATTATTTACCTTTCTGTACTAACATGTTATAGGCCAGATCTGTACTTTAACTATTTCCCTATTTTAGTCACTCGGAAGCACACACATACATTTACACACACACATACATACACACATACATTTTGTCAGACATTTAAATAATCGTCTGTAACTTGTTTTTCGAGCCAAATAAATAAATATAAATAAAGTCTCGAACCACCTTCGCTACGCACCAAGATTTTAAAGAGCAAGTTGTGTCTGGCCAGTCACGTACAATTACATACAAAGTAAAAATCCTTGATTTGTCTGAGTCGCAGTCATCGAAATCGATGAGGACTACCTAGGGTTTAACAAAAATGCTGGTGATCCCCATAACGTAATCAGTAAAAATTTGGAAAAAATATAATAAGTAATAGTATGGTTACACCCTCGGATATTGGGATCACCAGCATTTTTCTTACATCTTGTATGTATTTGTTAAACACGAATTGTATACCAAACGGCCGGTCACAATACTAAAAGAGCTTCACCGTCCATTCTTACGCCAAATTGAATCAGAATGGCGGAAAATCTCGTTTTAAACCCCCGTAAATAGCAACTTGTAAATAGGTAGGGGACGTGGAAAACATTTAGGAAACTCAATCCACCCTTTTACCTTTTCTGCAAATTAAATGAGAATACTTCGCGACATGGGCCGCATTTTAGTTTATCTGGTGCAAGTTAAAGTGTCTGGAAACAGCAATATCGCAGCAACCATAATTAAAACGTGCAAAAAGTTTAACTTATTCAGGTGCAGCCGCACTTGAGCACGGCAGCGTCACAAAGGACGTTTTATTGTGAAAATGTTTAACGCCCGGTGAAAAATGTGCTGAAGAGATATAATTTTAACCCTGACGGTAACAGACAGCTTGGTTTAAACCTTTACCCGTGTGAGTACCTACCCAAAAACTAAACAGTTTATCATGCTTTAGACATCTGACTAGTTTCTTTTGTTTAAAAACTGTCTAATGCGTTTTTAAAGTTGGCAATACTGATGAGTGTTATCTACAAAACGTTGATTTTGCTTGGTAAAATTCGATGAAGAGACCTGAGGAACTTTCTCAAAATTTAACAATACCCAAATATAAATGAAGGTTGACTTAAGATTATAGATTGAATCTGCATTGCTGATGAGGGAAAAGAGAAGGAAAATCGTAGTACGGACCTTTTTGTAGGCTAACACGCTGACATCTGTAATCCGTTATAGCGACCTAAAGTGGACTTATAATAACACATATATTCTCGTTTCTATTTCACATGTGAACCTGTGTTCAATTCCGATCCAAAGTTCCAGATGAAACAAACACACATTAGAAAAGAGAGAGCTAGAATTCGAATTAAGTAGTGCTTAAATTTAAACTGTGACAAGTTTCGAATGCATCGGACACTCTTCATCGGACTTGATGACGCAATGCGCTATCACATCTGCGTCGACCACAATAAATACGTGATATGAACCGTAATAGCGTTCTTTTGGTTATGCAATAAACTTAATGCACCATCCATACCCAATGAAATCCTGTGTCAACGCCAAATTCAATGCATTCGCGTCGAGACTTCACTTATTTGAGAACGGCGTTTCTGAATGAATAAACAGAATTGTTTCCGTAGCAAATGATGCAGAACTAACATGCATAACAATCGAAACGCCTATGCGTAGTTTTAATAGTTTTTTTAAAGATTCATAAAAAAATGTGCGTATTCGTAAAATTCAATTTTCCGTTAGTCTATACATAGGCTATGTCAAATCCCCTTAGGCACTTGCACAGCCCAGGGTTAGCCGCCAACCCTGACTTCAACTCTGAAATTCCATACAAAAAACCCTAACTCCAGGTTATGTGGCTAACCCCGGGTGGTGCAAACGGCTCTTGTTTCTATAATAGGTACTTGTTTTTATTTGGGCAACCTTTCAACGACTTCAAAAAGTCCTCTAATGAGCATGTCAATGTCATCCGTCTGTCCCTGCTTCGAAACAAAGGAGTACCGTTTGATTCCGAATAAGTAATATAAAAGTTTAGGGATTCGTCGGAGTATTTGGAATAATGAACTACTAAAACAGATTTACAAACATATTCTCAACAGCTTTATAGAATGGAGCTATAAAACTGAAACTATTGTATTTGTCAAGTTACGATAATGGCCTACATTTCACTCGGAACGGCAATGGAAAAATACAAGTTACACAATACTGCACAATCCACCTCAACAATTTCGCTTTATATCTCGCAGCGAGCCGACATCGTTCAGAAACACTGCAGATGTGCTAGTCATTTCGTACAAATGCTGCACAATATCGTGTCTCCATTGACTGGATTCAACTTCCAGCACATAAAGGGCATCGACGACAAAAGCGCTCGTATTCCAACTCGGGCCGAGTTCAAAATCATAAAAATTAAATTTCGCCTCTTGAAAGAAGTTTCCCGTTTCGGAGATGGCGCCACCCGCTTTGTGCCAACAGACAATACCCGCCAAATAGCGACTTCGCTCATATTTCATTCGAATAACAATGACCGGTCTTTGGCTTTATCCAATATTCAATACTTGACCGTTGGAGCAAAATATTTTCAAAGACAAGATTAACAAAGGGGAAATCAAAGTTGATGCTGCGAATGGAGTAGAATTAGTTTAAAGCGACGTGTTCCGTCTGTGCTGTCATATTAAATATGATTCTTATATTAATCCGGCACGCAATGGTTTTCCTTTTCTGCCTTCCGCATCATTCGTCACTCTCGCACTTACGTACTAGCTAGAACGTGACAGCTACGGTGAAAAACGATAAAGGGGCGGCCATCTTGGCCGCCAACCTTTCTGCGCGCTCCCATTAATAACGTCTAATCTGCAACGTTTAAACAAAGAAGTGAGCCGAACCCGGCTGCGGCCGGCGGCTGAACGTCCTTATTCGTTCGTCACCGGACAACAATGCGACAAGGGTCTGCTCGTCAGATTGCAAATTAAATTAGAACGTCCCGGCGATCCTGTTTACGCTCCCCTTTTAAATGTGCAAGTTTTAAAGGGATGCTTAATTCATGAACCTATCCTAAGTTAGACCATTCAATTTACATTTTCAAACTCATGCATGGCTCAGGAGCGATTTGCATTTCCTGTCCGCCTGCATCATCGCAAACTGAGAGCTCGTACCGAATACAAACGGATAGTTGGGATTGAGATAAAAATATGGAGGTATTTATCAAGCTGAGCTCGATCCATTGCTGTTTACCAGCGGCGTCCATTGCCCCTCGTAAATCGTTTAAAGGTTGGGCGTTCTCCATCCTCAAGATGAATGCTCTTGTCGGGCTGATATATTTACTGTCCGCCACATGGTCTCCACTCCCACTGTACATGTATCGCTAGCGTAACTAATAAATAGGCTCGATGAATAATAAACACAAGGTTGGTTTCATAAATAATTTACCGAACCCATTTTGTCGACGAAAGTAATATTTCAGGAGTCACAAGTAGATAAATATAGGATAGGTTACCTTTAGTCGTACCTAACGCCCTTTTAGTGTTACCGATATTTTACGCGTTAGGTGTGCGCTAGTCATGTAGGTAATTTATGGTTTTTATACTACGTCAGTGGCTAACAAGCATACTACCCGCCTGATGGTAGGCGTTTACCGACATATGCAACCTCTTAAACCTGTGCACTATTTTTTAAGGAACTCTGTAGTCCTCCGAGAAAACATCTGGAGCTTACTCCAGATTCGAGGCGTCCGCGAGAAGAAATTCCGCTGAAACCGAGTGTGCATCTATTTTATTTTGGTGGTGGCGTGGAAAGGTGAAGGCCCTGTCGATGGCAAGCGATGCGGTGATATTGGTATTATGTCAAACAATTCTTCAGACAACAACTCATTATTTAAGGCTTGTGCACAAATCACTCGGGGTTCTAAAGGGACTCTCCCTTTAGAATACCTCACGAGGCAGGTCACGAAAAACTCACGAAAGACCACGTTAGGTGGTGGAGGGGTTCCAAGGAGACCTCACGTGTATTTTTCTACATTGACCAAAACCAAGATTTGAGGTAAAACCTTAATCATTAACTTCAGACTTTAAAATAGCGAGTCTATCTTGCAAATTTTTTGAATGCGTGGCTTTATATAGTAGTAGAAATTATTAATTAAAGAAGATCACGAGACCGAAACCAAGAAAACATATAGGTAAAGCCTAAATCATAACTCCACACTTCAATAAGCGAGTCCATTTTGTTTACGAGATTTTTGAATGTGGCTTTATATACATAGGTAGTAGTAGCAATTATTAATTAAAAAAGATTTATGAATACAATAGTATTTATTTTAAAATTAGGTCGAGAGAAAAAGTTACACGTGAGGTTATATGGGCTAACCCCGCCTCAAACCTCACCAAAGATCACCAAGGGAGAGGGGATCAAAAAATTGCCCAAAATAAAACCTCACGTGATTTGTTCACTAACCCTTAAAATGCTGGGAGAGCCCCCCGTTACTCCTATTTTGAAGAACTCAATTTTGTAGTCCCTCGAGGAAACCCTTTATTCAACTTCCGAAGCGTGGACAGCGGATTTTTTTCTGAAACCTGAGGTCAAACAATTTTTCAGCACAACCCATTGTACAATACAAATAGACACATAATGAGGCTACGTCTCTCCTTAGACTTGTTCAATATCGCTTGTGAATTGTGATAGGCGTCAGTTCGAAGTTTCCAAGTAACCATCAACACGGTATAGTTACCCCTTCTCCACGCGAACATACGTAAAGTGCGGTATAGCATATTAGCCATTTCTCATCTAAATCGTGCGACTTCTGCCCGTTCTCGCGTAATGTAGCGCACTTTATCGTCAGTAATCCTGTCGTAACGGCTCTTCTAGCTTTGGAGCCTCGAATCGAGCAGTTTTGTTTTTCCTGTTAAACGTTATAAAAGCTTTAGCCATAAAGCGGGCTTTTAAAACTGAAATGTTTTACATGTTAAAAAAAAATTGTTATCAGGTATTGTCTTTCGCCTTTTAGTGTTTGGTCCTCGCTGACCTCGCTCATTTTCTTGAAAGGATAGCTGGAAAGGATACGTTTAGGCATATTCTTATATTTTAACCCTTGTTATGTAAACTTGTATATTTGAAATTACTTAGGTACTTACTATTGTGGCACAGCGATCCGAAACGAATCTTGGTCTCGGAAACGAGAGCACGCCAGCAATCCCGATCCTGCCAGCTCTTCGCTTGAAGCTGGTACAGATCCGCCTCCTCACTATATTTCCAGGGTAACCTAGGCTGTCCTACCGGATGACGACCCGTCGGTTGTCCCAAGTACGCTCTCTTGACCGCCCTATCTTCACCCATTCTCTGGAGGTGACCAAACCAGCGAAGTCTATGTGATTTTGGTTACGCCAATGATATTAGGCTCGACCAATATTTTATCAATCTCAGCATTTTTGCGGATTCTCCAGGTGCCGTCATCTCTCTTGATTTGACACTCAGGTTTGAATTAAGTTTCATAATTGAAAACACCACTCTCACTCAATTTATCGTAATTTTCCATTAAATCAGCATACCGCAACTACCTACACCATCAACTAAAGCGTCGGCACGCACTTCCAACCCCTCTGATGTTGCTGGTGTCCACGGACGACGGCAATCGCTTACTGTCAGGCGATTCATCCTAATATATCATTTTTTACTGTTTATGCACTGGGGCCTTACCATAACTGCTTAACGCGATTCAGTTTAGGTTCTTAACTACGAGCATTCTCAGTTGTATGGCAGGGACTCAGTTTAGGTCGTCAACTGAATCACGTTCAGACGTCGATAAGGCCTCTGTTCAATTTAATTTTTATTTGTTTTTACTTAGGTAGATGTCTCCAGCTTTCCCCCCGCGCTTGCCTCACCCCACCCGCGCAGCCCTCATTAATTTGACACCTATGACATGACACACGATAAAAAGACCTAACCACGCGGGATGTTCCGTCGCGACCCTTGTGAATTTAAAATACTTACGCACCTATCTAGAGGAAAATATCCTCCCTGCCTTCGGAAAAAGTGAAAGGTATGTTCTGTCTTGCCCATTAACTAATTTCAAATTTTTCTCAGCCACTTTAATCTTAAACACGTACAATAAAACATGTGCTCGTAACATTTTGTGTTTAACCACGTGAACATTACCTGTAAGCCCTCTACCACGAACATAGAAAATTGGCATTGACAGAAAAACCTCTTTATCACTCCAATAAGGAAGTGTGACAGAGAGGGAGATACAAATTTTCGATCGTTCTATTTTCGTGGTAGTAGGCCAGGTATTCGATAAGCGTGCAAAGTGAACTGTTCATTTGAAGAATCTCTTTGAAGTGTCTCGGCTCCTACAGACGGAGGAATACTGTACTGACCTACTAGCGCGTACATTGAACGAAGAATTTGTCCCTTTCTATCGCACAGAGGAATGGATAGGTATACGAAATGTCGAATCGATGTTCGTCGTAGACCGTCTGGGCTGGCGCCGCGCTCAATTCTATGTACGTAGCATGAGTTGCTTTCGATTGCGACTGCGGCATTCGAAAGTATGTCCGTCTCGCTCCCACCACTCTGGCAGGAGTTTGAAATCCACTGTAGAAATCTATAATCGCTAGCGTCTACGTCAACGCACTGTTAGTGCATCTTGCTCGCACTTGCGGGTTGGAAGCGGGATGCAACTCATGCAACTGTAAATAACTTGTCGAAATCTATCCTTCGAAATCTATAGCAACTCATGGTGGAGCATATGAGTTTGTATCTCTATCGCACTGACATATTAGAGCGAGAAAAACGAAATTCGCGATGTTCGCAGTACGCCCTCTTAGAAGCGTCTTACTGTTTTCATATAACACTCATTAAGACGACCTACTTATTTAATTAAAAAACTTGTGTTACTTGTTCTATTAAGAGTTTCGCAGAAATTAACTCGTTAACGAGTGCTTCTGTATTTAATAATTAAAACTTAACTGACTACGGATAGGTTAGCAGTTTAAAGCGAAATTAAATGTTTAAAACTTAATGTTTTAGGGAACTTATGGCATTTTCTACCAGACAACAATTGGGATATATACAAAAACTTTGTGTGCATGAGCATATTGATCACTGATTCGAAAGTGAGAGTCGACAAATCAAATTTCATCCTTACAAAGGTTATAAATTAGAATTTTAAGATAAATTTAAGCCGATGTTTAAGTTACGCCGATAGAGACATAAAGCCTCTAACACATTGCCAGCAGCTTCGTCGGATAGATGCATAAATCAAGACTTAGTATGTTGTATTTCAAGCAGTAAATTATTTGTCTGTTCCGACCTCATTAATGGCATTTTGGGAATATGCCAAATGAATTTCGAGTATTATTTCATGCATAATGTATAGCTTTGGGTCTGTAAATTTATATTATTTTAGGTCCAAGTTTTACCGTAATTTTAGCTTTAAGTAGGCTGTTTTTGTATAATTGCTTTCGGACCGTTTAGTTTTAGTCTGAAACTTTACGATTTTGGAGTAAGTAACATATGTATTTTTAATGTGGCATTAATAATGGTATTCATTTTTTCTAGAGGTTTGTGATCCGAGAAAACTGTAAACTTTTTACCTATGAGCCAGTGCTGCCAATACTTTACGGCCTCTTTTATCGCCAAACACTCTAGATAAATGGCCTTTTTCTTTTTTTGGGCATCACTTAATTTTCTGGAAAAGTAAGCACAAGGTTTCTCTTCTCCATTACGTTGCGGTTGTTTTAAAATTGCACCCAAACCTTGAATACTCGCGTCTGTATAAATGTGTATCGGTAAGTTTGGATCAAAGATCGCTAAAATAGGTTTAAGACACAACAGTTTTTTTATTATCTCAAATGATTCTTGACATTTATCCGTCCAACAAAACTTCTGTCCTTTCCTTAATAAATTATGTAAAGGATCTAAAATTATTGAAATATTCGGTACATATTTACCGTAAAAATTTATTTTGCCAAGAAATTGTCGAACGTTTTTCTGTGTTTTTGGCTCAGGGAAATCTTTTATTGCAACTAGGTTATCTTTTAATGGAGTAATTGTGTTATCCTTTATTATGTGACCTAAGTACTTTACTGAGTCCTGAGCAAAGGTACATTTCGAAAATTTTAGCCTAAAGCCCTCCTTGGAAATTGATTCTAATAACAACGACAGGTGTTTAATATGATCTTCAAATGTTTCAGAAAATACCAAGATATCGTCAATATAATTTACTGTGAAATCTGACAATCCGTGCTTCCTAATTATACTACTCAATATCCTCTGAAAAATCGCAGGCGATGTTTTTAACCCGAATGGTAAACATGTCCACTGAAAGTGGCCTTCCTGAGTAACAAAGGCTACCTTCCTCCTATCTTCAATTCTCAGTGGGATCGACCAAAAGGCTGAGTTTATGTCCAAAGTGGAAAAAAACTTGCAGTTTCTAGTTTTGACCATTAAATCCTCAACTAGTGGAAAGGGCTGTGATTGTGGGACTACTATTTTATTTAAATCACGGAAATCCACACACAATCTAGTTCTTTTCCCTTCCTCTTTTTTGTAGGCTAATGTTACTGGTGCCGCAAAAGGACTATACGACTCCTCAATCAATTTTTTTTCCAATAACATTGACACCTGTTGTTCTATTTCTTTCCTATCTTCAATGGTACATCTGTAGGGCCTCTTGCTACAGTATTTGTCTACTAATAAGTCAATATGCGCTTCATAATCCCTCACAGTACCAACATCATACTTGTCCCTAGCAAAAAGTGATGTGTATTTGCTTATTAATTTATTTATTTCCGTCTGATGTTGTATGTTTAAGTGATTTACTGAAACACTAAAGCTATCAACCTCAATGTGTTCATTAAAATTTATTCGACACTCATAATCACCTGCATCATAATTTTTCCCTTCAAATCATTCGTGTGCAATGCGCGCTGCGGCGTAGACGCATTGATGAATAATTAAATTAAATATTTAATTACGAAATTAGCGCGGCCCGGCCGCCGCTAACGACGTGACGCGATGAGCGCTTTAAAACATAGTGCGCCCGTCGTGAACGAGTTCCTGGCCTTTCTGCAACAGAAGGAGAAGGTGGTGCGGGAAGGAGGGATGGACTTGGAGACCGCTGTACGGTTCAGCTCCTGGGCATCGACTTTCACCGTCGATGATTACTGTACAGCGAAGCAAGTGCTGTGTGATTACCTAGGAATCGCCGGCACGTATATTCCCCACCGAAGAGGGGACGAAAGAGGAGAGAAAACCTTTGGGGATGTTGTAAAAATCCTCAAAGAGTACGAAGGCCGCCTTCCAGAGTTCGTGGTGACGGAAGCTAGCCTGCCGTCTGATCCTCCGGATGACGTGGACGTTCGCAGCTTGTTGAAGGAAATCGTGGCCCTAAAGACAAGTCTTGCCGAAGTTATCTTGAAGTTTGATGCTGCCCAAATTACTATTGCCGAGTTACGCAATGAAGTCACCAGTTTGCGTAATAGTAATCTAACTCGGTCTGCGGTGTCAAATTTCAAGAGCGAAGTCCGACCCGGCGCTAGCCCTGAGTCGGTCCGTTTGCCTGCTGACGCTGTAAAACGCGCCGCACGTGCCGCCCCGCCGCCTGCGCAGCCCCCGCGCGAGCGCCCGCTACCTGCCTCCTCGAAGTTATGTCAGCGTGCTTACGCTGACGTCGCCGGAAAGCCTGTCGCAGCTAACCGGGTCAACTCATCCTCGAAGGCCGGTGAAGTAAAGTTTCCCCACAAGGTGAAGATCTCCCGCACCAAGGAGGATGAGGAGGGATTCACGCTAGTGGAGAGGAAGAGGAAGGCGCACAGGGCGCCTCGTAAAACTCAGTGTGGTACAGCCGAGCCGGTGAATTCAGGCCTACGTGTCGCTACACCGAGTAAGGCGCTCTACGTGTCGCGCCTTCATTACTCCGCCACAGCCGACGAGGTGGTGGATTACGTCCGCCGGAAGACTGCCTACTCGCTGAAGGTTCAACAGCTGCGGTCGAGTCACTACGTGCACTTCAGCTCGTTTGTGGTGCGCGTGCCGCGGCCGCTGCAGGACACCATCGCGAGTGCGGACTTCTGGCCCAAGGGCGTCGTGTTTCGGCGGTTCCGGGGAAACCTGCCGAATCCTACGCCGGTTCAGACGACGCAACGGAGCCACGCTGTTACGTCGCCTAAATATTAGTTAGTTAATTATGTTTTAAAATTTGTTTTTCATGACGATGTTTACATTTGTTTTTATGTTTGTATTTGTCTTAGTTTCATGACGCATTGGCGTATGCTGTAATGTCGTGTTAACTTATTGAATAAATAAATAAATAAATAAATAAATGCTCTACCCGTTAAGCCGGGAATTATTTTTTCATCTTTAAAGTTTAAGACATCTTCTTGTTCTTGAATAGGAATACTTTGTGATATCTCCAAGTTTTCATTCTGACACAATTTAAAGTCTCGAATGCAATCTAACCCAACTAAGAAATCATCATCAAAGTTTTCCTTATCTATTACAAGAACATTTACTACTTTCTCAATCTCAAATATTTTTATCTTCAACGTTACCATTCCTGCTGATTTTCTGACACCATTAATCGTCTTTAGGCCTACACTACTTATAGCACTATTACTAGTGTTATTTCTCAAGGACAATAATCTTGAGCTTATCAAAGACACATTAGAACCTGAATCATAAGCGCCTAATACCTCTAAGGTATCATTTATTAATAAGCTAATTTTGATCAATGGTGGAATATCTAGTTTTTTGGATCGATCTCATTCAACTCAGTCTCCAATGTGAAATTATTAACACTCCTGACATGATCCCCCTTAAGTCTATCAATATTTTTGTTTTTAAACCAGCATAAAGACTCTGGGTGATACCTTTTTCCCCTATTTTCTTTATCACACAACCTACATGGTTCCTTCAAAAGTCGGTCGGTCGCTACTGCGCGAGCAACAGTGTTGAATTTCTCTCCCGTAATTTTTAATAATAATCAGTGCAAAAAACACTTTTTAACACATGTATTATACATCGCTTTGTAGCCTATGCCGCGAACTTTAAATTACCGTTTAGTGCTTTATAAAAATCACAGTGAAACGTCAGTAATAAGTGAAATAGTTTTAAATAAAATAATCTACCCGTCGGGTAAACAGCGCCCGCTTGCGTGCACGCATGACTCATCGTCGGCCGTCATCGTCATCGCGCGGCTGCGTGCTGTGAGAGCGTTGGACGCTTTACATTGCTTCTTCGCTTTACATTGCTGTTGTTAGCGTTGCTTATTGTACAATAAATTTTTAAGCTTTGATAACCGAATTGCTTACTAAAATGTCGTCTACACGTGTTACTGCGACAACAAAAAATTGCTCAGTATGCTCAGCGGAAATTAAATCGAGTGAATTTTTGAAATGTAACGTATGCAAGAACATTTTTGACCTAAACTGCACAAATGTATCATTCGTCCGATTTCGTCTAATGACAAGAGGCAATAAACAGTCCTGGAAATGTGCTAAATGTGCTGTTATTCCATCTGACTCGCCAAGTCATCAAGTTTCGCCGTCATCACCAAAACAGAAAAAACTATTACACAAGGAAAACCCCCAACAAGCGACCTCATCAAACACAGATAAAAATGAAGAATGTAATAGAGTAGTATCACTCTGTGGGGAAGCTACCACAAGTTCACCAAAGGTTTCAACGTCATCAAGCTCTTTAGACACCACGCAATCAAGTCAAAATGACAGTTCACAAAGCCTACCAAACTTTACTCAACTTTCCCAGATATGTGAGTTGAAGGATCAAATCTCGAATCTCACCTTACAACTCAGTAGCGCACACGAGGAGATAGATAACCTCAATACTGAAGTGACCAGATTAACTAAGATTCAAACAGAAATGGAAAGGCAAATTATAACTTTAAAAAATCTTATAGATCGCAGCGATACTCCACAAAAAAAGGGCACTCCTAAATCAACTAAGAAAAAAACAAGACCGGTGTCTACGATATATCCTTCTGACTCATTGACAGACCTGACTGAAAAAACGGATATTACCCCACTTAATTTAAATATGGCAGCTAACTTACCAAACATCGTACAAACTGAGCACGAACCAAACCAGGAGTTAGAGGAGATCCGGGATAGCACCCAATGTCAACGATCACAACCACAAATATTTGTGTACGGTGGCCAAAACTGCATCGGGATAGGTCCTAGACTTCAACAAATGCAACAGGATAAAAACATTATTAGTTATAAAGTTAGTGCTCTTATCAAGCCCGGTGCGTCTACGAAAACCATTGTAGAGACTTTAAAACACCAAAAGTATATTGAGGGTGACAAAATTGTGTTGTCAGTAGGGGAACACGACTCAAATCCAATGGACATACTTTGTAGCTTGCAAAGTGCTTTGATAACACTTAAAAAATATTCTGTTTTTATATTAAGTAACGGAAATAATAAAGACATTGATGTAAGTAACCTAAATTATATGTTAAAGTTGAGTTGTGCAAAAATGAATGATGTAATATTTGTAGACAGTATGTATAGCTCGGTTAAATTAAGAACAAGTAGAAGGTACCTGAATGAAACCTGTAAAAAAATACTTTTGAGAATTGACCAAATTGATTATAAAAATGCATACTATAATTTTGTTAATACAGCAAATGAAAACATATCCACAGGGCGCTCAAACCTACAGACTCAAACTATTCAAAATCAAGCGCATTCATCAACTCCTGAACAAGGCTCCATGTCAGATAAACCTCTACCACGTAAAGGCACAATACCTTTTTATTTTTTTCGAATCTAAATTACAAAATAAAATAAATGCACCTAAACTAAATGAATCCAAATTGCGCATTTTTCATCAAAATATTCAAGGTTTAAAATCTAAAGTTAGTCAATTAGAAATATTTGCTGATTCTACCAAACCCGATGTCTTATGTTTGTCTGAATCATTTTTAAAAAAACACGAGGCGTCTATTATACAGATTGAGGAATACAAAATGGTCAGCAATTATTGTAGATCACGTAAAACACGTGGAGGTGTTTGTATCTTTGTGAAAAATGCTGTGAAGTGTCAAAATATGCAGTGGATTTCAGATATGTCTATTGAAGTGCATTTTGAGGCCTGCGGGATCTTATTACCCGAACTTAACCTGGTTATTGTATGCGTATATCGCACTCCCAACAGTGACTTTCAAATATTTATAAATAACTTCGAAACTCTACTTCATAAGTTAACACTTCGAGTTAGACAATTAAAGCGAAAACTAATTGTGGCAGGGGACTTTAATATAAACATATTAAGTAATGATTTCGCACAAAACACGTTACTGTCAACTTTAAAAAAATTTAATATCTCTCATACAATAAATGAACCGACCAGAATTACTGCTCAGTCTCAGACCTGCATTGACAATATCCTAACAAATTGTTCTAAGTATAAAGCGGAAGTATTAAACTTGGGTCTTTCTGATCATACTGGCCAAATGATTACTCTACCAACGAGCCTTAGTTATAACGAAATACATTGGTATAAAAAAATTCGACGAATAGACTACCACCTAGATATATTTTTAAAATATATACAGCAAGTAAATTTTACCACCGTTTACATGAAATTGGATCCAAATACAGCATATGATGAATTCATTAACATATTTACAATGATATTTAATCTATGTGTGCCACTTGAAAGTGTAAAAATTTACCACAGGAAAAGGCAAAATTGGAAATCGTGTGGCATCTTAAAATCCAGTAAAAACAAACGTAAAATGTATTTAGGAATGCAGAAATTTAAACGGGATAATAATAAAATTCATAGCTATAAAAAATATTGCAAAATTTTAAAAAAGGTTATACGCCTTTCTAAAATAATGACGAATGATAAATTTATAAAAAATAGTATTAATAAACCAAAAGCAACATGGGGCTTAATAAAAAACTATACAACTGCTACAAATTTAATACCAACTATGATTTCTGAGATAAATGCCGATGGAATCAACATGACAAATACTTCTGATATAGCTGAATCATTTAATAAATATTTTGTAAATCAATGTATAAACCACTCTATTCAATCCACAAACTATAGAACAATTCAAAATAGTATTACAAATAGCATATTCTTAGCTCCGGTTGACACTTATGAAATTAGAAAAATAGTAAGACATTTAAAGAATAAAAAAAGCACAGGTTATGATAATATACCCATGACAGTAATTAAGTCGTGCATAGACATTATTGCAGATCCCCTTGTGTACATCATAAATTTGTCAATAGAATCCGGCATATTTCCTGATCAACTGAAAAAAGCCCTAATAAAACCACTTTTCAAAAAAGGTACTAAAACTGATATGGGCAATTACAGGCCTATAGCACTACTGCCTGCCTTTTCTAAGGTGTTTGAAAAGGTGCTACATGAGCGGTTAAACAAATTTCTAATTAAACATTCCATTTTGAGTCAGTCTCAATTTGGATTTCAAAAAGGAAAATCAACTTCACTTGCCGTTTTTAACTTATTTAAACAAATTTGGGATAATATTAATGAACGGAAACCCTGTGTATCTCTTTTACTCGAC
Source organism: Lathronympha strigana (assembly GCA_949128165.1). NCBI lineage: Eukaryota > Metazoa > Arthropoda > Insecta > Lepidoptera > Tortricidae > Lathronympha > Lathronympha strigana. Next base: position 22,261,504 of record OX421905.1, read on the forward strand.
ATGTCAAAGGCTTTTGACTGTGTACGTCATGACATACTGTTACAGAAACTAGAGCACAGTGGAGTTAGAGGGAACGCATTGCAGTTATTTAAAAGCTATCTATCTAACAGAGAGCAAGCTGTAGTTATCGAAAAGCTGTAGTTATCGAATATTATGATAGACCTAATAAAGCAATTGATTATATGCAATCTCCTTTCGAAAAACTCATACTGGGGGTACCTCAGGGAAGCATACTAGGTCCTTTGCTTTTCCTTGTTTATTTAAATGATTTTCCTAACCAAATTCCTGAACCTTGTGTAATGTTCGCAGATGATGCGACTGTTTTATTTTGTAGTGAAAAAAGAGATATAAATCTAAGTGATAATATTACGTGTAGCCTTAGGACAATAATAAATTGGCTTGAAAGTATTAACCTGAAAGTAAATTTAAGTAAAACAAAGCTCATACAATTCAGACATCATAGAACTCCAGAAATGCTTTTAAATGTATCTGATGCAGGCATTCAAATAGAAGAAGTTAGGAGCGCTAGCTTTCTTGGAGTCAAAATAGATACCCATTTAAATTGGAAAGCTCATATTGAGCATATAAATAGCAAGATCTCCAGTTGTTGTTACGCCCTATCTATACTTGCGCAAACATGCTCTGAAACCGTGGTACTAAATGCCTATTATGGAAGTGTTTATCCACTACTTACATATGGAGTTATATACTGGGGAAATTCTGTTGATGTAAGTAGGACATTTAAATTACAAAAGAAAAGTGTAAGAAATGTATATTGCATGCACAAGGATGCCCCACTCCGTGGGGTTTTTAGAGAAAAACGTCTCTTAACATTAACTGGCATTTACATTCTAGAGATATGTTTACTTATAAAAAGCCAAGCTACATACTTTGTGACTAGATCATCTTTAAAAAATAATATACGAGATCAATATAAATATGATGTATACCTCCCGAGAGTAAAAAACTCTATTTATAAAAAAAGTACCTATATTATGGCAATCCGCATTTATAACCATCTTCCAATGGACTTGAAAGCGCTCGAGGGAATTATATTTAAACGTAAACTCAAAAACTGGCTGGTCAATAAAGAGTTCTACAGTGTTAACGATTTTTTTGAAAGCCATCATTAATATGTATGTTTTATTTAAGTTTAGGATAGATGTAGAATTAAGTAAGGTAGCTTCTACTGAAATTGTACGCCTGTAGCAGGTAACTGTTGAGACTGACATTAAATATTGCAACTTTATATGTACACAGTTATACAATAAAAATGTTCTTATTCTTATTCTTATTCTTATAGAGGATAGATAGAGGTATTCATTTTAGTTTATTTTGAAGATTATTTAGCTCTGATTATTTATTTACAATAAACTTGCTTATGGGGCGGACAACACCTAATTTGTGTTTTTTTAACAGCATTTAAAAAAAAATTGGTCTTTTATTACTGCAAAAAAATTATATGTTAAAATTGATCATATTTTAAAGATTCTAGACGGAACCGAATTTTAATTTAACGAAATCGGCTCGATAGAAATTAATTGCAAAGATGGTTTTTTTTCGTCATTAAATGTCTTTATTATTTTTACTTAGGCGTTTGCAATTAAAATTACAAACGATTTTGTTCATTTCAATAGTTTTCGTGTTTTTTATCTTCTAAAACCGGTCAGCTTGGCCGGTAATAGTGCGATTTCGTTTACTCCGATACAAATAGACAGTGCGCGATGATTTAGCTGTTGTCAATAAATTATTTAAATATCCCAGTGAAAGACTAGAGTGCCGCGACAGTATCGTGCGGTGGAGAAAGCCAACTATCATTATTCATTATCTATTCCGAACAGATGGATATTTTTTTAAATCTTTATTTAACCCATTCACTGCTAAGGATTTATCGTAGCGCTACGCCGTAGCCGATAACATGCATTTCCCGCTTTGTAGCGAAAATGGCGCGTAGAGAGGTGACGACAACGTGTCGTCATTAGCAGTGAATGGGTTAAGAAAAAGGCCTTCATCGCTGAGCAATGATGTCGGATTGTCGGCCCTATGTAGGATGGCAGATGGAAGATGACATTGTCTTTCTCGGCTGCGAGATATTTTCGCAACACTCTGGTGCTAGGCTAAATGTTAGTTTAAAATGTAATATTAGGTTAAATACTATTTTGGTCGGACGAGCTAACCCGGTCCAATATGGTACAGATGCCGCGCGCTTAACACTTAACGATCAATTTTGTCACACGATGAGCCCCGTTTAGTTCTAAATTGTCGAGTATACAACCGCCTACTGGAAAATAGGATTGTACATTAATACGTTTACATTTATAACTGCTAATGATAATCTGCAAAAGGGATAGGTTCTGGTTCTACGTGCATTCAATACTCAGGTATTGATTAACATTAGGTTAATTTCGATTTAGACTATCATGTTTTCTATGTCTCTTTGGCTTAGCTACATTCTCCTCGCAGCGAATGATGATTCGTATGACAGCTGTTCACTGTCACTTTTCGACAGATAATCAAAAAGTTTTTATGTAGGGTATTATGGGTACCTTCATGTAAATAAAAGATTAAACTGACAGTTGTCAATGTTGTCATACGATCCATCAAACATATTTCGTTACGTATGCTTAAGATTACTTTACAATGCATTAGCTTGGAAAGTGCTATTTTCAAGGGTAAACTTATGCATAGAAAGTGGCTCTTTTTCGCACATGTGCGACAAACAAAAAAAAATATAGTTCCTTTCTTAACGATACCTTACAACTTAACAAATATGGATCCAATTTAACAGAACAACAGTTCATGTATGGCATAGATTTTTAAATCTATACTTCGTATTATTACTAAAATTAATACTATCAAAATCTTATCTTGTTCCAGGTACGTACGAGTTAATTGTCACCATTACAGGTCTGTGAAAGAAATACAAATAATACATTCTCTTCATTAATGTAACAAACATAACTGTCCACACTTATGACACGTCCCCATCAGTTTGCATAACCTCTAATGGCGGCCATACACGTTACGGTCTACCGGAGCGGCTAGCTGGGTAGGTAAACCTGCACCAGGTATGGATGCGTCCGGTGTACGAGTACCATACAGTGACAGAAATACTAGCACAGGTCTTCCAATACATGCTCCGGCGACTTGCGCAAGTGTACCTGCAGAGGTAGACCGCTCCGACCGACGGTAACATGTATGACCACCATAACATATTTATCAGGCCAGATTGAAATGTCGTAAAATATTTTTTTGTTTTTGTAAATAAAGGAATATTTTCCAAACCTTTTCATTAATAAAATTCAGTTGATTTCTTATAAACAAAATGTAGGACTTCTTCAAAAGTAATCAGACTCGTACGAAACAAACGAAAACAATCATAAGACGGAAAAACATTCGAGTCAGAATCAGAAATTGTTTATTGTAGAATCAAAATCAGAAATCGTATATTGTGTAATTAAAGAAAGAGTTTTAAATAAATTCGAAGAATTCGTGACAATGTTACGGCTTTGTCATGTTGAAAAACTATTATTCTAATTAGTCCGTCAGTTAGATTATCGAAAATTATTAGACACGTATTTTTTCCATTTTCAATTGAACTAAAAGTGACGACGATAAAGAGCATCAAAGTTCCGGGGTGGGGGCTGGTGACGTCACTACTAGGTAAGAATTGTACCTAAGTCCTAATAGTGACGTTACGCAAAACCTGAACGTACTGTATTTTCGTCATTTTGGATTTGACGAACTAAAGAAAAAATACGTGAACAATATTTTTTTCAGTCCTCCGGCCGGTAAGCGCCACTTTACGCAAAACTAAATAGCCGCCTCCCGGCTCCGTCGGGCTGAAAAATAGTATACAAACCTCGGCCGGTAAATGGGAAAGCCTCGGATCACATGTTAGTCGACCTCGGCTTCGCCTCGGCCGACAATTACATGGAATCCGAGGCATTTCCCACTTAAACGGCCTTGGTATGTAATGTACTATTAATAATGTAAAAGACGGACTAAATAGATTTTTTTAGTCGTCTGGCCTATTGCAGCAGCGAAAATCAAGCGAAGACACTGTATGTTTTCCCGAAGGGCTACATAACAGTATGGGATTTTTCAAGAAAGGATTGTACAGGTTTTTAATGGGTCTGCAACGCGCATGTTACAAACCTGGAGTTACAGGCATCCACAGGCTACGGGAACCGCTTTACACCAGACGGGCCGTATGCTTGTTTGCCACTGACGTATTATAAAAAAAACGGCACTGCATGTGTTAACAACCGGAATGAAACCTTTATTTAAGTAGCACAGGAACAACAGCTTGTTTTCAGTAAAGCAACTTTGTTCTCAACTGCAGCGCGCTGACCCCTCGTTTTTATTTCAACTTTGTTATTTGTAGTTAGCTTTTCACGCAAGAAACAACAGCACGCGACACATTCTCTAATTTATCGGGCAAATGCACGATTACGTTTTTTTTTTGTTGAATTAGAACATTGGGGTGGAGTGGATTGGTTAGAAATATTATTATAAAAGGGGAGTTCGTTTATTGATGATAGTATATTGCTCGTATTCCATAACGATATCGCTAAGCATATGTAATATGGATATGCACACAACACAATAATATCAGAAATGGCGCATCCCATGGATCCCTATAATAAGTAAGGCAGAAGACCGACTAGCCTTTAGCCCTAAGAGGTTGTGGCGTAGAAAAGATACAATATAATAACACTATTGGTTTTCTTTCATTTGAATACTGGAATATGGCATCTTCCACATTCTGACCCTTTTTTGAGTTTTCGCTATTTTCCCTGTTACAGATTTTTTTAAATGTAACAGCTCATTATTTGTTTTTCAATTCTTATAACATCACTCTTATATTTCAGTTTATATCCCATGTAGGTATACAAAGATACACTTATGTCCGTCAATTATAACACAACAAAGAAAACAGCTCACGTTAAACTTCTTGGCAAATTTGTATAAATGAGTGTGCCTTTCAATAAATGTACAGTCAACCAATTGGAACCCTAGGCCACTCTAGAACCATAGAAATGACAAGGAGTAAGAGATTTCTTACAATCTTATTTATAGCGTCACTATGTCATAGTCCTAAAGTGACCCAGGGTTCCAATTGATTGACTGTAGGTACTTTACCTTTAACCAGGTGTACTGTAATAAAGCCCTTTAAAACAATACTGGACTTACTCAGCTTAAAACCTGACGTGTTTTGATTTTATTAAACATTTTTGATAAAGGGTCCCTTATCCTTGCAAGGCAGGACCCTTGTCAGCTGTGTGCCACACGTCGAATTTAATTCCATCCCACTGAGATGCAGATTTGAGAATTTTGCCGAAGAAGGCTATATTTATTTAGTCCGTCAAGTTTTCTTCTGAATATATTATATTGTTATGAATTTGAGTTAGAAAAGGGTTTTCTGTTAAAATAAAATAAATGCAAAAAAAGTAAGGAAGTAAATCATATACAACGAAACGTATTTAGAGAGTGGGACGCCAGCTTCACGAGCGCTGAAGGATCTACCACAACACAAGCCTGTCATATCAGGGTCGATATGACGCGGACGCAGGTTGCAATTATTATTTAAGTACTTTCATCTCTCCTCTTCGGAAATTGACATTTTCATAGCCGGGTGGAAAATGGCTTTTCCCGCCCTAGGGTGGAAAGTTTTTTTTAATTTACGTTGAGCAACCGAGTATAGGCTTATGCTATAGGTATCAATAACTAATACCTAGTGTCTGTACCTCCATTCATTCATGAAGGTCAGACACCTATCCCTTTCCGAGCCTTGAAAAAGGGTATTTATAATGTTGGAAACCAGAGACAACTGAATGAATGAAGTGATTGAATAAATGGCTCTATAGAAGTACTTATGTTGATTCGTTGCACATAGGTACTTTACGGGATTATACCAAAAAAAATTGCAGGCCCGTTACACTGAAACTTTTTAATAAAAATATTTAAAGATAAAGGGAAATTTATTAACTAAAACATTGAAAAAGTGATTTGTTCTGAATAAAAATGGATTTATCAAGTGAGTCGAGTGAACAGACGCTTATTTTACTCCCGACTCGATAAAATACGAGGCAAAAACGTCGATTGACAGTCTTTTAACGGAATGTTTAGTACGTATATTGGCTTCGGACGATACATGTATTTTTTCACAAAAGAGTGTTTTCCTCGGGTGAAAGCACCTTCGAACTTTTAGCGCCGGTTAACTTCAACCTTTGGTTAACAATCTATTGTTATTGTATGATAATTTAATTTAATTTAATTTGTAGGCTGTTATTTATTTAATTAAATTTAACAATCTTTAATTGTATATGAAATTATTTCTGGAATAAAAATATATTCATTTCATTCATTCAATAGTCTCCATTGTCTACAGCCAACATATTTAATAACTGTTTCTTTACGGCCTAATATTCCCAGTTTTTATACATACGCCGAGCAACATCTGCTAACCCTCATTTCCTCCAGCTATCAACATCGAGGAAGGAATTTAGTAGAATGACGTTGTAATAAATTTCCTCCATATGATCCATAAAGCTAGGGAATGACCCGAGACCTTCCAGATGTACCGTAATAAGGGCCTCTGCGAATTAACTAACCTACTTTTTAGGGCTCCGTACCGCAAAAGGAAAAAACTGAACCCTTAAACGATCACTTTGTTGTCCGTCCGTCCGTCTGTCAAGACCCTTTATCTCGGGAACGCGTATATAGAAGTAGCAAGTTGAAATTAATACCACATACACAGGTCTGCAGTCCTTTGAAGCTAAAAAAACCAAACTTCTACGTCAACGCAATCAAAAGATACGGCCGTTTATGTCGCATTTCCCATACATTTGCAATGGGAATCAAAATGTATAAGGTACTTCCCGTTGACCTAGAATCACGAAACTTGGCAAAAAGCAAAAGCTTGTAAGTTGTAGCACAAGTACAGGAAAAAATCCGAAAACCGTATAATTGCCGCAAACTGAGAGTTCCGTACCACCAGTAATTTTAAGTACCTGCCTAAGTTCATAAATGGGGTGGGGGGAGCATCCTTTGTGCGGAAATCTCGGTGGGCGTGTCCGACTCGCACTTGGCCGGTTTTTTTACATACCGACGGACCAGGGCTCGGAACCGGTTTAAAAAATAGCGGTTTATACCGGTTTATTTCGGTTTTACTCCGAACTTTCTCCAAGAACGCAAACGTTTTAAGAACATAATAAAAACCTGGATTTAACCGGTTTATCCGAAAAGCAACTTGACGGTCTAAACGCGACGTTGCCAGATTTCGTGTTCAAGTCGCAAGACGTACGAACGGATGGTTCCTTTAACAATTTTAGTTTTATGATTTTGCATACATGTATCTAGAGACGGGTCAAAAAATATAGGCAAACCAGTGAGCTGGTATTTATAGGTGACAGCCAACAGTGTCAATAATTTATTTAAAAGAAATCAAAATATAAGTTCATACAGGGTGTATTTTCTTTTCGGGCCAATGGGGTCAACTAACAGATCCCGAAATGTTACACGAAAATGATCTTCAGACCTTTCCTCGATTTTAAATTAATGTTAGTGGCCTTTACAGAAGAAAAACATATACATATACAGGTTACGAGAAAAAGGTAATTTGTTACAAACATTTATTTGTGCTTATTTATTCAATTCCTATCCAGAATAAAAAGTTTGTATGAGACATGGAACCAAAAAAAAAACTTTTTTTCTAAATGCATTTTCATATTTTCCTATTAGTCCTAACAACAGGCAGGATGCCGTTCAAATGTAATACAAACATAATTATCAGTCCCATACGGATGAAATTCATAATAAGAAAATTATCTTTTTTTACATTTTGGTTTAAGTATAGATGAAATAAAACACATTCTTTTTAGTCCAAATTTGGCACTTTCACACCCTACATTACGTGATGACGCACCAACTAAAATTAAAATTTTAGCACCATCTTGTATAAATTTTTCATTGATAATAATATTATAAGAATATAATAATAATAGATGGTAGATGTGGAAAGCTAAGTGGCGAGTTGGCTATGTGTCAGTGACACCTCTTTACCTTCATCCCTGATACTCGTACCGGTGTTGCCCCCTTGAGCCATCCTAGATGTCACCTTTTGTGGGAGCCCCTCTTATGTGGGCGAGTCACCGTCTGCCGTAAATCAAATTGCTTACCTTTTTCTTAGACAGACGCCCGATTTTATTTTCCATAACCCAGTATTTAGTGCACCACTTTCACCTAATAGTCCAGTTTATTTTGGACTCCATTAAATCTCAATAGTACATACACCCTGGCGGGTGCTGCCTCTGCGTGCGTCCCATGGTTCGGGCAAGTGCAACATCCGCTCGGTGTACCCCTTACATTTCATTACATTGTCCCCTTTCGACATGATCTTGCGTGTTGGTTTTAGCTCCGCGTAAGCCTCCCAAATGTCCGGAACACCATTGTTCCGTGATGGGAAAGACATGCCTAACATAAGTCTTTATTTTCCAAATAATACATTTTACAAAATTACTTATTTCTGTTTTTTTTGCTACCCGTTATTGAGCAAAGGCCTACTCCATCGTGCTCCATAAACACCTATCAGCCGCCATTCTTGTCCAGGTAGAGCCTGCATACAGCACAATGTCTTAATTCCACTTTCGTTGAGGACGGCCCTGCGGCCGTTTCTCTACGCGTCGCCACTAGTGGAGTACGCTTTCGCTCCATCTGCTCGAGTAACATCATCAAATCATCATTGATAGTATGTAAATTAAAATATGCGATAGATTCTCTCTAATTGTGTCTAGAGTAACCTCGATTGTAACTATTCCAAATATAACATCGGTAGCTTAAGTAGTTCTCGAGACGTTTTTTAATGATGTGACAGACATACTGAGTCACTCCATAATAAAAAGGAACCCCCTTTTTATCATATAGGTACGGAACCCTAAAAATGAAAGTATACTAATTAAGAGGTATAAATGTATGTAATTATTTGTTTTTATCAATTTTAAAATCACTTACAGGTACAAATATAAATAAAACAATTACGTGGCATCCTAGGAACTATGCCTCAAGCGGAGGATTTATGGCATCTTATCTTTACATATTTTAAATTGTTTTTTTTGTTATTATCATATTTTTGTGGAATTAAACTTGTTTGTTGTTGTTGTATTAGTTGCTTAAAAGAAACTATGCAATTAGTTGAATGCCAAAAATACGCGGAAATACTCGCGCGTGGCAGATTTTGATGTACAGATCGCGCAACATTTCCTAAAAAATAAATAATAATCTATTGCGCTCCAGTAAGTCAAGATAACGTTTGGTTTGTCGGAACTTTGTAACCCTGCTACTCCTTAAAGTTTCACTGATATTGCCAGATTTTACATGAACACCTTTTAACAAGTAAGTAGGTAACTTATTCCACTATTATTTAATATGACAGATTAAAATATTTTTCTTATACCATTTTTTATCATGATGCCCTGAACGCGCGAATCTATATTCGGGAGAGGTACTTAACAAGGTATACCCCATATGTTAGACTGCCGCGTCGGTGATTGAATATATAAATAAAACTTCAGTCTTTCTCCATAGTAAATGTAAGGAAAAAGTTGTTTTAAATATGGGCCTAGTACCACTAGGCTTGTGCTAATTAAAACGATTAGTATGAAAAAAAAATCTATGAAAATAAAAAAAATATTCCTATAGAAACTATTGTGTGGGCTTCGATTTATAGCCGGATTTTTTTTCCATACTTATTTTCTTTTGATCTCAGGCAGGAGTGGAATACATCGCCATTAAAAAAATACTGTCTAGAAATTACCTTACATTCTCTTACCATGTAGGTTTTTATTCTAGAATCTGTAAACGCCTATCTCCATTCGGTGTAAATCGAAAAGGAAGGGAAGGTCTAAAAATATAGTGTTTATGTAGCAGCACAGGATCTGGTAGGTGCCCTCACTGACCCATAAAAAATTCACTCTGTATAAATTACTTACATTTTTTTAAACCGCAATAGTGTATAATTTGCAAACCTGGAGTAAACTGTTAATACATAATTCGTGATTATTTTGGAATATTATAGTCGTACCTACTAAAAAGTAAAAATAGTGTGGGAAATACTGAATTTATATTATTTATAATATTATTTCTTCAATATTTGATATTATTATTTCTTTGAATATATTTAGTTCGCGGCAGAAGAAAACACGCTTAAAAATGATTAAATATGCGAAACGACGTGCTTTTTAAACTTTGCTAACTGGACTGTAACTTGTTTATCCTGCGTCGCAAAAACCGGTTTTTATTGTTCTAAACCGGTTAAACGAACAAGAACTTTATTAAAATATTACTCTAAAAACCGGTTTAAAAATAACGGTTTCACGAACGTAACCGAAATATAAAGGTTTTGCGCCAAGTACATGATACCGGTTTGAAAAATTAACCGGTATCCGAGCCTTGCGACGGACTAGGGCTTGTAATAATGTTGCGAACGTTCTGCTTCTTCTATTTTACACAATGGGCGAAATAAAACCCATCAAAACATTACATGTAAAAACACAAGTCCCGTTCCGCAGTTGTAATGCTGTAAAAAAGTTAAAGATGTACCTAATGTTAAAGCAAGTCGGTTATTTTAGTCGGTCGGTACCGGGGAGTGTCCATAGAACTCGACTCGCGCCGACTTGCCTACGTTTATTTGAACTCTGTTCCTATACGATTTGAAAACAGGCAAGTCGATGGAAGTCGGATTCTATGGACACCCCTACGTTGCCGACTAAAATAATCGACTTGTGTTGTCTTGTCTATAACTTGGTAGGCTATGAACTACATAAGTTTAAAATTTTTGGCTTCTGGGCCTGCTAGAAGTTACCTTAGAATTTTGATGATCGGTGAGTGAGTGAACTAAGGAACTTTGACGTTCGATAGCTCTTAAACTACAAGTTCAAATTAAATTTTATTGAGAATATATCTAAGTCATGTTATAGCCATGATAACAATTCATGTTTCTAGCTATAACCAGCGCGAAATGACAGTTGAAAATTGCCTGAATGACCATTTGGAAAATGGCATTACCTTCGTTTTGCTCGACTTGTTTTCCAAATTTTTATCTCAACTTCTAAGACAATGGGGCTTTTTCTTCTTTGCTAGGAGGGAAAAAAGAACACTTTTCTGTTCACTGCACAATTGTTTTACGTTTGCGGTATTATCTGGAAGCATTCGTGGTTTTGTTGTTATTATTGATGTCGTATATTTTTCTTTTAGGCGGTGTGAAAAGCAGTGTATGTCACATGTTAGCAATATTGATTAAATCTTGAATGGTGATACTTGAGTCCCTAATTACGTTTAAGGTTCTACTTAAGAATTATATTGTAAAACCTTCCCTAAGGTCATCTTCCTAGCGGTTTCCAAGCTTTTTGCCACGATTCAGGAAACTTCCTAATTCAAAACTTATTATTCTTAATGAAATCCTAATTCAAAAGCCAATGCTTCTGACAGGGTAAGAGATGACACACTAGAACGGGACGGGACGGGGCGGGACGGGACGATTTGCTAATCTCTATAGAAAGAACTTAGGCTTGGAGCCCTCGGAGGCCACGTGACGTTTTCTATAGACACTGACAGATCGTCCCGTCCCGGTCCGTTCTAGTGTGAGTCATCCTTAAAGGCTGGTTTATTCTGTTATGTTGCTGTATGTGGAATTCACAATCATCAAATTAAATGCTTCCGCTTAATTTAACCTACAGAATAGTGCTCCTGGAAACATTTACGAGCGGTAGGAGGAACAGCAGGATTGTATACCTACATGGGAAATAAACTGAAAGTTCCACATAGCTCCGACACCCCGTAGCCATAATCGTAACAATGAAACTGCGATAATCGTGTTGCTCTTTCGTATTTCCCTTTTCAGACGTTTCATCAAAATTTCGTTAAGGTAGTATCACCTATTATAACCGGAAGACGCCCTGTGTTGGACAAGTCTTCAATTTTTTTTAGAATATACCCAGCCGCATCCAGCGATTGCCCGTGATCTTGACAAGATCGTCGGTCGACCTTTGTGGAGGCTTAACCATGCTGCGTCTTTCAGTACGCAGTCACCACTCGCTCACCCTTAGTTTTTGCCTTTCGTTTTTTCAATAAAAGTTAAGTATTTTAATAATTGAAATTAAACACTTTAGAACGGATTAATCGCGTTTATTAACACCATGATCCTACGTTTCGAGCCCTTTACAGCACTCGTTTTCACAGGGTTAAGATGATGACTGAGAGAATACGAAGTGTTTAATTTCAATGAATAACAATCGCGGTAACAGAAGACAATATTATATTTTAATAATTGTTTTAAGATTGTCTTGCTAACTGCAATTTGTATGTATAGTCAACCAATTGGAACCATAGGCAACTGTAGGAATCTTGACCTCTTGCTGCTTGTAATTTTGACATGATTCTAGAGTAGCCTAGGGTTCCAATGACGATTACCGCGAGTCGATTTTCCGCTAGGGGCGCTAGTGGAACGTGGGTCCTGCGGGAACACTTCAAACGTCACTTTGACAATTCTCTTATACAGACGCAGGACCCACGCATGAGTGGCGCCACCTGGTGAGCGACAATACGGTAGCTCCCTGACTGTACGTACCTTAAACTGTCCAGCTTTAGACAAAAGCACAAAGACAATTCATTTCATTTATCTCCCGCTCCACCGCTTCATATTTCACCAGATTTAACTCAAAACTTTTAAAACCCGTGTAAACGAGACAAAAACACAACAAACAAACAACCATTAAATAAATATTTGTCCGGTTTTAAACCGTACTATTTGGATGCAGCTGACGATAGAAACAGTCGTGATTGAATTAGATAGAGGTCGGTTCGTAGACACAAATGCGATCGGAAATAATACCGCGATACGTTAGTGCTCGGCGCGCATCGCTTTCAACCAAATTGAATAGGGAAGATGCAAAACAGATATCGATGAACATTTTATATGCTTTTTTAAAGGCTGAAATTTTATTAAACTAAAAACCAATTTCACCAACTAGGGTTAGCCAACTAATCCAGACTTAAGCGTTTTTTAGTATGAAATTTGACACTTAACTCACTGACAGCAATTACAACCTAGGACATAATTTATATTGTTGGCTAAAAGTGTAACCCTGCTAAATCCATTTTCTTTTAATTTTTTTATGTTAATTCCGTTAAAAACAAATTACTTAAATTACACTCTTACTCATAGATTCGATATGCATAAGTTTATTTATGTGAAAGGTCTTCATCAGCATCACTGAAAAGCCGATGACGTCATCAAGGTCGTAGCCCATATTTACGTTTGAAATGTAAATGCTATTGTGTTTAGTAAAAGGTGCCACTTTGTCGGTTGTCGACATGGCGTTAATACTATGAAGATTCATTTAGAAATGAGCCTTATAAAACAACGGACAAAGTGGTACCTTTTATATAAAATAAAACACAAATGGTCACTTTCAAAACGTATTTCTCCGCTGTAAATAGCTGAGTTAAACCCGCTTACATCTCCCAGGGTAAGCCGCTAACCCGGAGTTAAGCGGTCAAATCCATACAAGATAACTTTTAACCCCGGGTGATGCAAGTGCTTCTTGGGCTAAAACTTCTGGTCTATTTTAACTAGGATTGTTTACTATGAAAGCAAAAATAAAAATCCTGCATTTTGCCTATTGGACTATCGAATAACTTTTGGCAGTTTTCTAGTGCAGCATTAGATTCTCGGTTCGCTGAGCTGTGAACTTGGTTGAGCATTTGTTTTGCTTCAATTTGTAACTGTGTGCATCTTTGATTTATGCAGCGGAAAAGTGGAAAACATCATTCACTCGTGCACAGTCGTCATCAGATATATCGGAGGGGCCATGGTACTCACAAATATCTGAGCACACCTCTATTGTCAAGGAGTTATAGTGCTTGTTCACATATTTTTGAGCACCTCGGTCGATCGTATATATCTGACGGCTACTGTTCGTAAAAAAAAGTTAAACCGCTAGAAAAACCACGAAAGCTATTAAAATAAACAAAACCGTCGACTATTTGTGAAATGTGACTCGTGTAAGTTTTAGATATAAGTATGATGAAATTGTGATTTTAATTTCAGACGACTCAGTCAAATAAATAACATTTTACCATTTAAGACCAATCTTTGCAAATATTTTCAATCCAGCTGATTAGGCCTGTCTAGGGTCTTTGAAGTATGATGAATTAACATATATTTTTTGCTGAAATTAAACACATTAGAACGGATTAATCACCTTTGCGATTCGTGTAGATGAGACTCTCGGTCATCATCTTAACATTGTGCTGGTGTAGGGCTCGAAACGTAGGGTCAAGGTGTTAATAAACGCGATTAATCCGTTCTAAAGTGTTTATTTTCAATGAACAACAATCGCGGAAACAAAAGACAATATTATATATTTTTGCATCACTAAATAGTATATAAAACGAAAGGCGCTTCCCGCTGTCTGTATGTAATTATGTATGTATGTATGTATGCTTAAATCTTTAAAACTTCGCGGCGGATTTTGATGCGGTTTTCAAGAGAAAGGTCGATATGTACGTTCGGCATCATAAATACATATATACACCTGTATTCAATGTTGAACCTTCTTCCTCAGTAATAAGCTCCGAAGTAAGTACATATTTAGGGTCGTTAGTTTTACTCGTAAAATAAATATTTTTTCCTAAAAACTACTTAAATAACATGAATTAGGTGATGACAGCCCTTTAATATAACATTGATAGGTATGTGTACTTTAATATATACATAGAAAACTGATTCATTACTTCTCGTAAGTACTAACAAATCTCAAAGGTATAAAAATGTAATATTTGCATGAAAATTCCTAACACAGCCCGGCTTAGATAAGATGGCATTTGGAGGAATGCCGGAGGGAGCGGTTGAGTATACCTACTTATACTAAGCGCTGAAGCCTCGTGAAATGATATATAAATAGATAGGAATGCTGGTAATTTTATCCACTCTGATATTTCTCCTGCGTGGCTTTTACTTTTATACTTTGATCACTTATTTACGAAAAAAATAACTCGGAAACCAGGTATGTTATTTAGGGTAGACCGAGGCGAATCGGAACAAAATAAGCTTTTTTTAATGATTGCGCCTTCAGCCAGGCATTTCGCGTCCTGCAATGGATCGAAGAGCGACTTTTGAATCTCACCGGTGGTCGTTAAATTACAAAACTGTTAAAACTCATGTATTATTAGGTGTGACATGTTTCGACTGCATCGGGCATGAGCGGTGATATATATAGTCTGACAAAAAAAGACAGTATGATGCTCTCTAACCTACTACTATTGCGTTCGTTTGCTAGTCAGATTATAGATTAGCCTTGACTTTGACATCACCGTTTATCAAATGCCTCATGCCAAATTAAAGTCATACCTTGTCGTTTCGTAGTTGTCAATAAATTATCAATATCAAATGGTTATCACGCACCAGCCCCGCTACTAATTCTGCAAAAATAAACACTTTGGCAGCCACAAACCACATACGTCAACTGTCTAAAACAGTCACATGGTGATTTCAAAAATTGCTATCCTGATCTCCCCGAGCCCCTCAACGTTACTGCCCTTGAATAAGACGCGGAACGCGCAGTCTTATTTTGATCCGATTCGCTCTGTTATCCAATTCGCCTCGGTCTTCCTAATTGAACTTAATGACGTGTAGGGCCTTATCACACTTGGACAATTTGAAAGCGATTTGAAAACTTGTACGCGGCTAACTCGCGACGTGTTCACCTCCGTACATAACTCGCTCGCAAATCACAAGTGTGATAAAGCTTTTAGATATCAACTAGATGGTTCTGTATATGTTTATTCAAACAGCGATGGCAATGGATCGATGAGATAAAAGGTCAAATGACTATAGCTATAGTAGATACCTTTTTTAGAGCTAATTATAGGGTGGCCTTTTTATAAAAGGTTCGTAAGCTAGCCTCGTAGAAGCGATTACGTGTATCAAGTATTTCATAAAACATTTATTTGAACTCAATGACGTAAGTAATTTAACGATTGTCACGTCATCCAAGTCACCCATTGCTCGCAGACGTCATAACATAATTATAGTCTGACAACGATCTGTTCTCATTCTTGCATAGTCAGAGAGAGTCATACTGTCTTTTTCTAACGCTTGTATTGCCACTCCGAAAATAAGGGAGGCATATAGTTTTCTTAATCTACTGTACTTTTCTACTGCATTTCTCCCTGCGTTCAAAGGCTCGTTCTGGTGTCTAAACAGGAAATATAAAACAAGTAAAAAAATTCGTCCTCTCCTAAATCTTAGTAGTTAACAAATATATGCTAGGGAAATAAAAATAAAAATATATATATATATATATATTATGGGACAATCTTACACAAATCGACCTAGTCCCACGGTAAGCTCAATAAGGCTTGTGTTGTGGGTACTAGGCGACGATATATATAATAGATAGATACATATAAATACTTAAATACATAGAAAACATCCATAACTCAGGAACAAATATTCGTGATAAACGCACAAATAAATGCCCTGACCAGGATTCGAACCCGGGACCTACTGCTTCGTAGGCAGGGTCACTACCAACTAGGCTAGGAGGCCGTTAAATATTGGGAAAATAATTTTAAGCTAGACAACAAATTCCCCTTAGCCATAACAAATTGTTCTTGCGATTCTTGCGGGCAGGGTTCGGTCGCCAATTTATTTTTCGTGGATCCAATTATTTTCGGCACGCTCTAAAGCATAAATCTACGCGATGGCCGAAGCCTGCACGCATCTCTCGCCTTGTCGCAGATTATTGTGATATCAGATAAAGCATTTTGAAAAAAGCAGATTTTATTAATATCCGATACTTCCGAGGCGGTTATAAACTATCGTCATTGTAATTATAAAACTCTCGTGAAACTCGAACATATTAAATAATATTTAAAACGGGTCACTTACGTAATTTAGTCAATTATCGCTCGACATGTTTCGTTTGTTTCATCAGGAGCGACCATCCGCGACGGAGGCAAGGCAGGGCACACACACACACACACACGTCACACACACACGCACACACACGTCACACACACACACACACACACAGTCGTGAGTGTAAGAGTGTGAGCGAGTGGCCCGTATTTTAGAAGAGAAATACAATGCCTACTCGATAGTTATGTTTTATAAAGATTATCATTTGTCTATTCCTCGAGTTCAATGTTCTAACTTCGTAGACCCACCTAATATGCCATAGTTTTCTTTATGAATCTCCCGCTCAGCTCACCAAGCCGCACGGCGAAGTAACAGTGGTTGGGCATTCATAGAACTCAATTCTAATCAGCTTGCTTCTTTAGGAACCCCACTTTAGATGAAGTACTGTAAACAATGCGATAATTTCAAAACGAATTGAGTATAGATAAATGGAAAGATTTATTAGAAAACACAATCTCACCAACTGGACGCTCTGCGCCCTCTTAATCTATGTCTTTACATATAGTTTGACCTTCAGTAGCCAGCTAATGCGATGCGGTTTGCGATTTATGTTTCCCGACAAAAAATTGACAGAAGCCAACCCAACAAATGGAGGTGCTTCAGACCCGCTTATGGGAGGCGGCAGGGCGAGCCCATAATCCCTGTTATAATATGTAAATGGTTCTCTTTTCACTGTTGATCTGATGTCAACTACATTAAGAACAAGGTAAATAAGATTTCAAAGAGATGTCTTGTGGTTTTATGATATTTAGACATTGTCTTGAAAGAAATAGACACACAGAGCTGTACACGAACGTTAAAAAATGGCATTAGCGAACAATTTTGCATTGATGATAAACGATAAATGTTTCGTACGAAAAAGAGCTTACAGAAGGCCTAGTATAAAAATTGTACGACATTAACTTCTCGACCGCGTTAGCGTATCGAGGGGTCAAAATATGAAAGTTGCCGGATGATTTTAAATAAACGGCAAACATAATTTGAACTCTCGATACGCTAACGCGATCGAGAAGTAAGTGTCGTACAACTTTTATACTAGGACTTCTGACTGTTAAAACTTTATAGACGGTTGGCACTTAACGAAACGTCACGTTCCAAATAAGACTATATGAAAAAGAGCCGCAACTCGGCACTCTTATGGAGTATTTTTTTTGGCTGATTGGGTATGCATTTATTTTATTCTATATCTATGTATTAAGATAATAGTGAAGGGAATATTGGAAATTCTAAAGACCTCAAAACATGACAAACTCACGTCTTGTAACGAAAGTAACATAAAAACTGTCGATGGTGTTTAATAAAATACTTTTCTGTAAAATGACCTGACATTGCTGGTTATAAATTAGGCGGCGAATTACATGGATTGTAATGGCCGAACAAAAATAAAGACGTTATAAATGGCTGTTATGGCAAGACCCTTAGTTTTTAGCATATACGTACTTATTTTATACTCATGTCAGCAAATGCGTACAGTCAGCACAAGAAGTACCTGTGCGGGTGGAGTGTGTGAACTGATCTTGATGCGAAGGTAATTTTGAACATATTAATATATTTATATCGGGCTACTCACGTCTATAAAGTCGAAAATTTCGGAACGGTCCGCCTCCCATAATCATGAGTGAGAAGCGCTTGCGGCGATTGCTCTACGCATACTGCGCTCGACAGCGCGCTGCGTCCGGCGGCAGGCCGGCGCGGGGGGCGGGGGGTGCAGGCGAAGGCGGCACCGGTATAGGCGAGATATATTTGAACACCTCGCCCGCTTACCAATTCTGCTGTTTTTTTTTTTTGTGTCAAAAAATTTACACAGCATTACAGCGAACTAATGCACTGCGAAATGTATGATATACATGCATTTTTTATACAACTAGGTACATAATACAGACAAGAAAACATAAAACAGAACAAATGTGAGAACAAAACTAATACAAGACAGTAGATTCACGCTTATCCATCGCCTCACAGAACTTCATACATTCTTTACACAGATCCATCCAACTACTTGCAACCTGCATCCAACAACTACTTGATGACTGAACATACCTTACCTCGACAATAATATGCTAAGCGCCACACTAGTTAGGGTTAGCCCGAGGTTAATTATTTAGTATAGATTTTAACAGTTATCTCCGGGTTAGTTAGTTAACCCTGATTTGTGCAAGTAGCCCTAAGTAACTGCCAGCTTACTACAACTCACTTTAAACTAGTAGTTCTAAAATAAAAGCGCTGGCATAGCAACAATTATCTCGCCCGTATGTGCTCCAGATTCAAGCTGCCTCACATTAACGTTAAAAGCCTACAGTGCCAGAATCTAGGCATAAAAGCAGAGTCTAGGCTTGAAAGCACTGCGAGCATTCCAAAGAGTTCCTAACTTATGTACGACGTACGCTCCGCTAAGCTTATTTTGTGGCATTTTGCAAATTGGGAACATGCATGAAACGTATTTGATTATTTGTTCGATATCAAAATACAATATAGGTAATTATCCATATATAATAAGGGCAATGATGTTGTATCGTAATTATAAACTTACATGGGGTCAGCCGTGACCATGGCACACGAAACTGTGTCTAAAAGGACGTGCAAACCGGTTTTAAATTGTACACCCTTTGTAAATGTATAATTACGATACAAATTAACAATTGCGGATTTATTGACATTATAATTGAACGTAGGTAACTTTGCAATTATTTTGTTTCGTATTTTTAATATTTTCAAGTTTATACGATTTTAAACCCTAAAGACCGTTTTCCACTTCAACGTCCATGTGTTTACAAATTGACTATAGCTGTGGTAGCTCTCACATAGGACAGACCAAGCGTGCAGTCTCACGCCGTATAAAGGAGCACATTTGGGCGTTTAAAAATAACGAACCTCGAAAATCAGCAATCGCTGAACATCTTTTAGAGGCGGGAACAAATCACTGGATTGAGTTACATAACCCTCAGATTCTCTCGACGGAAAAACACTACATTCCTAGGATGGTCAAGAAAGCCATTGAAATTCGTAAATATAAAAACTTTAACCGAGTAGATGGTTTTCTGTTGCCAAAGGTCTGGTATCCAGTGATCCGAAACTTCACAAATCGAAAAGAGACTGTTACGGTAAGAAATCCGCGGGTTGATATCATAAGTGTGCTGTGTCGTGAACGTGATCCAGTTTCAAGTGAGAGAGCGGACAGTAGTAGTGCCAGTGACAACTCACAAAATAAGCGAACCCGTAAGAGGGTAGATCGCTATGGCATGTGGGTAGATCACAACTAAAAACTCGCAGCTCGTCAGTTTACTTCGTGAACATGGCGCTTGCAACAGTTGCAACAGTGTCGAAATATCTGGTGCTCAATAAAACAAACATACTCGTACATGGTAATTATCCCGTTTTGAATATTAGTTTTCAAGTTTATTTTATTACTCACGATGTACGTATACTTGATAATTATCTACCATTCTACTAATTTCAACAATATTCTAGTCTTACGCTGCGTAAGAAAAATGGCAATACCTATAGCAAAAATTATCTTGTCCGTAGGTATGTGCTCCAGATTCACGCTGCCGCACATTAACGTAAAAAGCCTACAGAATCAAGGCTTCAATTAAGTCTTCAAGGCTTAATACCATTTACAGGCTTAAAAAGCGCTACGAGAATTACAAAGTGTTCCTAACTTATGTACGACATAGGTATTCTCCGCTAAGCTTATTTTGTGGCATGTTGCTAAAAGGAATATGGATGAAACATATCTCATTATTTATTCAAGAAACACGTCCAACGTCAAAAAAATGTTAAGATGAATAGAGATACTCGCAAAAGGTAAGGTAATTCGGATATCTGTGTGTGTATTGATGCTGTCATCGATAAATTGCTCTTAGTAATAATTTATAATTTGTTGAAGATTCTATTTAAAATTTAATTGAACTGATTTTTTTTTTCAAATGAATGCATGTTAGAGCCGGTGTAGCTTTATTTATTTTTAATTCGACGTTCAAAAGTGCACTGTAACATGCCTACTTGAAAAATAAATATTTTGATTTGATTTGATTTAATAAGATACTTCCAAAAACGTCGTGCATGTCCCTTAATTTCTTAACGATTTGTACTGGAACTATCACTATTTACTCTTGACGTCGTTGTATGTATTTGTGTATTAATACGCTTAATGTAGGCGATGAATACAATATTTACTTTTCCTTGTTCATTATCCCTTAGGCATTGTATACAGAATGCCAAGTAGAAATCAGGCCACCTGTTTTATTTACCCGTTCATTAGTTATCTGTTGTCTGGGGGCGAATAGACGAGACTCCATTGAAGACTAGTTAGCGAATAGCACACACAAATTCTGTACCCAGTATGTCTCCTGTATGATGTAACATAAATACTGGTATATAGATCTTGTTAACAGGACCTATCGTATTATGACTACTGGTTTGCCCCGAACGTGAAATCGCGAAACCTGTAGGTATCTCGTCTCGGCAACCCCTTAATCGATTTGGCATAGAACATTTTTGGCACAGATAATTTTTCACGCTACTGCTCGAAACTGTGGCAATAGTTGGTCTGAATCAAAGCTTACCAAAACTAAGTCGCTTCGCTGCCATACAACAGGGCCCTTACCGGGACGTCTTAACGCGATCCAGTTTAGAATCTGAGTCGCTGCCATACAACTGAGCACAGTTAAGAACCTAAACTGAAGCGCGTTCAGACGTCATGGTAAGGGCCCAAATCGCGCCTTAACCATAAGACCGCCTGTTTTATTTAAGTACCTACTTCTATAAACTATTATTTTGTTCCTATCTCTCTTGTTTTTATGTGAATATTGCAATAATGAGTAGGTACTTACTTGTATTATATTGTAATGTTTTTGTTACAGGTAATGACGCCATACATTTCTCAGAAAGTGGTAGTGGAAATTGCTGAGCTGAGTACGTACCAACATTACAAGGATATTTATCTATACTTATACGTATCTATATAATACATATATCGTCATATAGTACCTATACACTCAACAACAAACCTTTTTGAGCTTACCGGTAAGCAGTAAGCTGTGAGACCGGTGTAAGATTGTCCTGTAATATTATTTTGTTTGAAAAATCTGCGTCTATATCATGAAATAACAAATTCAATTGTAGTATTTATATGTTTACTAGAATTAAGTGTTACTTTTGTATATTATTTTTATATTTAATCCATTTGACGTCGAAATGTGCTGAATTTTGGCCTACTTCGAATAAATGATTTTTGAGTTTGAGTTTAACTATACCGTTGCTTATTTATATGACAATATCGTATCGTGTGAGTAGAAAAAGGTATCACTTTCTGTCTTGTCGATGGGCAGGGCCCGTACTTGTCATGCCGGTTTTGACATAATGACGTAGATATAATATAAACACACAGGCTGTTTTAAATACGTAATGAGACCATCAGGTTATTAATGGCACGTTCGATTGTAACGTCGAACGTACGAGTAATATAGCTTTGACACTATTCAATGACAGCACTATTCATTCAAACGTTAAACCTAAAACATGCTGTACTTATGAGATTTTAATTGGAAATTCTGCTAATGCATACTTCCGGTCGATACTTAAGCTGGCGAAGGCGTCTCTGGAATAGTTTTTTGTTTTTTGTCTGCTAAAAGTTGTTTAATGTGTAATATTTATAGCTTTGTGTGCAGTAAACTGATGACGATAATCCCTGAAACGCGTATAACCGTTATTTAGTCATTTGTCCCGGGATCTCGGCCCCCTGAGATACTATTCGTGACGTCTTATACCTATGGGCATTTTAAAAAATAGGGTAGCATTTTCATTTTTTTTGAAAATATAGGATGTTTTGGGTTTTTTATAACCAGAATCACGAGTACTATTGATTTAAAAACAGAAAAATAATGTCCCGTTTTTTGGTCAGCTTTGTAACGCATTTTTTCATACATTTCGTATGGGTCGTTACAAACCTGACAAAAAAATTTTGTATGGAAAATTGACGACCCATTTTCATTAAAAGGGTGCACTTTTTTCTGAAAATGCCCCTATAAACTTAACAAATAGCGAGGTCAATTACCGAACAACGTCGCCCAAGTGGCAATATGTTAATTATATGATATACTGATATATTGTTAATATTTGACATTGGCAAAATGGTCCTACTCTCGGACAGAAGCCATTATTTAAAAGAAGAAGACATGATGTATGAAGTTTGACGTCATTTGTCTGTCATCGGCATGAAATGTATGGGAAAATTTATCTTTATAGCACTAGCGCTTTATCGACAAATGATAAAGCGGCACTTTTTACTAAAAATAGTCACATTTGATTATAAAAAAAGTACTAGGCTACGCCGCTTGAACGCAGTGACCGGTCTTATGCGTTGCATTTTTATCACTCAGGTATGTCAGATCTGAGCTGATTATAGTAGATACCCTGAGCTGATTATAGTAAATAAATGAATATTATGAGACCATTCAATATACCAGCGAGCTATGGGGCACAACATTCTCGGAATCCGTAGAACCGATCGGATTATATTATGTTATGGGGAGGACGCTCGGTCGGAATCAAGCGGGCTGTCGAGCACCTGATGTGCTCATTCACCGGATTAACAATGCTTCGGTCCAAAACTAGCATCGCGGTTTTAGGTGTACAAGCCGATATGCTCAAATGGGATTAAACTGGACATTTGGACAAGTCTGCCTAATGCTCCTAGAAGACAAATTGAATTGATTGAATTGAAGACAAAAAAAGATATGATGTGATGACCCGGACGCATTTTGTAACCGTGACTTGGGTGGAAGAGGTGGGAGGTATTTACCCAGCGGGGCACAAAATAAGCTATTAAATAATTGAGACCATTTTACACAAATCAACTAAGCTCCACAATAAGTTAACTGAGGCGTGTTGTGGTTACTAGACGATATGAATATATGAATATGGATAAAATACTTAAATATATAGATAGCAGCCGGAACTCAGGAACAAATATCCATCTTAAACACAAAATAAAGGGATAAGTTCGCCTTTGTACAAATATTTGTGTTATTTATCTTGTCTTTTTTTCCTCTGTTTTTGTACAATAAAGTATTTTACTACTACTACTAAAATAATGCCCTTACCAGGATTCGTACCTGGGGGCACCTGATTGGTATACAAAGATAATCTCATCCAAGTCGGACAAATCCTTGCTTGTTTTCCTTTCTTTGTCATCGAAAGGACCAGCCTGCTTAACATGAGTCGAGTGGTTAATTAATTAACCACAAGTCGATAGCGACTGCGCTATTCGAAAGTATTTGCACCTCCTTCCGACCACGACCACGTTTCGTTCTTAAATAACAGGTGGGAGCAGGTGGGAGTTCAAATCGCGCAATTGCTATCAACTCGAGGCTAGGTTACGTAAAACTCATGATAAGTGAAGACAATAATGTTACTATGCTTTTCAGCCAACTTTGCTGTTCCCACCGCAAAATAAATACGCCAATAAATAACCACGATCACACACAACGAGCTAGAACCATATATTTTCGAATCTCGCAGTCGATAGCGATTCGAAAGCGAAAGCAACTCATAGTACCGATACCGGCAGTAAGTGTCAACCCTTGATCAAAATAACTAAGCTTCAAATGATTAACACGATTCACGAGCTCTTGGGGAAATTTTATTCATTTAACTTAATTACGGACTAATGGAGTTTATGGGGCCCATTATTAATCTTGCGACGTAGATGGCTTCGGGCTCAACCCTTCGCTGGCTTCGAATATTAGCTAGAACGGTCTACGGAGCCTCTGGGCATTTGAACGGTTAAATAACAAACATGCTTGTTCATTCTATTAAGGCAAAATAAATATAATTTGGTATTTTATGTAGCCTTTTGATTACATTTTTGTTATTCCGGGAATTTTGTCATTGGGTTTACCGCCTACTTGTAGATCTAAAGGGCTGATATTGTATATTAAGGTCTACCTTTTAACATAGGCTCCTTAGGATTGAATGAAGGACTTTGCTCAGGATATGTAACTGAATTCAAGAACCAAAGGAATTCATAGCACTACCCGTACTGGAAACTTTCAAACGTCACTTTAAAGTAAGCTTTTATATTGACACAGGACCCACGCATGAGTGGCGCCGCCTGGTGCGCGAAAATACTATAGTTCCCTCTCTTTTTCCTAGCGTTTCCCAGCTTTGCCACGACTCGGGGAACCTGGGGTCCACTTTGGCAACTAGTCCCAAGATTTGACGTAGGTAGTTTTACAAAAGCGACTGCCATCTGACCTTCCAACCCAGAGGGAAAACTAGGCCTTATCGAGATTAGTCTGGTTTCCTTACAATGCTCTCCTTCATCGAAAAGCGATTGGTAAATCTTGTTTTTTTTATTAAGGAAAAGGAAAGCATTTGACTACAATCTCACCTCATGGTAAGTGCCTATGTAGTCTAGGATGGAGCATGCTTGCCTAAAATATCTCTATTAACTCGCGATTTAAAAAGATCTAAGTTATAATAGTAGGCTGGGAATATATTCGCAGGAAGACGATTCCACTCCTTAGGTGTTCGCTAAATATCAAAAGATATTTCGTACATAGGTTCCGAAAAACTCATTGGTACGAGCCGGCAGGATTTGAACTCGCGACTTTCGGACTGAAAGTCTCACGTTCCTACCGCTGGGCTACCACGCTTCGCAAAATACGATAGCCCCCTTTAAATTAAAAAAAAATGAATCAAACTGTGTTCGGAACTTGTCTATACAAAGACCACATCCATCCAAGTCAGACAGTAATCTTTACTCCAACAATTTTGATTAACCAAAGCCGATCTCGCATTTTTCCTCAAAAAAGCGTCTATAAAGTTAATTAGAACGTAATGACCCGGTTGGTATAAATCTCTCGTGCAAACGCTTGGACGAGCAGCTATACTTCCAGCTTTCGCCGGCCAACATTAATACCCTTCACAGTTTTATTACGCAACTAATTACCTAATTATCCACGTTCCTGTGGTAATAAAGAGGTAATTTGAGCTTTGAAATAGTAATATACATAGGTACTCGTATCTATACCAACCTGCGCTTTTTAAAACAAATGTGCATATGCTCGAAAGCGTTATAAATATACTCCATAATCGGTTTTCTTCATGGATAATCATTTTTCTAAATATCCATACGTTAAATACCACTTGAAACTATAACACATAAATAAAAGTTACGGAAATACAGTGACAACACAAAATCCACCTAAAAATGTACCAATTTATTTGTAACTGCGATTTTGAAAAGAAAGGTTCTAACTGTAAAAGTTTTTAAAGTGTCGGCGACGCGCATGGGACACCGCTTGAGTTGCAGGCGTCTATAGGCTGCGCTTTTCCATAAGGCGGGCCGTATACTTGTCTGCCGACGTATTAAAACAAACGGAAATAATCGTTTTTACGTTTCATTAAAAGTAGGAAGCCAGTATGACTGGTAATATCCAAAGTGGCAAATTATATATAATATACGTAGTAATGTCCAAACCTCCTGAAATTAACGTCGACAAAGACACCACACAAAACCGTGTATAATGGAGAAAACGGACAAGGAGGGCCGACCCCAAGTAAATGGGAATAGCGGTCGAGGAATATATATAGTAATGTCCAAACCTGTCGTGAATGCCGTGTATGCCATGAACAGCAATTCATATTCTGGTAAAAGTAATTCATCCTCGTAAAACACCGCTTTTAACTGGGTTCATTAATGATCACCTGGTATTTTATATCTGCAACAAGTCTCTGTGTCCGACAAATATATGTAATGTAAAATATTTGCGTATTTTAACCTTCTGTAACGCGAATAATAAGGTCACACTGAACATGTTTTACTAAAAACATGGTGAGGAAACCGGTCTAATCCCAATAAGGCCTAGTTTACCCTCTGGGTTGGAAGGTCAGATGGCAATCGCAATAAAACTAGTGCCTACGCCAAATCTTGGGATTAGTTGCCAAAGCGGACCCCAGGGTCTCCGCATGAGCCATGGCATAAGCCGGGAAAACTCTAGTAAGAAGAAGGAGCAGACTGAGCATTTTTTTATTAAGGAGCCAACCCTGAAGCCATTAAAAAACATTTATAATTTAGGTACCTACATATTTTGTTTTATGGGGTAGTCATTTTGAAAGATTGAAAGAATTTTAGCTTTTATCAACACCAATCAAAAGACACTTTCACTCCGTCGCCAAACAAGAATTATCATGTCACCGATAATATCTGTTATTCCGATACATTATTCTGCTATTGTTAAACTTTCCAGATAAGTACTGTCCTAACGGCCGGCCTCCAATGCCGATCATCTCTAGACTCGATGGCACTCGAGATAATTTTGGCCATTTGAGCGCCAACGTGCAGCGGCTGCACAATGGAATCCGTTCGACGACATTGTTCACTTTTTCCTGGAATTTAACTCAATGCAAAAATATGACCTAACTCCAAAGGAATAGGGTGGTAGTGTACACATATTTTTGAAGTCCACTGCACAAAAAAAAACAGGCCAACGTACGGATCCGAACAGGTATTTGGTTTATTTCCTGGCCTAGTCGTTTTGACGAGACTAGCACTGGAGAGTTTAAAATAAATAGAGGTCTAAGTAGTAGAGGAAATAGTAGTGTCAATACATCCTCCTTTATAAACATGGAATTGGAACGAATGGAATTTTCGCTATCGTATTCGTGGTGTACTCGTAGGTACCTATAATCGTAATATAAATACATCTGGTATGGAGTTATGAATGTACGAAGGGTTATAGGTTTTTGTAAGGTACGTAAGTTTTGAATGGGTCGGCAACGCACATGTGACATCTCTAGAGTTGCAGGCGCTCTTAAGCTACGGTGACAGCTTTCCATCAGGTGGGCCGTTTGCCTGTTTGCCACCGACGTGGTATAAAAAGTGTGAAATGAAAAGAGACATAAGTAAACAATGATCTGGATCTATTACACAAATACCTTAAATATATCATTCAGTAGCCCTTAAACATGACATATGTCCCAAGTAAGTTCAAATCAGTTTTTCATCCGAGTGTATTACTCGCTACAGATAATTTATCACTTGGATACACGTAGGAATAGATGAAACCTTCCAATTTCGCTCCGATACCTACTCCTACCTACGCTCGATTTCGGGATTCTGTGCGATATCAGACGAGCGTCAATATCCCAGCGTTCTGTCATCCGTCACGCTAACAAGCGTGCTCACCCGACTCGTCAATGTACCTAAATGTGGCAAGGAAGATGAGCAACAATTCCGAATATTTCCCGTCGCACTGGGGGGCTATCATGAACCGCTCGAATATGCAAGCGATAGAGAGGGTAATAGACGAACGAACGAAGTTCGTGGTAGACCCCCTGACGAGAACCTACAAGTTTTATGAGCCAGCCCGCTCTGTCCCTAGCTTGTTACGATTTTTTTTCTCGTTTGCTACCGGCCGGTGGAAAGCAATGAAATCCCATTTTCGGCCAGCCATTTTCCACGTTTAGATCGCCGGGTTAGGGGAATAAAGATTTCAAACGTGTTTCACAGGTTGCCGAGTTTCGATTGTTCAAAACAGTGCATTTGCATTATTTTCACGTGGAAATAGATAGAGAAACGCTTCCGAAAAGGAAGGACTTTCGGATCATGACAATATAACTGTAGCCGTGTTGCAGTTTGCTTCATTTCTACATTGTAGCGAGAAAGGTCCAATTAAAACAGCATGATTTTTTTCCGCTGCATGAAGTATCCAACAATAGGTACTAACTTACCCAATTGGAATGTATCCCTTAGAATTCGCTTTTAGACTCCGTAAGTATATGAATTATATGTAAAGTTCAATTTCTTTATAGGTAGGCACATTTTTGAAAGACAGAAAGAAAATGTATTTATTCGTGGGTTTACAGTACACAAATTTACAGATAAAAAAAAGAAACTAAACTTGAGCTACGAAATAGTCTTGCCTCATGGCCATACGTATCGTTATCTTTAGGTAAGTTATTAATACCAATAATTATATAATTATTTGTAATGATGTAGGTACTTACATTGTGATTATCATTAGAAGTTGACGTACCAATTTGATCGATACACCATGCAACTTCAACTGAGTACAGAGGGGCGTATGTATTCCCATTTCCCATGAAAACTCATTAAAACGCGAAGGAATTCTCGTAGCGCTACCCCGTAGCCGATAACATGGGTTTCCCGCTTTTTAGCGAAACTACGTAGAAGCGTAACGACAAAGTGTCGTGATTAGCGAATGAGTTAATATACAGTATGGTAAAACTAATGCACTTCGGCCCGTGCAGACATTTGATCCTCACAAACCGGATCGATTGATGCCTAATAGTACAATGTGTATTATTTAAGACAAATTGTAAACAAGAAATTACGAACGAGTATAAATTTTAGCACGAGTTCGTAATTCTTGTACCGTCAGTGATACATACAATGTTTTTCATCACATTTGTTTTAAACTTTCTAAGCAGATAAAGAAACAATAATTATTAGCGGTAGTGTATTAGCATAGTCCACAGTAGGTACTCCGGAGTGAGCGGCGATTACGTGCGCGTAGGGGGCAGGTCCTCCAGGAGCTCCGGGTGGGCTGTAAAGTAGTATGAGAATCCATTACGGCCATGGGCTTAATACAGCTCATTAAGTCTAAGTACGCTTCCATATAATATCACCATTTACGAGCAGGTGTGTTGAAAAGTAAAATATATTCACTACTATTTTGACCTTTATTGCAAGTATCTGACGGAAAAACACGCCCGGAAAACCATAGTAAAATTCACGTAGTGCGTCTTATTATGCATTCCACGATTGCCTTCCCCGATGTTTACCCACTGCTGTTGTCAGTTTCCTCAGAACTCGGATCAAAATGTTTACGAGCCGCACATAGGCACACGAGATCAGATTCTAGAGTGATTTACGTGTGCTTCTTTATACGTATATTATTTTCCCCTTTGATGTCAAACGCCTCCTTTATATGACATGACAACTACTTTCCCTGGACATCTTTTAAAGACACAATCAGCGCATTGACTTAGAGTAGATACTTAGTCTGATAACGCCGAACAAAAAAGGTTCAAAAATGTATCTGCTTTCTACGTTTTGGGTATAAAACCACAAATTTCCTATATCTAACCAGTTTTTTGGGTTCCGTAGGTACCTCAACGGGAAAAAAGGGACCCTTATAGGATCACTTTGTTGTCCATCCGTCTGTCTGTCAAGACCCTTTCTCTTAGGAACGCGTAGAGGCAGCAAATATAAATTTGTACCACATACACAGGTCTGCGGTCCCTTGAAGCTGTGAACAAACCAAACCTCTACGCCAACGCAATCAAAAGATACGGCCGTTTATGTCGCATTTCCCATACATTTGCAATGGGAATCAAAATGTATAGGGTACTTCCCGTTGACCTAGAATCACGAAATTTGGCAAAAAGCCAGAGCTTGAAGCACAAGTACAGGAGAAAATGCGAAGACCATAAATGAGGGGAGCATTCTTTGTGCGCAACCCTCGGTGGGCGTGTCCGATTTGCACTTGATCGGTTTTTTAAACTATCGCGGTTTTTTGACATTCTGATTACTGAACACGGGTTCTTACCGTGACTTTTTTGTTAAAGTCGAGCTCCCGATATTTCACCGATGTTAATATGGCGGTTGCAACATCGCGGAAATATCGGAAGCTCGATTCTTATATTTAGTTGACCAGCCCAATATTCAAACGACACTTATTTAGACCATAAAGTATACTACGTAAAAACATACTAATATAAGAAAACATTACGCGTTTTAAGTGGTTAAAATCATTTTAGAATCTATACAGTAAGTGTAACTTACCTACCTAGCTCTACCTACCTTAAATCTAAAATAAGTAGGTTCTTGAGGCATTGTACCTAGGATGCTGGCGGCATTTCCTCGTTGCATCGCAATGCTGATACGAGGAAGCCACCAGTTTATCGATCACCACTGTCACCAGTTACATCAACCAGACGCTTCGCGATTTCTACAATAAACTGTTTAGATTAGAAACACGTTTCCATGCTTATAACTCCAAGAATCAGCACGTGGAGTAAACCCGATCACGTAAGAAAACAAGTAACGAGATGAAATGAATTTATTGCCCTTCAAAGTTAATTTCACTGAAGCCAGCCTCTTACCACCAGGGGTGAAATTGCTCAAAGTTTCACGCGATAATTTGATTTATTGCTACTTAAATGACCAAATAATTTTATGGAAGTAATCGAATTGGGTTCTTAACTAGCTGTGGCCAAGTTTGGGGCAAATGGTAAAGAATCGAACCGTTATTGCAGCCCATTTTGTGAAAATCTTAAACATGGTTTACTTTGAACTGTATTTTGACATAGGTAGGTATATTTATATGCTTTCATCTGAAATTTAACCGTTTTTAACACAACAAACATTTAAGAGCGAATTCGGAGTATTTTTGATATTTCTCTGAAACCTGTAAAAGTCGTACTGCTAAATGTGTCGAAAGTGGAGAGTTCTGGTCCCAATCTCACCACGGCGACAGGTGCGACAGTTGTCAACATCATTATTACTGATATTACAGATGTCTATGGGCTAACCTATGGACGCCTGAAACGCCAGTACTTCAGCCAGTTTAGGAATTGTCACACTCGTATTATATTATTTAATAACGTGTTTTATGTAAGGTATCGTCGGTTTCAAAATACTAGGCAAATGTAAACCCATATT
The DNA here is from genome assembly GCA_949128165.1 of Lathronympha strigana. Taxonomy (NCBI): domain Eukaryota; kingdom Metazoa; phylum Arthropoda; class Insecta; order Lepidoptera; family Tortricidae; genus Lathronympha; species Lathronympha strigana. The sequence goes on from OX421905.1 coordinate 22,293,180, forward strand.
TTTTGAACCGATAACGGGACGTACCGATTAATGATTAACTGAATGAATGGAACACATGCTGGTTTAACAAAGGAATATAAAATTGAACCACAAATTTTTAGCTTATATAACCCGCTGATATCGGCCCAACTTCCTTCGTCCCACCGCCATTTGGATCCGACAAGACAGAAATGACCAAAAACCTCAATCTTTAGCAGCTAAATGACTGGTGCCAATTTTAAAATGTGGCTTTCCATTACCCATACACCGTCCATTATCGGTACATTTACTATAGTAGATACTTTGCAAATTACAATTTCGATTACTCACGTTCGCAAAACCGCTGTCAAATTGTTTTCACTTTCGCACTTTAGAAAAATATTAATAAAAGGATACAACGACTATTCAAATGGACGCAAATTTATATTGCCGCAAAGTTACCATCATAAATGTCCGTTCCCCACCTGCTCCAATTCAACGCACAATAAAAGTGTTGGGATCCTATGTTTTCAGAAATGAGATGTGGAATCGCATTGTGCAGCAAAAAGCATACCTCCCATTGTAACCACGGCTACTGCCGGTCCTGGCCTAGTTATTCCTGATGCCTCACTGTGTGAAAAACCAGTCAAATAGAACGAACTAATGAAGCGTGATCTTGAGATCTGTGATAAATTTACGCAGTCGGGGGTCGGGGTACGGACCAATTATACTGGTCGGTTCATCGTGAATTCTGTAGTATTTTGGAATAATACTCCTGGCTGCTAGGTGCTTTCATGTCAAGCACAATAGAAAATCTTATCTGCACCCAGCTTTATTCGCCGTTGATTTGATTTAATCAGACTGAAAAAATTACAATGGAGTTTTTATCAAAGCTTGGTTTGCATATTGCGCGTGCAAAACAGGATTGCAATTATTACTAATGCATTCTGGGATGAAAAGCTGCGCTCAGATCTAATGCATTAATTATACTATACCTACATTATATTATACTTTTCTTTTTAATTTTAAAATATACGTTATTGCATGCAGAATCAAATGTTTTACAATATTAGGTACCATATTGTACAAGACAAGGGTTATGATTCTGGTGTAGGGAAATAGATCTCGGCCATGGCTACCGACTACCCGTGTTGTTGATTTGTGGTAGGTACCTAAAATAAGTACTACATGTTATGAGTTTTGTTTGAGCGCACGCCAACAAACTGCTTTGCAGTGTGGCGAAACTTAGATTATAGATGCATTGTACATTGTGTTTTGATAATAAAAAAAAACAGATTTGTTTTATAACGGCAAGGCATACTGCTGTTAATACTAGAATATTGTGAAGAAGCGGAACTACAAATGAGTAAAAAAATATAGTTGTCACATATAATACCTACAAGAAATCTGTTAAAGAAAACTAGATTTCTTTCTCCGTGCACTTGGTAAGACTGATGTTTCAAGAGTACTTTTTTTATGGAGCCGCTTTGTGCTAATGTTAAAAGGTTCTTAAAACAATAAAGGAAGACTCGCACTAGACCGGGCCGGGACGTGACCGCGCCGGATCGATCTGTCAGTTTCTATAGAAAACGTCACGTGATCCGGTCCGATCCGAGCTATCACGTGATAAAAATACTTATTTTTACCCTGGCACTCATCGTTAGGTGCAAGGTTACTGAGAGTGAGGAAAATAAAAAATACGGAACCCTAAAACAAACCATATTTATCCAAACCTATGCCTGCAAACCCCAAATACATAATTGAAAGATTTTAACAAGCTCCCGAAGCCAAAATATATCCGACCGAATTTTTACATTTTTCAGACTTGACGTTTGCTTTGTTTTTATCGACTTCTAAAAACGGAAGCTGTCCGTTCTTACTCATTGTTTTGTTTGTCAGTAGGTAATGGTCTTTCTCGTTCGCCGATTTGGACTTCTAAATATATAAGCAGTTGCGTTGTATAGGGACTGAGAGACAATGCCGAGCATAGGTATATCATTAAAGGTACCTAACATTTTGAATAAAAAATGTTATGTCCTGATTTTTTATTTATTTAACCAGTAATGGGTCAAGGTAGATGGGCAGGATATCCAATATGTCGACGAATACATTTATTTGGGCCAGATAGCATCCTTCGAAAACAGGCAGTGCAAAGAAATCGATCGACGCATCGAAAACGCCTGGAAGAGCTTCTGGTCCATGAAGGCGCTGATGAAGGGCAACCTTCCACAAGCACTAAAGCGTAAACTCGTCGACATGTGTATCCTGCCTATCCTAACCTACGGCGGCGCCCAAACTTGGTCACTGACGGAAGCCCAGAAGTCTCGACTAAAGATTTGCCAGCGAGCCATGGAACGCAGCATCCTAGGAGTCCGAAGATCTGACCGAATTAGGAATACCGAGCTGCGCTCTAAAACTGGTATATCAGATGTGGGTGTAAAGGCCGCCAAGCTAAAATGGGATTGGGCTGGACATATCTGCCGAATGCACCCGGAACGATGGGCCAAATTAGCTACAGACTGGATCCCAGAAGGTAGTCGGGGCAGAGGCAGACCACAGAAGAGATGGCGGGACGACCTGGATGCCTTTTCTAGCGACTGGCGGAGCAATGCACTTAGCCGTGACGGTTGGAGGAAGAGAGGGGAGGCTTTTGCCCAGCAGTGGGACACAAAATAGGCTATTAAAAAAAACAGTAATGGGGGAAAAAACTGGGTTTAACGACTTCTACGCGCTAGAAGTCGCGGGTGGAGACTAGTTTAACATAAAAAAGTGTAATGTCTCTCTCAAAAGCATTATGTGGATGTTGACAATAATACAAGACTACGTCCTTGTCTGCTACACCTGTCTACGTTACAATGTAAAATTAAATCAGTTTGACAATTATTGAAATATCTAATTGAAAGTCGATTAATAATTTAATAGACTATCACGCTGAATTAGTAGCTAAAGCTTTGTTGAATAACAAACCAACATTTTGTTAAGCCGACGGCAAAAGCAGTATCGCTGTCAAATAATCGTATTGATCGGATCGTATCGATGTCAAGTAATTTATGACTATGACGAGTAATAAATATTAAAAAAAAACTAGACAGACTAAGGAATTTAAGAGTAAACGCAAAACGAAGCAATTACCGATTGGTGGGCGAGAGCAAACTTTTACTGGCACGGAATTAATATTCATTAAAAAATCTTTCTCGGCATCATTCTGTTGAAACTTTGTAATCAGCCCATGTCAGGGCTCCGGGGCCGGGGGGGGGACTTGAATCTGCAAATTTAAGAGTTTAATGACTTAGCAAATGGATTTTGCCTGGTGTAATTTTAACAACCTGCAGGCTTGCGAATGCACAGCTCTGCGCCATTTCTTAGTAATTCTTTTTTGCCATCGGCGCCGCTACTTTTTTTGTCATATACTTTTATATAGGCGATAGCTCGTCCCCTTAGGAGTCTTATGTAAATGTCGACTCTTACGGACGCTGTTTGCATCCTCATCCTATGGATGAAAGCAAGTAATAATCACTGTAACCTGTAGTTACAGTAAGTATAATAAAGTTAAAAGCGTAATGTTCTTCAAAATCCACTTATTAATTCACTCATTCATACCATGTTTTAATTAATATGGTGAGTTGGGTCCATTTGGTGATGCACATACAACTTACTTTTTTATATTGTTTTGTTTTATGTCTGGTTATTGGTATCGTCGCAATTTTTTTTCTTTCTTACTTTCACTCTCTGCAAATATACATAAGCATATATATTTAAGTAGCTACACATAGGTACACAGTCTATAAGAGGAGAGGTATCGGGGGACTCCATTCCTTTGTGTTTAGTGCGAGAGTTTCAATGTTATCTGAAGTGCCAATTACGAGTATGTTACTATTAAAGAACTAGGTATTTCAAAAACAAAAGAGAACAAAGAAGTGCATGTTACATTGTAAATATGAACGTTACATTGTATTCAGGTTATTTCAGACTGTACTTAGCTTTTTAGTTTTAGTGCAGAATTCAGATTTTCACGATTGTTAGGTTCTGAAGGTCGATTTAACCCTAGAGAGATTCTGCGTGCAGTGAATCTGGGTTCGGATCTCGGTCAAGATATTTAATGTTTTCTGTGTGTTCATAAATTATATAAATGAACATAAAAAAATATCAAACAAGACGAAAGAAAGAGTTCAAAGAAAAATAAAACGGAACAAAAAGGGAATTTCAGAAATCGTTACAATCGAAAACTCGTGATACGAAATAGTTATTATAATTCACAATCGGCCGTAGCCTAATACGACCGGCGGCTGAATAACCTTTTATATTACAGGTTGAAAAGGGTTGAAACATCGGCGGTCGGATTCGCAAACAGTGGATAAAGATCCGGCGATCTCACGGTTTTTCTGAATTAAGCCGTGGGTCGGACCCTTGGCGACGAATTCAATGTAGGACGCAGAACTAGTGATGTGCCACTGGAAGTTTTCATTTCCCGGAAATGTTCCTAATTTGTTTTAGTTACAAGATATTGTGGAATTTTTCCGTTACAGTCCCGATACAAGATAAGTTTGAATTTTGTTTGTGTTGTGATACTCGACATGAACTCGATCGCATTAACGAAAACGTTGCACATGCCATAAATTTCGTGGCTCGTACGTACATGTAGTATCGCGTTCAAAATTGCAGGGGAAGTTTATGAATGAATTCATTCATACATTGCCCATGCACTTTTGAACGCGTGTCTATGTTGAATAAGATGACATGGATTTTTCAATAAAGACTCTTTTATAAATTGAAAGAGATGTCATATACTATAGAAAAAGTGACCAAGGTCCCCGGTGAGCAGGGCTGGAATCGAACCAGCGACCTCCTGCTTTCGCGGCAGACGCCCTAACCACAGGGCTACCCGATCACGGCGACCAGAGTCCGAAATTTCCTAAGTATATGCAATCCTTTCTTATTTGATTCCGCCAATCCTACAGCTCAGACTTACGTATAGTGCTGCCTTCTTCGTGCTTAAAAATTGTATAATTTTTTGTTGAAATCAATCCATTATATACTTTTGAATTGTGTTGATAAACTATGTAGGTAGACAAAGTTCAAGCGAACGATTCCGATATTCCTGGGACTATGATAAGTACCTATGTAATAAACATGTGTTGCTTTTTTTGCATAAGTAATAGCACGAATAACTGAGTATAATAAAAAACATAAGAAGACTAACTTTTGGAAAAAAGTAGGAAAAGGACTATAAATTACTCGCATTGGAAACTTAACTACTGCACATCTCTACGCAGGACGCAGCCCGTGACGATATTAAGTGATTTCAGCGAAACAAATTCACGGCTTTACTGAGCTTTTAACCGGTTCTGTGTAATTTTATGTTTCTCTTTTAATTTAATTCATTGTGTAGGGACTTTACAGTACCTGGTAAGGCTACACCGAATACAAAATTAAATTTTGTAATGAACATTGTGAACGAACGAACAATATTTAAATACAAAAAGTAAACAGGTACCTGTACCATAATCGCCCCTGGTGAGACTTACTCGTGACTCCGATATTAGTTAAGCCGATACGAACGAAATCGATATTATTTATTGGAAAAGAAAATAGTATAGGTACCTAATACCTCCAGAACGCTTATTTTTGGATCATTTTTAAACATGTATACTATATCATTTGCCGAATGTTAAACTATATCATCTTTTTGCACACCACCATTTGAAAACATTAGTAACATAAAGCTTTGCTTAGTTTGGGGCTAGGTGGATATGTGTGAGACTGTCCCAAAATATTTATATTTATAAAAGTTTGGTCCAGAATAGTACCTACATGTCTGTTCCAAAAGTCGTAAATATGTTTGTCCCGTCATAATCGGAAGTTTGGTCAACAACAACAAAATGTAGGTACATAAAATCCAAAGCGCTCAGTCGCACCGGGCAATTCTTAAAATTGCTAATCTGGAAACAAGTTTAACCAGAAAACCCGTTAACTTATAATTGAATCTAATACGAGCAGGCTACGCATTGTCCGGCTGGAAGTTCGCCAACTATTCCAAAACTGCCGTAGGACCCGTATTTGGCCTGCAATCTTACTTTCTTCTTGATGTTCTTCGTCAAGTTTTGGACGACAATATTTGTTATTTTTCCTGATCCATGTTCCACTTTTTTTTGAAGTCATCGACCGATGTTGCAGCTATAACATTTTTTTGGAGCCGATGCTTCATAAGAGCCCAGTACTTTTCGATTGGGCCTTGTGGGTTTTGTACTATTCCAGGCAAAATAAAAAAGGCATTCTGTGCTTTTTAATGAGAGGCAGTAGTCTTCTTTTCAAGCACTCTTCACTTCAGAGTTTAAGTTACCTGTGGTGAAAAAAGATTTCGAACGCAGGCCACATTGACAAATTTATATTTATAAAAGTTTGGTCCAGAACAGTACATCTCTGTTCCAAAAGTCGTATATATGTTTGTCATCAATAAAAAAATGTACATAAAATCCAAAGCGGTCGACTCACCGGGCAATTCTTAAAATTACTTATCTGAAAACAAGTTTAACCAGTTAACCGGTTAACCTATAATTGAATCTAATACGAGCAGGCTACGCATTGTCCACCTGGAAGCACGCCAACTATGCCAGCACTGAAAGAACTCCAGTCTTGTAATGAAAATTGCCGAGTACGGAATTAATTCCGCTAAGTTTCCATGCAGCTATTTGTCTCTTAGACTAGTCCCTTTGGTTACTGTCTTTGTGGACATGTTTCTCAACTTGGCCTGCTTTGCATATTGTAAACTAGCGACTGCCCACGGCTTTGACTTCGTGGAGTTGATATCCTTCTTCCATCCCCGTGTTTATGACTTTTGTAGTTGAATTATAAGATATCCTTTCTTAATGGACCTTTACGATAAGAGTGTATGTTCCTGAGTTACGAAGGTTTTAACGATGAACGTGCGTTTCCTGTCATTCTCCATATAACGCGTATGTTTTCTATATTTACAAGTTTGGTAAGTAGGGTTGCCATATGTCAGGATGTTTGGCTCTTTGTCAGGATTGCAGGCGGATTTGGCAAGTCTTTAAAAAAATGACCTTATTATAAAAATGATGAACATGTTTTTGTGATACATTTATTACAAAGTTTACACAGTGCGTAAATAACAAGATATGTCAGGGCTTTTAGGGTGATGTCAAGATTTTTATCAGAACTTCTTTTCCATATAGTAACAACATTAGACTAAAGAAAAAAGTACCGAACCAAAATAGAATTTCATAACAGTAAGCTACGCTGCATTTTGAATACATAAATTAAGATTGCCGATTATTCCCGGGAATATAATATAGGTACACATAAACAAGTAATAATGTACTGAGAATTATTGGTAAGTTATTTCCCAAATGATTACAGGCCGCCGTATTACTAAAGTAATTAATCTCAAATATCTTGTATTAAAATTATCTAAAATCTGTATCTGCAGTTATGGCAATAATCGGAGCCCACTTACCCCAAGTTTCCCCCATGTCGAACGACAGGCGCGGGAACCCTTCTAATGTGCTGCCCGGGGCGAAGTGACAACTTCCCTCACCCGCCTCCTATCGGGTCCTCGACAACGGAATAAATATGTTGAGAGATATATAGGACTAGCTGATGCCCGCGACTTCTTCCGCGGATAACTATCTTTTTTTAGCCTTTAACCTGATAGGAGATCCCCTTAACGTGCAAGTGAAGGTTGCATCGAAATCTATTCAGCCGTTTCCACGTGATGCTCGAACAAATAAACAGGCAGACAGACAAACAGACAAAAGTTCTGAAAAACCATTGGAATGTATTCTGTTTTCAATTCTAAGAGCTCCTAACTAATTATTTTTTTCAAATATTTTCAATGTACAGATTTTAATTTTAACCATATTCTGCTTTATTATATGTATAGAATATAGATAGATAGATATATATTACTAGAATAGGAATAAAGGAATTCATGTGTGCTCCTTATGAATTCGTTGCCAAAAACTGGTATGTTTTGGAGGGAAAGACAGAAAAAAGAAGATATTGTGTGTGTTCGTGTGTGCGTAGAGCAGCCGCTGCGGCCAGACGCATGACTCATGAATAAGGGGCATGGACTGTTCCGAAACATGTCGAGCTATTTTCGACTTTATTGGCGTGAGTACCCCATATAAGTATTTTAATATGTCTGATACTCACTGGAGTTTTCTATATAATTAAAACGAAGTTGGAGCTGTTGCAGCTTCAATCGTCCTTGATGGTGACCAGTTCATGAGTGGCCTAGTAAGCGATAATACGGTTACCCAGATGGAAAAAGTTTTAGTCTCAGATCTCTAAACATAAAAATCAAACTTTATTAACTATTACTGAGATAAGCCCGATTGTTCACAATATTTTCCATCAACGCAAAGGGACTGGTAAATATCAAATGACGTGGTCACAAAAAAACTCACTTTTCAAACCGTGACCATCTGGAATCTGCACACCCTTACGCTACCAACTTACAAAAACCGTTATGAAGTACTTAAGGTGTCATTCCACATAGGAACCTCACGACCGTCAAAGTTTCCCATATCGGGGCAATTTCACGCGACGAGTACTTAGCTCCAGTAATGTTCTGCCGGAGGCAATGCCTGACAACTTTATCGGAACACGGGTTCGCTGTGTACTGTGCCCTGTTTGAGCGGGCGAGTAGCTGCCTAGTGGCTACAGTTTTTGTCTGGGATTAATTGAGTCAACCGTATAAACGTTACTTTGTTTAGATTTTTTGAGATTGTGGCCTGTTTTGATTGATTTTCTTAAAGATTTAGTTGCTAATCTGCTGTATCTTGGTAGTTCAAGATATTGCAAACTAATTTTGTAGTAAGGAGAATCGTATAATGGAAACGCAGGTTATGGACATACATTGTACTGTCTCGTTCAAAATTGCATGTGCATTTTGTGAATAAATTCATTCATAAATTGCCCATGCACTTTTGAACGAGCGTGTAGGGAACCCGGAGTTTAGTCTATAGCCGTAATAAAAATATCAACTAAGCTCAATGTGGCTAATTCCGTGATAGGGACAATAACGGCCCGCCTATGTTTAATATAAGCACAATACGCAGCTACCGACTCAGTCAGTGGGTACCCAGAAGCCTGCTGCTCATCGACTGAGTCGGCCTTAGCTGAAAATTAACTTGATTTGGTTAACACTTCGAAGGTGACCTAAGTAACTCCTCAGAGAAAATTGCAACCGCATCGAAAGGCTTAGTGCTCGTGAAATAGACCACGATGTCAAATCGATACACGTAGAGTCAACCAATTCCAATCGCACCTACCGTATTGTCGCTCAGGCGACGCCCCTCATGCGTGGGTCCTGTGTCAGTATGAGAGAATTGTCAAAGTGACGTTTAAATGTTCCCGCAGGACCCAAGTTCTACTAGCACCCCTCTAGCGGGAAATCGGCTCGCGGTAATCAAAATAATTCAGCAATAAAATCATCTAACAAAAACATATTATCTTTTTATCTTCCCCAACCAATTTAATTAAAGGTATCAATCAACCAATTTAATCGGAGACTGCAGTTACCGATACAGCCTTATCAGAAAATATTTTTATCTCGACTTGCCCAAATTTACGAGCTTCGACAGAAACCGGTTTATTACATTTTATTTTTAAACGTCCAAAAATTTACGGTGTCTCTTTTAGGGACAATTTATAAGACTCGTCATGGGGAAAATCTCGAAATTGTATGGATTTCTGTCGTTTATGTATTTACAATAATATAGTTATGTAGATAGAAAATAGATGTACGGTTTACTATGGCTATGAACTTGTTGTAGGAAGTGACTTTTGCTTGTCACCCGACGTTATAGTATGCGTATTGTATAATGCCTCAGGGCATGCTATCATTTACAAGAATACTCTTATCATTTACAGACTGTCCCATTTGACTAAACAATCTAAACATGAGCCTAAACGATCCCTCACAGTAGTTGTTATCGGGGAAAGGAGGGGTGATCCGTGTATAATATAGTGCCCAGGGCAAGAAATCCCGATATGCCCCATGTATCTTAACGTGTACCGACTTGTATAATACATATGTATAAACAATAGGTATAGGAGTAAACTTAAAGCTGCGTCCACACTTGTATCATCGTACTTTCGTCGCGTATCACGATCGTTAGTGTGGACGCAATTGATCGCTTTGATGATACGCGACGGAGATACGAAACGCGAAATGATACACGTATGGAATGGAGCTTAAATAAGGCAAGGCTCTAGTGATTTGTTTATTACTTGCACAGGACTTATACGTTACGTCCATGTACTTCTACGTGTAGATAATATTTTCTCTCACTTCCTTATTACATAAGCCGAAAATACGAATTAAATAGAACTAAGCCAGATTAGGTATTTTTGTTACGAAAATCAATTCGAAACACGGAACGCGAATGAAGAAGCTATTACGTAACTTAACAGGCCAATTTATTTGTATTGGCTGCGCCCTCCCTTTTATTAAATACGAGCGTAAAAATAATAAACAAGTCGAACCCCAGCTAAAGTAATTTTGATAAAACCACACGCCACCTCAACTACAGTAGGTAAACCTTATGAACACTAAGGAAGGAACACTATAGAAATAGTATGAACACTAAGATTTTATTAATTCATTACGCATCATTCAGAAGTTCAAACCGCGTGATCTGAAGGCCTAGTATAAAAATTGTACGACACTAACTCCTCGACCGCGTTAGCGTATCGGGAGTTCAAATTATGTTTGCCGTTTATTTAATCATCCGGCAACTTTCATATTTTGACCCCTCGATACGCTAACGCGGTCGAGGAGTAAATGTCGTACAATTTTTATACTAGGCCTTCTGTCTTCCGATCGATGCGCGGATGTGTGTGTTGTATCGTACAGTCAAGTGTAAAAATATGGTGGTGCACATCTTACTCAAAAATATGTCCCATAGCTCCTTATGCCGTTGTAAGAGCGTTGTACCATATTTATGAGTCGATTATGTCGAACCATATTTTTGCACTTGACTGTACCCATGGATATAGATTAAAGGAACTGGATACTCAATCGGCCGATAAAATTACGCCATAAAAGTGCTCCAGTTGCGGCACTTTTTCATATAGTCTTGTTTGGAACGTGATGTTTCGTTAAGTGCCAACAGCCCATAAAGTTTTAACAGTGTTGGTAGTTCAGTGTATGAATTTGACACTTAATGCTTACATTACTAAGCTTTTTTCCGTACGAAACATTTATCGTTTGTATCATTAACAATGCAAAATTGTTAGCTAATCTCATTTTGACACGCATTTTTTCACGTTTTTGTTCTACTTTGTGTGTTTATTTCTTTTAATCAGTCAATGGTCGTGCCATTAACAACTAGTGGATGCCCTATAATAACTATATATAATATAACCCTAACCTTTCTTTCTACCCATACGTTTAAAGTGACTTTTCGCCGGTTAGGCGAACATATTTATGTATCTAACGATATCGCCGTTGACACTTTGCTGAAGGCCTAGTATAAAAATTGTACGACATTAACTTCTCGACCGCGTTAGCGTATCGAGGAGTCAAAATATGAAAGTTGCCGGATGATTTAAATAAACGGCAAGCAAACATAATTTGAACTCTGGATGCGCTAACGCGATCGAGAAGTAAGTGTCGTGCAACTTTTATACTAGACCTTCTGATTCATTAGTCGAGCCGCGACTATGACACGTGAAAGGTAAATAACTAAATTCGCGATAGACCAGTTGTAAGTTTATACTAATGTGTACAAAATGCAAATGTTTAAGTCCTAATGCTTCAATGTCAAAACTTGCGTACCTACTATATTACACACCTATAATATACTTCAGTTTATAAACTGTCTTCGTTCCCCATCCAAATGTAATGTAATGAACAAGTCAGTCGTTTTTATGTACTTGACTATCATTATATTCAAATAACAATACCTCTTCGATACTCCTTTTTTTTCTTCTTCTTCGCGACATCACCAAAGTCCTTATAACTTTTAACTTCGTGTTTGCTCTTCAGGGATTACGTTTCAATCAATATTTTCCTGGTAAGGTATACATTTTCAGAATCTCAAGGTTCTACCTTGGCCATTATATAACGCGACTATTACTATATTCAGCTGAATAGTGATTTTTCTTTGATATCTAATTTAAAAATTTACTCTTTAAGTATTAACAGGCCTTTTTTTTTTTGTCGCAGTGGTTGAAATGCTTTTACGCATCCCCCCTCGGCCCGGGGAGACCATAAGGAGGGGGGTATGTAGGACTCGCCGTGATTCTCACAGCCCTACCCACTAAACATTCCACTGCGGCGTCATCCGTCACTACCGGGTTTATACGCCCTACTGCCGAATGAATATGACAAACAATTGAATTGTATGGCTGACAAAATATCTGACATAGCTATTTGTACGTTACGTAGGAATAGCCATACATTTGACGTGCCCCTCCCCCGCAAAAATCGGCAGACTATTTTGTATAGAACATGACAGACATTTCTAATCCAGCTGATTAAATAGTCAAAGGTTTTGAGCGGTCGAATAATGTTCATACAGACAAAATTATCATTGTTATTTGCACGCAGGTATTGCTCTTTCAAGATCACATTACACCAGATAAACATGTATTTTACGACCCTAAAGCCGTTACACGATATTCTTATCAACCTGACTGTAGTAGTTATTAAAAACTTATAATTAAACTTATAAGCCACAATAACCCGTACCTACATAATTAACTTGCTCTAGTACAACCGTAAGCCAGCAAAGCCTGCATTGTATCCGCGCAGTAAATACGACGGGCCGGCAATACGGCGGCAAATTGCAGAATGTCAGAAATTAACTCCGATAATCCACGCGACTTAGTTGATATCTTTAAAGATGTGCATTGTGCTTGTTATTTTCGAGTGCATTTTGTTCATTTTGTGATTATAGCAAATGAAATATTCAACCACGTATGGGATTAAAAAGGTTATACAACGAGTTTGTACAGTAGGTACAGATGTAGTGAAACTAGTGAATAATGATTTACTCTCGCATTTTCTTGGAAATGCGTTTTGCATGAAATTACGAGGGAAAATAATTATGTACTACATCTGCATGCCTACCACGAATATCGAAAATTGGCATTGACGGGAAAACCTCTTTGTCACTCCAATATGCAAGTGTGACAGAGATGGAGATACAAATCCGCAATCGTTCGATTTTCGTGGTATAGGTCCTGTACCTATTGTATCGTAAATAGCATACCTACACTAAGTATATAATTATTTTTGCTCATAAACAGTGTAGATACCTACAGTGAAAATTTAAATGATAATGCGATTTTTCACCACCTTATTATTCTACGTAATAAATTGACTATCGTAAACTTCTGCGAGTTGTGCGCACTGTGCGGTTTCAAAGGAATTTCCTCCCGCGGACGCTCGGGCTGTGGAATGAACTCCCTGCCGAGGTTTTCCCGGAAGATTACAGTATGGGGTTCTTCAAAGAACAGAGTGTACAAGATTTTAATGGGTCGGCAACGTGCATGTGACCCCCCTGGAGTTGCAGGCGTCCATAGGCTACGGTGACCGCTTTCCATCAGGCGGGCCGTATGCTTGTTTGCCACCGTCATGGCATTAAAAAAAACTACTTCTTCGTCGTAAATTCATCGTGCCATCGATATGACAACATTCGACGGTTGGATCGGGCAATTTTGCGCACCTAATAAATTAATACTTCGTTAATGTACAACAAAAAGTCAAAAACAATAAGTATCCCTCCTAACACTTTTTCGTTTTAGCTTCATCCTATGAGATCTCTAACAAAGCAGCGAACAGTACTTGGGATGGTTAATTTAAAAAGTTGTACTTTTAAAAAGGTGTAGTTGTACGAACAAGAAGTACTGGCACCTGCTGGGTTCCTTTTCAGTTCTTCACAAAACAAATACAATGCCAGTTTTATTCACACCTCTTGGATCGCACGCTTTTAGTCTGCGACTTTTGTTAAACGAAATTGAGATATTTTTTTTTACTACGTCGGTGGCAAACAAGCATTCCTGATGGAAAGCGGTCACCGTAGCCTATGGACGCCTGCCACTCCAGAGGTGTCACATTCACATTGCCCGTAAAAAACTTGTGCACTCATTCTTTGAAGAACCCCAAACTATAGTCCTTCGGGCAAACTTCAAGCAAGTGGAAATCGTATACAAGTGTATCAGAAATGTTCTAATTTGTGCTAACTTGCAATTCAGCCAATTATTACATAATGTGATTTCGTGTGAAATTACCTTCACCGCCAAATCCTAAGTTAATTATTTTTGTTTTATTGTTATATAAGTGGCTATGTTATGCCACAAGATATTCGATTCTGTTTCGTAAACGTTAATATGCCGCCTTGAATACTGATATAAGTAAGTAATGAAATGATGTATAGTTGTCATATTACCGAATGGTGCCCATTCTGTCCTCGTAAGGCCAAATAGAGCCAGCACCAGCAGTCACAGCTTGGGCTGGCTCTACTTTACAGTCCAGCCAAGTACTAAAAAATGAAAATTACAATTATAATATATATTTTGTATATACACCGTGTTTTTATTGATTTCCGAATTAAATTAAATTCGATACGAAGCTTTGTACGTTATTAGAAGCTACGTGGTATATATAGCTTTTTATCGAATTCGAAAAACATCTTTTTTAATATTTTACACACAATAAATGAATATTACATTGTAAAAGGTCCTTTAAAGTAACACCAAAATAAACGTCAAGTATGACAAAGCTTAACTTTAGTTATGACAGCACAAGCCAAAACATTGATCAATAGTAGATACTTTCGTAACCTTATACACTGGTTCAGCTAATTAATTCATTTATTGAATATCGTAAGAATATAGTTAATTAACAATTAATAATTCTAATACAAAATATTTACTATGGAACCCTAAAAACGCTCATTAGCCCTCTAGGTGCAAAGGTGCCCATTAAGTTAAGACACTAGTTTCTTAAAAAAAAATCGAGTTAACCTAAATAATCTCCCCTTAAAGTTAACAGAAATCAATAAAAACAGGGTGTGTATAATATACACTGTATATAAAATATATACGACGCGGTATACCCTATGACGATATAATTACTGGTATTATGTGGAATTCTAAACGACCCATTGTAATTATCACCCCAATTTAGTTTCCATGTACTTAGTCGTATTTGTTACGCATATACGAGTAGGTACTGAGTTATTCACTCAAACAATAGATTTTGATTTAAGAATTTTCACAAAGCTGGCTTCGACTTCGTGTTAAGTTAATTAAGTGATTGTATGCATAATAGCCGAATAATAAACAACCAATTACAAAAGCTAATCTTAGGCGTTGGACGCTGGAAGGCGTGCTTGCGACTTTAATTGATTAAAATCTCTTCCCGTATCAATGAGTTTTTTGGAACTTATTATGTTCGAAATATCATTTGATTTTTGAGAAAATCGGCCTAATTCCAATAACGCGTAGTTTACCCTCTGGGTTGGAAGGTCAGATGGCAGTCGCTTTCGTAAAACTAGCGCCTACGCCACATCTTGGAATTAGTTACCAAAGCCGGGAAAAAGCTAGAAAGAAGGATTGCAATCCTAAGCTAAGTTTGACTTGCATATACAGACTTCATCATCAAATCAGCTCAAATTATTATAATTGTTGTGCTTACTCAAATCCTTGTGGAGACGATACGATCAAATATCGGCATAATCGGCAACCCGTTTATTCGGCGTGCGTACTGCACTATCTGCTTCGTTAATGAGTTATAGAGACCCTCGAATTTGCCACTTGAGGATACTAAAGATACGACTTTGAATATTAAGATATGGATATTAAGAACGACTATTTACTGAATGAAGACCTCAATTTATTTAAAGATAATTACAACAGCTATTGCAGAGTTAGTAGGTACTTTTTAAGTCGGCATATATACTCAAACTCGTATTTGCAAAATTTCAGATACGAGTTAGACTAAGTAAGACAACGATATGCTGCATTCAAGATTGATAGTTCACTTGCCAGGTAATGGGATAAAATAATGACGCCCGGCGACCCCATCACCCACTGGTTTCAACCGGTGCAATCAGTCAACGCAGGGCAGCTTGTGGCGAGCTGTTAGGGAGTAGCGACCCCACGTACCTGAGCGCTCCTGGGGGACTCCGTCGTCCGACCAAGTCCTCCGCCTCTGGCTTGCCTCCGGCCGTCCAGAGTGGGGTCGCGAGAGCTGTGTTCTCGAGGGTATATGTGGAAACCTAAGTGGCGAGTTGGCTACATATTTAAAGTCCAGTGACACCTCTTTACCCCTAGCCCCCATACCGATGTTGCCCTTGAGCCATCTTAGATGTCGCTTTTTGTGGGCCCATCTTATGTGGGCGAGTCACCGTCTGCCGGAAATAAAATTGCATACCGTTTTATTAGGCAGGCGTCCGGCTCTATCCTCCATAACCCAGTATTTAGTCCACCACATTCACCTAATAGTCCAATACATTTTAGATTCTTATTAACTCTCTATAGTCCATACAACCTGACGGGTGCCGCCTGTGTGTGCCCCATGACTCGGGCAGGTGCAACATCCGCTCAGTGTACCCCTTACATTTCATTAAAGTTTGGGTATTGGTTCCGGCTCCGCGTACGCCTCCTAAAGGTCCGGAACACCATTGTTCCGTGATGGGAAAGATAACAATGATGAGTACGAATTAAATTTTGGAGCTGTTGCTTGTAGCACTGACCCATATATCTTCGTATTAATTAGTCTAACTCGTATATGAATTTTTGCAGATACGAATTTGAGTAAGTATGACGACGTTAATAAAAGGGGGTAAGGAATTAACTATGTTGCAAATGCCTCTAAATGAAGCATACCTACTTATACCTACATACCCATTGGTACCTGTGTTTGTTCCCATTATCACTAATATTGCAGGAATGTCGGCTATGCGACAATTTGTTAATTGACGAACTTAAGATACTTGACTTAATCTTGACTTAAAAAACATGAATAGTTATTAAAAATATATATGGTTTGTGCATAATAATGAATAACAAGAATACCTTAACTGATATAAATAGTGTTTATAATATTAAATCCTTAGAGAGAAACGAAGAGTGAAGAACAATTATGACCTCGGGCGGTCGCAGACGTTTCAGCTTAAAAAGAATAGTTTTGAACTAAATCCTAATTTAAATGTTTATCAACGTCTATTTGCACCGTAAGCAGCCGTAAGATTGTGTACCACGCAGCATAGATCGGCGTTATCTCAAAAAGTTAATCACGACCTCGGACTTCGCATAGCGGGGAAATGGCCAGCCATTTCATTTATATGCTAATATAGTAAGAAAGGCTCTCTTAACACTGCAAGCGCTGAAATTAAACGGTGAACTTCTACTAGTCGAAGTTGCGTCAAAAGATTACCAACTTTCGACTCGCCGTACACAGGGAGAGAATTTCACGGTAAATATTCAACTCTTGCTACACTTATTCGAACAGTTTCACGCTGGGAATGACTTGCAAATTGTTAAAAGACTATCGGACATCGTGTAAACTTCCTATTGTTGAAGAAGTTTTTATGTATAACGAAACACTTCACTCTAAGTTTCTGGTTCAAAAGAAATATTCTACGTACCTTAGGTAAATGGTTTTATTCACTACTTTTCAATATTACATATACTCATTCTATAAGTGCATTGCTAAGCTGTGGTATATCTACCACAGCTTACCTACCTCCGTGCAATAGGTAGTATAGGCATACTAGTATTGTAACATTAGTGAATTCACATTTTGTGTCGTAATGTTGATTCTTAAGATTCATCCCGGATTTGAGTCCCAGTAACAGAAACTGGTACTTACTTACCTATGCCAAAACCCAAAACTTGTCATATAATAGGAATGAGAAAGTTTTCTGCAAATGAAACTACGAAACTACTCGTATTATTGCTCTAATCTGGATTTTAGTTGAGTCAGTACTTCGCGGCAGCACCGTTTTAATGGGTCGTTACCTAGATGTACCTACACATTCGTGTACCTAAAGGTTTAGTTTCATTGCAGGCGTGCGACGAGCGGGAAATTTCCCAACTGCCAATCTTCCTGATAAATTGAGTGATGGAAACACATTACCTTCGAGTTTTGAGGTCGACTCGACATTGATCAGCCTCATGACTTTACTCTGAAATTGACCCTAAAATTCGAAGACTAAAACGGGACGGGACGGGACGATCTGTCAGTTTCTATAGAAAACGTCACGTGACATCCGAGGGCTCCGAGCTATCACGTGATTCTTTCTATAGAAATTTACACATCGTCCCGTCCCGCCCCATCCCGTCCCATCCCGTCCTGGTTATTCCAGTTATTCTTAAGGGAGCCTTACCATGCCACCAGAGTGCTACGTTTCATACAATTCAATTAATACACAACTTCGTAGCATAGCTTGGCCGGGTTGTATGTAAACGTAGCGCAGCATTGCTCAATCGAAGTGTGTTATGCAATTATCCTTCTGACCCGAGTACAATCGCCATGGGAGCGATCAATGTGTTTAAAATTATATGATCATACATTCTAACGCCGGACAACAGAGGCGTGTCCGACATATCTGAAGACTCAGCTTGCCAGTTTGTTTACATTTCATTAAGTATCGATGCCGATGTCTATATTAAAATCTAAAATCACTGTCGAACCCTTTTCAGCCCTAAAATTACCAAATAGGTGTTAAAATTCGTAATGTATTTTCCATGAATTAAGGCTTGTTTTTATTGGTGGTAATTAAGGAAAATGGAAATATTTGAGGCTGGTTATCGCTTAATTTAGTATTTAGGTCGGCTCGACTTTTAATAAGAGCTGCCCCGAATAAGTGAGTTTGGCCGAATATCGAATATTTAGCGATGCTCTCGACCGAAGCGCTCATAATTCAGATACTTAATATGTGTGACAACTACCACATTTCAACTTTCAAGTCATTATAAAACAAAATGTAATTATGACATTTGTTAAAATGTTTCTGAGCAGTAGGATAGGTGAACACTTTGCGATAGCCAGAAATATCTATTGCAAAATGCAAAGTCGTTGCTACACACATAATTTGCTACTTACGCAATATGGTTTACCTACTAGCGTAGGGCATTTGTTTTAACAGGAATATTTGTTCCTGCCTTATCGTTGTTTTCTGTATTTAAGTGTGTGTTTTCTATGTAACATGTATCTGTCTGTTATGTCGTCGTCCAGTAACGTAGTAACTACAATACAACAACAGGGGCCTTACTATAACGTTGTGGTGCATCACTACGCGCAGTCTTGCACCTCCCTAGACCAAACCTGCTCCGGGCGACGGCGGGGGCGCGACGCGCGGGCAGAGACGGCACCGCAGGAGCTCACTCGCACCGCCATCGCCGCCGGCGCAGACCGCAGAGGCTTCCCGATCGCTATTGACGCCGGACCTGTGCCACCTACTGCCCGCTCGCGCTTGTTTATCATTTACGCGCTAGCAACTATCTTACGTTTGCCTAACGTCGCTTGTTGTAGCTACTCAATACAAGTTTAAATGTGGAGTTTGCTTTAATTTATTCACCTATATAGCTCCCATAACGTCTTAACGCGATTCAGTTGACGACCTAAACTGAGTCGCTTCCATACAACTGAGCCCAAACTGAACCTGTTAAAGCCCCAGTACGCGTCACGGGCAGCTTACTTCTCAGTATCAACACACGTAGGTACTATCGTGTTCAAAATTGCATGGGCAAACTTTATGAATGAATTTATTCATAAATTGTCTATGCAATTTTATAACCGGCCAATTTTTACACGTCCTTGGGGTAAAACTTGGTCAAACACCGATTACCAACCGAACATTCGCATCTCTACTCCTAATCCTTCATGTTTGTATTAGGAATTTTCCGTGGGAAATTTCGCAGAGAACCCGCGATGCGCCCCCGGCACTCATTAAGTTATTGATTATGTTTTAGGAGGCTCCCTCTTATTTAATGCTTACAGTATTCACACATATCGTGTTAAGGCAAGCGTTCTAATTGTTTTCCTTATTGCCGAGGTGAATTTTTTTGCTTGTAATGAAATTGAATTTAGATTTTGTTGTACATTTTTTTTAATCCGCTCAAAAAGGGCGCTTGTACTTTGATTGTGTTTTATTTTATATGTTTCTTCAATAGAGATGATATTAAAATAGTGATTTTGATTGTTAGTTAAGTATGTGACAGTCTTAAGACGGAGTAGTCTGTATGTGGTAGTAAAACTTGTCATATTTTCTGACATTTATAAGTGTTTTTTATTCAGTAGCCAATACAGTTATCAAGAAAAACATAGGGACATAATACTCTTCAGTCTCCTATATATCAAAAACTATTTATATAAATAGGTTTAATTAAGAAGAAGGAAATAGGGTCTACGGCACCTCTGAGAACAACTTTTTGTATGAAGCGAGCGTAACCCCCTGCGTTCCGTGTGTTGTGAAATAAGAGCAGGGGTTCATACCCCTGCTCTTATTTCGTCTTAATTTATAATTGATATGATACAATACAACTCAACTTACTTTACAACTCGTGTTTTTCTTTTATCTTGTCTATCATACTCGGTAGTATAGCTTATTTAGATCATTCAATTCAATTGAACCACTCGCTATTCAATTTTCGAATTTTTCGCTTGCTCAGTTTTGCCCTCTTGTTTATTAAATAATACTTACATGTTTTTTTTACTTATCATGCTCAAAACGATGGACTTTTAAGTCGTGACTAGGCGACACAAAATCGCATTTTATGACGCACGAGTAATATTTATTTTAATTTAAAAAAAAAATTGTTTATTTCGGACCATATGTATCCATATCTTTGTTAGTAACTTATCCTAAATTAGGTTAAACAAGTTAGTGCTACATATGAAAGAGTAAAGTATAAAAAGAGAAGGAAAAAAAAAACTAGAAACTTATATAACTAAATACTGATTTTGGGGCTACTTGGCCCTGCCTATAACAACATACTCCCACCGCGGTGGGAGCGTACTCCCACCTTAAAGGCCGGCAACGCACTTGCGACACCTCTGGTGTTGCGGGTGTCCATGGACGACGTTAATCGCTTACCATCAGGTGATTCGTTTGCTCGTTTGCCACCTATAGCATAATAAAAAAATAAAAAACATTCACAAAATATTTTATAAACGGGCAGTCCAACACCTTAGCATGCTGTTGCTGCTGCCCCGCACTCGTTTTAGCAGTGAACCTATCCTCTTACGCCTAATGGCAAAAAGTCATTAGTTCTTGCTTCGGCGAACATACCAGAGGCACTACAGTGCTTCGGCAGCCTCAGCAGCATCCTAAAGATGTTATTATACTGCACCCTCTTATAGGCCCTCTGCGTGAAATGAATTAAATTATATAAAATTAGTCGATTGTTGTTCAGAAATGCTTCGTTTTTTTATTACTTGGAAGAAAAATAGCATCCAAGTCTAGATGGAATTGGTTATTCGATTTGAAGTGAAATAATAGCTAACATTTTCCTCACAATCCAAGTAAAAAGCACAGTGTACACCTCTGGCATAAATAGGTACCCATTTTATCCTCGACTACTATATTGACCATATTATTGAAACCACAACAAGCCATGATAACCGAAAAAAACAACATTCTATTAAATCTGTACGTTGCACAGCCGGTCCTGACGTCGTAGGATCTTTAAAAGCAATGGAATCCAATAAACTGATCCATCTTTGGAACATGGCATCAGGGCCTAATGAAATCCTTGAATATCTTCAAAAACTTTGTCCTACTGGAAACTGCACAGTGGACGAGCTTAAGCCTAAAGGCGACTACAGATCGTACAAACTTACAGTTCCCGAAGTTTATTTTGATACTTGTCTCTCTGCTGGTACCTGGCCTATAAACGCTAGAGTTAAGCCTTGGACTTTTTTTCGAGACCACTGCTACCGCAGAAAGTAACACTCATTACATAGCCCACCGCTCTCTTCGTCTTAATATAATTTACCAGAATGTTAGAGGGTTAAAGACCAAGCTACAGCATTGGAAACATAACCTCTTATCTCAAGAAGCAGATATTATTGCAGTCACCGAGACCTTTCTTGACGGCTCCGTTGGAGATCCTGAAATTTGTCCAAATGGATGGAGTATCCTTCGCCGCGACCGCCTTAACCGACGCGGAGGAGGAGTCCTGCTCGCAGCACGGCCCGGCATTACTCTGCAGCGGCACGTCGAATTGGAAACAGAAACCGGTGAAGATCTATGGTGTTCTTTTTACATTAGTAATATGATGTTTAATTTAGCTGTTATCTACATACAACCCCACTCTAAAGACAGTACTTACATGAATTTATTCCATACAATAGAATCAAATGTTGACAGTTTGCGTGGGCGTACTATACTCTTAGGTGACTTTAACCTAAATAGTGCAACATTGATTGTGAGTACTTATTACTCCTATTTTTTGAATTACTGTGATTTAATGGATATAAATAATATTCAAAATTCACACGAAGGTAAACTTGACGTAGTCCTGGTGCAACAACATTGTCTAGCAATTGTTCAAAAGATCCCTGGCGGCGGCCTGGTGCCCCATGCTGATGCGTATCATCCGCCCCTTGACATTTTAATTGACTATAACATTTCTAGGCCTAGGAACATATCATCATATCTTGACCCAAGTAATCTAGATACAATAAGAGATTGGAATTTTTCCAAGGCCGATTTTAACCTACTTTACTATCGGCTGAAACATAGTGACTGGTCTCTTGTTTACAAAGCAACCGATGTAGATAATGCCGTTACAGCTTTTTACAGTGTCTTGTATGACATATTTGATAATTGTATACCCAAGAAGTTAAGATCTCATAAGAAGTCAAGGTCTTATCCTGTCTGGTATACGTCTGAAATTATTACACATATTTCCAAAAAAGCCTCCCAACACAAACTTTGGAAACTGACAGGTGATTTAAAGTATTATAATTCATTTAGTCAGTTGAGAAGTCTTGTCAAAAATCTTTCATCAAAAGCATATGAAAACCATATCAGAATAGTAGAACAAAATGTTAGAGTTAATCCCCAGCAATTTTGGAAACATGTTAAGAACCTAAAATCTAAAGCTGTTTACTCCGCCACCCTTTCCTACAAAGGGCAAGAACATAAAGGCGCAGACGCTGCTTTGGCATTTGCAGATTTTTTCTCCAGTGTCTTCCTACCAGTTATTCCATCACTAGACGCTGCTATAGCCATAAAAAATGACATTTCCCACTCTGCATCTCGAATTGATGTAAATGAAATTTCTTTGAATGAAGTAGATGCTGCGATAAATAAACTACGGCCAAAATGCGCTGTAGGCCCTGATAATGTACCTCCATATATTATTAAAGCTGGTAAAGAGTTTCTTGTCCACCCCATCCATTTTATTTTCAAACTTATTCTCAACACTTGCAAGTATCCTACCCTGTGGAAAATTACCCGAGTAATACCCATACCTAAGACCAAAGACTCTTCCAAAGTCGAAAATTATCGGCCTATTGCTATTCTCTCCTGCCTACCCAAACTCATAGAATCCATTTTACACAATAAATTATCTCTCCAAATTGGTCCATACCTTACTGACTGTCAGCATGGTTTTCGTTCGCGGCGATCAGTTAACAGCAATTTGTTATCAATCGTAGATACAATTTCACGATATTTAGATGTAGGCTCCCAAGTAGATGTTATTTATTTTGACTTCCAAAAAGCCTTCGACCGCGTGGATAATGACATTCTTCTGGGAAAACTTACTTCTTTAGGCTTTACTCCTAAACTCCTTCGGCTATTTGCTGACTACTTCAGTGACCGTCAACAATTGGTTCGACACGGTTGTTATGTTTCCCCTCCTTACCATACCCGTTCTGGCGTAAGTCAAGGTTCTATCCTTGGTCCGCTGTTTTTTATTATAATGGTAAATGACCTTGAGGCTGTAGTTCGCCATTCTAAATGCCTACTTTACGCAGATGACTTAAAACTCATACGGCTCGTAAATGATGTTACCGATTGCGCCCTGCTACAAGATGATATTAATGCTGTACACAGTTGGAGTCTAAATAACAAATTGCTTTTTAACCTAACAAAATGCAGTGTTATGACTTTTTCCCGTAATCGATGTCCTCTGCACTACATCTATTCCTTGGGAAACTCGGCAATTACTCGCGTAAATTCCATTAAAGATCTTGGTATTGTCTTTGACTCTAAGCTTACTTTCAACCAGCATATCATATCACTTGCAACAGATTGCTTCAAAAGGCTTGGTTTTATTACCCGCAATACTAAAGATTTTCGTGATCCTACCGTCTTCGACATGTTATACACAGCCTTGGTCAGAAGCAAAATTGAATCAGCCTCAATTATATGGAACCCCCATGAAAAATCTTATATCCTTCTTTTAGAAAAGATTCAAAAAGCATTTCTTCGTATCTCATATAGAAAAAGGTACGGGTACTCCTCTACCCTACTAAATACCTACTCGGTATGTTAGGCTTCAATTCGTTAGAAGTCAGGCGAAATACTGAGCTTCTTTCCACAACTTGCCAACTTCTAAAAGGGGAGTCTGATTGTTCAGACCTGATTGCCAGTATGTGTAACATATTTGTTCCTGATAAATACCTCCGAGGCCGTAGTCACTGTCTCCTTGCGGAGGTGACAGCCCATACTGTGGCGCACAAGCACTCTCCACTCGTCCGCGCGCAGGAGTTACTAAACAAGTTGTTATCCGTTGCACCTGACTGTGACTTGTTCTTTTTAAAGTTGCGTGAACTACACGCCTTTTTTCTAAATTTTTGTGAATGTCACATTTAATATTAGGTTTAGGTCTATATGCTTATGTTAATTTATATTTAATTTATTAGCGAAATGGTGATAAGATAACTGTAATGTTAATGAATATTTGTTCAATAAATAAATAATAATAAATAATAAATTATACATACATAGCTCGACTATTAAATAGTAGATTATATAGCAGTCTATATAATCTACTATTTAATAGTCGATATAAACTCGATGCCAATTGATCGGTTTTCCTTTCACGGACACGCACGGTCGTCACTGATCGAAATGAAGTTAATGATGACAGTTTAAATGGCGATTCCTGCTATTAGTTAATTTAATCGTCATTCAGTCGGTTGTTCACGAGCCACACAGTTTTATATTATAAATTCTATAAAGGTATTTAATTGAGGGTTAAACATGACGAAGCATAAATGTTAAATTAATGCCTTTATCATTCTCTTTGAACGGGACATTCGAAAATTTAAAATTACGTATTACACGGTATTTAAGTCGTCTTGACCTGTATTTGGCGCTTCGAAAACGGGACCTGAATTCTTGTAGTGACTAAATATAGGTACCTACGTAGTGTAATACGTAACATGATCATAATAAGTCATTCTTAAAATTATATGACCGCGGTCAATCTCAAGTAGAGCCGGGTTTACTGAATGACAAGGTCCATTAAAGGACCGTACCGCTTTTAGTCTACATTGCGAAAGGTCTAGAAAGCAAAATGGCTACATAACTTTTTTCGGGGCTCTATTCGGTGTGGTTTGGGCTTCGACCATTTTAAGATAACCAACGGATATGTTTTTGGTACAGTCGCCATCATATATATCGGAACTGCCAAGATACTCACAAATATCTGAACATGCACTCTAACGCTTTTAACAATAGTCGCGATAACCAAATCGAAGCTATGGTTTAAATACTTAAAACAAAGATACCTTAATGCTGTAGAGTGCCTTACACGCGCAAAATGTAATATTTAATGTGTCTACACGGCGATATATATTTTATGTAAATACGTAAGTTGAGTTAATTTGTACCATCCATCAATGTCTCTCCAGTTACCCGTATTGTTATTCTTGTTCAATATGTGTCCTCGAAGAGGAAAATATATAATGTCTTTCTTAATTTTGTACCTACATCGCGCAAGTGGAGCTGGAGTTGCGACATGAAAGCGAAACGTAACCGTTATTTTACATCAAAACAGTTTCAACAATAACCATACAAATTTTAATTTCGGTTTCCTACTGATAGAACTGTCTGGCCAATGTAAGTAAGTAGCCAAGATGCCAATTGCTAACGCTCGGTCGCGAACGAAACGCAACTGTCATTGTCACACTAATAAATAAGATAGAATAATGGAGACAGATGACTATGATACGTTTCGGAACGTGAGCGATTGGCATCTTGGCTACGCACGCAGAGTATAGTTTGTCAGTGCGTCACTATTACCAAACGAAACGAAACTATATCCATACCGTTTTCGACAAAACTAATAAAACAGTTATATGTGGCAGTATAAAAACAGCTATATCTTAACGCGATTCAGTTTAGGTTCAGTTTAGTCTCAGTTGAGCGACTCAGTTTATGTTATCAACTGAATCATGTTAAGACGTCATGGTAAGGCCCCTGTTCGTTGTTCTCAGTCTCACAACAAACGGTTATTCCGTTACGTTACGAGTAAATGTGTTTCATAACGCTTATTGGATAAAACGCTCCGCTCTACGCATCAGGCGTTCGAGTTAGCCCGTAATGGTTGATTATACTTTTAAATTACAAAAATGACAAAAATCTGTCTCCTTATTTCATATTTAGAATGTTCAGGACTTGTGAAATATCAGGCAAAATGAAGGTGTCGTGTTACTATGAGTCGTTATTTTTTTAATGAAACAAATAATAAATAGCAGAAAGGAGCCTTTTATTTTATTCTTACACTCGTATTCCGATTATATTTCATGCTTCAAATAATTGCTTTTCATGCTCTGAGCAATTATTATTTAATTTGCTGAAAGAAAAATATATTTAGTTGAAAATTTCAAAGCTATTTGTCTAGACATTTTTTATTGAGATTGAAATTATTCATTCCATTATACCATGGCAACATTTAGATGATTGCTTGCTTAACTTTCTTATTGGGCCAAACTTACCGCAAGCGAACTTGAACCACACGGGTATGTAAATAGCTTTTAGAAACATAAGTTCAGTCAACTGAAAGATATGAATACAGCCAAAGTGCCAAAAATATGTATACTTGACTTTGACTGTATTCATATCTCTGTAATTGACCGTACCTACCTAATTATATTTTTATATGACAATTCCTTACGTAGCCTTTCTTTCAAATGTAAGTAAGTAGTAGTTTAATGCAAATACAATGCAAAGTAGATTGCACAAAACAGGATATGCGTTTGCAAAATGGAATAAATAAGTAAATAAGTGGAATAAAAAAGTGTATAGTACAAATGTATCGTGAACTGGAGAAAATATATCCTCATGGTTAAAAATGTAAGAAGTTGATAAATTCTACAGATTTATCAATGTTTTCCTACATGACCTACATTTTGAGACATTGCATGTCTCAAAATGTCTCAAATGGTGCTCTAGACAGCAGCGAGATAAGCGACTTCTACGACTTGTTCTGTTTAACGAGGAATCCAGAAGAACCGGCAATATTCAATAATAAATTGAGCATGGTATTTACTAAAATCCTTTTTAAGTTCGCTTATCAACGGTTAACTACGAAACCCTACACTGAGCATGGACTTGGGCGGTTTCTTTTATCTTTAAATTACCACCCACCACCTTATTACCACGAAAATAACACCTGAACGTTTTGAAAAATTAAACGTATTTAATGTATTGTACCATTAAATGGAGAAACGGCCAATAATTCTATAACTCAAAACAATTATTTCATGCAATACCAACCATGCTAAAGTGTAACTCAATCATTTGACCAACACCTCGTTGAACATAACGTTTGTTCAACTATGCACTCTGCTCAAAGCACTTCAGTTCAAATTATGATGAAACTATAAGTAATTTTAACCAACTGTTTAATATATATCATACTCTGATCTTAATTTTAGGTAGCAAAAGAGCCAAAACTTGAATTAATACCGTATAATCTATACCTTAATAAAAGTCCTGACTGCCTGAAAATAACTTAAAATTGGTAGATTTTGACTGATTTTTTAATAGAGACTTCTCAATAAAATTTGACTAAAATACATTACAAATAGTATAACAAAAACCCTGTTTAAGATAGTAAAAGGCAGACATTCTTATGATTTGCATTAAATCATACCGAAATAGTAGATTAGGTACTTAGGTACGTACCGAGGCCTGTAAGATAATAAATGTCTTAGATCTTGTGTAATTGTCGTCCGAAGCGAAACTGGTCGACAAACATGTGATCTGAGGCTTTCTTATTTACTGGCAAAGGTCTGTACACAATGTTTCTGCTCGACGCAGTCGGCAAGCGGCCTGCAATAGCTGCTTGCCGGCCGGACGGCAGAAAAAGTACCTAGTAATTTTATGAGGGTTTTTAAGGGATAAGGACTTTAAAAAAAGACATGGAGGGTTTATACTTTTTAACGCTTGAACGCAAGACCTTTTGCATATATTTATGAATGAGACGTACTGAAATAAAACCTAAACCTGAACGTTTTGTAATTTAAAACGCATTTTAATAATACCTGAACCATTTCATAAAGATTAGCTGGCTGTCTAACAACTCCAAACAATTATTTCACGCTCTACCAGCCATAATACCTTTAAAGTGTAACTCAATAATTTCAGCAACCATTCGTTGAACATAACATGTTCAAACATGCACTCAGCTCAAAGCATTCTTGCACACACACACTTCAGTTCCTGTTGTCAATGAGGGAATAAAATTTCCGAAGCCAGTTACGACTGACACATCATTACGTGACTGAACCTTTTCACCCTCTGTATCGGAGCCTACGACTTCAAATTGTGAACGTTAGAAACGTATCTTTGACGGTGCTTTGAAATGAGACACGATATTGAACGTTTACAATGTGTGCATTTGAGTCTGAATCTTTGAATAGGCTTTGTTACGATTTTTGAAGCCCATTTTATGTTTTAAGGTTGCCTCACATTAGTTTTTACGCATGAATGCTTGCGTTAACCTTTAGTCACGCCTGAAAGCAGCATATGAAAGAAGTGGAATACCTTTAGGTTGACAATCATTTAAAAGATAAATATGCCTTAAGTCAGAGTGGTGATAGCTGAAGTGGGACTGGGTTTAGCCACATCTGCCGCTTGCATCCAAATATATGGGCTAGACGCGTAGACGTCAAGTGGAGGCGGACGGCGGAGATGGTGGAATGAGCTAGACACCTTCCTCCTGAACAACACACCCGATCATAGGGAGTTATGGAGATCCAAGGGCTTTGCCTAGCAGTGGGACACCCATACAGACGAGGAAACAAAAGATACCGTCGCCCCAGTCCACCGAAATATGTTTCGCAGTCAATAATCCTACTGTAATTTTGTTAACATACTCGATTCTTTATACCGAAACTGAATGTAAATAGCTTCTTTCCTTATAATTAAACGAAATATCGACTTACGGATTACTCGAAAGGGACGTTTAGCCCTCGGCGTTTCCCATTTCTTTACGCCTGGAGTTGCTCGTGTACCTATACATTTACTCGGGTCCACGAAATGAGGAAAAAAACGAGTGGGATATTTTTAATAATATCTGCACAGACTGAGGTGTAGGGCTAAAATGGCAGCGCCGGAATTAAAGTCTCAGGCGGCTTGATTAAACTATGGCATCGTTTTATTTTCCAGAAATTCCGTCGTGCTCTCAGGTCGGTAGATGGAAACGTAGTTAGGGATTAAAATTAGTTTGGCCCGAGGAGCAGCGGCATAGAAACTAACTGTATTTACTCTCCAGTATATTAACTACCAACTTTACTCAAAACGTACCTACCTACAATTTGTATAAACAATTAAAAACCTGAAGCACAAAACTCTTAGCGATTCCACTCTGAATTCCGCCTCCAGTCCTCATGAATTCAGTTTTATTAATCCCATCGTGCGTATAAAGAAATCATTTGTTTTTATTTTATCCAATTAAAGGGAGCGAAGGAGGAACAAGCCAACACGGGAGGCAAACAAATCCGAATGACGTCTCTATTACTTAACGCTTTCTCTCCTGCTTCAGCGGCCCTAGTTATTTCTTAGCAGCTACCGCACCTGAATGCACCTTATGCGTTGAAGATTAGAGTTTACTTTCGAATGATTCCGTCTGCTGCATTGTAGCAACTCAATATTATTAATCTCCGAGTATATACAAATAACAACAGTTTGTGGGTGTCATTTCGTACAGACAAATCCGGCGAATTGATCTTAATAAGGGGCAGTATCCCCTCGGATGCTCGCGGGCCGCTCGTATCGGATATCTTTGGTGCAATATTACTCCGGCCGGTAAGCTTCCTATATTTATAGAGGTTGTATTGTGGACTTGCTTACATTTGGAAAAGTTGGTTTCAGAAGCCTCTTAGGAAGTTCATGAGGAAGTTCTGTCAGGTCGGAGACATTTGCCGCTATTCGTTTCAATTAATTAGATTTTTTTCGGTTTGCTTTGTCTCTTCTTTTTTGTTTTGGTTCCTTTAATCCAGCCAAATCAGTTCTTGACGATCACGGCACGAACATAATAAATGCATTAATTTTAAAAAGATGAAGGAACTGAAGGAGCGCCCTGTCGTTGGCACAAGTGTCCTCCTCTGAGATCTCGAACTTCGTGCGCAAAATGTATGTACTTATTTATAATATACCTAAGTAAGGTGAGATAATATATTTTATTATAATATATTATCTTACCTCTCCACAGACAACATGGTCATGGTCTAAGGACAATCACGTAGAAAAAGGCGATTATCTTAACCCGCCTGTTCAGGAATTATTAATTTGCTTTAGCAGGGCTAAAGACTGTACACGATAAAATCTGCATGCACGATTCGGTCTATTTCTAATGCCACTGCTGATTGTCAATCCATAACTTTATACCAATGAACGGAATATATAATACTAAAGAAAAACAATAAAACCGTAGTAAAACCTCAGGGTGTGGATAAGTTTTCGACCTATAAATCAAACAGTGCCTATGATTTTTTGTCCAGCAATTTTTGAAAATAATCAACGGTTTTCTTTGACAAATGCACACAATAGTTACGATTTTTCTTATTAGGATATCCTCCTACTAAAATATTACCATTACTACCTGTTTTCCTTTAGCGTAGTCCTTTTTTTAAAGGGTCGGCAACGCGCATGTGTCCCTTTGGAGTTGCAGGCGTCCCTAGGCTACGGCGACCGCTTACCATCAAGCGGGCCGTATGCTTGTTTGTCACCGTCGTAGTATTAAAAAAAGTAGTTTAGATTAATTTTAATGTCGTTTTCATATATTTATTTTAGTTTATTTTCTTGTTTTATATTTAATGTATTTTATTCCAATAAATGTTGGTAAATATTTATTGAAAATATATGTATATATTCATTTTATTAGTGTAAAATTACGGGTTTACAATTAGCGGTGGTTTTGGAAATAGACCGGATCGTGCATGCCCAGATTTTATAGTGTACAGTCTTTATGTATGTAGTACCTACCTAATTCCATTAAGACGCATTTCTCAATAAATCGTTGAATGGTTTAAGGATGACTCACACTAGTACGGGACGGGACGAGGCAGGACGGGAAAATCTGTCGATTTCTATAGAAAGAATCACGTGATAGCTCGGAGCCCTCGGATGTCACGTGACGCTTTCTATGGAAATTGACAGATTTTCCTGTACCGCCCCGTCCCGTTCTAGTGTGAGTCATCCTTTAATCGGAATGCTAATAGCCGGTTGAAACAACACAGAAATCTTACAGGAGACTCGCAACGTACTCATATTATATTTGCTCAGCCAACTCGCGACAGCCCTAATGAAAGCATTTTCTTTGATCCGTTTGACAGAATCTAAGCAAAACATTGGTCTGAGCCTTTCAAACATATGATTATAAATATTTCAAACGGATTGTATCAAATACGTTTAAAAAAAGACTATTAGAATAAATTACATTTAAACTCGTTGATGTTTTAATAATATGTACCTAACCTACTCACTAACCGCCAAGGATTTCTTGTACCGCTACGCCGTAGCGTACGCTGAATTGATTGAGTCAAGCTTAGTAAAACTTTCTCATATCCCTGTCGTATTTACAGTAAACTCAGTTAATTTGAAACAGAAAATTAGATCTATATCCGGCATTTCCTGGAATGAATTCCCAGTAAACTGGATATTATTTTAATACATTCATTCATACTCGTTTGACGTAGAATAGAATATATCCCTCTTTAACTCATTCACGGCTAACGATTTCTTGTAGCGCTACGCCGTAGCCGATAACATGCATTTCCCGCTTTGTAGCGAAAATGGTGCGTAGAGGCATGTCGACAACGCGTCGTCATGGGCTCTGAATGGGTTAATATCTACCTGAATGACTTTTCTGTCTGACATACCATTTTCGAGCCAGACGCAAAAAACAAACTTGGCTCTCAAAAGTCAAGCTCAACTCGTGGAATTGTGCAAACTCAGTTTAAACGTCTTTGGGACCTAATGAAGATATTCAAATTATATCCAGCTGGGCAATTATCTACTTTTCTTGGCCTATAAAGCAACTGCGAGTTTATCTAATTAGTGCAAACACCTTCTACTTGACCGCATTTCTCTAACAAATAATTAGAATATTAATAACACGTAAGGCTTTATATTAGCCCAACCAGCTACCACACGTACCTAGATATGCTCTCCTAAATAGATGAACGTGTAATAATTAATACAGAAACTGTTGGTCCTTCCGCCAGCTGTCGGACAAGGGCCGGCTCGGACGCCGCGCGCATAAACGCTCCTTAATGATTTCCGCAGTTGCAGTGACCGGCGGGACGGATGCTACTACGACGACTTATTAACTCGCTGATGTGATATTCGATTTAGTATACGTCTATTTTGTCATAACGATTTTTACTGCATTTCGCTCTAAGGTTTTGAAGTGTTTATCGTCTGCATATCTACGAGTATATGTACTCGTAGATATGCTTTATACTTTAGGAAAACGGTAACGCCAATAGAATCAAGATTGGTGACCTAATTTGATCGTTACCGCTGTTTACCGAGCTTCGGAAAGCAGGCATGTAAAGGAGCAAACAATAATAGTTATACAGCCTTCGGGCTTGAAAACTTTTGGTTGCCAAGTGGAGGCAACTCTTTTTTGGCTTCTTGTTGTTTGTTAAAGGTCACGTGGCAGTCGGTTCCTTGGAAACTAGTTACTACCCTTCTTGGAATTCTTTCTCGTCGGTTCATGTTCGAAACATCGGGACTTCAAAGATTTATGTATTATGATAATAATAGATTACGTACCGAGGCCTGTAAAGTAAGAAATGTCTCAGATCTTGTGTATTTAATTGTCGACAAACATGTGATCAGAGGCTTTCTTATTTACTAGCCAAGTTCTGTACACTATTTTTCTGTTTACCGTAGCGGCTTTCAATTGGCTGCTTGCCGGCCGGAGGGCAGAAAAAATAATTTTCGGGCCGTTGAAAAATGCTTGATTTCGAATTTAATTATTTTCATTTTATAGGAGATAGATGTCCGCAATTTTAGTTTATCTTATCAGTAGGTACAGTTTACTTGTTACTTCCCCGGTCAGTAACTGTAAACTTACCAACATTATTTAACTCAAAACACCGTGACGGAGTGTTCAAACTGAAAGCTGTCTTCGCTGAAAAAAGGTACTCTGACACGGTATTTTCTAGAAAACTATTGAAAAAAAAAAACGTTTTCTATTTGAAAAAAACGATTAAATTGTCTACTTCATAGGCATATGTTGTTTTTTTAATACCTACTTTCAATTGTTATCATTTTACTCAAGATCAAAAATCCGAGAAATCGAATCGCATTTCACTCTCGGTAAAAAATTAAAACGGCCAATTCAAATATAAAACGGGTGAGCCTGCACAAGCTTGTATTTTTCCATTTTTTGTCACATGGATCAACAAAATCATCCACCACGCAGCAGTAACTCACTAGATTGCACCGAACAGAACATAAATACTTCAATTTGTTCACTCCAACTGATGTATGTGGCGAAACTACGAGCGGCTTAAACGGATCACAAAGTTATAACAATATTTATCACGTACATTGTAACCGGTGATAAATGTTCGCCATTATAGCCTCTACCTGTCTGACATGGAATTTCATTTAAAGAAGACCCTATATTACCGTTCCGCTTGCTAATTTTGTATGTCTATGAATCATGTTTATGAGACAGGGACATTTTTGAGCGTGTGCAAGCATATTTGGAAACTGTTAGGAAACTCGTTCTGGGAGCGCTTGCCAGGTTATGTATTTACCTGAACATGCAGTGTAGAAAATTTCATGTTATAAACAAAGTTTTATATATATATAACTTTAACATAGTTCTAACTGCGTTCATTTATTACTACTTGAATTCACGCAATCATTTTCGTAACTGTAGCTATTTTACGATTTTCAAACTAAGTACATAGACACAGTGAAACATCAAGTCGTGGTTATTAATTAATTTAGTAGTAGTCGTAAAACACTTTATTGTAAAAAAACAGAAAAAAGCATAACAAGTAAAATAACACGATGTGTCATGTGTACAAAGGCGAACTTATCCCTTTTTAGGGTCCCCGGCCCAGTGGAAAAAGTATTATTATTATTATTTTAAACTTTATTGCACATAAAAAAGTGTACAAAAGGCGGAATTAATACCTTTGGGCATTCTCTACCAGACAACCATAGGGCTAAATAGATTTCTGTAGTTATCCAATCCAAATCACACATTTTTACAAATAACTTCTTATATATAAAACATATCGACTGCATTCGTGTGCAAATATGTCAACCACTTTTTTCAGCATTCTATGTCCACATTTTATAATTTATTATATTCTTACCATTGTCAAATTATTTCAGATTTCTGCTACCTATGGAGTATTGCTGCCATCTTTGGGCGGGAGCACCTGGATACCAGCTGGGCCCCTTTGACTCGATCCAAAGACGTGCTGTCCGAATTGTCAACGATCCCAAACTCACGAGCGATATCGAACCCTTAAGTCTAAGGAGAGACTTCGCCTCCTTATGTGTATTCTATCGCTTGTACAATGGATTGTGCTCTGAGGAATTGTTTGATATGATGCCAACGGCTGCATTCTACCACCGCACCGCTCGCCGTCGGCAGGGTGTTCACCCGCATACCCTGGAGCCTAAATGGTCTCGTACCGTGCGGTTTATGAGGAACTTCCTCCCGCGGACGCTCCGGCTGTGGAATGAGCTCCCTGCCACTGTTTTCCCAAAGGACTACAATATGGGGTTCTTCAAAAAAGGAGTGTTAAAGTTTTTAAAGGGTCGGCAACGCGCATGTAACACCCCTGGAGTTGCAGGCGTCCATAGGCTACGGTGACCGCTTACCATCAGGCGGGCCGTATACTTGTTTGTCACCGTCGTAGTATTAAAAAAAAAAAAAAAAAACCTCCGAAATTGTACCATTGAATAACAGGCAAATTCCCTCTACCCATCATCCGGCTTCCAAAATAGTAATTGAATCAAACTAATTAGATATAATACACGCAATATCAAA
Source organism: Lathronympha strigana (assembly GCA_949128165.1). Lineage (NCBI taxonomy): Eukaryota > Metazoa > Arthropoda > Insecta > Lepidoptera > Tortricidae > Lathronympha > Lathronympha strigana. Next base: position 22,328,613 of record OX421905.1, read on the forward strand.
AGTTTAATAAATTATCAAACCGTTTTGATAATCAATTACTGAAACCACACATAATTGTGGTTATCATCTTGGCTTTCACGGTACAAGTCCTTAACGGATTCGCTAAAAACACCTAGTTACGGAAACTGTCTCGCAAATAGTAAATTATTTATTGAATCGAGGGAAGGTTTTGAACACAATTCGCAAATGTCACAAACTGTCTATTTTTGGTTATATTAATAGCGATATCTTTATTTTTTTAAATAAACTCCTAAATGTCATCCACTGGGCCGTTTACCTTAAATCTATATTGCACTTAATGCCTTAGGGCATTCTCTACCACAACACGACGTTATGGAGAGACTAGTAACTAGTATATAATGAATCGCTTCAGGTCCAGGGGACGCTCCCCATTGTGTTGCAGTTCGTTCGTTTGTCTATATGCCTCTCTATCGCTCGAATACGGTATGCCCTCTGTGCGAGCGGAATGGCACTAAAAAAGTCTGTTCAACGACCTCTATGACCACGACTACTCTGCCAAGAGTACACGACTGACGAGAAGATTCTCGACCAGTCAACCAATAGGCTAAACCAGAAAAATGGAGTTTTTGACAGGTTTCATTTACATTACTTACATTCTTTTCAAGCATAGTTTCTACGTCTATTACCTACTGATGTTGTCATAATACTTGCGATCGATTTGAGTATAAGGTCTCACCTTGTCGATTGTTGATAAGGCTCATTTCTAAATAAATATGTATGGCACGCGCAATGCGCTAGTCTCTTATCGGTAAGCGACAAATTGGTAGCTTTCACTAAAACGATCTCGAACATCTTATAGACACAAATGTGTGAACCGTACATCGCCAGAGGATGATGGGTACTTACTCGGGCACTTTAGTTGAGTACTGATATGAATATTCGACAAACATTATATCGTTGATCGTCAAAGTCAATGTTGTCATAGCGCTGCATATTAATGTCAGTTTATGATGTTTACCCGAACACATTACGTATATTGCCCGTTCATGAGATTAAAACTAGTCTGGTTAGACGCTTTTATTGACCGAGCGAGCGAAGCGTCTCGTATACCTATTCCTCGAAGACCTCCGCAGTTTGTATAAGAAGCCTTACAGTTCTGAATTTTGAACGGAGGAAACGTAATCAAGTTACATTTTTCGGTTTTTAGGTCGTATCTTCTGATTGGACAACTTTTCCATGAATGATGTACCGAAAACAGTTTCCCTGATAGCTTTGAAACGAATGATTTTCCATGAAAATCCGCCAAAGAGTTTTCCTCCCAATGACAGCATTTTAACCGACCGATAGATTCTGTATTACTTCATCTCAGAAGCGTAGGTAGCAAGTTGAAATTAATACCACATACACAAGTCTGCGGTCCCTTGAAACTGTGAAAAAAAGAAACCTCTACGTCAACGCAATCAAAAGATACGGCCGTTTATTGTTGCGTTTCCCATACATTTGCAATGGGAATCAAAATGTATAAGGGTATGTTCGTTAACCTAGAATCACAAAGTCTGTAGTGTTGTGTACCTAAGTACGGGAGAAAATCCGAAAACAGTATAATTGCCGCACGCTGAGAGCTCCGTGCCACCAGTATTTTTAAGTAACTAAGGTCATAAATGGGGGGCATCCTTTGTGCGGAACCCTCGGTGGGCGAGTCTCACTTGCACTTGACCTGCACTGTTGGACCTTTTTGTAATATATAAGACCTACTTGTACGCAGTTTCTGACAATAAATGCATCTCTCTCTCTCTCTCTGACCGGTTTTTTTATCGTTCATTTCAGTTTAGCCTTGAAAACTTGGCTATGTCAGATAAGCTAGTTTTTATTTAAACTCCAAAGCCGCACTACTTTCCTGGGAGAGAATAAAGAATGACTCACACCTGTGTGAGCAAGTACTAAGGTGCTGGCACCAATTATGAACACATTAATGTGACAGGCACCAGTGATGGACACTTCATTCTTAATTCAAATATCACATGCTTGTCAATTGATTGATACAATATAAATGTATGAACCTTATTTCCTCATAATAAGAGTGAATGTACACATTACTGGTCCCTTGTCCATTACTGGTGCCGCCAACCTACTAAGTCCTGTACAAGTTAAAACAATTAAGCTCACATTCATATTTTAAGCGTACTGGGTGTAACCGTTTGCCTTTGAAGTCAGTCGATACATAGTATAGGTATAGTCATGTAACTACAGTCATATTAAAATGTTAAACGATCATAAATCATTGAACAGCCCTCATATCAGGCCTTGGCCCGTCAAACTACACAACTGGAAGTTTCCCTTCAAACTTGAAAGGTCGAGGGTGACGCCAATAGTGCTTATGGAAATACACATTTATTGGGGACACACTATTTCAAGCCTATTTATGCTCATTGTTAATATTCGTAGGTTCATAAATTCAGGCATACAAACAATTTATGATTTGAAATAGTACATTGTATATTAAGGGCGGTACACAGGAAATTACGAACGATTGTGAAATAATTTTACACGAGTTCGTAATTCTTGTACCGCCCGTGATACATACAATGTTTTTCATTGCGTTTGCGAGGAAATAAATAAACACCACTAAATAAACACACTTACCAGGCAGATAAATAAACAATATTTATTAGCGGTAGTGTTGCTGCGTACATGGTAAATATTTGGTTTATATATGAGATAGAGAATAGGACGTAACATATCATGACATCCAATGAGACAGACTAGCGCTTAACCGAATAAATTTTTAGGGTTCCTTACCTCGAAAAAAAATACGGAACCCTTATAGGATCACTTTGTTGTCCGTCCGTCCGTCCGTCCGTCGGTCTGTCAAGACCCTTTATCTCGGGAACGCGTAGAGGCAGCAAATATAACTGTGTACCACATACACAGGTCTGCGGTCCCTTGAAGCTGTAAAAAACCAAACTTCTACGTCAACGCAATCAAAAAATACGTTCGTTTATGTCGCATTTCCCATACATTAACAATAATCAAAATGTAGAGGAGGGTAGATTTTGTTTTTAAATTATGTGCGTCCCTTTTTTTCGGTATGAAAAAAATAGGGAGGCATATAAATTTAAAAAAAAAATACTGCAGCCTTGGCTTGTCAGACTTATGAAAATCCATATGAGCAGTGTTCTTATGGAACACCATAGATAAGGTTATAATGTATACTTTTTTAATAATGCTATCAGTCATCTAATTGACAGATATAAGTGCTGGAGAAGAAAAATGTATATTACATAACATATTTTACAGTAAAGAAAACAGTAGGTAGAATGTAAGCTTTCAGAGCATAAGGGGTTTTAATGTATCCTCCAAGTTTACTAGTGATTAAGTAACGAAGGGGTACTTGCCGATCGTTACTCGAGTGCTATGAAACCCTTGGCAGGGAGGTCTTGCGACCCCTCGGTCTGTTAGTTACGGTTTATGACGGTACAACTGTCAAATTATTCTACGCCATCGAGCATTGGCCGTTTAATGAGACAACTCAAGCCAAGATTTGTATACAAAGTCTTTCTTTTAGTTCCATTTCAACGTCTTTCTTTTAGTTACATTTTATGACTGTAGAACAGTAAAATTATTGCACATCAATCACATCATTGAGATTTAATACTTTATTTACGCGATTTAACGAGCTCTTAGCCTAGTCGTTAATAATTTCGTTTTTTTTGAAAAGTTTGACAACCTCCTAGCCCAGTTGGTGACCCTGCCTACGAAGCAGGAGGTGCCGGGTTCGAATCCTAATCAGGGCAGTTATTTTTGTGTTTATTATGAATATTTGTTCTTAAGTTATAAATGTTTTGTATTTATGTTTATTTGTATTATACAGCGTGTTTCTTCAACCCTTACCCATATTTTGCGACTTGATTACGTAGATCATACTGAACAACTTTTACTCTCGAACTAACTTCGAAACAATAAGCAAATTGTTTAATGTTGTTTATTTATTTACACTCAAGCCAAGATGTGTACAACTTGCGGTTCTAACAGACGGGTATTTTGTTTCAGGAACAATCCCATAAATCGTACCGTCCTCTGACGGTGCTCACCTTCCGATGGAATTACGCGGTGCACGGGCTGCACCCGGCGGGCTACCATCTCGTCAACCTGCTGCTGCACGCCCTGGTGTCTCTACTGTACTACAGGTGAGAACAGCTTTCGTACCTTCCAATTAAACTACAGCTTACCTCAATGGCGCCGTCATTGGGGATTGCGTTTCCTAATAAACTTTTTGATTTTTCTCTATAACCAATGGTATCATCGTTGTAGTCCTACTAATTTCCCAACTTTTTGTCTATATAACAGTTTTATATTTCTTACTTTTGACTTTATAACTAAACTGAATTTATATTAAACAGAAATAAGTTTCCACTTTTAAATAACTAAATATCATGTGACAATTTCACACAAATCGACCTAGTCCCACAGTAAGCTCAATAAGGCTTTTGTTATGGGCCCTAGACGACGATATATATAATAAGATAGATACATATTAAATATTTAAATACATAGGAACATCCAAGACTCAAGAACAAATATTAGTGATAAACACACAAATAAATGCCCTGACCAGGACTCGAATCCGGGACCTCCTGCTTCGTAGGCAGGGTCACTACCAACTGGGCTAGGAGATCGTCAAACTTTTTACCGGTTAGGTTATAAAGCAAAAAACAAATAAATCGAAATTATTTGACATTGACTATAAATTTTGGGAATTTGTCTACAACGATGATACCCTGGATTATAGACAAATACAAAGGTTGATTTTAACTCAATCCCCCAATGAGGGCGCCACCATATCAACCTACTTCTTTACGCCCTCTCGTATCTAATAAAACAAAAGCTATACATTCCCAAAGACTATACTGTAAATCTGAATGAATTTCTATTGAAAAAAGGCTATAGGTATCGACTCAGATAAACACTGAAAGAGAGGACTGAAGACTCATTAATTCAAGAATAGCGGCGAGTAGAGGCCAATACTCGGAGCGTTAATGACAGTAATTCATCAGTCATCCATTTTAAACACAGCTAAATAAGGTAATAGAAATTGATGATATCACAACCCCGGGTAAAACTTTCAAATGACTAGGGAGTCATTTGAAAGTTTGTTACACAATATTTTAGGTTCAAATGCGAGTGTATCATTAAATAAGTACCAATAGGTACAAGTGTGCGCTCATGCCCGAAGACCGCCTTTTGTCTAAGGAAAGAACGATCGACCGTTTTGTATGAAAAACGCGGTTTCGGTTAAAAACCGAGTTTTACGTATATAAAAAATTACCGATTACTTTTGTGCGAAACAGATTTATACTCGATTTCTCTTTTGTTTTATAAAAGAAATAGTGTCAAGAGAGCCAGTTGTGCTATCAAGATTTCTCGTTAGATTGATGATAGCTATCGGGTTCTAGGACTGACTTATCAACATTGAGCATCTGACAGGGTAACTTCAGTGTACTGTAACTATGCAGTTTGTATCATCGCCGTAATGGAATCTCGTGAACTGAATTGAAACAACAATGTGGTCATTACCATTATCATGGAAAGTTTGAAATTCATCCTGACAAAGACGAAGATGTGTAGTACCTAACCCCAATTCTAATCACCCTAAAAAAGTTAAACCTTTATCACACCCTATTTGCACGTCTATCAATTCCTTCTCGAAGCCTTTATAAGCCTCGCGTCCACATCGAGGCCTCGATGTGGAGTGTCGAGATCATTAAACCGTCTTCTGTCTGTGTGTACGGGAATCATTATGGAAATACAACAAATTTCATCTCGCCCAGACACCGGTAATTGCTTAAAATGTATCTTTACGATTTTATTCAAATATACGGAGTGATTCTAAATGAATGTGTAAAAATTGCTAGGATAAACTTTGTGATAAACCATGTACACTATTAACTATACATTTACTTAAAACTAGCATCATATGAATATGAAACACTACAATTATTCTGCCGTGTTGCTAGTATCGGCTTAATTATTTCAAAACGTAGATAAGTATTATGGGGACGGGTACGGCTATATCGTACCGCCGGTTAAATCGTACCACCTCTAGATTTCCTAATTAACAACCTATTTTACTTGCTTGTGGGGCACTCCACAGAGCGCCTATGTTATAATCATCAGTTATCGAAATAAAAAATGTCAAAAAATCAAAAATGAAGTTGAGAGAGAAAAAATAGATTTTCATCGGACTCGATGTAACTTGTAGTGTGATTTCGTAATTGTATTACTTGTGAATTTGTGATCTAGATAGATTAAAAATACAGAATGAAGAGTATTTCACTACATTATTTATCAGCTTTACTAATTGTCTAAGTTTTGTGGTTACCTATATATTTTATATTACTTATTTCAAAAAAATACCTTGTCCATTAAATCGTACATAGCTCACGCTCATAGGTACGATTTAACGGACCAAATTTTTTTTTATTTCATCACTGCGATTTCAGTGTATTGCTATAAATAATGGGTATTTGAATATAAAATAAACAATTAACCTTCATAATGTTTAACTAATACAGTTCGAATGGTGGTGGTACCTACTATTTAACCGACTGGTCAGCTAAATCGTACCGGCGGCAGTCCTTTCGGATCTCTTTTTTTTCAGATCGTTATTTAATCCCAGAATAATCAATTTAATATATAACCTAGCCAAGAAACTAAACTTTTATATGAATAAACACTCACAATTCTATCTACCTTCAGAACAAAAGTTATCGACGTTTAAGTAAAAAGTGGTACGATAATTATAACCGACTCTTCCCTAAGTTTGGAGTTTGGGTGGTGTTTCATTCACTTTCATCAGCAGAGTAATATATCCGTTACCCCAAACGGCGCAAACCACTTACACCCGTAAGTGTATAACTGCAGTAACTTATTTCTACATCTGACATAAAAGCCCGTGACAAAATAAGATCGGTTTAAAAGCCGTCGAATCGTTAAAGGGGACGTATACGTTTCTATCCCATTAGAACCGGAGGGGGGGATACATCTCTTTGTGAGCGGATGTCGAGGGCTGTTATCATTCGGATAAACAAGGCGGGACTAGCGGAACTCATCATTACAGTGATGCTGATGTTACATCTAGTTATTACTCAGTTGTTGCCGTGATGAAAAGCAAAACAGTCAGGACTAAACTTCACAGACAACGAGCTAGCCTAAGAAAGAGGTATACATCAAAAGCATTTAAGTTAGTTTAAAAGATAGAATAAGAGTCATTTTCAATACATTGAAAACAGCACTTATTAATCTGTATGTATGAAACGGAACAGAGCCTACGAAACGTCGGCCAAATTAGAGGCGTTTTTCAATCAGGCAAACATGTCCGAAGGCCCTATTAGACATGAGGACATGATCACATGACGATACGATTTGTCGCATGCGATTTGCAATACCAGTGTGCCAAAAATTATTTTGCTAATGTGAGACTGAGAGAATAAGAAGATTAGATAAACATTTTGAAAATTTTATTAGTTGTTCAACTAAGGGGCCCAACTCTAGGGGGCGTAGTAAGAATTGCCTTTGTAGTATATGAAGTTATTCATAGTAAACATCGGTAATTTCTGGTTTTACATGTGTAATCTTAAGAGCTTGTCCCTTAAAGATAAAAAACCCAGATGTTTTATACAATCATATGTATGTAACAAATACACATCCTGCTACGCCCCCAGTAGGGAAAACTCAAAAATAATAATATATCTTTATTTTAGTCTATTATGGGAATCGTCATTTTTCCCTCGGCAGTAACAACCACTGAAACTCTTCTTTTTATTAATAAAAAACTTGGTATATTTGTTAATACCAAAGAACACAATAAGAAGGCGCCTCATTGCCCACGCGCTTAGCATTTCCGTTGTGTGATGAAACTAAGCTTAATGACTTTTTTTTTATACGAAACAAAACTGAGAATCATGGTCGCGATTTTACGTTCAAGGCGACGAACTTAGTGTACCATTTTCCGGCGCTAGCTCTTAATGTTAGCCTGACAACGCTAAAAGGTAGCAGCAGGCAAACAAGATTAGGGAATCGTAATTAGATGAGAAAATTACATAACAATAGTCGCTACAGTTGTTTCAGATCCACGGAAACGTAGTAAACTTAATTAAATAGGCTGAGCAGTTTTAAACCTCGTTAAACGTCAAATTAGACGAAAAGTAAATTAAAACAGAAACTAAATACTAGGGTAAGCCTGGGGGACTGGCACAGCTGAACCTCAACCTCTTTTTCGTTCTCCGAGCTATCACGTGACGTATTCTATAGATTTTACTATAAATAGACACATCGTCCCAGCCCGGCCCGGTCAAGCGTGAGTCATCTTTGTTCCTTGGCCTATACCACGAAAATCGAACGATTCCGTATTTGTAGCTCCGTCTCTGTCACACTTGCATATTGGAGTGACAAAGAGGTTTTCCCATTAATGCCAATTTTGGATGTTCGTGGTAGGCGTGCTTGATTCCACTGCGACTCATCCAAGAACCGGTGGTAGTTTTTTTTTTGTTGTGTCTTGTTTTGTTCGTAAGTGCATTGTAATGTGCCTAAATTGAAAAATAAAGATATTTATCATTACCATAGGTGATTTATTTAGTGCCACTTGCACCTCACAATACACAACAATTTCCTGACTGTAAATTTAAAGTTTTTCCATAAGAGTCAGATAAAAGAGACAACACATCGAAGACGTGGCGATAAAAAGAAATGATGGAACGATGAAAAGGGATGATACAGCAGAAAACCTGCACTGAAGATGTTTGTACTGAAAATCTCTCAAGACCCCTCTCTTTGTACTGAAGCCAACTACTTCATATACGTATAAATAGATGTAAATCTAGAACAAACCGTTTCGAAATAGTCTGTTTATTTACGGAGTCTTAAAGTCCAATCGACACCAGTTGCGTCACAAATGAAAATCATTGGCCGGACAAAATAACCCTTTAATATAAAGTGACCATTTCATTATTAATTAAGATGCCATTCTGTCGCTTGTGTCGCTTATACGGGACTTCCATTACTTACGTGAGGTGTTTAATGAAATTAGTCACAAATCATCAATCAATTGGCGGGCTCAATAATCATGTAGGCCACTTCAATATTAAATAAGACGTCATAACCCCGTTTGTGTTGCTGGTAAACGCTAGCAGAAGGCCTAGTATAAATTTTTACTTGCTGTATCTGACATTTGTTTCTCGAGTATCGAGAGTTCAAATTATGTTTGCCGTTTATATAAATCATCCGGCTACCTTTTTGACCTCTCGATACGCTAACGTGGTCGAGAAGTAAATGTCAAATAGGTATTAAAAGTAAATTATACGAAGCCTTATTAATATATTATTAATTATGCACGCTGAAATGAGATTATTTTCGAGACCAGAAGTATCACGTGTCAGTGCTATTGTTACTGAATAAAGTCGCATCTATCTATTGTTTTATTTGTATTATACTTGTTTTTCTATTCCAGTACTTCTATCTGTCAATTAGATGATTGACAGCGATATTAAAAATGTATATACATTATAACGTTAACTAATGGTATTCCATAAGAACATCGCTAAACGATGCTCATATGGATTTTCATACAATATAATAACACTGTTGATTTTTTTGTTTGGGCGTGTGATGTAGAGTCGCGATTTCCTTCCGAGGCCTAAAGTTTTTTCACTTTTCCTTTTTTTCTAAGAAATTTTGCAACGTATTTTCATTTAAGCTATCAAAGTTAGTCCAAATCCTCCAAAATCTCGCCAATCGGGGATAGAGGTCGAAAAATTTAAAGCATTATTTTAAATATTATCCCAAATTTTAACCAGACTTAGGCGTTAGTGCTCTGAACCGATAACGTAATTAGAACTTACTTTTTAACTATCTATTTTTTCTTAATAAAATATTTTGCACGCAATGTACTGCTTTTTTTCTTACTGGCGTGACGTCACAACTGTCACAAGAGATAACTTTTAACCGCTGTCAAATAAGTGTACGCAATACATCGTTCCTCGATAAACTAAAATTCATGACGCTTTAGAGGTTAAGACTAACTTAAAATTACCTTGCAATATCGGTTCGTAGTACTACATCCTACGCTTGGTTACGGTTTCAGTTAATACTAAAAATACAGGCTGTACGAGTGTACGTAAATAATAATGGACGTCCTCATAATCTATTATTAATATTTTGCGAAGTTGCTCACAATGCTGTCTTACCGGTTATTTGGGGCTCGAGCGCCATACTAAAGAAAATAATTAATTATGGGAAGCCCCTCCTTAATACGGGAACATATTGATCTCCGGTAAGCTTATCTTTGTATAAGGATATGGACGATACTCTAAGCCCGATATAATACGAGCTAGTAATCAAAGTAAACAAATATTGTAGTAGAGATGCCCGAGACGCGGAGGTGACAACACCACTCTGTCTGTTCGACGATGACTGCCCGATGCAGTCGAAACATGTCACGCCTATTATGATAAAAATACGTGATTGTTAACCGTTTAAGTTTAATACTAGTAGAAACAGTTTTTAATTTTGTAATTTTCAGACACAAAATAATTTTCAAAAAAGCAGAATAAAAAATTGGGTAGTTTTTTATTGTGCAAGAATGATTCATTTTATTACATACATACTCATATACTTATTGTTATGTAATTTTATCATTACCTAGAACTTAGTAACTAAGACTTAATTAGGTCTATGTCCACGTTATGAGACCTCTGGGGCTAACTTACAAAGCATAAGGTAATTATGCATGACAATTATGTATATGATTAATTAAGTTCTCAAGACAGGAGTCGACAAACATGGGACTGCTTTCCCAGAAAAATAACGACACAAAATGTAAATTTGAATCTCAGTGATACCAGAAACTGGTTATCTTTACTGAGGCTGTATTTTTGAGGACCTTTGACCGCCAAACCCACTCGGCAGGCTTCGAGGATGACTTGACTCTATAGAATTAAAAAGAACAAAAGGTACGGTCAGCAACAAAATTAATAAGTGTTGTACTTAACGTATTCCACGCTGATCGTGAACCTGTCTTAACCTTTTCGACGCCATTTTAAATACAAACGCTTTCACTCAGACAGTCACCGAGTGTCAAAACTGAATTTGAACTTTATGAGCGGTTTATAAGGTCTGTATTGGTCTGTGGTTTGCAACCGATTAATTCGTCTATCGCGTTGAACCTGCGGTTCAACTATACATATATTTACCGTGGAAATGGTTAAACTATTATTAAATTTACAGGTCACAAACTAAGCTGAACTTAGTTTAAAATCGAACGCCACTACAAACTTAGTTCACACACCAATTACTACTAAAACAATAACTACCGTCCGTCAGTTCCAAGTTTAAGTCCGGTAAGCGGCCGGCAAAGCCAGTTTTAATAAGCCCACCAGCAATCCCCTTGGTTACTGCTAATGACGACTAGTAGCGTTGTCTGGTGCGGCCTTACCCCGGCTTATGCTCGATATCCAATTTGTCTCTATAATCCTATTAACGATTTTACCTCTCATTATCGTCCGCTCCGGCAATACTGCCCTACAGTTTGGTTCACCGCTTCGTTAGTGCAAAATAGTTCCTACAGTAATAGAAATGCGAATTTAGACTAATTAGATTTTAACGTAAACGGCGATGTTGCCTAGGGGCTTTACGTATGGAAAATACCTATAAATAGGTAATTATATTTTGATGATCTATGAAACAAGAGGATAACGACTATATCAACAATATACCTACTTCTAACTTAATCGCATTTGTTTCCTGTGATTTATTATTTCGTTTTTTCTACGTGAAGTGAGCTTATATTTTATATTCAAACATGGAAAGCAAAATACTATTGTGAAAGTGTACAAAATATGCAAAATATTTTTTATGCAGTTTTTCAAAATCCAACAATATCAATTCAATTCCACTATTTTATCATCTAGCCAAAACTTTTCTATTATTTTGTAACATGTACTCTACTGACTAAATGTTGTGGACTGGTTTTGTATGCCACCATTTGGGAGTCGCGGTAAACCAGAATAAACCAGTTTGTTCTGGCTTATTAAGCTTCGTCTGCATATTTTTAGGTTCTGTTTGACATTTTCCAGTTTTAGATGCCAGTATTTCGGTTTTTTTAGTTTCTATTGTAGGGTTCCGCGCATCCTGCTAAACCCGTCCGCAATTTCTACAATTTGACATGGTTATGCCTAATAGGTACTGAATGCTGTAAGTTTCAACTACGCCAAAAAGGTGGCTAATTAAAAACTAAAAAAAATGGTTTCCATCCACGTAAAATGAGGATATTTCGGCTGTGATAATGCATCGCGAGTCGTGTTGTGGCTAAAAATATGTTGATGCAATTCATTATAATATTAGTTCTCTTACAGTTAAAAAAAGTAGCTGTGTCGACCTCATAACATTTACACACAAATAATGTTCAAAACCAGGTAGGTTATTCAAGAAAATTGCGTTGTACATTCCCTTATCATTATAGGTAATATGTAATACCTACTTACTCGTATGTAGGTATAATGTGTTTCTACTAATAACCGCCTACGTGCATGTAAACATAGGGTAACACGTGTCTCCCGCGGGAGTACCAGGATTTTGCATTAAGGACGGGAGTCACGTCAGGGTCGAGGTCATGTTAGACGCCTTTTAACTTGAAATATTTTAACATGCCATATATAAAATTAATTCGGATGACCAATTAAATCATATCATATATTATTCATACTAATATTTTTAATTCGAAAGTACTCTGTCTGTTACCTCTTCACGCTAAAACCGCTGAACGGATCAAAATGAAATTTTCATCACACTTGCTCGTAAATGGTGATATTGTATGCGAGCATTCTTAGACTTAATGAGCTGTATTACGCCCATGGCCGTAATGGATTTTCATACATTTTACCACCCGCCCGGAGCCCGGATATCCTTTCCCATGAAAAAGGACAGTTTTTGTTCTAATGCTACGCATATGCAGACGAGGCTGCGGGAGCTAGTTACTTATATTTTTTGAAAATCTTGCCCTTCACCTAGAAAATGTAGGACCTACTTTGTTTTGGTGATATTTTGTTGACTGCACATGACATGATGAACACGGGTTGTTACCAAACCTAATTAGGCTCTTACTCAAAAATGCATTTATTAGAAAATACAATCGGTCCAATGAGGGTGCCACAGGAGGGTTGGCCTCCTCTTACTCGGAATCTAAAAAGCTTTTTGCGTATTATGGCAATAACAAATCAACATCAGATTTTAAATATACCTCCTGATTACCTTTACAACCTCATACGTCAAATTCTCATGCTAATATGTTCTATTTAGAAACGAACCTCATCAAGAACCGACTAAGTAGCATCTTTTATTAAAAAGCACATTTTATGTTTACGTTCCAGACTGAGGCCACAACATCTCATCATCGACATGCCGTCTCAACGCGATTCAGTTAACCTGAACTGAGTTGCTTCCTTACAGCTAAGCCTAAGCTGAATCGCTTTAAGACGTCATGGTAAGGCTCGTTGTAAATGGAAGCTTAAGTTTCCTCCCACATTATTTGGACCCTGTGTTTCCAGACGCCAAACTTATAATGGAATTACTTTTAAATTCATACCCACGAGCTCGCGACACGTTGCAAATAGCGTTATAGCGTAATACTGCCAATTTCGAACGGGAACAATATTTAATAGCAAGTACTTATACTTAAGTAGGATGTGCCCTCAATTTCGTGAGCGCAAAATTAAATTTATAATCGCTGCAAAATATTTACGTGAACAGTCTGAAAATATTATCATTTGCTGGTTTAGGCAATTTATTTTAAGATTTAGCCACCGAGATAGGTTGATGCAGACGCCTTCAAAGGAAAAATTGTAGTAAGATTTTGAAATGTTTGTTTGTTTTCCGTCACCATGGCAACCCGGACGCCTTTGGATGTCGTAAGGACGATTGGTTCTAGATTGAGCGAAGTCGGTCATTTCAAATTTGACACATATCCGCGCGGGCGAAATATGGTATGGGCGTCTCTAGTATTAACTTCTTTGGTTGTTGGTATAAGTTTTCGGGCGGGGACTGAAAACCAGTGGGTTCGCCGAATCTTAATAAATTTGAACCATCGACATAGAAATAAATAGACTGATAACGCCAAACAAAAGTTGTTCAAAAATGTGGTTTTCTCTTTAAGCCCTTAATACCATGCCAAATATAAGTACTTACTAGCTAAAACCATAGACATCTGAAGTTTACTGGTTTTGAATGGTTAAATTCAGTTCGGCACCACCAGCCGGCAGGTAGGTATTTTTAATTACTTAATCAGTATGCGGGACATGTGTCGGAGAGGTTAGGACCCCATTATCAAGCGTTGAGTAGCTCGCGACGCGGAGACGGGCGCTCAATATAATAAATAATATGTCTCACGATAATTTATATTCGATGTGTTTAATTATTGAAAATATGTGAAATACATATTATGATCTAAGCGGTTAAATCACAATTCTCCGGAAATTACTATATTTAGCAAACAATGCTGTTTACCAAAACCATGCGATATTGAACGTGTACGAAATTCGGATACAAAGCAACGAATAATTTAGGAGACGACCCGCAAATATAATAACTCTGTAACAATGTCTCAACTCGGGATAATATGACACGGGCCGCGCATTACATCCACCCTTTCCTCTGAGGTTCAATTCCAATTTTGGCAGCAGCCAGCGAGCGCAAGTTCCGCTACACGTTTTGTCTATATGCCTCTCTATCGCTCTTTATATTTGAGTGATAAAGAGGCATTTACGAACGCACGAAAGAAGTGGTTCGTGGTAGATCTCCAGCTCGGTTTAATGAAGTACGACAGGATCTCCTAACTAACGGCCTCCTAGCCTAGTTGGTAGTGACGCTGCCTTCGAAGCAGGAGGCCCCGGGTTCGAATTCTGGTCAGGGCATTTATTTGTGTGTTTATCACGAATATTTGTTCCTGAGTTATGGATGTTTTCTATGTATTTAAGTATTTATATGTATCTATCTATTATATATATCGTCGTCTAGTACTCACAACACAAGCCCTTCTTGGGCTTACCGTGGGACTAGGTCGATTAGTAAGATTGTCCCGCAAATATTTATTTATTTATTTATTTATCTGACGCGCGAAGTTGACTATCCTTTTTAACTGGATCAAATCGTGATACAATAGAACAAGGTTAAGCCCCTCATTCACGGCAGTCCGCCGGCACCTCCGGCACGTAATATAGCATCGTGAATGTCGTTGCCGGATGCGTGCCGTACGGCAACATCCTGCTAGCTCCGCCCACCTCCTTGCAGTCCGAATTGCACTGTAATGCAACTGCACTTACGGTAATAAACAATTGAGAAATGCGGCATTGCAAAAAATATTAATTATTCATTATTAAAAATGACATAAGATGTGGCGGCATTTTTTTAATTTGAGTACAGTGTATGCGCTACAACGCAGCGCTGCGCATCTTTCAACGAATAAGTGCGAATTGGACTGCCAGGCTGGGCCACTTGCACACCGTGTGTGCGCTACATCCAGCCATGCCGGAGTGCCGGCGGACTGCCGTGAATGAGGGGCTTAAGACACCGCTTTTGGTTAGACTAATAGAAAAATATATAATTTTGGCATGTGTAAATGAGATAGCTACCGCTGTAAGTGACGTCTTCGTTACACTGGGCGGTCTCCTCTTGTTTACTTTCCACCATGTATCAAATAGAGACTGAAAGTGGTGTCACTCCTATAGGGTACAGTAGTTTAGCACCAAAGTGACAAACATATGTGATCGTTAAAAGGTAGATAGATAGATAGATAGAATACCTACTCTTTATTGCACACCTCAAGTTAAGTTAGAAACAAGAAGAAGTAGTTAAATACAAGAAAAGTATAACTAACAAAAAAAATACAACCAGTCGATTTAAGATTGAGGCCAAACAATAGGCGGTCTTATCGCTAAAAAGCGATATCTTCCAGACAACCTACTACTTTGTCGCTAGCCGATCAGACGCTAATGCTATAAAGATTCGTTTAGAAATGAACCGTATCAACGAACTACAAACACATATATAGTTCAACTGGAATATACAGACATAGTTGATCATATATCTGATCTATAAAATGTATGTAAATAATATGTGATCAAACGATAGGGTCACTTCTCCTATTCCGCGGTTCAGTTTGCGCGGCTCGCAGCAACGGAATGACACCTTAAAATCGGTAAAAGGGTTAGCGACACGAACCGACTTTTAATTAACGAATAGCCTAATTATTTCGCATCGACGATGCCGCCGTTATGAGTAAATTAATTACTAAAAGTAATTAATTACTCGCATGCGAAGATAAGACAAAGGGCCGACCGTCGCAATTTGGGTGTATGACGTAGGTGAAAAACGGAGACTCAGGCGTTTAAGGAAACCAGGAAAATCGAACCATTGTGGATTTGTATCTCCATCTCTGTCACACTTGCATATTAGAGTGACAAAGAGGTTTTTCGTCAATGCCAATTTTCGATGTTCGTGGTAGACCCGCAGAGGATTATTCCGGCCATTCCAACTCATTGACCTATTAAAAAGAAATAGACACACAAAGCAGAACAAAAACATCAAATAATGTGGGTCGGAATGACATTAGCGAACTTGCATTGATGATGATACAAACGACAAATGTTTCATACGAAAAAGAGCTTACTGACGTAAGCATTAAGTGTCAAATTCATACACAGAGTTACCTAGACTGTTAAAAGTTTATAGGCTGTTGGCACTTAACGAAACATCGCGTTCCAAACAAGACTATATGAAAAGAGCCGCAACTGCAGCACTTTTTCGGCTGATTGGGTATCTTTTTTATCCTGTATATTCCAACTTAACAATTTCTACATAATGTGATTGTGATACTGATTTCATTACTCGCAATACGTCTCGCTTGTACAGTCAGCTGCAGAGATAATAGACTCCCCGGTGGCTTAAAAAGTTTGTATGTATGGGGTCCATTGTTGTTATTGGTATACAGGAAATGCACTCCGGGATATTAAAATTAACATCAGATGAAGTTGTTATTTAGATTGAATTTGCCTAGAAAGGATATCAAAGAGCTGCTTTCATGTCTTGGGTGCGGGCCAGAAGGTCCCAATTTAGTAGATATATAAATCAAAAATTGTTTCTTAAGAAATTTCTTTTACTTTTATTAAATAAATATTATAAAATATTACATATAATTTAACTTCACAATAGGTACTTAAATTTAATACACAAAAATACAATTTAAATTAAATTAAATCCTAAACACTCAAAATAAAATACAGTTAAAATATAACAAAAAAAATTGTGGTATTAAATCGTTACTCATACAACGTGTCGCATTTTAAATAAATAAATTGAGTTATATTAGGGAAATCACATTTATTACAACTAAAAAGTAACATACATTTAAACTTGCAGAAGTGTTAATTAATCCCAAGACTGCATTAAGCTATATTCATTCAGTTCCATTTCATTTAAAAGCGAATCATTCTATTCGCATTAGCGAGTGGAGTGCATTTAGTTTCAATTTCATTAAAAACGATTACTCTATCTTAAACTTACGAACGGTTATCTATAATCGGTTATTTTTCGAACCGTTATCATGTATTGGACATAAAATCTTTTGCTTTCGGTTCTGTTTCTTTATAACTTTATAACCGATTTTCTTAGAAGTTTATCTGATAGGTATAACCTTAATAATCTATTTAGAACCATCCAAACCTATAAATATCGAAAAAAATGATTGCAACTGAAATTAACCGGTATTCACCGCTACTTCATTAACCAGTCCTCCATACACAACATATGTTTATAAAATACAATTATGCTAAACCACTGTTCCGTATAATTCTATTCCATAACGGAACCCGTAGCTGGAGTCGCGCCAAAGCTGTACTCGTCCTGAAAATGGACTAATGCCATCCAAATGATGTCGGATTAATGTTCCTTACCACTCCAAGCAAAGCCGTGCGAACACTGATTATTAATACTTGCACTGTGCACTGTTTAGGTTCCAGAATCTCAAAGGAAACGGGAGGGAAGTAAAGCATATGTCGGTTTTGTTTAGCCGACTAGACAGGTGGCACCATATTTGGGGCATTCCACGAGACTTCACATCTAAAGCTTTTGCCTAGTATGGCAGCTACTTCAATAAAATCCGTAAAGTTCGAGAAAATACCGCCAATTTGTCAGCCATTCGAAAGTTTGTTTTCTAATAAACCATATCTTTTCTGTATAATTCACTTCTTCCCTCTTAAATATACCTACGGTTCTTCAAACGTTCGCCAGAAAAGTTCGGTGTGCGAGTGGAATAAAGGAAGACTCACACTAGAACGGAACGGGACGGGGCGGAACGGGACGGTCTGTCAATTTCTATAGAACGAATCACGTGATAGCTCGGAGCCCTCGGAGGTCACGTGCCGTTTTTCATAGAAACTGACAGATCGGCCCGGTCCGATCACGTCCTGGCCCGGTCTAGTGTGAGTCTTCCTTAAACCGGTTATTCCTCTTCATGAACCGGTTCCGAGTCTTTAGATTTTGCTTACACAAAATTAATTCGTTTCAAATTTAATTCATGTCAAATGTTTATAAAATGCAATTATTCTAAACCACTGTTCCGTATAATTCTATTCCATAACGGAACCCGAGGCTGGAGCCTCGCCAAAGCTGTACTCGTCCTGAAAATGGATTAATGCAACCCAGATGATGTCGGATTTATGCTCCGTACAAACAGCGACCATCGGTCGATCTTATGCCGTTGTAATAAGGACTATTGATAAGTCAGTAACAGTGTCGCCGTTTGTACGGTCAGCTACATATATATGTATACACCTGTTTTCAAATTTGAACCTTCTTCGCCAGTAATAAGTTCCGAAGTGTATACAGATTTATAGTCGTGACTGTACCACTTCTAAACAAAGCCATGTGTAACTGATTATTAATCCGACTTGCACTGTTGAGGCTTCTGAAAGGGAAAAGAGCGTGAAGCCATATTTCGTTAGCCGATTTCCTAAGAAATGATTGGTGGATTTATCTACATTCGTTACGTTATTGATTTTGACATAATATTTCCGTGAATAAAACTCTGAAACGGATTACATCCGTATTTTAACTGCAGCCATGTTTCGAATCCTATCCAGCACTCTTTGTCACAGGGAATGAAGACTGGTTTAATCCTGTTTAATTTAATGTCTGGAAGAAGAAGAAGTTAGTCCCGTTTCAATATTTATTTTAACAATAAATGCATACCTTTTTTGTAGCGTTATAGCGTTTTCACACTATCCGGTCCGAGATCGGATGTTGAATCCTAAATCCGACATCATCTGGGTTGCATTAATGATGCTCGATGTCGATCCGACATCCACAGGTCCACAGGCTCTCAATCAAACTGAAGATCGCAGCAAATGGAAAAGCCTATTGCAACATTTCCGTCATAGCCACGGTCCTCAGCATTGAGTTACCGACTTATGGAGGAGAGCTACCTCCGATATCGGAAGTAGGAAGGCCTTCAGAGAATAGTAGCTACTAGAAAGTGTCCTATGGCATAAAATTCGCCTTTTATGTGTGCGAAATGTGTTTGAAACACTGTAAGTTAGTTAATTAAGTAAATAAATACTGAAAATTGCATCATTTACAGCTACAGGGTGTAATCCTCTATCCTCCATCCGATATCGGAATGGATAATATGAAAGCTTTCTTAAGTTAACATTTATGACTGCGACTACGGCGCGAAACGTGCAATGCCATGAATTAATTTCCTTGAGAATTCGGTATAGACAAATATTTTTAAGTGTAGGTACTATAGCGTTCAGAATTGCATGGGCAATTTATGAATGAATTCATTCATAAACTGCCCATGCAATTCTGAACGCGTGTGTACATTACGTTAGATATTTCAGTTGTAGCCTAATTAAAGCCCATTTCTTTAATCATAATCATAATTTATCACTTCTCATATTAGCTACCAGAAATTTCGAGTTGTTTACAGCTCTCGTGGTTACAGAAATTCGCTTTAAAACGTAAATAAGTCATAATAACCCAAACCACCAACAAATTCAAATACCCCGAAAAACTTAGTTTCTTTAAAAAAAATTGTAATATTTGATGAAACCAACCCTTTTATAAGCACAAACATTGATTTTTAGTCGAAATTGTAGCATACATTTTCTAATGTCGATGTCGTGCATTTTAACTATGAAATATTTCCAAGTTACATTTTGTAAGGAATTGGGCGAGACGTGCTTCGGGCGTGGCGCTCGTCATTTGTCTTCTTTGACGCCTTTTCCTTTGTTATCTTATCATACTAACAATACACTATTTTCATTGATGTGTTGTTTTGTTCACGCGTTATTTCCCCCAATACTAAGGAATATACACGTGCCGTAATATGAACTGGTTTCTTCTTATATTTGGGTCGTGTATTTGAACCAAAAAGGCTTACTGAAAAGCTGAACACTATTGGATTATATCTTTAGATGTTTTGAGCACTCTGTACGTATAGATTTAAATGGTTACTACACCTATATTCGGCTATTTAGCTCGGTTATAGGTAGTTTCTGTTATTTGATATATGTCTGAAGTACCTAGGAAAACGATTACCGCTTTATTGACTTTATACTGTATAAATATTTGTGTATTTGTGGCACTATTGATAGTATTGAAATACTTATATATGGTTACTAAAGTCTATAGTCGAAAATAGTTCGACATGTTTTGGGTTGATTCGCGACCCTTAGTCATGAGATACTTTCTAATCGCGCACTGTTGCACGTCCACTATTGATAGTCTTCATGCGCTAGTGTAGTAGCAGTTCAGTTCAGTTTTTTTATGATCGAATTGATCCCAAGTGCTACGCGCTACGGCTACGGCGTAGCATTTTGCTACGTATTCATCTCGTAGCTTAATTGTCGATTTTTTATTAGGAATAGCTCGGTTGCGATCACTTTACATTAAAATAAAGAACGTTTAAAAAGAAAGAAAGAGAGAAAATACATTTATTTACCAAACACACATAGGTGCGTGTCAGCCAAAACGAACAAGTTTAGCTTTGGTGGTGGCAGCGATGATTTGCAGCTTTCCTGAAAAATAATTAGAACCGGTTAACCATTGTAAGGATATACCGGTTTACGACTCCAGGCTACTACGATGCCTAATGCGATTCGGTTTAGCACAGGAGCAGTGTGTAACAAACTAAACAAGCTTACAAAAATCTCTGTATTGGATTTGTATTTGACATTATTTGCAGTGCATCTCACACCAACATTATAAGAACGAGCGAGATGTAAATTGAGTATTGACAAATCCATTTTGCGTAACCCATTTGAGAGCTCTCACTCAAAAAAGGAGCCCTCTTGTATTGGAATAGGGTAAGTGGCTGGTTTACATAACCAAGGGTCTAACAATACTATGCATTTATTTCCGGAATCTGGGAAACGTCTCTAATGATTTCGTTGGACAATTTGAAAGCTAGAGTCAAATCATTTGTTATCATATATTAAAATAAATGTTTTGGTAAGCAGTCACACTATATATAACCGCGTTGGTCGCTGGTTCGATCCCCAGCCCTGCGATCATTATCTGCGTTATCGGGTGGAATTTAGTATATGAGTATTTTTGGGGACTGAAAATCTACTTAGGATAAACCTGTAACGAATTCGGTGAAGTTTGATAGTTTAGTGGGGCAAACAATCGATCTTAGGGATGACTCACACTAGAACGGGACGGGACGGGACGAGATAATCTGTCAGTTTCTATAGAAAACGTCGTGTGACATGTGACATCCGAGGGCTCCGAGCTATCACGTGATTCATTCTATAGAAATTGGCAAATCGTCCCGTCCCGTCCGTGAATCATCCTTTACTTGGTTTTTGTCTGAAACAACGCGTATTTTAGAATTTTTGTTAGTTTTCCAGTAGTCGCCCAGGAACTTTAATTAAAGGAAAACGCTCAAATACCTTATGCGTAATATAAAAACGTTTGTTTAAGTCTAATAATAATATAATATAGTTCTGTAACATTTAATAAGCTCTGCATTTATTTAATAAGCATCAAACAAATGAGGAAATTAATTCTTGGACGGAGATTTTAATTGAGCACAATTATCATTTGAAGAGCTTTGTTCGAGCGCCGGCCAAAGTACTGAGTTCTCTCTACTCTACTTTTACATTCCGTCTTTTGTTTCTATGTATGTTCGACGAGAACTCGAGTATCGGTCGGATCCTCGTGAAACTTAGCAGGTGAGATAATCGGAATTTTAAGTGCGAATATGACCCTAATCGGTCATCGGCTGCCGACATATAGGGTTAACGTTCAGGGCGAGCCACTTGTCAAGTCATAGGCAAGTTTATAGCCGGATAGATCTAATTGCAAGAGCACGCGAAAAATAAAGGCGATAGGCGGGCGCCCTAAAATAAACCATGTTATCAGATAATTGCTGTTTACAACTAAACTACGATTTTTTTAGTCAAAAGCTTTTACCAGATTTAAGAACTAGTTCTATCTTCTGTTCTGACCAAAAAACATGTAAATAAGCACCTATGTTTGAAAAATGTGGTGTTTGATGAGATGAAAATAGAAGGAGAACAGTGACAAAATATGTGACGCCTTTTGTTTACATCGTTAGGAAGTTCCATTGACGGCGATTTTAGTCGTCTTGCCGTAAGAAATGTTTCATGAATGTGGTTGATATTTTTTGCAAATAGTACGAAGTCTATTTCCTAACTAGTTTTAGTTTTCCAAATACAGAACCAAGATAGTTAAACCGCAATTACAATAAATAAAACGGATTAAATCGCGTAAATTTTATACAGTCTAAACTTTCGGGTCTTCTATGGAATCCCATGTCACAGGGCTTCACAGGGTCACGAAGTTAAGGAAAATACTGAAAAAAATGCAATCTACAAAGTTTTAGGTAGGTGTCTTCAAGCGACGGTGACTAATTATTTTTGATTTACGACATTACTTAAAAACAATATGGAATGGCTGCCGTATTTAATGTTGCAGTTCCACATAGGGGAGAGGGCGTATTAGGGTATTTTGCACGTCCCCTATACTTAAATATTTCCTCCCTTCCGGCTGTACGCTGTGCTTTTCTTGAATTGCTTTAACTTTGGCATGTCGCTTGGTATAATTAAGGAAACAGAATTGCATAGTCAGTTTTATTAAATTCGTTTTTTTTTCATTTTTCATAAAAAATAATTCCATGTTGCATCAACCGATAATGTAAAACGGGATAATGTTATATATCAATGTCATGTCGAATAGTCATGCCCCGTTTACACACTTGCATATGTCATATGAGATAAGATTAAATTATCTTCTAAATGGAGCTAATTAGAATACCAGTCATTGACAAATTAATTTAATTTATGCTAAATAATGCGCTCTTAAAGTTAAAGTAATTAAAAAAGCACGTAGACCAGTAGCGGAGCGTATAAATATTTTTAGGGCAAGCCGGAACTGGTTTGATCTGCTTTTTCTTAGATTCGTTAAGAAAAAATATGCACGCAAGGGAAGCCGACAGATTACATTGATCCAGTAAACATATGTTATTTATGTGAATATTTTTTTACATGTTGTGTTAGCTATTCTTCAGCGAAGATCATAAATATGTAGAGGTACAAATTGAAACAGATATCATATACTACTGAAAAAGTGACCAAGGCCCCCAGTGCCCAGGGCTGGGATCGAACCAGCAACCTCCTGCTTTCGCGGCAGACGCCCCAACCACTAGGTCAAAACGACAAGCATTAAGAGATTTCTCGCAATCTGATTTATAGCGTCACTATGGCATAGCCCTACAGTGGCCTAGGGTTAACAATATTATTTTGTAACATATTTTACAGTCAAATGGAAACATATGTGTCGAAAAACCGTTTCATAAATATGGTAAGTACATACTTTTGACTGTACCGAAAGAGTATAAAACACCAGACACCATTTAAATACACGTTTTAATCACGTACGACAGGTATTACCTATTCACTTCAGGTATTACATTAAGGTATCCTTTGACATAATTTCGAGCGTCACGTATATATGCACCTACTTATTACGACCCTTCAAAGCTTGTAATATCTATTATTAGTCTTGGTACCCTAGGGCCTTCACCACCCCCCGTGCTATATAAGTACCGTCTTTAGTGAGCACGCGGCGAGACCTGCGGGCGGCTAGCGTCTATATAATTTGGGAAGTGTTTAATTCATAATTCATAAAACTACATATACAAAAACAATAGCACAATTGTCACGAAAATCCCATCTCAGCATGTTGGTCGTTGGCCAGCGCTGATCTTCCGATGGGACCATCTAGTAAACGATCTTGGCAGGTAACAAATATTAAACTATCATAACATAACAAAGACGCTAAATAATAATAAAACAACTAAAAAAACACAGAACATATCATAGTCACGATAATGTAATCATTGCCACGATAATGTGATCATTGTCACGATAATGTGATCATTGTCACGATGATGTGATAATTATCACGATAATGTGATCATTGTCACGATAATGTGATCATTGTCACGATAATGTGATCCCGGAGAAAGGTTACAAACACTTACTGCTACTACTGCTATTATTAGTGTTTCTGAGTGAACCATGAGTTGCTACAGATTTCGAGGGATAAATTTCGACACAGTATCTACAGTTGCATCCCACTTCCACCCGCAAGAGAGAGTAAGATGCACTAACAGTGCGTTGGCGTAGATGCTAGTGACTATAGAATTTTACAGTAGATTTCAAACTCGTGCCTAAGTGAATACTGTGTGCTTACACACAAAGGACAGTTTTTCGGACATCCTATGATGCCATAGTCAAGCGCCGAGTACCGTGCGCGACGACTCAAGCGAGTGTGAGTGTTATCTGTAATTTTATTATAATATTAATGTCACATGGTAGTTTAAATTCGATATTTTCCACACATACCCGTAGTACGGAAATAAACGTCCAAGTAGCAGAAAATTAAACAAACATACATAACTAAATCGTCACAGCAAAGCCTCGTTACTCACAAACTATCAGAGCAAAGCCTCGTGAACTCGAAAACAAACTACCTATGAATGTTTTTTCGCCAAGTTCTCAAGAGATTCGCTGGTCCCGCAAAAAGTCGCTAACGAGTGCCTTAATTCCGCCGAAGTCGGAGCACCTTGCGGAGTTAGTCTCAATTACCCGCGCGAGGGACGAACGGGCCTATTCGATATTTACAATATTAAGGTGATTTGTTATTGAGTTGATACGGATTTGCTAGTACCTAATAATCGATAAGGTTCCCATGGTGACGATGGAAGTCATGTAACTACCAAGCTTTGCTGTCGCATTGATATACCAAACCGGCACTTTTCTGATACCGGCAAATTCTACAACCAATTACTAAAAGTAAACCAAGTAACTATTAATAAAAAAACTATTATTTTTTTCAAATTGTCTTTATCTCACCACCATAATCAATTTCGAAATACATATATGTACTTACTGAATATATGAAGCGAAGCGCGGAAAATTTACATAGACATCACTCACTAAGAGAGATCAATTTTTTGCCCCTGAAAACCCCAATGTACTTACCTATGACATCGAATTAATTAGCGCCGTGAGATCACCGAATACTATAGCTATTTACACCTATAGAAGAGTTTGTCTGGTGTGTTTAATAGTAGATACCTACGTTGTATATTAAGGGCGGTAAACAAGAAATTGCAAACGAGTGTCAATTTAATTTTAACACGATTACGTAATTCTTTTACCGTTCGGGATACATACAATGTTTTGCATCACATTTGCGAGGAAATAAATAAACTTACTAGGCAGATAAATAACAATAATTATTAATGATAATATAGTAGCGCGGGCGGTAAAGTATTATGGAAATCCATTACGGCCATGGGGTTAATACAGCTCGTTAAATCTAAGTTTGCTTGCATATAATATCACCATTTACGAACAGGTGTGATGAAGCAGTAATTAGAATTAGATAGATAGATTTTCTTGCACATAACGTATAATAGTTACCGAGGTCTATGTACAAGTCTTGGTACAAGGAATTTATACGTATTGTTCAAAGTTCATTGATCATTCGGAAAACCATTCAGTCTTACACAATATAATTTTGTTCTACTTTCGATGCTTCTGTAACCAGTGAAGGTGGCAGTCAACTCCGCATATAGCCTTGCGAAGCGAGTTCAACAACCTTTGAATATATCCATTCTCGGATGTTACGCGAATACTTTTCATTACCTTTTCTTATCATTATTGCTGAAATGTGCCCGTAGATTTTGATATTAGTCATGCTTATTAATCCTCTCGGAAAGGAGTGGAAAAAGTGATGACCTCAGGCGAGACTCGAACCTGTGACTTAGGGATAGCAGCCCTCCGCTCTGTGGTACCCCAAAGGGTTCGAGTCCTACCTGAGGTCATGCATTTTTGATATCACTTGCAGACATTTCTGCTTAAAAATAATATCTGTATCATTTTATTAAAATATGCTACTTATTTGACTTCTATGTCCGACATAAGCGAGCATCTCTTAGACACTTTATATTTATATTATAAGTAATCTTAGATCGTACAGAACTATTCATAGCGTTTGCATATCAAACAATGTTAACAAATAGAACATACGTACTCTGAATAACTAAGTGGCATAGGTAAAGCTAAATGCACTTTCCTGGAATCAAATAGTTCGCTTTGTCAGTTAACATCAATTGTAGTAGATTGAACTATGCGCCTAAAGCATCTATTATGACTATCATAAATATTGCTTTGTTATTCCGCCAAACAATAACATGCCAGACAATTGCCAGGGGCTTTACCACGACGTCTTAACGCGATTCAGTTGACGACCTAAACTGAGTCGCTGTTTACCTGATCCTAAACTGAACCTAAACTGAATGGGAGCTACCGTATTGTCGCTCACCAGGCGGCGCCACTCATGCGTGGGTCCTCTGTCTATATGGAAGAATTGTCAAAGTGACGTTTGAAATGTTCCCGCAGGACCCACGTTCCACTAGCGCCCCTAGCGGAAAATCGACTCGCGGTAGTCCTCATTGCGTTAAGATGTCATGGTAAGGCCCCAGGTATAAGTATTTACAGTCGCGAACCGGGTTTGTTGAGTTACTTAACTATATTTCTAACTTTGCCGTGTAATGAAAATCGGTATGGCAAATGTCAACTGTCATCTGTTGATAACATCCACGGAAGAATAACTAAAGCATGAGAGTAGTAGCCGATTTCATTTTTTTTTCGACTTGTAATTTTTTTTTCATTTTAAGTATCATTCATAATTTACTTGGATCGCTGTAATACTGTAATTTTTTCATCAGAAGTCTATCAAATAAAGTATCATTTTGTCGAAATATAATATTAAATGCTAAAAACGCCCAATTGATTTTAAAATAAATTATCAGCAGTAACAATAAGGAATCCAAAAAAATTTCATACAAAAAACAACTTGTGACAAACTTCAAACTAAGACTAAAAAATTTACAAGCAATACAAAAAAAAAAACAAAAAAGGAAATTAAATATGAAATCCCCCCGCTTCGAAAGAGTCCTCAAAACAGTGGTGACAATCGCCCTTTGACGAATAAAAATAAAATAAAATGAACCCGCCCTATACGCAAATAATTGATTTTAATAGTTATGTTCAGACGCAAATAATTGATTTTATTCGGCAAAATCGTTTGCATATGAACGTCGCTGTCGCTTGCTACTTGAACCGTGCTATTTGCAATTAGTCTATATTGTTTAAACATTGTAACAACCCTAGCAATACAGTTAAAGTCCTTTCGAATTAGGGTTGTCCTGATGCTGGTCTATTAGTTGGTGTTTCAGTTGGCCGGACGCGTCTCGGCGTGTCGCCAAGCTCCGCAAACTTCATTCGTCGATATTTCAACAAAAGATAATGTTGCAACCCTAGCAGCTAGTTATTTACAGTTAAAGTTCTGTGGAATTAGGGTTGTCTCTAGCCTTGTCCAAATGCTGCTCTATCGTTGATGTTTCGGTTTGCTGGCCACGCCTCAGCGTGTCGCCACTCCGCAACTTGCCCAATTATTGTATTTGAAAAAGAAAAATTATTTCGAAAAGACACTCCTCGACTGTTATACATATAGGTATAAGAGAAGTTTCATATACTATCTGTGATCTTCATCCGTGCTCTTCACCAACAGGTCCTCACCACAAATAAATGGTGTTTAGACTTTTTAGAAAGTAAATGCTAATAATTGTGACGAGCCGTCTCGTCAATATCATTTGGCTTTGTAGTTCCGCTGTCGCAAGCCACTTCTTTAAAAAAAATGGTGGTCTCTTGAGTCATGTTTCAGCAACCTCCTAAAAGGGTAAAAGTCCTCTGGAATTAGGGTTGCCCCGATGCTGGTCCATTAATTGGTGTTCTGGTTGGCCGGCCACGCCTCAGCGTGTCGCCACTCCGTGAACTTGGCCAATTATTGTCTGTGGACGTAAACTCGCCAACGATCTTTCCTTTAATAAACACGGTAAACTTTTCGTGATTACAACACTAAAACGGTTTAGTAGTTAAACCGGGAGGTTGTATAACTAAATTGGCTTTACCGTTATTTTTATAATTTCATATGTAAGTCAAGTAAATGGTATGGAATTAAGGGTCATTATTCCTGTACGAGTACTGTGCCTTAATGGATTTAGTACTTTATCGGTGTGAGTTAACGTAACTCATAATATTTTCTTTTTTTACTCTCTTAAAGAAGGCTATTGTGGTCAAAGGCTTACAATTTTTATGTAATCGAGTGATTTTCTTATTGACAAAACTCACTTCAAAAAGTGTTTTATGTGATTTTAATACTAATCACCTAGAAATGAACTGGCAGCTCTTAAGGATGACTATGACGGGACGGGACGGGACGGGACGGGGCCGGACGGGACGGGGCTGGACAAGGCGGGACGGGACGGGGCGGGACGGGGAAGGACGGGACGATTGGTCAATTCCTATAGAAGGAATCACATGATAGCTCGGAGCCCTCGGATGTCACGTGACGTTTTCATCCCTTATAAAAAGTTCATGAATACGAATTAGTAAAGTATATAAAACTAGTTCTTAAGGACAAAAATCGCCATAATCTAAGTCATAAAAATCCGACAATTTCGCTTTTGTTTTTATTTTGACAAAATTGCATTTGGCCCTGGATATCACACAAATCTGCAAACAATAATAACTGCCGCATTTGACGCATACGAGCCCATAACTTCAAATGACAAGGTAACTGGATTACAATAGCATCTTATACAAATTTTACGGCTCTTAGCAGATCCCTCTTTCCTTCAAACAAAAGATTACTTTCATCAGAGCTCTCACTTAACGTGATTAGATGAAATCTCCAGTGATAAGGGATTGTCACAACAAAATTTGAAGCAGCCGACAAATACACGTTCACCTAATTATAACTTTCCGGAATAGGCGGAATTTGTTTAAGTAGGAAGAAAGTTATATACTTAGTAACGTCACTAACTTTACCATTAAGGTTTTATAAGTTACTGATCAAGCTTACGAAGTTAGTAACTAATTTATTATTGAACGAGACCGCTTGATTTTAGCCGTCCATCCGTACATTCATCAATATGCAAGCGCTAACTTGGCCCTAAAGTGCAGTTTAATCCTTGCTGTAAGTTCTCATCACCAAAACTACTTTGGCTCAGTGATCCAAAAATAATCATGGCTTCCGAAATGAGAGCACGCCACTTGATTCAACTTGATTCAACGCGGTTTCCTGTCATGAATCGGCATTAAATAAGGAATATGCACTCATTGTGTGATTGCTTTTATCATTATAATACGGTTTTTTTTTCTACTCGCCTACTTTAATCAGTCAATTACGAGTACATGACTACAAGCACACACTTTTCGATATCAGACAGTCAATGATACATCCAACTCAACTAATATTTCATTACGATACGCTGTAGCCACCTATAGAACAAAATAAATAAAATAAAACGACCACGACCACGAATATATTTTACTGATAAATCTTTTTTTTTTAATTCAGGCGTTTAAAACGCTTTGTTGTGAACAACTAAAAAATGACAGCGTCGCACGCCGCACAGCCGATACAAGTGGCGTTTAGATGTGGACTTTGTCATCACGCGAGTGGCTTTTTAGCTGCTTTCAATTCCCCTATTTTTTCACAGTTTTCAATCATTTTCACAGATAAAATTAATATTAAGAAATGTTAGTACTATGCTGATCCAAAATAGTTTACAAAATAAAAATATTACCGTTATCTGTTTCAAGTGCATATTCCTTATCGATGCAGATACACGTCCACGACATCGCACCAGACATACTAGGGTGCGTAGACAAAATGTTATCGCTCAGTAGCGAATGAAACGCAACTATCTTTATGGCACTAATAAGGAAGAGTGATAGAGAGAGATAACTACACTACGCTACGTAGCGTGAACGATTGGCATCTTGTCTACGCACCCTGGGATGCCCAAACAGTCGACGGCTGTTTGTTAGCCCCAAGTACGCTCCTTTGACTGCGCGATCCTCCTCCATTCTGATCGAGCCAAGGAAGTTCGTGGAATTTGTTTTCGCTATACCAAAAAACGATAATTATGCATAGTAAATAATTAAGATAAGGAAAAGTACAAGGTGTCAGGGCTAAAGGAAAATCGAAAATGACATAGACTTAACATATCAAAGGCAGTGTATCAGCCTCAATAGACGAGTGCTGACGAAGAACAGCTTTACGGGATGAATGGCGACGTACCGTTAAGAAAGTCGCTCAAAACTACATAGTAGCCACGACACTGTAAAGAGTATAGCGAGGATGAAAAATAAACATAATATTCTTTCATCACTGGGGCGAATTGCACACTTTTTGTATTATGTAAGAAATTTACCTACGCTTACCATAGAAATGGGTACGTGCGCTAGCGTGAGTCATCCTTAGTTCCTTACTTAATGCCAGCAGAGATAACAAAGACTATGTACTTATATACCTATATTTCTATTGTAAAAAGTGTGCCATTGAAGTAGCCGGGATACGGCGAGGTCGACGTTAATGTGGAAAGTTCCAGACTTCATTTGCTCGCACGATGCACGGAGCACCCTGTTTCGCGAATGAATAGTTTTTAATATATGAATTTATGCGGAGTTAGCGCTAGTTTTAATGCTAGTTTTTGAATAGGCTAGACGACAAAATATTCTAATTAATGTAAACGGCCCAGTGGATGACACTATAAGGAATTTACACATTTTTACAAATAACTTCTGAACTATAAAATATACCGACTGCATGCTTGTGCAAATATGTAAATCACGTCTTTCTGCATGCTATGCGGACCATAGCATGTATTATATTTTTACCATTGTCATATTATTTCAGTTTTCTACTACCTCTGAAATTGTATCATTGAATGACAGGCAAATTCCCTCTACCCACCACCCAGCCTCCAAAACAGTAAATAGATCGAAATAATTAGATAAAAACATGCAATATCAATAGTTTAATAAATTATCTAACGGTTTCAACAATCAATTACTAAAAACAAACATAATTGTGATTATGATATTGACTTTGACGCTACAAGTTCTTAACAGATTCGCTAAAACACCTAGTTACGGAAACTGTCTCTAAAATAGTAAATTAAGTATTTATTGAATCGATGGAAATTGTTTAACACATTTCGCAAATGTCAGAAGCTTTATCTTTGGTTATGTTAATAGCGATGCCTTTTTTTTTTTCAAATAAACTGCAAGAAGTCATCCACTGGGTCAGCAGTTTAAAGTTATCACTTTTGACAGCTGTGACTCCACGCCATTAAGATAAGACAAAGTATCGATACATGGCATGCTGAATAAATCGTTAAAAAGTAAGTTTTAATTTCAGTAGCGCCTCGCCTACGACTGTTTAAAATGTTATGTAATAAAAATACACGCTGTATTAAAAACATTACCGAACTCTTCATATCTTGTCTTTTCCCAGCCCTATCCCGATCATTTTGACTTTAAGCCAAACAGCGTAATTATTCAGCCAGTGACCCAGTTGCGTTGTTGCAGGGTGTGCGCGATGTTCCTGCCCGAGTTTGCAAGTTTCGTGGCCGCCATGCTGTTTGCCGTGCACCCGATACACACCGAGGCGGTAAGTACCGACACAACTGTGCAACTACGAGCCGTATTTGCTAGCACCGCGCTAATTGTTCGTCTTGCTCACCATTCACACAAACGAGAGAGACGACTCGGTCGCTCGTGAAATCTTTGCGATTACCACGGGTTTAAATTTACTAGTAGTAAAACTCGCTAGCGTCAACGAACTCTAATCGAGCGTCTGTTGTCGTGTGTCGGTACCGACACGGGCTGGCCACACATCCCGCGCCCAACGGTGTACGCCGCCGTCAGTATTATATACTATTTCTAATCGTAGGCAACCCTAGCGTTGTGCGGGGGCGAGCGTCAATTGTTTTTGTGTAGTGTTCAAAACGGTTTGTATTCGCTTCTTAAGAACTATTATATAATGTGTGTGTCAGTGCATCTTGCTCGTACTTACACAGTTATATGCTGGTGGGAGTGAGATGAAACTGTAGTACACGTGAGATAGTTTACTACACCAGCTCCTGGTAGCGGTACTTGCAGCGAGTGAGTTAACGCAGTGTACTCATGGTAGGCGTCCTAGCTGAATTTATGGATTGTCTTTGCCAAATTTGGTGGTGGTGAATTGTATTTGAAAATTTAAGGCTCTTTTGGATGCCAATGACTATTACAACCTTCGGTGCCGGTCTGTCTGTGCCTCATGAATATCTCCGCAGATAAAAAATAAGTTGCGGTGAACAATTAAGTACTTACCTAATTCTCCAACGAGCGCACTATATCATAGTAAAGTCTGCTGCAGAGTTAATGACCAGGGGGTCATGCATGCAGGGGGTATGCAGGGGCATAGATAGTTTGTATGCAGGGCGGATCACTTAACCCTGCCGCTGACTGTACCTACCAATGACTAATGTTAGGTTATTCATCTCACTAAATAATTGTCCTTTAAGGGACTCTCGGATTCCTATGACCTTTGGTCGGTATTTCGCGGTAAATATTTTTTTTTTATCTCAATTGTCAAATAATAATGAATGAATTCACTCATAAATTGTGTGGGCAGTTTATGAATAATAAATCTATTCATAAATTGCCCAAGCACTTCTGAACGCGTGTGTACATATTACCCAAATATTGATGAAGAAAAATAAACAAAAGTCATCAAGAAACATAGTGAGACATCGTTAAATATGACCACCACTGTACTGTATACTTACCTATGTTTACAAATAAAATCTTACTTACTTACTTACTGAACGTGTATTTTTTCATCGCGATTTTAGCATGTCACTGTTAAATTTTTAGTTTTATATGTAAACTTCCTCATACTTTTTTTTTTGTTATCAATAATTAAAACATATTTCACTTTTTTTTTTTTATTGTTTCAAAAGAAAACTTACGTGGCTAAGTATACATATTCCTTCGCCAAACTGAGGACAGTTTGTTGGCGAATAGTGCGCTCTTAATAAAAAAAAAAAAAAAAAAATTTTTTTGTTATACCTACTCATACATTGTACAGTATTATTTATGTTGGTAAGTACTAAATTAAATTAAATTATACACTTACAATGCTCACTTGTAGGTATCCAAACTTGTTGCCAATGCTTAGTTGCTTTCGTGAGATGGAGCTTACATTAACATCTAACCTACTTACATACAAGGATTTTTGTGTGGACTAACTACTTATCCAAACTTAACGAAAGCAAGCATCAGTGTCAAACTTTAAGCAAACAACGACATGATATTAAAACACCTACATAGTTGTAGGTATTAAATAAAGCTGAAACTACAGCTCTATATGAAGGTCACATTTGAATATTTGCTTAATGCCAAGCGCAAACGCTGAAGGTTATATTGTCTGGAGACTCCCCCCTAGAGTAAAATCCATCCTTTAGACATCCATGCACGGTTTATTTTGATAAAGAAAACGAAGGATTAAATAATAGCTGAAACAATTGAAGCAAAAAGAAGTTGTTGGCTGTTTCCACTCCTCCGCCCATTTTTGAGTCCCTATAAATTTAAAGTATGTATGTTTTAAAAGTGGGGGTAGGAGGGAAAAACAACCACTTGGAAAATTATTTCGTCTTAGTTTTTTTAAGCTACATTAATGTCAAGTTGCATGTTTTCTGCCAGTTGATGCCATACTTTTGAAATCACTCAGGATTCAAAACCATACCTACCTATATGATTAATACCTATCTTCTTTATTGGCTCGTCAAATAGACATTTTACCACCAATTCGGCAAAAACGATCTTCATACGCAACCTTGCAAAACGACAGAATCGAAAAATCTGCTTTATTCATCAAGTAACACGGTGGTATTCCGATTATCGGTAGGTAAATCGAAAAGTGATTGCGTCGATTATTATTCGAATCGGTTCGGTTAATACTCGTAGCGAAATTAAACGTTTTGTTTCGGGGACGGCTGTTCACCAATTCCCTCGTCACATTTTTAAAATCGAACGGTTTTTGCATTCCACCGTTACCGGGTGACTATTAATCGTCATTATATTGGAAGGTTCTTAATTTGTATTTAATCGAAATATTCGAAATATGATGCGGTTATCATACGGTTATATTTTATACTCGATATCGTTATATATATAGGCTGGAATAGAACATTGCTGGTGTAAGCCTCATGACGTGGTTTATATAGTTTTTACTCGTATCAATTACAATTAGTGCACGCGTATTTCTAACCTGGTTGTGTCAGATTAATTGAGATACACTATAGGATTGCATTAATAGAACATTGTGTATTAAGGGCGGTAAACAATACACTACGAACGAGTGTGAATTTTTAAGCCCGAGTTCGTAATTCTTGTACCGGCCGTGATATATACAATGTTTTTCATCACATTTGCGAGGGAATTAGGTAATAAACTTTCTAGACAGATAAAGAAACAATAATTATTAGCGGTTGTGTAGTAGCACAGTCCACAGTACTCCGGAGGGAGCGGTGACTACGTGCGGCGAACGCGTGGGGGGCAGGTCCTCCTGGAGCTCCGGGCGGGCAGTATGAGAATCCTTTAAGGCCATGGGCTTAATACAGCTCATTAAGTTTAAGTATGCTTGCATATAGTATCACCATTTACGAGCAGGTGTGATGAAAAATTAATTTGAGTCGGTAAAAGTAAACCCTTGGGAAAGTAGATTTTATAATTTGTTCTACGAAGTCTTAATTCAAACATCAGAATCAGAAAATATTCTTGACAATCACAAACATTTACAAACAAAATTTAATTATGTGCATCACGAAATAGACCCAACTCCGCATAAAGCATTTACTTCCTCGTAAAAATATAACGACCCTGACTTCATTGAAAATAATCGCAAGATCACACACAATGTTGTATGCCGCAGCGGTTCCTGAACGTTTTACTGGTCAATTTCCGTCCAAGCGTTCAAGTTACGAGTCAATCCGAACATAGCGAACACCAGACCTAAATAGTTACCCGTTTATTGCCCACAATCAACGCTGTAAACCCCACTAACAACTCACTGGCACGATCATGGCCATGTAGTTGTAGCAGCTAGTAAGCTGACATCTTTATTTTACTCGACGGTTAAAAATATCAATCGAATAAGAGAAAATGAATTATTTATTTATTTGGGCTAAAAACCTGGATATACCTACAAGAGTTACAGCTAAATAAACTAGGGATGGCACTCAGCATGAGCCGTGACACATCTAAGTGTACCACGACACTGGTTTTTAGGGCACTCACATCGTGTGAGTGTTTAGTACCTAGGTACAGTCGCCATCAGATATATCAAAAATATCTGAATTAACACTCTAACACCTTGACAATAGACGCGTGCTCAGATATTTGTGACTATGTTGGCCGCTTCGATTTATCTGATGGCGACTGTATATCCAGGCACTGTCCACTCAGTTGCATATTTATTAGGGTACTATTGCCTAGTAAAATAAGGTAACCACAGTTACCAGAAGCAATTGAGTGGCTATAGAAGTCGCCATCAAACTTTGCCAGATTTAATTGGGCAATTTCTTAACTCCTAACGTCATTTCTAATATAATAATGGACGGCGCTGAGCTTGTATTTTATATCGCAGCGACTCAATGCACTTTATGACACGTGCTCCCGACTGCATTTTATGCCCACTCTACTATAAACTTGATGATCTTTCCACTTTACTGTTGTTTTTCCAATTAGAAACACTCTTGTTTATGGGCTGTATATTTTTTAAAGGATTTCTGCTTACATTGTAAAGGTGACATTCGAAGGCTAACGACATTGCCGTGACTGGTCTGGATTACCACGGGAAATGTCAATTTCTTGAGTAATTTAACAATCTAAAATGTCGTTTGGTTTTGAATGTAACCATAAGCTGTTTTGTGAAGCAATGAATTACCAGTTATTGCGCGGAGTTTATTCGATGATTAAAAAACATAAAGTCCGTTTTATGTTTATTAGAAACGAGTGGATTGTGTTTTTGAATTGTATTAATTAAATTGCGTTGGTATTATATAACTTCCTTCCATATAAATTAAAGTAAAGTAAGGCCTGGCTTTTG
Source organism: Lathronympha strigana (assembly GCA_949128165.1). Taxonomy (NCBI): domain Eukaryota; kingdom Metazoa; phylum Arthropoda; class Insecta; order Lepidoptera; family Tortricidae; genus Lathronympha; species Lathronympha strigana. The sequence continues at coordinate 22,365,222 of OX421905.1, forward strand.
AATAGGTTGATTCGATCAGTAAATATCATTTAGATGTAACCCAGGCTAAGTTACGCGGTTGCATATTTGTGCGTATTTATTTGTTTAAAATTTTAAAATTAATTACCTACGCATTTAAATTATTATTCACAAAGCATGTCCCAGGTAGGTTCGTTATTCCTCTTCTGTTTTTAGGGCCTTGATAAATGGTCACCAGGGCCTATGAGTCCACTATAAAAAAAAGTATAGTTTATTTTATGAATCATAATTACGATTTAAGAAAGATAGTTACGTAGGTAAATATTTTGTCTAATGAATTATTTTAAAACAATATTTATGCAACGTCTAATTAAAGAATAGTTGTTTTGCCAAACGTTGTTTGTGAAATGAATATTTATGAAATGTTGTTTACGAAATTATTTGACTTTTACGATATATAAATTACTTATTTAAAAAAATTACAGTTATTTCCAATACCTAAAAGTTATTTATAATAAGGTACCTAAAAGTTATTTATTTTTTTTATTTTTTTCTATTGCGAAAAAGTACGACATGACGCTCTAAAGCGATATTAAATATAGTTCAGCTCACTTTATACTTTTTCATAAATGTCATGAAAGAGAAATACATTCTGAAAACGTTTCCAATAAATCTCTATCTCCACGCGATGTTGACATTCTGCAGTTTGCTAAAGATTGTCCCGAGATACGAAATAAAATGGCTAAACGCCAAGAACATTCGATACATCACAAGTGCATTCAGATAATACTACGTTATATCCAATTTATGGCTACTTTGATTGATTTGATCAGTCCCTCGGCGTTGTTGTGTGAATTAAATTTATTGTTCCAAGTTTGATACAATAAATAATTATTTTCTAGTATTTGACTTAAGAATCCAATATTGGTTGATTTCTGGTAGTCAAAGTGAACGTATTTTGAACTCTGAAAATGCTCTCGGCCATGTAGTGACGTCATTATACTCGTAGAAGCTAATTTCATGTTGAATCTTACGAATAAAGTTCGGTACGTAACCTCTGCTGTGACATTAACAAATGTTGTTTTCCTGCATAGTGGCGTCATTCCACAGATAATGTATGGACTACAATGGCTGAAATCGTTTTCGCCGGGTTAAGTACAAGTAAACTTCAAAAATATTTTTTGTAGCTTTCCAGGGCATATTAAAATATAGATATTTTTGTTCTTTTAAGTAATTGGTCTTTAATTAGGGGTAGTTTAGCACCATTTGTACACGGGGAACATTCATACATTGTCGATATCTCGATCGATTGTGAAATCTGGACTCCTTTTGGAAATCTATAAACGATTTATTTTGTTCACTAGCTAAGCAACCGTTTATTTGGATACCTGGTAAATCTGTAATTTACAGCCGAAAGCGGCGCTCTATTGCCTTAATGGTTCAAAACTTGTTGGCTAGCTAAATTACCGGCAAGTTATCGTAAAATGCAAGTTGAATTTTCCGCAAAGTTAATCTAATCAGGGTTTTGGATAGAATAGCGTGCAGCGTGGCTTTGGTTGTTTGTTGGCTTGTTTTCACCGCCAGTCGAACTTTTGCCAGATTTAAAACGATTCAACGGATTGCTGTTCGCTGTGTGTACAACCGTGTACAGAGCAAATAGCTGACGCTAGCGGGTATGGGGCACGTTACATATTTGATAGTATATCTTTCTATAGTATAATGTTTGTATATGTTAGTTATGTCGCTTTTTTGTCATCGCTTGTGTTTCCGTTACCGTGAACTCACACTTATTTAGAAAACCATTGGTTTTTAACTAAATTAAAGTGCGGGTCAAATTGTAGTGTAGGCATGTGAGACGCCTTACGTGTGTAAAGGTTATGACAGTCATTTTAATAATATTTGTTTATACATTTGTTAAATGTCAAGTAAATATCACTCATGTAGATGTTTACTATAAAACCTGCTTCTCCTCAATAAAGGATTCGGGGGCTAAACTGGCCCCTGAATTGGTTCAGTTTAGGCTGAATTGTATGGAAGCGACTCAGTTTAGGTCGTCAACTGAATCGGGTTAAGTCGTCACGGTAAGGCCCCAGTACTCAACCGACGTTATTCATAAATAACGCAGTAACGTTATCTTTCCAGTGTTTTCCTGCTTAGGGAGTCTGGGGTCCGGTTTTTACAATCTAATCCCAAGATTTGGTATAGACCACTGCCATTTGACCTTCCAAGCCAGAGGATAAACTAGGCCTTATTGGGCCTTAAGTCCTGTTTCCTTACGATGTTTTTGTCACCGAAATGCGATTGATGAATATTAAAATATTTCGTACATATGTATAAAAATTTACTTTCAATCCGCAATCTCGGATTGAAAGTACCCTTTACCGCACCAACGCTGTCAACAAAATAATATGTCTTATCTATAGGTAATATTCTCTCTAAAAGCCACAGGACGTCCAAACGCATAATATTTAGAGCTTGACAGGACGGCTTCTCCCAATATTTGCTGAGCTCTGTAAAATATTTTCTAATAAAGTCACTGTGGAAAGTCTGTGGACTTCATAGAGCCCTGGATTTACCGCTGCTAACTATGTTTGCCATTTTTATAGGGTCACCCTTGCTCGACTTTATGCGGCTGCCAATGCCGTACGCTAACTTACTTAACTTCAATGCAATTTTTCTCGTAACACTTTTCTGTAACAATGAAAGTTTGTTTTTGTTACGACTGGTTTACAGACCGTGCCCTGTACTCTTTTTGCTTTAAAAGGAAAATGTTACAATAAATTAGGGTTAATTTCGAAGGATACTTCCAGATCAATACCTACATTTTCGTCTTACGATAGTAGACTATGGGAGCCTGTGGTCCACTTTCACTATTTATGGGGATAATTAAATTTCTTAAAAAATATATAAAGAAAAAAAAATGTGCCATTTATTCCTTAGACAACTCATTTTTCAACATTTTTAAGTTACGGCGGTTTGCTATCATTTTAATGATCAAAAAACCTCAAGTATTCACCTCTTCGAGCAAAACTCGCGAAACAGCCCTCGGAGGTATACACACATTCAAAAGTGCATGGGCAATTTATGAATGTATTCATTCATAAGCTGCCCGTGCAATCCTGATCGCGATAGTACATTATTAAAAATCGAAAAACAAAAAACAGGAAAGTAGTTCATTCCTAAGTGCATTCATACATTACATTCGAATTTATCCTAGCAATCTATAAGACCAATACGCTTGTGACGGTCAGGAAGTAAGAACTAAAATTCATGAAATCCCATCACGGACCGAAAGGAATTAGTTCCTCGCCAAAAAGTTAAATCGGTCCTCGTTCTTTAGTTCAGTTCAGTTCAGTTCAGACGGAGCAAAAACCATTTAAGCGTTCATGCGAATTTTTAGTTTCGTGCTCTGTATAGGCCCAAACCCCCAGACTAACCGGTACTCATTCCCAGACTAAATTCGCACTGAACTAAACGAACTAAAGACCTAAAAGACCGAACTAGTTCTTTTGACCGATTGAACGAGATGGGAGCGCTCCCCTCAAAGACCGAGCCAACTCTAAAGACCAACAAGAACAACGAAAAATGTGTAACAAACAAAAAGAAAATTATAGCTAACCAAGTACCAATTTTTCAGGTGACTGGCGTGGTTGGTAGAGCAGAGATGCTGTCCTCCGTATTCTTCCTTGGAGCTCTGCTGTGCTACGCCCGAGCTGCAAGCAGGAGGAGGTGTACAGGTGAGGATATATTGCAGTGGCAGGGAAGAAACACATCGCAGAATAGTTGGCTGATGGAGCAAAAAGGTTCTTGAGTCCGCACAATAGAAGACGCTGCTTAGGAAGGCCACAAAGAAGGACTCTTTTAACTGACTTCCAAATAAGGAGGAGAATACGTCCGATTTATTTTTTAAAGTGTTTTTTGTTTTATGTATGTTCTCAATTACTCCGAGCTCCGTCGTAAGATTCAAGTAATTCTTTTTCAAGTTGGTCCCATAGGAATTTGGTCCTGGGTGCGTAGCCAAGATGCTAATCGCTCACGCTCAGTCGCTAAAGAAACGCAACTGTCATTGTCACACTAATTAGGAAGAGTGATAGAGAGAGGTAGCTACGATACGTTATTAATCGTGAGCGATTGGCATTTTGGCTACGCACTCTGATCTGATAACAAATTCACGAGGAATCAAGGGAACTAATTTTTAAAGGCACATGTATGGTTATGTTAGTATTTTCTCAAGTAACTTAATACAAGAAATTAAGTCTTCATCCGAAAACTATATAGGTACTTATGTGGTATATTTTCCAAAAACTAAAAAAATTAAATATCCAAACTATAGTGAATAACAATTTGACTTGACATCGACTTCAAATGTATCAGTTGGTAGCGCATCCTTTTATGAAGTGGAGACCTTTGGCTGAAGCTATCAATTAATCGTTCGTTGTAGAGGTCCTTGGGGAATCATCCAACAGTGGAAGTCTTTCGGCTGAAATGATAATGGTAATGATTCTATAGGCGGCATCATAAATATGTTTCTAATTCTGCGCCTTATTGCGCCGTGCCTACGCAAACTTCATCAGGTTAGGTTAGGTAAGGTACAACAATACAAAAGTACAGTCAACCAATTGGAACCGGTACGAGAATTCTTATAATCTGATTTATAGCATCACATGTGCTATGACATAGTCCTACAGGCCTAGGGTTCCAATTAGTTGTATGTACGTTTACGTCACCTGCGACTTCATATAATAATATATGATTCCAGCCACGTCAAGGCCCGCATTATACCAGCTTATTTACCTTTTAACTAAACAAATACGGATCGGGTGACAAATGACCGTTGCCATGACGACTAATTCACCGGGGCCCAGTGTTTGTCCCATTTACTGTGTTTGCCTCGGCCAAACTCGCTTACGAATCGGCAAATACGAGATAACGTTTAGGTATCCGTTTAAAGAAAGATTTTTGTCAAAAAACAATAACAATACAGAAGCTTTTATCGCTGACTGTACTTTTTACGGTCAACTAATTAAATTAAGTACTCATCGAGACAATTCTAACAAATCCAAATACAATGTGGTTCCGTTGTTGTATCACATACTTCCTATGGTCTCCTCTGACATATGGCTGAAAAGGTTCTCGAGTGGCGCAGTGTAGAAAGGTCTTAAGCAATGAGGGCTTACTATTTGGTCCGATTTGCTTTGGTAAGCTGAATAAGGCTTGTATTGTGGGTACTCGTACAAGACATGAAATGAAATTAAAATGACCGTTCAAATTCTACAAAGTGAATGTATAAGTCAGACTGAATAACATTTGTACTGGGGTCAATGCCAAAATCTCGAAAAAAATGCGCTGTTTCGTAAATTCCGGCCGGAGGGATGCTGCCGATTATACATTCATTAAGTTAACATTGAACAGTCCGTTTCACTTACTCCAGAACAAATATTCGTCATAAACACACAAATAAATGCCCTGACCGGGAGTCGAACCCGGGACCTCCCGCTTCGAAGGCAGGGTCACTACCGACTAGGCTAGTAGGCGGCTAATAGTGATGATTAATTGAGCAACGGTTCGTTTCAGACTGGCGCTACGTAGCCGCATGCGCAGCGTGTGTGGGCGTGGCCATGCTGTGCAAGGAGCAGGGCATCACCGCCACCGGTGTCTGCGTAGTCTACGAGCTCTTCGTGGCGCAGAAGGTGAGACTCCAATTTTGATTAATCAATCAATCAAAGGTCTTTAAGTCTGACTATGAAAACAGTGAGCAGGTAGAGAGACAGCGTTTCGCACGACTATGTAAGCCAGTGCGGGAGTGGCAGACACCACCGCATACCTCGCAGGTGTATTGCGCTTGTGGTGAACTGGTCTCAGAGTGATGATGAGAAGCGTCATCAGCCGCGAGCCAGGCACGAGCTAAGGCTTACTTGTTTTGATACCTTATACATAAGATTAAGTATTCGCCTGAGTGACAAATTGGCTTAGTCGGCGACTTGGTGTGGTACAACTTTAGCTTTAATGATTTAATGATTTATTTCATTTAAACCTTAGTTGGTAAATACAGCAGTGGTCGAGTCCTCCTTTGAGCTTTGAATGATCTGTTTCGTGAGATGTAGATTATAAGTACATACCTGTAAACATACACAACGCAGGTATCGTCAAGTCACAGGCGATAGGTATATCCACGGGTTTCGTTAAAAAGAAAGGTATCCATCCATCCACTTCTCGCTTCGTCAATACTTTTTCTATAAACACTAATCACGAAGAAACTACTATCTTGTTTCAGATTCTTGTTGTTTTACCCTGGCCCAAATGTGCCAAACCTCCACTTATATGGTTCTTAAATGCAATTAATATAATTTAGCGGTCCTTAAAAAATGAACACAATTATTTGTAGAAAACCTTTACGCTTTCAAAACAGCTAAAAATTTTCGTTTACTCTTAAGGTCGTGAGCATCTATACTATTTACAGTATAAAGAAGCAGTGTAAAGAGCGCGTATTTTGAGCAGTAGTCCAACCTTTGTTAACAATACCACATCTATGTTTACTTTCAGCGACGTGGAACCGGTGGTGGTAGCCGCTGGTCGTGGTTAGAAGCATGGGGGAAAGGCTCTGGATGGGGCTGCGCCTGCGGTGAGGCGGCGCGGCGCGTGGCCACTGTCTGCTGCGCCACCCTCGGCCTACTGGCGGCCAGGCTGCACGTCATGGGCGCCCAGCTGCCCGTGTTTACCAGATTTGACAACCCTGCTGGAGCCAGCGGTCCTCCTGCTAGGTGAGTTACTGTTTTACTGATACTGCTGGCAAGCAGGGCACCGTGTTTGCCAGGGTTGATAATCTTGATTTTACTTCTACATAAACAGAGGTGTGCTAGAAGATAAATAAATTTAAGATAGTTTTTATATTACTCGTATTTTCAATTGACTAGTGGTACGTGAACTTTCCTTTTAGATATCTCGTTTTTAACTTTTTCTTCCTAGTGATTATGTCACGGCTTATGCCACGCTTCTTGGATAGCCTGGGGTCCGCTTTAGCAAGTAACGTTTTTAACGTATGGAGATAAAACTAACATACTTATGTATTTAGGTAGTCTTTTATTTTAAAATCAAAGCCTAATTATATGTTGTTTAAGATTCTTATTCTTTAGATTTTTTTTTAATAAAACTACGTTATTTATTTAAACTTTGCGCGATTCATCTCATTATGTATACAAATGCGCTATCTTTTTCCAGGCAACTCACCTTCGCGTACCTGCCAGCGCTGAACGCGTGGCTCCTGGCCCTGCCGGAGGCGCTGTGCTGCGACTGGACCATGGGCACCGTGGCCCTGCTGCGCTCGTGGCAGGACCCGAGGAACCTGGCCACCGCGGTGCTGTTCTTCGGCCTGCTGGCCGCCGCGGTCCACGCGCTGCGCACGAGGTGTTCTGCGTTGTCTATGGTTAGTTCTGAAATCTGGTAAATACATACGATTTTTTTTACTAACACGGTCATTTGCTTTTTAACTAGAATCTAAAACACGCTCAGCGTAGTTATAATGGGTTTTTTTAGCTAGCTGTTTCTTTTTGTTGAAATAAATTATTTAATTAAATATTTTGATTCCTTATTAAAGTAGTAACACTACTATATATAAATTAAATTATAGACAGAAGTCGATGTCAAAAGCCTCTGGCCTTAGACCAGGTGGCCTAGAGGTGATGGCGTTAGCCGTGTAAGATAATAGTAGTAACACAATACTAACAAGGTAAGCTCTAAAATCAACCGGAACAGTAACGTAAATACGCATATTAATTTCAGGGCCTAGCACTCCTGGTGCTCCCCTTCCTGCCGGCGTCCAACCTGTTCTTCCCCGTGGGGTTTGTGGTGGCGGAGCGCGTGCTGTACATGCCGTCCATGGGCTGGTGCCTCCTCGTGGCCCACGGGTGGCGCTTGGCCGCCAAGAAGCGCGCCAAGGTGGCGGTGGCTGCCCTCATATTCTTGCTCCTGGCGTTCAGTGCCAAGACTTATGTAAGGAACTGGGATTGGAAGACTGAATATTCTATTTTCGCTTCGGGATTAAGAGTAAGTGTAAACAAATTATTCTATCATTTATATTTCATAGAAAAAGCGAATACAAACCGTTTTAAACACTACGCAAAAATCAATGGGAGCTACCGTATTGTTGCTCACGAGGCGGCGCCACTGGTGCGTGGGACCTGTGTCAGTATGAGAGAAATGTCAAAGTGACGTTTGAAATGTTCCCGCAGGAGCCACGTTCCACTAGGGGCCCTAGCAGAAGATCGACTCGTGGTAATCCTCATTGACGCTCGGCCTAGGGTTGCCTACGATTAGAAATATCATATAATACAGGCGGCGGCGTGCACCGGCGGACGCATCTCGCATCGGGCATCCCGTGAGTCGGTACCGATACAAGACAAAAGACGATCTATTCGAGTTCCGCACACAGATCATTTTGCTAGGGCTACCACCGCCAAAAAACCAAATTACACACATTAACCCAACACAATTAAGCTTTAAACATATTTTGTTATGAACGTTTCAGGTTAACCGCAACAACGCTAAGCTATACAACAACGTCGGCCACGCTCTAGAAGCGGAAGGGAAATATTCAGAGGCCCTAGAATTCTTCAACACCGCCGTCAGCGTCCAACCAGACGACGTAGGCGCTCACATCAACGTCGGCCGCACCTACAACCACCTCGGCAAATACCAGGAGGCCGAGGAAGCCTATGTCCGGGCGAAATCGCTACTCCCCAAAGCTATACCCGGTGAGACGTACCAAGCAAGAATAGCCCCCAACCATCTCAACGTGTTCCTGAACCTTGCCAACTTGATATCGAAGAATGCGACTCGATTGGAAGAAGCGGATATGCTGTACAGGCAAGCGATCAGTATGAGAGCAGATTATACACGGGCATATATCAATAGGGGCGATATTTTAATAAAATTGAACAGGACGAAGGAGGCTCAGGAGGTTTATGAGAGAGCGCTTCTGTACGACAGCGGGAATCCGGACATTTATTATAATGTAAGTTTCTTTAAAACAAATGGTTTGCTGACGTTTTATGTATATTCGGAATGTTAACAAAAGATTAGAGTCAACCAAATGGAACCAGCAGTAAGAAGATTTCTTACAATCAGATTTATAGCGTCACTATGACATAGTCCTACAGTAGCCTAGGGTTCCAATTAGCTAACCGTACATTGTTTAGATCAATGGCATCAGTCGTCAAGCTATTTTAGCTAAAGGTAACTAACGAAGTTATTTGAAACTGCTGACATTGTTTGAGATCTAACAATACTACTTACTTATGCATTGTATAACCTACCGATTACGACAGTATAAAGGAGTTATCAACCAAAATTGATAACAAAGGGTGAGTTCCTAACTAGGGCAGCCGGGGTGCCTAGATATTGTAGGAATCTCGAGTTGGATACAAGTTATATCTTTGTTTGAGTAGTTCTGTGCAAAACAATAGTGCACTTTACATTTTCGTCTTCATTGGTCCTATTCCTGTTACTGTGGATCGTTGACTCTTTTTGAGCAATCAATTAACTGTTTCCGTCACTCGTTTTCCGTGAAAAGCGGTTCTGGCCGGTACGTACACATTCTCAGTTTTTGGTTCGTCTTTTCGGGCTAACAAACAGACAAACGACGTTAAAACAGACATCCGCTTCACTCATATTCCACGGTGCAATTTTAACTGTTTAAATGAGATGATAAGATATAACACATTAAAACAGATGAAAGCGTGTATATTAATCAACTAAACTAACAGTTTGAAGGCTTAGACAGTACTCTGTAACAGAGTAGAATGTGGGTCACCATTGCGTTGGAAACTTTGGGATGTAGTTATGTTGGAACGCGCGATTTGATCCGTTTCAAAGTGTTTAATTTAATTCTCAGACTTTACACCGAATTTGGTTTTTCTTCACAAATCAGATGATGATATCATAAATTTACTAAAACGGGGCTTAATCATGTAAAACTTTTTAAACTAACCTCCAACGTTTCTAGGGCGACAGTTTTAGTGCATTTGGGCATTTTTATTTTTTGTTGTAGAAAAGTCCTTGTTTGCTAAATTGGAAATTTTTATCTCTACTCTACTCAGAATCGCGAGCTCTTTCAATCCTAGTAGGAGAAAAAAAGTGTCCTGAATTTTCCATACATTTTCCAAACTTTCCATTGCGCTACCGCCATACTAAATCCATGAAATGATGGTGGCGAAATGGAAAACAAATCTTGGAACACTTTTCTCCTACTAGGATTGAAAGAGCTCGCGATTCTGAATAGAAAACAATTCAAAATTTTCAAAAAATGATTTTTCTACAACAAAAAATTAAAACGCCCATTTATTATGTGTGAAAATCGCGAAAGTTTTAATAAGTGTTGAGATTACGATGTCGCCTTTAAACATTTCAGCTTGGCGTGGTGCTGTTGGAGCAGGGTAAGGCGTCCCAAGCGCTGGCGTACCTGGACAAGGCGCTGGAGTTGGAGCCGGAGCACGAGCAGGCGCTGCTCAACTCCGCCATCCTGCTGCAGGAGCTGGGCGCCGCCGACCTGCGCCACGTGGCGCGCCAGCGGCTGCTCAAGCTACTCGATAAGGATGGTGAGCCTTCATACTATACCACAGCGTAGGGATGCATTCCATACAGTGAGGTAACTTCATACACGGCCAGCGGCTCGGCTCGGTGCTCGTGCTGAGGCTCAGGGTTGTCAAAAACTATGCGAAAGATATTACAGTCTGATCGGCAAACTAATTTCCATTTTACACCCCTTAAAATATACATCTCCATCTCATCAAATATGCATCTCCTCCCGGCGTCCTTCCCCGCGCGCCCCAGAAATCGGCGGAGTTAACCCACTGTGTGGAGTACATCCTTACGCTGTGACTATACTAGCCACCCGCCCCGGCTTCGCACGGGTTATTATTATACATATAAACCTTCCTCTTGAATCACTCTATCAAAAAAACCGCATAAAAATCCGTTACGTAGTTTTAAAGATTTAAGCATACATAGGGATATTGGGACAGAGAAAGCGACTTTGTTTTATACTATGTTGTAGTGTACTTAGCCGCGATTTCGTTCGCGTATAAGTAGTTTACGCTTAATTTCATTTTCATTCCTTTAGAGATTGAATTTTAAATATTCATCCAAAGAGTTTGAAGAGTATACTTATATTAAAAATGTCGATTTAGACAAAGTGTCTACAACCCGCGCGGAATACGGATTCATCAGGGGTTCGCCAACAGTTAAGCTACATTTTTGTAATCAATGATTTGTAATCACTAATAGAAAAAAAAAGTCCCCAAGCTCGCTCCGTGGTAAAAAATTGAAGCCGTGGCCTTTAATGTATTAAAGACCCCTAGTTTAGGCTATTCAGTGCCTGTCAGTCAAAATAACCTTAGGTATATCGCGTGTATCTGAATGAATGAATGAATGAATCTATAGTGCATAGATATAGGATAAAATAAATGGATACTCAATCAGCCAAAAAAAATAACGCTATACGAGTGCCGCAGTTGCGGCACTTTTTCACTTGTTTTGAACGTGACGTTGTGTTAACAGCTAACAGCCTATAAAGTTTTAACATTGTTGGTAGTTTTATGCATGAATTTGACACTTAATGCTTACGTCAGTAAGCTCTTTTTCGTACGAAACATTTGTCGTTTGTATCATCATCAATGCAAAATTGATCGCTAATGTCATTCTGACCCATATTTTTTGACGTTTGTGTGTCTTCTTTTAATAAGTCAATGGTATAGTGTATTCATTGTTTCTTAACAAACACTTGTCACACACCCGCTCACTTTGTTAGTCGCAGTCAAATATGTCAAAAAATGTCACTACCTCCGCAGCAACCAACGAGCGCGTCCACTTCAACTTGGGCATGGTGTGCATGGACGAGGGTGACGCCGAGTGCGCCGAGCGCTGGTTCCGTGCAGCCGTGCACCTAAAGCCGGACTTCCGGTCCGCGCTCTTCAACCTGGCGCTGCTGCTGGCCGACCGCCGCCGTCCGCTGGAGGCCGCGCCCTTCCTCAAGCAACTGGTGCGACACCACCCGGACCACGTCAAGGCGTTGGTGTTGCTGGGCGATATATACATCAACTCGGTTAAGGATTTGGATGCCGCTGAGAGTGTGAGTTGATTTTCAGATTTTGTTTTAATTAGTTTTTCTGTGACTGTGTGACTGTAGAAGACCTAATATTTAATTAATGAAACATAGGTACAGACTGAAATGATACGAGAGGTTGGAGGTAAAATCCGGTAAATTGAGATTATTTTTGAAATAAGAACGTAGCGTAAATTGCACAATTTCAAAAACCGGTTTACTTAACTTATTGGGGTTGACCGATCATCCTTTTATAAAAAAAATGTAGGTACAGATTGTACAGAATGTTACTCACATTCCTAATTTAATGATCATGTTTTGTTTGCACTGTGTATATCTCCGTATGTATTGATGTTTCATGTAGAATATGTAAATGATTTTAAGCTAACATGGTCATTTCTATTAGATCATATTTACCATGTATGTTTGTTTCAATCAGTATTCGATATTTTGGTACTGTTGCAAGTGCCATGTTTACGGAGTAACAAATCAATGGTGGATACTGGTGCCAATTTATCACACTTGAACCTTCCTATTAATTGAGTTATTTCTTCAATCATAAATATGTCTTATAAGTTTTTACTATTTTATTAGTATTGCAACAATTTGATGACAGATAAGAGCAAATAATTATTAAAGACAATAATACTCGCGGTAACAGAAGACATAGATTGTTAAAGAGTTAAGATTTTGTAGCTAAGAGCATTATAACGTAATGGGTAACCGTATATTCGCTTATAAGGCGGCGACACTCATGCGAGGGTCCTGTGTCAATTGTTATAATAATAGTTTACCGCCGGACCCATTCCTCTGGAAGTGACTCGCGCTAATCTGTGGTCGATACATGAATAAAATGTTGCAGTGCTACCGGCGCATCCTGGAGCTGGAGGCGGACAACGTGCAGGCGCTGCACAACCTGTGCGTGGTGGCCGTGGAGCGCGGCGCGCTGGCCGCCGCCGAGGAGTGCCTGGCGCGCGCCGCGCTGCTCGCGCCCGCAGAACTCTACATCCAGCGCCATCTCGCCGTCGTGCGCGCGCGCCGGGCGGCTGCCGCGCCGGCCGCGCCCTCCGCCCCCGCCGCCCCCGCCCCCGCCCCCACCGCCTCCACCGAAGTCAGAGCCCGCTGGAACTACATCCCGCAGCAGCCCCCCGACCCCCACGAGGACCTCTCGTAGCGGCTCGTGGACGTTTGAACCGCTCCGCTCGCGATCAGGGTATTCAAAGTTTCTCTCGGATCTGAAATTTGCTAATGACGAGCCTTCTCCCGAAACTTAGCTGTGACTTTTTTTATCAGGAGCGGGGACGAAGTACCTACTAGTAGACTGCTAATGTCATGTGCCGTTTGGAATCCTACTTTCTAAAAGCCTACTCTGAACCATGAAATCGGAGCTCACAATATAAGTTGATTGAAATATATTTAAAACTTGAGCTTTCGAGTCCAGTTTCGAAAAAAACTTAACAAATTCTTTACTTAAAACAGTAAGCAAGTATTACTTTACTTTAAAAAACAGTAGTAGGTACTAGGTACCAGTGGCAAAGCGTCACTCTTTGAAAAAATATAAAAGATTGGCCCACGCAAGGGAAACCGACAGGAATCTAGTTCTATGAACGCCCCGCCACTAACACCTACCTAATACAAACTGACTTTTTTTTTTAACCACAAATTCTCAACAGAAAAATCATCTTTTACAAGGATATTAGCAGTCGAAATTTACCTTATCCCTGTTTCGTTGCTTCAAATTTTTACTAAATTTCACCTTTTTATTATTATTATTTTGGCTGTTATTATTAGTGATTTATTGATCTCGTAGAATATTAATTTGCATACGACAACTTGAACGATTTGAAAAAGAAGAAGATACGACGACTTTCGTAATTTTAATTATGTATATGTAATTTAAGTTGGAATTCGTCATTAGCCCGGTATATGGAATCTGTGCGTAGCTATGTTTTGTAATGTTTACTTAAACTGTTAAGGCGGTTATGACACCGACCGCGCATCTGTACAGTCAACCAATTGAAACCCTAGACCACTGTAAGACGATGTCATTATAACGCTATCAGATTAGAGAACTCTATTACTGTTTGTCATTTTGATATGGTTCTAGAATAGCCTATGGTCCCATTGGTTGACTGTACGGTGCCAATGTGAAAACCGCCTTATAGCATAATAGATGGGATTTGTATCATTCCAATTATAATCTATTTAAATTCTAGTCAAGATGCAATCGCATTTGATATTATTTCAGACGTTTTTTTAATGCATTTAAATATAAGTGATTAAACGATTCATTGTTGTAATGTTGAACAAACCCATGCTTGGAGTAGGTGTTGGGAATAGCATTTAGATGAATGTGCCCCGCGAGCCACCCCATTTGAATATAACAATAAACCTAGATATAAACATGATTAAGTCTCAATTCTTGTCAACGTGTTAATGTTCTGATAATACTCGTAAAGAGAACTGATCGACGATAGAACTTCTTGTACATTGATAGATGTAGTGATGAGATTTGTATGCAGTCTAGAAGACGCTAACCAGTGGCGGAGCAACGGGGGGAAAAGGGCGTCAGGGGCGCCAGGAAGAATAACGCGGATTTTTTGTATATAAAAACTCGGGGGCGCTCAATCTTTAGCCAGCCGCCCCGCGCTACACTTTTGGAGCAATTATCTCTGATCCAGAAACAGATGTTAATACTGTATTTATGTTACAATATATCTAGTTGGGTGCATTAAAGACATGGGTAGCTTAGCCAGAGCTTAATTTGCGGCAGCTACGAAAGAAACAGAATTCGGTCTAGTCAAAAATGGCTAATAGACAAGGGTGGAATTGATCGGTGTGACAGCCTAAAGGCGATGAGTATAGTCCGTCCAAGTTTGCAGAGAAGTTGGCGACGAGCTGTGTCGGTGCCATTTTAAGGAAGGAATATGCCGTGCCGCGGATTATTAAAGCGAAATTGAACTTTCAATAGTCCCACGTAAGTACATATTGCATTGGCAAAGCTGTCGGCCTCCGTCATTGGCGTGCAAGACAGGTCACAGCCGACAGTGGCGGTCAAAACGTTAACGTCATATTTTCATAGATACACTTCTCTGCCAAGACGCTGCAAACTTGGCTTTGTCGGATTATAGGCCCGGAAGAGGGATGGAAATGTGTAAAGTCCTATTATAAGGTTAATTATTTTCATAAACGCAATGTTACTGTGTAATGAGTAAATGAAGTGATCGACCGTTGTTAGATTTAGATGTGAAAAATGTAATGTTGTTAATGTTTTAAGATAAAAGTAACTTTTGTAAAAACTGAATTTTTTACAATGTCTTGAAACATTTCTGGTGGAACTGTGGGGAGTCAATGATTCGTAAGGACCCCTAATATTATAAACTATTTGTCGTCAAAACGTTTATTTTTATAAAATAAAATGATGTTTCGAATGAGTCTACAGCGTGTTTTATTTTCTATTTTATGCCGTTAAATCTAATATTAGTTGGTATAGGTAAAGTAGGTACAGGGTACATTTGCGAAAAGGAACTGTAAAGGATTTTCCTAATAGTTAATCCTGCTCAATTTGACAGCTGGAATAGAGGGCGCTGTACTAAGTCAAGACAACGATTGTCAGAAGTTGGTCTGACAATTAACCTAAGTCTGACAGTGACAGTGGAGTTTTTTTATCTATACCTCCCTTTCCTTAGGAGTGAAGACTATAACATTATTATGATAATCTAATGGCCGACCAGGAATATTTGATAGTGCGCCATGTTGCGGAATTTCATTGGAACTACATAATTTCTTACACTGGCCATCACTGGATGTCACGGTCATATTATTTTCTGTTGCGTTATGCATTTATTTTGTTCGGAATAAGTGCGATAATCAGGGAGATATACATTTTTATATGATCTGACGTATATTGAATTATTGCCATATAAATAATAACAATTATCACATTCCTGGTCGGCTTTTATAATCCTCGCAGAGAATGTTTTCCCTTCTGTCATCTGTCAAAAAATGACATTATTGTCAGATAATGTATTTTACTGACAGCTGTCATATGAAACATATTCGGCTGCCACAAAATTCAGCTACATATATAATTCAGCTTCACCTCACGGCACGATTTCTTCTTAGGCTGTCTTATATTATCATAAGAAGAGTATGGTGTACATACTAAAGGCGGAAGGGCCACAGATTATCGTGCCCCAGGTTTGGTACCTTCTAGACCATGCTCATACGGCGCCATGTGTTTGAGGTCTCCTTAGGGAAAGGAATTAAGGTGTTTTTTAAATGAATAAGGGCATGCAACTTGACAGTTCCTCCCCATCGTACCAATTTGAGAAACGAAATGAAAGAACGTGTCGTGTAAAAGTTAAACTATATTGTTTTGTACATTTCACGATATTCAAAACAATATCGCCCACGGGTTTACACACAGGACTCTTACAAATAGTTAGTCTCTGGAATTGCTTAAACTGTTACTCTGGTCCAATTCCATATTCCATTAAGATGACTATATGAGATTCCGTAGGTATAATTAGTGAGATAGCAAATCTCAGGGGAATCCGTATAAAATGAACCCTCGAGGAGAAATGATTCCCCTTGTAAGTTGCAAAAATAAATACCCAGACTATGAATGAACTCGTGGGTATGCAACAGTTGATAGCGCAGCTGCCATGAGAAATTCCAGAGCGGGCGGTTTTCAAAAATACCCAAACATGCTCTCTATCGCTATGATAAAGTCCTTTTCAGATATTTTTGAGCGATTTGCCCGCTCCGATATATTTGAGGGACACTATACTTATACGAATAGCAGCGACATCTATATAAAGACTCAATAAGTGCGTTTGGCTGTTGCCTGGTTGTAACGAGTTCGTTGGGAACGCATTTAATAAGATTTCGGATAGATTGCTACCACTTACGCGTAACTCGCGTAAGCACAATTGGAATCATTTTAACTCAAAGGGTCAAATACTTACGTTTTCACCCTATCTTACAATAGATGCATCTTAATATAACATGGAATTTTCCGACCGAATGTTTTAGACAACATGTTCACAATTTTCATATTGTAACTAATCAGGTATACAAGCGAAAACAGGACGTCCTAGCGTTACTCGAGAGACTCCAACAATATTAAATTAAGTACTATCACGGTACACAGTCTCTATTTTCACAAATTTAATACTTGGAACATATTTGTCAACATAAAATAATTTTTCATTCCAGAATTTAACTCTAGTAGAAATAATATACCTAAGTGTAAAATAAAGGAATATAATTTAACTATTTACATTGTATTCTCACACGAACGATCGGTAGCTGCGATCGGTTACGATAAACTATCAACTTACAAAGTTCAATTTTGTTTGACTTAATTTAATCATTTGTTCCTGGCACTACGCAGTAAACTAGCCGAGACTAGGGTTTACAATACGGATATCCGGATCATCCAGATAGATTTCGGATCCAGATTGAAAGCCCTAGCCTTGGCGCTCGCAAATATAAGGCCACCTTCAAATTTGACCTTTAACATTAACAAAATCAACAAACAACTCAAAAACGATTGAAAGCTCCAAACAACTCGTTGAAACTAATGATTCTACTTAACATTGGAATTGGTACTTATGTACTTTTTAACTTATATATTATTTTAAGTAAGGTATGAAGGAACCCGCCGGCTTTTAGCTCTTAAAGTAAATCGGTAATTTTTATCATTCCAGAATCGGATTAAGCTTAATATATAGGGCACCTAACATTAGGTACGTAGCAAAACCTATGCTGGGGTTATAACCAACGACACGGTTAGGACAACGGCGCGTGAGTTGAGTCGCGCTCGAGACACCTTTCACTGTCTAATCAGAGCAGATAGAAAGAGACATATGTCGCTCTCGAGTGCGACACAAGTCGCGCGCCCTCTTGTGCTAACCGTGCCATAAAGTTTAGGAAATCGATTTTACAGTTTAGAATTAACTAGAATAAACATACGTTTCCCAATATTAAAACGTTTAATATTCGTTGTTCATGTATATTATAAAAAACTACTGTTTACTCCAGGTGATTCTAAAAACAAATATCAGCAATTACAGTATGGCACTAAGTGTCAAAATAAGCAGAAGAAATTTGTCCATCTTGGTAAGTTTGTATCATCAAGCAACACAGGGAGGGGAGTCCGCATACGTACAGTTTCCCCTTTTCCGAAGTACAATCTAAAATGGGCACACGCGTGTGTTGTGACACAAGAATAATTGAAGTATGCAAGATTTGTCAGTGCCGTTATATCATTATCTATGTGTAAGTGTCGTCATTACAGATTGTTTTCGTATGTAATGTGTGAGAAGTGTGTCTGTGTGCACGAATTCTCCAAGTGACAGAAAAAATTGTACCGTAAGATGTCGCTTTGACGTCTCCATTCCAACGTATTGGAAGCCTGTGTTGCTCGAAGGTTTATATTGGTAAATACGATAATATAATGTGTTTTAGAAACTGATGAAAATTCACACAAACCATTTGGCTGTTTTCGTCGAACAAATTTCACGTGCTTATATTAAATAGATGTTGAGTAACAAAGGGGTCAAAAGTGCCTCCTGGTGGTTCGTTGCTCACACGACAGCTGCGCCGCCTGAACTTGGCTGAACGCGCTGCCGCGTGTTTATACTTTTATACTTACTGAACTATGGAGTCACAGTAATAAATTAACAATCGCGTTTACGTTAAGTCTGCATTTGTTTGTTTCCAATACGTCCAGCTTAGTGCGTTGTTCTTAATTCTTAACGTAAACGCGATCACGTACATTGATCGAATGCGACACTTCCTTTGCCTCTGGTACCTTTAGGTAACTAAAATAAAATTTGACAGGCTGAATAGATGAATGGACTCACTCCTACGATAAACCAAATCAGTTCGTAATAACAAATTAAATATAAAACTCTTTAGATTTGCGAAAAAAGATATAAACTTTTCTTAGGTTATTTTTATTGGATTTATTTTCTAAACAACAATGTTTTTTTCTAAATACTGGTCATGATCATAACAGTAAATGTCCTAAGATATGAATAGTAAAATTGCTTATGTTTCGCATCTAATGTAGATCCAATGGCCACTCCGTAATGGCCGGAATTTGAGATGGCGCGCATTTTTAAAATGATTCAAGATCACTATAACAAATACCAATTGCTGTTCATGACCACAATGACATGTTTGTATAAAAATATTCGAATGTATAAAAGTCCGAAGGCATGGCCTGTGAAGTACAAAACCATAGTTACATACTATACATCCAGGTAATAGGCTTATAGGAAAACTGCCATGTACTAATATATCACATAATATGTTGCCATATCACATAGACCGTACCGCGAGTATGTTGAAATCGGAGTCAAAATTACATCATAACAGAAAATATAAATTGAAATCATTTTACTGAAAGCGAAAGTATATATAATGGGTGGAAATTTTAATCGTAGGCAGTCTCTCAAACAGTTAAATAATGATTACTATTTAAAAAATTTAAACGCTTGATAGTTTATACAAAGTATTTTTTTTTTTGTTAAATTCGACACGTTGCTTTGTACATCGATAGGAGCTGCCTTATATATCGCTTTATGTCGAATTGGGAAAAAAATTAATACGATTTTCATACAATATAAATTAATGTTACATTGTAAAAGGCCCTTTAGAGTTACACGAAATTAAGTGTCAAGTATGACAAATCTGAAACTTGACATGATAAAATACAGCTTAGTAGTAGATGCTTCAGTAACGTTTTACACCGGTGCAGCTGATAAATTTATTTATTGAATATCTTATAAACTGTAATAGTTACGGCGTTACTTCATAGATAAAATAACTCGAGTTGACTTGAATAATCTCCTCTTAAAGTTAACGGAAATCAAGAAAAACGGGATGTATTTACTTTGGATACTATACCACATGTAAAATATCAATGTATTACACTTGTACTAAACATTGCATAAAAAGAATTTTGGCTCCGATTCCAATAGACTCAACAAACCTGGACGCATAGCCATCTTATTAGCCTAATGGTACATCAATACTGGCATCCTGTAACCAGGGGGCCCACCGCGGATCCCTTCGTGTATTTACCTCTTTATTGCTCGAATATGCAGCGATAGAGAGGCAGATAGACGAAATAAGTGGTACGCAGTCATAGGCCAGTACAGAATCGTAAAAAACCTGTCCAAATGAAACAAAGGCCTCCGCACGCCAGCAAAATAGAAACTTATATAATTCCCTCCCTTGAGGGTAACGGCGATTTTACGCGCGTTAATCCCCATAGGTAACCAAGTAGGTACTATAAGGTTATACTAGTCATTTATGACTTTTACGACAAAGCAACTATAAGAGAAATCAATTTCGAGACAATATCAACATAGTAAATTACTCGACCTAACATCCTCGTTGTGTTTACCAAATATGTTATGTGCGTGATTTTTTTAAATGGGTTAATAAACTATTTTCTTGTTACTAGTTGCATGGTTACGGACTTCGGGTACAATTATAAAATCACGGTTTAATGGCATTAAAATTCATAAAACATGTTTTTTTTGGTACTTTTATTCCCTTTCCATTATGGGCTTATCTACCAAGCATGTCAAAGGACCATACTACGTTTCATCTAACAAACTGTGCTGCACTTGTCCCCTTGGCTAACGGGACAGAATAACAACAAGAAATAGTTGATTTCTCAAACACCTTATATAATTGCTAGGTTGCCTAAAAACAAAAATCAAGCACATAACAATTTTCAAAAATACAACGATAACATAGGGTAAGTCGTCTATTACTGGCCACCTAATACCAAAACTGAGTCCTGTTCACAGGTGGCCAATTACTGATTTAAAAATGAATTTGAACCTTAGTACTAAGACGATACAGTTATTTTTTAACTATATAGATGCCCTGACGCGTGGCAGTGGCGGTTGCAAAAAATTTGCCAAGGCCATTGTTTTAGGGATTAAGACTCGAATCGTAAAATTCACCTCAGAAGATTCAAACTAAAAGTAGTTTACTTTTATTATAAGGTGGTCAGTTATTGAAGTGGCCAGTAATTGATATACCCTCTGGTACTGGACCAACTGAAATGATTCAAATGACAAGCTGCGAGCGTGCGGGCCGGCGGTCGCGGAACAGCAAGCCTACCACGAACATCGAAAATTGCCATTGACGGGAAAACCTCTTTGTCACTCCAATATGCAAGTGTGACAGAGATGGAGATACAAATCCGCAATCGTTCGATTTTCGTGGTATAGGCCCAGTTCGGTAAGATCACTAACACTTCACTTGTACTCCTCGTCGGCTTCGAAGTCGCCAACTTCTTCCACCTCCGGCTGCGGCGCCGGCACTAAGCCTAGAGGCCCCTTTTTGTACGCAGTCATCTCCTGTGGACAATTGAAATGAAACATATGAGTTTTTTACTTTTCATGTTCGAAAAGTTCGACTTTAAGTCGCGGCTAGGCGACTTAAACTTTCGACTTTAGACTAGTCGGAAGTGACCCTGCCTACAAGCTGGAGGTAACGGGTTCGAATCCTGGTAAGGGCATATATTTGTGTGTTTACGGATATTTGTTCCTCAGTTGTGGACGTTTTCTACGTATGTATGTATTTATATTAAGTATGTATATCATCGCCTAGTACACTTTGCTTAGTTTGGTACAGTCAAGTGCAAAAATACGTATCGACAAAATCGTCTCATAAATATGGTACTACGCTCTGATTACAATGGAATAAAATGCTATGGGACATATTTTTGAGTAAGATGTGTCCACCCATATTTTTACACTTGACTGTACTAGGTCGATCTGTGTGATATTGTCTCGAAATAGTTTGTATTATTATTTATTTGTCGTGTACGGCAGCTACCTCAATAAAATACGTAAAGCTCGAGAAAACATTGCCAATTTGTTAGTCAAGTCATGAGATACTATCAGATACAAAATTACTTTCTTAGCCTTTTCAGAAGTATTAGAAGAATCGTATTTCGTAGGGAAATTTTCTTGGAATGCCTACTTTACTCATTACGACGATTCTAAAAAAAACATTTATCTCAAGCTTCAAGGCTCAGAGTTTCATATTAAGATAAATTATATTATACTATACAAGTATATTTTATTCTACAAAACCTTAACTTAATAAGGTCGCCTAAAGTTAAAGTGTACCTATATCATTTCGTACCATTTGGTATAATCAACGAGAAGGGTTTTAAAAATAAGAAAACCTGCCCAGTCACCTTTCAGGGAATGGTATTGTTTTGGCTTATATATTATACGTAATTACTTGATTTTCTCATTTCACTTAAATGTACCTACTGTCCGTTAAATTATACGTATACTGAATCTGGTTGTTCTTTGCTAAATGTAAATGTTACCTACCTAAACAATAAACTCCTAAGCAACGAGTTATTTACAATAAATGTGTTTAATAAATATAAGCTTCTGGCAGAACTTAATATTAATTTAAATCAAAATCAACCAATTTTCCGTTTCCTATCCTTAAATTATTCACAAATGACGTAACACAGAGCTGATACAGAATTCATTGGAATACACTAATATTTACCATTATCTATGAGGAACTTTAATTTAACGGCTACGTTCATAACTTTAATTAAACAGGTGGAACAATCCATATTGGTTACCAATACTTAATCAATATGGTTCAAGTTGCAATACAAATCGCATTGTACCTTTCACTTTGAACAGAAATCGAGAGTTGTGCTCCAATTATAGGTAGTTTTTGATTTATATGGTAGTTCAGATACATACTTTTGTACATACATGTACCTAGTTATGTAGATGTTAATCTACTATTTAAAATATCAGGATCACGGAGTCGGCGGCGTGTCAAGTGCGCGTTATTCGATGCCTATATGTCGTGACCAGGGATGTAACGGATGTGATTTTATCGGAACCGAAAGCGGGACCAAATATGTATTGTAAATTTAGTTTATCGGAACCAGAAACGGATTCGAAACCTAAAATGGAACAGGAACCCGAATCAGAGCCCGAATGAGAGTTGGACGATATACTAATGATATGTTAAAAATTAAAATTCCAAAATAACACGAATTAAACAAGACAACTATGTAAATTTGCCGTCAATGCAACTTGCGAATAATGTAAACAAACCGCCATATTGATCGTAATAACCTCACTTTTAAGTTTTTAATGAAATCTCCAAGATTAAATTATTTATCTTTTGTTTTATATGTTACGTTACGACCGTTTCAGTACCTAGTGAATCGTTTTAGTGGTGTTTGATGAGGTAGTGTGAAAATACAAGGAGAAACAGTGACAAAACATGTGATGCCTTTTGTTTACGTGAAGCCGTTCGACTACCGATATAAGTAACGGAACCGAAGCGAATGTGTAATATTAATCGGAAGTTCAGACTTAACGGAACCAAAACCAGAGCTCCGTAACATCTCTAGTCGTGACATCTAACGACCCGAGAGTGAACCCTTGAACAAGTTTGCCAGATTGACCTGCAACCGTGAAAGTAGCGAGCAACCACGCGGCGACCAACATCTGTGTCACTGAAACTTGGCCATCTGTAAAGAGTGGGGTGACTAAGAAGTATGTCGATCTACTTACTCTGTCATATCGCGCCTTGTCCTGCTCCGACAGCGCCTCGTACTTGGACTTGGCCTCGGGGTCGGCGGCGGCCCAGCGCCGGCCGAGCTCCTTGGCGATATCGCCCATCGAGTACTCGGGGTTGTTCGCCTTCACCTTCGAGCGCTCGTCGTTGCAGAACCAGAAGAACGCCGACCTGTTGAAACACGATAAGTCAATACCGAAAAGCAGTGAGAGATTTCTTAACGGCGGCAGCGGTGAGTATCGGCCTTTAAACCGATATATTTCGTTGTTTTAAAATATCATCAAAAAATATCGATATTGCTTCATATCTTAATAGCGTATCGCAACGAAATTAAGACTATAGTAGTAGGCCTTTTCATCTATGTCAGATGTTTAAAGCAGCATCTCGAGAACGACACTTGCGTTCGTGGCTGTAAAGCCCTATACGGGAGAGGATCCCTCGTCCACACACACGGCAGGTGTATGCTCCCCCAGGTGGATGGGGGTTGGAAGCCTGCTCATGGCGCCTCGTACGTTTTTCCTTCAAGGAGTGGAACCAGGCCACGTCGTGCTTTGATTGACCCTCGTGAATAACATGACGCCATATGGGTCGATCTTCAGCCAATTTCTGCCATTCGTTGCAAGGGATGTTAAAGGCGACCATATCGCGCTTGACACAATCCTTAAAGCGCAGCATTGGTCGTCCGACCGATCTTTTTGCGTCTGCAACCTCTCCTAACAGGATTTGACGCGGCAAACGAGTCCGATCCATGCGGTACACATGTCCAAGCCACCTAAGTCGTCTCTTTTTTAGTGTGGCTGTGATACTCGGGAGCTGTGCCTGACTAAGAACAGACTCATTTGTCACGCGATCCCCCCATGTAATGCCCAGTATGCTCCGCAGACAGCGCATATGAAAGGTGTTCAGGCGGCGTTCCTGTTTCGCGTAAGTAGTCCAGGATTCCGCTCCGTACAAAAGTGTGCTTAAGACACACGCTTGGTAAATATGCATTTTCGTTTTTACCGTAAGGTGTTTGTTGCCCCAAGCCCTTGCACGGAGCCTCCCGAACGTAGTGGCCGCTCTGCCGATGCGGGAGTTGATCTCTGCGTCAAACGAGAGATTGCTCGACACAAGCGAACCAAGGTAGCAAAACTTGCTGATCACCTCGAGAGGTGTGCCGTTCAGCGTGATCGTTGGTTGCTCTGAACATCCTTGCGCTAGTATGACAGTCTTCTTGGCGTTGATGGACATGGAAAAAAGGTCACACGCTCTTGAAAACTTGTTCACGATGGACTGCAGCTGAGTTTGACTGTGAGCGACAAAAGCAGCGTCGTCGGCAAAGAGAAGGCTATCTACAAACAAGTCACTCCTATGACGTTTGGACTTAAGCCTTGTCAGATTGTATAGCTGACCGTCAGATCTTGTGTAGAAGTGAATGCCCTGTAGATCGTCTCCAAAAGCAACCTTCAAGAGTACAGAAAAGAATATTCCAAAAAGAGTAGGTGCCAATACACAACCTTGACGAACACCTCTGCGTACGTCGAACGGAGCAGACGTTTTTCCGTTGTGGAGGATAGTGGCTTCCATACCTTCGTGGAATGATTGGACTATCTTCAGGAGCTTCGGAGGACAACCAACATTGACAAGAACCGAATATAGCCCCTCCCTGCTCACAGTATCAAAAGCTTTGTTTAGGTCCACAAAAGCTACGAAGAGAGGACTGTTTTGCTCCCTACACTTTTCCTGCAACTGTCTAAGCGAGAATATCATATCAACAGTTGACCGTTATAAAATACCGATATATTGATATTAAACCGGTGCGCAACGCGAAGTTGCGATTTAGTTCCTGGCTGTCATCTCTTAGCAAAATATCGATATAATATAGTGTTTCTTGTTTAATATCGGTATAATGTATATCGTTATAAAGGAGTAAAATATATCGGTGGATATCGATATACGAAAATAGCGGTATTTAAAGGTCTGGTACAGACTACAGATATTGGAATTCGGGAGAAATCAAGATGTATTTATGCAGGTGTATGTCATCATTTGACGGATTTACTATTGAAGTGTCATTAGTATACCTAGATATTTTTCTAGCCCGAACGACATGTTGTCAGTGCTTGACAAAATAAAAACATCGACAGTCCTGTTATCGATAAGTTAACTTAACAGCTTTACACCCTAGCTTTCGCATTACAGATCCAGTAAGCAGTATACGTATCTTGCGATACTATTTTAATTATAGAGTGAACATGCGTTTCTTAAAAATTGTAAAACTTTTGGTTTCATTGTTTAAGAACAAAACCATTTAATATTTTAAGACGTGATATCTCACTCTATTCGTAAAATAGTTTTGGCAGATATCAATATTATACTCCTTGCTTTATCTGTGATGCGGGTGCTAGGTGTTAAATTGTCAAATTAATTTGTCGATAACAGGACTGTCGATGTTTTTATTTTGTCAAGCACTGACAACATGTCGTTCGTGCTAGAAAAATATCTAGGTATAGTCATTAGTCATTAGATTCGTCTTAGTCACGGGATTAACATAGAGCATGCTAATTTTATTAAAATAATAAACATACATTTTTTTTATCTCTATGCATTAATGTCGTCGTCTAATACCACAAACACAAGCCTTATTAAGCTTACTATTGGGACTAGGTTGATTTGTGTAAGGTTGTCCCATAATAGTTACTTGAATTCACACTAACTTGCGCATTTGGAGTCATTCATTTCAGTCAGACATTTGGGGATTCTGAACTGCTGATAAAGACCATTTAGCATGTGTCACGTACGTAGCAGTTGTGAAAAGTTGCGTGTTTTCGTTTAATACATACATAGATTTTTTGCTCACATGTTGCCAAAGCAGAACCCAGCTTCGAAAATTGTCATTGCCGGAAAAATCTCTTTATCGCTCCAATAAGCAAGAGTGACAAAGAGGGAGATTCGTGGTTAGTCAAATCCTAGGCCTAGTGTCTTGGGTCGGAAAAACGCTAGGAAGAAGAAGAAAAACGTTAAGCATGTGACGTGACCATGAACTCACAGCGATCGCTTGGGCGCGTTGGGGTCCTTGTACTGCTGGCGGCGGCGGCCGCGGCCGATCTTCACGTCCTTGGGCGGCACGTAGCTCTGCATCTCCAGGTCGTACCGCCTCTTGTCCTGCTCTGCCATCTCGTGGAACCTCTGCTTCTCCTTCTCCGACATCGTCTGGGAACAACAATATAACACTTGATGTCATATACGAAGTTTTTTTTATTTTATTTTATGGCCTGGTAACTAGACCTTTAAGCCAAATATACGAAGGAAAAGGGTTACCAGTATTGCCAGCAAAGTTGTTATAAGTAGACGCCTAGGATACTCGGTTGACAAAAAACAATCTCTTTTTATGTCGAGGTATGTATAGTGCTTTCGTCGGCACGTGACCAAAGCCTGTACCACGAAAATCTAACGATTGCGGATTAGTATCTCGATCTGTCACACTTGTATATTGGAGTGACAGAGGTTTTCCCGTCAATGCCAATTTTCGATGTTCGTATGTGTGCAGGTGCGAGGGGCTACATGGCTGGCCTGCCGGCAATGTTGTGACAGTATCGATTGCTTGTTTGGCTTATTAACACACTATATCAGTTTGAGCTTAGATATTTTCTTAACTAATTTAACCTTTAAAAACTTGGCCTTTAACCGCGTTTGAAACGAGTAGGGTTTACCAAATCACTAACAAAACGACAATATTTCTGGGCATGGTTGAGAAGGGGATAAAGAGGCCACGACGTCACAAAGGTGTGTGCGCTTATCAAACAGCTAAGACACTAACGTTCTCTCAGTTTTTGGTAAACGGGACGAACTCGATGTTCTCGTCGGGGTGTTTCTTCTTGTGCTCCTCGCGGCAGGTCTGCACGAAGAACGCGTACGCGGTCATGCGGCCGCGTGGCTAGTGAAATAACTAGGACACTTACATTCCACCTCTCAGCGCACTTCTTGGAAAACGCAGCGAACACGACGTTCTCGTCGGGGTGTTTCTTCTTGTGCTCCTCGCGGCAGGTCTGCACGAAGAACGCGTACGCGGTCATGCGGCCGCGTGGCTAGTGAAATAACTAGGACACTTACATTCCACCTCTCAGCGCACTTCTTGGAAAACGCAGCGAACACGACGTTCTCGTCGGGGTGTTTCTTCTTGTGCTCCTCGCGGCAGGTCTGCACGAAGAACGCATACGCGGTCATGCGGCCGCGTGGCTAGTGAAATAACTAGGACACTTACATTCCACCTCTCAGCGCACTTCTTGGAAAACGCAGCGAACACGACGTTCTCGTCGGGGTGTTTCTTCTTGTGCTCCTCGCGGCAGGTCTGCACGAAGAACGCGTACGCGGTCATGCGGCCGCGTGGCTAGTGAAATAACTAGGACACTTACATTCCACCTCTCAGCGCACTTCTTGGAAAACGCAGCGAACACGACGTTCTCGTCGGGGTGTTTCTTCTTGTGCTCCTCGCGGCAGGTCTGCACGAAGAACGCGTACGCGGTCATGCGGCCGCGTGGCTAGTGAAATAACTAGGACACTTACATTCCACCTCTCAGCGCACTTCTTGGAAAACGCAGCGAACACGACGTTCTCGTCGGGGTGTTTCTTCTTGTGCTCCTCGCGGCAGGTCTGCACGAAGAACGCGTACGCGGTCATGCGGCCGCGTGGCTAGTGAAATAACTAGGACACTTACATTCCACCTCTCAGCGCACTTCTTGGAAAACGCAGCGAACACGACGTTCTCGTCGGGGTGTTTCTTCTTGTGCTCCTCGCGGCAGGTCTGCACGAAGAACGCGTACGCGGTCATGCGGCCGCGTGGCTAGTGAAATAACTAGGACACTTACATTCCACCTCTCAGCGCACTTCTTGGAAAACGCAGCGAACACGACGTTCTCGTCGGGGTGTTTCTTCTTGTGCTCCTCGCGGCAGGTCTGCACGAAGAACGCGTACGCGGTCATGCGGCCGCGTGGCTAGTGAAATAACTAGGACACTTACATTCCACCTCTCAGCGCACTTCTTGGAAAACGCAGCGAACACGACGTTCTCGTCGGGGTGTTTCTTCTTGTGCTCCTCGCGGCAGGTCTGCACGAAGAACGCATACGCGGTCATGCGGCCGCGTGGCTAGTGAAATAACTAGGACACTTACATTCCACCTCTCAGCGCACTTCTTGGAAAACGCAGCGAACACGACGTTCTCGTCGGGGTGTTTCTTCTTGTGCTCCTCGCGGCAGGTCTGCACGAAGAACGCGTACGCGGTCATGCGGCCGCGTGGCTAGTGAAATAACTAGGACACTTACATTCCACCTCTCAGCGCACTTCTTGGAAAACGCAGCGAACACGACGTTCTCGTCGGGGTGTTTCTTCTTGTGCTCCTCGCGGCAGGTCTGCACGAAGAACGCGTACGCGGTCATGCGGCCGCGTGGCTTGTTGTACGCGCGTGCGCGCGGCATCTTCGCGGGAGTCTTATTCGTAGACTGCGCTAGTGCCTGTTGCTGCGCTTGCTGCTGGAGTTCCTGCACCCACACAATTAGCCTTTATAGTGTACCAATATTTAAAATAGCAAAATAAAAACTAAGCGACGAAAGATTTTTATTTCTATGAATGGATAAATACTTTATTCGCACACACGATAGTAAAAAAACCGAATTTAAAATAAAATAAAAAAATTGATTTTTCCTTATCAGAATATGGTACCGATTGTACAATGACTGTTTTTACATTTTCTTTCTTTGGAAGTTTTATCAGATTTTGTCAGATATACTTTGGCATAAACTGTATGGTAAAAAAGTGTGGAGAAGTAGTGCTTTGATTTTTTGATTGCCTCTACGTTCCCACTTTGAAACCCAACAAGCAATATATCAGGAAATAAATAAAATCTAAAATATCATTTATTCACAAAAACATATAACATTTACACATAAAATCCATTTAAGCACAAATAAATACACCTTAAAACTAAAGAATGTTCTTAAAGAAAAACAATACTAACAATAAATAAATAAATAAAATAGAATACTTACTTGTAACGTAGCAGACTGCTGTTGCAAAGCAGCTTGTATTTGTTGCTGCTGCACCGCCTGCAAGTGGTCCTGCAACGTCTGCTGCTGCTGCTGCAACGACTGAGCAACTTGTTGCTGCAACACCGCTTGCGCCTGCACAAGTGCCTGCGCTTGTGCTTGGCTCAAAGTCTGTTGTAAGCTCTGTTGCAGCTGTTGCTGCTGTTGTTGTTGTTGCTGCTGTTGTTGCTGCTGTTGCTGCTGCTGCAGCATCTGCTGCAGCGTTTGCTGCTGATTCTGCTGCTGTTGCTGTTGCAACGTCTGCTGCAAAGTCTGTGCTTGCTGCAACTCCTTCCTTAAGTTTAGTTGTATGAGCTGCTGGATCTGGCCCTGCTGTTGTATGGCCTGACTCTCCTGCTGCAGCGGCTGGTGGTTCTGAATACCATTTGCCTGCTGTGTGCTTTGCTCCGGATCCGGACTCGACTGGTTCTGGGACTGTAACAAGGAAGAAAGTACTATTAATTAATCTATATATTAATCTTGGTGATTCATACTGATACATATATTCGTCTTAAATATCATACTCCACTAGGCACTTGGGGTGAACAGCCTCAATTTTTATGCTAGTAAGTATGTACTATAACATAATTAAGTGTTACTTTTGTATATTCGTTTTATTATTAATCAATCTGACGTTAAAAAGTGCTGAATTTTGGCCTCCTTCAATGAATGCTTTTGAGTTTCAGTATTAATTGCTATTACGCATATCCTGTACAAATAAAATAATACATACTACCTACAGATAATTTCTTAAGATACCTACACTTAAATAATTAATTAAATACATTTTTGCACAACTTTATTAATTTAAATATAAAAATAACCATTGCTGCTTATTTTGTAAACATGTTACCCTCACAGAGCATTTTTTTTCTAACAGTAATCAATATCAGGACCTTAGCATAATACTATTTCAACTTCATATCTCGCAGTATATTAAATCATTTGGCCGAGCATAAACTACTCATATTCACATGTATTCTATGATTAACCAAATTTTAATTTAAGTAATTATTAACTTACTTAATTTAATTATTATACAACACTACAAAAAGATGGTTTACAAAAGTAAATTCTTGACAATACTTATATGTACATAAGAAAACAGCAAAAACACCATGTAGCGACTATATAGCTTTCAAAATTGAGGAGAACATCTTCAAGAGGGACCTCACAGTATCTTCTTTGAAAAAAGTAATTGATGGAGTAATCACAAAACCAACACAATATTATGAGAATGAATATAGAATTCATTTAATTATATAAATTACAATTATAGTGTTACAATGTAGGTAGATGTAAAAATGAGTGCCCATCCCAGTAATACTTGGCAAGTGAAAATACATTATGAAATACTTAGGAAACTGCTAATATATAGGGCTGCCGTCTCATACATTGCCAAAACTGGGCAAAGAAGTTAAATATCCCAGACATTCAATTGAAATCGCATTCTCTCCCGGACACTAAAGAAATCAATTTTCAATATAAAAATAAGTACACTCCTTTGCTAGGCATTGTCCTGTACCCAAATATGTGTTTACCACAGACAATTTTGAAAATCCGGGCCGGATGCTCCCAGAGAGGCTTCAAACTAGGACAATTGTGTACTAATGTAATTATAAAATGACACTAATACTAAATGCAAATAAAATAATGGGAACTAAAACTACCTGCTCAACTATTAGAGGAACATATTATTATGAATGAAATGTAATACATACCAATGTACTGATTACCAAGTAAACGCACGTAGTCTCGGTATGTGGACTATTTTCCATTTCGGATTTTCCGTGTGTCCAATCTAATCAAGTATTGAAATACCTATAAAACCGTATGAAGCAGCCGAAGCAGGTACTTAGAAAAAAAACTAAATGAAATTAATTTGCTGTTCACTAAGTAAATGATACCAATCGAATGGACTTGATTTGATTGGCCAGACCTCCCTCAACCTTTGCCTGCCTCTGCGTCACTCACTCCTACTCTTCTCCTCCGTTCTTCCTTCCTCTCTCCTCTCACTCTATCAATATTGAATGTCAACTGGACCTATACTACGAAAATCGAACGATTGCGGATTTGTATCTCCATTTCTGTCACACTTGCTTATTGGAGTGACAAAGAGGTTTTCCCGTCAATGCCAATTTTCGATGTTCGTGTTAGGCGCGCTGTAGTGTCTCTAGTCATTCAACCTGACATGACATGACAAATTCCATTCCAAAGCACGTTGGTTCTTAATTCAATAACAAGAAAAGAAGGGTTAGGTTATTACTTAGTTTGGCTTGCGCTACTGAGGTCGTAACTGTAAAACGGAAAATTTTATTTGACCATGGCAATTTAAATCAAAATTTTTGTATGTTTCTTATCTGGGATATATGAGTGTGAAATGTGTGGAAAGGAATGGACGGACCCTTATAAAAACGTCAATTTGCTTAATTTATATTATAAGTTCGTATAATCCTGTCATTATAGCATAATATCGTAATTCTCGCATATATACGCGTACGATTTAAAATACAATTTGACAATGTTGTTTTTTTGTATACACTGATTTTAGGAATAAATCAGATCTCACCTCACGATACAATCCGATCTTGCCTCCGCTAACAACTCCATTAAAAAATGAGTAAATCAAGTAAGTGACAGTTGACACTCTAAATTCATATGACCCTAAGTGAAAATTTTATAATTGTGAGTGAATGAAATTAACCCTAAATAAAATTGAATGACTTTAACACCATAAACTGATGAATGGGAATTACTATAATATAGGTTATTTTAAGCCTTTAAGTTATAATTTTAACGGGCATACCAGTAACCCTGGTTTTCGTATGTAAATATTTTTTTAAATTTCGTAAACACCGAAAGTTTTGAGGGAAATCAGATGAATATTTGCGTTTTTATTGATGGATTGGATACCTGCTATATTTAATGAAAAAGAGAATAATGTAACTGATATCTAAAATGGGATAAATACCATGTATGTTTGTTTTATTGAGCACCCGATATTTCGACACTGTTGCAAGCGCCATGTTCACGAAACAGTGTCGAAATATCGGATGCACAATAAAACAAACATACATGGTAATTATACGGTTTTAAATATTAGTTATAATGCAAATGACCATGTTAGCTTAAAATCATATAGAAAGAGAGTAAGTCTTGACTAAGTTAAGCACAGTTTTAGTAGCTTTAGTACTTTGAATTTATAAAACAACTTAAGCTAACCCATTTTAGTAATATAAACCTTCGTTGTTTGATTAAAATTTACGTTTACGGCTGTTCTGAATGTGAAGGGCAATAAAATAATGCATCCACGTGTCTGTCTGTCCAATATCACTTGCGACAACAATTACAAAATACAGGTTTTCATAGCAATATTTTTTCTAGCAGTATGCTTTATCGCAAAAACCTTTTGGTTTTTGAAACCGATCAAATCAGTCAAATCATTATTAAAACTTAAGTTATCATCATCCAATATTAAGAGTAAGTAAGACTAATAAAAAAATCTATAGATGTATTACCGTTGGAGAAGACGCCTGCTGATGAGAATCTACTGATCCTGATGCATACCACCATGACTGTTGAGGTGATTCTTCCCTGTTATTGGAGCCAGATATTAGGCGGTAATCGTAACTAGATGTAGAGTTATCCCCGCCGTTATTTGAAAATCCACCAGTCATTTTATATGTGTATAACTGATGCGTTGCGGCAGCTGTACTTCGTGCAATTTCCTCATTCATTTGCTGTTGTTGCTGCTGTTGCTGTTGTTGTTGTTGCTGTTGCTGTAGTTCCCCTGCGCCCCCAGGCCACCACGAGGCCTCGTCGCGCGCACCCCAAGCGCCCCCCGTCGCGCCCCGATCTCCCATTTTACAATCGCCGCTTTCGGCTGACCAGTTTCTTTATCCTTCCCACTGGCTTCAAAATGATTATTGTGTTCTTGTAATTCTACCAAACATGTCCCTTTCTTATCATATATTTCTTTGTACTTATATTTTACACAAGTTCGCTACCGACTAGGGGTTTATGTTTTTACTGATTTCACTCTCACTTTTAACAAAAAAGCTTGATTATCACAAAAACTCAATATATCCATGAGTATCACATAAAATTAAAGTTCGTTCGCAACGTTTTGCAGTAACATTGAACAAATTCTCGCGTGATCTTTAATCAAAAAGCTGCCGGCTTTAAGTTCTACATACAATCCACGCGCGTACGTTTTGTCTTCGTTCCTTCGTACTTTAAGTCAATACAGTTGGCAACGTCGCATAACGAGACGCTAAACAAGTGCTCGCTGGCGCCCTCAACGCGCAGCGGCCATGTAGGAAACATTCGAATATACACGACGAGAGCCCGACTGCGCACGAAGTGGCAACGAAGCTCGTCCAGTAACCGGTCAATAAGACGATTAGCGCAGCTACAGCGATCCGCGTCGGTACTAAAATCCTTTTGTTTTTATTTCCTTCATTATATACATTCTTAATAATTCCAGTACATGCTAAGATTTGATGAGATGTAAGAAATACATTTTTTTAGGTTTTCAGTAGACATAGTTGATTCAATTTATAAAACTAAAGGATATTATGATGAGTCATTATGGAAGGACTATAATTGGATGCAGCATTGACATTACATAACCAGTTTACATAAGAATCTATTATTAGTTTTGATCTCTTTTTTATATCCATTTTTAGGCTGTTTAATGTTGTCTGTGATATATTTATTTAAAAATACAAATAGAACTCTGAAAAAACCAAATGCGTATAAGTCAACATTATTATGAATTATCATAATAATGTTCATTATCATAATTGTTCGAATCCTGGTCAGGGCATTTAGTTGTGTGTTTATCACGAATATTTGTTCCTGAGTTATGGATGTTTTCTATGTATTTAAGTATTTATATGTATCTATCTATTATATATATATCGTCGCCTAGTACCCACAACACAAGCCCTTGGGCTTACCGTGGGACTAGGTCGATTTGTGTAAGATTGTCCCGCAAATATTTATTTATTTATTTATTAATAATGTACTTGAATTGTAAAATACAACATCTTTCATTATAATACATCAAAATTATTTATTTATTATGTCTAAAGATTAAGTAACGCTTATTATTAACCATATTCACTGGTAGCCAAATTAAGTTGGATCGAAGCACACAATACGTGCTGTCGTTGTA
The DNA here is from genome assembly GCA_949128165.1 of Lathronympha strigana. Classification (NCBI taxonomy): domain Eukaryota; kingdom Metazoa; phylum Arthropoda; class Insecta; order Lepidoptera; family Tortricidae; genus Lathronympha; species Lathronympha strigana. The sequence continues at coordinate 22,400,122 of OX421905.1, forward strand.
CCTGTATAGTTGACTGTATACGAGTAATATAGCTATAATATGAACGATAAAGTCGTTGAACTGATGAATACTATAACCGAAGCAACTTTACCTGTATTAAATTTAATTACGTTCTTAGTTAGTGGTTTAGTTTATATTCAATCCTGTCTTACCAATGACTCCTGATAGTCCTGATTACGAATTACGAATGATTCCTATTATGGCCATTGTTTTTATTTTGTTGGATGTGGAGTATCCTATTTCTTATGTATATTTGCCGGAGTAAGACACTGTAAAAGTGACAATCTTAAACAAAACTAGTACTACCTGCTAGTAGCGACAAGCCTTACCTTAGTCTTGCAATCCCACTTGTTTCACGTGGTCATATTTTCTAAGTCAATTGTTGTTTTTGGTTTCTTTTTTGTGTTTCCATTGTTTCTTATTAACAGCGCGCAGCGTGCCGTTATTATATATTATGTTCTTACGATATGAACGATATCTAAATCTGTTAAGCCTTCAAGTCTTATCCCATCCACCGTTATTCATTACCAAGTCTTCCAGATTATAATAGTTCTTGGTAACTGGGTGTTTTAAAGACAGGTTGCCATCTTTTTAAATATTTTCTATGGAAACAACTCTATACAACTGTACAATGAGAATAGAGATATATGGCCTTAGAGATAAAACAATGTACTAAGTGGTTTTTCCCATTTGGAAGAAGGTTTTGACAAAGCAATATTTGCAGCCGTATGTTGGTTTACCAACGTATTCAGCCTTGTGGATTGAGGGAATGCTCAATGACAGGTCTAAGAAGCGGAAATAGACGGTGCATCGAAGATAATAAGTTCGAAAAGTGTATTTCCGCAGATAGTGTCCGTCAGTCCGTCACCTCTGATGCGTTGCCTACTATTTGGTGAAGGAAGCCAACAGAAGAGGCGTACCCTTAGTAGTTTTACCAACTGGTAGAAAGAACGCTCCTGAGAATAAAAATACCTAATAAAGTGCTGGGATGGTGTAAAAAACGAGTATTTGATTTAAAGCCGTCGAAAACGATGCTTGTGTTATTTACGAATAAGAGGAATAAACAATAAATGGAATCTATAAAGATTCAAGAAAAGGAACCAGATGTACTGGTGTGAAACGATGCTCAAATACAGACCCCCACATCAAGGACATGAAGCGGGTAGCGAAGGTGATAAGAACCACGTATCAGGTTATTGTTATTTCCCCCTGTTACCACCAAGTTTTTATCAGTGATGACCGGCAGAGCTAGGAGTTTTCGGCCTGGGCGACCGGTTGAACTGGCCACTAAGAGCGTCGTTTGTGTGCTCTGACGTGAGCTTATTTTTGTAAGAAATTTGCGACCACATGTTTTACAAATAAGCACCCCTCCGACGTAGTTGTAGTCTATAACTGACATAAATCCTCCATATTACTGATACGGTCCGCCCAGGAAATACAAATATCACACAGGCATTCGAGGTGAAACCTAATATACGGATGCGCTTGCGATAAACAGTTCAAGTTTGTACACAGCGACCTTGGTCGAGAGTTTATATCGTGAGAGCGAAATACCTTGATGCAGAGTTTCCAGAAAGCAGCAGCAGCCACTCCTATCCTGCAGTTAATCTCATCATCAAGGTTGCACTTAGATGTTAAAGTGCTTCCGAGATACCTGAAACGGTCTACTTCGGTCTACTTGGTTAAGGGAATCGTCGCCAGGGGTGCGGAGCTGGTAGACCTCCCCGTGGTGCATCCTGGGAGGGGGAGAATAGCCCGCTCAGTTGCGAGACGGCTATTCTCCCTCTGCGAACTACCAGACTGGAGGCGGTGGCAGTTGAGTCTCTCCTGCGTGGGCGCTAATGCCGGGTTCGTTTGGGGAGAACTGCTCCCAGCATGCCTCAGCTCATCTGAGGTGGCAGGGGATGCAGTTCTCGCCCAGCTGGGCGGGTGCGGGTGCGTACGCACCGATACCCACTTTTGTGGGGAGCTGCTCCCAGCACGCCTCAGCCTATCTGAGGTGGCAGGGGAGGCAGCATGCGAGGGGCTTGTGGGACCCAATGACCCTTAGGGCTATGCCGGACAGGGCCTCCCATACCGGACAGGCCTGAGGGGAGGAGCCAGGCAAGCAGAGAACGGCGGGCGGCAGTGCCGCGTGGAGACAACCACAACATAAAAAACCCCAATCCTAAGGCGTGGCTGGCGTGCCGATGGGATGAGTGGCTGGGGGGAACCCAGTCCCTAGCGTCGCAGAGGGGGGGCATACCCCCTCTTCAAATTAAAAATAGCAAAAAACAATGAGTGGCAATAATACAAACAAACTACCCCAGGAGGTTCCAATCCTCTGTGTCACCACAGAACGGGCGAGTGCCCGTACTGTGGTGACATGCCGCCCACCGTATTCTGGGGGGGCAAACCACTCGCGGACGAAATCAAACGACCCTGGCAAACGATCAACGGATACCGATGCTCACGATTTGGATTTGCCGCTTAGGCTAAGCGGAGGAGGAGATGCGGAAGAGGCTGTGATCGAGTCCTCCCCGAAACCTGCACACGGAGGAGAAAAAGCGGTCAGTGAGGAGGCGGTGGGTACCCTGTCCTCACCCGGGCTTGCCCTGCCCTCTCCTAAGCCCGTTCCAGCGGGGTACCGCCCACTGCGGGACGCGCTTGGGCGTTACATACGCTATGCCGCGCCCGACACTGTAGCGGGGGCAGAGGATGCGCCTGTGCTTACAGGGTTCAGGCAGTTCGTGCGTCCTTCCACTCCGAGAACGAGAGTTTTCGCCGGGAGGACGGCTGGCCCCCGCGGAGTGGAGACGACTCAGTCACCTGAGAGAGAGGAGTTCTACTCCCCCTCAAGGCTGGACAGACGTGACCTCTTTGGCGAGGAAGAAGCCGACACAGGTGACTCGGAGGGCTCGATGGAAATGGGTCCACCAAAGGCTCTAGCGGAGCCCTCAACCTCAGGCATGGGCCAGAAGTTTTGGGGCTCGAGGCCCGACAAACGACTCGCGGATGAGCTCGTGCTTTCCTCCGGCTCAGAGAGTGACGCGGCACTCTTGTCGGGCAATGCCACTGCCAAAAGAGGTAGAAAAGGCAAAGGAGGGGGGCGCCGCATCGGCCCTAGAAACAAGTCTGATGCGCTTGGCCAAACACCCATCGCCCTGGTCGAACGCATCAGGCTCAGCTCGCGCTCACCAATAGCCAAAGTGCAGGAGTCGGAAGTGACCGACCGACCCGGCTCTGGGAGCCCCAAAAGGACCGACGAGGGAGCCGAGGCAGACTCGGCATGGAGTGGCAACGAGGGCAGAACTCCGCCAACTACTACGGCGCACGACATGGGCCTTGCCCTGGCAAAGCAGGAGTTGAACCGCCTCAGGCGGGAGGAGCTCCAGCGCAAAGCGGAGGAGGAGGTGGCAGGCCTCACGTGGTCGCTTGCGGCGTCTCGGAGCTCGCCAGGGAGCGTCGGGAAAGAGTCGGGCCCACCGGACGCAGAGGAGGTCGACAACACCGCGGCGTCACTTCACGAAAAAGTGAAGTGTAGCCTTAAGACGGTGGAAATGGTGGCCTCCAGGTCCGCCAACCTGAAGGGGACTTTTGTGCGCGCCTTAAAAGTAGCTGCCGCCTCAATCGGGGAAGCTTTTGAGGATTTGAAGGAGCGCACGTCCTCGGAAGAGACGCGACGGCTGCAGAGGCAGAATACCAACCTGAGGGCGGAGGTCAAGGATCTGCGTTCCGAAGTGGAGGAGCTGAGAGCGGAGCTTCGGGCCCACTTTAAAAAGCAGGTCCCGGTCTCGTCTCCACCTAAAAAAGCACCACAGCCCGCCACTGCGCCCGGACGTTCCGATACGGATGAACTGGTCGAGGCAATCACGGCCAAAGTAGGGCGGATCCTCGACGAGAGGCTCGGAGCCCTCGAGCGCGATGGAAGGCTTCTGCCAGCCAAAACGGGGCAGCCCCCACCGGCTGCAGACCGGGGACGACGAGCCGCGCAAACGGCCACACGGGGGAAAACGTTAGGGCAAACGCCTACCCGAGGTCCCCCAAATTACACGATTGAACCCCAAAAGGGCGGGAAGACAAAAGGAAAGGGCAAAGGGAAGGGCAAAAAGAGTGCGCCAAAACCAGCAGAGAAGGCCACTGCCACTGCGAACCCTCTTCCGCCCACGACCGAACCCCCTCAGCCGGCGGCCGCTACGTCCACCGACGAGGGCTGGAAGGTGGTCGGCGGCAAAAAGGAAAGAAAGAAGGCGGCAGGGAAAAAGGCGAAGGCGCCCCAGCCAGCACCGCTACGGGCGAAGTCTAAGGCCCGGAGACTCCGCCCTCCCCGCTCGGCAGCTGTGGTGCTAACCCTGCAGCCAGAGGCCGCAAAGAATGGCGTTAGTTACGCCCAGGTGATCTCCAGGGCAAGGGAGACGGTGGACCTGGAGCAGTTCGGCATCACCGCCTTGAAATTTAAGATGGCTGCCACTGGCGGCAGGGTGCTGGAAATCCCAGGTGCAGCCAGTGGCGAAAAGGCTGACTCGCTGGCCGAAGCGTTAGCCAAGAATCTGGGGACTGACGTCGTCCGAGTCTCCAGGCCGGTGAAGTGCACGGAGCTGCGAGTCACAGAGCTCGACGACTCAGTGTCTCCTAGCGAGGTGGTCGCTTCGGTCGCGAAGGTCGGTGGCTGTGCAGAGGGCCAGATCAAGGCTGGAGAGGTCAGGCAGGATGCCTCCGGCCTCGGCACGATCTGGCTACGCTGTCCAGTCATTGTAGCCAAGAAGGTGGTGGAGGCCGACCGCGGGCGACTCCAGGTAGGGTGGGTCCGGGCCGCGGTAAAGGTGCTAGATCAGCGTCCCATGCGGTGCTATAAATGCCTCGAAGAGGGGCACGTGAGGGCAAACTGCACCAACGACGTTGATCACAGCGACGCCTGCTACCGCTGCGGCAAGCCCGGCCATAAAGCGGCTGAATGCTCAGGGGCACCACACTGCGTCAAGTGCGCAAAGGAGGGCAAAAAGGGCGACCATATGCTTGGTTCCAAGGCGTGTTTAACTTCTGCCCCGAAAAAGGCGAAGAAAAGAGCTGGAGTCGCCAGCCGGGCCCCATCCCAGCCCACGAAGTCCCCAGACATACCAATGGAGACGCAGGAGGTGGATCCAAACAACCTCGAGTGAAGGAGATGGCTATACGGGTGCTTCAGACGAACCTCAACCACTGCGCCAGGGCCCAGGATCTCTTATTCCAATCCCTGGCGCAGTGGAGGATTGGCGTTGCCGTGGTGGCCGAGCCATACTCGATCCCTCCTCGTGATGACTTCATGGGAGACACGGACGGATCGGTGGCACTGGTGTGGAGAGCGACGGCGGGGGTTCCCTCGCCTACCGCAGTGACGAGAGGAAAGGGGTACGTGGCGGCGCTATGCGGAGAAATATGGTTCATCGCAACCTATTTCTCCCCAAACCGCTGCCTGGCCGACTTCGAGCAGTTTCTGGACGAAGTAGGGGCGCTAATCGGGCGGCTTCTTCCGCGTCCCGTTATCGTTGCCGGAGACTTCAATGCGAAGTCCACAGCCTGGGGTTCTCCGGCGACAAACGCGAAGGGTGCTACCCTCGAGGAGTGGGCTGTCGCAGCGGGCCTGGCCCTGCTGAACGAGGGAACGGCACACACGTGTGTGCGTCAACAGGGTGGTTCCATCGTGGACATCACGTTCGCGAGCGCCGCCCTGGCACGTCGTGTCCAGGGTTGGGAGGTCATGGTGGGGGTGGAGACGTTGTCTGACCACCGGTACATACGGTTCAACGTCACCACCTCGCACAACTCGTACAACCCAAGCCGGATGGGCCCGGTCGGGGGTGGCCCAAGATGGGCTCTCACCAAACTCGACCGGGAACTACTCAAAGAGGCGGCGATCGTGCAGGCCTGGCTGCCCGTACAGGGAGCGGTGGTGGTAGAGGCGGAAGCATCTTGGTTCCGGGGGGCCATGACGCGTGTGTGTGACGCGTCAATGCCCCGGGCCAAGCCCGTGCCGCCGAAACCAAGCGTGTACTGGTGGTCCGCCGAGCTTGCGCAATTGCGCGAGGGCTGCATAGCCGCGCGGCGCCAGTACATGCGCCAGAGGCGAAGAAGGAGGCCCAACGAGGACGAGATCCGCCGCTCCTACCAGACGTACAAAGACTCCAGGGCAGAGTTTGCGATGGCCATAGGGAAGGCAATTGAGGCGAGTCGTGCCGAGTTCCTGGAGACCCTCAATGCCGACCCGTGGGTAGGGCTTGCAATATCGGAACTGATTTCCAATTCCGGAATTCATTTCGAGATTGGCCTTCAATTCCGGAATTCCGGAACTGGTTCCGGGATTTGAAAAATTATGATTTTATGGCAAATTTTTTAAAATACCGGTTTTTTACGATTAGTACGTAACATTGTTGGATTTATATTTATTAATCAATAAAAACGTGTAATCTTACGCTACTTTAAATAAACAAAAGCAAGGGTTTAACAGAGTTGTTATTTTTTTTAATAATCAATAAAGAATCTCACAAGCCAAGCTAAGATTGTCTATTTCGAAGAGTTTGGTTATAGTTTAAAGTGGTGTAGCAGCAGGAATTACCTACTTTAGAAAAATTTATGCTTAATTGACCAATGTCTCGGTTGTTAATAAGGTTAATTTCCGAATCAATAACTTAGGCATTTGTACCTTATCGATTAACTAAGTGGTACTTTTTGCCTAAAAACGTCAGTCTTCGTTCTACTTTCTTTTGTATCAGATTAATTCCCAAAAGTGCTAAAAAAAAAATATTTTTAACACTTATTTTTGCGTAGCCAAACAAGTAAGGCTATAAAAATAAAATTTGTCTTCAAGCTAAGGCTAAAAAAAACAATGTAAGGCAATCATCGCTCCATTTTTTTGGAACTTCTGTCGAACACACAAAGAAAACATTAAAAAAAATATGTTAGATTAGAGGCCAAAATTATCTATTATGTATTGTCGAATACACATAAAACTTAGTTACCTACAACGTTACGATTACAAATTAATATTAGGCTGGTAGTCATGTTATGGTATGGCGACAGCGGCAAAGTTTTTGAATACAAATCTTTAAATTACATCGTTTTTGCGCGCAAAACACTCAATTTAAGGCTTAAAACTCACAACCCTCACAACAGTTTTTTAACAGTATTGCAATAAGAACTCATTATTTAAATACCGAAAAGCAACAACTGAAAAAGATAAATGTAAGATATTTTTCGCTTCAACCTTTTGATCTACTACCGTGAACATAGAACAATCGAAAATGTATTTATCCTGCTCTAAAGCACTTGCTTCTTTGGGCGAAAGATGTGCTAAGTATTGATGCTTGTGGTACCTAAGCCTTCTGAGTCCAAAAGTAAGGAACATTTATCTGCACACGGAATATATATAATTCATCAATCTAATACATTTAGTGGCAGTTTTGCGAAATAACTATGCCAATTGAAATTAAACACTAGAATGGATTAATCGCGTTTATTAACACCATGACCCGACGTTTCGAACCCTTTACAGTTTTCTTGCCGCTTCTTTCTGCCCCATAAGCCAGTTAGGGAAGCGTTCGTAAATTGTACGTATGTTTTACGGGTTTTTTTATATTATTAATTTAAACGCGATTTATTCGTTCTAAAGTGTTTAATTTCAACGAATAACCATCGCAGTAACAGCAGACAATATTATAACATTTATAACCATGTCAATATTAAACGTTTCCGTCAAATAATAGGGTTATTTTCAATTCCGGAATTTTCGAGATTGAGGGTGTCAATCCCGGAACTGTAATCTCGGAAAAATAGACCGAGATTCCGGGATTTCGAGATTCCGGAATTCCGGGATGCAAGCCCTACCCGTGGGGCAGGCCATACAAACTTGTCCGGAGCAAACTACGCGCGTGGGCGCCACCGCTGACTCAAACGCTCGAGCCGAACGTCATGAACCGAGTGGTGGCAACGCTCTTCCCCGAGCGGGGCCCGCACACACCACCTACGATGGCGCCTCTAAGGGCGGAAGTTGTTGAGGAGGTTGGAGTCCCACCCATCACTCCAGGTGAGCTCAGCGCAGTGGTCCATCGGCTCAAGGCCAAGAACACGGCCCCCGGGCCCGACGGCATTCCGGGTCGTGCTTGGGTCTTGGCTTTGGACGCTCTGGGGCCAAGGCTGCTGCGGCTGCTTACTGCATGCCTGGAGCAGGGCTGCTTCCCCAACGAATGGAGGACCGGAAAACTGGTTCTCCTTCGAAAAGGCGGGCGGCCGGCGGACTCTCCTGCCGGATACCGGCCCATAGTCCTGCTCGATGAGGTGGGCAAGCTCTTCGAGCGGATAATTGCAGCTCGCCTCATCGAGCACATGGAGCGCGCAGGGCCGAATCTGGATGACAAGCAGTTCGGCTTTCGGGGGGGGGCGGTCGACAGTGGATGCGATACTCCGGGTGAAGGCAATAGCGGAGGAGGCCGTTTCCCAGGGTGAGGTCGTCTTGGCGGTGTCACTGGACATCTCCAACGCCTTCAACACCTTGCCCTGGGAAGTCATCAACGAGGCTCTGCGCTTCCACGGAGTACCTCTCCACCTGTCGCGCATAGTAGCCGCCTACCTGGAGGGACGGGCGATAGTCTGGCCGGGGCGACGGGACTGGGGTCGGAGGCACATGTCGTGCGGAGTTCCGCAGGGGTCGGTGCTGGGACCACTCCTGTGGAACATAGGCTATGACTGGGTCCTACGGGGGGAAAACTTGCGTGGAGTCGGGGTCACTTGTTACGCCGACGACACGCTCGTGACGGCCAGAGGACCCAGCTACCGCGACGCTGCCATTCTGGCGACGGCAGGAGCCGCCCACTGCGTGGCCCGCATTCGCCGTTTAGGGCTGGAGGTGGCACTCGCAAAGTGCGAGGCCATCTGTTTTTACGGCCCGCGGAAAGCGCCCTCAGCTGGCGCCCAAATCATTGTGGGAGGAGTTCCAATTGCTGTCAAGCCGACACTGCTGTACCTCGGTGTCGTGCTTGATAGCAAGTGGAACTTTAAGGCACATTTCGAGCGCCTCGCACCGAAATTACTCCGTGCCGCGGCGGCATTTGGGCGTATATTGCCCAACCTGGGGGGGCCCAACTCAACGTGCCGCCGCCTTTACACTGGCGTAGTGCGCTCGATGGCGCTCTACGGTGCCCCTGTATGGGCGGATGCCCTCAGCAGCCACAACATTGCTCAACTGCGGAGACCGCAGAGAGCAATGGCGCTGAGGGTAATCCGAGGGTACCGCACGGTGGGCGCGGATGCCGCATGTGCTCTGGCCGGGTGTCTGCCCTGGGATCTCGACGCGCGAGCCCACGCAGCGTTGTTCCGCTGGCGTGCGGAGGCACGAGCCCGGAACAATCCACCGGCGCCACTGGAGGTCGAAAAGCGGCGCGAAGAGCTTCAGGGCGAGGCGAGGCAAATGTGGGTACACCGGCTGGAACGGCCGAGGGCCGGCTCCCGCACCATTGAGGCAGTTCGCCCAGTCCTCCACGACTGGGTCGAAAGGCGCTCCGGGGTTCTCTCTTTCCGACTGACGCAGGTACTGTCCGGGCATGGCTGCTTCGGCAGCTACCTGCACAAGGTCGCGCAGAGAGAACCGACACCGGAGTGCCACGCGTGCGGAGCTGGCGTAGACTCGGCCCAGCACACACTGGCCGAGTGTCCGGCATGGGAGGCGGAGCGGCAGGAGGTGATAGCCCAGGTGGGGCCAGACCTCTCGCTGCCGGCGGTGGCGCGGGCCATGGTGGCCAGCGAGGAAGGGTGGAAGGCTCTGCTCTCATTTAGTGAGCACGTCCTCAAACAGAAGGAGGCGGCGGAGCGCGAACGTGAAGCCCAGGCCGAGGCAGACCCGATGCGCCGCCGCCGCACAGGACGCAGGCGTGCCGCTCACGAGCGGAACCTGCCACCCTAACGACAGCTGGCGGGCGAGGGACACGAGAGCGCCTTCGCCCATGACGCCGGCTCTCGAGTAGGAGAGCGCGACTCTGTGTCCGGGAAGCGCTCCCACGGCGAGGATCGGTCGGCCCAAAGCCCGACCTTGCGACGGATCCCGCTCCGGGATGGCCGCTGCGGGGCTGCGGACGGATCGCGCGAGCTTCCCCGGGACCCCGCATTTGCAGCGGTGAGAGGACACCATGGGGTTTAGTGGGTAGGGGGGCCTCTTTACAGCCTCGAGTCCCACATACCCGACCAGGTTGCACACCATCTTAAACCCGGCGGTATGCGTAAATGCATTCCCCATGTAAAAAAAAAAAAGGGAATCGTCGCCAAGCCTTATGTCAACAGGGACTGGTGTGTCCGACCACATGATCTCCGCTTTCTTGTCACTTCTTTTTAAACCAAAGCGTTGACAAGACTAGCGCAGACTCCCGTAAGCGTTTGTAAGCTCTGTAGAGCTGCCATGAAACAAAGGTCATCCGCGTATTTTATCTTTGTAATGGTTGTATCATACCCTCGTGTGACCCTTTAATCTGGCTACTAACGAATGATGTCGTCTACTTAAGTTAGTTGGGAATCCCTAACTACGACTGCAAAGTAAAGAGCGAAAAGAGTGGGCGCCAGATCACATGAATCACATCCCTACTTGACCGCCGCAGCTGATACCAAAGTGTTCCAAATTTTCACCCTTCACACTGACGCAGCTCTGCTTGTCATCATGCAGCAGTCGCAGCAACCTTACATATTTGCATTGGTTTTGTATAGCAAGTACCGGGATTATTGGTACTTTAGGGACTTTCAGGACTTTTAGTATGAAGCGCCAGTACCTACAACATACCCTATTATACATTGAAGCTAACAAGGCGATCACATTAATTAGTAAAAAGGTCGAAATCATAATCATTTAGCATAACGAATAACAATAACATGTGTAGATAAATATTGTTAGGCATCAGATAGACGCAGAGATGTGTGTGCCGCGAAGACATAATGCCAAGGCTAAAGAAGTTTTTTAATGTCAGAAAAATAATGATAGTCTCTAATCAGTATAAATAAAATATCTATGATTTTAACCAAAACACCGCAGTCACGGTATCGTAAAACTATAGGTAAAAAATAAGTACCCTTTAAATAACCATATTGACGTGGACTAAATAGTAGTTCCTAAATTGATCTCTTCAATTATTGGTTAAGTATAAGTAAAATAAAAAGTTCAGGTAATTTTGCGAAACACAAAATAATATAGATTTGTAAGCTTGTTTAAGTACATCATATACAAATATATTATTACAAAGTTATAAATAAATAAATATTATGGGACAATCTTACACAAATCGACCTAAGCCCACGGTAAGCTGAATAAGGCTTGTGTTGTGGGTACTAGGTGACGATATATATAATAGACAGATACATATAAATACTTAAGTACATAGAAAACATCCATAACTCAGGAACAAATATTCGTGATAAACACACAAATAAATGCCCTGACCAGGATTCGAACCCGGGACCTCCTGCTTCGTAGGCAAGGTCACTACCAACCAGTGATGGGCAACATTTATTCGAATTATGGATGACGAATAACCAAATCATTCGCGGATGACGGATGAATTTTCGGATGATTATTCGTATTCAAATAAAATTATTCGTCGAATAATTTATCCGCGAATAATTTATTCGCCGAATGAATTGCCACGAATAATTTTTTAAACCTTATCAACTTCTGTTTAAAATTTTAAAATAGCTATCTAATTATGAATTCGTAACTCAAGTTTCATTTCAACCGCCGAGTTTCATTGACACAATTCTTCATCAATAATTTTGGAATCCGTTCTGTTTATAACAAAATACATAAAATAACATAGATAATTCCAACAATGCAGGTGTTCATTTTTCTAATTATGAATTCGTAACTTAAGTTTCATTTCAACCGCCGAGTTTCATTGACACAATTCTTCATCAATAGGTATAATTTTGGAATCCGTTCTGTTTATAACAAAATACATAAAATAACATACATAATTCCAACAATGCAGGTGTTCATTTTAAACAAAAGGTGTTATTTTACGATAAGCGACTGTGCGTTTGGTCCCATCAAAGAATTATGGAAGTATGGTCTTATCTCTTATAAGCTCAACACATCTGCAAAAAATGTAACAAATTTAATAATCATTCAGGTAGGATAATCCCATTTTGTTGTCGCCGGTCGGCACTAAAAAACATTTTTCTACACATTTTGCTTCAATAAGATTCCTATTTCGCCACCTAGGCTCAACATAGGAAACATTAAACACGTGCAGCTTTTTACTAGGTACATTACAAAATTAACTGGGCTCATATAGATCATATCGAATAGATTACTCGTAAACTCTGAGACGATCGTGAACTTTAGTAAAAATTTATCATTTTTAATATATGATTCTTTTTTATTTAATTTAATAGAATAGCCAACAAACCTTAAATATTGTTAGTAAATTTATAGGAGTAATATAATAAGTAAATTATTCGTCAAGTTAAAAAACGGTCGAAATATTTATTCGCCGATAAGTTACTCGCGAATAAATCATCTGCGCATAAATCATCCGCGAATAAATCATCCGCGAATAAATCATTCGCGAATAAAAATTTGTTGGATGATTCGTCATTCGAATGATCATTTAGATAAATTTTTATTCGAAAAATGCCCATCTCTGCTACCAACTAGGCTAGGGTTGCATTACTTATCTTGTTTCAGGAGTAGAAACCTTATGAAGTTATTATTGTTATGTAAAACAATTAAAACAATTAATTTAATTACGAAATAAGATAATAACAAAAAGCGCAAGTCAAATGTATAAATAATACATGTATAAAAATACCTCTATAAATAAAATATTACTTTAATTAACACGACGTTTCCAAGCTATTCATTGCCGAATAATAACCGTATCACAATAACCCCTGTAGCCTTGTATTGTGTTATGGTGAACCATTTTGCGATTTTACTTAAAAATTCTAAGAGACTACCGGTGATTCAAGGTCATCGTGCAAGTACCCACTTGTTTTTATCAGAAGAAATACCACGCTTAGCAGATCCCTGCTAATGTTTGTAAAAGGTTAGTTTGATACCGATGTACCTACCGTAAATTTTATAAAGCCAAAACAAAGACAATTATGTATACAAATTTGTCTCAATTTTCATATCTTTTTATTCTTTTTTTTTTCTCGGGACCAATTGGAATTTAATGAGATATTTGTAAACAAATCGTATTCTTTAATTCTACCGAACAGACATTTAAATCCTTATATGCAACGTACTAGGTCATAATATATGTCAACACAACACTGACGGATAGCTAGTATAGCTACTTACCTAAAGAGCTGTCATAGATATAGTGTCACTTTACTTCGGCAGCCATTTGCTTACAAAATTAGAATGTAGCACTATAAATATCGCTTAGAATCGAATAGTTGTGCAGAAAAATTATTATACACTATGACCATAACCACCACTTTTAAACATTTAATGCAAAAGACGATATTAAAATTAAAAAATAGAAAAACTCACCAAGTATGTGTATATTACGAACGAGCACACGATTTCAGCGCTTATTACGTAGGGAACTTCGCGTTTGTCGTAAGTGAATACATGAGCAGACAATGTCAGCGGCAATTCGACCTGATTGGTCACAATTAAATGTCCCGCCACGCTGCAGCCAATCACGTAAGCGGCGTTGGCTTTATTTTTTGTTTATAGTTACATAAATATAGCTACGTCGACTGACATTGCATCTATGCACACATTCACGCACAATACGAACGATCTGTTTTCCAGCTAGCGCTCATTTCGTAAGCCGGGGAAGTAAGAAAGACTAATTTCATTTACGGCCTTGTCCGTGTGCGCTACTCCGTTCATTGTGTTGACAGTTGAAAAACGATTGACGCGAACCGAACGAATGGAATGGCTCAGTGGCTCAAAGCTAAAAAGCGATCGGTGCGAGAGTCAGTGTATTCGGTGGCAGATTTTCACTTTTCTTTAAATTGCTAAAAACAATATTGTACCAAATAATATTCAATGGACCTGATTTATTAATTCATAGTGCGAGAGACTATTGAAACTAGTGATTATTTCGAAATATCCAGGATTTGTTGTGTACGGCAGTGATGCACTATTCGATGTTTTTGAGGAATATCTGCCTCCAGATGGTGATCCAGGTTTAAGGACTAATTCTGCGGAGGTTCGTTGTGATGAATCTGCGATTCGCTATCGAAGAAATGATTTGTGTTGTTGCAAATCATAACCTCAATCGCGCGTCTTTGTGAATACGTAGTTTCGTCGTACGTCGACGTCTGTAACATAAGTGAAGCTTATTCTTTATATATGATTCAACGCGAGTATCAAATGAACAACGGGTTTAGTACAGGAGAAGAAGATTCTCGAGGAAATTCCGATCAAATATGTTGCCTTGTGGATGACGGCGATCGGTGCAGACGATCCGCTGGCAACGCGGCGTACAGCAAGCGAATCCAGAAGACCGTCACCCAGCGGCGGCTTAAGCTGAACATTGACCCTCAGGTGAATAGAGACACATTTTCATACATAAAAATGCATTTATTAGCAACAGTTGATATATTGTTTTCCCTTTGGAGAGTCCAGGGCAAAACCAGTGGCAGTCTGTGCCTAATTGACATAGGAGCATTACTTTATCTTAACTACTTAAATTGGTAAAATTGTGTAATTTCTTGAATTAAAGAATGGCCAATTTTTTTGTAAAATGAACTAATATGGTTTTCCTATACCATGGATTTTTCATACTTAGTCTTCTCCTTTTTTCTTCCTTTGTGTTATTTGTGTGAATCTTTTTCTTAAAGTGGCATCTGATACAATGTAGTAATGAGTAGCATCAAGCTGAAAATTTGGTTGTTTTTATGGTATGTTTGTTACATGGAACAACAATTTGTAACAAAACAAAATTAATTTATGAATGTTTTTTAATCTTCATGAGACTTACTCTACGAACATGTCTATCATAATGTTAGACTCATTAAAAAATAATTCTTCACAGGCCAGACACACATACATTTGTGACTACCACAAAAACATGATACAGTGTGCAAGAACAAAGCAGCGGAGGCCAAAGGACTCCGAGGATGACAGCAATGAGGCAGACACAGATTCTCCAGAGGTGGATTGGTTCTCACTACAGGTGAACACCTTAAGACGCTACAAGAGACACTACAAGGTGCCAACGAGGCCTGGGTTCAATAAAGCTCAATTAGCTGATGTAAGTTAATCTTTCAAACTTTAATAGAGAGAAATATAACTGTTTCTCTTCGCTGATGGAAATAGCTGAACTTGCCTTACTCCACTATCTTACAGGACCCTCCAAAAGCTAGTTGAGAAAGCAAGATACCTAATTAAAATTAATCATAATAGAAGCAGAGTTTATAATCATTGACATTCTTTGTGAACTATTGTGAAACAATGTGGTTAATTCTATAATTTAAACATGCAAGTCTGAAGTTTGGCATCTCTTCACACTTCTTGTTGTAGAGTTCAATGGAAAATGGAGTCTCAAAATTTTTATATGAATGTTTTACATATACTCTCCATTTTTTAACCACTATAGAAAGTGTTTGAAAAATGGTAAGGTGATGAAAAAAAAAAATTTGGGACTTTTTCTTTTCTCCTAGTAGTATTGAAAGAACTTGTGATTCTTAGAAGGAACAACATTAAATTTACCTGTATTAGGAAAAATTTTTTTGGATTTCTTCTCGCGAAAATGCCCGGATAGTTTATTATTTTAGTAAACTGATGTTTTTTTGTTCCAGGCTATACAGAAACACTTCAAGTCATTGCCAGTAAATGAGAAGGAGATTATGACATATTTTATATATATGGTTAAGACAAATGGCAACAAACTGGACCAGAAGAATGGAATCAATTCCGATTCAGTATAGACTGTGGTGTAACTTATTATACAAGACATAGACTTAATTAGATTGTTAGTAACTCTATTTCTCTTTTTAAATTATCAGTCTCAAATGTTTTTTTGGGTGTTTTGTTGCAATTGAATATTTACTAACGAAACATCTATCACATATCGATTGTATATGCCTAAATCCTAAAAAATTAACCATATACCGTAATTATTTTTATCTACATGCATATTATAACTTCCATACAATATGTTCGGAAATATCACATAATCTTATCACCTATATATATTAAGAAACCTGTATCTATTGTTGCTTCTTCATGTTAATTTAATATTTTGGTACAGTTATTTAACTTTTTACAGTCAAACTTTGAACATAATGATTTTCTATAAGCAAAAAATAAACATTTAGTTGCCATTATCACATTAGTTGATCTGTAACTTAATTCAATGTGAAGACCCAAACACAGTAAAATTCATGTTCCATATTTTTTTATAAATGCTATATGTGCATATTGTAGAAAAGTTATGATTTACATGTAGAGAAAGTTATGTATGTGACTGTACATAGTTAGGCATTAAAACACTTGTGTATATTATAACTTACCTTTGGCTCAGGTCATAAAACCACTCTTGTTTTAATGCCTCTCATTATGCACCAATCACACAAAAACCTATTTGTATATCATACTCGTAGGTGAACAAACACAGTAACACAAAAAATATTAGTATTAATTTGAATAATAATATGCCTTTTTAATGTAGATTTTATAAATATTAATTTATGCTAGAAAATTTTAGGTATTAAACCGTGCGAAAGTGTTTAGTATGTACAAATTTTGTTTTCTTAGGTATTTAAAAAAAAACGACCCAGACACATTCGTAATTTTTCGACTAAGTTCCTAAAAACGCATTTATGTAAATTTTGTGTACTTTCGTCAGTAGTGATGAATCTGCACTTAAGTTTAATTTCTGTTTGTGTTTGCCACTAGTGACCAAATCGAACTTATAATAAATTTGGGTACATTTTCGTCTGCAACGAAAAAAGTCATTTTAACCTATTCGCCGCCACTTCGAAAAATAAAAAGCGTGCCACACGCCCAGCAACAAATTGCAAGTAAAGAACTGTCAACTTTGTACTGTCAAATGAAGGTGCAATTTATTTTTAATTTTGTGACTTGAATATCAAGTCGTGGCATGTGGGGCACGAAATGCTCTCACTTCATATCAAGCCATTGGCGGCAAAAGGGTTAAAGTGCTATAAGGTAGATAGATACTAGTAAAGGTGGTTATTGTAATAAAACACTTTTAAAACTAATCCTTATTATACAATTAATAAAAATATGTATAATTAATAAAAATAAACATTACTAATAAATTACCTCAAACTCTGTCATAAATTTACGGGTAGGTAAGTAGTATAAAAATATAAGAATCATTTTGCTCCACGCCACACCCGACTTAAGCGTGTGAAGCATGTTTTATATTAATTTTTCCTTTCATCATCAATTCAACTAAATGTTTTCTTTTTTTTTTTGTTTCTACATCGACTTTCCTGCGGTTCTCGGTCTTAAGTGTGCCCGATTGTATTTTTATAATTTTGATGTCGTTTATCCTGATTTCGTTATTTATGCCTTGCCTTAATAAGCTTGCTTTTCTTCGCTTCGCCCACCTTCTTCGATTTGCGTTAAATACTCGTAGGGTTGAAGGTGTGGTGTCATTAATGCTTCCGAATTAATATTTTTAGTACTTATGTTTTTATACTAGGTACCCATAAATTTATTTAATGGAAAGTGATGTTTATTTTATTAATTACATAATAAGGATTAGCTTTAAAAGTGTTTCATTACAATAACCACCTTTACTAGTATTTTTATAAAATACTTTAAAATGACTTTTTTCGTTGCAGACCAAAATGTACCCAAATTTATTATAAGTTCGTTTTGGTCACTAGTGGCAAACACAAACAGAACTAAACTTAAGTACAGATACGTCACTACTGACGAAAGTGCACGAAAAATACATAAATGCGTTTTTAGGAACTAAGTCGAAAAGTGACGAATGTGTCTGGGATAAAAAAAACATACTGTAGTACCTATCTTACAAGCATTGGTGATTAAGTATTAAAATATTTGATTGCAATAAAATACACATGTTTTCTTGTATCAAGACAATGTATTGGTAAACATTGAGATTGAGGATATGAGAAGTTCTCTCATCTTTCACAATATTATTGTGTGACATTTTGAAGAATTTTATGAAATGATTTTCAGATAAATGAACTGATATTACAGCATGTTTTACCATGTGAATCTGTGAATATATTAAGTTGCAATGAACTTCATTATCAAGTAATATTTATTTCCTTGTATGTAGTATAATTAGACAATATTTTTGTATTAAACTAAATACTTGCAGTGTCAAAATGTTAGGTATGATTGTTAATTTATGAGGGAAATGCAATGCTAATATAATACTGTTAAGAGATAATAACAGTGAATTGTAAAATGGAATTTTATTACATTTTATGTAACATACTCGACTATTACTCTATTACAGTGCAGTCTTCATCTGATTCTGACGAAATTTCCACCCATCCCGAGGCACTCTTCTTTGATACAACTTCAGCAGTTTGTGGTACTGATGAAATAACTGAAAAATAAATAATGAAATAAATATTAATATGGACCAAATTGATAATCGTAAAAAAATCAACATGAGTCAACGCACCATCACATAGTTGGACAACAAGGTCGCACTTGCCTCCAAAAAGAAAGAAAAAGTAGATCCTCTAGTAGATCGCTCTTTAGCGATAAGACCGCCTGTTGTTTGCCTCTTTTTCATGTGTAATCTATACCAGTTTGTGTTATTTTTGTTGTTTTGAGGTGCAATAAAGAGTTATTGTATTGCATTGTCCTCTGAAAAAGTTCCAAAGGCAAAACTTTGCCACGCAATTCAGAATTTTCGTAAAAATACAATAAAAATAATTTGAAACTAAAAAAAACTTAAAAAGTAGCATCATTTATTTTATTTATTTAGTACTCATATTATTTTAAAATACGGATTTAATAGGGGCGATGGGATTTATTAGCTTGTGCTCTCGTGAAAACTACCACGTGCAAAACAATCCCGATAAGCAGGCCTACGTTCGGTCAGTCATTATCTTTGTAGTCTTTGTTTGAGGAAACTACATTATTTGACACATTAATAATAATAAAATATTTAGTTCGCAGTGAAAGTTTCGACCGCCAAGCTATAGGTACATGCATTGTTTATTTTCCAAGTGAACCCGATAAGCCTATAGAGATTTCTGTAAACTACCAAATGTAAGACAATACCGCCGCTCGGTGTATTCATTGTTTATGGTCCGAGTGATAAGCCTACGCTCGGTCGGTAATGTTTTTTGTAATCTATGTTTGAATAAACGACAATATTAAATAATAACAATAGAACACCCTTTTGGCCGCCGGACCCTGTTCGCCAAGACGCTCACTCACACGCCAGAGCAAATTTTAAGTAAACAACTAATAAAAAGTTTAGGGATTGCAAATAGTGATATCGATATTCATAATTAAAGGTGGAATTCTTCTCAATTTGCCTTTTTTTATTTCCAAACT
Source organism: Lathronympha strigana (assembly GCA_949128165.1). Taxonomy (NCBI): domain Eukaryota; kingdom Metazoa; phylum Arthropoda; class Insecta; order Lepidoptera; family Tortricidae; genus Lathronympha; species Lathronympha strigana. Next base: position 22,419,593 of record OX421905.1, read on the forward strand.
TAGATTTCTCTCAAAATTTCTAAACTAAACAGATTTACTATACAAGAAAATGTTGAAAATAAAGGACTTTATCATGAAAAACAACAACTAAACATTATCGAATCATGAAGTAATATCACCGCACTAGTCTGTACGAGTAGTCTTCTATACATGTCAACGGCGCGCAGGGCACGTCTTTAGTTCCGACTGACAAATACTGTTTACGCGCGAGTTAAGTAATAATAGCGTCTGAGTCAACGGCATAAGCGCTTGTCGGTACGTAAACTTTATAAACCATAAGATTAGGGACGCGCATCGTGTCTCGATAAATTTACATACTTACCGGAGGGTTTTCGGAGAAAACTAACAGGTGGATTTAATAATATATATATATATACAGTATGTATCAGAATGAAAGGCAAAACAAGAAACCCGTTAATGTTTAGATCATAAATATGAGCATGGTACTTACCTAATTCATCAAAAATACGACAGGTTTTACGTGAGGTATAAAAATATACATTTATTATTATTGTGTTGCACCTCCCCTGTATTATTTGTTTACAATCTTATAAATGACATTTCTTAAATTACCAACTGACAGACAGGCGTCAAACCTTGTTGAAGTTTGGATTTTTACCTAGTTACAAACAAATAGTTAACAAAGCGCTTGCGCGTTGCCTATGACTACAGCCATTATTAAAATAATTACCTAGGTTACTTATAAACAGAACTCAAAGCGCATGTGTATTGACATAACAACGTTAATGTTAATTAGTTGCCCCTAGCTACATATCAACAGTACGCAATACGCATGCACTGTCAAAAATCAAAAACGTAAACAAACCCTATAGGATGTTACAAAAACCATTAACCGACTGCAAAAATATGGTCTTCGAGTAATTCATTTAGTAATTTTATGCCATAAAACATGTATTTAGGCACGTGAAATGCACGTCATTACATTGTACTCGAGTTCCCCGTCAACCAGTTTTAAGGTTTGCTCTTCGTTGTGATACATACTGTATATATCGGTTATATATATATATATATATATATATATATATATATCGAGTTAAAATGTAGACCTCCGCTGTCACTGCGGTCAATAATTTATTCGGCAAATAAACCGCAATGGACAATTTACTGAAGAAGCTGCCTAAACTTTATCCATTATTATGCTTTTTTTTTTCTACATATACCTACTTACTACGAGTAGTTACCAACAATGACAATAATTGGCAATTAAATGTTTGAACGCTTAAATAAAACCAGATTCGTGAAAACATATTCATTTTAAAAACTTGCACATCAATTGAACTTTCCCATCCCTAGCTGTCTTTTATACATGCCAACGGCGACAGTGACACGGAAAAATGTAGAAATTATAAGCATATTTTTTAAATCCTTTATTATGAAACAATGGATTCATATACCTGCTTAAAAAGTAAATGTATGAAAAAACAAAGGGTCAACAAGTTGACACGAGTACAAAATAATTTTTAAATTCTATTATTTTACCATTTAGTAAGCGGTTGAAACTTTGTCTTGTATACAAGACGACGGCGTTAGTGTATCGTACTATCGTTGTCTTGTATAGGTGACAACGGCGGTCAAAGGGTTAAAATGTATTATAGGTAGGTAGTATATTTTAAAAATCACTAAGATATTAAATAAAATTGCATTATAAATAAATATTCGTCACGCTGATAATATAATATTAGCATATTGAAACAAAGTTACGAATGAATCTTATTATCATTGTTAGTACCTGTATAAAAACCTACCTAAATACCTATAATACAACGATCACTCAAATATCATATTATAAAAAAATCAGCAGAAGAAACTTCTGTTGCCGTAGCAGTACCTAAAAGTAAAATTAAATATCATCGTAAGTACTAGGTTTGGTCAATACATATGTAGCTTACCACCATCCATAAAATAATCGGTTCTAAAATGTTACAAAATGAAACGACTTCAACGTGAAATAAGCTTAAAGGCCGACAAATAAAGTTTGTTTTAGTCTGCTATGTAAACACTCGCAATTTTAACAAGTAGCGCCAGGCCACGGTGACCCAGACCCCGAGTCATGCCAATAACTATTAACAAATATAACTTTTTCATATTTTTGAAATGTGAATTGATCTATTTGGTTGCAACGCGCATTCATCTCAAATTTTATTATTTTTACTATATTATACACAAAGTAAACCAAACTTGAATGTTCTAGGCCCTATTTTTATTAAAAAAAACCGTGTTAATATATTTTTGTCCTTTCATACCTTGTAAATGTGGTTGTTAACTTTAGTGACACAAAACATTATTGCGTCATATACGTTGCGTTTTTATTTAAATTTGATTTTACTCATGACTCACAGGTGAGTCACGGGCCCTGCGGAATCTGTTGAGAATGACCCATACGCTGAGTCGCTGGCCATGAATGGGTTAATCATATACACGACTTATAGCGCTCACGAAAATCATTGGTACAGTACAAGTCAACAAATATTCGACAACTCACAAGGGTGAGTGCAAGAATTGAAAGCAACTGTTGATATGAAACCGACCCCAGGCCCTGGACCTGGATTAGATAATAGAACTAAGAATTCTCACCGTCTAACAAAACGATTCCTAATTAATGGCGCCGATGCAGTGTCCTATTTTCGCTTACTTGACTGAGTCTTTAATTTTATATCAGTCGGGCGCTCTCAACTGCTGACCTGTAAGCTACCGTTAAGGACTTTTCGTCGTTCTTCTGTTCTGACTCAGGTGAGTCAGAAGGAGAATGAAGAAAAATCTTCACCTTTGAGAAATAAAAGGAAGACTCCATCAAACCATAATTTTTGCTAGATTCTGCTTTCTCGACATCATCATCCATGGCCTCCTTGTTCTCGTCGCCCTGCGCGTTTTCGTTATGATGAGGCGGAAGCTAACGTCCTGCCTACTTATAGAAAACATGTGCATGGTTTTAATAAATAGAAGAAAGACTCCAAGTTAACGTACCATCATATTTGCTGGGTTCCGCTTCATCGACATCGTCCTCTGTAGCATCCATGTCCTCGTCCTCGCCTTGTGGTGTGTCGTCCACGTTGTAATGCTTGAGGCGGATGCTCAAGTCTCGTCTACTTACAGCCAACATGTGTTCGCTAGTTATTACATCGGAGAAGTTGATTTTCACTCGTTTTTGCCTGAAAAGTTGGGGAATGAAAAAGTTGAGTTTAGTTTTTAGAGTTGCGTCCACAACGTAAGTCGACCTTTGGGGATAGAAAGCTATAACTTGGAATGAATGTGTTGCACATCCTAGTGATACTGTTTGCAAATAAATGTTGATTAAACTCCGTGGAATGTTAAGTAGGTAAGTGAATATGTAGGTACATTAAAAAGTCTATTCTGGCATTTCAGGCGCTCCTTTGCCGTCGCATCCCGCTAGCTCCGTCCTCTTTTTACCAGTTGGAATAAGCTTCGATCACTCAATCGGCAAAGCGACCGGATCGGTGTTCCGAGAGGTATTCCAAGTTTAAATCTTGCTTGGCGTGGTGAGTTCATCCATTTTTCGTTTAACTATAAATCTGTGAACACAGACGCCATAAAAACAAATGAGAAATAACGATCATATTACCTCATTGTGTCATCTCTGACTATACAATCCTTGATCATATCGACGACATCTTTGCTCCTAGTGGCCGCACTCAAGATGGCTTTGTGCACCAGGTTGGGGTTATAAATGGCGGCTCCCGTCAGGTCTAGTAGACACAGCTCCTTGTACTGGTTCATGCCGATGACGAGCAGGCCGCCGCCGGTGTTGAGGCCCTCGTCTGTACTGCTGGTGCACACGGACTCTTCTATTAAACTGGGGTCTGATATGAGGACGCTGAAATAGGGTAATACATTTTCAAATGAATCTTAATTATATTAGATTCGAGCGGTGGTGGCCCAGCAGTAAGCCAGGTTCGTACCATGAGTTCTTTTTTGATTGAAAATGATGGAAATATTGTTTTGAAAAACTGTGGAGCACAACCCTTTGTCGAGGTTGCGGAACTTATGTATGAAATATCAGTTGATACCGGTGAAGGAAAAAATCGTGAGGAAACCGGATATTTCCCTATACCCCAGCGGACCAAGGCGGACTTAAGTTAGTTGTGGCATAAGCTAGGAAAATGCTAAGAAGAATCATCATCATCATCGTCATGCTTAAGAGCTGGGCTGTTGTCAGAGTAACTTCCATTTATATATACCGTCTACCCTCTGCCTTGCATCAATTAAAACTTTCACGTTTTCACACATTATATTTATTTTTAACAGTACCCTTAATAGACACCTAACTTAATTCTATGAATATAAATCAATACTTACTCATTACTAAATATAGCAAAGGTTAAGCAAACTGGGTAGTGATATAACACAGTAGGAATGGGGTCCTTTTCAGCTATCGTGTGTATAGTGACGGCATCACCGTTACGTGTGACGTCAGGCCTCTTGAAGTGAGCGAGCGCAGTTAGGGCAGCTATACTGGCACATTCTATGAGGTTTCCACCGTGGTTTAGCACTTTTATGTCTATGCGTAGAGACCATACCTGAAATGTTTAGGGAAAATCCTTTGAGAAGTAGGTATTTGTACTAACAGTGCTATATCCTATACACTCCTCAAGAAACACAGCGAGGAGAGTTGGCGTACCTCCAACCACCATCCCTCTGCCAAAGTACAACTACAAACTCAACTGGGCATACACGGGTTGGTGTTGTAACTAGACCACACACAAAAGAAGATTGAAGTGTGCAGGATTTGTTAGTATAAGATTGATTTTTGTATGTAATATGTGAGAATTGTGTCTGTGTGCATGTTTCCTCCCGCAAAAATGATGTAAGATGTCTCTTTACCGTCTCCCTTCCAACATGATGGAAGCCCGTATTGCTCAAAGTGTACACTATAATTAGACCTTATAAATAAAAGGTGTAATTCTATCATAGACGAAATTATAAAAACAGAGGAAAGAAAGTGATTTGGCCAGGTGTATAGAAATCATGAAATAAACATTTGGGAACAATTTCACACAGAGCAACCTAGTCCCAAAACTAAACATAGTTTGAACTATGAGCACTAGACAACAATATACATACATACTTAATATGCTCATGTGCTCGGACCAATGCTGTTTGGAATTTTCTTGACAGACCTTAGACAGGTGGTGCATTCGGACTTATTTTTGTTTGCGGATGACACAAAGATCATGGGGAACCCGCTTATTAGTCACAACATCATACAGCAGGACTTAGACCGCATTTTGCAGTGGACCAAAGATTGGCTTATAAACCTCAACGCCGACAAGTGCACTGTACTTCATATAGGTAATAAGACCCCGAAGCTCACTTATAATGTTGGTTCCAAAACTTTACAGAGTGTTACTTCCCAGCGAGATCTTGGCGTCGTTATAACTGATAATCTAAAATGGGAGGAACATATTTTAGGAATTACAAAAAAAGCTAACTCTATGTTATACATGATCAAGAAAGCTTTCCGTTATATAGACAAGAATATCTTTATTAAGCTCTATAAAACATATGTGAGGCCTTTGTTAGAGTATGCTTTCCAAGTTTGGAATCCGTATTTTCGGAAAGATATTAATCTTATGGAAAGAGTTCAAAGAAGAGCAACAAAGTTGGTACCATCTCTTCGCAACCAGAGAGTTCTTCGAGAATAGATTGAAGGAACTGGGTCTGACGACCTTGGAACAACGAAGGCTACGTGGTGACATGATAGAAACTTATAAAATACTCACAGGACATTATAAGGTACCAGCAATAAGCGGAATTTTCACCCGGAACATGAATGACAGACTGAGAGGACACTCATTGAAACTGACACGGACACTAAGTAGTAGCAACCCCAGACGACATTTCCTGTCTAACCGCATAGTGGAAGTGTGGAACAATTTGCCGGAATCAGTGATTAGTGCACCCTCAGTGAACTCTTTTAAAAATAGACTCGACAAACATATCAATAATGGACCAAACACAAGTGGACATTGATATGCACGTATCAGCTACAAGCTGCCTGTGCATTATAAATAATAATAATAGGATGTATGGCTAACAATTATTAATTAAAAATTGTCTCCATCAACATGTTAACTTCGGAACAAATATGTTACCAGCTTTATAAGCAGGGTCATTACCACCCAGGCTATGGCCATAGTGCAGCAACATTGTAGCAAAGAGATGCAATTTGAATGTTATTTTTATAGAAATTATTTTCACATATGTGGTCACTTTCACAATTTATGTACCTATGCATTTTCACAAGCAAGCATCACAAAATTATAGTTGACTTCTTCAGTTTTAATAGTTCTTACCTTTTCTTCTGCAACAATACATAAGGTCTCCAAATCAATACACTTTGAGTCCTTATAGCATTTTTCGAGCAACCTGTTCAGATACACAGAGAGATCTGTCTGGCGGTTGGCTTCAAACTGAGGGGCTGCCATGGGGCCCAACTCAACATTTATGTACAAGATACCCTCATTCGGTCTTGTGGCCTTAGGCTGCACTACTTCACACGAGACTTGCGCCAGAACTCTAAAAAAAAGAGATCAATCATGAATTAAAACACTTTCAGATAGACTATTGTGTTTTTATTCTTGCAATCTACTTTATATTTTCTTGTTCTCTGTGTCTGTTTCTTTGTAGAAAGCAAATACAGATTTGCTTTTTATAAACGGAGTTGCTTACAATAAGTTTACATTTAGACACTTGTTGAACTTACTTTGTTTCGCCCAGAGATACAATACAACTTCCATATTGAGAACCAAATGCTATATCAACATTTCTGCTTTCATTATAGGTTCTTCCATCGAGGCGCTGTAATAAGTTTATTATTTTATTTAAGGAGTGTATAACTTAAAATAGAAACTAGAAGTTTAATACATGCACTGTTAACATACATGGCCTTCTGAAATAATTTTATGTATAAAGCCCTTTTCGCAGTTAGATAAATAGGATTCCCTCATTTTGAAATTAAATCACATCAAACAATATTACACAGAAACTCTCTATATCAGAATATAATTATGTTCTGTATAATCACAATACAATTTATTAAATATAACCTCATTCGGTATGTCATTTGTCGAATTGTCAGATTGACAACAACATTTTTTTAATAATTTTATGGCATAGTAACTAGACCATTAAGCCAAATTTGCAACGGCATTGTGATGTGCTATCATGTTAATAAATTATATTTTTATACGCTTAGTTTATGCGCTGTAAATTTGTAAACAAGCATTCATTAATTACCAGCAAAGACATTGTTAGCGGTTATAAACGTGGAACGATAAATCTATATTGGGGGCATTCGTTTTGGAGTGTGACCAACGATAAAATTATTAAAATTAAAAAGAGAGTACTAAGCTATTTGACAGATGTGCAGTGTAGCCAACATACATTTCATAGTGAATGTGTAGGTCATACTGACCAACCTTTATTAAATACGGCCGAAGTCGAAATCGCAAAAAAAAAATTGCCCGTTTCATGCAAATTGGCCACATCACACCGACCGGAATGTATAAAACAGGCAATATATGATAATATAATATTCGACATAAATTAAAGACGCTGGATGCAGGTCGCTTCCAACACACATATGGAGGTCCAAAGGGGAAGCCTATGTTCAGCAGTGGACGTCTTATGGCTGATATGAAGATGATGATGAATATAATATTCGGAGAAACGGATCCCTGATCGTTGGTCAACCATTTTGGAGCCCTTCCGTCGTCTTCCTGCCTGCCTGAGTCCGTGTGCAACACAATATTTTTGTTGCCATGAGAATAAGGCTGTGCTTTTGACTATCCTGTCTGTCACTACTGTCACTTAGTTAATTTAGGTATGTCTAAACGAACAATAAGGCACAACGGATGTCGAGTTGCGGAAAAAGCCAGCAAAACCAACTACTAACTAGTTTCTGTCTGTCATCAAATAGATAAGGGCCCGAAGAACCCGCGTTCACTGTCCCTAATCTGGCATGTGCCGCCCGGGGCAAAAGGGTGCCCCTGCCCCTCTAAACCCGCCCCGCTACGCCTGCACGCCTGTGATCTGCATGACAAAAATAACAGGGAAACGAATTTATCTAGTCTCTCGATTAGGTTAGCTCTTCATTTAATCATCATATCAGCCGTAGTACGCCCACTGTTGGACATAGGCCTCCCCCATGGATCTCCACGTGTTACGGTTGGAAGCAACCTGCATCCACCGTGACCCCACGGCTTTAACCAGATCATCGGTCCACCTCGTCGGTGGACGTCCTACGCTGCGTTTTCCGCTTCATTTAATGGTTTATAGTAAAAGGTAGGTACCACATGGTCGCTTGTTGATAAGGTGTAATTCTAAACGAATCTTTATTTCGTTAACAAGGAGAAAAAGTTACCTTTTACGGCTTTTACTAAAAAAAAACCCCATTTTTATATTCAATTGTTAATTTACTATCGTTCATAAATGTGTAACATACGGTGACTACTTTTGCGGGATGGCAGTATGTATTGCGTAACACCTCTTACTCATAACTGCGTTCCTTATATTCGCCCATCATGGCTCATTGTGTGGAGCGATCATTAAATTGTTAAGTAAGTCATAATCTCATAGAAGTTTGAGGTTTAAAATAACACTTTAAGGTTTAAACTTTGACAGTTTATTTGCTCGACAGAGATAACGTGGTTTGACTCTACGACGGTGTTACCTAAATAAAAGATTGAGTCCTACATAACGAGCATAAAATATTCTAAAATCTTGGGCTTTTCAAGATCAAGAAAAACCGGCTTTGATCCCTGATTCTGCGACCTTAACCCTTCATTAAATTAAATTGGTCATAGGTAAACAAGTATTCTTTCAAGTTGTATTTACCCTACGGTTTTTTGTTTACACTTTATTACGTAAATTGACAAGCCGTGCCGTCACTCCCATTACCAGAATATTGACTATGTAGGCCGTAATTATGTCAATGTTGATGATTTTGCTCGTTTACATAAGGGAGTTAGCATAAGGTGGACAATCCGTGTAGTGTACGTCTACAGGTTGATTCATCAGGCGTGAGCAGGATTAACCCCACGGTTTGAGTAAATGATAAGCTATTGTTGCATACTAGACTTAATGAGATTAACGTTATATGTGAAAACGCATCTTTTTTGGACCGATAATGGATGCCCCAGTAAAGAGTAGTCTAATATCACTAAGAATAAACATATCTGCAATAAGAACTGATTGCAGGTTGACCTTGATTAATGGTTAACTCATTAAAAGAAATACATGGCGGTTTAACAAACCCGCTCGCCCTGCCTCCATCGTTCCACCGCCATTTCAAACCAACAAAACAGAGGTGACCAAAAACCTCAATCTTTAGTTGCTTATGGCCTTTTGTAATATTTAGTTTTTTGGCAAAAACTCTAAAACGGTTCGACCAAATATGTTCCAAATAATTTTCGTGATAAGTTAGTCTGATATTCCAACTTTCTGCTTTTTTTTTTCACCATCCGTTCAAAAGGTGGACACACTTTTAAGAGCGATTATTTCTGAAAATATTCGATTAATCAAATTTTTCTTCAAGGAACCTTTACTTTATTTTTAAGACCTATCAGGTGATGCGCCACTAGTACCTGCGCCAAAAAAGATTTTTGAGGGATTCGAATCGCGAAATAGCTATCAAACTTGTGATAAACACACAGGGCTTATCCACGTTCAGTCCATCGTCCAAGCATGGCGTGACAGCTACCGTAATCGTGGGCAATGTCCAGTACAGCTATCATTAAGCGACGCTATGCCGCCCTGACCGCTCGTCCGGTGTACGGTCACCGGTTACCGGTTGGCTTTCACCGGTTTAAACGTGACAATATGTCGGGCTTGGAACTGATCATATCCTCTATTTGCAATGCCACTTTTTGCGAAGTTGTTTACGATAATCCTATTACAGGTAGGTAATACTTTTAATTTGCAATTAAAAGTTTGTGTGATAGCAAAAATATTTTTTTAACTATTAATAAACTACTTTTGGAACGAAATACTTATCGACTTGCCTATTTTATACATTCGCATAAAAAAATATCTAGAGGACAATAATTATATAGGCACACAATTAAGCTTTCCAATTCTTCTTACAGACCTCTTATAGCCTAACTAATTTTAGTAATATTTTTGTGTATTTTTTTAGATGGCATACTTTCGAAGCAAAAATTAGATTATATAGCGCTCGCAAATGAATTTAATGGGAAGCATTTGACAGTAGGCACTTATGATGTGAGTATGAGTGGGTACCTACTGCAGAGATACTAAGAGATTAATCTTTTTAATAAGGTCCGACCAAGATCTCGGTCTCGGCAGTCTCGGTCAAAATTTGAGCCGAGATCTCGGTCTCGGCTCTCGGCCATGGCCGAACCTTCCATCTTGAGACTTTTTTGCGATTTTGGTGGGTATTTTAAGCAATTATAGTTTACCGTGTTATCGTACGTAATGCAAATTATATCTTTTTTCTCAAGCTTTGACTGTTAATGTAGTGTTTTATTGATGTCTATTATACAACAGTTTAATTCTTTACTATTAAGTACATGTTTTTTGTGGAAAATGCGCGTTTTTCGTATTTATTATAAAATCTCGGTCTCGGTCTCGGCCGACACAAAAAAAGAAAGTCTCGGTCGGACCTTACTTTTTAATACAGCTGTATACTGTACTCGCATTGATAGCAGCACAGCATGATAACTACTATAGTCTGACAAGCAAACGATAGCAGGAACAGTAGAACAAAAAAACTATATCCATCCCTTTCCTCGGGGCGGTAATACTAGCGCAAGGAAAATACAGTATGATGCGCTCTAACCTACTTACTGCGCTAGATTGCTTGTCGGACTATAGTGTGCTTACCATGAGTTCCACTTAACAGTAGGCGTTACCGACTGCGCGTTTCTAAAGTATGTCCGTCTCGCTCTTACCATTTCTCTGACAGGAGCGAGACGGACATACCCCCGAACGCCGCAGTCGCTATCGAATACGGCCACGTACAACTCATAAGCACATAGCGCCTCTACGTGTGCTACAGCGTAGTCCGTAGCAATTCAGTGCTACTACGCTCGTAGGGCTACGTCGTAGACAAAGGGACAGCTTTCTCAGTGCGGTCTCTAAGTACCTCTAGAGAAAACGCTTCCCTTTTTTTACTCCGAAAAAAGGGAGGTATATAAATAAATAAATAATACTGTCAGACTTGGGTTGTCACCGTTGTCAGACTATAAGTTTTTGTAAGTTATTTTCAGAACTATCCGTTAAGCTGGGTACACACTGAAGAGAACGGAACGTTAACCGGGGATGGCGTTGCTTTCATAGTTCTGGACATATTGCGCGAAAAATTCAACTTCACCTTCGATGTCGTTACACCGGCTAAGAACTTTGAAATCGGCGTCGGGGGCAGTATGGAAGACTCGCTGATCGGAATGGTTAACAGTTCAGTGAGTTTAAAGTAACAATTTTTCTCATGAACATGGAACAATACAGATGAAGTGCATTATGATTTTTCCTCGTGTTTTCACGAAAACGCCAGAACTGTCATGCTTTTTCAGTCGTGTCAGCACTAAAATTACAGAGGTCGATTAAAGTAGGATGTCAAATAGGTATTTAATTTTTTTCACAATTCAGTGAATTCGCAATGTAGTGAATTAAATTTTTCAAAATTTAATTCACTACATTTGTAAATGGAACAAGCCAGTGGTGGATTGTCCTAATCTATATCTTGAGTAGGTTGAGGTAGTTATTTATTTTTAATGGAACACAGTTAATTTTCCTGAAATTTTAGCGAAATATTCAGCCAAGAGCATGTCGGGCCATGCTCAGTGTAGGGTTCCGTTTGTCACAATAGGCAATACGTAAACTACGGAAACCTACACTGAACCGCGCGGTTTCTATAAAATGAAGCAACGCAACCCAACGCACCGATTATAGCTACCTATAATCAATGATAATTTAAATTTATAACTCGAATTAAATAAATATTAGGTATAGGTGCATTAGGTGTAGGTACCTATAAGAAAATCTTACACAAGTCAACCTAGTCCCATAGTAAGCTCAATAAGGCTTGTGTTGTGGGTACTAGACTAAATACGTAGAAATAGGAAACATCCGTAACTCAGGCACAATTTGTGATAAACACACAAATAAATACCTACCCTGACCAGGATTTGTACCCGGGACGTTCTGCTTCGTAGGCAAGGTCACTACCGATTGGGCTAGGAAGTACCGTTAGGTATTTGTGTAAGATTCTTCCAAAACTTTATTTTCCTTTGCTTGCGCACAGAAAGTGGACATGGCTGCAGCTTTTCTGCCTATAGTTTACAAGTTTCGGCAGTATGTAGATTTTTCCTCAATCATCGACCAAGGCCTATGGATGATGATGCTCCAGAGGCCTAAAGAGTCCGCCGCTGGCTCCGGACTCCTGGCTCCCTTCGAAATAAAAGTTTGGTAAGTATCTACGTCATTTATTGTGCTAATTGTTTTTAATTGGTTGATAATGTTAATTTCTAAACGATTTTTAGGTTTTCGTACTTCAAAAGGAAAAAACGGAACCCTTATAGGATCACTTTGTTGTCCGTCCGTCCGTCCGTCTGTCTGTACCTACATACCTCCGGTACGGACCTACCTCCTGAGGTGTTCCCTTAGCGATATGATGATGATAATATGGGGTTCTTCAATAAATGAGTGTTCAGGCTCAACAATGCATGAGTGGCTCTTCCAATGCTGCTTATGTCCTTGGGCGGTGGATGACCGCTTCCCATCACGCTCGTCTGCTCGTTTGTTACCTTTTTCATAAAAAAAAACACATGCACACTAATAACACCTCCCCTAAGGCAGTGTCAGTCAGTGGCATCGCTAAAGTCTAAATTTAAAACATTTTGGTCAAATGGTCAGAGGCACAGTACATATACAATAGTATTTGACCTAATAAGTTAGTTAGTTTTCGGTTTTTTTTAACAGATTTTCACAGATTAGGCAGGTATACGTATACGTTTAAGTATTGCCAGCATTGCGGAACCCCTCTTACGCATAACTGCGTCCCTCATCACCGCCCATCAAGGCCCATTGTATGGAGTCATCACAAATTAATTATATCAACGTCGTTTACGGAACAAACAACAAACAAAATTAAAACAAAACCTAGGTTAACTGGAAGAGATCCCTCGTAGGGATAAGTTCGCCTTTGTACTTTTCTATTTATTATTTTTGTAGACGCATTATATTCTGATTTGCGCAATAAAGTGTTTATTACTTACTTACTAGTGACTCACCTGGCTGGTCCCACAGGTACCTGATCTTGGCTGCAGTGCTTTCCTACGGCCCCTGCATCACCGTGCTCACCTACTTCCGCTCGAAGGTCGTGAATGACGGAGAGAAGGGTGTCTCGCTCTCGCCCAGCTTCTGGTTCGTGTATGGCGCCCTGCTCAAGCAGGGGACTACGCTGGCGCCGGAGGCAAGTGAGTCTAATTTATTTTCTATAGATACATTGCACGTAGAACCGATGGGCGTTGGGGCGGAAAGCTTCTCGAGTGGCGACCGCGTACCGGAAGGCGCAGCGTGGGTAGGCCCCCCACAAGGTGGACTGATGACCTGGTGAAGGTCGCAGGAGTCCGCTGGATGCGGGTGGCGCAGGACCGGTAATTGTGGAAATCTTTGGGGGAGGCCTATGTTCAGCAGTGGACGTCTTTCGGCTGAAATGATGATGATGATGACATTAGATACATTGCCTCGAGGCCATAGTCCGATGCGCTGGTCCGATCAAATCCGCACTACTCTCGATTCTAACCGCCACGATGCACTCAAGGTAGCTGATGAGCGCCGCAAAGGCTGGCGCAACATTATTCGGAGGAAGCTGATCCGTGGTAGATGTCACGATCCTCAGCAAAGGAATAGGTACGGTGCACGAAGGGAGGATATACCGTCGCCATCAGATAAATCGGAGTGGCCAAGAGGTATTCGCCTAGAGAATAGATCTGTGTTCAGATGTTTGTGAGGATCTTTCCCACTTCGATGGTGACTGTACGGTTAATTTCGGTGGCGATATACATTCAAACCCTCCCGACAACAGTGGAAAAGGAAATACTAGTGAAACTAATAAACGCATAAACAGAGTTTGAGTGGGTTTAGCGCCAATATTGGCTGATATCAAATGACTAGCAGTTCAAGTTTGAGCTGGATCTTCTGGAGACGGCTGCTCCAATGTCCAATTGTACACCAAACACAGCTAAGAAACATTTCGACAAACAAGGGTTTCTTTCTACAGACATTAAACACAGGTAAGTACTTATACAGCCTGTTTTTTGAATATTACCTCAAACAGTAACCTAATGGTAATACCAGAATACCTTCACACTAAAATCCGGACTATCATGCCGCAATCAGTGTAAATATGATGGTTACTATAGGGACACTCAGAATTTTTCGAGAAGGATTTTTTTATTATTGCTCATCAATCATCATCCTTCATCACGGTTGTACAATTGTACATTCAACAGTTTCCGTCAACCACGGTTAGTCAACTAAATCGCAGTTGGCTGTCATTGTCAAGTCCCACACTTTATAAACGCGTAACTCTGGGTTAGCTGCTAACCCTGGTTGGCGCAAATGGCACCAAGGGAGTCAAATCTCCCAAAAGGTTTCTAGGTGTCCTAAATATTTCCATGTTAATTTTTTTAGACTTCCGCACCTCAAAAGGAAAAACGGAACCCTTATAAGATCACTTGGTTGTCCGTCCGTCCGTCCATCCGTCTGCCTGTCAAGACCCTTTACCTCGGGAACGTGTAGAGGTAGCAACACAAATCTGCGGTCCCTTGAAGCTGTGAAAAAACCAAACCTCTTCGTTAACGCAATCAAAAGATACCTAAATACGACCGATTGGGTCTGATGTCCCATACATTTGCAATGGGAATCAAAATGTACGAGTATAGAGGGCACTTCCCGTTGACTTAGAATCACGAAATTTGGCAAAAAGCAAGAACTTGTAGCACAAATACAGGAGAAAATATGAAAACGGTTTAATTTTCGCACACTGAGAGTTCCGTGCTACCAGTATTTTGAAGTGCCTAAGGTCATAAAAGGGGGGGAAGAGCATCCTTTGTGCGGAACCCTCGGTGGGCGAGTTCAACGCGCACTTGGCCGGTTTTTTAATCATTGTAATGGCATATTCGTTGATATAGCTCTTCGTGACATAGTTTATTTTATAGCATCGAATACAGATTGTATCGGCAGGTCGTTAATGGAGCATACATCACGGTCACACATGACGTAAATTTGTATACTGATTTATACTTAAATAGTCCAGTATAGATATACGTACCTTTTACTCGAGAACTTTAGATAATTCTAAAGTTGGAGATGAGTAAAAGTGGATTCTTATGCCTATATGTGAAGTACGGCAAATAAAGGTAGAAATTTAAGACAGAATAGTTTAACTACATTTATGAATAATAATATGTTAAATGTTTTAGGTATGTACCTTTGTAGAAACATTCATAATAGGGAAAATGGCTAAACAAAAAGTACCAAGTTCGTTTTATCTATACAGGTTGCAGTCGTTGCAGATGTCCCTGATTTCCACGAAATTTCTACTCTTTTCGTCATTCATTCTTGAGTGTTTTTCTAACAACGTGTGAAAAGGGACATTTGAATAATATGTAGGTAGGTACAGTAAAATTCAAATATGTATGTATGTATCGTGTGGTACAGTCAACCAATTGGAACCCTAGGCCACTGTAGGACTATGTCATAGTGACGCTATAAATCAGACTGTTAGAAATCTCTTACTGCTTGTCATTTTGACATGGTTCTAGAGTGGCCTAGGGTTCCAATTGGTTGACTGTACAGTACATACTAGAATCCGTCTATGCTAAGTTTCCTAGATTTTGATAACACAGACTGCGAAAGTGTAAAGAAAATGTCATAATATCATAGAAGTTTGACGTTTAAAACAACACTTAAGTTTGACTATTAATTTACTTGGAAGAGATAACGTAATTTCCTAAAAGTTTGACGTTAAAAACACTTTAAAGTTTGAAAGTTAATTTACTTACTTGAATCTACGCTCTTATTACATCGGAAAAGGATGCAATGGGACATGGGATATACGAGGGGTGGCTGAAAAGTTATCTACCTGACTATGAAAGAGAAGACATAGCTGGGTAGTTTTTTTATTTTTCTATATAATCTCCTGCTACCGAAATGTTACATTTGTCAAATAATGACATTAAACCATTAAAAAAAAATCTTGCGGTTTGTCGTCGAAAAACTCGTTCACCGCGGCTATCATCTCATTATCGGTAGAAAATCTTCGCCCCCTGAGATCTTTCTTTAAAATTCTGAACAGGAAATAGTCACAGGGGGCTAAATCTGGGCTGTAAGGGGGGTGGTCGATGGATCCGAAGCCATTTCTGGTCATGGCTAGCTGTGTGGTGCGAGCCGTATGCACAGGTGCATTGTCGTGTAAAATCAGAATACCTCTGTTAAGTTTGCCTCTCCTTTTTTCCTTTATGGCGTCTCTCAGCTGACAAAGTAAATTTGTGTAATACTCAGCGTTCATCGTGGTTTTTTTAGGTAAATAATCTATAAGCAAAATCCCTTCAGCGTCCCAAAAAATTGTCGCCATAAGTTTGCTAGCCGATGGCCGAACCTTGTATTTTCGTGGAGGCTTTTCGTCCTTAAATTTCCACTGTAGTGACTCCTGTTTACTTTCTGGGTCATATTGTCTAATCCATGTCTCATCACAAGTCACAATCCGCGAAATAATTTCTTCCTCTTTCCCGCGACTCATGTCTAAAAACTCTTCACAAACAACATTTGACACGTCTGTCCTTGTCTAACACGGTCAGCATTTTGGGGACCCAACGGGCACTCACCTTAGACATGTTCAAATAGCTATGAATTATCTCATTTACCCGTTCCTTACTAATGCCCACATCTCGAGCTATTTCCCACTGTTTCACTCGCCGGTCTTCAAGAATTATATTTTTCACATTGGTCACATTTTCTTGAGTGATGGCAGAAATTGGTCGTCCACTACGAGGATCGTTTTCTAAGCTTTCGCGGCCTGCTTTAAATTGCCTAGCCCAGAAATTTATCGTGAAATCCGAAAGACAAGAATCACCAAACACAGGCAGCATACGTTGTTTTATCTGCGAAGGGGTATTTCCTTCTTTAGTGAGAAATTTAATCACGGAACGTTGCTCAATTTTAATCAAATTATTTTTCTCTAGCGACATGTTGCAAGCATTCGAATGCGAAAAACAAATGAAAACCAACTGACAAATAAAGGTTCGAAATTTTGAAAAAAGAATAGTTGAAGAACACGAATTCATAGCGGCCAGTGTTTATTATTTATTATTTGTAGGCTAGGTAGATTTGTTTTCAGCCACCCCTCGTATGTTTTAAATAAGATGTGTGCGCACTGCACCCATATTTCTATATTTGACTTTAGGTATACCTAATATCCAAATTTGATTTTGGTTAGTTACTGGACTATTCTGCCGCAATCAGTGTAAATATTATAGAAAATAATAGTTTTCACGCATCGTTGTTTATTTTTAAGGCCAGCCTGGAAATTACAGGTGTTAAGGATCTTTAATGGCATGTCATGTCACACTGTTACTTATCCTTGTGAGTCTTGTGACATATAGACACGATAATGATAATATATAGTGCTGATAACTGATAAAGGTTAATGATTTTTAGGGTGCCGTACCAAAATGGTAAAAAAGGAGCCCTTATGGTGCGACTCTGTCTGTCTGTCACATCGTTAAATATCTCGAGAACTACTTAAGCTATCGATTTGAAATTTGGAATAGTTACAAATAAAGTTACTGCAGGCATATTGAGAGAATGTTTATCACATATTTTAATTTACTTTCACTGAAATATGCCCGATAAAAGAGGGGCCAAAAATTAAAAGTTCAGTTACTGGGTCATGCGTGTCATTTGAAAGAGCAAGATTTACAAATTCTAAAACCAAACTTTTTTTTTTTAATTAATAATCTTGTCGATTTATAAACGAAAATACCATTCCCCCCTTTATCTCCGAAGTTTATGAAGGAAAAAATATTTTTTTTTACACAAAGTTAATATTAAACATTACAGGAAAAATATAACTTTGACCCTAACTCCATTAACTTTATTTAAATATAAAAAAACCTTTCGGAACAAAAGTTGATATTTAACAAACTTAGATTGTTTTTTGCTTATTTAAATTTATGTGATAACATGCTGAAAGTACTCTTTTATAACTAACGTTAAAAAATTGTGTTTATATAGTAAAACC
Source organism: Lathronympha strigana (assembly GCA_949128165.1). Classification (NCBI taxonomy): domain Eukaryota; kingdom Metazoa; phylum Arthropoda; class Insecta; order Lepidoptera; family Tortricidae; genus Lathronympha; species Lathronympha strigana. The sequence goes on from OX421905.1 coordinate 22,437,897, forward strand.
ACGTTATCTCTTCCAAGCAAATGAACTGTCAAAGTTTAAATTATTATTTTAAACTTCGAACTTCTATGAAATTATGACGTTTACCTAACACATCCACAGCCTGAAGGCTTAGTATAATTTTTTCCCCTCACTAGCTCGGAAAGCGCTGTTTTGTCCTTTAAAACTAGCGTGGAAAAACGCATTTTATCCACATGTGGGGCAAAGTAATCTAATTCCTATCACTTACCACCAGTCCAGTATAAGTGAGTCCTATATGCCCATAATAAATATGCGCAATCGGAGGTCACACCTTAAATTGGTCATGTGATCATATCTTATCCCGCACTTGGTAAGCTGTTGGCAATATCTAAGTACCAGGAGCGTACCTACTCTATGAAAAATTTTGAAATTGATTTTTAATGGTTTCTTCAAGATAACTTACATGTGGATAAGATTTATAATCGTATTTAGTCTGTATTTTCCTCGCGATAGTGAGGGGAAAAATGTTGTATTACACTCGGCGGCAAAGTTGTTGTTCAACTCTCGTGCCTTGAGACCCTCGTAAAGCTCAAGATTCCAGTTATTGAACCACTCGCTACGCTCGTGGCTCAATTTTGGAATCTTTCGCTTGCTCGGGTCTCAATATAAGCCCGAGAGTTAAACAACAACTTTGCCCCCTTGTATAATAAATAACTATTTACTTGTCATATTTAACATTAACTTCTCGACCGCGTTAGCGTATCAAGGAGTCAAAAATAAACGGCAAACATAATTTGAACTCTCGATACGCTAACGCGATCGAGAACTAAATGTCATATAATTTTAGGCTACCTAGGCCTTCTGTGCTATCAAAATCTAGGAAACTTAGCATAGACGTACTGTACCTCTAGTGAATACCCCACCTAAATGAGATAAATAATATGTTTATGTGATAGCGATTTTGCGCCAAATCGGTCAAGGGATGACTTATATAATGTTACGTTCGGGAACTTCGGGACGAGCCACTAGTAAAAAGTCTTGTTTTTTTAGTTAAATTACCAAACATTATATTCAATCCTCTTTACCAGATACCACGCGGATCCTCTTGACAACATGGTGGCTGTTCATTCTTCTCCTGTCCGCATTCTACACGGCCAATCTAACTGCTTTCCTCACGCTCTCCAAGTTTACCCTGGACGTCGAAAACCCGAAGGACCTGTACCAGAAGAACTACCGCTGGATCGCGCCAGAGGGCAGCGCAGTGCAATATGTTGTTAATGATGTAAGTGGCGTCAAATAAGTAAACACCAATAAGCACGGAGCACATGAACATGGACGAATTGTGTTGTGCTATAGAAAGACACTCTTCTCTTCTTCCTAGTGTTTTCCTGGCTTATGCCATGGCTCTGGCCTGGGGTCCACTTTGGCAACTAATCCCAAGATTTGGCATAGGCGCTAGTTTTACGAAAGCGACTGTCATCTTACCTTCCAACCCAGAGGGTAAACTAGCCCTTATTCGGATTAGTCCGGTTTCCTCACGATGTTTTACTTTATCGAAAAGCGATTGGTAAAATAACAAATGTTATGTCGTACATATTATGTTCAACAAAACTCATTGGTACGAGCCGGCAGGATTTGAATCCGCGAGCTTCGGATTGAAAGTCGCACGCCTTACCGCTGTGCCAACAAGGTTCAGAAAGCTACCTCTATAAGCGCTATAGAAAGACCTTTGTCACATTTTAACTGTTTAGACCAGAGACATATATTTCTCTAGGGCACGACACAACCCTGAGCGATCATCGGTCAGCGCGTCAAGTGCTGAAAGCGCTGTACGCTGCTGACCGTGCAGGTGAGTAAGTACTTAGGTATTCAATGTATACCTACCTACTAAACTATTTACAATCACCGTAACAATAACAACACATCGTGTTTTATCGTGACGAAACATGTTCTTGCCATTTGACAAATGAATGTCTGAATTTCAGCGACTCAAAGAATACGTTGTGTAATGATAACACATCAGCTTTAAGAAGAGTCATTGAAGCGGAATCCAAAGTCACAGCAACAGCACTTTCTTGCTTCCTATAGAGACTATATTGTTTTAGCCCGACGAAGACCTGCACTACCTAAGCAAAATGGTTGCCAATGGTCGGGCTGAGTTCCGGTCAGTGTATGCCGACAGACAGTACTTGCCATTCGTGACCGGAGGAGCGGTTCTCGTCAAGGAACAGACGGCCATAGACCATCTTATGTTTAGTGACTACTTGAAGAAAACCAGGGACGGGGTTCCAGAAGTAAAGAGGTGAGACTGTAGATTTTGCTATTTAACGACTTACGTAAATAAGGTAGCTGAAAGACGTCCGCTGCGTTGGTCCAAAGTGGGTTTTACCTATTTCACATTTTCCTTTGAATTTTTGAGTTTCTAACCGGATGTCACCTTTAACTTTAACGTATTTTGAAATTGGCGAGTAACCGGCCAAGAGTCGGATTCGCAGACAAAGGGTGCCATTATCCATAACAACAAAAAAAAATACGTTTGTTCTATGGGAGCCCCCGTTTAAATATGCTTTATTTTAATTTAATTATTTATTTTTGAAGTGAACTAAATATTCTGTGACTATCCCAAGCGTCCGGTATAATTTTCGACCAAAAACAAGCAAAACAATCATTCTGCTTTTTAGTGGAATGCATCATCTATGGAAACTTCAACTGCCTAACTATAACGCTTGATGAGATGAGATACAACTTGTTGACAGACAGACAGATGGACGGACAGACAACAGACAGCGGCGTCCCGTTTTTATCCTTTGGGTACGGAACCCTAAAATGATCTAAGTAAAATACCTACCTACCATTTTGTTTTCAGATGCACGTACGTTGTCGCTCCAAATCCCTTTATGGAGAAATTACGGGGCTTCGCTTTTCCGAGAAACAGTAAATTAAAGCAATTGTTTGATCCAGTGTAAGTATTATTCACGTGTAAATCCTGTGAGAGTTCACCTGTAATAACAGCTAAAAAAGTAACTAAGTAGGGATCCGATCAAAGATGCACGAATTATCTTCAAACAATCGTAATGCAAACATTGCGAACGCTGGATTGTTCGAATATATTCGGAGGACTCACTCGCTTCGCTTGCTCATTCAATTACTCTTTAAGAAAAAAAAGTGATTTCAACCACTTCATAATTCGGTTAGGCGGAGTTAGGCGTTCTTTTGGATGGAATTTGACAAAAAAGTTACAGGTTTTTTTTTATTCCTAGACTAACGCATCTCCTACAATCCGGCATAGTGAAGTTCCTGGAACACCGCGACCTACCCAGCACCAGGATATGCCCGCTGGACTTGCAGTCCAAGGACCGCAAGCTGAGGAACAGCGATCTGTCCATGACGTATATGCTGATGGGGGTGGGGCTGGCGGCGGCTATAGCTGTCTTTGTCGGGGAGGTGGGTATTAGATCAACTCTTCTATTTCTATTATTCCTAGCTTAGTGCAATAGTGAAGTTCCTGGAACAGCAACCTACCCAGTACCAGGATATGTCCGCTGAACATGTAGTCCAAGCTGAGGAACAGCGATCTGTCTGACGTATGCTGATGTGGTGTCCTTGTTGGGGAGGTGGGTATTAGATCAAGCTGATAAAATAGTCACACATTCGTTCGATTAATCATTTCGATAGACTAACCCTAATATAATAATCCGTTGTAAGCCCATTATCGTGTCAGTCTATCGTTCGTTACTGAAACACTTTTTGAATAAGATTAATTAAATTTAATGTGGCTTCCGTGTCGAATACGGAGTAAATAATTTCAATATTTACCATTTATTGCTTAATATCATGCGCATGTAAACTACTTAGTGGCGTGGCGTTATGAGCTGGAGACCTCGCGGCAAGTTGGTATGCGAGTTTGTTTTTCCTTGATATTTTCTTATTACGTAAACCAATTTTTTTAACTTTATTTACCATATTGATATCATATATATTTAATAAAAAAAAAACAATGTGCTTAGGTAAGTTCGTTAAATTTCTAATTTAGTTCAGTACTTAAAGTTTTTTTTTATTTGTAAAAAAAAAATGAAGTTAGTGAATGTTATATTTTTTCTGTTATATTTATCATAATATAAACATTGTGTAAAAAAAAACCATATATAGTCTGACAAGCCAAAGCTCGTAGATTTTTTAGGAACCCTTACCTATAGTTTGGCCAAGTCTGTACGTCTGTCCGTCCGACTAATCCGATAATCTCAGTGACTGTAAGTACTAGACACTAGAAAGCAATTATCCGCGGACGGACGGACGGACAGACTTGGCGAAACTCTAAGGGTTCCTAGTTGACAACGAACCCTAAAAAGGTGCGTAGCCTATATAAATCTTGTATAGTTAGTGTACCTCTCTATCGCAAGAACAAACATTTTACAAAACGCAGCCCTAAAATGAAATCAGACACAAACTTTTCCAGGACTATCGTTCGATTTTTGTTGGCAGTGTCATCAAGACACGTTAATTAATTAGGTAATATTAACACTTGAAACTTTTCCCAGATGATGATCAGATACTACGTCCGTATCAAAATCAGAGCCATGCGGGGTGAAAGAAAAATGAGATCAGCAAAGACAAAACACAAGCAGTTCAAGATGCAGGACGACAGTCACCCGCCACCTTACGACTCGTTGTTCGGGCACAACTCGCGGTATAAAATGAATGGGCAGTCCAAAGCGAAGATTATAAACGGGAGAGAGTATTGGGTGGTTGGCACGGTGAGCGGCGACACCAGGCTCATACCGGTGCGGACGCCATCCGCGTTACTGTACCAGCGGGGTCACTAAATGTACCATAACGCAGAGACGCCACATCCCGTCTTCGGGACGCCATGCCCTCAGCGCCATGACGTTATATGACGCTAGCAATTTTTTGGTTTATTAATTTTATTATACATTTCTGAGCTTTAATTTTTAATTGAAAATACTAACTAAAAACATATTTAACCCTTATGCATGAATTATCAATATTGCTTCTAAAACATTCCAAGTCGCAAACAAATTCATTTTAAATTAAGAACCTACAACGATATGAGAAAGTCTACATTCCAAGAGAACTTGATTGTCACTTGTCTCGTTTCTGAGCCATAAATGCATCATCATGCATTTAAGGGTTGATGGACTGGGGCATTTCTTTAGCCAACCTAAAGGTTAACTTGTTTTCTCTAGAAATTTTAGAATGAAATGAAACTCTAACATGTTACATAATGATGTAGCATTTACAGACATGTTAGTTTCGATTATTTCGAAATTTTTTCGTAGTAACGGGATGAAAACATGTGAAAAATATCTCTCTATCATTCGTGTATTTAGCAATATTTAAATTTGATAGTAGTACTTGCCTGCTATTCATTATAAAAAATAAATAATAAATGTAGTATTTCGAAAGTATATTAAACATTGTAAAACTAGTTATAGAGAATAAAAATATTGTATGTTATTGCATAGTACGTACTTGAACACAAAAATTCACTGTTTAGTAATAAGGAGCAGAACCTTAGTAAATAAAACATTCGATTTAATACATATTTTTATTAACTGTGAAAACCCACATATTCCTCTAACATTCATCAACATCAGCATTTAGCAAACAATCAAACTCATCTAGGTAATTTATTTATTTAATAATAAAACCCTTAGTCACCAGCTTGACACATATTGTCAGTAGTTTGCGACTAACTTATGTACCAGTACCAATGTCTTAATGCTACTTGGAAAATGAAACACGCGTACACCACATAAACTAGATCCAGTGAATGATTCTACATTGTATAATTAGTCATTATCAAGTACATAAGTACATATATTGTACCTACAACATATCATTCAGTGCATGTCCTGCTGTCTTTCGTCGCACAGAGCATGGAGTAATAGTTGATATATTACTCCCAAGGGTCTAAACTATAGGTACAGTCAACCATTGGAACCCTAAGCCACTGTAGGACTATGTCATAGTGACGCTATAAATCAGATTGTAAGAAATATCTTACTGCTTGTCATTTTGTCATGTTTCTAGAGTGGCCTAGGGTTCCAAGTGGTTGACTGTACGCTAAAACTTGGCAAGCGGAAACAAAATGTGTCAAGCTGGATCTTTATCACGTTACGGCTCCGCCTGAATAACCTACGCTTTGTACATAAATACAATAAATATATATTATTTTGAGCAGCGACAAACCGCGATGCTATCTTGATTCTACACCTCTATTACAAACTTAATAAACTCTAAAACAATGAAAAATCGCCCCTTCACTGCATTGAAAGCCTCATAATAAAAACGCATATAGTGTTCACAATAGGCGATTTCAATGACGACCCACATCAGCTATGTATGAAACATCATAACAATTTGTTCTAGAGAGTTCTGTAGAACGATTCACAGTACCTATAGTAAAATAGCCTAATGTGTGTTTTTGTCAGCTGCTGAAAGTTAAGAATCTTATGTTTGGTCGTGTAGGTTCAACCAAAATTAGGCTTTCTTAACTTTAGGGAAGAGGGTTATTTTTGTTTTATTTACTGTTTTCTGAACTACATAGAGCTCTGACTTTAAATGTGGGTAGGTGACTTTAACAAGGCTTATACTCAGGTGCGACATCTAGCAGTGACACTGATGCAACATTTCATTGTGATGTAATTGTACAACCCGTGAGCATCAATCGTGAGCTTTCCATATTGTTGCCCTGGCGTGTGGCGGTAGCGGTTGCAAATATACAAAGGCCATTGTTTACTCAAAATACAACGGATACCCAAAATTCTGTGTTTCTTGATCTCACGGACTGTTACAATCAGTTAATGTTACAATCAGTGTCAACTTTAATACAATTATTCGATATATCTAAAGCCAATCAACAAATGGGTGTCGCGTGACAAAGGCCTCAAATGCTTTGATTTTGTATTAGGGATAATTCCATTTACAATCAAGTAAAGTTAAACTACTGTCTCAAGCTAAGGCAACGATTTTATGAATAAATAGGAATTCTCAACTTACGTATTGAGATAAAGATTACATTTTCACTACAAATATACCAGGTCAATGTTGGATCAAAGAGCAACAGGTGCATTCCACGATAATGTCTCTTACTAAACGCTTTTACCTTGAATGTCAGCTACTTCATTCAAATCCGTAATGCTCGAGAATATCACCAATTTGTTAGCCAAGTTATGAAATATTATCTGACACAAAACCGCTTTAGGGCTCGTGCACAATTCACGTGGTTTTATTGGACTATTTTTTGACCCCCCTCCCCTTGGTGATCTTTGGTGACGTTCGAAACTAAATCCCCCTCCCCACATAACCTCACGTGTATTTTATTTCCCTCGAGCTCATTTTATAGTAAAACTGCACGTTAGCCTCAAAAATGTTGTTATAAAAGTGTATTTCATGTAAGTAAATTTTGTAAATTCTTTATGAAATAATAAATTAGGTTCTAGATCTTATGTAATTAATAATTTCTATTACTATACAGAGCCACGCATTCCAAAATCCGACCCCCCACCACCGAACGTGATCTTTCGTGACCCCCCCCCCCTAGAACCTCACGTGATTTGTGCACAAGTCCTCTCTTACAAGAATCGCATTCCCGTGGAATGCCCCAACAAATTTATTTTTTACTGTTATAAGACTTATAAGAAATATAAGAATTACCAATTATATATCCAAAGCTAATTTCAACTGAAATAGTGAAAACTGTAACAAATAATTTTGATATTGTTTTTGATTAGCTACATTCTGTATTTGATAATACCTAGTCAGATGAAGTGCACAATCCAGGGGTCGGCATCCTTTTAGCAGCCAAGGGCCACATAGTAGTTATCGACCTCGGTACAGATCGAATCAAGTGTATGAAACCGTCATTAATTTCATACACATTCCGCGCCAGTTTCCGTGAATCGATCCGTACTTTTAGTACTAACCGAATGAAATAGCATGACACGTTCGGTCGTTTCCATGAAAATACATTATGCACTACATCTGTAGCTTGTTGCATTTCTTATAATTGTTAAAACTATATTGGCCTACAAATAGGGCAGTGAGCCACTGTTGATAATCTTTACATAACATCATGGACCTAAGAAAACACGGACGTCGTGTAGCTTGAGACAAGTATGGGAACTTAACAGGCCCATTGCGCGCGCACATTCACATACTTATGGGTTTGATATATTTACTAGCAAGTCCTGTGAATGAGTATGAGTTGTAGCGCTATCCGTGTGTTCTCAGGTCCATGGACCATAAGATCATATCTATTTATACTAAAGCCTACTTTGGATGTCTATTTGAAAATAAGATATATAAATATTTTTTTATACCGGCAAAGCACGAGTTTGAGCAAACATTAAAGCAAAACATGCGCTAAAGAAATGAATTCATCATAGATTATTATGTCAAACTATGTAATAACTTTCTTTTTTTAACGTATACGTTTTTACAATACCACAGTGAATGAAAAAACTAGAGATGCACATCCTATATTTTTTAGAAAGAAAAGTGGCCTCAAACAAGACTCGAACTAGCGAGTATGGTATAAACGCCGATCGCTCTACCAACTGCGCTACCGAGACACACTCGGTAGCCACGAATTTCTCCACTGAATCTCTCGCATGCGCCTTGGGAACATCTATCGTAAGAAGCTTCTTAATCGATAAATGAAGTCTCAAGTTATATTGAGAATTCACCACTAACAATGCGCTACCCCATACTAAATCACATATTAAATTTTACATTCTATATGTAAAAAAACTACTTATATATCTGCTAAACCTCGCGCTATGACCAGTCAAAGCAAATCTGTGTACTTATTTCACAGAATAGTACAAATTTCTTAAAATCTATTACATTTTGGATTGAAAAGTGCAGTAAATCACTATTTATTTCAACAAAAATCGTGATTTTCCTATAAATAAAAATATTATTGCATATTGTTACCCGCACATTTCTCACGACGGTACCCTTATACTAACGCCATACAGTCAGCACCAGAAGTAACTAACCGGGCAAGGTATTCAAAATTATCTTGGCACGACCGTATTGTTGTAAAAAAAAAAGTGTGTCAAGATATTTTTGAACACTTAGCTCGCTCAGCTGCTTAATCTGCTGACTGTACAGCGGGCGCACTCGCCCACCTTAACCTATCTAATATGATCACATTTTTAAGTTTAAGAAACAGTTTTCATATTTTGGGTCATTTTCTATTTATAATAATAACATATTTTTTTATAAAATAAATAATAATTAATTAATATATTTAACCGTTTCTAAAAATGCGCACATTGTTTAGGTACAGTTTAAATACAGTTCATCTTAAATTGTTTCTATATAGTATGTGTAAATGGAGAATAGGAATTTGTATCAATTATTAAAAAGAGCTAAGAGAAAAAGTTTACAAATCCAATAAACTAGTGTTTTCGATTGAAATTAAACACTTTAGAACGGATTAATCGCGTTTATTAACATCATAACCGCGTTTTTTAATCCGTTCTAAAAAGTGTATTTTCTATGGATAAGTAATATTATTTAATACAAAATGTTATTCGAAAATGTGTCGCTCTCAGAAAGAGGACTTAGTCAAGTAAAATAAATATTTATTTTAGTTATTTCCACAAATGACACAAAGACGGCATACTAAAATTACAAATTAAATCAGACAATAAAACTCTTTAAGACTTAAAGTGAATTGAGGCCAGTTTGAGTTAACTCAAAATTGATTTACACAAAGTTGCAGGAAGGCACGACTTCTTCCCTAAGTTCAAAATGACTGAAGAGGTGGCAAAGAAAATGGAGAAGGATGAGCAGAAGAGATTGTCAGATAAATTCGCAACAGTCTTCACTGGATCTACTTCCCTGGCTGGGAAGTCTGTCTGGGCGTCTATGATATTATAAAGAATATTCTGTCAAAGCAAGTGGTGGATGAAGCTTGGCTGACCAGTCTATTTGGGTATTCTGGGTTCGACGTTCTGAAGTTCAGAGCTATGATTTTGACTAAGATAGGGGGAGAGGATCTAGCCTTCTTGGTTCTCTTGTTCCTGATGAGAGGGAACAACCTCTCCAGAATCAAGACTTCAACAGCTTCAGAGGCAGTTGTTAGCAGACTAGAGTCACTCCAGAGTTCGTTGGAGATCCAGAAGTCTGCAAAAGGAAGAGTGCTTACAGTCACTCTATCAAGAATAGCTATTGCTTTTCCGGAAGCGGTTGGCTATGTGCTGACCAGCATACCAGATCTCCCCGGGCCAGTTACCCTTGAGGACATCAAAGCAGTTACTACGCTGGACGAGTATCCCTCAATTGCCAGGCAGTCTGCGCTGGCCTGCATGATCCCTAAGACCATCGAAAACGTGAATGATATCATGAATGTTTTTCTACTACCTAACATGATGATATCCGAGGTCATTAACGGAAAGAACCAGGAATGGCCAAAGAAATCTAATGCCATGAAGCTGGCTGATACTATTAAGTATCAGAAAAACGCCTTTAGCTCTAGACTCTTCGAAGAAGAAGAGAGAGCTCACTGGAGTAGGCATTTTGGCATTATTGCCAAGTCAGGAGCCATGACAGCTGTTTGGAAGACAGCATCTGAGAAGGCCAAGGATGTTCTCATAAGTAAATATGGAGCCTCCTACTCATAATGGAAGGCCCTCTGGAGGGGGAATCTGAAGACTGAGAATGTTGACATTCCTTTCTGCCAAAGATGAACCCGTAAGTTAAGCTCTCTGTTAAGTGCCATGGTTATTGGATCTACTTAGAATTAAGTACTAACATAGAGTTAAGGAACTAGGATAAGTTGATCTTATCATGTAAGAAGTAATCTCTTCATGATGTATAATCATTGTAATAATTTAATTTAATTTGTAATTTTAGTATGCCGTGTTTGTGTTTAGTTTTGGCGTTCCAGCGCCATTTCGCTCGCCGCATCGCTGCATTTGGATGTGTAAATGTGATAACAGCCTTACGTTATCCCATGCTATATCTAGTTCCGCACGTTTTGGTCAATGTATATAAAGATCTTCATCAATATTATTACACTACAACTATTCTGTTCTAAGCAGCTGTCCTATTATGCGTATACTGATATAACAGATTTAAAGTTTTTTAACCTAACCTTTCTTATGCGACTCGTATGTCTTTTACTTTGAAAATAAATATCTTTACAATGATCTTAATTAGAAACCTGTAAGCAAAAAACCTTAAAGTAACGTGGACCAAAAATCATTCGAAAATCTTGAACTTGTTCCATATTAGCAATGTACTTTGTCCGTCTGTCTGTGGTGTACAGGACAATAGCCAGTGACACATGCTCCGTTGTATCTTGTAGATGTGTCCGGTAGAAAATGTATCAATGGGAATCGACACGGACGTATCGTCATCCGTGATTCCTGCAGATCTGAGAGTATGTATCCCTAACCAATATTAGATACTGTAACCATCGAATATAATATATATTATGTTAAGCTGTCAACCAAGATATGTATTTATGGAATACACCACAACTTTATGTAGCCTGTATATATTTAATTGTTAGACTAACTAATGATCATTGTTGTTGTTGTTATTTTTATTATTTTTTATACAAAGTACAAAATAAAATCCGTTTAAGAAAATAAAATACGAATATGTAGTTTTTTTTTCAATATTAGTTCTCAAACTCGGATATGAAAATAATCACAATAGTTCGTCAATATGTATAAAATAAATAGGTAAAACAAATAGTAAGTCACGAAATAAAAAAATCTAAATTCATTGTTGTACACACGTACCAAAAACTTATACATAAAATTGTAAATGCCAAGATTAGACAAAAAAACTGTAGTATATTCAGTCCGTGGATTTAAATATTGTATAAAAAATCCCTACCACGTGGCTCAAGTCATTCGATCAATGACATAATTCCATACATACAAAATGTTAGCCTGATATCAGAAAAAATGCGGGTGACTTCTGGATGAGGTCAGCACAGGACCCGGACCAGTACCGTGGGTAAAAGAGAGTCCTCTGTCGTGTGCGATGAACGGCTGAAATGATCACGTGACGGGGTATCCTTTGTTTACATTATTTAACCCTTAAATGCATGTAATATCAATATTGAACCTTAAATATCCCAAGTGACAACCAAATTCATTTTAAATTAAGAACTTACAACGATATGACATTCTACATTTCAAGAGAACTTGATTGTAATTTGTCTCGTTTTTGTATCGTAAATGCATCATCATGCATTTAAGGGTTAAATCCCCATGCGGTATACAATATAGTTTTATAGTGACAAGCTATTTATCCCCGGGAATGGATATACTGAATATACCGATGTACGGTAAATGTCACTTATTAAAAAAAAAAAGAACTAGCATTTTATCTTCTTTACTAAGAATCAGCCAGATTACCTAAATAGCTACCTTTAACCGAAAATAAACCAGTAGATTTAAATTGAACCGATTGTTCGATATTGATATGCCTCTATGATGGGTCTCGAAGATATTAAGCTTGATTTCAGATTTCATACTAAGGCTTAACAACATTGGACTTTCACGCCGACATAGCCATGGAACTCACGGTCATAAACATGTACACAAGTTCGTCATATCCCAAAGACGATCATCAAGTGTATACAAGATTATGACAATGACTGTAACAACTTGAATATTTAACTAGCAACCATGTTTTGTTACTAAAGTACACTTGAAACCGTTTCTATTATTATAGTGCGAGTTACATTTAAATGAACATGTATTTGAATAAACGAATCGGGTAATACGTGGTTGATATCTAACTCGTGCGGAAAATTTAACAATTTTAATTTTTTAAACTCCTAAGTAAATCAATGAACACGAGCGCTCTCTCTTAGTCACTAGTATAACCTTAAAGCCCTTCTTTAAATTGTTGATAAAGGTTAGTAGATCAAATAGTATTTAGCAGCAGTTATAGTTAATTTAAAGACTCGCGGCACGTTCAACCGCGGTAAATCGGGCGCGGCATTGTTCGAGTCGCCTCGCGAGGCAAACGTCTACATCGCGCGCGGCAGTTGCAAACATACTCGTATGTGCCGCGCGCTTTACCGCGTATAGTCTGGGCTAGAAATGCAAACCGGTTTTTAACCGGTTTTTACTTGTATCGAACTGCACATCATAGTCTGGGCCCAGCTTAATTAAAAATACGATATAACTTCTGACAACTATTACTTCTCACTAGTTTTGACCTGTCAGTATTGTCAGAGATTTGCAAACGAAGCGAGTTCCGCACGGGATTCGAGCGGAGCTCATCTTTTGTACTACAATGGCGCTGAAAGCACTGCCATGCGTTATCAAGTTTCGGAGCAATTTCATGTCTTTTCTATCTTCCACTAGATCAAAACTGAACGGTTCAGTTTAAGGGTGTTACCGCGGCACTCGTTTCAGTGAAGTTATGATATCGCGGCGATACGGAGCGGCTGTCAGACAGCCAGGCGCCCGTCCTGGGTCGCTGGCGAGGGCAGCAGAGAACTGAAAGAAAAAACAAGATTCATTAACATTCGCACGACGTCGATAGCAAGGTTCGAAATTATCAGGATAATTACGCTTGATAATTATCGGATTCGTAACAAATTATATCGCAAGATAAATAAAATTGCAAAATTTACTTTGTGCGGAAAAACGAGAATTGGCATTGACGGGAAAGAAAACCTCTTTGTCACTCCAATATGTAAGTGTGACAGAGATGGATATACAAATCCGCAAGTATTTACCTCTTCAAGCAAAAATCGCGAAACAGCCCTCGGATATAGGTATATTATTAAAAATCGAAAAACAAAAAAAGAAAATTAGTTCATACATTCCATTTAAATTAAAATGATCTTTCGTAATATGCTAAAAAAGTAACAAGATTCATGTTAGTTACTCCAATATCGTATCGAAAAGTTGCGCAAAATCGTATACCGGTCTCTTAATGTGTTCTGAACGCACCTAATGTTATTAAAAGACTAATCGTATTATTCATAAACGCACATCAAACACAGCTTAGCTTAATTATTGTTTGTCCTTATCTGGCAGTTTGACATTTGCCCGTGTTAGAACGGGAGAAAACAAAATTTGACTAAAACGTATGTTAACTTTTTCATGAATAAGGCGGTAAAAGTACTTACCCGCACTCCAATGCGTCTAAATGCCTGGCCGAGGCCGCGCCAGGCGCCCCCGCCGCCAGCGTCGAGTTCATTGACTCCGTCCGAGACCCCATACTCCGCTGCCTACAAAGGTACGGCGTCACGGCAGGGGAGGGCGTAGTTCGCTCCTGCAACAGAAAGCGAAGCTTGCAACTCTGCGCCTTAAACATTAAGCCGTGTATAGACCTGAGAAAAAAACGCTGAAACTCTAGAACCCTACTATGACTTAGCATTAAATAAAATATAAACTGAACAAAAAGAGTTTCGATAATAGTGATATTTAGGTCTATACACGACTTTAAAAGCAATGGTAGCTAACAATGACATGACGTATGAAAACATTACTGAGCTTGAGCATTTTTGGAGCTATGGTGTGGTCGGATTCATTAATACGTGTACACTTTTTCAGCATATTAGAAGGGATTACAGTGAAGAAATGTAGACATATTAATGAAATCAACTAAATTATTGGTTCTACTGTTTTAGAAACTGTATTTCAAAAATATGAAGCAAATTTAAAGTTAAGTAGCAGCTGTTTTTATAATATTTGTTTTCATACGTCTTAAATGATAATGAATAATCAGTCTATTTCAATGTTTTATTATTAAAGCGCATAGAGCGGTTAGAACATTATGACGCGACACTCAAATACAATAAAAATACGACGTTGTATTAAGTGAACCACTTTCATTGAATTTGAGTGTAGACTCCAAATAGTAACAACAAAATACGTGCAATTGTATGAATGATGTAATCACTTGTACATACTTGCAATCCAAAAGATACTTAGTGTAACAGTTACTACCAACGATTTATATTCTATTGTCTAATATAATTTATTAACACATTACACTTACAAATGGTCTATACATGCCTTTTTATGAGGTTTTTGTTTGTTTAAAAACACACAAATCTTCTATTAATTCTTTAAAGAATCATACTGCAGTAGTTGGTTTTGCTGGCACACATTTTTAAGTAATGTCATGCATTTTCAGCTTGTTCTTAGGTGTTCAGATACTTTTGTGAATAAACTCTAAATATATCAGAAAATCGAGAACTCGTCAAAATAATAAAATATTAAATCTGACTTTTTAAATTCATGTTATTAAAATGACATTATTTATTTGCTTCTCATACTGTTTATCCTATTTAATATTAAACCAGATGGATTAGCAATTACAGTACTACCCCCACCGAATGCATATGAGAAACAATCATACTCATTGTATGGACTGACGTTTATCTGACATAGCTGTCGTACGTTACGTACAGTCAGCCACACAGCTATGAACACAGCCAAAGTGCCAAAAATATGTATACACGACCTTAATGCTCAGGCAATAAAGCCCTGTATACATATTTTTGGCACTCTGGCTGTATTCATAGCTGTGTGTCTGACTGTACAAATAGTCATACATTTGACGTGCCCCTCCCCCGCAACAATCGGCAAACTTTTTTTGTATAGGAAATGACAGGCATTGACAGTCCGGTTGATTCAATAGTCAACAAATACCTTAGAGCATAGACAACGGGAGTACGCTTGTCTGATATTCTTTATACAAAAATATTTTGCCGATTTTTGCGGGGAGAAGTGTATGGCTATTCGTACAGTCAGCCACACACACACAGCTATGAATACAGCCAAAGTGCCAAAAATATGTATACACGACCTTAATCAATAAGGCTCAGGCAATAAAGTCTTGT
Organism: Lathronympha strigana; assembly: GCA_949128165.1. Taxonomy (NCBI): domain Eukaryota; kingdom Metazoa; phylum Arthropoda; class Insecta; order Lepidoptera; family Tortricidae; genus Lathronympha; species Lathronympha strigana. Next base: position 22,453,717 of record OX421905.1, read on the forward strand.
ATACATATTTTTGGCACTTTGACTGTATTCATAGCTGTGTGGCTGACTGTACATACCTACTGAACACATTGTATTTTCATCTTACTACGAGCGAAGCCCAGAGTCCTCGTTTGTATCAATTTTCTCGCTTTTTAATTTTGTTTATTGACCATTGGTTCTTACTTAGGTACTATCGCGTTCAAAATTGCATGAGCAGTTTATGAATGAATTCATTCATAAATTGCCCATGCACTTTTGAAGGCGCGTGTACCTACATAAATGCAATCAATCACTTAAAAGACGTTTATGTACTTAAGTGTATTAAAAAGGAATATTTGAATAAACCATGTCTATTTTTTTCTCAACCTCGTCATTTACTCGAACGAGGTTACGTTCAAATTACAGGCAGTTTAAATGGAATATGTCATCGATTTTCCAAAGGGCGAACCAATTTATTGCCGTCTCATAAAAACTGCACAAATATCGATTAGTAAAGTAGATAACGGCTTGAAATTGCCGTCGGTAACAACCGTATTAGAAAAATTGGTCGCGTGGAACCTTTGATCGTTGTTAGGATGGAGGTTGTTATGATAAACAATGGTCAACTTAGCTCTTCTTTTATATTAATGTCAATTGTGCTCGCTCCTTACAAAAAGTTACTTATTAGTGGTGCCGTAGTCTATTTCCTCCTCCTATGTCGAACCTATTAAGAGCGGGCAGAGTGTTTGCCGCGGACACGAAATAGGCATTTAGCGGCCCCGCACTGCTCGCTATCTGTGTGCGTGCGCGCACGCACACTACTACACCGGCGCGTCATTATTCGGGCGTTAAAAGGTTATAACTTAGAAATCATAGAATTCCTCATTTTTATAATCCTTTGATACAGATATTGTATTAATTCACCTAATATTTGTTCGGTTTTTCCAAATGATTTTATTATTTGTGTTTGTATTTAGTACTAAAGAAAAGTACCATTCTGTCGGTTGTTGATAAGGTTCATTTCTAAACTAATATTTATGACATTCGCGCCTTATCGACAACCGGCAGAATGGCAAAGTGCCTTTTTCTAAATAAAAGCACATTTTTTATGATTTCATATGTGGCTATTTACGCCTAAAGGTACCTTATGGCCGGTCGGCGCTTACGTCGCGTTGCAGCGCATTATTATCAGCGTCTTTGTTAACAGCGTAAGCGCCGATCGTCCATAAGGTACCTTTCACCGCAAAACGTCACATATTATGAAATCGTTAAAAAATTGTGTCGTTTTCTTGGTAAAAGTACCACATTGTCGCCTGTTGATAAGGTTTTCCAAGTGATTCTTTATGACAGAAGCGCCTTATCATTCTTATCAATAAGCGACAATGTGGTATCTTTCTTTACCCAGAAAACGTCACTTTTATAATATTGATTATATCAATATTTATAAATTTTGTAAGGTTGACTCCGATTTGGATAAAAATCGATATCCGAGGATCCGACGAAGTGATTAACATGAATCCAGAGTCAAAATGGTAAAATATTGTAAAAACCGACGCCATCTTGGATTTTGTAAGATCAACTCCGATTTGGATAAAAATTGATATCTGACGATCCGGCGGGGTCCTTAACATGAATCTAGAATCAAAATCGTTAAATATTGTAAAAAGCGACGCCATCTTGGACTTTGTGAGATTAACTCCGATTTGGATAAAAATCGATATCCGAGGATCCGACGGAGTGATTAACATGAATCCAGAGTCAAAATTGTAAAATAATGTAAAAACCGACGCCATCTTGGACTTTGTGAGATAACTCCGATTTGGATAAAAATCGATATCTGACGATCCGGCGGGGTCCTTAACATGAATCCAGAATCAAAATCGTTAAATATTGTAAAAAGCGACGCCATCTTGGATTTTGTGAGATTAACTGCGATTTGGATAAAAATCGATATCTGAGGATCCGACGGGGTGATTAACACGAATCTTGAGTCAAAATTGTAAAATATTGTTAAAACCGACGCCATCTTGGATTTTGTAAGATCAACTCCGATTTGGATAAAAAATTATATCTGACGATCCGGCGGGGTCCTTAACATGAATCCAGAATCAAAATCGTTAAATATTGTAAAAAGCGACGCCATCTTGGACTTTGTGAGATTAACTCCGATTTGGATAAAAATCGATATCTGACGATCCGGCGGGGTCCTTAACATGAATCCAGAATCAAAATCGTTAAATATTGTAAAAAGCGACGCCATCTTGGATTTTGTGAGATTAACTGCGATTTGGATAAAAATCGATATCTGAGAATCCGGCGGGTTGATTAACATGAATCTTGAGTCAAAATTGTAAAATATTGTTAAAACCGACGCCATCTTGGATTTTGTAAGATCAACTCCGATTTGGATAAAAATTGATATCTGACGATCCGGCGGGGTCCTTAACATGAATCCAGAATCAAAATCGTTAAATATTGTAAAAAGCGACGCCATCTTGGACTTTGTGAGATTAGCTCCGATTTGGATAAAAATCGATATCTGAGGATCCGGCGGGGTGATTAACATGAATCTTGAGTCAAAATTGTAAAATATTGTTAAAACCGACGCCATCTTGGATTTTGTGAGATTAACTGCGATTTGGATAAAAATCGATATCTGAGGATCCGGCGGGGTGATTAACACGAATCTTGAGTCAAAATTGTAAGATATTGTTAAAACCGACGCCATCTTGGATTTTGTAAGATCAACTCCGATTTGGATAAAAATTGATATCTGACGATCCGGCGGGGTCCTTAACATGAATCTAGAATCAAAATTGGAAAATATGGTAAGAATCGACGCCATCTTGGATTTTGTGATATCAACTCCGATTTGGATAAAAATCGTCAGATATCGATTTTTATCCAAATCAGAGATAATTTTCCAAAATCCAATTTGGCGTCGGTGTTGACATTATTTAACAATTTTGACTATGGATTCATGTTATGGACCCCGCTGAATCGTCAGATATCGATTTTTATTCAAATCGGAGTTAATCTCACAAAATCAAAGATGGCGTCACTTATTACAATATTATACAGTTTTGATTCTGGATTCATGTTAAGGACCCCGCCGGATCATGAGATATCGATTTTTATCCAAATCAGAGTTTATCTTACAAAATCCAATATGGCGTCAGTGTTGACGTTAATTAACAATTTTGACCATGGATTCATGTTATGGACCCCGCCAGACCGTCAGATATCGATTTTTATCCAAATCAGAGTTAATTTTACAAAATCCAATATGGCGTCTATTCTTACCATATTTTCCAATTTTGACTTAAGATTCATGTTAGTCACCCTGCCGGCTCCTCAGATATCGATTTTTATCCAAATCGCAGTTAATCTCAAAAAATCCAAGATGGCGTCGCTTTTGACAATATTTTACGATTTTGATTCTGGATTCATGTTTAGGACCCCGCCGGATCGTCATATATCGATTTTTATCCAAATCAGAGTTGATCTTACAAAATCCAAGATGGCGTCGGTTTTAACAATATTTTACAATTTTGACTCAAGATTCATGTCAATCACCCCGCCGGATCCTCAGATATCGATTTTTATCCAAATCTGAGCTAATCTCACAAAATCCAAGATGGCGTCGCTTTTGACAATATTTGACGATTTTGATTCTGGATTCATGTTAAGGACCCCGCCGGATAGTCAGATATCGATTTTTATCCAAATCGGAGTTTATCGCACAAAATCCAAGATGGCGTCGCTTTTTGCAATATTTTACGATTTTGATTCTGGATTCATGTTAAGGACCCCGCCGGATAGTCAGATATCGATTGTTATCCTAATCAGAGTTAATTTTACAAAATCCAAGATGGCGTCGCTTTTTACAATATTTTACGATTGTGATTCTGGATTCATGGTAAGGACCCCGCCGGATCGTCAGATATCGATTTTTATCCAAATCGGAGTTAATCTCACAAAATCCAAGATGGCGTCGGTTTTAACAATATTTTACAATTTTGACTCAAGATTCATGTTAATCACCCCGCCGGATCCTCAGATATCGATTTTTATCCAAATCGGAGCTAATCTCACAAAATCCAAGATGGCGTCGCTTTTTACAATATTTGACGATTTTGATTCTGGATTCATGTTAAGGACCCCGCCGGATAGTCAGATATCGATTTTTATCCAAATCGGAGTTGATTTTACAAAATCCAAGATGGCGTCGGTTTTTACAATATTTTACAATATTGATCCTAGATTCATATTATGGTCCCCACTGGATCCTCAGATATCGATTTTTATCCAAATCGGAGTTTATCGCACAAAATCCAAGATGGCGTCGCTTTTTGCAATATTTTACGATTTTGATTCTGGATTCATGTTAAGGACCCCGCCGGATCGTCAGATATCAATTTTTATCCAAATCGGAGTTGATCTTACAAAATCCAAGATGGCGTCGCTTTTTACAATATTTTACGATTTTGATTCTGGATTCAAGTTAATCACCCCGCCGGATCCTCAAATATCGATTTTTATCCAAATCGGAGCTAATCTCACAAAGTCCAAGATGGCGTCGCTTTTTACAATATTTAACGATTTTGATTCTGGATTCATGTTAAGGACCCCGCCGGATCCTCAGATATCGATTTTTATCCAAATCGGAGTTGATCTTACAAAATCCAAGATGGCGTCCGTTTTAACAATATTTTACAATTTTGACTCTGGATTCATGTTAAGGACCCCGCCGGATAGTCAGATATCGATTTTTATCCAAATCGGAGTTGATTTTACAAAATCCAAGATGGCGTCGGTTTTTAAAATATTTTACAATTTTGACTCTGGATTCATGTTAATCACTCCTTCGGATCCTTAGATATCGATTTTTATCCAAATCGGAGTTAAACTCACAAAATCCAAGATGGCGTCACTTTTTACAATATTTTACGATTTTGATTCTGGATTCATGTTAAGGACCCCGCCGGATCGTCAGATATCAATTTTTATCCAAATCGGAGTTGATCTTACAAAATCCAAGATGGCGTCGGTTTTAACAATATTTTACAATTTTGACTCAAGATTCATGTTAATCACCCCGCTGGATCCTCAGATATCGATTTTTATCCAAATCGGAGCTAATCTCACAAAATCCAAGATGGCGTCGCTTTTTACAATATTTGACGATTTTGATTCTGGATTCATGTTAAGGACCCCGCCGGATAGTCAGATATCGATTTTTATCCAAATCGGAGTTGATTTTACAAAATCCAAGATGGCGTCGGTTTTTACAATATTTTACAATATTGATCCTAGATTCATGTCATGGTCCCCACTGGATCCTCAGATATCAATTTTTATCCAAATCGGAGTTTATCGCACAAAATCCAAGATGGCGTCGCTTTTTACAGTATTTTACGATTTTGATTCTGGATTCATTGTAAGGATCCCGCCGGATCGTCAGATATCGATTTTTATCCAAATCGGAGTTTATCTTACAAAATCCAAGATGGCGTCGGTTTAAACAATATTTAACAAATTTGACTCAAGATTCATGTTAATCACCCCGCCGGATCCTCAGATATCGATTTTTATCCAAATCGGAGTCAACCTTACAAAATTTATAAATATTAATGTAATAAATATAATTTATAATTTTTTAATATATTTGTAAATATCTGCTCCATCATCAGACCTTGGAAACCATGCATGGCCCAAGTGCTCGTCGAATCAAAACTAACGAGTCTAAACACGAAGGTATTCTATCAACTGGTTCCTGAGTACCAGTTGACACTTTACTGCTCCACCATCAGACCTTGGACACCATGTATAGCCCAAGTGCTCGTCAAAACAAAATCAACGAGTCTGAACACGAAGGTATTCCACCCACTGGTTCCTGAGTACCGGTTGACACCTTTCTGCTCCATCATCAGACCTTGGACACCACTCACGATCCAAGTGCTCGTCAAAACAATACAAATGACTCCAAACACGGGGGTATTACATCAACTACTGCCTGAGTTCCGGTGGCCGCCTTTCTGCTCCATCATCAGACCTTGGACACCACCTACGGCCCAAGTGCTCGCCTAACCAAACCTAACGAGCCCAAACACAGGGGTATTACATCAACTACTTCCTGAGTTCCGCTGGTCATCTTTCTGCTCCATCATCAGACCTTGGACACCAGTCACGGTCCAAGTGCCCGCCAAAACAATACAAATGAGTCCAAACACGGGGGTATTACATCAACTACTTCCTGAGTTCCGGTGGTCATATTTCTGCTCCATCATCAGACCTTGGACACCACTCAATGTCCAAGTGCTCACCAGAACAAACCTAACGAGCCCAAACACGGGGGTATTACATCAACTACTTCCTGAGTTCCGGTGGTCATCTTTCTGCTCCATCATCAGACCTTGGACACCACTCACGGTCCAAGTGCTCACCAGAACAAACCTAACGAGCCCAAACACGGGGGTATTACATCAACTACTTCCTGAGTTCCGGTGGTCATCTTTCTGCTTCATCATCAGACCTTGGACACCAGTCACGGTCCAAGTGCCCGCCAAAACAATACAAATGAGTCCAAACACGGGGGTATTACATCAACTACTTCCTGAGTTCCGGTGGCCACCTTTCTACTCCGTCATCAGACCTTGGACATCTTCTACGGTCCAAGTGACACTATATACAATGAGGTATAAACGAAACTAACTCTGTATGTCATTCATTTTGAACTGGTTGCTATTGCCTATTTCCTTTGGAAACACAAAAAATGGTAAAAAAATTCTTATACCGTTTTGCTACCTATAACGCAGTATACGTACACAATGAACATCGATTTATTTCAAGATGTAGACGCTCCGCAGAGAGACGTGGTGTCGCTTCGAACATTCGGGGCCGACTGACTATTTCGAGTGTTGCTCACTTGTTATATTTCAACGATCAGATTCCATAGTAATTTTGTATGGCGGATTTTTAGGACGTTTTAAAAAAATCATAATTAATTAATGAACCAGTATTATGTAATAAGACTATACGAATTCAGTAGCTTGTATATTTGAGATTGGATAGAGTTAGTTTTGAAAAATAAAGCAAATGATTTTTCATTCACTTTGGCATAAACGCTGACACGCGTTTTTCTCAATTTTGCTGCGTCTTTGCGTAGACATATTTACTAAACTGTACATTATTGTAGATTATAAATATACGAATATGGTAGATACACTCTTTGAGATAATAATTACATGCATCTTGTATGTCTTTGCAAATAATTGAGGACGCCACAGTCTTAACCGTAACTGTCGTTTACGTTGAAAACACTCTGCCCCCTCTTAAATTATTTTTTACATACAGAATAACGAAAAGCATTACTATGTCCCTATGTTTTTTATTTTTAACTTTATTTTAGTTACTTATATTTTATTGTCAATTGGGTGTCAACGAATCAATTATCTATATTCTATTCTAAAAAGCAACTTTTTGTATGAAGTAAGCAAAGTTGAGCCTATGCTCCTATTGTCTATAGAAAATTGTAGTGTTGCCTCCATCCACTCGGTGGCGCTACAGTCGCACAGTGAACACCCACACATGTATACGTAAATAAAAATCAGTTTAAACAACATGTCATTTTACTCATTCTTAAGTTACGGTACAATATTCAATATACAATACAAACCTAATTATTGCACTGTCTTCAATAAAGATTGTATATAAGTATAATATCACATGTAACAATCACAGTATGTAGTACCTGCAGTTAACGAATGTTCAACCCATTGTATTTAGATTGGCAGCAACACTTTATACTTGCAACTTTGATGTCCCTGCAGACTAAGGGTTAAATGTTCGTTAGCTTGACTCCAAGTTAGTTATATAATTTTAACCCCTTGAGGGTCTGGGTCTTTCGGGATTGGCGACTTGATCATCTGCTCCCATTTCAAAGATCGTATTTCCTTGAAAACAAAAATCGAATCCTTACTTTATCAATTCTGTCAACTAGAATTTCAACTTGGTAAAGTATGAGGATGAAACATTAATGTGCGTATACTGTTTTATTTCTAGGTACCCATATAAAAAAAATTAACACTGAACCAGACGATAAGACTAGAGTTAAACGCTGGGTATTAAGACCAGCCTTTTTTACGTCCCACTGCAGGGTACAAGTCTAGAAAGTTCAATGCAGCTTGGGGACATCTACCTACTCACCGATTTAGCTTCTTCGCTATGTACAGGTTTCCTCAAGACATTTTCAACTGGTAAATATCACATTAGATTGCACGCAGTTGCGAGAAGGCATTGGTACAACGACCACCGGTTCAGAAGCTTGTAGCATGGCCACGACCATCCGCGACAAGCGGTGCGAGCGAGCCGGGCTCTGACCTCTCATTCTTACCTATACCCGTCGCTACCGATCAATAACGCACCGCCATGTCTTGACCTGCCTGCGGTTGACCGTTGAAGAGAACTAAAGGCCAGAGCGCGTCACCTCACCTCCTACGGTTGCCGTTCATCGAGCAACAACGATTCAAGCAACACAGGACGGGGAGTAGGCATACGTACCATTTAAAGCGCGCGGTTGTCTTATGCGATAAACGCTGCGTTACACGCAATGCGTTAGACGCAGATCATTTCAAATCAGGTAATATAATTATAGAACATTGTTTTACGCGGTTAACGCAGGAGGTGAAAGATACGAGGCAAACGCATTCCATTAATCGCATGCGTCTAAACGCTGCGATTGCCGCACAAAACAACCGCGCGCTTTACCCTCCGCCAAAGTAAAATCCCAAATAGGTAGGTAGGTAGGCATACGCGGCCTGTGTAATATTTGTTAGTGTTCATGTATAATTGTGTATGTGTTAGTGTCGTCATTACGGATTGTTTTTTGTATGTAATGTGGGAGAAGTGTGTCTGTGTGCAAGTTTCCGCTCGCAAAAAGAATAATTTGTACGGTAAGATGTGGCTTTGCCTTCTCCCGTCCAAGTTTAAAAGCCCGTATTGCTCGAAGCTGCACGATACTGTGGCCTTTACCTTTCGGCTACCCACGTTTCGGTTGCCAATTTGGTCGGTTTCTATCTAAATCAAGCGAGCCCGTCAGTCCCCTTTAGAACGTCGGCTGGAGCGGTTGTGTCTACAAATATACTGCAGTTAAATAACCTGCTGGTTGGGCCCGCAGCAGGTGGCGTTGTGGCAGAGGTCGTCGGCGGGGCAGTGCAGCGCGCACGGCGCCTCGCCCGCGTTGCCGCTCAACACCTACAATCAATAAATATCAAGATTTATATGAAAACAACGGCTACTGTATTCTTGTCACTATTGGCGTGACATATTTCGATTGCGTCTGGTTCATCATAAGACAGAGTGTCGGCACTTCCGCATCTAGAGATAAACCTAGCCTAAACTATTTATTAATTTCAGCTTTGGAAAATATAAAAAAAAAATATTATTGTCATTATTAACGTTTGGAAATTAAGAGGAATCAAAGCCAATTTTGAAACCGTTTCGTAACGTTTACATTATGATATGACTACTATCGCAGTACGTCAGTTATAAAATAGCTTTACTAATAGCTTTTTCGTTTGAGATTACAGCTCGCACAGTTCAGAAAATTCAAACTATACTCGGCTGACGATGGCGCTTGCACCAATGCCATAATACCGGGAGCTCACAAAAACACGAAGTAAAAACTCCGTTTTAAATTACCTAATTATAATTATTCTAATATTGTCTTTTAAATGTATGTATACTTCGCGCTTACCTCATTCCCGCCTAGGGGTATCTCGACGAACTCCGGCTGTATGGTGGTGGAGTGGATGCCCTCATTGTGGAAGAACTCTTTAACCTTCTCCGCAATCTTCATGTACTCTGACAAGTTTCTACACCTGTGGAAGAAAGCATATTAAAGCAGCACTCATTGACTATAGTCACCTCTTACGAGGGTCACACCGAAATGATCGGGCATTATATATATTTTAAACCTAGTTAGTACAAAACCTTTGTTGCGTGATTATTGAACTGACCTTTTTTTTCTTCTTGACAATTAAAAAAAAAAAATTTTTCTTACGTACTTTATGCTCTAGACCATAAAAGTCGTTTTATGTCGCCTAGCCTCGACTTAAAGTCGAACTTTCCGAGCAAGAGGAGTGAAAAAGCATTTATGACGCGATTCTGCATACAAACAAAACCTTAACAGTACAAGACGTATTGGTAGAAAAGTATAGTCGGTATCAAAAATGAAATACTTAACTTATACTTCGACAAGGGTACCGGTTACAGAGTCGATCTGGAAGACGATACTGGATCGTAGTCTTTATCGAGCGAAGATCCACAATAGGTTACACTATCGATAATCACCACGATCGAGTATCGTCGTCCCGAATGGTGTCACATACAGAATCATACTGTATATTTGAGGCTAGTGAAATGGAATCACCTCAAAAGATAAGTAGGTATAAATGTTTCTTCTACTTTGACGAAATTACTATGCCAGATAACATTTACACTTAAATAATATGAAGAATATGAAGTTTTACCCTGACCATCAAATGACTTCTTATTATTAAAATAAAGCAAATAAAAATACTTTACACCAGGTTTTCAAGTGCAATAATTAGCTCCGCGTTAAGATGTTATGACATTGTCACTCAGCAGATATTAAACAAAGAGATTTGTATGTTCACGGTATGTTATTGAATTGGCGTACCACGCTGTTTAACTTTATATTAAACAATGGATATGCTTATGAAAACAACATAACGTGCGACGATATTCATTTCTTATTATTAATAATTTCGTGTAGTATAGCAAATTTAAGACAAGGCAAATAAAATAATGCGTAACGTTCTTTTCAACAGTAGGCGGGTACATCGCTAATTTGTGATCTATTTTCTTTTACACCTTATCACAAACATAATAAAGTTTAAGCTAACATGGTCATTTGCATTAGAATTACTATTTAAAACAAGATATTTACGATGTATATTTGTTTTTGTGAGCTCCCGATATTTCGACACTGTTACAACACAAATATACATGGTAAATATCTCGTTTTAAATAGTAATTGTATATTTATTTAATACGCGTCGCCCAATCCTAAAATGTTTGTTATATTGTTTTGTCTTTGCGATGATTCAAACAAGGTAGAATATGCGTTTTTCTAGACAGTCTAGGTACGAAATCTAAATTAGTGACTCGATAGAGACTTTTACATCTTATTTGAAATCTATATATATCTACACGACATGTATGTCGTAGATTTAAATACCTGAAGAAAAAATCCACGATTTCAACGTCACCGCCTCATGGCGCGTTTCCCTCTCGCGGTGTCTTGGACGACTTGGACACCGGCCACGGCTTACCCAACTAAGCTACCGAAGCTCATCCGGTTGCAACGAATATATCAATCCTATTCATTATATTACACGCCACAACGACATATACCAGATGGCAGACGGCCCGGTAGACTACAAAAATATTATAACGCGTATATACTTGAATATCAGATAAGCGATAACACTCATAAATAAGACTTAAACACAAAGTAAAGTCACCTTGTAATGATATACTTATCCACGTGGAAAAGAGAAATAATCAGTTCATTGACACCATGGATCAGAACAACACAATTTTGGATTGGAACGATGCCAAAGGCAATTTATTTTAGAAACACTTCAAAACAAAGGAATCTAAATAAACCTGGGTGATTAATAGTGCCGTGGAAAATTAATACTAAATGTTATTTGTATCAAAGAAATGGTAATTAAAGAGACGGAGGCTAGTCAGGAAGGCCATATAGGGTCATATGAGTCGGTTAACTTCAAACTGGGGAAAATCCATCTGTTAGATTATGCGATTTTGATATTAAGAAAAGGTAAGTTAGTTTATTTGCTGAGAGGCTCGAATAGAATTACCCTAGGTTGAAGTAAGGCGACAAATATGCGTCCAGACTCAACCCACGTTATCTCTATGTAAAATTAATTTTGTAAGATTCATTTTAAACGTTAAATTTCTATAAAATTAAAACTTCCATAGTCTATGCTATTAAAATATGTATACTAATGTATAGGAAATATAAGCATAGTTGAGCTCTACAGCTGTTTTTGCAAAACCGAGGGAACTTAAATGCCAAGAAAAACTGCAATCAAATAGGTCCATTCGTTCGGATGGATACATAAATTAAACTTATAAAACCCTTATATTGGTTAAAAATAGAACATTTGTAAGTCTATCTCCAAGTCTAACAGATAAATTTAATAAGGCCCTGCCTGACGTCGAGCGACCTAAATGGCAATTCGCCTAGGAAATTCTACTACCCGTGGAAAAATTGAATTTTACTCTCGGGGTAAAATTGATTGAAGATAAAATGTTATAAAGTAGAATGTTGCGTAGAATTCTAACCTTATTATTGACTTTTTCGCAATAACTATTAAGAGACTTACATTTTTTACAACTACTTTACTTTTTTTTCAAAATTTTAAATTAATTAGGGTGGGCACACGAGCCTAGTTGTACAATTGTACATGCAGTAACCGCCATAGTTCGACAACTGCAAGTAATGCGTTTGTAATAAAAATAAGCCAGGCACGAGCCAGGTGCACGATTCAAGATTTATTTGCAGTCCGGGGTAAGTAAACATACGTCCTATGTAGGTACGAAATACATGACAGATTTAAGTCCGCAATACGGCTTTAGGATGGCTCTGTGTGGAATCTAATGATATCATATAAGCTAGATTATTTATATTATTTGGTCTTATGTAATTATAACAGCACAGAGAAAAAATGCACAGCGCCTAGACGGAGAGCTTTGGTGGCCCAGCGGTATGACCCGAGACTTTAAATCGTCTCGGGTTCAAACCCTACTGGCTCGTACGAATGCGTTTTACGGAACTTATGTACGTATCATTTGATATTTACCAATCGCTTTTCGAAGGAAAACCATTGCGAGGGAACTGGACTAATCGCAACAAGGCCTAGTTTACCCTCTGGGTTGGAAGGTTAGATGGCAGTCGCTTTCGTAAAACTAGCGCTTACGTCAAATTTTGGGATGAACCGTGGCATAAACCGGGAAAACGCTAGGAAGAAGGATATAAATTAAAAAAAAAATTGCTGTCAGACTGTGCTTATCAATAATTATCTACCCTTACCTTATATGTGCACTGGCAATAATCCTATCACCAGCCAGCTGCCAAACGTGGAACTCATGGACAGCCAACACGCCGTCCACTTTCTCCAGCAGGCGGCGCTGTATCGCGTCCACCTGGACAAACATACATCATGTATCTTATCGTGTAGGCAATATGGCTTATATTACGACGCGAACTTGTGGATATCAACATTCTGTACCATATTGTATGGGCAATAGGGTTTATAGGACGTCATGTTGTGGGTATCAACAAATATACGTACATCATTCTATTTGTATCTTATTCTCAGGGCAATAAGGCTTATATTAGCCGAAGGTGAGCTATAGTGAGCAATAACAGTTCTACAAACACAACATGTTAATTTGTTATTATGATTAACCATTGTTATGAAAAAATGTACTATTACGTGTATATATTTTCATAAATTATGAACAATTGTATACTCATATTTTCATAATAAAATACGTTAGGGCGCATGTTTGCGTTTACGTTTAATCTCCCACACTCGTCAAGGCTCCCCCCCCCCCCTACCTTTACACTAAATTTACACCCTTAATTGACCCCCGGTAAACTTTACGCCGCTTGAAGAGGAATTATAAAATGAATGTCAGTTAACAGTGTGAGCGATGGTATTGCGCATTTCAACACGAACATTAACTGCGCAAAGATACAAAAACTTGACCTAAATTGATCTGAATAAATACTAAAATGAGCTACCATTTTTGGCCAAGCAACAAAGAGACCAGTCAATATAGCCGTCAGGCAAACACTCACAAGCGATAAGATAAGATAAGGAAACTGAACGTGCCTGATGTACAGACTGTACCCGTTTTATTAGACAGTCCAAGTAAGACTCATGTATAGATAAGATTAATTTCTATGCTAAGGTTGATTGAGGCTATATTTTCATATTTTTTTGACGCTTGATATCTTAATGGAGTATTTTTGCCAGCTAACAGTGTTGGGGATGGTACAGCCGTCTACCAAAATATGTATCCATTGGTCTATTTCACAATGCAGTTTTTTTATTATCCCACATCGAGGAACCATTTTCACTGGCCGATAGAACCATGACATGACATGGTTCTAGAGTGGCCTAGGGTTCCAATGGGAGCTACCGTATTGTCGCTCACCAGGCGGCGCCACTCATGCGTGGGTCTTGTGCCAGCATGAGAGAATTGTCAAAGTGACGTTTGAAATGTTCCCGCAGGACTCCCGTTCGACTCACGGTAATCCTCATTGGTTGACTGTACATAAACGTGTACTCACCTGAATATGTGTAGGTACAGTCTGCAGAAGGATCAAAGCCGACTCTCTGAGTAGTGGCCACACAGACACAAGGATCAGGATAACTAGGACTAAACTAAGCGCTGGGTCGAGGTAATATCTGTAGGGCCACTTGGTGAGCCATACTACTAACGCCGACGCGACTACAATTAGGGAACCTGAAACAAACAAAAAAATATATAATGTATAATATTACAATAATAAGTTTCAGTTAGGTTTTTTGACCTTAAGGGGGCCATATACGTTCGTTCGGGCATATCTGCCGAATCTGACGGATTGCCCGAACTTATATGGCCGGCATTAAGGCTTCTTCACACTAGCGCGTGGCGTGAGCGGGGCGGCGCGCGCGGCCCGCTTTCATCGCGCTCGCGCTCCGCCAGCATCACGCGCGGGTCACGCACTGCCCGCAATACTCAGACGAAAGAGTGTAAAGATATAGTGACAGGTCCTTATGAGCTGAATTTGTTGCGACACTTATCAGGAGGATATATGGCGGTCAAACATGAAACGATGTTCGGAATTTTTCCGGTGGATTTTGCAAAATTAAGAGCTATGAAGTTTGATTTTCTTATTGGACCCCTTATTCACATTAAAAAATACTCCTTTTCTATTGAATTTTATGATTAAAATCATGACAAGCTGTTAACTATTGGCCACAGGAAAGATAGGCTTTACAGTCCAGCTGAACGCACGCAGCTTGTGGACATGTATTTATGATTTTTATTATACAATGCAATAGAAAGGGAGTACCCCTTAATGTAGTTAAGGCTTAAATAAAAACATCAAGCTTTATAGCCCCTAACTTTTGAATAGTCCACCGGAAAGACGAATATCGTTTTGTGTTTGATCCTGGACTATATTTCAAATACGTACGGTCGGCTTCAAAAATATATATGCATCTGTATTCAATTTTGACCCTTCTTCCCCTGTAATAAGTTCCGAAGTGTATAGATAGATATTTATATACCCACATGTCATCAGCCCTCAATAATGCGTTCGAAAATCGCATATAAAGGCCCCCATAATAATAAACTTTTTTGTTACAACAAATTTCTTATCTGTGAAAATGTAATAATAGCTAAATTATATTATCGTTTTCGATAATATTATTTTTGTTCAAATTTCGAACACATCTGACACAAGAAAATTTGATTTGACCTCTATTCTAATATCAGTCGATATGACGTTTAGTTCGAAACGAATTGTCAATTGCATACAATGACGCACGCAAGTCGCACGTTATTTTGATATCGAACGATATGAAAATTGGCGCCAACTCTAGTTTGTCTCTGAATTTAAAAAATATAAATGTCAAAACTTGAACGTCAGAAAAGTTTTAATTCCTGAAAGTCGCAATGGCGGTCGATATACAGGGCGTCCCAAACTTATGGGACATGAAGGGGAAGTACCTTAAATATCGTAGATAGTGAATTTTGCTCAAAGAAGACTTTATGTTATTTTTAAAAGTTAGTAATTCTGCATTCATAGATTTTCTAAAAATTACTTGCTTCGTCTGGGAATCGAACCGACTAAAATGTGAAAAAAAATCACCCTTTTTTTATGATGCCAATCGAAAGAACAGCTAAAAAATAGTAACTCTGCTTAAGTAACATAGTATTTTAAAAGAAAGGAACACCATAAAATGATTGAGTCAAATTTCAAGAAAGTTATTTATTGCCGAAGACGACGTTCGAAAAGTAGCGATATTATCATTCTAAAGATAGCATTGATTATTCGTAAATAAGTACCCACTTCATAAAATAGGTACTGGCATAAGTTTTCCTTATTATAAGTGCACGTGTGGATAAAATGATAATTTGATAAAACTTAGTATTTCAATACGTCCTCTGTAAGCTAGACAGAAGGCAAATTTAAAACAAAAATAAATAATTGTTAAATTTGAAAATGGAACAGTTTATGACAGCGTTTGTTTGAATGCATACTTTTTAAGATATTTTAAAAAGAAGTGATATTTTTAAATGTTGTTCTTAAATTTGAAAATGGAACAGTCTGTGCAAGCGTTAGTTTTTCGGATATTGATCTGTTTAGTCTTAATTCACTTACACAAGTGTTATTGTGTTAATTTATTGCGAACATGGCATATCAAGTAAGTTTTGATCTAATAGAAGCATATTTTTTGAACGATAAAGATATCTCTAGAAGTTTGCGGTGGTATGGCGTAAAATATCCTGATAGACAAATACCGTCTCGTAAAGTTTTGAAAAGGCTTGTGAACAATTTGAAAACTCTGGGACGTTTCGATAAACGCCCAAGAGAACCACAGCAAGAAAACCATACGATCAACGACGAAGAACTTGGTATTTTAATTTACTTTTCGGCTTTTCCGAAAGCATCGGTGAGAGAAGGAGAACAGGAAATTGGAGTTTCAAAAAGTAAAATACACCGTGTATTAAAAAAACACGGTTTTAAGAGTTATGTTGAAGGACGATTGGTTCAAAAGTTACTTCCGGGCGATACAGAAAGGAGAAAAAATTTCTGTCTTGATATCCAGGCACGCTTGCTCGAAGATCCAAATTTTTTGGATAATATTATTTGGACAGACGAATCTAACTTTAGCAATAACGGTATGTATAACCGCAACAATAATCGTATTTGGTCTAAAGAAAATCCCCTACGAGTCACTGAAACTAATAACCAAGTGCGTTTTTCACTTAACTGTTGGTGCGGACTTTTAAAAAACCGGGTTTTCTTAATCCATTTTTACCAAGGAACCTTGAACACAGAAAAGTATTTAGGAATACTTCAAATTTTAAGGGATAAGATAAGAAACCTTTCCGCGGCGGAGCAAGAAAACTTAATTTTCCAACAAGATGGAGCTCCGGCTCATAATAGTCGGAGAGCAGCAGATTTTCTAAATGAATGTTTTCCTACATGGATTGGTACAAATGGACCGATTAGATGGCCGGCCAGATCCCCGGACCTCACACCATTAGATTTCTTCTTTTGGGGATACGTGAAAGATATGCTATACAAAAAGCGATACGAGAACGTAGGCGAGTTGCAAACAGAATTGTGCCATATCACATCGAGTGTTCACCATAAAATGATAAGAAAATCAACAGGCAGCGGGCTTATTACAAGATTGGCGATTTGCGTAAGACAAGAGGGATCACATTTTGAGCATTTAATTAATTAATTTACAAAAAAATACCTACTTAACTAATTGACTACGGCAGTTTCATGTATGTTTTTTATTTGATTAAAATGATTAATTTCACGTTGTTCCTTTCTTTTAAAATACTATGTTACTTAAGCAGAGTTATTATTTTTTAGCTGTTCTTTCGATTGGCATCATAAAAAAAGGGTGATTTTTTTTTTCACATTTTAGTCGGTTCGATTCCCAGACGAAGCAAGTAATTTTTAGAAAATCTATGAATGCAGAATTACTAACTTTTAAAAATAACATAAAGTCTTCTTTGAGCAAAATTCACTATCTACGATATTTAAGGTACTTCCCCTTCATGTCCCATAAGTTTGGGACGCCCTGTATATGCGCTTTGAATGCATCATGGAGAGTCATGATATGTGTGTATATAAAGCAGTATATGTAATTGTACATTATTAGACATTAAAACACTCGTGTGATGTTATTATGAAACTCGGCTGACGCCTCGTTTCATAAACCCACCCTCGAGTTTTAATGCCTTTCATTATATAAAATCACATAAACTACTATTATAGACGTGACTGTACGGCTATATTAGTAACGTTATATTACATTGTATTAAAGTTCTCGTCAAAGGCGCCGTTACACGTGTTACATAGCTAATTTAAAATCAATTCATATTGCTTAAAGAGCGTAACAAATATAAGAGTTCATTTCACGTCAAGTTAACCTACACGGCCACATTTACATAGGGGCACATATAAGTCGTTCTGTGTGCTTACCATGAATTGTACTTAACCGTAGGCGTTAGCGACTGCGCGTTTCTAAAGTATGTCCGTCTCGCTCCTACCACTACTCTGGCAGAAATACTTTAGAAACGCGCAGTCGCTATCGAATACAGTCCTGTGCGACTCATGGAAAGAACACTGTGCCGGTACCATGAGTTGCTGTAGAATGACAATCGCTAACGACTGCGCGATACAAAATTATTCGCATCTCGCTTGTTCTTAACGGGTGGGAGTGAGTTGCATGTATTTTTGAATCGAACAGTCGCTATTGACTTGTGGCTACGTAAAACTCATGGTGACCATACTTCTCACCCTGTATACGTAATCGATAGCGAAATCTATCCATTGATTTCACGGATCTTCACATTACAACATTTCATTTAAATTGTATTGTTACTGCCGTAACTAAATACCGTGGACCGTGACAGATTCATTTCGTTCCGATGATAAAACTGTGAAGGTCTAAAATATGGGATTTTTCGACGAAAACATGTCCAGACCACGCTTAAGTCCTTTATGCCAACTTTCACTGTTTTGTACATTCTTCCAAAGTCGGAGCAAAAAAAAGTAGCTTTGGAAATTGCTAACTCAAACTCAAACTCAAACTCAAACTCAAAATGTTTATTTGTGTAAAAGCAGGTAATGATACAGACAGGTGTTCGTTAGGTGAGATATAGTGCTCCACTTTTTGCCATATGAGGCATACAAATATATGCAGTGGGCGGGTGTGATTGACTTAATTTAATTATAAAATAGTTCATGTTACATAATAACTCACTCAATAATTTCTACAATAATAATATTATTACAAATCAAATTTCAGCTTATTACATATGTATATACATACCTAAATTACATGCATAAACTAAGATTGGTCAAGAAAATCGTTCATATATTGTCAAATTAATACCTACCTAAAACTAAATTATTGACTATAGATATAAAATTAAAAAAAAAAAAAAAAAATAACTATATGCATGCGTTAAAAAAAAAGTTTGCTGTCATTTAAATATTCATTCACGTCATAATAGCACTTAGTCTTAAGGAGAGTTTTAATTGTATTGCGAAATTTGTTCGTCGGTAATGTTTGTATTGATTCTGGTAGTTTGTTAAAAATTCGAACAGCCATGCTAAAAATGCTTTTGCTAAAGAGTGCACAGTGTGCACGTGGGTTTGAAAGTGCGCTTCTTTGTCGAAAGTTATGGGTGGGATTAGGTTCCTTTTTGGAAAAACGACTGTCATGTTTCTTTACAAACATTAAACATTCCAAGATATATAGAGAGGGAACCGTCAATATTTTATGTTCCTTGAAAAAGGGTTCACAACTCTCCCAATATTGTATTCCAACAATAGCCCGAATACACGTTTTTTGCATACCAAATACGAGGCGCCAATTAGTTGAGTTACCCCAAAACATAATACTGTATGTGATCAAAGATTGCACATGACCGTAGTAGGCTGTAATTGCAGTCTCTTTATTCACTAGCTTAACAAGTTGTCTTAAAGGATAGACAAAGCCATTAATTTTATCACAAAGATTTTCGATATTAAATTTCCAATTACAATTTTTATCCAAATATACGCCTAAAAATTTGGTTTCATTAACTAATTCTAGATGTTCGTTGTTAAACTTAATTTCTAATTTGGGTATTTTGGCTTGTGGTTGATGAAATTGTACAATTTTAGTTTTTGATAAGTTGATAACTAGATTGTTATTCTCAAGCCATTGTGTTGCGCTTACTAATGCAGAGCTTATTTCTTTTCCCAGTGAATTTATATCTGTGCATTTTACAATAATTGTGCAGTCGTCTGCAAATAAAACCGTTGGATGGAGAATATGTCTCGGTAAGTCGTTTATATAGGTAAGGAATAGCAGGGGCCCAAGAATGCTTCCTTGAGGTACCCCATATTTAATATTTTTTAATTGTGACTGATGTAAGATCTTGGTCTTTGTTTGATTACAAATTGTACTTATTTCACATAATTGCGTACGGTCGTTCAGATATGTTCTAAGAAGCTCAGAGGCTTTTCCACGTATACCATATGAGTATAATTTGGACAAAAGGCGATTGTGGTCTACGTAATCGAAGGCCTTTGTCATATCCATGAATATTGCTGCCACATTCTGTTTTTCATTAATGCTGTTCATAATGTGCTTAAGACAATCAAATATTGCCAATTGTGTTGATTTGGTTTTCCTAAAACCGTTTTGTTCATCCACGAGCACGTTGCACTTTTCCAGGAAATTGTAAAGACGATCATATAATAGGCGTTCGGCTAGCTTTGCAAAGATTGTCAGTAAAGCAATAGGCCGATAGTTAGACATGTCTTCCTTATCACCCTTCTTATGAATAGGTTTTATAACTGATATTTTGAAGTGATCAGGAAAAATTGCTTGCTCAAACATAAGATTGTAAATATGAGCTAGTGGTTCTAACAAACATGGCAATCGATTGAGAAAAGCCAGATTCATAAGAAATAAATTTTCGACCAAGTGCAAATGACTAATGCTTGATCAAAAACGTTAATTCCTATGATTCAGGGACCTTCTGCATACATTTTAAAAACCTAGCTTAATTGTTGAAAATCCACCAATAAAACAAAATCCGCATTTTCCGTAGAACAAAAGCCGTCCTATCTCGTTCTTTACAATTGATCGCACGCAAACCGCTTTGTGGGGCCATGAGTGAGGGCTCATTGAGTCCGATCGGACGGAAATAGGTCACCAGACTCACTAGCCGTGGGTATTAATTCTAGCACACGTTTACTTTGCATGACAGAGTTCTTTGATTGCTGTTCCAAGAGTGTTATTTGAGCGATAACGAGTGGAAACATGGAAAGCGAATGGGGTAGGTAAATAGTCGGTTTCGAAAAACTAATTGTGGGTTTGTTTTCGGTCGCTTGGAATGAAAAATAAGCATACACAGGGTGTCCTTAGCCATTGGACATAGCCGAAACGTGTTTAGAACCAGTACACGAAGTATCATAACAATCGGTGCAGTGGTTACGAAGAAATTAACAAATTACTATTTGTTACTTCGGAGCAATCTGTACGCAAGTAAAACTCATGTCATGGCGTAATAATAATAAATCGTCATAGAATGAAACCTTCTTCGTCTTTTTGTTGACAAATGTCATCATTGAAGAAAATGGACAGTGTTACTAATATGCTACTGCCAAAAACACTGCCAATGATAAATACAGTAAATATGTTTCTTTTTGTTGCCGATTGTTGGAAATAACTTTATTAAAAAATATTTTTATATATTTTGTTCTAATAAAAAAAGAATACGTTAGAGCATTACTGAGGTGTAGCCCTATCTGGGATTTCAGGGAATGTCCAATGGCTGAGGTCATCCATACTAACATACTAATATTATAAATGGGAACGTGTGTGTGTCTGTTTGTTTGTCCGTCTTTCACGGCAAAACGGAACGACGAATTGACGTGATTTTTTAAGAGGAGATAGTTGAAGGGATGGAGAGTGGCATAGGCTACTTTTTGTCTCTTTCTAACGCGAGCGAAGTCGCGGGCAAAAGCTACTTCTGTATATTATTTACATTTGTACTAGCCTTCAATACATAGTTACATACATACCTACTCGTACAAACAGCAGCATCCGTAACTGGCCATCGGCTAAGATGAGAGGCAAAGTGGACCTCTCATGTCTTAGCCCACTCTACTAACGTAATTAAATCGAAATCCTTTCTAGATTCCATTTGTGTCGAGGGTTAAAAATGGATATATTGTTGGTAAACAAGGAGAACGGCCCATAAGAGTTTTGGGTTTAGAGCTGAACTTGCCAACAATCGTGTAAAAATAGGTCAGCTTCAGGCCGTAGTTTACTCATTCTAAAACATGCTTGTTTTGCACGTGCCTCGTATACAGAAACGCTGAGAAAAATTCTAAATGAAGGCATTTATGTATTATGTACGGTCAGTCACATCACAGATATGACTGGCCGTATTACGCGAAAAATTAAGAGTTTATCAATTTATCAATATTTTCACTTAAGCTCACGGTAAAGTGCCCATTCTAAAAAAAAACACCTATAAATTCTCTTAAGGCCTAGTATAAAAATTGTACGACATTAACTCCTCGACCGCGTTAGCGTATCGGGAGTTCAAATTATGTTTGCCGTTTATTTAAATCATCCGGCAACTTTCATGTTTTGACCCCTCGATACGCTAACGCGGTCGAGGAGTTAATGTCGTACAACTTTTATACTAGGCCTTCTGTATAGGTGTTTCTTTGTGTCTGATTTTAGCGCGGTTTTCGGAACGGGATTTATGATGACATCTCCAATGGTTTAAAATGGTATTTCAATCAATTCCTTTTTTGAAGTTGGTCTCATATTATTAATTAATGACCAATGAAGAGAAAAAAATATATCTATATTTATTATGCCCTGGAAAACTGCAAAAAATATTTTTAATGTTTGTTTTACGTAATGCGGCGAAAACGATGTCAGCCATGGTTGTCCATAAATTATCTGTGGTAACGTCACTATGCAGGAAAACAACATTTGTCAAAGTCAAATTGTTATTGACATATAAATTGTTCTGTTGTTCGTTGTCTGTAAATGTCACAGCAGAGGTTACTTAACGAACTTCACTCGAATAAGATTCAACATGAAGTTAGCTTCGACGAGTATAATGACGTCACTACATGGCCGACAGCGTTTTCAGAGTTCAAAATTAAAAAATATGATTTTTTTATCTGAAAATACGTAGTCTTACACTTTGAATACCCGAAATCAACCAATATTGGGTTCTTAAGTCAAATACTATAGAAACTAATAATTTATAGTGCTAAATTTGATATGAGTCTAGTAGCCTATTCTCTTATCAAAACTTTTTCATTTATTCTCGTGATCATCGTCCTAACTATTTGTACCTTAAGTGGGAGTCACCCACACGACTCCTACAAGCAAGATTTTTCCTTCTATTAAAAGGAATGATGGTTAAATGCAGCGCGACATAAAGCACTAGTTTTTTTTTTTTAAACGGTAATTGCATTCATTTGTTATTGTTTGTATTCCGCTTAATTAATTAATTAATTCGCTCATTTCTCAATTAGTTTTTCAGCGAGCTCTTTCAGTTCTAGTAGAAGAAAAAAAAATGTCCCAAGATTTTTTATTAATTTCGACACAATTTCTTCACAGATTTAAAATGGCGATAACATACACAAAATTACAATATCAATTTAGCAAAAAAAAATTTTTTTTTTAATGTGTCATGAGCTAGCAACGCAGCAACCAGACACTGCAATATCACAATTACGTTATGTTTAAAACCCTCAGGCTTCAAGTGACACTGAAATTTTAGCAGTTTCTGTCTCTGCTATGTGCTCTGCCTTTTAAGAGAATACAGCCGCGAGTTTATGTACCTATGTAGGTTAATCAACTATTTAGTGTCACTAGTAGCCAGGGATACGGTCTTCTGGGTAACTTTTAAAATCACAGTGTTATGGCATTAAAATTCACAAATCATGATTTTTTCGGTATTTATATTCCCTTTCCATGATATGCCATGTGGGCATATTTTTATTTTGTTGTCGTTTTTTTTTTCGCGTCAGATTTGAATGAAATTTGGTGGGTAGGTAGAGTTCCTTATTCTCTTCAAGATATGTAATAATATAATTTCAAAGTATGTCCCACATTTTTTTCCACTGAGTTACGAAATCGTATGGAATTTTCGTAACTCAGTGGAAAATTTCATACAATTTTTTTGTCACACATTGAGATTTTGTATCTATCTATCGTAGAATAAGGAACTCTACCTACCCACCAAATTTCATTCAAATCTGACGAGAAAAAAAAAACGACAACAAAATAAAAATATGCCCATGTACCAAGCATGGCAGTAGAAAATACTACAACGTTTCTTCTAACAAACTATGCTGCGTGTGTCGCCTGGTTGACGGGACAAAATAACAACAAGAAATAGTTGCTTCGCCCATGTGTTCATTGTGTCATAGTAGTCATTCTATAAATACCCAAGTTTATTATTAAACATGTTTACAACTAAATCAATCAACGATAAGATAACCGGTTTTGTAATTCGGCAATAATCCTCCACACCTAACGTTAGCCTTGTGTTTTCACAAAATCCAATGCCATTGAGTAAATCCAAACGTGATAAGATTTTTACAAATCTAGCGCAAGGTTACTACGGTTCGCATGTATGTACAGTAGTCCACCAATGTTGTGATTAAAGCAATTCTACTGGCAACAGCAAACTCACCGCACCATGTATATCGGGGTAAACGAGCAGAAGGAAAAAACACGAAAACTGAAAAAAAAACCGTAGACTATTTAATTTTGTGTAATGTTACTCGTTGGCGGTTTAGTTATAAGTATAATAAGATTGAGATTTTAATTGCTGACATTTAAGTTAAAAAAATAAAGACATGATCGTTTAATGATAAATTCAAGACCAATCTTTGCAATTATTTTCTATCGAGACGATGTCTTTGAAATATGATATTGGCCTGGCCGCCTGGCTTACATCGAAAATTATAATATCCGTAATCCGCGCTACAAGCATGTGTATCCGGGGAACACGGCACAAATTAAAATCTTTCCCGAAACCTTTCGGCTTAAACGACGGCGCAGCCCTCCCCAATCCGTCCTCTTCACTGCACTAATTGCGACATTTATTTATTTATTAGAATCATATTTATGTAACATTACAGTATAACCAAGGCGTTACAAGATTCAGACTTAACTACTTACTAACTACCTTAAACTAGCCTTAGTCTATAAGGTTTCTATGAGGTAATGTCCCAGTCTTGTTACTTACATGTTTTACAGCTTCTTTCGTTGATGGTAACACAATAAAAAAACAATTAATATATATTTTATGCAGTATAAATATGCATTAAAAAATAGTTTTTTGACCGTGTCGATGAATAAGGATCACCGCGAGTGGATTCGCCGCTAGGGGTGCTAGTGGACCGTGGGTCCTACGAAAAGAGGTTAAATGTCATTTTCAGTACCTACATTTTTATAGTTTTTTTAATTTATGTCGTATTTATTTCGAAAAATATACAAGTTTAGAGCAGTTATTATACAGAAATATAATAAATACTAGTCTATTATTAATTTGGCTCTAAAATAAGCTTTAAATCGAAAGTGTAAAATAACACAGCCGCAATTGGCCGTAAATTTAGAGGTCAAAAATATTATTGTAAAATTAACTAACAAATAGACACATTTAACGGGGACGCGGGAGTGTGCACATGACAGAGTCGAATTTCGAGAAAGAGGGGAGGCCTTTGCCCAGCAGTGGGACACTGAATTAGGCTAATAATAATAATAAAAAAATAAATATATGCAGAAGGCGGTAATACTGGACACTGCGCGCATAGTCCGAAGGTTCCTCTCTTTGCGGCCCTAACCACCGGCAGCCTGGGCCCTGCCCTGTTGCCGGCGGCACTCTAGGTTAGGTTTTTTATAATGTGTATTTGTTTTGTATTGTTTTTTGTATGTTGTTTTGTATTTTATTTTTATATACATATTGTAAAAAATCCTAACCTAAGAAAGAAGATAAATAAACGAAATAATAAAAAAACTAACAAATAAATCTAAAGCCAAAAAAACAGTCCCATGTTTTTAGTTTATAAATAAGTTGTACTTATTTAAGTATAATAAATAATATTTAAAAAACATGATAAATTCTTATGATTTTCCGTTAGCATCCGTATTCCGTAGGCATCTTTAGTACCGAATTAACATATTATCACCAAGATATTGATATTAATCGAGTTAAACTAATAAAGAAGTATATATTTCTTTGTATAAATAGTGCCACTTACTATTTAACTGTTTTATCAACTCCACACAAACCGCAATGCCCCTCTAATTTTCAAAAACATAGAATCTACACATCACTGAAAAATTGACAGAACTGAATGTACATCTCTTAACATGGAAATCAATGAAAAAGAATCAATTCTTATTGGTTTCGCGCCATACAAGCTCATAATAATGGCGCTTGACAAGGACCCACGCATGAGTGGCGCCGCCTGGTGAGTGCAAGAAAATACGGTAGTCCTCATTCAGGATAGCCTTCTGCTTATCAACTGAGTCTGCAGCGCTGCGTAATGTACGTGCTTACCTATATGTATCTTCATTCTGCGAGAATTAGAGGGAATAATAAATTGAGTTTATTTTGTCGTAAACAATTCCAAGGTCTCAATATTCGAATGATCATTTAAATATAGAATTAAAACTTAAATATTACCCACAACATACCCAATGGTTTATTTTCGTAACAATCTTATAAACAATGCATATGCCCAGAAAGGATAAGGAACGATTGTTTACAATAAACAACACTAGCTATACAGTTTGAGGGTCATTACTCTATAGAATAACACTTCTCTTAAATATGTATATTTATGTATTTATGTAAGTGTAGATAACCGCCGCGTGGGTGCTTATTTGAACATTACTGTGATAACATGAAAAATAAGTAAATTGCCTACGCAGTGTTTTCGAATTCGAAATAAGCTTTTCTCCGGATGGAAATATAATGCGAAACAACAGGTACTTGTACAGTTCAAATGTAACCGAGCGGCCAACGCGCTCACAAATATCTGAATCTGAACACACCTTTATTGTCAAGCCGCTAAGTGTGTGTTTAGATATTTTTATATAACGACTGTATGGTATCGCCTGAATAATTTCCTCGCGGAAGCTGGTGTCCTACCACGAACGCCTATTTCCTCTCGCCCACATTTACTAAATTACAAGTAAAACAGAGGCGAAACATCGCTCGCGGTCGCAACAGGCCCTGTGAGTAAATATTTCCAAGAAATTTTCCCAATACCAATCTAATGACGTCAGAGCTTGCTTGATAATTTAGCGGGTTTCGCGAAACTGTGACTCAGTCCACGTACTTCCTTATGAGTACCGTTGAATCTTGTCCTTTGTTACAATCTTATCCCTTAGCCAAATTTGGAGAAACAAAGGAAGCAATTAACAAAGACAAACACTTCCGTATAATTAGCGTCTAATTCAATTTTTTGTTAACTTAGACAGTTAATGTTACTGGTAACTGTAACTAATCGTATAATTATCTACTTGAAAGTATGTGTCAATGTCAAGGCCTGTTTGATCGAGGTGATATAACTGTAGGCAAACATTCTTCGAGACAAGGTATGACTAGATTTATAATGTACTGTAAGATATACGACGGTGATTGTATCTAGTATTTTATTATTACTTGTTACTAGGACGTAAACGAAGCACGTAGCAAAACGCACGTTTATAGTACCGATTGTGATTTAGAATTGAACATGTTTATTAAATAAACGATTTGCTCTATGATTTTCCGTGCAAAAAGTCACGGAACTGAAATGTGGTCTAAAATCAATTTATTTCAATGATAAAACTTCGTATCACACAGTTTTTTTTAAATACAGGCACAATGAGCTCATTCTAATATGACGTTCTTATCTAGGTCTAGGTACTTAATATTTAAGAGGGCGTCCGACCCTCCAGTGGCGCCCTTATTGGGCCGATTATGTTTTCTAATACACCGTTCCATTTCTCTATACCCCACCATAAGATCGTTGCACTAATTCCCCAACTTTTCGTCATTGACACATAGTTTCACATATTTTTTGCTTTATTACACCTAAATGGCAAAAAGTGGCCACTTTTTTTTAAAGTGATAAAGCATAAAGTAAGTATTATAAAACTGTATCATATACATCAAAAGTTGGGAAATTAGTAGGACTACAACGATCTTATGGCGGGGTATAGAGAAATGAAATGATTTATTACAAAAACATAATCGGCCGAATAAGAGGAGGAGTCACTGGAGGGTCGGACCCCTCTTAAGAAAACTTAGCCGTTTCTTCCCTTTGTGATTTTACAAGTACTTTTATACAGTTAAATCAGGATATTTTATTTTAACTAATCAACACGGGTAGCTAAAAATCCCGATAGTTTTAAAGTCAGGATGTTTTAGATTTTAGGCACCTGAGAGGTACCTACTTACTTATACATATGTATAAATAGTTGTTTAGTATGAAAGACATTAAAAGTCGAGTGTGGGTTTATCATAAGATTATGACATCACACGAGTGTTTTATATACACATATCATGAGCGCTCCATGGTGCGTTCAACCGCATATTTCGACATTTTCGACCGCCATTACGGCTATCATGCATGAAAACTTTTCGGACATAAAATTGTTGACATTTATATTTTTAAAATTCAGATATAAACTAGAGTTGGTCCCAATTTTCATATTGTTCGATATCAAATCACGTGCGGCTTGCGTGCGACATTGTTTGCAATTGACACTTCGAAAATTCCTTGTTTGTCAGAGATGTTCGAATAAAAAAAAAAACAATCAAAGTCGCCAATATTAATTAGCTATAATAAATAGCATTAGCATTTTCACAGGTAAGAAATGTGTTGTAACAATAAAGTTTATTATTATGGGAGTCTCTCTATGCGGTTTTTGAACGCATTATTGGGTGCTAATAATGATGATATGTGGGTATATAAACGTCTTTACCGCCACTTGACTCTCAATTCGCATATTTGACAGTACATAATAACTTTTTGTACAGGTTGCAATTTTTTTATGGGGCGCTTATTGCTTGAACACATTTTCTTAAAGTTCTAATCAAACCAAGCTGCGAAAACTCAGAGAAAACGACAAAATTCGAGGAAGAATCGCTTTACCTTTGCAGTAAAAATTTTAACTTTTTTTCCGTGTGGTTATCTAAGCAGGCGTAACTAATCGTCTAGCGGTCGGCAACAGGCGGCCCCAGAACCGATCACTTGCAGCCCGCAAGCCTCCTTGGCTACTTTGTATAACGAAACGAAACTTTGTATACCGTATAAAGTTTTTAAATAAACTTATAACAAAGTGCGGCCCGCGTCCATTTCGTTAACTATGCTATGTGGCCCGTGGCTGCTAAATGGTTGCCAACCCCTGGTCTAACTATCTAACTGTGTTGGCTCTGCGACCCAAAATGGTCTTGGCTAGCCAAGAGCCATTTTACTCGATCCTGCATCCATCGCAGATCCACCTCCGACCAAGATATGTTCTCTTCGCCTGCCGATCCTCTCCATTTGCTCAAGGAGGCCGAACCAGCGAAGACAATGGGCCTTGGTCTCACCAATCTTTACATCTAAATGTCTACAACAGAATATCTACGAATAAATGTGTTCGGTATCCAAAAAGTGCTCACGTTCACGCAGATATAACTAATTAATTGCCAAACCGAACATAATAATATTTTTATACCCTGTATACAATTCTATGTTCCCAGAAAAGTGCGATATTTTCACTTAACACCACAACACCGGAGTGTTATCAAAACACGGTGCTCATGACTCATAAATGGATTATACCAGGAAAGGCCACGGTGTGGTGATGTGGTTAGCCGCATGTTGAGTCTCGAGATTGATATCGACATTCTAACCTAAACATGTACGTTGATACACTGTGATATTGCAAAGGGTAGGTAACACGATGCACACGCATTGAATTGTATGGGAATGAAACGAGATCTGAGTGTGTGTCCTATTTGCTGTCAATTGAATAAGAAAACGATGATTTGCTGACAATTGAGTAAGAAGCGATTAGGTCGCACGACTTAATTGAATACTGTGTCCTAAATTGAAAACGCAAGATATCGCATCGTGTAGCGCGAGTAAATCATAATGAAGGTGAGCTTTTTCCAAAATAAAACCCAAAAACCTGATTCTTCCAGATCTGGACTTGCTTGGGCTTATTCGAATCAATATGAGGAGTTGATTCGATCCTGATAATAAAAAAAACTGTTCCAGAATTTCCATATAAAATTTAAGTTTCCATTACGCCACGCTCACTATAAGTTCATACTGAAACGTGACGTAATGGAAGGGAATTTTTTGGGACAATTTTTCGAGTGAGCCCAAGCAAGTCCAGTTCCAGAAGAATCAGGATTTCGGGTTTTATTTTGAAAAACGCTCAGGTATAAATGAGGCATTTGTTTTGTTTGTATAAGCCACTTATGAGTTACGTCTTACAATCGTTAGTTGGCTTGTTTTTGGGCGGCGCGCACTGGACGACGATTTCGTCGGTTTTTGTCCGCGACACACATAACTAAACACCGGATTGACGGGTGCAAATCTGTATTGACGTTAAATAGTGCAAGGACACATTAAACTAATTGTATTAGTTGACATCGATAAAAATGACACATAAAAATAAAGTTGCTGTGTCGTTTAAGGAATTAACTTCTTTAACATTTTATATAATTTTCAGAATGTACGGTCAACATTTTATGTAGATTTTCAGACTTTAATCTTCGTCACCTGGACGACAATATCCGTTTTAGCCTACTTAATAACCTTTCTAGGTCAACTGTAGTAATTAGAGCAAATTCAAACAATTTGTAGTGTTGTGTTGATGAATTTCTTCTGTACGATTCAGTAATATTTCTTTTTCGATACCAAATCTAATATTAGACTAGATATTTAATGTTTTTAAAGTTCAAATGAAAAACTTACTCATTACTTATAATAATGCTGGTTAAAAATGCTTTTTTTCTTTAATGCTATAGGGGGGCAAACGAGCAAACGAATCGCCTGATGGTAAGCGATTAACGTCGTCCATGGACACCCGCAACACCAGAGGTGTCGTAAGTGCGTTGCCGGCCTTTAAGGTGGGAGTACGCTCTTTTCTTGAAGGTTTGAAGGTCGTATCGGTCCGGAAACACCGCTGGCGACAGTTCGTTCCACAGTTTAGCTGTGCGAGGCAGGAAGTTTCGGGAAAAGCGCACAGTTGAGGACTGCCAACCATCTAAATGGTGAGAGTGGAAATATTGTCGCGTAGGCGATGTCGATAAACTTAGACTATTTTTAATTAATCACTAGCAATGGTTAATTTTTGCACCCGTCATTCCGGAGTTCGCATAACCTACATGTGGTAAGTTAGACTAGCACTCACCTAACGCGTCGGACAATAAATGCAGGAACACCCCCTTCATGTTCATGTGCCCCGGGTCCGTGGCCTGCCGGCACGGGGGCTTGTTGTTGTTCGGCGGCGCGCTGCGGGCGACCATTTCGTCGGTCTCGTCGGCGGCGTTGTGGCCGAGCGCCATGTCGGCGTTGCTGTTCACGATCTCGGTGAGGTGGCGCACGTTGGCTGGCGGAGGCACGCCGCCATGCGAGTGGCCGTGACTGCTGCCGTGTTCTTCGAACAAAAATAAACATTAACATAGACTTCATCATCAGCCCGTTGCAGTTCACTGCTGGACATAGGACTCCCCCAAGCCCGGTATGCTGCCATCCCCCCTACACAAGTCATCCCGCCATCTAGCCATAGGGAGTCCCACGCTACGTTTACCCAGACGCATAGACTTACCTATATTATACTACTGGCTCTGTGAGCTGTATACCTCGCGAGATGGTAGTGGTATTGGTATAAAGCTCGTGTCTTCGAGTCTATGGCACCTTTGTACCAAATTTGTACCGCCATTTTGAAAAAATAACAAGAATTGGTTGATAAATGCGACCTGTAGAGGAGAACAAGTAGACAGACACACGAAAGCAGTTTTGCTCTTACTTTAATACAAAATCAATTAGCTATAAGTACCTACTGTTGTTTAGAAATGCAGATAATTGTTTCTAACCATTTGACCTAATAAGATATCGATCGTAATAATCGACATTACATGGCTCGGTGTTAGTTTATCTAAAGTACTCCTATCAAGCATCATTGATCTAATCATACTTACCTACAATTAAAACTTGTATGCACACGATTACCATGAGTCAAATATGATAACACTCGCCGCAAAAATATCTGACATAACCTTATTTGTACGACCGTAAGAGCATGTCACAGTAACAGTAGGACAAAGAAACTATATCCATCCCTTTTTTCGGGGTGGTAATACTAGCGTAAGAAAAAGACAGTATGATGCTCTCTATCCTACTGTTACTGCGCTCGCTGGCTTGTCAGACTATAATTTTGCGGCCTTCATAGCGGAAAATACTATTGCAGGTGACTGTACTCAGTAAAATCGCCGTCATTCGAACTTCCTAACGACGTAAACAAACCGCCATATTGTCATACTAACCTAACTTTTTAACCATTTCAAGTTTTGAATGAAATCTCCACATGACTTATTAAAAGAAATAGATACACAAAGCAGAACAAATACGTCAAAAAATGTGGGTCAGAGTGACATAACGAACAGTTTGCATTGATGATTAGACAAACGATAAATGTTTCGTACGAAAAAGAGCATCAAATTCATACACAAAACTACTAACACTGTTAAAACTTTATGGGCTGTTGGCACTTAACGAAACGTCACGTTCCAAACAAGACTATATGAAAAAGTGCTGTAAGTGCCTAATTTTTTTCGGCTGATTGGGTATCCAGTTCTTTTATTTTTTATCTATGAATATCCAACTTATTTTTCTTATGGTTTTGTATGTTACGATAATACGCTCGTTTTAGTGAATGATTTCAGTGGTGTTTGATGAGATACCTAGTAAATTCAAAGAGAAACAGTGACAAAACAATGTTAGCAAAAACAATGTTTACATGGTCAGCAAGTTCGATCGACGGCGATTTTACTCACAAACGATGTTCGTGTGAGTGGTGTGCACTACAGTGAGTTAACGCGTACGATAGCGAATACGGCCATGGTACAGTCAGCAGCAGTAGCTAAGCAGCCAAGCTATTCAAAATTATCTTGGCACGTCCTTATTGTTGTGGCAATAAGTGTGTCCAAGATAATTTTAGACACCGCACCCGCTCAGCTACTTCTACTGTTGACTATAAGGGCAAATCTTTAGATACCTACCCCATACAAAAATAAAAGTATGCGACCTACACGTGAATTAGGTTCACGTGTATCCCGTACACATATAATTAAAAAGACCAATATGCTAATTTAATAGCCTTAATCCGTTTACACGGTATTTTATTTTGACGGGTGTAACGAATTGCAAGACTTACATATAAGTAGTCATATCATGCATAATTATATACCTACGAAACGTAAATATTGATATTGCGCAAGCGCATTAGTGCGCATTTTTATATCTTAGTTTTTTCACAGCTTTAAGGGGTCGCAGACCTGTGTAGATACCTATATGGTATTCATTTCAACTTGCTACCTCTACGCGTTCCCGAGATATAGGGTTTTGTTCGACAGACAGACGGATAGACGGACAACAAAGTGATCCTATAAGGGTTCCGTTTTTTCCTTTTAATGTACGGTACCCTAAAAACCGTAAAAGTTTACAACACAGTGTTCAAACACTTCCAGTTTTCTAGTCTGCACGTAGTCAAGTTGTCTAAAACACTGTAGCCGATATCAAAATTAAAGGGAAAAGATTGCTGGCTATATAAATTCGGGCAATCCGTCAGAGCTTCACAGTGGGTATGTCCGCCGGGATATGCCCGAACGTATATGTATGGCCGGCAAATGGAGGCGCGATCACAATGGCCAATAACAAGTACTTACCTATAGTTTTGTAGATAGTGAACAAATGTACACATTGATAAGAACAATGCCAGTATTTCGTTAACCGTTATGTTTACTAACAGAGCTCAGAGCTAGAATGCTGTGTTACGGCTTAAGGCCAGTACACACTAGATGCTTAAGGCCACTACACATACGGATGCACTAGACTCCAAGTCTCCCTGTTCAGGCATGCGTTCTATACGCTGTTTGAAAAGTAGTGATAGATGTCAAATGTCTCGCTCGTAACATTTAGAGATATATCAAAACTGCCGGTTGATACTCAAGATGGCGATGGCGTCTCTGGAATAGTTTTTTTGTTTTTTGCTTGCTAAATGTTCTTTAATGTGTAATATTGAAAGCTAATTGTGCAGTAAACTAATGAAGCAGTATGCAGCTAATGAAGAATTAAAACACTTATTTAAACTTTCACGATTTTCACACATTATAAATTTACTAAAACGGGGCTTAATCGTGTATAAACTTTGAAAACAAACCTCCGACGTTTCAAGGGCGACATTGCCCCCGTGGTCCCGGAGAAAGACTGGCTGAGGTTGACATCAACATCTTCTAGCTGCGCGGGTTTTACGAACTACCCGCACTTGGTCTTGATTAACAACTTGAACATTTTGCGCACTAGGGATGTGACTCTGTCGACACACTACACTCACGATGTAGGAACGTCGGAGGTTTGTTTTCAAAGTTTATACACGATTAAGCCCCGTTTTAGTAAATTTATAATGAAGAATTAATCCTGAAACGAGTTCAATTACTCCTTTAGTCATCAAGAGGCAGTTCCGGGTTCTCGGCCCCCTGAAAAACTATATCTTAAGTCTTATAGCTATAAACTTAACAAATAGCGAGGCCAATTACCGAACAACGTCGCCCAAGTGGCAATATACTATTCTATTTATATAAAATATACTGAGATTTTGATAATACTTGACATTGGCAAAATTGTCAACCTCTCGAACAGAAGCCATGATAAATTGGAAGAAACATACCAAATAATCCCATACATTACAACGCCGTGTCTTCGCAGGGAGCCGCAACCAAATCTTATCCGCTGCATATAAATCATATAATGTTTAAAGTGCGGTGAAACATATAGGGAAATCTGCGGTAGCTTTACTAAGAACTTTACACCTTTCTTTTGGTTTTCCGTATACTCGTGTAAGTTGCGGTGTGAATTTGCATTTTTACGAATATAAGTAAATATTATAATAACTTACCGATAAAAATACGTGAATAACGGATAACCCGTTATTTATTATAATATTTACCTAATATGTCTCGCGATAGTTTAAATGCGATAACATAAGTAAACTGGCCGGAGATATTGTAGACATACATTGCGGTATCTAATGGTGCGTTCCGTTACCAGGAAAAATACGGTAACTATTTGATCATGAGTCATATGTTTGCCTATTGCATATGTTTATTACAAACTTGCATCAAGTTTTATCTGTTAAAGATGAATCTTTTAACAAAATGACGTCAGTGATGTTTCCAATCAATATTCTAATTTTATAACCTGTGTTTTGCGCTGATACGCGTCATACTATAAATGTGGACAAAATAAACATCTTTCTGGACAGGCTCTCTGGGTGCTCTGGGGCCTTACCATGACGTCTTAACGCGGTTCCGTAGAAAATTGAAAGCAACACGCTACTCTTTACAAACCATGTCTTTATATATTATTTAAACTCTCGTGAGTCATACAAATATTTCTAATATTTATATAGTCTGACCAAGGCCAAGTATTTTTTATTTATTTTTATGCTTTCCTATTTTTTATACCAAAGAAAAGGGACGTACATACATTAAAAAAAACGACTGCAGCCTTGGCTTGTTAGACTATATAAAACAATGGTGAAAGCTGCCGTATTCACCCAACTCCGTCAGCACGCGCGAACCATCACCTACGCCGAGCGGGGTCAGCGTTGACTGCGACTCGAATAGCAAACACTGATGATGATGGCCAAATGCCATCGAAACATGTCACGCCATTGCTTAGGCCTTAGACCATTTAACCAACCGGAGTGGAAATTGACAGGTGTTGCCCCCGCCGTAAGCATAATTATGAGCAATGATCATGTTGACAAACGTCCGTCCGTACAACGTACGTAAGTATGTTACGTACGAACACGAATACATTTGAAAATCGGTAGACTCTTTCTTTTTGTATAGATAGAAATTTACAGACAATGCACCTGTCCAGTTGGTTAGAAGGTCTAAGCGCCATTGTGATAAAAAATAAGTGAGTTTATATCGTTATTTTAATATAAATACAATGTCATTATAATCACTAAAATCGCCGTCAATTCAAACTTCCTAACAATGTAAACAAACCACTATATTATATTAATCGTAATAACCTAAATTTTATATTTTTGATGAAAACTCTAAGATGAAGTTATTTACCTATATGTTTTGTATGTTACAATAATACGACCTTATCAGTAAGCTTATCAAGGCCACGAGGAACACGGCATTAACGAGGGCCCCCTGCACCTGAGCGCGGGCGCAGCCGAAGGTGTTCTTTCACCATTAAAACAAGGAATCAAAACAAACACTTACCATGGAACAGAAACAGTCCTATAACGTTGAGCACCAGGCCCAAGGTGCCCACAGCGACTAGTAACTTCTCGTTGTGTATCCTATAGTCGTTGTCGAAGAACCGCTTCACGGCTTCCACCGTGATGCTGAAGCACAAGGCCACGAGGAACACGGCGTTCACGAGGGCCCCCAGAACCTCGGCGCGAGCCCAGCCGAAGGTGTTCTTTGACCATTTCTTTGGTGACATCTGTGGAGATATGTCATCTTAAAATTCAAGACTAAAATAAGATATACATACCTACTTCGCCTGATTAACTATACAGTATGTATCAGAACGAAAGGCAAAAAAAGAAACCCGTTAATGTTTAGATCATAAATATGAGCATGGTACTTAATTCATCAAAAATACGACAGTTTTTATGTGAGGTATAAAAATATACATGTATTATTATTGTTTTGCACCTCCCCTGTATTATTTGTTTACAATCTTATAAATGACATCTCTTAAATTACCAACTGACAGACAGGCGTCAAACCTTGTTGAAGTTTAGATTTTTACCTAGTTACAAATAAACAGTTAACAAAGCGCTTGCGCGTTACCTATGACTACAGCCATTATTAAAATGATTACCTAGGTTACTTATAAACAGAACTCAAAGCGCATGTGCGTTGACATAACAACGTCATTGTTGATGAGTTGCCCCTAGCTACATATCAACAGTACGCAATACGCATGCACTGTCAAAAATCATAAAGGTAAACAAACCCTATAGGATGTTACAAAAACCATTAACCGACTGCAAAAAGAATAAGGTCCTCAAGTAATTAATTTAGTAATTTTATGCCATAAAACATGTATTTAGGCACGTGAAATGCACGTCATTACATTGTACTCGAGTTCCCCGTCAACCAGTTTTTAGGTTTGCTTTTCGTTGTGATACATACTGTATTGTATTTCGTACAGGTATTTAAAATATTTAAATAATGTAAATAAAGAAAACCACGTGACTTTGTAATTTGGCCAATTGCCAATGAATATAGTCATTAACGTTGAGTAATTAGGCCAATTATTTGATGATATTACCTACATTTTGTATGATATTACATTATGCATTAATGAATTACGACAGTGGCACAAAGTTTGAGTACCTAATTACTCTATAATTGGCATTTGCCTAATTACAATGGGTAACGATCTAATCTGTCAACTCCTTAAGTAATAATCTAAATTTTTATCCATTACCAAAGTAGATTTTAGCGATCACTATACAGTTGAATTGAGAACCATAGAAGACGATTTACAGGGTCGCACGTTTGTTTCAAAGATAAGGGTTTTAAAACCAAAATAAAGGGTTTGGAAAACCTATACGAATCCCTTTAAGGGATAACCAGCACGGTTAGCACATGCCGGCGCCCGAGAAAGACACTTGTCACACATTAGACAGTGACAACTTGTTTTTAGGGTTCCGTACCTTAAAAAACGAAACCCTTATAGCATCACTTTGTTGTCCGTCCGTCCGTCCGGCCGTCTGTCTCTCAAGAGTGTCAAGACCCTTTATCTCGGGAACGCGTAGAGGTAGCAAGTTGAAATTAATACCACAAGTCAGCGTGCAGCGGTCTCTTAAAGCTGTGAAAAAACCAAACCTCTAAGTCAACGCAATTAAAAGCTACGGCCATTTATGTCGCATTTCCCATACATTTGCAACGGGAATCAAAATGTATAGGGTACTTCCTGTTGAGGTAGAATCATGAAATTTAGCAAAAAGCAAGAGCTTGTAGCACAAATACAGGGGAAAATCCGAAAACCGTATAATTGCCGCACACTGAGAGTTCCGCCACCAGTCTTTTTAAGTACTTAAAGTCACAAATTGGGAGCATCCTTTGTGCGGAACTTGTGTTTTTTTCTATATAGAACAGTTAGAAAATCGGAATTATAATGATTCAGTCTTTCCCGACCCGATTACGTATAAGGTACCTGCGCCATTTAAGGCCCATTTTTTGCATAAATTCAATAAATAAAAAATAAAACATAAATTCTGAAATCAAACTTAATTAAGGCATTCCTTATTTATTTGTGAACAGGGTCAACATATAATTCAGTACGAAAATACAGATTTCTTAAGGAAAACGATCATTTTTAATAACCTTGAAAGTGGGCCTCTTTAGGAATATATGCGCTTATCATGGCCCTATTTTTAACTCTAAAATTATAAGAGGTATCGAAACAAAAGTATGTTTAATTATAAACCTTAACCTATTATATTAGTTTCTGAGGTAAGCAGTCTCTTGCAGTAAATATTTTGGTCATAATTAAACCGTGGGCCATCTTAGGCTTAACAAAACTTAATCTACTAATAAACCATAAAAACTCTTCATAAAATACTAAAACAACACTTTTCTTCTGCTTATTCTAACATCAGTTGAAACTTAAACATGGAATATTTTTTCTAAAATATAAACAATGTTTTTAAATATTTTTTATGGGCCTTATTAGGAGTATCAAAAATAGTTCCGTAAATTATTAAGTACTTAGGTACAAAAATACAGTCTTAGCTGCAATCGGGGCACTGGAATTCATCCACGTAGTTTTTAGTGAGGCCCACACATTCCTCGCGGTCACACTATCGCACTGTCTCATATCTGCTACTCATTCAAGTTTACACCCGGTTCAAGTTCACCGGGCCCTCTTAGGAGAACGTCAGGTGGACCTTAATAGGTGTTTTTCTCAGCAGCGAGCATTCTTTCTATAAAATGAAAATGAACAAAAAATACAAACAACACTTACCTTTATGGGGTCGCCCTTGAACCACAAACAAACTTATTGTTTAAAAGAAACACTAAATCTCTTTGATTTTCTAAAGAAATACTATAACTTAAGTGACTGATAGGTTATAACACGCGAGCCTGTTGCAACTTGGCTGACAAAGTGAAGACTCCAGTAAAAATGGTCGGGACTACAGTTTGATATGAACTAGAACTTATGTCTATGGTACTAATCGAACATTGGCGTGCAAATTCAGGTTCACTCGAACGCTCTAAGTATGAAATTTTGAAAGTGGGCCATGTTAAGGAATGGGCCATCTATGGTGCAAGTACCTTACAACAACAGCTACTGTAGCACGCAGACGATAACGTATTTCCGATGATACCGGTTTTAGTGAAATTGGTTGAATGAACTTACAGTACAGGTAAGGAATTTTATATTATTCATTTACGTACCATTCTATACCTTTTCACAATGACAATCAATATTATAGCCGCTAGGGATTTAACTGCTGTCACTGTGACAAGCCTGACAAGGTACAAAATGATACGTAAATCAATAAAAATATCCATTCCTTTTTTCGGGGTAGTAATACTAGCGCAAGAAAAAGACAGTATGATGCTCTCTATCCTACTGTTACTGCCTTCGCTGGCTTGTCAAACTAAGTATAGCTCTCTTGATTCTTATTCTGTTTTTTAGTATTTGTTGCTACAGCGGGAACAGAATTATTTACATCTCAACTTCTGAGGCTACAAACATCCTTTCGATTTTATTAAGTCGGTTGAGGTAGACATATATTAGAGGCTGGTTCAAAACGCATCGAGTTCTACAGTAAATATTGACTGTGACTACTTATGTATACGTATGTGAATTTGCATTTTGATTAAAGCCGCCGCGATTTTATAATAAATAGTTTCACAGAAACCGGTACTTCATTTGTTTACGATCTGTATCGTACTTCCGTTTCGGTTTTTAACAAAAATAAGTCTTCGAGAAGTAAGTTCGTCATCGTCACTTATGTAATTAATTATAAAATGTATAAATTATGTGTGTCATATTTTTACGAGCATTAAAATGTCCAGTGTCATGAGTAATTTGCTACAGTTAGTATATTACACTGTTGCACAATATTATATTATACCTAATTGTTTCAATCATCAATTCATCATACACGGCGTACAATCAATCTGGTTCTTTCTACGAGCTAAAATCTACTCTTAAAAAGGGGATACCCAACGTCAATGACCTTTTAACACTTTTAAGCAAAACAGTATCCCATAGTTAGACCGCTAGTGGTACGAATGAAACTGTGTGTTGTAAATAATTTACAAGCACACATACACATACACACAACAATCATTTATGGTTTTTTTGGTAGGTAATGTAGGTATCATTCCATATCCTGCTTAAATTATATCATTATTAATTTCCAAGTTAAAAGGGTTCTCGTCATCTACACGTATTTTTTGACCGTGAGTGCATATGTGAAGAAACCTTACTAATACATTTTATTTTTAGGCGATAAAAATATTTATCATAACAACATAACAAGAACACACTCACGATCACACACTTTTCATTTTCACATGAATAATTGTGATGTCACTGAAAACCAAGGTGTGTTTAATACCGGTATTATTACCAGTAATTATTACTCGTAATAACTATTATAGGTAATTAGGTACCTACTATTAATAAAACGAAGAAACCATTTTGACCACAAAGGCTAATCTGATACGAGTAGTTGATGCTTGTTGGTACCTTTTTATATAAAAATAAATGTATTTTGGCATTCAAGAATAAGACGATTTACAGCTTGGCAAAATAGAGTCGAAATTAAAAAGTGGCAACATCGTAGTGTTGTCCGTCAGGTATCCGTCGGACAAAGTTACCATATGATCGTGTATGGCCGGCTACCTAAAACCGATTCTAGGATTCGTAGAGGTAGGGTGGCTGGAAAACGGCTACCTCGTTATCACGCAAAAAATGCACAATGGATGTCGACTTGCGGAAAAAAGTCCAGCAAAACTAAACTAACATCGCCAGCTATTGTCAACCTATAGGGCCAAACAGTAAGGCGTTGAGGTGGGTGGAGTGAGATAATGCAACTATCTAATTTAATTGATCTATCCTATACGTCGACGTCGTA
Source organism: Lathronympha strigana (assembly GCA_949128165.1). Taxonomy (NCBI): domain Eukaryota; kingdom Metazoa; phylum Arthropoda; class Insecta; order Lepidoptera; family Tortricidae; genus Lathronympha; species Lathronympha strigana. Next base: position 22,494,990 of record OX421905.1, read on the forward strand.
CTTATTATTTCGGAGCCCAGTCTGCTTTCTGGTTGTTTTTCCCTTCGCACTTGATACGTAGGTATTCTCTTATAAGACTCTTATCGGAATTCTACCATATTCTGAAGTATTTTAAGTACCACTTTAGCCCTTTAGTGGAGAGTTAATAAGAATGGGCGCTCTTGTAGATATTTATTAAACATAAGCACGACCGTGACAAGCTCACTGTATGTAGGTTCTAGCTAACTTTGCGCTGTTTCCGCATTTCAACGTCGTAAAAGGCATATTTAAGAGCAACTCTACAATGCTGACGGCTACAAGACAACTACCGTGTGCCCGGTAGTCTATGTAGAATGAAATCAACTATTTTGCAACTATGGTCTACCATCGTCTATACCTAAGGTAGAATCCGTTTCTCGACTACTATCCGTTACCAACTTATACCACTGACCGTACAACGACGTTAGAGTCGGACTATGCTAAATTTCCTAGATTGTGATAGCAGACTGTGAAAGTAAACGTCATAATTTCATATAAGTTTGACGTTTCAAATAACACTTCAAAGTTTAACTAACACTTCATTTGCTCGGAAGAGATAACGTGGTTTGACTGTAGGTGCACCCGAGATTAATTTTGTCGTTTTATTCTCAGTGATGAATCATTTACCATTGAAAAGGAAGATATACAGACAGAAAGATGGCGAATCAATCAGTCAGGCAGTAGGTATGGATTGCGTAACATAGAATAGTACATTACGATACAAATGCGAAAAGGAGGAAATTCGCAATGAGTGGCGATAGAATAAAACACGACCGAAGGGTGTTTTAAATCGACACGAGTTGCGAATTACCTATTCGCAAATGTATCGTAGGTACGACGTTTTACAGTACATATGACTCTTTGAATTTTTGACGCAGGCACATAACGTGCTCATTATCGCACTAGTGCGGTAAAATAGCACCATATGTACTGTAAATTATATTATTTTCTAATTACCTATGCTTTGTATGACGTCCGGTTAGTACGACAAATGTGATTCCCTTCGATGTCACTATAAGCGGATTCTAATGTACTTACTCATTTTTCAATTCTATACAATTCTACATTACATTATTTGCATATTCTTAAGAAATTGCGACCATTGCCGCCGTGGCCTAGAAGTAATGGCGTCTGATTCGATTCCTGACCTAAGCACTTGTCTTGGTCACTGTTTCTTTAGTATACGACGTTCAATTAAGTTTACTCACTTTAACAGATAAGAAGGCGATGACCAGCGCGGCGACATCGCTCAGCATGTGAAACGAGTCCGCCACCAGCGCCATGGAGTTGGTGACGTAACCGACGATCAGCTCCACGAAGAAGAAGCTGCACGTCAGCCACAGCATCGAGAGCAGCCGGCATTTCTTCCCGGAGAACTTTCCCATTGTTGCTGAGGAACAAGCTGCTGTTATAGTCTCACTCTATAGTGCAGCAAATAGCTGGCCATATGCGTTCGGGCATATCTGCCGGATCTGTTGATAAGAACAATTTTCGCGCATCTGGCTTTACCTAAAATGTTTCTGGAGCTAACTATAAATCACAGTTGAAATTGAATATTTGTCTAAATCTTACACACAACTCACGCCTGTATTCCCAAATGGGCAGTTATTAGCCAGCCATATACGTTCGGGCAATCCCATCTCCATAGTTGGTATGTCCGCTAGGCATCCGCCAGACAAATTTACCATACATTTATTGGCCGGCGGATTTACCCGGCGGAATAACGAAATTGCAATATTGCAGTGACCGTTTGCTAACCCATCGCCCACGACACAAGTAAACCCACAACCCACATTCTAGATACTACTACAACACCCACGGTAGGTAAAGGGGATGGTCAAATTCTTAACCCACTACCACATATAGCTGGGATCTAAATCTTAGGACTAAAACAGGGCTTGATCGTGTAGTTTGAATAAAATGAAATTTTGTGTTTCATTTTAATAAAATTAAATGTTGAGAACAGATCAGCAATAGACTAAAAGTATGTTCGCTCATGCACTGAATCAGTATGTTGTATTTAGGTTAGTAGTACAAAGACCGGGATATGGAGCATTGACAGCAAGGTATTTAAACTGCATATTTTTAATATATTGTCGAAAATACAATTTGCAAAAGTACTTGTAATAACTTAATCGATTTTCACATTGTATTTGGTGCAAAATAAAAATAACACAATGTACAAATCGACAAACTTATAATAACCTTAATTGGTTTTTATATTTTATTTGGTTTGGAACATACAGTCAGGTAGTAATAATTACATTCTATTTCTCACTCATTTTTACATTTAGATTATTATAGCCACATAACTGTTCAGGTGGCTTATGTAAAATTTGACTTACTAAATGGACAGTTTATCGACATTCGGCACTCCAAGATATAATAATTGCAATTAACTACAACTGCATTTATTACACAATTCATAGTATAACTTTAATCATTAGGATTGAAATATTACCAATATTATCAGTTACTGAAATAATTTAGAATATATGAGTAATATTAATATTGTATCTTAAATTTTAATTCTTATCTTATCCGATTATCGCTACATCAAAATGTTTCAAACTTGAATTTGACCACCCAAGCTTTATCATGATAAAATTGACTTTATCATTGTAATCATGCATATAAATTGTGATTTTTATTATATTGTTAATTCTGCAATGTTTCAATATACAGTTGTGGCCAGGTAATAAGATACAAGTTTTTTTTTTCGATACAAATAGGACTTTGACGATAGTTAAAAAGTAACTGACTAATTTTCGTAGAATTTATTCATATTTATATTCATTTATTTCGTAAATGCACACATACAATACACGTCAAAGAAAGTAAAAATAAGATTAAATAACAATTTTCAAAAATAATTCACATTTAGGTACAATTTATAAAAATTCAAAATTTCATTTATTTAAATTAATCAATAAGATACAATACAATTGTTTATTAATGAAATAAACAATTATCCGTGTTTAAATACAGGAATACTCAAATGTATTGCAAAGTTCTGTAAAATACTTAATTAAAAAAATATGGATGATCAAACAAACACTTCAACTTATTAGGAACATATTCATACATTTATTCCTGATTAAGTTAAAGTGTATGTGAAAAAAAAACTCGTCCCTAATTATCAGGCCACAACTGTATAAAATCAGAAAAAGACATTGAAAATTGTACATAACAATGACTTTACTTCAAATAACACTGTAGATCATGTAGTGAAATTAAGAACTGCATAAACAATTTAAAATGGGTCTACTAAAAAATTACAAAATGTTGACATCAAAGTACAACAAGATACCATTCAGTAATTAACACATGGCATGTAAAAAGATGATAAAAACAATGGCCAACATCAAAGTATTAGCATTTTTCTTTGTGACACCTGAATGTGTTTTTAAGTAACAATGTGTATGTTGATTTTTGAATGGAACAATTCCATTCAAAAATCAACATACACAACATACAGAGGAAAGCCTTTATATAATGGATACCAGCATAACAAATTCAATTAACCATGAACATGTGTCATTTTTTTTAAACTGTTGATATACAGTTTGTAATGAAATTTTAAGGCTAATGGGAAGTTACAAATAACTGGTATTGTAAAACCTATACTATGAATGCAGCATAATAAGCAATATTTCTAATAAAAACATTAAATGTGGAGTAAATAATAAACTGTAATAATCACACTTACCAATTAATTTATAGCAGCGAAAATAAATGTTCTAGACTTTATCAGCAAACTAAGCCCATTATAATAAAAGCGAATGTGTCATTCTCATAAAGAATACAGAATACGCACACTCATTTCACATCAATAAGGTTATTGCACTAATACAATATCGATTCAACACAACTAGCACAAACCGAACCACTAATGTTTATAAAATTATAAATATAATACTCGCAGAACAGACAATCTTTCACGTGAATACTAAAAATCTTCAAAACGAAATTTTAATAAAAAGAAATTGTGATTTATGCTGTGAAAGTAAATGCACTCGCGTAAGATATAATTCGTTAAAATAAAAAGGCTTCGATGTTAAGCTTTTAAGGCGTGAAAAACTTTTCACTTTAATAATTTCTGAGCCGCCTAAAATCACCGAATGACGAGCACAAGTCAGATTTCAACAAAATAATATATGATTTTGATTCTCGAGCTCTCGAGACGAGCCGAGCTGTCTGTCTAAGTAAACCATAGAGGTTAATATTTGGTTTCGTTTGTATCGAGTGGGCAATGGAATCTGAAGCCATACAGCCATACCAACTTGTAAACTAGTGCTGATACATTTAACTTATGTTGATATCGACAAATGCTTATCGTCGTCCACACGGGACAAGGACAATCAAACGACTACCGTATTTTTGCTCACCAGGCAGTGCCACTTATGTCGTCCCCCTAACTATATATGTATTGAATAGTATACGCTGGGTTCACCTGTTTGAATCGACGACATAAGGGGTACATAAATATGATATATGAATACACATTTAACATGAGAAGTGGAAGGATGAGTCGACCAATTTTACTACACTCCAAATGAAGTATGTGTTGCTCGGTGAGGTCTTGCCTCTCTCTTGTGGCTGTGCCACTTACATGCCTATTGTGGTTTTACCAAGTGCCTTTCCATCTCTAGTTACCTTAGCGTGGTTGCACACCCACGAACATCATACAGGTATCTCATTGCGGTGTACCGCTTTCCTAATGGCTATGCACTCTCAGTTGGGCAACGGTCGACTGCCTCCGGTCTATACAGGGGCCAACCCTGGTGACTCTAACCATATTAGTCACTAAGCCGGACGGGGGGCCTGTGGCCCCCCGGAGACCTCCACCATCCCCATAGTCTCGCCACGGTTGCTCCAACTCAGTCGACCGTGCCCTGTGTGTTTCCGGACACACTCATAGTAACCCAATGTCCTTGACTACCAAATGTGCTGTGCACTGCAAGATTGGGTTACTGCCAGTAGAAAGAACGTTATACTTATACGGTCTCATCATCTTTCCACTATATCATGCACTTTATAGGTCGACAATTATATCATAGTAAAACACTCACCCGTGTTCTCAATGGGGCGCAGGCCTCCTCGGAGCTCGTGGCTCCGCACTCGTCTATTAAGACCACGACTTAACCTCACCTCCATTCGTGTTCGTGACAGCTCGACCTTTTTCTGCCGCCATGACTGTGCCACAGTACCAACATAAAAGTTAGTCAAACCAATATGGTGTTACCATACTCCAAAATATAGATTGACAGTACTAGTGTTGATACATACCGATTTTACATGGCGACTCGCGCTGCGCGCGACACTCCCACAAAGGAAAGAAAGTCATTGGAGTAAGGTGAGCAGGTGACGCGTCCACTCCAGGATTTTCTCTCTGGCCCGAACAGCAGCGTCTCTTTTAGCCTTGGTCTCTGGTTTCGTTTTGTCAGGGTTGGAAGTTGCTTCCTCTGCACTTGTTGTCTTAGTACAGTCAATGTCCATCATAGCTTCCTGCAATTGCATTGCTTCCTTCATAGTAGCTATCTCACTCGCGTGACTCTCAGGTACTGAATCAGTTGGTGGTGGTGATTGCATACCATCAACGCCATTTGTATCCAAGTCCAAATACTCAATTGGTGCATCCAGAGATGGTACACTTGATTCCTCCTCTGCTGGTGTTGCTTGTGCAGAGTTGTCTTGCTCTGTCTCCAACGGGTAGAGATGACCTACCGACCGAGTCATTACAGAGTCTCCTATTTTAACAGTAGCAACTCTATTTTTACCATCTGCACTTGTTATGAGTTCCGCTATCTTTCCAACCTTCCATAACTCACGGTTTCTCAAATCCGATTTGACTTGCACAATATCCCCAATTTTTGGTTCACACTTAGAAACAACTCTTGATTGTTTAGGAGAGTTGTGATATCTCTCTCTCAGATTCATCAGGTATTGTGCCATGAATATCTTCTTAAATTCCTCCAGAATTATCAAGCCTCTTTTCCAACTCTCAATCAAATTAGCTTGAAGTTTGGAACCATCCACTGTACACACACTATCTGTAGCTGGAGTCAAGGTTAGGCATTTTCCCAGACTTAGAAAATCAGCAGGTCTTAATATGTGTATTACTTCGGTTCCAACCTTTGTGAGTGGTCTCGAGTTAACAACCGCCTCTATTTCTTTCAGAACTGTTAACAGTTTACTGTCTCCAAGAAGGTGTTTTTCCAGAGTGCGCTTTAGAGAATGCTTGACTACTCCTATGAGTCGCTCGTAGAAACCGCCATGCCACGGGGCCAGCTGTGGTATGAATCTCCACTGGATACCCTTCTCAATGCAGTATGGTTTTTTAACGACTTCTGACGTAAGCTTGAAGCAAGTGGCATTGTCTGAATATAATCTCTTTGGAGTATTCCTGGAGGCAGCAAATCGTCTCAGTGCAAGGAGACATTCTTCTGCCGTTAAGTCACTCACAACCTCGAGATGAATAGCTCGGACAGCAAGACAGGTAAAAAGAGCAACCCATCGCTTTTGTTTACCATTTTCTGTGTTGACATACAGAGGTCCAAAATAATCTACTCCACAGTAGGTAAATGGAGTGCTATAGTTCACCCTCTCATTAGGTAGGTCTGGTGCAGTTGGCAAACGATAAGGACCACCTCCATGTCTGACGCACTGCTGGCATCTTGAGACTACTTTCTCCACTTGACGTTTTCCTTGTGGGATCCAGTATTTTTCTCTAATGAGGCTAAGTGTATGAGTAGCGCCAACATGGTAATTAGCCTCATGAGTGTCTTTGATCACCTTTACCGTAAATTCGCAATCTCTGGGCAGCAAGATAGGATGTTTCATGTCGTAATTCCATGTGGTATTGACCATCCGTCCCTGGCATCTCAATACACCATCCACATCTAGAAATAACCCGAGATTCCTAGTCAGGTGTGTTTGCTTTCCTGCAATCTCATCGGCAAAGTGAAGTTGTTGCAGTTTTTGAATTTTTGCGATTGGTGTTTGAGTTTCCTCTATTAAGTTGGCATCTATCAGGTTGGTAACTTCTCGTTTGCTGACAAATCAACTTCATCCTCAATTTCCATTTGAAGGTTGTCACTAGGTTGGAAATCTCTGAGCTGATTCCCTGGACTATCATCATCTTCTGGAGTGGTGCTGTGTTCGTCCTGGTCCAGGCCCTCCCCAACAGAAAGGATTGACTGTGTCATGTGGTTCATGTAAAATCTATCTGCTGGCCACATTGATTCATCCTCTTTTAAAAATGTGGGGCCATTGAACCAGAGTTCTTTAGACTGACTCCATCGTTCTGGTCTTGTTGCTATATCAGCTGGATTCATCTTAGTGTTGACATAGTACAACTCTGCTTGCATCTGGTTTTTCCTGATTTCTTCCACTCTGTTGGATACGAAGGGTGGTAACAATTTGTTGGACCGCATCCATCCATGTACAACCAAACTGTCGCTCCACAATGTTTCTTTGTGTATTGGAAGAGATAGGTTCTCCCTTACATATTTCAAGAGTCTACTTGCTATCAGTAAACCCATGAGCTCTAATTTCGGAATATGAAGCTCACTTGCGTCATCAGGTTTGGCTATCCTAGATTTTCCCATTAAAAATGCGACTGATGTTCCTTTATCGCTTCTCGATATCAGATAAATGACAGCTGCGTATCCAGCCTTTGAAGCATCAGAAAAGCAATTTAATTCAAATTTTGCTTCGGGTTCTACTACACCATTTGTGACACATCTAGGTAGTTCCAAGTGTATAGCAGTCCTCAGTTCCTTCAATGTTTCTTGTACAGACTGGGTCAGGTCGTCTGGTAAGGTGGTATCCCATTTGCATTTTTTCTCGCAGATACTCCGAAACAAGGTCTTCAAAGGTAAAGTTAATGGACATATGAAGCCACACGGGTCATATATTCGCGCTAGGGTGCTAAGTACTTTCCTCTTAGTATTGGCTGGTGCATCTATGTCAAGATTTTGGTCATTTATTTTCAATTGTAAGGTGTCCTTTTCGACGTTCCAAGACAATCCAAGTATTTTGACCGAATCCTCCCGTTTAGCTTGAAGTTCAACTGGTACAAGATCAAGGAATTCCTTATTGTTTGACAACCAGTCTCTTATATTCATTGAAATCTGCTGGAAGGTTTCTCGTGTCCGTTCATATATCTCCTGTGCTTCCTTTACAGAATTTGCCCCAGTTACCAAGTTGTCCACATAGCAATTATCAGCAATCTCTTTCAGTAAGTTTCCATCCGTCTGTGCCATATGATACCTGATAGTAGCTGTGAGTAGGAACGGGCTTGAGATGATGCCGAAGGGCACTCTGCAAAAACGTAGATATAACAGATTGTCCTCCGTTGGATCCTTCGTTATGTCTTTGAGCCAGAGAAATCTTGTTACATCACGGTCTTTCTCTTGAAGGCCAACCTGCAAGAATGCCTTTTCCACGTCGGCTACGATGGCTATCTTCTTCGTCCTGAATTTCAGAAGAAGTGCTGTAAGATCCTCTAGCATTGACGGTCCGCTATAAAGGCACTCATTCAAGCTTTTCTTGCCAATTCCTTTCATAGAGCCATCATAGACAACACGCCCGCGCTTCTTGCCTGCAGATTTCACAATATGATGGGACAAATAGAGTACCGGATGTTCAGTGTCAGTACTATGACGTTCAACAACCTCTATGACGTTGTCATTTAGTTGTTCCTTGAGAATGTTATCATACTCTTGGAGTGTTGTCGGATCTAATCTGTTGGCTAAACTCTTTAGCCTTCCTAAAGCCATGCCAAAGTTGATAGGGAGCTGTGGTGGGTACTCAATCCAAGGCCAGGTAACTTCATAACGTCCATTTTTATACTGAATTGTATCATTGAAGTGTTTCACAGCTTCTTCCTGTCGTGTGGCTTTAGGAGAATCAGTTATTCCAATACACTCCATAGACCATAGAAACTTAATGTCAATATTTCTGAGTGGTAAATCCGGTTCTGTGAAATAAGGGCAGCTTGATTCATGACAGTGGCAGTAGGTAGTTACAGTTAAAATGTTTTCCTGTTTTTCAATGCGTCTTCGATTCTCATCTCCTGAGTACAGCCAACCAAAGTCAGTGTCAATTAGATACAAGTTGTCTTTCAGTTCTAATTTGGCTTGACGCCTGAAACCTTCACAATAGTCATTCCCAATCAATATATCAACATTTTCGCCAGTAGAGTCATCGTCGGCCACTAAATCCACCATAGAGTGGTCAAATTTTGCCACTGGCAATTTTCCTGTGATATGGGGTACTATATTGACATGAATTGATTTTTCAATGCCACGTTTGGTTTTCAATAGTACATCTACTGATGGACTGGGCATTTCCTTTGGGTCTGTTGCCCCAAATGTGAACACTAAAAGTCGGTCTTCATTGTCAGGTGTCAGCTGTAACTTAGATGCAATCTTTGCCGTAATGTAACTTCTTTGTGAGCCACTATCTAACACCAATCTACACTTAATTATCCTTGCTTGATTGTTGGGATTGATCACGTGTGCCACGGCTGTCTGTAAATAATTAAAATTATTTGCTATATAGCATTTAACTATATTTTTCTTATCCAGGATATCTGACTCACCATTAGCTGGCTTCGGGCACAAAAGTTGCATGTGACCTTCTCCACATCGGTAACATGTTATCCGCTTTCGGCATTGTTCGGCTTTGTGGTTCCGCCTCAGACAGTTGTGACACCGGTCTGTCAATTGCCTTTTCCGTGACTCCACATCCTTATACTTTCTACAGTCCATGCTGCTGTGGTTGGTCATTTTACAGAATATGCATGGTAGCCTAGTTTTCTTTTTTGGAACACTGCTAATTGTATTTCCTGCCTTTCTTTTGAGGACTTTGCGCTTATGGCCAATCTCACTCCTGGTATGTAGAGCGCCGGTGGTGATAACTTCCTTTGTATCCACTTCCATTGGTCCTGTCTGAGCTTTCTCCATTGCTATTACTATGCCTACTAGAACTTCTCTCACTGATGCCATAGTATTTTCTTTTGATAGTGGCATCAGGTGATACTGATGCAAGACTTGTTGAGGAAATTTTGAAAGTATTGTGGCCCGTAGATGATTTCCAGTTATATTTTCGCCTAGCATCTCCAGTACTCGCAAGTGACGTTCAACTTCATCTAGGATGCGCCTACAACTAGGTGCTGTATATTCTGCTCGGCCTAGAGTAGAAATAGCTGTGTAATGAGCATCAATTAGTGAGTCCGTAGAACCGTACCTTGACTTTAAAGCATTGACTGCTACAGTGTAATTGTGATTGGTGATGCCAAGCCCTGCTACTGCTTCTAAAGCCTTTCCCTCCAAGCAACTTAAGAGATACGTCAACTTGTCCGCGTCGGCCATAGGCTGACCGTCAACATTTGAAGCGAACCGGTCCCAAAATTCTAACCATCTCAATTGATTACCGTCAAATTTTGGTAGTTGTAGTTTCGGCAACTTAACGTTCACTTGTCCACGCGTTGAGGCTAACGAAGAATCCCCTATTGGAACAGGAGCCAGTAGTGAACTTTCCAAGTCCGAGACAAAATCCTCCCCCTCCAATTGCACCTGCATGGCTGATGAAACCACCGTTGCTTGAGGGTTGGACGAGGTCGTAGTGTAATGGCGAATTTCATCCTGCAACTTTTGCACCATATTTTTAAGACGCGTAACAGCAAGTCTAGCGTTTTCGACTTCCATTCCACCTGACTCATACAAAGGCTTCGTAGATCCTACATATTCTTGAAGCTTCTTCTTTCTCATATCCACCATTCCAATAAGAATTTCTTCCATGGCTGTGACCGAGAACCGTTTCTATCAAATTTACGTAAATACACCACTTTAGCCACTAAAACTGTTTACTTCTCACGAGAAAACTTTGAAAAAACATCAGTAAGCCAAACAGTGAAAAAACTATAGACTATAGAGCTAAAAGTGCCAAAAAACCGATGAAACGGCGGGAAACGAAAACGTCAGTGTTACTAGTGATGTCACGTAGTAACCGAATAACCGATTTCATGTAAGTTGCTGCGCTTCACAAATTATATTTCACGCGATAATAATTTATTATAACTGCATAAACATAACCTTAATGTTATTTTAAATGAGTGATTGGCGATTATTATGCAATAACTACACGAAAACAACAAAATTGTCTCCAGATTGGTCTATTTCTGTTAAACCGATTTCCTTGGTACCGCACTAGAATAAACCATAGACATTTGTAGACACTATTGGTGTCATTGCCAACTTAAAATTTATTATTTTACTTAAGCATAGTTTACACGGTTTGTTCATCGAAAACTAGCTTTTAAGCCGTGTATACAAGTGTTGGATTGCTGGAAGCTGTGCGCCTTTCAGTTCACTCATTTATGAGATACTGACAATCACTCAGCTTAAAAAATAATTAGCTTAACCAACAAATATGACATGAATTATTCATTAAAACTAAATAAATTGTTCGCAGGTCGAATTTCTTTATTGATTTATTGTACATCAAAGAAAATATCTGCTTCTGTAAAAAACTAAATAGAACAAAAGTACTAACAATATGTATTTGCCCTTACAAATAGCTGTAATTGTGTACTATGTTCCATTCCATTAGCGTGATATTGATATAAATAAGATCCATAGCTTATCCTGCTCATTAATATCAAAATCCCAGCATCTCCACCAAAATGTCGTCCCCCTAACTATATATGTATTGAATAGTATACGCTGGGTTCACCTGTTTGAATCGACGACATAAGGGGTACATAAATATGATATATGAATACACATTTAACATGAGAAGTGGAAGGATGAGTCGACCAATTTTACTACACTCCAAATGAAGTATGTGTTGCTCGGTGAGGTCTTGCCTCTCTCTTGTGGCTGTGCCACTTACATGCCTATTGTGGTTTTACCAAGTGCCTTTCCATCTCTAGTTACCTTAGCGTGGTTGCACACCCACGAACATCATACAGGTATCTCATTGCGGTGTACCGCTTTCCTAATGGCTATGCACTCTCAGTTGGGCAACGGTCGACTGCCTCCGGTCTATACAGGGGCCAACCCTGGTGACTCTAACCATATTAGTCACTAAGCCGGACGGGGGGCCTGTGGCCCCCCGGAGACCTCCACCATCCCCATAGTCTCGCCACGGTTGCTCCAACTCAGTCGACCGTGCCCTGTGTGTTTCCGGACACACTCATAGTAACCCAATGTCCTTGACTACCAAATGTGCTGTGCACTGCAAGATTGGGTTACTGCCAGTAGAAAGAACGTTATACTTATACGGTCTCATCATCTTTCCACTATATCATGCACTTTATAGGTCGACAATTATATCATAGTAAAACACTCACCCGTGTTCTCAATGGGGCGCAGGCCTCCTCGGAGCTCGTGGCTCCGCACTCGTCTATTAAGACCACGACTTAACCTCACCTCCATTCGTGTTCGTGACAGCTCGACCTTTTTCTGCCGCCATGACTGTGCCACAGTACCAACATAAAAGTTAGTCAAACCAATATGGTGTTACCATACTCCAAAATATAGATTGACAGTACTAGTGTTGATACATACCGATTTTACATGGCGACTCGCGCTGCGCGCGACAACTTATGCGTTATCAAGCTCCATTAGTATGAGTTTGTATCGAAAATTAGAGGCGTAATACGTCTTTGTGTGACAATATTTGATAAAATGGTGAAAGAGGAAATCGCGCTATTTTTATAAAAAAATATACTTCTTTAATAGTTTAATCTGGTCCAACATTTACATCTGAGAATTTGATTTGATTTGAATGATGATCTGTAATTATTTCAAACTGTTTTCTTTTGGCATTTATGCACAAAATATTGTCTTCTGTTACCGCGATTGTTATTCATAGAAATTAAACACTTTAGAACGGATTAATCGCGTTTATTAACACCATGATCCTACGTTTCGAGCCCTTTACAGCACACGTTTTCACAGGGTAAGATGATGACTGAGATAATGCGAATTCTCCCCGTCAATCAAAAAAGTTACTTGTGCAAACTACCTACATACAAAAATGTAAAAATAATTTAAAAAATAAAAAACAAAGGTTGGTCTACAATGCCCAGAGGGGCTTATAAAGCTATAGCCTGAAGGGCATTCTATAATTAAAATAAAACGTAGGATCATGGTGTTAATAAACGCGATTAATCCGTTCTAAAGTGTTAAATGTCACAAAATATTATTAGATATTTACCAAACACCATTTTGGTGAAAGAAAACATCGTGAGGAAACCGGAAATAATCCCATCAAGGTCTAGCTAGAGTAGCCTCTGGATAGGACGATCAGATGGCAGTCACCTTTGTCAAAGCGGACCTTGGCTCCCTGTGTCGTAGCATAATCCGGGAAAAACGCTAGGTAGAAGACAACACAATAATCTTTACAATAAGATTGTATATAAATTTGGACCTTCTGGTCGTCCCACATACAGATAAACATGTTTATTTGCAACCAAGTACATGAGATTTGTTAGCTACATGGACCCTGATAGGGTGTAGCAATATATCTTAACACCAACAATTTACAGAAACTCTATATTTGATGATAAACGTTTAAAACAAAATAAGTAACTTTTATTACATCCTCCTCCTCCTCATTTTATTACAATTTGACGGCCATTCATCACGAATATTTGTTCCAGAGTTATGGTTGTTTTCTATGTCACATAATCACTAAGGAAGAGCGGTGTTCCTTAACACAGGTATTTTCATACTTAAAAAGGGACACCAACATGTACTATGTTTAATTTGTTTTCTACTGAATAAATCATTTTTCATTTTTCATGTATTTAAGTATTTTTTTATATATGAATTTATTTAATCAATATAAAATAATCATTTTTAAGTATTTATATGTATCTGTCTATTATATATATCGTCGTCTAGTACCCACATCACATCACATTTGTGTAAGATTGTCCTACAATATATAGTTAATAAAATACGGTTAATAATAGTGTTTAAAACATAGTCTGTCGTTTCTATGCTCCGTTTCCTAGATTTTGATAGCACAGACTGTGAAAATGTTAAGTTAAAGGTGAACGTGTATGACGTGTAAACGTCATAATTTTATACAAACGTGGGAAACGTGAACTCAGACGCGAAAAACGAAGAGAACGAAAGTATGCCGACTGTTCTCCCTGTATCGCTTGAAGTAATTACCATGCCATTACACACACACACACACACACACACACACACACACACACGCACACACACACACACACACACACACACACGCACGCACACACACACACACGCGAACACACTAGAGATATTTGCGAATGAGTTGTGTTCCTGTAATCGCTATTTATTGTAAGATTTCGCGCCAATCCAGATCCACAGTGATTTTTAAACGTGCGTACGAACATAAATAACGGGAACGGTAACAAACGCGACTTTAACGTTTTTTAGCGCGACTCTTTAAACTCCCGTGCGTACGGCCCTTTAGTTGCAGATAAGACGCCATAAAGATTCGTTTAGAACCGTACCTCATCTACAAGTGACCTAGTGGTACATTTTACTTAAAACAAGCACATTTGGTATGGGATGGGAGACGTTCATTAGAGACATTAGACAACTGATCCATCGGAATTTTTAAGAATGTGTGACATTATGAATTAATAATATGAATTATAATTATGAATTCATAATCTGATTAATAATGTGTTGCCTAGCCTTATATATATTTATAACTAGTTCCAAATAAATACATACATATATCGATATGTTTTCAGATTCTTTATCGATAGGATCAACCACTAAGAACTACGGCCCAACCATAGAGTTTGTATTCTACAATTTTGACAAAATTGACATTTTGAGTTTTTTCTTTTGATGGTGTTTTGACGTAAATGTCATGGTTGCTTCAACTTCAACTTTCAATAGTTTCAAACATAGAGTAACTTATATATACTGGTTTCAAATTTCAATTTTTATTGAAGAGATAGTATTAACTATTAGTATAATATTATCATTTATCGTAAAGTTTCTAACATCTTTAAAATAATTACTAAAATGTACTTACTTTAAAGGCATCATCTGATGATCAGGTTATGAAAAAGCTAAAATTGTTTTCAAAACAATGGCTTTTCTCAAATATCTAGGGAAATCTTGTGGTTTTATAGGCTATGTTTTCCAATACGCTTGTGTTACACACTGTACATTTGAATATATTGGGGATTTTGTGATGGTAAGTTAGCATTTTCTTATCAGACTAGTTAGTTTGCTAGGTTAGTTATTTAATCATAAGAATGTGAAAGATACCGAATCAACGTCGTTTTTTTTTGTATTATTGCAGTGCTCGGGCCCATCAATGGAGCCTACATTAGAAACAAATAATATTCTACTCACAGAACACATATCTCCAAGATTTCAAAGACTACGTCGTGGTGATATTGTAATAGCCAAGTGTCCGAACAATCCCAAACAGAACATTTGTAAGAGAGTGACTGGCCTGCCCGGAGACAAAATGAGGGGCCAGTTTCCTAAAATGAGCCAAGTGGTGCCAAGAGGTCATGTGTGGCTAGAAGGAGATAATGCAAGCAACTCATCGGACTCTCGGGTCTATGGCCCTGTACCCCAGGGCTTGATTAGAAGTAGAGTACTCTACCGAGTTTGGCCCTTTGACCAGATCTCTGCTCTTGGCTGATTTAATTATTAGACCCTGTTCAAGTTGTATATGTGTATAAGTGGCCAAGTATTTACTTAAAGTTGCATTTTTATTTTGGCAACTCCACTGTTAAGGTAAATATTAGTGATTTATATTATTGTGTATAGTGGCAACATTTAACACATCTTTTTTTTTCCCATTCTAAAGATGTGGTCCCATTAGTTGATTTCTTATGGAATACATACTTGATTTGTTTCTTGTTTGTGTTAATGGGCTGTTCTACATTGCAGTTACTGAAATCATTGTGATGGTTTCTAACAAAAGGTGCCATATTGTTCGTTTTGACAAAGATTTACATCAACTTGCATGTTAATTAATAGCAAAATTCTGATAATAACACAGCAAGCTTCAGTAAGCTTCATCAACTTAAAAATACACATTTGTAGTATTTTATATAGTACCCAGGCTTTGTGTGTAGCATCTCAGGATCATTGGCTTAAGTCTCATATGTCAACTTTGTCGCTTGGTGATAAATAGCTGTCCAGTAATGTCCATGTCTGCAAGTAATAAATGTCTCAACTGCAAGTAATAAATATAGCAATTTATGGTGGTCTCAATTCTTAGTCATGAGATTGCGACATAGAAGAAATGTCTTGACACAACAAGAGCATAATTTTATGAAGTCCGTTATTAAATAAATAAATATATTGAAATAAAACATTGTTTTCAAACATGCTGTGTATTCTAATTGTCATTGATTTCTATAGTTTTGATGGAACGGGCTTCCATGAGGAGTTCTATGTATCTGGTTCTGCTGATGCTGATGTGAAGGTTAACTGGATCATCCCTCCTGTGAAAGAGAAGAACAAAGAGTTAATTCTAAAGTTATAGGAGTTTTTCTGGTTAGTTCTTTTTTTTATGTCTTGGTCACTGACTGGTACTTTGTTAATTTTTTTCGAAAGATAAAAAGGACCGGTATAAGCTTTATAGTCATGCTGGTAAATAATTAGTAGTAGAGTAGATATAATGATTTTTTTATAGGATACCAAGGTCCAGTTGGTATTTTATTTGTATTTTAAGGTCAATATGTAGATTCGTCTATTTTAAATTAATTTTGACAGTGAGTCATGTTATGAGAAATGTAATGTTATAATACTTATAATATTATTTATTTATATTTAGATATGGTTGTTGGGGTTTATCAGATAAGTAGTTAGATTATAGTAGTGGAGCAATGTTTGAAGTAATAAAAAACGGAAATGTCGTCTTGGGCGGAATTATAACTCGTGACTCTGGCATACCAGGAGCTCATTTCTCAAATAGTATTTGACTAATGGTGCTTCTACATGCTCGAGCTCTCGGCCGAATGATTCGGCCCACCCTAGTACACGCTCATTCGAGACAGACTATATAGATAAAATTTAAGCCAGACCATAGACAATTTAAGCTTTTTCAGGTAGTTTCGGTGAGTTAAATGGTGTTTTAAATAGCTTTGGTTATTGAAACTATTTAAGACACTTTTTAAATAGCTTCACCCGAAGTGAAATTATTTAAGACACCTTTTAACTCAACCAAACTACACCTGAAAAAATACTTAAATTGTCTCTGGTCTGGCTTAAATTTTCTCTATATAGTCTGTCTCGAATGATCGTGTACTAACATGGCCGAAACATTGTTGTTATGGAAATCTATACAATTTGACAGTTTGCGGACTAACACCGTTTAAGAAACGGGCCCACCGCTCTGTGAATTGAGCCACAGAAACTTATCGGTTGTCAGTGAATAGGAACTTAGTTACCTGTATATTTCCACCATATTATAAAAGTCTTAAAGTTCTTATAAAGAATTTAATGGTAGGTAATATTAATATTCGTAGACAACCTTTAGGTCAGTTAGTAAACCGGCTGCCTATACGAATTCCAGTCTCGCCCAAGTCACTGACTTTTCCAATTTTTTTTATTTCAATCGTGGTATAATTAGCAGTTGTCTCAGCATAAATCAAAAATAATTGAGCAGTATCGCAAGTAGGTAGATTAGTAACTTAATTAGTCTTAATTTTCCAAAATTACTGTTATTTTGGGTTACTGAATTGAACATTTCAACAACATCTACGACAGCGAAAAACTTACGTATTCTGTAACACCATCACGATATTTCCATCGGGCTTCAAAAACGCGGCATTCTCAAGTGTAGTCCAGCTCAATCTCAAAGAGCCAATCCTCCTGGATCCCCTGGGAATGAATTTGGAGAAGTGTCCCATCGCGTAGAACATAGGTTGCTTGATAAACTCGTCCTGGTCGCCGTAGACCAGGATAGGTGCGTCGACATAGTTATGGGCCCAGTTTGGCCCGCCTTCTGGGTCCAAACAGAGGTTCCAATCGATCCAGCCGACCACATAATTGTTGAGATCCTGGAATTGCATCAGACTGTTATCGACGATCTCTCATTTTACCATAAAAGTATGCATGGCTGATATAGGTGTAAATAAGAGCTGTTTCTACGACGCTTTTATCTCACTTCAGACTTCTTCATATAGGATGCGTCATCATAATCATATCCCCCCCCTATATCCGCATTTAAAGGAGGTTTAAAATACAATGGTAGTATAATAGATTTTATTAAAAGAAAATTAGTACGTATTAGTATTTATATATTTTTATCTGGAAATTGGCGGATGTTTATAAGTACTACACTCGCGGTCAAATTATTCGATTCGAATAAAGGCGGTCAGTAACAGACCTTTATATTTTTCAGTAGTATTTGCATTAAACCAACTCTGTATTGACTCAAACAAAACAAAATTTAACATTCTCCGTGACAGCGGGAAAATTTTTGAAAAAAAAAGTTACCAAATTACGTTTTACTTTTGCTTGTTTTCTCACTTTATATCAAAGCACAATGATAAAAGGCAGTCATTGGTATCTGGCGTGTAAGAAATCGAAACCCCGCCCCAGGTACCTACACGTAGAGACCTGAAACAGGCTTACTGAAAGAATGGGCCGATATCCCGCAAGAACGAACAAGGAACTTGATAAATAGTATCCGGAATCGTCTGGAATCGTCTGGACCGAAGAGCCCGAGGAGGCAATACGAAGTATTCATACTTTATTTGTTTTCTTTGTATGTATGAGAGGTACACAATTTTTTTTACCTAAAATTAGTTGATACATTGTTTCCTATATAATTTTGATAAATAAGTGAATAACGTTTCAAACTTTTGGGTTTTGTCTCATCATGAATTTATCTATAATATACTATTTAAATCATGGCGCTAGCTTCATTATTTAAGATGACATTCTAGTTTTTCCTACTGACCCATATTATTTGACCGCGAGTGTATACCCAATTAATAAGGCGTAGGTAAGTAATACTGAGTAACAAATTGTTTAGGTATTTATTCTTACCTCCAAAATACTCTTTGTGTACTTGCGGGCCCTGTCCCATGAGCCTACTTCAACCTTTGCCGCATCCCAAGGCATTGGACCTGTTTACAATAAAAAAAACATTGTCAGTTTTTAAATAAAATCGAAACCCTGCCCCGAAGCGAAACCCCGAAGCCGAAGCGGGTCTTGGGTAATTAAAAAGATGATTGATAATGATGATTGATGATAAATTAATAGGTGTTTATGATGAATATTCTGATTCATCATGCCCCCTATTTCGATTTTTTCGCTCTTTAAGCATGTTTTGTTAACCTTTTCAACGCCAAGAACACCTAAAAGTGCCATGCACTGTCGTGCCTACCTACCACGCCAACGATATCTAAAGGTGTCATGACGGACGCTGCCAAAGCAACTGTCCTGCTGACAGATAAGGGTTTATATCGTGACTAGTCGAGATATTGGCGTGTAGGCCACATTTTAACGCGAGAGGAAAAGCGTTGAAAAGGTTAAATCATAATCAGTTTATAATTTTTGGTGTTCCGTAGTTAACTAGGAACGCTTATGGTTACGCCATGTCGATTTGTCTGCCTGTCTGTCTATCGAAAAATAATCTCAGAAACCGTTACTACTAGAGAACTGTAATTTGGTACGAATATGTATATCTATCACGCCGACAAAGTGGTAAAATAAAAAGTGTTTTTTACGGTAGGTGCAGTCACATTAAGTATGGAATTGTACCACCTCGTTTCAGAAAAAGAGGTACCTACTCACTCAAACTCTTGTTAAAATGATGTCCTACCCAACACTAGTTGGATAGGTATTTGAAAAAAAAGGGGTGTATTAATTCCACATATTCTAGATCAGTAGCTCTAGAGAAAGAGTGCAGCGACAGTATCTCGCGGTCGAGAAAGACACCTGTCACTGTTTAATCAGAACAGAAAATGATAAGGAGTATTTTCGCAGCACTCATACCTACGCTCTTTTACTAAGAGGGCATAATGACTTTATGTAAAAGGCTTAACTGAACATGTTCAAAGTTTTTTATTTTATTTTATTTATTTAATTACATTAAATAGGCTTACAGTATAAACCAAAACGCCTAGATCTAGTCAATGGAACGTGACGCTAACTGAATTCATTGCATAATGAATTTATTTTTGCAAGCAATGCGCTCCAGCTATCAGCGAACACGTCGGCATCCCGGGTCAATACGAGTTGGTTGAGCAGCGCCGGCGCCCGCGCACCGGGCGCGTTGCCGGCGCGGCGCGTGCCCGTCCCCTCCGCCGGCGACACGAACAGCGGGCGGCGGCGGCGCCCCGCACGAGCGTACTGCTCGGGGACGAACAGACGGATACCTTCCAATGCCACCGGGTTGTCGATTTGTCCCCTCAGCAGATGGCTGTAGTGGACTGCGAGATGTAGCTTACGCCTGAAATGCAGAGTCTCGAGTCCGACCATACCCGCTACAAAAAGTGACGGATATAAGAAGGGATAATATCCGTACTGCCTTTTGTACAGGTGCCGTGCGAATTTCCGCTGGACTCTTTCAAGTAAGAGCTTATAGTTGTCTTCGACTGGGTACCATACTATAGAACTGAACTCCAGCTTGCTGCGTACATAGGCGTTATATAAAACGATAGGTACGGCGATACTAGTGAACTGCGGCGCAGTTCGCATTACAAATCCTAGTGCTTTATTTGCACTCTTAACTAGCGAATTTATGTGAGTGTGGAAATCTAGTTTAGTGTCCAGCTCAAGGCCCAGGTCACGGATAGTTTGGACGCGCTCAATGACCTCCCCACGAAGTTGGTAATTATATGATAGTGGGCATTTACTTCTACTGAATGATATTATTTTACACTTTTTCCCGTTAAAAAGCAAATGGTTCGTTTGGCTCCACTCCGTGACAGCATCGATATCGCGCTGCAATGTGTCACAATCAGATACTGAGTCAATAGCATTGAACAATTTGAGGTCATCGGCAAAAAGTAAACACCTGACATTACCAACGGCCGCAGGCAGATCGTTTATCATCACCAGGAATAGAGTAGGCCCTAGCGTACTGCCTTGACTCACTCCAGACCTGGTGAAATACTCCTCAGATCGGCAGCCTGACATCTGTACATACTGCCTGCGATCCCTCAAATAGCTTGCGAATAATGTTAGTAAATGCGGTGAGAAACCGAACATGGAAAGCTTCCTCAGAAGCAGATCGTTGTCGACCAGGTCAAACGCCTTCTGGAAGTCGAAGTAGGCCGCGTCGACCTGCCGAGATTGGTCCATATGAAGAAGAGTGTAGTCCACGAAATTGGCATTGTTAGTTGTGGTGGACCTACCCTTGCGAAAACCGTGCTGAGCATCTGCCAGTCGTGTCGAAATAAGCGGTGCAATGCATGCGTTAACCCTTTGACCGCCGTTGTCACCTATACAAGACAACGATAGTACGATACACTAACGCCGTCGTCTTGTATACAAGACAAAGTTTCAACCGCTTACTAAATGGTAAAATAATAGAATTTAAAAATTATTTTGTACTCGTGTCAACTTGTTGACCCTTTGTTTTTTCATACATTTACTTTTTAAGCAGGTATATGAATCCATTGTTTCATAATAAAGGATTTAAAAAATATGCTTATAATTTCTACATTTTTCCGTGTCACTGTCGCCGTTGGCATGTATAAAAGACAGCTAGGGATGGGAAAGTTCAATTGATGTGCAAGTTTTTAAAATGAATATGTTTTCACGAATCTGGTTTTATTTAAGCGTTCAAACATTTAATTGCCAATTATTGTCATTGTTGGTAACTACTCGTAGTAAGTAGGTATATGTAGAAAAAAAAAGGCATAATAATGGATAAAGTTTAGGCAGCTTCTTCAGTAAATTGTCCATTGCGGTTTATTTGCCGAATAAATTATTGACCGCAGTGACAGCGGAGGTCTACATTTTAACTCGATATATATATATAACCGATATATACAGTATGTATCACAACGAAGAGCAAACCTTAAAACTGGTTGACGGGGAACTCGAGTACAATGTAATGACGTGCATTTCACGTGCCTAAATACATGTTTTATGGCATAAAATTACTAAATGAATTACTCGAAGACCATATTTTTGCAGTCGGTTAATGGTTTTTGTAACATCCTATAGGGTTTGTTTACGTTTTTGATTTTTGACAGTGCATGCGTATTGCGTACTGTTGATATGTAGCTAGGGGCAACTAATTAACATTAACGTTGTTATGTCAATACACATGCGCTTTGAGTTCTGTTTATAAGTAACCTAGGTAATTATTTTAATAATGGCTGTAGTCATAGGCAACGCGCAAGCGCTTTGTTAACTATTTGTTTGTAACTAGGTAAAAATCCAAACTTCAACAAGGTTTGACGCCTGTCTGTCAGTTGGTAATTTAAGAAATGTCATTTATAAGATTGTAAACAAATAATACAGGGGAGGTGCAACACAATAATAATAAATGTATATTTTTATACCTCACGTAAAACCTGTCGTATTTTTGATGAATTAGGTAAGTACCATGCTCATATTTATGATCTAAACATTAACGGGTTTCTTGTTTTGCCTTTCATTCTGATACATACTGTATATATATATATATATATTATTAAATCCACCTGTTAGTTTTCTCCGAAAACCCTCCGGTAAGTATGTAAATTTATCGAGACACGATGCGCGTCCCTAATCTTATGGTTTATAAAGTTTACGTACCGACAAGCGCTTATGCCGTTGACTCAGACGCTATTATTACTTAACTCGCGCGTAAACAGTATTTGTCAGTCGGAACTAAAGACGTGCCCTGCGCGCCGTTGACATGTATAGAAGACTACTCGTACAGACTAGTGCGGTGATATTACTTCATGATTCGATAATGTTTAGTTGTTGTTTTTCATGATAAAGTCCTTTATTTTCAACATTTTCTTGTATAGTAAATCTGTTTAGTTTAGAAATTTTGAGAGAAATCTAAGTTTGGAAATAAAAAAAGGCAAATTGAGAAGAATTCCACCTTTAATTATGAATATCGATATCACTATTTGCAATCCCTAAACTTTTTATTAGTTGTTTACTTAAAATTTGCTCTGGCGTGTGAGTGAGCGTCTTGGCGAACAGGGTCCGGCGGCCAAAAGGTTAAAAAAAGGAGGATTCGCTGTGTTGACAGCTAAAGGGGCAAACAGCGACAGTATCTCGCGGTCGAGAAAGACACCTGTCACTGTTTAATCAGAACAGAAAATGATAAGGAGTATTTTCGCAGCACTCATACCTACGCTCTTTTACTAAGAGGGCATAATGACTTTATGTAAAAGGCTTAACTGAACATGTTCAAAGTTTTTTATTTTATTTTATTTATTTAATTACATTAAATAGGCTTACAGTATAAACCAAAACGCCTAGATCTAGTCAATGGAACGTGACGCTAACTGAATTCATTGCATAATGAATTTATTTTTGCAAGCAATGCGCTCCAGCTATCAGCGAACACGTCGGCATCCCGGGTCAATACGAGTTGGTTGAGCAGCGCCGGCGCCCGCGCACCGGGCGCGTTGCCGGCGCGGCGCGTGCCCGTCCCCTCCGCCGGCGACACGAACAGCGGGCGGCGGCGGCGCCCCGCACGAGCGTACTGCTCGGGGACGAACAGACGGATACCTTCCAATGCCACCGGGTTGTCGATTTGTCCCCTCAGCAGAAGGCTGTAGTGGACTGCGAGATGTAGCTTACGCCTGAAATGCAGAGTCTCGAGTCCGACCATACCCGCTACAAAAAGTGACGGATATAAGAAGGGATAATATCCGTACTGCCTTTTGTACAGGTGCCGTGCGAATTTCCGCTGGACTCTTTCAAGTAAGAGCTTATAGTTGTCTTCGACTGGGTACCATACTATAGAACTGAACTCCAGCTTGCTGCGTACATAGGCGTTATATAAAACGATAGGTACGGCGATACTAGTGAACTGCGGCGCAGTTCGCATTACAAATCCTAGTGCTTTATTTGCACTCTTAACTAGCGAATTTATGTGAGTGTGGAAATCTAGTTTAGTGTCCAGCTCAAGGCCCAGGTCACGGATAGTTTGGACGCGCTCAATGACCTCCCCACGAAGTTGGTAATTATATGATAGTGGGCATTTACTTCTACTGAATGATATTATTTTACACTTTTTCCCGTTAAAAAGCAAATGGTTCGTTTGGCTCCACTCCGTGACAGCATCGATATCGCGCTGCAATGTGTCACAATCAGATACTGAGTCAATAGCATTGAACAATTTGAGGTCATCGGCAAAAAGTAAACACCTGACATTACCAACGGCCGCAGGCAGATCGTTTATCATCACCAGGAATAGAGTAGGCCCTAGCGTACTGCCTTGACTCACTCCAGACCTGGTGAAATACTCCTCAGATCGGCAGCCTGACATCTGTACATACTGCCTGCGATCCCTCAAATAGCTTGCGAATAATGTTAGTAAATGCGGTGAGAAACCGAACATGGAAAGCTTCCTCAGAAGCAGATCGTTGTCGACCAGGTCAAACGCCTTCTGGAAGTCGAAGTAGGCCGCGTCGACCTGCCGAGATTGGTCCATATGAAGAAGAGTGTAGTCCACGAAATTGGCATTGTTAGTTGTGGTGGACCTACCCTTGCGAAAACCGTGCTGAGCATCTGCCAGTCGTGTCGAAATAAGCGGTGCAATGCATGCGTTAATAACACCCTCAAAAATTTTGCCGAAAACCGACAGAATGGCTATAGGTCGGAAATTGGTTATATCCGTGGCGGCAGCTTCCTTAGGTACCGGTGTAACCCTGGATATCTTCCACAGAGACGGATAAACCCCCTCGCGAACAGCAAGGTTAAAAATGAAAAGCATAGGCTGGCTCAGCACTGTGACACAATCCTTGACCAGAAATGCGGGGATCCCGTCCGGGCCAGGTGCAGATGCAGCCTTTAATTTCCTAACAACACGAATAAGTTCTTGAGCAGAGATATTGTGTAGGCTGATGCAGGTAGCGTCTTTTCCCTCGACTGCATTTCGAGTAGCTGCATCTACATCTAGCATGGGGGTGTTCACCTGGAATATGGAACTGAAATGCGCCGCAAACATTTGCACAGCATCATGCTTTGACAAAGTAGCATCACCAACCGTATAGCAGTTCGGTCGCCGATGGCTGCGTGTATCTTTGATATGCCTCCAGAAGGCAGCAGGATCATGACTAATTGCTTGTTCAGTTCTTTGTAAGTACTAGGGCATTAATACCGGAATTCCGGAATCTCGAAATACCGGAATCTCGGACCATTTTTTTCGATATTTCAATACCGGTATTCTAAAGAACCAATATCGAAATACCGGAATTCCGATATTGGATTTCATTGTTAGAAAAATAGTTAAATTTTACCAATTATTAGTCTTAAAATCAACAATTTTTATAATATTGGTTAAAATACATTGTAATTATTATAAAGTCAAAACAAGGTTATCTTTTCCAAGTAAATGAACTGTCAAACTTTAAATTTTTATTTTAAATGTCATACTTCTATAATGTTATGGCATTTACTTAACACTTTCGCAGTCTTCCTATCAAATCTATGGGAACTTAGCTTAGACAGACTCTTTTCACGCTATGTGTGACTTAGGGTAGGAAAGATAGCCCGGTTTTTGCGATAAACGGCAAACGGCTGGTTGGTTAACGCTACGCTGTTGAACTCCCGACAGTCCCGATCCGACGATATATAAGCGGGTCGGTGGCGTAGGTCGGTTACCCTATCAGGGCTAGAGTACTGCAAGGCTCCGTCCTCTCTCCTACGCTCTATTCGTTGTTCACGAACGACTTACTAGGCACCCGTGTGTCGAACTAGGGTTGTTCGCGAACGACACCGCGCTCTATACGACGCACACTCGCTACGACCATATTTGGAAATACCTCCAAGATGCAATCTTTTACCTAGGCCAATGGTTTCTTTTGTCTTTAGCGTATTGATGTGAATCCGGACAAGAGCGCAGCGATAATATTCTACCCAACAGACAATATGCCGTTGGATTCGAGGGTGGAACCGGTTCGGCTTCTCGACCAACGCATCCCGTTGGTCAATGAGGTGAAATACCTCGGCGTTACTCTTGATCGTAAACTAACTTTCCTAAGCCACATCCGTAGGGTACCGAAGAAATGCAAGCTTCGTATTAGGAAGGCTTGGGGGGATGATCAACGAGTTTAGTAAGATGTCACTTAAAAGTAATCTGACACTTTACAAGACTTGTGTTCGGCCCATAATGAGTTACTCAAGTGTGGTATGTTCCCACATGAGTAAGGCAACTAAGGCACGCCTCAAGCCGCTTCAGGTCGTACAGAATCGTTTCCTCCGTAGGGCGACTGGTGCCCCGTGGTACCAGGCGAACTTCAGTTTGCACCGCGACATGAACCTTAACTCCATGTGCGGTTCCTTTAAGCAGACTGCGTGGCGTTACTTTGATAACGCCTCCCATCATAGGAATCCACTAGTCAGGAATGCTGCTAATTATTTGCCAACTTCTCCACCACCTCCGGAACTTCTCATTCACAATTTACTGATTGGGGGTCGCTTAGTCCGGCGACCTAAGCATACACTCACGGACCCGGACGACGAAATCGCAGCCGACTTCGAAAGAAGGCGCACTGCGGTATCACTGCCCGACGCGCCGCGTACACATCAGCGCCCCCGCCGGCGGGGACGCCCACCCCGCGACATAGACGCATTCACTCCGTTATCGACCCGGTAGTCGGTACCGCTGCGTACCGGATAGCAACAATCCGACCGCGATCGGACCTAGCTGAGTTTCTTGCTGAAATCTTCTCGGCTAGGTTAAGGGTAGCGAACCAACAACAAAACTCCCAGTAGCTAGATTTCTTACACACACCTCAGATTGGGTTGGACTCGGTCCAACCGATCTCTCTGGAGCGCCAACTCAGAAGAGTATTCCAGAGTAGTAAATATCGTGTGATGTCGCGGAAGGGTCCTAGATTTTCCCCAGGCTACCGTCCCATAGGTAGGTCATTGTTTTTCCTACACAGGATATTTCGTTATCTCTTTGACAAGAATTGGGATAGAAACACTATGCTAATAATGATAAATCTATTTAGTTGCAAAAAAATTACGGACATCGATAGTTTTCAAAGTTTTCTTGTGCGATTCCGGGAGGTATTATATTTGCTGTTCTTCTGTTTTGATAGTGGCGCTAGTTTGCGGCTCATAGATGTTTAAAGCAACAAGAAAAAATGTAGGTTACAAGTATTTTATGTACATTTGTTTCGTCTTTATTTCATAGTTGTCTAAATAAAAATACGAAAAAATAAAGAATTTGAAATATTTTAATCCATACTTAACAAACGTTATGTTTACACAATTGATCGCACAGCCAGTTTAAGTCAGTGTACGTGCCGTACGTATGTAAGTATATATTCCAAAGGCCCATCACAAAAATAAATTTAAACATAATTGTCTGCGTCAAATGAAGTCCCAATTTAGGATTTTTATTTGTTAAGAACGGAAATCTCCCGGGTCTACTATTATTATTGTAAACACTACTACTTCTCCCTTTATTAATTATACTTCTTCATATCATCTATTTATCATCATTATCTGTAGTTTAGCCTTATAGCGCATTGGCGTCTAGCTGTAACGTTGCAAGATCTGGTTAAATAATTAAATAAATAAATAAATTACTGTCTAATAATAATGATGGTTAAAATCTGTAAAAAAGAGACCTACATTAAACAAATTATGCTCAAGAATATGTTTAATTTCTAGCATACTCCAATACCGGTATTAATACCGGAATTCCGGCATTGAGGCCCAATACCGAATTTCAATACCGGTATTGAGAATTTTCGGTATTTGCATGCCCTAAAGTACCGCTTATGAGCCGAAACCATTAACTCTTTAACTAGGGTTCGGTAGTATTTAAATAGTTCCTTATTAAAAAAAAGTCCCTTGCTCTTAAACTTAACCAGGTGAAAATGCTTTAACTTAATATACTTAATAATTTCAGGTGTAAACCAGACTGGGTACTCGTATCTTTGTTGCGAGCCTCCCAAGTCTTTATGTATCGGAACATTTTGATGAAGTACATTATGCAGATTTTGATACAATGTGTCAACTGCAGTATTGACATCTACCAGTTTATATAGGGATGACCAGTCGATGTTGGCAACATCCGTGTATAATTTAATTAAATCAGCCCTTTTAAAGTTCCAACGACGGTGTTGCAGACAACATGGATGCGAGGCACAGGTCTTCGGACTCGAGTCTACACCTGAGGTGTGCTCGTCATTATTAAATGATAGGCTAATACTAAGTGGCGGATGGTAGGCATCCGCGGGAACCAACAGATCGCTACAAGATCTTACATTAATATGATCAGTGCTTATATTTGTTAAGACAAGGTCTAAAATGCCTCCGTGTTCATTAATTATATGATTACATTGTTGCAGCTTACAGAACTGAATAAAACAATCAAACTGGTTTCTTACATTCAGATTAAAGGAGTTGAGATTAAAATCGCCTACAACTATATTTTTTGAGGAGTTGAACATACACATAGCACTTTCGATACACTCTAAAACGTTAAGATATTGTTCAGTGTTATAGTTCGGTGGTAAGTAAACAACACATAGATTAAACTTAATGCCTCTCTTCGAAATGCTAACAAATAAAACTTCCTTGTCGTCCGTTAGACCATCAATGTCTTTTATGACTCTTACTTTATAAACATCCTTCACACCCACTAAAACACCTCCCCATCCGACGTCACCAATTCGGTCTTTCCTAATAACGACGTAACCCGGAGGGAACAACTCTCCGCTAGTAACCGAACTGTTTAGAAATGTTTCAGTAAGAGCTACAACGTCCGGGCGGTATGTTTCCATGTTCTTACGAAATACCGCCGTTTTAGATCGCAGCCCCCTGACGTTCTGGTAGTATAGTTTTAGTGGCCGTTTACGTTTGTTTCTACGAATGGGAGCGAAACGATTGCCGCCAGGGCCTAATACAGATACCCTTTGCCCAGTTGCTAGGGTCCATTACTCGTTCTGCCAAGCTTGGCGGAGCGCTAATTTTAAATGATGCGGTGAAGTTACGGGAGGGGGGGTATATTTTTATCCCCTATTGTTCAAATTCAAATATCTATCCCTCCTCCTTAGTCGTTCACTCTTGAGAGAGTGGTCGTGGTTTTATGATGGCGGGGCGACTGTGGATAGTGTAGCCCTCGCGATGCTCCTCCACTTGTTACGGTCTTCAGCGTTACGCGAACATTTGACTATGGTGGTTTGTGTCGCAGCTTTAATTAAGTCTGTCCAACGCGTAGGTGAGTGTCCTCTGGGTGGTCTGACTTCCATCCGTCCTTGAATAACTAGCCGTTCCAATGGAACTTTCGTTTCGGGTAATGTGTCTAAAATATTTAAGGAATATCTATCCAACTATCGTTAAAAGGTTTTAAGGTTAAAATGAAAAAGTTAAAAACGTCCCCCACTTTACGTGTCTAGGTACCCTACATTTTTTCCTACTTTTATTTTATCCCTTTGTCGACATGATTGATATGTAAGTATGTTCATACCAAATTACTAATTCTTTCTGGTACTAAAGCGAACGTCACTGATCTTAGCCGCAGACGGATAGACAGACATGGCGAAACTTGGCTACGGAATTCTAAGAAAATACCTTCACAAGCTTCAGTAGAAAGCAGAATTTTGTCAGGATACCGGTTTTGTATAGCAGTCAGAATAGCGGGCGGTATGAAGTTTCCGTAATAGTGAATTGCTATGCCATCAATGTACTCAATAGATTTAGGATCTTCATTTTCCATCTGAAAAAGTGATGTCTATAATAATATAGATGTACATACAAATGATCAAAGGGCTTTAGACATTACAATTTTGGTACATTGGGTACAAACAACAAAACAAAAACAGAACATCCTTAGGTAGGTACTTGATGCTATGCAACATTGTATGGTATGAGAATTTTAACGGACTGCCATTTATGCACCACGTCTGGTTCTGGTAGAATGCAAACTACTCATATGTAGGTAGGTACATACCCCGCTCAAGTAGATGGGCAAATTGTAGCGCTGATCATCAACTGCTAATATTAATGTGTTGTTGAAGCGGGAGTTGCGTAATGTCGGTCCGAGATTGCTTGCCACCCAGCGACCCTGAAATAAAATAATAAACAAGACTTGATTTAGAACGATAATCCTATTGGATCCCTAGGGTGCGCGATGGAAACCTGAACCCAGGAACTGTTGCCTATAATAATGTTTTACGAATGCTACAGATATCTGGCATTCCGACTCAGAGGGAAAATAGTAGGTACTAAATGGGACTAGCCTCTTCTTACAATGTATTTCGCTATCTCTCTTTAATAATCAAAATCAAAATTATTTATTTCATGTAACTGTACACATATTTTACAAGTACATCACATTAAAAAAAAAGAAACATTAAACCTATACATATATTATACACAACAAACCTACCATTGTATAGCACTGGTGTGAGAGTGCAGCCCCTCTCAGTGCAACAAAATAGCACAATCGGGTTTATCCGCTATCATCCTAAGAATTCTGTTGGGACTGTCCCGCACCCGGCATAATACTTTCGAGTTCTGATCGCCAAATACGATAAAAAATTTAAGATGAACCAATTATTTTACCAATTGCCTTGGTGTCCATCCCACAGAGTTGAAGTCAACCAGTAATGTGCCTACGAGACCGTTGATCGGTTCGTTCGATGTGGTGATCGCCCATATCTTTAACTCAGCTTTCTCGTATTCCTCCAGGAACCTATAACAGATTGTAATATACATGTTGTAGATGTAGACCATACTACGTACAACATTTTACGTTGAGATTTTATTTAGGTGGTTATGGTAGTCAAAGCTTTTCATAAAAGCATCTGCATAACTCGTCGCGATCAAAATATTAGTTAGGTACTCGTACAACTACAAAACAAAAAATATTAATTAACCCGGCGTATGGTGCCACCATAATTATTTTCCTTATGTTGCCGGGAATTTATGTAACTCTGAGGGGAAACTATTTCTTATTGATTGGAGGTCCGGTTCCTCATGTTATTTAAGGAAGTCCATGGTACCACTCTACGGTCTGAAAGGCGCACGCCTGCTTTCTTAATCACATCGAGATACTTAGTATATAAAATATATTAGTGAGGAACATATAACCGCCTCCGTCGAATTCTCGAAGTGGGTTAAAAATACTCACCGTATATGATAGTCTGCGTATGCCTGATAAAACTCTGGTCTAACTTGTCCACGGCCAGTGATTCGTTCGTTGGTCTTCATCCAAATAGGAGGTGACCAAGTGCTCGCTGTGATCTTTACCTCGTCAGTCGCAACCGCTTGACTTCTTTTGATCATAGGCAACTAAAAAAATAAAATCACCTTATCAGTATTATAAGCCAATACCACAATCATAGGAATATTGAAACGGGTGACAAAGTACCTACTTTGCTTTAAATCCACCATCAGTCCTTTCCATGACAGTGTTGACGCATGACGTGTGTCATGACGTGTGTCATGATGACACACGTCATGCGGGAAAACGCCGTTATCTCCCGAGCCCGCTAATTCTCGGGGTCGGATATTCTAATTTGAACCTTATCTCCTACGCCATAAGTACTCTATGAGGGAGTAAAGTCTGAGATCGCCCGCGAAATAGCAGGCTTGGGAGTTAAAGGATGTTGACGATTTGCGAGTGGCGCTGGCGTCTTATGCGGAGTGCATTTGCTTTGGAAAAGCGCGAACTTGGTAACCGGTTTATTAACCGATGTTCTTGATGAAGCGGTTATGTACCTAATAATTACCTTATAGAAATAGTCTTCGGAAGTCAAACTATAATTGGACAATGCATGGTCGTACCAAGGTTCTTCGTTATACGTGTACGGATGCGTTGAGAAATCTGCACCTCCGATAGGCACTCGAATCAGGTTGTATTCCAAACCGGTACTTGAAAAGTATGAGCTGTAAAAGAGTAGGTAAATTATTTTATTTAAAAAAACATAACTTAAATTTTTCTGTAGGGTTCCGTACCAAAATGGTAAAAAAGGAACCCTTATAGTGTGACTCAATATATCTGTCTGTCTGTCACATCGTTAAATATCTCAAGAACAAGGTTAACGTTACAACGATAACATTGACAGAGGATTTATATTTGAATTAATTTTCAATGTTATGCCCGATAAAAGAGAGGGCTAAAATTAAAAGTTTAGTTACCTACTGGGTTATGTGGGGTATCATTTGAAAGCGCTTGATTTGCACATTCTAATACATTTTTTAATATTTTTTTTAAAGGAAAAAATGTTTGATTGATAAACGAAAATCCAAAATAAATACCATCCCTCCTCTTATCTCCGAAGGCAAAAATATGAAATTTTTGCACAGCGTTCACATTATCATAAACATTACAGGAAAAATGTAATATTGACCCTATCTTCATTATTAGTTTTTTTAAATAAAAAAACTTTTCTGAGCTTAATATAAAATTTAACTGCCTAGATTTTACCGTCTCTAAATAAAGTAAAAAAAATCGGTTTACGTGATAAAATATATATAAATATATGCCGTGCAAACGAGTGATCCAATTTGTCAATTCATAAGACTGATGTAAAATTTCTACCTTCAG
This sequence comes from Lathronympha strigana, assembly GCA_949128165.1. NCBI lineage: Eukaryota > Metazoa > Arthropoda > Insecta > Lepidoptera > Tortricidae > Lathronympha > Lathronympha strigana. The sequence goes on from OX421905.1 coordinate 22,527,708, forward strand.
GTGCAGTTTGCATCTAATAGTGTGTACGGAACTCTCGGTGCGCGAGTCCCACTTGACCGGTTTTTAGGACTTAGAATCAGGAATTCACAATATTCTAGTGCAGTGTACGGGTCTTATTAGGATTAGTCTGGTTACATCACAATGGTTTTATAAAGCGACTATTGGTATTGGTATTTCCAAACCACACTTTTCCAAGGCATTTGACAATATTTATTTATCTCTATGGTGATCTCTATGATCTATGGTGATGTGTTGAGGTGGCTCACATCTTATTTACGCGATAGGACTCAAGCTGTTACGGTCAAAGGCTTTATTTCTCAGTTCGTTCCAATAACGTCAGGTATTCCTCAAGGTTCCCATCTGGGGCCTTTGCTATTCAATATCTATATTAATGACATCGCGTTGATAAAATAACGACCAAAGCGTACAAAATGCTTGGATTCATTGTACACCAAAGTACAGATTTAAAAAATTCTAACACAATACTACTTTATAATGCAATGTGTCAAGTCTAATTTGCAGTATGCATCCACCGTATGGAATCCCTTCTACTCAGTTCATGTTAATTATTTGGAGCTTAAACAAAAATTTATCTTTCGTTACCTTAGCTTAAAATTCAGGACTTTAATTTTGAACACCTTGAGAGGGACATCACGTTATTGTTTAAATTATTGAACAACTTTACTGATTCCCAACATCTCGGTGAGGAGGTGTCATTGCGATGTCCAAGTTCTCGAACCAGATCGGATCGGTTTAGTGGATCTGGCAGATCCACTAAACTGTTTTCTATTATTTTTAGTCGTTAAAGTGCTCACAGCAAAATTGTATGTATTAACTTTTAGTGGAAACTGATTTGGCTAATGTGTTAACATACTTTTCTTATTTTATAAGTATTATGTAAATACGCTGTTTGTTTCCCAAATAAAAATAAAGAAATGTACCAAACTATGAAATTACATCTGAGCCGGAGTTTGAGCTCGCTACCTTCGAATTGAAATTTGCGAGTCCTATCGCTAGGCTACATATATACCAACCCTCTTAATCATAAGAAAAACTTCTTGAAATTCCTCTGCTAATTTAACATTTTTCATAGGCATGGCAAAAGATGGGGTAGGTCAGATTCCAGTTATTCTAGGACTATTTGATTTTCGTATTTCACCTGGAGAAATGAAACTCGTATTATGAATTCGACTTACTTAATAAAATGTGTTTGAGCAGCATCTGACAGTTTTCGCCAATTGATAGCCGCAGCGTCAGTAACGGACCCGCCAAATCCTTCGATATATTGATATCGGAGAATGGTGTACAGCCTGAACCTAACCCGACTCAGTTCTTCTGTAACAATTACAGTTTGATTAAAGGATAGAGATAGAGAAATAACTTAGAGTACTCACTCCATACATTTCTCCCCTTTAATCAATCAATTAAACAGCCTAATGCAATATACTGCTGGACGTAGACTTGCCCAAGGGTACACCACGTACAAGTACGGTCATCATGACCCTCATCCCCTACTACAACTTTCTCAAGTCATCGGTCCACCTGGCAGTTATTTATTATACAAGAGGGCAAAGTTGTTGTTTAACTCTCGGGCTACCCGAGCAAGCAAAAGATTCCAAAATTGAGGCACGAGTGTAGCGAGTGGTTCAAAAACTGGAATCTTGAGTTTTACGAGGGTCTCAACTAGTCTCAAGGCACGAGAGTTGGACAAAATTTGCCGCCGACATTTTTCCCTTCACGATTAAAAATCTTATCCAATTGTATTATCCGATATTTATTACTCAAAACTATCATTTAAAAGTCAATGATACCTATTAACTTGCAGAAACCATTCAAAACTCAAAGTCAAAGTACTTTCCCTACTAATGAATAAAATGCGTTTTCCCTCGCTAATTTTAAATCATAAAAGAGCGTTTTCCGAGTTTAAGTGAGGTGAAAATAATATTATTATGGAGGTATGGAAAACCTTAAGATCAAAATTGGTTTTAACTAGTCGAGGGTTTGTTCATCCTGCACTAGATTTCCGATCGTGAATGTTTAGTGCACTACATGGTGAAATGTGACTTACCTTCCTCATCCTCATCATCTGTTTGTTCCGGAATCTCTACTTCGGCATCAGGTTCTTCTTCAGTCACTGATTCTTCTTCAGCATCCGATACTGTTTCTATCACGCCGAAGCTTTTTTCGAACCGTTGTCCAGCCTGAAATATTTTATTACACTTTTGTGGTTTTTCACCAAAATAAATTTATTAATTAATTTAGGTATAAATAAATTTCGCAAATGTTTGAACATTTCTATGCTTTAAATAGGGGATTTTGCTGAGCAACAAATTGCATTCTGATTCCGTCTTCAAGCTCCGAGGATTTAAAAAAAAAACCCGCAACCAAGAATTTTAAGCTATTGCATAGCTTCTATCGCGGGCCTTGAGCGCGGGGACCGAATCCAGAAATTCCGTAACGAAAAAAAACCTGACGCTCCCCACTCCGACGGACCGAAACCGACTTTATTCACTTTGTTACAAAGTTCTTTATCGGGGAAAGGATATATCTCCAAACGAATGTCGCTAAGTGTCATATTCTATACAAAATATTGAGGACAGTAGCTCTTATTACCAGAGATACGGCGATGTCAAACGTCAAAATAAACACTATTATTTTAGTCCCGCCAAAATAAAATATGTTAAATCGATTTTGTAATCGATGCATAATATACTGGCTGGATCGAATTAAAGGCAAAAGGCGCCTAATTTTTTATTTAGACTGCGAATCGTTTTGTTTTTTTAATCGATACCTTAGTGCAAATGCAAAGTCGTACTAAGTACCATTTTAAATTTGTGAATTTAGCACGTTAGTGCACAACGGAATAAAGTGGAAATTTCATTGGCATAAGAAATATTAGTACCTACAAAGAAGTAGAGTATAGAAATATGCCTTTGTCTTGTTTATCAAATATTTTCTATTGGTATATTAGATTTGTTCCTTATTGTGATAATCACAAAGGTGATATTGCTGCGTGCTGTAAATATTTTGTTTGTGGTGTTCGAAGACGATGATCACCGTATGTTTTTCGCCTATAAAAAAGCTCTCTTTCACTGCAGACGAAAATGTACCCAAATTTATTTTAAGTTTTTTTTGTTCAGTAGTGTCATAAACAAACAGAAATTAAACTTAGTAGGTACATATTTGTCACTACTGACGAAAGTGCACAAAAAATACAAAACTGTGTTTTTAGGAAATGAGTTGAAAAGTGACCAATGTGCCGGGATCCATTAAATCTATGTAAATATGATATGTTTAATGATGTGATAAATTTGATAATAAATAAAATCACTAATAATGGTAACTTTGTAGCAGCCCGCTGTCTCCACAACCAAAGGCATGAACATGTATTGTATCCATGTCCTATAGACCTAAGTTGCTTATCCACGAATGTCATCTGATAATGATAATGCTATAAGTTCATGAAAAGACAAGTTGCATGGATAGTGCGACGGTGATTGCTGTCAAATGTGAGTAACTGTATAGAATTATCAGAAATTGTCATACAAAGGTGACAAACTGTTGTCTTATTACGTTACGCTATCCGTTTGGGATCTTATCCCAGAAGGGAGCGCACACTTTTGCCGCTTCGCCACCGCTAGAGTTTCGGCAGAGGGCTCCTGCTACGTGGGAAGTGCGAGTAATATGGGTGGTCGAAATTGTGCTAACGCATGTAACATCCCACACTGAACACCGCCCCGTTTTCCACAGCACCAGGGTCACTCCATCTTGCTATCAGTGCGGCTAAACCCAGTGGCTCCAGAACGGAATTAACACCCGCTGACTGAAGAGACCTCAGGACAATATCATTGAGGTCTTAGTGACGCGGAATCCAACCACTACAAATACGGCAACTCAATGTATATATGGCTGTCAACACCCACCATGCATTGTACAAGCGGATGACATACATACCTCATAGCGGGCCCAGGGGAGTACAATGGCCAAACGCAACGATTTTGCCTTTGCGCAAAGAACAATGTCACAAAGCCAGTACGGTTTTTATATTAAATATTGGACAAGGATAGTTTATAAATAAACTCAGATTTTTTTGTACGATTACTTTTCTAAAACGGCTTATTACTGAATATGCACAACTTGATGGATTAGGATGGCACTTATTACAGTTCTATCTATATGGCACTAATGGAACTAGGTATCGCCTATATCCCCGTTAAATTGATTTGATTAAAATTATTTTAACTTTGCGCAAAAACATTCTTAGATCATGGCATGCCATTAGTCTCATTAGATACATTTTACTTAATAATGGCATCTATTTTATTTTTGTTGTCTAGCAAACTGATCTTGCGTAGCGATGTTGTCACAAAACCAGCACAGTTTCTTCAATTACATTTTGGACAAATTTCCATGCGATGCTAATATTGTAAATTTGATGAACTATTATCTGTTACCAATTCACACTAAATTAAAAACGCTGAACGGATTAAGGTGAAATTTGGCATGGGGATGTTTTGACTCCTAGGAAAGGACATAATAGTTTTTGTTATGAAAATCATCCTATATAGAGGTGCAAAGGGGAAGGAAGCAAGTGAAATAGTCAAATCTATAATTGCATGGGCAGTTTATGAATGAATTCTTTCATAAATTGCCCATGCACTTTTGAACGCCTGTGTAAATGCGAATAAAGGCCTCTGCCGATCCTATCATAAGATCGTCCTTGGTTGAGATGAGACATAATATATACTTACCTACCTAATGAAAGTTTATAATTATTATATGCGTGACGTAATTATTTTGGTATCCTCGCAATGTTTTTCTTCACTGGGAAGTTAGTTGTAATCAGGTACCGACTGACATTCTGTGGGTTAAATTCAGTGAGCTTAAGGCAGTGTTGTAAACCGTGATCAAAAACACTCGGCCTTGATTACTTATTTCATTGAAAGATAATTTATGTCAACTTGGACGTACTTTTTAGCATATCTACAGCGTATCCAGCCACTGAAAGATTAATATGTGGTCAAAGATACATACAGCTGTCAAAAAAATGCTGGTGATTCGATTAAATGTGTAATCACTAATCAGTATCGAATTGTGGTTAGGAGAATAAATAAACAAAAAATGTTTGACAAAAAAAACATTTAGTCCTATTTTTTCCAAATCAGATTACAATATTGATCACCAGCATTTTTGGTATATCCTGAATTATTAACGAGAACAAAGAATAACAGGTTACTGGTAGTTGCAAGTTAGTTGTTTGTTTTATACGGCCCCGGAATTTAATTAGCAATTTACAGTTCAAGTCAATTTGGTATTTAATACTTATGGTAATAAAAATACACTACCAAAGTTAATACTGCGCAGACGAAGTCGCGCTAGTAATTGCATAAGTTGATACAAAATGATATGCAATAGCTTTACCGCGGCAGTCCCCGAGTGCCACACGTATTTTTTGTTTAAATTTGCAATTTAGGCATAGCATTTACGAAACCCATGCGTCGCTGTACCTAAATAGTGACTACGAATTCTAAGATTTTCCTACACTGAACTTAATCATTTTTTCTGGGCGGCAAAAGTTGGATTTTTGTCTCTCGATTCCCTTTCGAGGGCCGGATAGGAAAGCGCCTATATGGCGTGTTCAAGTTTCAAGACAAACTCATAATTTCTTACATCGCTGGAAGTGTAGGCGACGAATGTCCCCGGGGCTGGGTCCTCCCGCGTGATTGTATCACAGTATGTAGCGTCGCATACGCAGACTACGGATCGGCCTTCAATACCCACGTCTCGGGCGCGACATGGCAGGTCCTCTGAACAAAATCAACAGTGATAACATGGGGTTGACCAATGTATCCCTTTTTATTTTAATTCGGCTATGATCATTGCTCTTTACTTGTCGAAAAAGCTAGCGGAATATCAACAAGAATTAAAACAATCAATGAATTCACCTGATGTTAATTCAACAATACATAACATAGATACTCGTATATTCCTGAATCAATATTTAAGTTGCTAATAGTGAACCTATCTAATTCATGCGCCTTTTTATTTTTACTTAAAGACTCACGTTGAGACTATCTCAAATGTTTTTTTGGGTTTTAACTCTTCGTTTATTTATGAATAATGCGAGGAAATCTTCCTATTTTGAACGCCCCTATCCTATTTTTCATATTCTAATTATGACGCCACTTTCATTAAGATTGGTTAATGTAAATTAAATTAATAGGCAATCTGGCCTTTAGTGTAGGTACTTACCGGTGTTTCCTAGCGCTATAAATGCACCTAGTAGGAGTGTCGCAAGGGCCAAGCGAGACCGGGCCATCTGTGACAAATATTAAATGCAGATGATGGATGGGACTCTTCACACACACCTTTGAATTTGTCCGCGGACGCTTAAAGCTTAAAGGTACCCACGCGATGTCTTTTTTCACCGAAAACCAACTGATAAATATCAAATAAGTAACTATATTCGGTACGTAAGTTTAGAAAAAATAATTGGTACCTACGAGCGGTTCAAACTGTAGATCCAAAACTACTAAATTAAGTCTGTACCCACACAATATGTAAATGCATCACGGGTGATAAAAAGGAATACCTACGGTCGATGCACGATGTAGTTTTTCCACCTAAATACATATGTATGTTCTATGAGCTAATAAGTACACATTTAATCTTATAAGTACATTCAAACCTGTTAAAAAAAGTAGATTTGAGATCAAAACAAAATCCGCCTTTACGTCTTGCCAAAATTCTTGACTCTAGGTCAAGGCTTTACCCTATAGTTTTTTATTCCCTTGACGAATGTCTGGGAATCGCGGTGTAGATGGCCAATCTTTAAATTGCGTAAACTTAAGAGCTTTATTTTTTAACATCTCCAAATGAGTACATTGTAGTATATTTGGTATTAATTTCAACTCGACACCTTTACGCGTCCCTGAGGAAATGGGTGTTGACACTGTTGACTAACCAACAGGGTGTTGAGAGACGGACGTACAGACAGACGTCTACGTGCCTAAAACATTGAGTTCTTATTTTTCTTTTTTCCTTTGGAGGAAAGGAATTATATGAAAGTAAATAACATTTAATAAAAGAAAATAATCGACTTACCACAACACGATAGAGTAGCTTGCGATGGTAAGGACACGTACCTATAAAATAACCAATGGTAATGTGTTTCCAAAAATGTTTATCTTTTTATCACTAAACATTGATACCAGAGGATTAAAAACTAATTATCTTATCTTTCTAATTATTCGATAAGTGTAATGAAACAATATCTAAACAATTCAATTATTTACCGTACTCTTGCTTTTTTTTTATTGGGCACAGTAGGACACGCCGTTTTTATTAAAGATCGTTTGATTATTTAGGGAAAGTATTAAAAACTGACTAAATAAACTACTTAAATGCCTTTAGGCCTTGTTAAATTATCTTTAGCCTTTCGAGCCTACAGACGATCATTTGAGTGGCTCAAAGGGCTTCAGGAATTTGATTTATGCGCCACTTTATATATTATAGTACCTTGTCACAGTAACAGTCAATATTATGGGGATCTTATGTTGTTGTTACTGATGACAATGTTACAGCACACATCAAATATCTTTACCGTAGAATAACATATTGTAACGTGCATCTTTAACGGTCGCCAACGTGGCTCTCGACGGTCGAAGGCCTCTCTTCACCTTGGTCGGTGCTGCATACAATTTGGTAGCCAACCTGCTACACGGTCGGTAAACTCTGGAATACCATGTTGGGAGTCTTGTCACTGACCATTTAGAAGACTCTTAATCTCTTAAATAGTAATGAGCACGTGCTGTTTGTGGTCTTTCGATGTTTATGTAAAAACGTAATCGACCAGCATGTTTGTCGATAAGGACACCTGTAGGTACCGAACGCTCATATGCTTGTTGCTGCACATGCTCATTGAATGTGGAAATTCACATGCGCCAGCAGCCCTTTCAACAATATTCATTCTTGATTAGGATCTATGAGAATAATTAAAACTCTGCTTTTATGAAGACAATATAATTAAATTTTCATACAAATCTTTAACGTAATATTATCTTTAAAATACTGTACACAATGTCGGCTGGTCTTGTAGAAAATCATTTACCTACTACAAAACATAAGCAGAAGAAAACATAAATTTCTTCAGAAAAACACTATTGCATAATTATATAACGAAAAGCAAATGATTGTCTGCAACGCTGCCGACTAAAATCTTTTATATTTTTAGTTTGATATGGCAGATTGTCGATATGAAAGACTTACAAAAGCGAAAATCGCTTAGATAGAACACTAGCGGAAAGAAATGCACTAAAGGTATAACTATTTACACAATGAATTACATATTATTGCCATCCATGAAATTTAAACATGTAATATACCAATGACAGTTCTGTTTACACAGCTTTTAATCTCATTTGAGTAAAATATTTCATAAAAATGTATAATATCACAACAAATTAGATCTGTTTTTTCACACGCCAATACAAGGCCGACTTCGTAAAATCATATAAAGTCAAATTTGCAACCAAAATTAAGTTAAATTTTTAAGTACCAAAAACATTTGTTTTACAATCAGAAACGACCATCGCCATATTAAAAAAATAACTTAAAACTATTCACTTTACAATTATCTAATATAACTATATCAAATAAATACAAAAATCTCTTATTGTTATTATCTAAGATAATATTTGCCTACCTCATGTCTTGAAACTAAAACTATTTAATGCACATAAACCTTAACGCAGATTAAACTTAAATGTGCGCACGTCTTTGCGCTGACGGGAGGACCCTTAAAATATTTGACTAAAAGAGAGATCAAATCATTGCCACGTAAATACTTATTGTATAATCGGCAGGTTGTTTCGAGTAACGTGTCAACACTTATTTTGTACTTTGAAAGTTGAAAGCGAGATGTCTAGGTTGCTGCAGTAAAATATAGGTACGGAAATATTAGAGTAGCTGGACAAGATCTCACTGGAAATGGGTGCTAATATGATACAGTTTGCTTTCAACCTAGCTGCCTGGGGAATCGTGCTCTGATTTTAAAATGTCAAAATTGTTATGCGTGAAAACACAAAGATACATACATATCGATTTATCAGTTATTTCCAAAATATATAACACAAGTTGATGACGCGTTTATCAATTTAAAGCACAGATTATTTAAACTTTTAATGCTGTAATACATTAACTTTTTTGTAATTTATCGCTCCATGTTTAAATGTGGCAAAAATAAAACAATAACAAAAAATTGTAATCGAGGTACGCTAACTGAAACTAGGAAAAGGCGTGGAAAATATAGAAATGAAAGAAAACACACATTTTTGAAGAACTTAAGCTCGGAAAGGATTAGAAAGGAATACAATCCCTATTGCGGAGTAAAGCAGTTATTTTACAATTCTTTGATTGAAAAAAGGCAATTACTTAATAAACTAAATAACAGAATATTCATCAGGTTAGTAGAAAAAAAAACAAGACAAATAGAACACCATTCGCCACATTTAAGTTGATTAATCTACCGGTTATTTTAATCAACAAAACATTGTACCACAACAGTGCTTAACAACTGTCATTAAAACTTTTTGTATTTAATTTACTAGACACTTCTTAATAATTCTTACTTATAAAACCTATGAATGATTCATGGTACCCTACACTAAATTTTAATCTTTCCACTGTTCTAATATATTTTTCCTTATTTCTTGAATCCGTAATTTAACACAGTGAAAAGATTAAATATGCTCAAGTAATTTATGTTAATGTAACATAATTATAGAGGCACTGTGTGTATTCAATTCTATCTTCTTATCTGATATTATTTTACACGCGTCTACTGAACCATATCGTTTTATAAGAATTATGTAAAATATGAATATAACTCTTGACATTTAGTTTTGAGAAACGAAAATACATATTTCACTACTGTTTGTTCCAAATTACTTATTTAAATTTTTAGATAAAATGTTTGTGATTCTTTATAAAGTACTACACTTGACAAGTCAATTCAAGTCTTTATTATAATTTGAGTAGCAATGTCATGCGGTTTTACACGAGGTCATTCTCTGGAATTTACAACTCCAACTCTGTTTACAATTTAAACTTGAAAAGATCTTCTCAATAACACACTTATACGCGATGATACAACTGTCTAAGGTGTTAAGTAAAAAAACAAACAAGTACCGAAACATTAAAATAGAATTATTTAAATTGAGCTATACAATAAACATTTTGTTACAAAAATACTTGTAGCGTTATTTTCAGATCACAATTTACTATGTTACAATTGTAACACTATCAAATAACGGATACACTTCTTGTTTAGATCTGTAAAATCATATACGGTTTTTAATAAAAGTGAATGCAATTAAAAATGACCCGATACACCGACACAAAGGACCCGATGATAAGAGTTGACCCCTTTTACATTTGGACTTTGGGAAACACTATAGTTTCTTAGATGTCCTTTCCTCTTAATACAACAAAGGGATTGGAATATTCCATGGATATATGATTAGAGTATTACCGATTGAACCGTACTAATAGTCAAGTTATGGGCGTAGTGGTTTCAAATCCCGGTCACGCCATGTAGTTTTTTTTTCATGGCAGGACACCCGACACGTCAATAGTATTGAAGTATATAAAGATGCATTCCAGTTCTGTTCGGCCATGAATTTCTTAATTTTTCACTTTCATTAAAAACGACAGCTTCGTAGCAGACGTTTATGCTTAATATAATAAACGGACATAAGGATTTGATAGGTAGACGCAAACACTTAGGACCTTTCATTGTAAGGGCATAGATTTGTGAGGTCCTTTTGAAGTAGGTGTGCCAGGAATGATAGCTACGGGCAGGCGGAGGGAAGGAGGGATGAGTGCGTTCAGTCTTTCACAAGCCTGTATATGTGGTGCTGCGCCCCGTGTTCACTATTTGATACTTCAAACACAAACGCGGCACATAACAATGTCTCTTGAGTATCTCTATTTGACACCACCTGTAAAGAACAGAAAAAATGGATCAATGCAGGCAAATAGCAACGAAAAAATTCAAATCCATTTAACAAGTAACGGTGCAAATGGATCGTCGGCACAGAACTCTTTTCATCTCTTTCTGTAATCTAATTATTAGCAAAAGATACCTCATCCGCTTAGACAAGCACTTCATTGGTCAGATAAAGTGGTAAACCAACCAGCGCCTATGCTCATTCTACGGATATTAGGTTACCAAAAGCGTACGCAGGGCTCCTTCCACGATGCGATCGTTAAGAGCTGGTTATGATAAGGGTAGTTTTCTACTACAGATTAGGTACTACTATTTAGAAAACAATCGTTCTCACCTGAAGAATAGTGAAGTTCTCTAACACACTGTTCATCATGTACTTCTCAGGTAGATGCTTGAGCTTGTGTATGAAGTTGACCATGTACTCGCACATGGGGGACCGGTGGATGCGGTACACGAACCGGCCGCCCTCGAACCGCGCGTACTCCGTCTCCACCTTCTCGACTACTTGTTTGCCGAATGAACACACTTTTGTGCTACACGTAATGGTCATGTTCTCGTTACTCTCATACCTGGAATAGTTACATAGGTTTGTTAAGAGCTGTGTTTTTAAAATTTGAAAATTAAATATAATCCTGCTAAGGTTCTTGTTCCGATATGCTTTCAGGGTCAAGGGTGAAGAAGGGAAACAGATCACAAATATTGCAAATGAAACAATAAGGTTTTTTATTTACTCTCTCGAAACGTGAAATTAGAAAATGTTGTTAGCAACCATTCTCTTTTGTTTTATAGTAACATTTTTGGGAGATTTTAAATGTGGTTAAATATGTCACTAAAGACGGTTATTAAAATGCTACGTTTATTTGGAATGCAGGTGGACTTATTCAAATATCATTTGATTTTAACGCAGCACAAAAATCAAAACAGCGGCAATTTGAAGGTTTGGTTTATACAACAGACCGATGCAAGGTGTAATTGACGTCTACTGCATAATATTTCTCCTTTACCAACAATAAATTGAATGAGAATTGATCTACAGACTACAATGTAGATCAATTCTCATTCAATTTATGAGAGAATTTATTAAGAGACATCGTGCATTTAAAAACGGGATGTAGAATCTACATCCCGTCTCTTGAAATGATAAAATGACCATTATTGGCTTCTTTTACTTAAATCTCGCATGAATAACAATAGCATTCACCACAACGAACAAAAATGGATTTTTTGTAAACTTAAACTTACACACTAGTGACGCCATAGAAAGCTCCAGGGTCGTCTAAGTTGTTAGTGTTGAGATCCGCCCAGAACTTGACCAGGAAGAACGCGTTCCGAGGCCCTTTCTCGTACAGCTCCTTCAGACCGCCTTTCTTCTCGGGGAACTTGTCATTTATTTGTTGCACGTCTACCGACTGGAAAATAAATGGGTGATGTTAGTAATCAATATCAATTACCGTTAGATAATTATAAACTCTTTTAAAATTTAATAATCAACACCAACTGCGAAATAGATTATCTTCCGAAGCGGTTATATTTTTCCTCTATTCCGATTACAATTGTTAAAAAAAAATGTTAACAGTATCTTTATATTATTGTTCATGTTATAATTAATTTTTCAGTAAAAACTACCTCTGATAAAATATTAGGGTAGTCAAAAACGACAAATTGTAACGAAATTAGTTATATTTTTTTGAACGTACTTACGGTTTGCAAAAAGAAACCAAATTAGTTGTGGTACAAAATCTGTCATAATTTTTAATCGGTTTAAATTTTGTGTCTGTAAAAATTACAATATATGTAATTAGAATTTCTCACCTCTAATAACGGGTCGGCATATGTAACTGAACCACCTATGTGAACAAATAGATGTTGTGATAGCGTTGTACTTGGCGGATACTGTAAAAGAAAAACAAATATAGTGATAATCTGATAATACAATTTTTTCATAGTTATATATACATATGTATATATTTTATTACTTTTTAATTCAACGTATCAGCATTGCGATACAACGATGAAATACTGCCAGCATCCTAGGTACAATGCTCCAAGGACCTTTATATTTTAGTTTTAAGGTAGGTCGAGGTAGGAAGCTAGGTAAGTTACACATACTGTATATATATATATATATATATATATATATTCTTTTTTTCTATGAACATTAATGATAGTGTAAATATAGCTTTTTGCAATATGAAAATTAATTAGTACTATGAAACTAACATGACTTCTTGTCTAAATAAGAGTATCTCCCACTGTAACCATTGCATGTTATGTGCTTTAAATTGATTAATTATTAAGAGTGGCATATGAATTGAAAATTTGAGCATTATGTAACAATGCTCACTCAGTCCATATTGCTCATATTTATATCTTGTTGCCAGCACAGCTCCAGCATTGCTAGCGTAATTTATGAACTTCCCGAATATTCCATGTAGTTATTACGCTTAGTGCTTTGCTTAGTAAGTTTTATAGCATCCAAAGGAATCTGGAGATCATATTGACCATTGGAGGCAGCAACGACGCGATCCACACCAGAAGACCTACTAATGCATCACTGTCATTTGCAAACTCTGAATACCAGCTTCTAAAGAACTCCAGGAACTACTAACACATAAGAAACACATAAACTGGTAGCTGTTGAGGTATTCCTTAATGTAATTGATGTGGGATGCCATCTCCTGCTGTTTTAAATGTATTTAGTGAGTGTGGATGAGCTTTGCAACAGAATTTTGTTTTCATGGTGCGACTCCTTAGCATGAATGTTGTGTTTTTCACGATCCCCGCTTGGCATGAAAAAAATGCGCTTCTCTCTGCCCGCTGTTGATTGTAACCTGTATTGTTTTTTACTAAGGCTTCGCAACTCCTGTTTAAATCACTGATCTACCTATAGAAACTTGATATAAAGTGCATGTGAAAAGTGCAATCTGAAGACCCACCGTGTCCGGATCTCTAGGGTGCTCCACGAACGCCGAGAATTCCACGAGCCGCAGCTTATGTGTGGCGATGGCGCGGCCCTCCCAGGGCGGCGGGGGCGCCACGTCGGTGCCGCCGGGCACGCCGACGCTGCCGACGCCAGGCACACCTTTGTAGCCGGCACCAGGGAACGGTTTCACACTGAAATTTAACACCAAAAAGTATTAGATCATGTTACATAGATTGCTGTAAGACGTAAGTGTACATCATAAAATTTCGCTTAGGTATTCATTTCCGGACTTCGGACTACTATTTTGAGATTAAAAATATAAACAACATATTTTTTGTTAAATACAAAATAGATAAAAAATAATTAACGAAAAATGTATGAAACTGTAATTTATTAACATTAAATTCAGGAGTTGGTTGTTATTAACATTTCGTTAATAGTTGCTTCGCTGCCGAATCAAACGATATTAGAGTCTGTCTATCCTAAGTTTCCTAGATTTTGATAGCATAGATTGACAGTATTAAAAAAAACGTAAAAAATTCATAGAAGTTTGACGTTTAAAACAACACTTGAAAGTTTAACAGTTCATTTGTTTGGAAGAGATAATGTGGTTTGACTCTACTTAGGTTAACTTGAAGAGATTCCCTTAAAGGGATAAGTTCGCCTTTTTGTATCAAATTGCTTCTATACCTGTGTTTCTTATATACCATGTGTCAATGTACAATAAAGCTTATACATACATACTTATGAAATGGTTGTAGGAATTACGCACACAATTAAATTTGATAATATTTAAGTAGCAGGAATTTTAAATTTGAATACTTACTCTTGTGATGTCCCAGCTTGTAGGCCCGGTTGCCAAAATTGCTGTAAAATTAAACGAATCACTGTCATATATTTATCTTCATATTTCAGTTAAATAACACAAAAGCTTTCTACAATAATATAAGTACCTAATCTATTTCTGTTAGGTTTCGCAGAGCATGTTATTTTCTAGTAAAGCCCATTGTTACGTTTTCTAATGTGAGTATTTGGACTGATGGGTCCAAATTGGAATAATAGATATTTTTTATGAGTAGCCTTACCTACGTCAAAATAAACTAAAATTGGTCGTATCGGTCTTTCGGTCGTATAGACAAAACTATTTTTTTACGTAAAACGTTTTGCCATTTATTATTGAATATTATTTATTAATGTTAGTGGACACTTAACAGCCAAAATTATACACACTGCTAAGCAGTAGTTTTCATAGGGCCCGCGTCTATCTATATTAGTTTGCTGAACGGATCCCGGGCCTTTTTAGCAAGTCAAAAACGGCACTAACGTTAGGCAGGAGTGTCAAAATATGAAAGTACCTATACCGGTTGTCCGGTTATTAACGGACAAGCTTCAAACCACGAAGGCACCTTAGGCTGGTCCAAAAAATCGACTTTAAGGTTTAGTTAGTTAGTCCCCTAGTTTTCGAGGTAGGTATCAGGTTTTTGGTTTCTTATCTCTCTGTAATGATCGTGGAAGCCACAAATGAAAACATTTTTACGTCCTGTTTTTTGATAAACATGCTCTAATAGTGATACTAACTGGCCCATATCAAAGTGTTTTCGTAGTCACGGTGTTTTTTTTGTATTCAGCCTTAATTCAATATATTACATTTTATACTAACACTTTCTACAAGTTTAATATCCTTTGGTATTTTTTTTATGGAAGTCGCAGCGGCGACCTTCCTGAATAATAGCTTACTTAATGGTTATTAAGATATGGTACAATAAGTGCTATTTATTATTTCCCAAAAAAATATTTTACCTGTAATAATCATTACGAGTAAAAACTCGATTCCAGTGTAAGACTGTTTAGAGATAACGTTTATTTGAGATGCCACAATTGCTTCACTAGGTTATCCTTAAAATTGTAGCATTGTATTCTAAGTAAAAAAATCGGCTAAATGCGAGCCGGACTTTTACCATGAAATGGCAAAAAAACACGTTTTTTGTATGGGAGCAAAAAGTGCAAATATCTCAAATGCCAGGGGATTCTTACTAAACCTTAAAGTCAATTTTCTGGTTCAGCATAAGGTGCCCTCTTTGTGGGTTGAAGCTTATCCGTTAATTACCGGACACCTTGTATAATTAGTATAAATTTAACATAGTTTTTATGTAATTAAGGCGGTAAAAAGCATGATTGTTATATCTACTTCCAAAAAAGATATTATAATAAAATATAAAACTCGTGCACTTAGGATTAATATTCCGCATTGAAAAAGCAACATGATCAAGGGCCGATTGCACCAACACGTCGGTAATCAATAATCATATTTCATTAAAATTTTAATTTTTTTGTGGAAGTACAGTGCACTACATTACGATTAAATTCATTCATATATTTCGATGTGTAATTAATCATGCATAGATCCTGCTTGCCACTATAAAAATCAGTTCACCTATTATATTGCGCGTGGTGCAACCTGCCCTAAAACGCTTTAGTCTGCCGTTTAACACAGGCATGCCTTTTGCAAGCCCAGTACCGTATGGTGGTACGCTGGATGTGGCAGACCCGCCACTATCTGGGCGCTAGACAGGCTGCTCATTGACTGCATGGCCTTCTCTTTCATCATGCCACCGTCCTAGACGTCGATATACTTTATTAGAATCTTGAATCTCTGAGCAGTCAGCTTATTCATTTTCGATTTATAATCACAACTTACCACTTTAAGTTTAGCCTGTATTTCACGAAGTTTCCGCCTAGCTAGCACCTGTATATGTGACGATACTTGCTTTCTTGTGCGTGTTTTCCCTGTTCTTAATTTTATATATCGCGCTATCAGCTCATTACGTCCTGAAAAAAAAAACTAGATTTAGTTTTTTGCTTGCTTAAGAGATTCTATTAAGGTACCTAATTGACGAGTGTGTGTCTCAAATGGTTTTTGCTATCAAGTATCGTAACGATCAGTATTTTTCATATTTTAAATTTATATTATTAATAACTCCGTATCATAATCTGTGAAATATCTCGCATAACTGAACAGTTAAAACGCGTTCTGTACAATGCAATGCCGGCACAGCCTCGCAGTCCATCCGTTATGAAACAATTTTCAAAATGTTTTGAATAGCTATTTTCAATCATTGAAACTGCAGTCGGGCTGGAATGCAGGGAGGTTTGACTGAAAGCCAGCCCACGGAATTATTTTATTTTGATATCAATTTGTATTGCGGTAAGCTAACGTAATATGTCCCGATAAATGCGGTTTTTATATTAGATCCGGTTTTTATATTTATACGGATCCGGATCCGCATCCGAGCTATAAACTCCTAAATTAACCGATGTTAAGATGTTTACATCTACATTTTACAAACCAAACCATTTTATATCCCAAATATGACCACGTCACTAAAATGAGTCAGCAAACGAACACATTATTAATCTATATTGAAACACAATTGACACTACAATCTGACACGTAACCCCGGGTCACAGTTTTAATTTAGACAATAGTGTATTAATTCGTGGACAATGTAAAGGCAGACTCGGCCGGGCCAAAGTAAATTGAAATCTCATTGAATTCGGGGAATGCGATGGCGACGAGAGGCGGCTGGTGCGAATTTAATTAACCCCTTGCTGGCTCGTTGAGGCGAATACAACATGGAGTACATATGTATCTATGTATGTGAATTGGTGCAGTTTAGGTACCTGGGGTCAATTATGAAAACTATAATATCAGGCCAGTTTTATTTCGTTCAATAAATACTTGTTATAATTCATGATTATTAATTTATTATAAACGCGTATAAAGAAAATACTTTTTGCCAAACCAGTTAATTAAATTATTCTATCAGTTACACCTACCTATATCAATATTAACTAAGAATCAGTGTCAAAACTATATTCTAGCTAATACTTGCTTTCTAATTGTAGTTCACTTAATTTAACAGAAATTATATTTCAAATTTTCCCATTTATAGAATTAAACAAAGTTTTAGAATGTCTATTAAAGCAAACATTCTTGAAATTACTACGAAATTATGGCACCATCATAAAATGTTCACGGCGGGTGTTAAGCTAAAATTAGTATGCGGGGCTACTCTAACAAATTGCTATTAACACGAATTAGTAAGGAGAATAAACACGCCGTATGTTATACTTTGTAAGTGTTAACTTCCACTTTCTGAGATCCCTGCCCGCAAATCAGGCATTAAGAGTGCTTTCACCCGAAACATCATGTGCATCCCTCTATAAATACCCGAGTGCAGAAGGATCAACTCGAAACGTTTCTATTCCACAGTGAATAGAAAAAACAAGAGATCATTATTTATTAGTTCGTTAGTTGGCTAATTTGGTCCATTGCCAGCGCGACGCGGCCACGCTCTCGCGCACTTCGCGCGGATGAAATCGTGCGTGTGCGCTCTACCTATGAATATTAAGTGTTCTCTCTGAGAAAATACACTGTTTCCCAATAATAATCGTATCTTCTACCGGGTTTCTAATTGACTCATCTGTCATTTGTCGATTTGAGCTATTTTCTTTTTTTCTAATGCGTATGATTCGTGTAGTGTCGTTAATAAACTTTTATTTCATAGTCGTAATTTACTGTAGATATTTGAGATCCATCAGAAATACATTAAAGCTGTATTTGAAGCGTGGTTTGGCGACTGTTTACTACAAGAGATTTCCTCCAATAAATAAAACATTTGTTAATATTGAATTTGTACAGAACTACGGGCGACTAGGTAAAATTTCACGCTGACCCAAACAGAAGCTATGCGAGGCAAATCCTCGCGGGAAGGGTTGAGTTGCGATGGGTCTAAGGAGGATTTCTCAGGAGACAATCGGGAGTTATGCCCAAAGGCGGGCGGGGCGCTAAACAACGGGCGCGGGCGGCCCGCCCCTTCTTTATATTTTCTTACTGCGTTCGCCGCCTAGCGGCGCGGCCGGGCCCCTTACACGCTCGCTCGCTCACTAATTGCGCATTCTTCGCATAGTTTAGCCCTCCCGGCTAACCCCTCGCCCTCCGCCACCCGGACCACGTGAAACCGTGCGCCGACGAAACTTTCATACTCCCAGGATATTGAGCGGTTTTGAATGTCTTAACTCACGAACGTGCAAGCAGTGGTGCCCGAGTACTAGAGTAGTACGCAAATTGCTCCTAACTACGTAACGGATCTTCAGAGTTGCTTGATATACCCCAACATGAAGCGACTACAAAGTCACTGTTGGCGATGTGGAGAGGTATTTCCATCGTTGATTCATAAAGTTTTTTTTTTCAATTACTTCGCCGTAACCTAAACTTTCATTATAAATTGAAAGAGATGTCATAAACCCCCCCCCCAGCCCTGCTCACCGGGGACCTTGGTCACTTTTTCTTTAGTATATGACATCTCTTTCAATTTATAATTTATATATAGTAGTGTGACTACTTAAAAAAACACAAAAACATGAATCAAAACATTTATTACATTTAATAAATGATTTCATTCGTGCTTTAAAAAAATTGTTCTAAACTTTCATTTTCTAAAATAAACTTGTAGCGTTGTACATGCTTTACACACACAAAACATGTGTAAAAGCCTGCAGCAAATTCGCTTTTCGTATAAAACATATTCGTGAATAGGGATAAGATTTGCACATCGAAGATGAGAATACGGGCGAGGGTGTGGGTGCAGAAACAAGGGTGACGCACTTTTAGAGCTAGATTAAGCTCGAGCGGACACGTCCACGAGTAATGTGGTCATATATCGTCCGGACGACCCGCGTCCGCAATTATTATACAACACGGTCTTTCAAATTGCGAGGGACTACTCCAAATTACATTTATATAATTTCTTTTGTGATATGCGCAAACCCTTAAAGTTAATTACAAGTTTATTTAATTTAGTGACAATAACCATAATTAAACAACGACATTTTATTTAACAATGAAATACCTAATAGAAAATAATTATAGGGAATAAATAATAAATAACTTAAGCGCTTTCACTTCACAATATCAAAAGAGCAATAGCGAAAGCAAAACGCCCATAATAACGCCGTCCTGGAGTTTCGTGATAAACATTGCATTTCATTCCGTCTATTAAATCACTTAAGGTGGACACATCGTCTCTGTGGCAAATTTGTTTAGCAATTCCATTTGGCCCCGCGACGGCAGCAAGCGGGCAGTCCTTTAATTAAACCAGGACGTAATGTTGGCGCGAACTTAATGTGCGTCCGGCGGTGTAATGGCAGTGGCTGCCTTTAATTGTTATACGTCAATTGCGTTCTATAATGTTAGTGACACCGTGTTGTCAAAGAAATAGTAATCCAGGGATTCGATCCATTAATTTGACAGATGGGAACAACCATATCGTATACTGTACGTTTGACAAATAGGGAAATGATAAAGCCGCGGAATTCACATCCAAGTGTCAGTTTCGGTACGTCGAATCGTACTCCTGAATCAAGCGTTAGCCCAATTTTTTATAATTAATCTTAAATAAATAAATAATAAATGTTTGGTGACAATCTTACATAAATCGACCTAGGTCCACGGTAATCTTAATAAGCCTTGTGTTGTGGGTACTAGACGACGATATATATAATAGATAGATACATATAAATAATTAAATACATAGAAAACATCCATAACTCAGGAACAAATATATTCATGATGAACAAATAAATGCCTTGACCAGGAATCGAACCCAGGACCTCTTGCTTCGTAGACAGGGTCTCTACTGACGAGGCCAGGACTACTGAGGAGGCCGTTCAAATCTTAATAATTAATTTTAATTCATTTTTGATTCGCGTAATTAACTGAAATCTTATGTATATTCAAAGTAGACTGAGTTTAACATTTAATTTACTGAAGGGAGCAAAGGTTTTAAGTAGCGATCGTCACGTCTTGTTAACGAGCTTCCTAAGTTAACATTGTTACGTGAAAAAATTCACCCTAGTCTTGCAATTTGAGAGAGCATCTTTAAGATTGAATATTATGCCGATTTGTACAGTTACTGTAAATTTAATGGATTATTTCTTTATTTAAAATTGATATGCCGTGCTTACAGATGTAGGCGAATGCCTTAATAAATTATTTCATTACTTGAAAATGCCTTGTGGGGTTTATCAAAAACTTAATGGAAGTGATTTGACTCCGAAATTCAGCTTCCTCGAATGACATGGTCCAATCAAGAGATAATTATTGTCTGTGCACGTCTTTCCGCGGAATCTCATTGCGCAAACGCTTCGTCGGCTGACATCAATACCTTCGCTTTTGTCTCGTGCCATATCCATTGTTCACTTTGGGCGGTATGGCCTTGATATTGCATTATAATATTGCTATATTGGCTATGTAAAGCGTTTAATCCGTTACGACATCTGTATCACGAAAGCGGAGTGAGGAGAGATACACTTCATATTTTAGTTGCCGTAGATGACGCATATAACATATACGTATAGGATAGGTACATTAATGATTTTGCTAAACTCCTCTAGCATGTCCGGACTCACCGTACATCTTGCCCTCATCCGAAAGAATAATCTTGCGTCGTCCACATGGGGGGTATATGGCGAGTGCCTCTTGAAAACTTTGCTCGATGTCGGGGCTCCAAACACCCTCCGCATCAGCTGCCGACAAGTCCTGGGCAAAAAGCAGTATTTAGATACATTATTATGTTACTCATTCGTATGAAGTTCATTGGTGTGTAAATTGATGTAAACTATTTTAAACCTTCCTCAGAGCTCCTATCTTATAGACTCTACGCATACGAAAACGGCAAGTACTCATAAATTGAGGTTATTATTCGTGGAGTAGCATTAGTCATCGATTTCATCTATAACTTTTATCAGTTTGTCTAGGTTATTATAAAATTTAAAACTCAAGCCTCGAAAATCAAAGTAATTCCAAGCCGTTTCCGTATGCGTCGATGATTTCCGCGAATCGAAGCGATCCCATTATTCTCATTGTACGATACCGACGGTTGTGATTATGTGACATAATTTATATAACTGTAAGTACTAAGTACAGTGCGACAGCAAAATTAAGAAATTAAATAAAGTCGAAAACGAAAACCGCAGTGACAACACCAGTTCTCTTATTAAATATATGTAATTATTTTCGTGATCAAACATCTGCCCATGAGCAAACTTACCACTCGCACTTATGCGACAGAATGAGATAAACAATATACAATGTTACCTGCTAAAGCTCAGTGGTGCCCTCTGTAAATGTCTACCTTTTTCTGTCGCACTGTAAATAAGAGCATGAAATGCTGTGAAGGAGAGCTAATATAAAAATGGTTCATGTGTTGTCTTCTCGTGTTATCACGAAATCCGTTTTTATTACAAACCAGACGTATTACTACCACTGTATGTCTGTCGGTATTGCTTACAGATTCAGACACATGGCAAAGCAGAGTGCGTCATTGTAATTAATGGCTCGCTTCTATTCTCAAAAGAAAATAAAAATAACATGCTGCCTTCGACGCGGCCCAACCAACGAAAACATCGTGAATCACAGTTCCTTGAAACCACTCGAACGTTGTTTCTGGTTTGTTCTAAACGGCGTGTTAATATTTGCCTATATTTTTGCTTACAATTCTTTGTTACTGGGTTGGGGCTTCTTACTCAATTAACCATTTCTATTTAGGTATCATTACAAACCAATTGAAGGTTAGTTGGCGTTGGTACCAATTGATAATAAAGTCGACCTTAATGTTAAAAATAAGTGTTTTAAATATTTTATTCAATTTTATTGGGACAAGATAGCAGAGTATAGTAAATATATTATGATTGTCGCAGGTATAGCTGACATATAAACAAGCTCATACGTTTTCTAACGATATCTTCCAAGAGAAGCATTTTGTTTTGACAGTTGACAAGTTGATGCAGCGTGCTGGCTCGGTAATATCCTGAGCGTGACAGTAACAGTATCATGCACACAATTATAGTATAACTTTGTTGTCGCGACTGTCGCGAGTGTCGCGACACACTCATGCTAAGGGGGTTGGTGTACCTTCTCATCATCGCTCGCGTCGCCAACGTCGAGGTGCTTGGCATCGGCGCCGCCCGATCCGTTGGTGTCGGGCGCGCCGGCCGCCGTGCTCCACGGGGACGCAATGGTGCCGGCTGCGAGCGCGCCGCTCGCTGAAACAAGCACACGATAGTTTTAAATACACAGTTTTACACATATTTGGCATATAATCTTATGTATAGGCATAAATTAAAAAAGATGTATTAAAAAAATTAAAGTAAAATAAAAGCTTTACACTTATTTCACAGACTTATCACATTTAAAAGTTTTTTTATACTACGACGGTGACAAGCAAGCATACGGCCCGCCTGATGGTAAGCGGTCAGCGTAGCCTATGGACGCCTGCAACACCAAGGGTGTAACATATTAACATGCGCGTTGCCGACCCTTTAAAAAAAGGAGGATTCGCTGTGTTGACAGCTAAACGGGCCAAGGGCTTTGCTCCGTGGGTCCTAGCTGTCAACACAGCGAATCCTCTTGGAGCTCTGGCGACCTTAAAAAGCTTGGCGAAAAGTACCACAATAATTTTTCGATCGCTCTCAACAGTATTTGTCACGTGATCTAATGTAAGCCCTAGCACAGACTTACGTACTTTTGTGTTGTTGTTAAATATGTAAAAGAAAGATTGCATCCTTAAGGGTATGTTAACTATTCAATTAGTTATTGGGGCGATTTAATGTGTTCGTTTAGTAACAAAGGTATGTATCTTGCACAAATCAAATCAGTAATCACTCATCAAAATGTACGAGTAAATAGGCAGTATCACTTTATTAATAAAATTGCCAACCGATCTTACATAACAGTTGTCTGAGTTGACTCAAACCTATTGAAGTTTTTGTATAAAATGTTGCCTTTATATTTACTTATTTT
This sequence comes from Lathronympha strigana, assembly GCA_949128165.1. Lineage (NCBI taxonomy): Eukaryota > Metazoa > Arthropoda > Insecta > Lepidoptera > Tortricidae > Lathronympha > Lathronympha strigana. The sequence goes on from OX421905.1 coordinate 22,551,501, forward strand.
ATCTAATATTTCTCAGTTAGGTATCCATTCAGTATTCCGTATACGTCCATTTGGGCAATAGACATACCGTGATGCCTCATCGTAGGTACCTAACCTAAATCATTTAATCAGTCTATGTTTAGTTAAGGAAATTTCATTAAGTTAAGTTCAATTTTACTTATTTAAATACCTATAACAACCAAAATACATTGTAATTTAGTTGTCCTCCTAGGTTAAGCGAGCGAACGATATTTCAACTATGAATGGCCGACTTATAATGACGCGTTTGCGTCTCTAGAACTTCTTACGTCAGACGATTTGTTTGTTTATCGCTTCGGATGCTCACACTGTAAACTTCCATTTCGTTCCTATTGTGGCTTTGCGTTACTAACTAACTAACTAAACTACGTCAATTGATGACAAATAAATTATTTTACTTTTCTGTGTGCCCATTTTATAAGCATAATGTTAAATGAAAACTCGCAAGTGGCAACCAAAAGTGAAGTTGAGGTTAAATCGGAAAATATTTGTTACAATAAAATATATAAAAGTAAGTCGAAGCGTTCCAAACTCCGAAATATCTCAATACCGATGAAGCTTTGTTCCCTCAAGATCCAAGAGGCGAGCTCGTAGGCATTCCGAAAATTTTCATATTTACTGCTAGAAATATGCAGGTACGAAATATTTATAAATATAGTATAAGAATATCAAAATGGAGAATTTCGTTATGAACGAGAGTCGAGAGTAAAGTATGCGGCCGCCCGCCCTCCGCGCCACGATAAGGTGAAAATCTAAGAAAGACGCTAACACGCTTGGCGAAAGTGTTCACATTTTCCCCCTTAAATTTGTTACTGTTTTGGTACTAAGTATTATGCATCTAATCACCATACTAATTTAATATCATATCAGTAACTATTATAACAAGTTATCTCCAGGATTTTCCCACTTTACCAATTCGGGAGTGCAATAATTTTGATGTACCTAAACTGACACATGGATGTGAATTACCGTATATTTCACATTTTCCCATTTCGTTTTCTCTTGTAAACAAATGAGCTGCCAAATTTTAAAGCGTTATTTTAAACGTCTGACTTTTATGAAATTATGACGTTTAATTAACACTTTCACAGTATGTGCTATCAAAATCGAAGAAACTTAGCTATCTGACTCTAGGGGATATGATGTGGATATCTCTCAAATCTCAATCTCTCAATCTCAATCTCAAAATACAACCCCCTGACTAATTTCTGCAATTATATCTACTTACAAAAACTTACATACACGAGGAACTATTTTCGTTTCTACTTCATTTCTAACTTTAGCTACCCATTTACGTTGATTTACAAGTAATCTCATGTCACGTCAACAAACAGCAGCTGTTGACAAAACAAACCGTAAAATGCAGTGCCTCGTGCATTGTGCCGTTATGCATAAACGCATATGCATAATTTAATAAGGAGATTTGTGCGTAACGTGCCGTGCATAATTGACTTAATACACCTGACTGTTATTTTAGGATTCTACAACCTATACTTCGCGACCGCGCCGCGTCTGTATGTCTGGTATTTCGTTTTATTTAGTCAGTCTTCAATGAAGTATCGTAAACAGTACCCTAGAGCGGCTTCACAATGTAAAAATCTCGACTTGATTTGTATTGATATGATACGTCGAGGTAATTCAAGAAGCTTCAAGTCCCGAGACGCATTGTGAGCCATTTCAAGTTCAAGTTCGTATCATATCATCAACAAATCGGGTTACAATTTTAAAAGCTTGAATAGGCCCCATGTAGGCGCACGACTACGTCGGCCGCGTTTACTAATAAATATGTTTCTTTTGGTACAACTTATGTGCCTATAACAACTATATTTCGGTAAACGTGATAAATAAATCCTACAGTTATTACATGTTCCTGCAAAGTCTTCTTAGTTTTGATGAGCTATTTTAAAATTTATCTGGTTAAGGGTTTTCCAATACGCTGACGTAATCTTGCGGTTACGCTGTACAGTCACACAACGTACGCCTCAAAATAGTAGACGCTCTTATGGCTCTATAAGTACATATAAGACTGTGTAATATATTTTGCACGCTGCGTTCTGTAGGTTATTTTAGCGGCTGTTATACCTACTTAGTCACACAAATCACACAATTAAAATAAGCATTTGTGATATTGCGCAATCATCTAAATTTAAGTAATAACACTCAAATACAGTGTAAGCACATTATTTTGTTATACGGTTCAATATAAACATAAATCGAGTGACTAATTCAACTCCGCATTAAAGCAATCTCTCTGACGCGGTTGTCTAACAAAGAGCGCATCGTCGTGCAATAATTAAAATAATAAAGCATCGTTGGTGCCCTCGCTCGCATTGTGTTTATATGACAAGTGTCCGCAATAACTGGGACCCTCGTATCAACGCTGGGGTCCCGTTTATGATCTAACTATTCTGCATAGATAGGAGTAGGTAAGTACTTGGCCTTTTCCATTCATTCCCGGCTTCAACTACTTGCCGATGTAGTTTTAGGACTTTCACTCGTGAGAAGAATTTGCTGAATTTGTGAATGTTCGGTATAAATTCGGTACGATTCTGTTTTTGCGGAAGGATGGTGAGATGTTATAGAGAGATAAGGATTTAATAGCCTTTTTCAAATAAAACGGTTACGCTGAGAGATGTCATGTGTATACAACGTATAACCTATTTTATTTTTTAAGGTTATAAATTGTATAGAGATGACAGCTGTCAGCTGTCTGAAAAATATTATTGGTATTTGCGTCCTAGTAGTTTGTGACTCATGGTCATGAATTGTTTGATGTGGATTTTACCTGTGAACCATTCTCATTAAAGACATTTGAGTATAAAGAAATTAATTCCAATAGATTCCGGGGCCTGTTTATTGGTTTTTGCCCTGTAATGATTATAGTTAGCCCCCGGCTGCAGGACTCGCTGTAATCGCCACACTCTGTTAAATTAAGTATTTAATATCACTAAACATAATTTCGTACTGTTATATTTATTTTTACATTCGAACCTCCACTAGGTGATTTATTGTTTGACAAGATTGATTTATCTTATTGGGCTGTACCTACTGATAAAAATATAGGGTATATGTCACTCTTTTTCGATGTTCAGCGTTAACGTCTAGATTACTGAACGTATCACACTGAAATTTGAAAAGATAAGAAATACTACTTACCTAATCAAATTTCTGATAATGGGATACCCTTCCGAAGCCCTCAAGGCTCTTGTATTAATAGGCACCTAAACATATTGCATTACCTACCACAAGTTGTCCGAAAATAAAGATATTCTTTATTTTTATTAACGCTGTTTAAAGCACTTGTATACCTGTGAACCTCCACAAAACCACCGGCACCAAAAGAAGATAATGTATTAATAGTATTAATATAGTTACTTAAGCAAATACTTAGCCCAAAATAGACCCTGCATATGATTTAATGTCGTATGCCTATTTCATATTTGAGTAGGCAGTACAACAATACTGTTTATATTTATAAATAAATACATATGACTATTCCCAATGTCTAATTACTTACATTTTTCCTCATGGGATTTTCATACCTAAATTAACATTTCAAATATTTTCATACCTAAATTAACATTTCAAATATATTGTATACCTGTTCCCGGTGCTTGGATGGTCATAAGTCATAACTCATAACGTAGCGAGTTTCTAAAGTGAAATGGATAAATATATTTACTGTAATACTTAGTTGCCACAAACAAATGTACTATATTCCGCGTAAATTGCCAAAAAAACGAATATATGTCCTCTGTTTAAGTAGCACCAGGCGCAGTTGCACGCGATCTGAGAGTTCTAAAATAGGAATGCATTTAATATCAACAACGGAATAATTCCGGTAATTTAATGCTGTCGGCCCCTCCATATCGCGTGTCCCTTGTACAATCTATAAAAATAGCGTGTTTTCACGGGAACATGAATTTTTATGGGTTTACGATTAGAAACCTTCATGCAATTTACGAATCTGCATTTCAAATAATTTTGCTTGAAAAGTAAAGTTGAGTGAAAAGAGGTTATAGGCATAGCGGGATGATGGAAAAATAATTTTGGTTCCAGTTAATATTGGCACCCCTCCGACCTATGACGGGGTGGGCCGGGCCACCTGTGCGCTCACCACCGCACTCTGAACAACGGTCGAGGGTTGCGCGCCAAAGTATGTTAATTAATTTTTGGTTGACCGTCCAGTACTCGGCTTTGCTCAAATCGTCCGGCTCTGCAATATTTCTAACTTTGTTTTTCAACTCAAATTATGATTTTATATTTTTTTACGTTCGCTGAATACTTTCGCTTGACAAATATAACATTATGAGTGTTGTTCGATTTGACGAGGCGACGTAAATTCGGTCGCCCCTTTTCTATTAATTATTCAATAGACGCAACCCGCCATTCATGTGCCAGAAAATATGGCAAGGAGTTTTATTAATCCGCTGGCTGAATATTTATCGCCTTGGGAAATTAATAGTGGTATCGAAGATTTATAGGTATTGAAAGTATTGTTAACTGGAGCGATGGTACTGCGAACGATAATGCGAATGTTTATAAATGATCGAGTGGGAGGAGCAAGGGGGTTTAGTTTGTGCACTAAGCACGTGATGGGGCATATGTTTTGCCACGGTCGGCGGCACACGCCTGGATAACACTCGTAGTGAGGTCACGACTCAGCTGCGTCCCTTGATGCCTCCGATATAACCAGCAGCGTATAAGCCAGCACTCTTGTCTTGATATAAAGAAAGTATCAGTTATTGATTTAATCTTCGTTTTAATATGTATGTGCTCTTGAAAGCCGTATTTTATTAAAAAGCTCGACCATATAAAATTGCGTTTTCTATCACGTTAAAAGATAGCTGCCGAATCAAAGTTCTGTTCTCAGAGCAATTACACTTGATACTTATATTATAATCCCGGGTTCGAATCCTGGTCAGGGCATTTATTTGTGTGTTTATCACGAATATTTGTTCCTGAGTTATGGATGTTTTGCCAAGCCTTATTGAGCTTACCGTGGGACTATGTCGATTTGTGTAAGATTGTCCCATAATATTTATTTATTTATTATAAATTTTATATTCAGTACCCGAGCTTATCATTTAACCTACTCTCAAGAGCAATGAAAACGGTTTCAGAGAAAAATGTTTACCTCAAACACTAGATTTCTACTCTTAATTTTACTGTGTATTGTAACGAGTAATGATGGCAGTTTTTCTTTCTAAATTCGCAGAAACCACGGAAAGACAAACATAAGCACTTCACAGAGTCACGAAGATTTCTGCCAATTTCATTTATAACACCGATCGTAAAGTAAAGACGTATATGTGTATATTGTCACATAGTTCTCAACTCTACAACGCAATAATAGAGTGTAAAGGCATATCCTCTAGCTAAAGTTAGTGAATGAATCATCGCGGTCGCCTTGCCAGCTGTAAATTAAGAGTATTAAGACTCAGATTGCAATATTCGTAGAGAATGTGGCTCGCATAACAATATTAAGCGTGATCAAAATAAACTTTATCGTTGTGTAGTGCTTGATACTAGTGATAGACGGGGTATTGCGATTGATTCATTAGGCAGCGTAGTTGAGTTTAAATTACCTATACCGCACTGGAGTACGATATCATGAAACTAAAATGATTTCAACTACTTATTTAATACGAGAATATAGGATAGGTAGGAAAAAGGCAATAAAAATATATTCCTTTCATTAATTAAACTAGTCTTTGTCTGTCTCATCATGTCTTTAATTTGTACGTATTTAGTACTTAAACTTAAACTTGTATATATAAGGGTAGGGTAAGGATATAAATGAACGATTTAGCGACTCACCTAACTTTGGTATTTTTTTATGTAAGTATGTTATAACCAATTTTCACTTAGATTTTTTTATATATTATCCATACTTCCATACTAATATTATAATGGGAAATTGTGTGTGTCTGTTTGTTTGGCCGTCTTTCACGGCACGGAATTGACGTGATTTTTTAAGTGGAGATATTTGAAGGGATTGGAGAGTTACATAGGGTACTTTTTGTCTCATTCTAACGCGAGCGAAGCCGCGGGCAAAAGTACTGCATAGGTATAGTCTAGTTTAGATTAAGCTATTAAAAACCCTCTTTAAACCATCCAATATTTTTATAAAAGTGATTATGTGCCGAAATGGGCCAATTTCCCTAGAACATGAACAAAGTAGGTACCTACCCTAACTCTGTACATTTTTACCCAAAAGATGAAACGCGTTAATAAATTAGAAATATGACATTATTAATAGCGTGAAGGGTAACGGTATTAGTCTAGAAATGTTACCAAGCAAAAAGCACGGTGTAGAACTAAACGTTATTCCATTTTATACGAAATTATTTCCTTAACCTAAATAAGATTTCCATACCAACGCGGCGAGCTCTCACAACCGCATAGGTACCTACACGGATCTATTATATTAGAGTTTAAATGTCTAAGACGGGAAAGTGTTAAAGTTTGAGTGAAAAATACTCCTAAGCTTGTAAAGTACGTCAAGATTCAAACATTTTGTTTTTTAGGCACATCGTTCATCTATCACTATCGGTTGTTAATCTTTTGGTTCCTCTACCTTATTGACATTCTGAACATTAGGAACAAGTAAGAGCAGGAAAAGCTGTTGTGATATGACATAATTCCTAAACCCTCAATTTTCTAATATAACCAAAGTAACTTCACTTATAAATTGCAAAGCCAATTGTTTTTACCAATCGAGATTCAACTCGCCTTCTCAATAAGGGAGGTTGCCTACGGCGTTGGCGGGAGTGTTCCGGCGTATCCTTTAGTTGCGACTGAGTTATAGGGGCAATATTACTCAAATATAATATAGACATAGATAATATAGACGCCACGGTAACAAAGAGATACTTATGAAATTAAGGCGATAAATCAGCTGCGAGCCGGGCCATGAATGAGCCAGGAACAGTGTATGTAAATAATGTCGTGTGCCGACGCCCGCGCCTGTTTGAATATAAAGTAATATGTCACAGGACATTACTTGCCATTGAATGCGAATGTGTTAAATATGTAGCAAATTTTTGGGGCTTTTTTTCTATACATATTAAGAAGCTTATAAAGACCGTTTAGTGTTTTGGTTGAGATGACATATTACAACTTTTACTTTTCTTTCTTACATAGGATTATTACTATGTTATACTTTGCCATTTAATATAAGTAATTAAGACGAAATCTGTTATGACTATATTTGTTTGGGGTTGTGCACAAATCACGCGAGATTTTAAAGAAGGAAGATGGGAAAGGAGGTGGTCACAAAAAACTCATGAAAAATCACGTTGGTGGGTGAATTTTTTTATATTGACCAAAACCAAGAAAAGACGTCCGTAAAACCTATCCTTTTTTTTTAATTACCTTTATTTCAGAAACTAAGTAGGTACAAAACCGGCACATCCACGCCGTCCTGATTGACAGTCACCTATACCATCACTTCAAAATAACGAGTACCTATATTTTACGAAATATTGGAATCATTTTGGACCATACGAAATTTGTCTCTAATTGTTGTAGCAATTATTTATTAAACAAGATTTACGAATAAAACTATATTTACATATTTTAAAATTAGGTCGAGGGAAAACATACACGTGGGGTTACGTGGGGGCAGGATGATGGTGGCTAAGCCTCGAATCTCACCAATGTTCTGAATAAATCTCAGCTCTATAAAATACGAGGATGTAAATAATTTATTTCATAAAACGCGTTGCTAGATTGCACCTGTGGCGCAAAAGAAGGCGCCAGCGCGGAACTGTTGCGCTGGCCACCGCCGATGCAGTTGCATTGGAGGAGATAAGAAATGGCGGCAAATCAACTCCTATTTAATTCTCTGTGGATATAACAATACATTTAAATTTTTGCTGTGTGTTATCTGCCATCGATTATCATCTCAGTCACAGTCTTTGAGATTAACGTGACAGTGTTAATTCCACTATGGACGATGTTGGTCTGGAGATTTTCATACTTCATACTGTATTTACCACAAAACAAATCTATCTACCTTTTTGTATTCTAGAAAGGTTTTATTGGAAATAGACCTTGGAAGCTGGGATCAGATTATTTAAGATTCTAGTTTATTCGTATCCTGAAGCTAAGAGACTTTGATAACTAAACACCATAACAAATAATTTTATATGCCGTAAATATTGCAAACTACATTGCAAAAAGAACTGACGTAACTGACGCGATAGGCGAGCGGATATACTACGCTGACTATGTAGGTCCCATGTACCCATTCACGTCTCACTCTTAATCGATATAAACACTAAACAGGTAGCAGGTACATTTAATGAGGCTTATGCGCAAAATGATCCACAATGCCGCTGCATTTAAAAAAAATCTAGCTGGTATAATCTCCCGGAAGAAATTTCTGGTTGCTTATGACCTTATTCCTGAAAGACTACACGCAGTTAGAGCGCACTCAATCCATACATGTCTTTACCAAATCTAATTATTTAGGTACTTACACTTTGCAGTGCAAAGTGCAAAGTTTGCAACAACGGGCAATCAGCGTGCTGCGTAATCACATCTCTTTTATATCAGTTAAATAATGCTCTTACTCGGTCAGTACATTATCAATTGATGTTCGGCTACATATGGCTCTAAAAAGTTCTCACACAAAATTATATTAATATTCAATGGCCGCTTTGGCTGGACGTGAGCCGGCTCTTTCCTATTGTGGTTCAATACTCCACTAGTTCGTCAAAAACAATGAATTCACGACCAACTTCAAAGCCCAGTGCGTGTATAACGTTGCCATCGGAATACAGAATGATTCAAATCATATACTGATGATAGATATAAAAAATTACGTCTTGTATGTTTATTACTTACTCGTTATTAATAATGGGTGAAATTTAAATTGCATTTGAAAGTGGACTTGCACTATTTTTAACGAAAGCACAAAATACATAAATTTGAATCTACTTCTGCTACTAGGTAAAGGATAAATGAATGGATTAAAAAAAAATTTAAAATAAAATATGGTTTAATGCCATCATTTTATGGTCTTAATTTCAACAAACAATAAAATAAAAAATACTAAATAACATTAAAATACCAGAGAGCTTATGAAATTCAAACTGCTACCGAAGTCAGTTAACTACATGCATGAAGTAATAGATAATTTTATGAATTAAAACAATTTGCTTCTAACTAGTAGCCATAACATAACCCTGAGCGAGTATGCTGGTAACTTGGGCAATATAGGCAAGTATTGTGTTAGGGAAATCTCCAAGCTCCCAAGATCAAGGTGCACTGATAATTGAATCAATTCCAACTACACCGAAGCCGACCCCCGAGATGTAGCCGACAGAGGGATTAACTAAGTTTATGACTATGCTGTACGCTCTTAGCGTGCAACAAGTTTGTTGAGAACATCTTGAGTGCTTTGAAATCAGTTAAGCCATATAGAACAGTTTCAATAGTTTCATGTGCTTCGCTCAGCGAAGTCTTGCTGGGTTAATATAATGGTTGTTCAACAAACGTTTAGTTGAATAACGGCAGAAGGGTTGAACCCCTTCATTTAGGCCATCGATTTAGAAAATTAGAACTCTAGGAGACAGTGAAAATAAATATAATAAAACACTGTCTATAATTGTATAATAATTCAAGCTGGTCTGGCGCTGGATAAAACGGTCATGGACATTTCACCAAGATCATAAATTCAGAAGATTTATGTTTTATTGATTGAATCGGTTATATTGTGAGACTACGGTTTTAAAATGTAAAAAAACGGTCAAGCGTGCAGCGTGCGTATACACATAATTAATAGAGGATACCTTCATGCGATATCATAGTCTTTTGGATCGGTTACTTCCAATAATATTCACTCGACCAAAAATGAATGTATTGCAACCCTGCGATTCTAACTAAGACCTATCGAATGATGCGCCGTACGTTGGTCGGTATAAATTATAATTTTATGACATTTAGTCCCATCCATATTTTGTTTTAGAATTTACACTGCGAAACTATGTAGCGGTTTACAAAGTAAACCTACGTACATACAAAAGATTCATTTCCGACTAAAATGGCTGTGATATACGAACGGACGAAAGGTCCAGTTTTCTACTAAAATATCCTAAAAATCGTCTTGAGTGTGTGTGTCGTTACGATTTTGCGGATGACCATTTGAAACCTATCATTTATAAAACAAAGTTTTTGATTACCTAAATAAATGAACGAATTGTAACAGGTACTTATGTATACTTACACCTGTGCCACCGCGTCGTCATTTCCATCTAGTTAGGTAGATGACAAAGTACGACCGACTCAGATACTTGACATTAACATGAGCATTAGGAGTGTCCGATATAGTTGTCCATTGCCACATATAAAACTACTGATTATAAACCGGCCGAGATTCTCACAGTAATTACATCTCATGGTTGTAAATCAGTGCAATAATATTTCTCTTCGGTATCAAGTATAATTGGTTCGTAATGCGAGTAGCATCTATGCGGAAGAACGGGAGCAGCTCTTGTTACATTCTGTGTCTTATTCCAAGAACGCCATGGGAATGTATGCATGCTACTGTAAAACCTCCAACTGAGCTAATGATGTTTCCATAATGAATAGTACTTAAATAATTATTATCATTCTGTGTTTGTATGTAGTGGATTTTTGTTTATTATTATTTCAGTTTTTTGTGTTTAAATCTATTATTTTTTGTAATGGTATACAGTGATCGTAAATTCTGTAGTAAGTACTTAATTTAGGTGCAGCATAGTAGAAATAAAGGAATTTCTAAAATAAATCTAGGGATATGATCAAATAAGGTATCTACATATTACAGTTATTAACTCTAATTAGCTATCCCATCTACTGCAGGTATTACTACAGGTATTACAGGTACTATAACTATTTACTGTTTTTAACCTAAAATATGTGTAGATTATAAACATGTTTAACATTTTCTCCACAAACAAACGAGGCATAGGAGGTTAAGTGAAAAACTTGGAACAAAGGCTGGCGTGGTTGGTGAGCTATTTAGTATGCATTTGGAAAGGAGTCGAGGCGAGAGCAATAAGTTTGAGCCCGCGATTTGCATAGATTGCGGCGGCGGCGTCGGCGCGAGCGCGTTTGGTGATTTACTCGAGCGCGCGTGGGCGACGCCCGGTGCCCGGCGCGGCCGATAACACCTGCACCGCTATTAGGATGATACCTCAACAATCAACTACTACTTCACTGCTAATCAGTTTTTTTTTATACCGCTTTTAATTTATTTATGTTTAAGTATATCCAATTATGAGCTACAGCTTGGTAATTAATTGATATTGCCGTCTCACTAGGGCCTTCTGTTAGCCGAGTAAAGGAGGCTGCCTGCGGTTAAATTATACTCATTTACCGCAGCAACAACATCCATGGCATGCGCGAAATGTTGCCAGCGACGATTAGCAGAATTCCTACCTCGCAACATACGTACAAATGCTAAAAAACAAGGTTCTTGCGACACATGTCTATATTTATGAGTGGCTAGATGCGTGCGGCTCTGTTGATTTGCCATTTACGTTTCTTTTTCTCCGGTGACATGTATTACCGCTTAGTCACATAAAAAATAATATGCCTACTTTTAAGGAAGTCTCGTCATATCAATAAGTAAATACAACGCGGTATACTTTAAAAGAGTTTTAAAAACGACTTCGTAAGCAAAGTAACAATTTCAGTTGGAATCTAATGACTTCCACTACTTTGTCGCGCAATGGATTTGCTAATGGAATTGCTAGTGGTAGATAATTAGAAAATGAGTGGCTGTGGGACCGCCGCCCGCGGCACGATCCTCGCAGGGTTGTACCTTGCGACACAATCACCGGTAGCATCTACTATGCGGGTCATTATAAGGTGCAGCATTCATTCAAAATTGTTACCACTATAAACTATTTGCATAACAAGAGAGAGTTTATTAACGATACAATTTTACGCTGCACAAAAGGTTAACAAAATACCACACTAGCTGCTATATTAACTAAGTTGAGAAATCGGTCGCAACTAGCAACTATGTTATAAATTAATTGAGTAGGTAAACGAGCGTTTATTGGAACACAATGTGCACATAGTCAATCAATGGTAAGCACAGTCAGATGTAGAGTTACGTACGTCCAGAGAATTTACGAGTTAGTAAATATTTCTACAGAGGGGGTCAGAATATCTGACTCTGACTGCACATCAACTTGTCCAACGCTTTGCCTAGAAAAAACGCGATTTTACTTAGCCCAATTACTGAAATTTAAGTATTCAGCCATAAGCTGCTTTATGTCTATGAAATCTTTAATTTAATTCTTACAATATGACTTCTTTTATATTCAAATGTATTGTTATACTTTTTTTACTGATAGGAAATTCAACACATATGCAGAAATTCAATGAGTAAGGGACATTCGAAGCCGTGGGCACTTTCCTCTGATCGCGAAGTAAACAAGAATAAATTAGAATTAAAATCCTAACCGTGGAGTCATCGTAACAGTAAAGGCGTGGCACTGTGCCAGCAACGGTCACCATTACCACTTCCGACGATCTACAACCAATAATTAGTTGTTCAATATTCATTCCGGCTTTAATCAATGTCACTAGCGTATTTATAAATTTTATAACACATTATTTCGTAATATTGTCGGGTGTCAAGCAGGGACCGGAAAACCCCTCTTTAGGCTTAAGCCTATCGAGTTGGTTACCTAATCATATCTGTTACACAATGATACTGTAACAGCAACATTCAGTAACCGAATACAAACGGTAAGCGAAATGTTGCTGTAACAGTAACCATAACCCGGTTAACTGCAAAACCCAATCCCGATAGGGTTTTTGTTTGGGGTTTTCTTTAGGTTACTGTTAACCTTATTATAACAAACGAGTATACTCTTTATGTGTAAGTAAATTAGATTCAATATCTAATAACAGTAGAGGCTGGCATCGGCAAAGACAATTCCGTGTCAACAGTGAACGATAGAAATGTCGTAAAGGACATATAAAAACCTCGTACTTAGGACATTTGTATCTTGCACTGTTTTTTGGGTCCAACAGGTAGAATAACCCAGGTTTGTTTCATAGTTGTCACTTCAATCAATTTTGAACTATAAGCCGTTACACTAGAGTTGTATTAATAATAACAAGCGGTTTCTACGTCTTACACTTTCAAATTAAAGCGAAGACGGCAACGCGACGGCACGTGTTAATAATTTCTTATTATTCTTCAAATACACAACAACCCGTTAGATTGAACTAGCTTATTTCATCAAATAAAATGTCATACCTTACAACTTCAATTCACGTTATAATAAATAAAAATACTTCTATTAATTACGTGAATTTCTTAAGCTTTCGAAAATTAAAAGTGTAGTACTAAACAAAATTGCAATTAATGAAACTGACAACAACATTACGTTTGCTTGCATGTTGTGATTTAAAGTTATTGGTAGTGTTTATTTTGACGGATTTAACTTGTTCAACGAATTTAGTGAATATCTCTTACGAGTCTTACGACTAACGTCGGTAGGTGATATTTTGTTAAGTTATTTAATCAAAACATTCAAAACCATTGTAGTAGGAACGAATAGGAATAAATCGTCTAATACTGCACGTGCAATGATAATCAAACAACTTAGGTAGCCAAGTTTACAAGTCGGGCTCGCGTGTAATTTAGATCCGAGTATCCGTGGTACTCGTAGAAACAGATCTTAAATACACGCGGACCTAACCCATCCTTATCCGTTACCATAACGTTTTAGGGCATTTTCAAAAATAGGGTACCATTTTCATTTCTTTTTGAATATAGGAAGTTTTGGGTTTTTTGTAACCAGGATCACGAGTACTATTGGAAACAAGAAAAATAGTGTCCCGTTTTTTTTGTCAGCTTTGTAACGCATTTTTTTCATACATTTCGTATGGGCCGTTACAAACCTGACAAAAAATTTTTTTTATGGAAAATTGAGGACCCATTTTCATTAAAAGGGTGCACTTTTTTCTGAAAACGCCCTTTAACGCAATTCAGTTAAGGTTCAGGTTCAGGTAAGCGACCTGTGCTCAGTTGTATGGCAGCGACTCAGTTTAGGCCCTAAACTGAATCACGTTAAGACGTCATGGTAAGGCCCCTTGGCGTGTAAAGTAACAGTGCATGATAATTAAAATATAAAAAGTAGGGATACAAACAAAAAATTAGACATACTCGTAGTACATATTATGATCAATGTGAACAACAATCAAAATACAAAATATTCAGCAAAAACAATTCTACAACGATAGTAAAAAATAATATCGCACTTTTGTCTTAAATCTTCATAATAGGTAGGTCTTCCCATCACGGAACAATTGTGTTCCGGACCTTTGGGAGGCGTACGCGGAGCCGAAGCCAACACGCTGAGACCCTTTCGACAATTTAATGAAATGTAAGGGGTACACCGAGCGAATGATGCACCTGCCCGAGTTATGGGATGCACGCAGAGGCAGCACCGCCAGGGTGTATAGACTATTGAGATTTAATGGAAACTAAAATATACTGGTCTATTAGGTGAAGGTGGTTGACTAAATACTGTATTATAGAGAATAAAATCAGACGTCTGCCTAACAAAATGGTAATTAATTTACGGCAAACGGTGACTCGCCCACATAAGATGGGCCCCCACAAAAAGCGACATCTAAGAGAGCTCGAGAGCAACACCAGTATGAGGGCTGGGGGTAGAGAGGTGTCACTAAACTTTGAACATATAGCCAACTCGCCACTTAAGTTTCCACATCTAGTAGGTAGGTAATTATTAGGATTAGCTTTTGGAGCCGACGTGCTCATATTAACAAAGGCTCGTTTATAAAACAAAAAAATGGCCTTGCACGTGCAGACTACGGATAGGTATGAGTTGTTGGTAAGGGTATCGTTATAAAAATTATGGCAATTTAAAATGATAATATTGAAAGCAGCTCTAGAAATTCCTGCTTCAAAAACTTTACTTGCATTGTTTTTACTAATTACTCTCATGAGACAATGACATTTAAGTGCACAAAGATGAATACCGACCGAGTGCAGGCTTATTGTTATTGCCCTTATCGGTTCCACATAAACAATGAATCTCGGCAATGTCTAAGCCGCGATGCGTTATATTATCTTGGTCTGGTATTTTACATTAATATTCTTACAATTTACGTAATCCAGTCAAATTATTATTACACATATTTTGAGTTGATACTTTGTATCCCGATACCTATACCTACTAATTGGTGTCACGGTAAACACTTCCGCTTTTCTATGTTTTCTGTGTGTATGTACACGAATGCATAGAATGAGCAGAAATCTAGATCCTGGATGGCTTTATGGATCTAGGGTGCCATGAAACATTGCTATTAAAGTAATATAAATAGTTAAATACGGTATAAGAGGGCAAGCGTACTGTTGGCTAAAAAGCTATCTCAATGGGCAGCGACAATGTGTAGAAGTTACAAAAATAGTTAAAAACCTTAACAAAACGTATAATTCGCCGTTCATCATTAACACATGCGGCGTGCCATCGGGTAGTATACTAGGGCCGTATTTGTTTTTACTTTACATCACCGATTTACCTGGCGCCACACAAAATGACACTATACTATTTGCAGATGACACAACCATAGTAATTAAAGAAAATACAGATGGTTCTCTAAGAAATATTATTACATGTACCTACATTAACAAATTGGTTAGAAAATAATAATCTCAAAGTTAACTTAACCAAAACACAACTGGTTTAATTTCAAACTTATAATAGCAAATCAATTAGATTATCTGCCGATTTTAATGGCGTAAGTACAACTTAATGAAACGGAAAGTGCAGTTTTTCTAGGAATTAAGGATGATAAGTTTTGTAATTGGAAAGCCCATATTAATACCCTTTGTAATAAGCTACATCGATTTAATTATATTTTGTATCGTCTGCGAGCAACCGTCTCTGAGGCGGCAGCAACGGCAGCCTATAACGGTTATGTATCGTCGCAAATCTGTTACGGAATAATAATATGGGGCAACTCATCAGATGCTGATAAGGTTTTCTTAGCCCAAAGAAAGTGTTTACGAGTAAGATCTTTGTGTGGAGCATATTACCTAGATAGTTGCAAGCCATTATTTAAAAAAGTATACTACCCTTGCCATCCTTATATGTATTTGTTATGTGTATATTCGTAAAACATAATATAGAATTGTTTAAAATGAAAGGAAGGGAAAAACGATATAAATACGATCTAAATACCGACACATCAGACATTAAAACTATTTCAAAAAATACGTGTGGCACTCGGGGACTGCCGCGGTAAAGCTATTGCATATCATTTTGTATCAACTTATGCAATTATAATTATTTATTTATTTTGTTCATGCAGTATTTCTTTTTCTTTGATATTAATTCAAGTTACACTTTTTGAGCGTGGTGACCGATAAGAAAACAATTTTTTCTATTATTTAATAAATAAAAAGTTAATATTGTTTAAAATGTTTTTATTATTTTACAATACATGTGGGTTTTATTATCTTACAGTAGCTGTTGGTTATTCAGGAATATTTATCATTAAAACTATAGGTTTATGATAACTGAAATAAGAAACATAAGTTTGCGACTTAATATCCTCTAAATACCTAGAAAATACCGCGTCAATGGTGGTCCCATATTTTGTTGTAGACTCTTGTGGATCATTATTCATTTTCAAATTCAATGTTTTTGATAGAAAAGTTGTCAACATTATTTTACAATACATGTGGGTTTTATTATCTTACAGTAGCTGTTGGTTATTCAGGAATATTTATCATTGAAACTATAGGTTTATGATAACTGAAATAAGAAACATAAGTTTGCGACTAACATATTTGATTTTGGCGGGACTAAAATAATAGTGTTTATTTTGACGTTTGACATCGCCGTATCTCTGGTAATAAAAGCTACTGTCCTCAATATTTTGTATAGAATATGACACTTAGCGACATTCGTTTGGAGATATATCCTTTCCCCGATAAAGAACTTTGTAACAAAGTGAATAAAGTCGGTTTCGGTCCGTCGGAGTGGGGAGCGTCAGGTTTTTTTTCGTTACGGAATTTCTGGATTCGGTCCCCGCGCTCAAGGCCCGCGATAGAAGCTATGCAATAGCTTAAAAAAAATTGTAACTCTATGGCCATCAAATTATATTATAATTATTCTTCCTGTTACATATGAGAGTTTTTAAAGGAAATAAAATCAGTAGAAAACTCTTGTTCATTGTTAGATTTTGTATATAATTAGATATTGTTATTATAATTTTAGTATTATAAATTTACGAAAACGGGGCTTAATCGTGTATAAACTTTGAAAACAAACCTCCGACGTTTCAAGGGCGACATTGCCCCCGTGGTCCCGGAGAAAGACTGTAATTTTAGTAGTATTTCCGTGAATATACCTACTTAAAAAAGTTATACCCAGAGTATCTCGAGATGCGATATTGTAATGTAATAAAATAAATTATAGATGTTTAATTACTCATTTAGTGTCGGTACATTTTCACACATTACAGAAGCGTCTTGTAAATGTCGTTGTCACACACGATACCGGTTTTCTGCTCTGTTTGGAACATGCCATTAGGCCACGTGTAATTAAGACACGACTCGTGTACACGGAGCCACGTGTCAGCGTGTACTCTTGTAATCGGGAGCCCTAATCTCAAACTCGTACGATTATACAAATTTTGCTCATTACTACGATAATACGAGATACGAAAAAATAATATAATAATAAGTATCCAATATCAAAGTATGTCATAATCATTTGGAGCACCGCTTGCTGCACTTGCTTACAATTAACTCAAATACATACTTTTGTTTTGCCAATGGTAGCAAATAGCGGTCTCAAGTGAAAACACGTCAGACGTCAGAGTGCGTAGCCAAGATGCCAATCGCTCACGCTTAATAATGTATCGTAGCTACCTCTCTCTATCTCTCTTTCTTATTAGCGTGACAATGACAGTTGCATTTCATTAGCGAGTGAGCGTGAGCGGTTGGCATCTTGGCTACGCACCCAGGTAAGAAAAGAAAGTAATTGCCGGCAAAATCGTATTAAGATTGGTAATAAACTAGTGCTCCTGGTCGTGACCGTGTTTCGTGAACCCGTAGCCGAATCTCCGTTGCTGTATTACTCGGCAACGGAGCTCCGCTCCGTTTGCTCCGTGTGATTCGGCTACGTGTAATTAAGATACGTAGCTACGTGTACACGGAGATACGTATCTTATTTATACGTAGATCGGATCCAGTCGTGACCGTGACGTTAAGTGTAGATTTTATGCGTGTTATTAAACCCCCCGAATGTAATGCAAGGGGCGAGTTTTTAATTTCAGTTTCCATACTTTTGCATTTTAAATAAAAATTTAAGAGATCAAAAATAATTAGATGCAAATATTATGTTGGAGGCAAAAATAATAGGCTAGTACAAATTGTAAAAGATGTGTATTAAAAGAAGCCGAGCGGAGCCGAAGCCGAGATTCGCAGGAACGTAGCCGAATCCAGAAACGGATACGTATCTTTGACGTGACCGTGTAGTACGGGATCTTAGCACCGCCGGTGCTAAGGCTACGTAGCTACGGTTCCGCGTGTAACACGTATATCACAAGCCCTATAATAAACAAGACTTTTATTGTCGCATTATCACTCTTGACGCACATGTGAGAAATTAAGGAAAGATAAAAACTATTCACCGTTTTATAATGTAAACAGTTTAAAATCACGATTTCCACTTGAAACTTATCTGCTATGAATAGCATTGTAGTGTCTTTTGTTAAACCCAATCGCTAATTACCTGCAGAAAATGAAATGCAGTAATACAAAAACCTGTAATATAAATTACAAATTTACTGTCTTAAGAATAAGGGTCAAATTGGAATAGGACGCATTTCACATAAAACCTTTTAGAAATAAAATATGATCTGACCACCTGGGGACAATTGTATAATTTATTTTGTAACTTAAAATATTAGCGGAACTCTCTTTCTAATAAAAGGGATTGAAAAGAGACTTCCGCTAATATTACAAGCTATAACTGATTATGCAATAGGCCTCCGGTAGCGTGTTTTGCAAGTCTTAGTTAGAGGGTGGTATTTATTATATTATTTTTGCTCTAGTTGAGTAGTGTATGAACTAAGCATGGATTAAAAATTCAAGAATCCAAATGCATTAAAAATCCAAAAAGTAGGCCAGTTGTCGATTGTAAGAAATATCGGGAATAGAATACAGTGTAGCTAACGTTGCCGGTACTTGGAAGCGACTGAAGCTTGCACAATATCCTCAAATCGATAAGAAATCTGTCCCCACTTTTTTTAATATCTACCTACGTAAGTTGCAAAATTTAACATAAGCTACAATAATCAAATCAACTTTTAATTATGAAAAATAAACAGACACCTGGTTGACCACGCCTCGGTTCTTAATTTCAAAAGGTTATACGTTGAGTGCATGCTATGACAATTTAAACTTTATTGCCAAAGGAATACTGTTGTTATTAATAAAATATCTCTTGTTCTTTATGGTACTTATTTCGTGCAGGTAATTAGCTGTTGGTTTTACAAAGGATAACAATGTCGAGATTTTAAAAAGTTTTAACTTTACCGACAGTCGTCACAAGATGTACTCACAACAATAGCACTATTTGCTGAAGTTTATCGCTTCGTAATCTGAGACTAATAGTTATGTTTTGTTTTTAAATAATATCAGAATAATTGCGCTAAGTTACCCATGTATGATGATTATTTACGACTCTACCTATATTTGACTGATTAACTACAAGAAAAATAAATAAACTTGAGCATAGTAGAAACAAATGCTCACGCCGCTTTCATTTCTATGTATGATAATAAAAATGTTAGGCTAGCCTAAATATAGTAAGGAAATAAAGAAACGATGCCACACTAAGAGCAAAACAAACCTGGTTCCACAGCGAGCGACAACGTCCTAACTCCTAGCCATGGTCATTCAATATTAAGTCTAATTCCTGGGCGTATAAAGATTACTTTCGTTTGAACTGTTCAAAACAGAATAAAACACTAACAGAATTCATTGCGGTTAGTTACTGGTTAGAGGTTAATTGGGGTTAACTGGACCGATAAGGTTTCCGAATGATTAAGGTTTCCGTATCATGAGTTAACCGAATTGGAGGTGTTTTGAAAACAACCTTTAAAATAACCTTATGAAAAACCCGGGTTATGGTAACCGGTTCCGGTCCCTGGTGTCAAGTGTGTATGGTTCAAGTAATTAAAACGGTATAAGGATAAACGAACAGTAAATGAGCAGTAAAATAAAAATTCAAAAATTAAAAATAATAAAAAGTTTATTCATTTAAAAAATAATTGATTCCTTCAATTTTATTAAAACATACAGTGTATGACAACTACACATAACACAACATAGCAAGCCCAAAATAACTTACTACTTCTTTATTGTAGAGTGTTTAATATGCAGTAAAACATAAACATGTTAAAATAGAGACATTAAGCCGAAGCTAACTTGTTGAGTGTAAGTAGGCCGAATCGATCACGAGTCGAATGGAGTGCAGAGCTTTTGCTCCGTCGCCTCCTCGAAGGATTGTTCAAACTATTTGATTTTTGACCCACTCTGATCTGATGCGACATCGAACTATTAAAAAAAATAATTACTACTACTACAGAACTAGGGCTCTTTCAAAAATCATGTGATCATATTTGGCCAAATTGGTGATTTTTGGTACTTTATTGGCCTGATTTTGATCGTTCGTGATCTTTTCTCGACCCATAATGTATCACATCATTTTTGAACGGTATTTACTATTATTGTAGAATGCCCTTCAGGCAATAAGACTCTCTGGGCATTGTAGTCTACCCTTTGTTATTGTTTTAATATTTTTGTATGATCCATTTCAATTAATAAGTAGGTACTAATCGCAGTAATAGAAGACAATATTATTACTACTAGTAGTGACTATTAAAAAATAGAAATCGCTGTAGATATTTTAACATTCTATCGTTTCGAGAAAAGTCTTTGCGTTGTGTTGCGAGTCATTTCTGGATATTATACTTTTATTTTTAAATTTAAAAGGGAGTTGTCCCGGAAAGCATTTTCATATTTACACATAACAACCGTGTTTTAAGTGATTCTTCTCCATGTCTGCAAACTAAACATTTACTAATTTTCATACAAAGCCGTTTGAAAATTAAACTCATATTATCTTCGAAACAAAAAGCTACTCGAATATGGAAGAACTTAGCCGCTCATAAATAATCCTAAGTCATAATTATTGCGCGTGCTGTGGAACGGTCCGGCAGCGTAGGAGACATAAAGGACATGACGTAAGTACAAAGGGTGCTAGCGTTGGCTTGTCAAACGAGAAGTTTTTATCGGGTGGCCTGTCGGCGTGGAATAGGAATGAGTGTTGAATAATGCATGTGTGCCTGCCACGAAACGGCAGTGACCAATGTTTCACATGTGATGAAAACAAGAGCTCGTAAGTCTACGACATTGGAGTTGTATCGGTTTCTTATTAATTGTATTTGCGCCTTTTTGCTTTTGGTCACTCCGTTTACTATGGAACACTTTTATATGGGCCATGGAACATGGATAAATAAAAAGCTTCGTTATGCGTATTAAGAAAATTTTTAAGGACTATGATTATTATTTGTTCACCTAAATATGAATATTGCAGTATAATTTTATTAGTGTCGGGTTTGAATCATTTATGTGTGTATTCCTGAGTTATGGATGTTTTCGTCATATGTATATCGTCATCTAGTACCCACACCACAACCCAAGCCTTTTTAAGCTTACCGTGGGACTAGGTCGGTTAATGTGAGATAGTCTCATAAAATGAGCTATTATTATTATTTAATATTAGTAAAAGCATGTAAACGTGCGGAACCACTCAATCACGCGGCCGGGCCAGTTATACTTCCTGCGCTTTTAATCAGTTAATCATGAAACTATATCTAGGTACCGTTCATTTTAACATCTTTTATAATTAGGTTATGCATAAAACTGATTTCAATTTAACATGTAATGACTTATAGGATATATTTAACACTTTTAGTATAACTAAACCCTATTGAAACAGCTAAGTAAGTAAATAACTTTGGAAAATTACACAGTTTATGCACACTCCATACAACAGCCTATACTGAACCTAAACCAAATCACGTTAAGACGTCATGGTAAGGCCCCTGAACACTTTTGGGTAGCGAGCGAAATAGCGTTAAGGGAAGCGGAGCTCCACTGCAATACTTCAGTGTTCGTGCCCGGACTATTACCTTACCACCTGTAACTGATTAAAAACATATTTTGTAGATATTTCTCCCGATTTCAACTAAAATTTGTTAACTTCAAGGAAATAAGACCCCACTGATATCGATAAGTACGTGACCAGAGATTAACTAGTGCTTGCTCACGAAACCTAAATCAATGTGTGGTTTTTACCTCGTGCCTATTTCGTGGAAGCGTCCAGCATATTGCATAAGTTGCATAACGGAATATTGACCCCACTTTAGCATGCGATGGGCAAAGACCCGAGCTTTTACGTTACAGGTTAATGCATTAGTTAAATGCAATGCACACGCAAGTTACTGTCAATCGCAGCAATCCGAAATACTAATAAAGAATCAATTTTATTTATCAAGCCAGCAGTCGCTTGCATTAACATAATGATCAGAAAACGATTGTTTACTTCCGATTTGGCACAAAAAGTATCCGGTAAACAATCAAAAATTAATTCCACATAATTATATCAACAGATAATTTGTTGTTGTTAATTAATTACCCTACGGCCGTTATATTGTTTAAACAGTGCATTTACTCGAGCGAAGTGAATGGATTTTACAATGCCACGGTGAGAAAGCTCGATCGCTGCGCGCGCGCACAATGCGCGTTTGCGACATCGACGACGGCTCAATGTGTATCGATATCTTAAAGGTCAGAAAGCTGAATACCGACATTTAAAGCAGCTATGAACTTTAGGGATTCTAAGAGCTCTTCATAGAAATCTGTCGGATAAAGTTTCTCCACTACAAATATACAATTAACACTCCTGTAGCTACTATATTTATTGGAAATTGTTTATAAAGAGAAAATTAACCATGGCTAGCTATAAAGCTGTTGCTAAATATGAAATTGTAACCATATCTAACGCACGAGAGTCGAGAACCCACTGCTTTTGTTATAAGCCAGGAGTGCCACGGCTGGACACTAGATTTAATGAAGTGTTGGTAGTTAAATCGTACATGTTACGCTTGGGGTCATAATGTCATTTTATAAATGTGTCGATTAGTTGCCCTTAATTTTGGTTTTCCAATGAGAATGAAAAATAAGAAAAAAAAAAACTACGACGACTCAAGATTTTATTAAACTTCCTCATGCCGTGACAAAACAAAAAGTTACATCACTTTGTAGCCGACAATCTTCTCGAATGAATTAATAAAACACCTCTGCACACAGTGACACAGTTTAGTCAAAAGGACCCGTTTAAAAAGCTTTACGATTTAAGAGAGCCCTTAGTTGACGGCGAAAGGTAAATAACAGAATATATGATAACAACAAAGAACTTAATGAAGGACTGTGAGTCTACTGCAAATAAATGCTGTATAATTAACACCTATAACGTTTGCTACAACACTCGCTGTTGATAAAGCACATTGAAAGTTACAAATTACAAAACCGTGCCAATGAAAAAGAAAGTTAGAATAGATTCATTTAAAATTAGCTACAGGTGCAATGAATCATAGACTCCTTACGTGTTGTAGATTAAGAAAAAACGTCAATGTTATCTTTGTGTAGAGACGAGCGAATACAATAAGCTTCGGCCCACGCGCACGGTGAATCATGCGCATGCGCGCCGGGCTACAACGAGAACGGCAAAAACATTACCCACTTTTGGATAAGTTTCCTTTCTCTTTCTACTCCAATAATCCAGTTAAATTGTAATTTAAAAGGCCCCTAGTAAGAAAGTTATGGGGTAGTTGTGATTTCTTTCATTTCATGTGTAGTTTGGGGTGCTGAATCCGAATCTGAGGTTTGCATACTAAATTTCGAGACGCAACATTAAAAAAAAATAAAAAAAATAAAAAAAAATCGCCTTTTTCCCGGTTTTTTGCTTAAAACTCGAAAACTATTAACTTTTAGTAAATAGTCTGTTTACAGAAATTAAAGTACATAAAATTTTCTACAAATATCACTATTTAGTTTTTTTTTCGAATGAGCCGTTCGGTCTCAAGTGCGCGTTAAAAATTGGCAATTTTCAGCGGTTTCTGCAAAACTCACTTTAAACGTTCCAAAGCTATTTTTTTAAAATTAGATCGCAGTATGGAAAAATTATATGAGCCGTTGTCGTTTAAAAGGTCCCGGCTGAAGTTCTTCGGTGACGTTGGGTCCTGGTACATATTCTGCTTGACCTGTAAAAAAAGAAGTGGAGTCATTTCTCAAGGAGAAAGGTGAGATAGAACGGATGAGGATTACAAAATTGATTGTGAGACAACATACCTTAAACATACCATAAACATACCTTCCGCATCTTGCTGAGGTTTTCGATGGCATCAGGTCCGGGCTCAGGGTCTGAGTGCGCCATCGTCAGCGTCGGGGGTTCTAAAAGATAAAAGAGGCGGTGAGACACTGACTTGTGATCATATATCTAGGAGAGATGTATGATTACAAAATAACTTGTGAGAATCGACATACCTCTGTCTTCTGTCTCGTCTACGTATATCTCAGAGCTGTCTTCCGGGGGCGCAACGTTGTCACACTGAGTCACACAGTCCTTCGCACCATGTGCAGATTGGGGAACAATGGAGTCTCGCCTTCCTGCATCCACAATTTCATTGGCAGCCCTTTTAACATGAAATGTACCGGAGAATTGAGTTTGGTCACAGTGAACAGTGAATCAAGTGAGTGGGGGTGTAAAAAAAACTAGTAGTGATCTCGTGCCAGTGCCAACCACTTTGGACCCTGCGCTAAACTCAATTCTCCGGTACATTTTATGTAAATATAAAAAGGGCTGCCAACGAAATTGTGGATGCAGGAAGGACTGTGTGACAACGTTGCGCCCCCGGAAGACAGCTCAGAGATATACGTAGACGAGACAAAAGACAGAGGTATGTCGAATCTCACAAGTTATTTTGTAATCTTTCATCTCTCCTAGATATATGATCCACAAGTCAGTGTCTCACCGCCTCTTTTATCTTTTAGAACCCCCGACGCTGACGATGGCGCACTCAGACCCTGAGCCCGGACCTGATGCCATCGAAAACCTCAGCAAGATGCGGAAGGTATGTTTATGGTATGTTTAAGGTATGTTGTCTCACAATCAATTTTGTAATCCTCATCCGTTCTATCTCACCTTTCTCCTTGAGAAATGACTCCACTTCTTTTTTACAGGTCAAGCAGAATATGTACCAGGACCCAACGGCACCGAAGAACTTCAGCCGGGACCTTTTAAACGACAACGGCTCATATAATTTTTCCATACTGCGATCTAATTAAGTGAGTTTTGCAGAAACCGCTGAAAATTGCCAATTTTTAACGCGCACTTGAGACCGAACGGCTCATTCGAAAAAAAAACTAAATAGTGATATTTGTAGAAAATTTTATGTACTTTAATTTCTGTAAACAGACTATTTACTAAAAGTTAATAGTTTTCGAGTTTTAAGCAAAAAACCGGAAAAAAGGCGATTTTTTTCTTTTTTTTTAATTTTTTTTTAATGTTGCGTCTCGAAATTTAGTATGCAAACCTCAGATTCGGATTCAGCACCCCAAACTACATATGAAATGATAGAAATCAGAACTACCCCACAACTTTCCTAGCAAAAACACTATTTAACTGCATTACAAGTGCACCGCGTTCGGCGCCATGCGTTACTAGTGTTACAACTTGGAGAATAACAAATGAATCATCACCGCTCATGCCAAAGTCAATGTCATAACTCCACCGTCAATTTACTACTTGTTAAATAAGCTTGGGCAAATTTTTAATTATACAACAGTTGAGTAGAGACACGCATTCTAAAAAGATCAGCAATGGCAAGACCTAATAACGATCGTACTTGGAAACTCGGAATGTTTATATAGGAACAAGCCAAATGGCACATTAACGTTTAAAGCGCCGTAAATTTGTCTCTTAATCTCGATGGCACGATGACAAATAAAATGTCCTTTCACCTGGGAGATACATTTTTGGACACTTAAAATTTCATTTCTGAAGTTGAAATGTCGTTTCTCAGAAAGAAAGGTAAAGTGTACCTCAATTGGAAGAGCAATGAGCTGGTACCTCAGAGTCGCGGGTTCGCAGACGTTTGGGCTTAAACATAATAGTGAAATGTCTTTCGCTAAAAGAAAGCAGCTAAATGTGTTCAAACGTGGTCTTCATTGCCAATCATATTTTCAAATTAGCAAACCGAATCAGAAAATCGATTTATATCTTCAAAAAGCTTAGAAACTCTGCAGATGAATCTTTATTAAAAATGGTATACATTTCATTAAGCCAGTCGGTCATAAGTTACTGTATTCCAACATGGGGCAGTGCGGCTAAGACCACTATGATAGAACTCGAAAGAGCGCAACGATCTGTTCTTAAAGTAATGCATAAGAAACCTTTCCGATACCCAACCACTGCACTCTATGCCCAAGCTCAAGTTCTATCCGTCCGAAAATTATATTTACACAAAACTGCCTTAGGAACACACAAAGCCTCTAAACGATTGCCTAACTACAACATCTTACTTCAGAAACGCGTATTCAAATTGCCGATTCCTAGAGTTAATTCCACCTTTGGGAAACGTTTTGGGGATTATATCAGAAATACTACCTACAATACCATACTGAAACGCTGCCAACTGCAAGACTGCACAATCTTTGAAGCTAAAAAACTCTTGTACAAATTTTTGATTTCTCTTGACTATGCCGAGACAGAGAACATTTTCAACTAGAGGTTGAAATCTTTGTTTTTAATATATATTGTATTCGTATTTTTTAGTTTTAAGTTTGCTTTACCTAATTGTAGCTAATTCAAATGTCATTGGTTCACCGCGATACAGGCGAAGCCTAGTGCGGAGACCTTGTTAAATCCTGTAAAACATTTTTGCTAAATAAAGTTATTTGTATTTTGTATTGTATTTTGTAATTTCCTGGTCTCTAATTGGGTGGGTAATGATCTAATGATAGATTTTATTTCTTGGATTGTAATATGCTTATGCTTTGAGATGAAACCAAACGTGCGGACTTAATGCAACCAAACGAGTTTTAATAACAAACATTTCCAATATCGTATAATGATTGTACATATTAACTGTACACACATACAAATTTTATAAAAATCAAACCAGTTACTTATTAGTTTTGACATTAATTGTATTGTCGCTTAAACGTTCAGTCATTGCAGCCAAAGCGTGACAGAGTTGAACGGGTGACCATGAAGTGCGTTGAGCGGCGGGCGTGATACGTAGAAACGGTGACTCACAGAAGAGAGCCGAACATACACACGCCCGTGCAACAGAAAGGGACGCACTCGCCAGGAACCGGTTTAAGATTTCGAGTTTCGATCCGATATGCTCCTGTCTGTGCCAAGTCGACTTTGCTTGAGTGGAGCAGGCGCTCACGAATCTCGGGGAAGTTGTAGATCATTATTTTTTATTTTATTCCGCTGGACACTTTAATTAAGATTGATTTTTACGGTTTCAGCCGTTGAGGCTGCCGTCTTTTGTCGCGCTTCCACTAAATGGTCATTAACTTTTTAGTGAAGTACGAATTGGTTGTACCTACTTTTAGTTAGTTTACTAATCGTTTGGTAGTACAGATAGTATTATATTATTATCAGGTGGTTAAAACTTTACCACGGACCACTTTCTTTATCAAAGCATGGTCTGTGTCAGGGTGATGTCACCACTGCTTCGGTTCTCTTATCTCGACTCAGGTTGATAAAACACAGCTTAGCAAGGAATGTTTTACATTTGTTGTAAACACGACAAAATAAAAGGGCAAGCTCGATATTTTCAAGCTTTCATGCGATTTTTCGGTAAGTTATACCATATCTCATTTTGGTTGAAATAATTAAAAACAAAACAATTCCGGGCTATTACTCAAGACTCGAGAGTTTATAAAATAACTATTAACTAACTAACAATTGATACATTTGACCGATGAAGAACAACAAGCATCCGACGCTATCGCAGCCGTCGACACTTGTCGTTGTCGCCTTGTCGCGTGTTAATCGAATGGTCCGGAGCGCTGATCGCTGAAGAAAGTCTACACACGATAACAGGAATTTTCCGAGTCGGTGGAAACCATCGCGCCTCGGTAGTGAATCATTACGTGTTTTTATCTCGAGCGAGGAGAAAACTCACGTGTTTACATGACAACAATAAAGTACCTGCATCGCGAGCTAATAGGAGATTCCGTAACATATAAAATATGTTTTACACGCAATTAGATGAAATTGAATATTGCCGGACGGGTGATTAGCGGTGGATTGGGAGTAGATTTTCGTCTAGTTAGTAGGATAGCTGTTAAAGACAAGCGGCCGCAGGCGCAGTGTAACGGCGGAACAAGGTATATTTATCGTGAGCCAACAATCGTTAAGGCTACTGTTATTACGACAGTGCCGGGACCGGTTCCACCGCCTCCACTGCCGAAACGGCGCCTAACAGCCTTTATTCTCGGAGGGCTCATTTCAATCAAGCCGGCTCCAACTATGAATGGCTATCATATCAGGTTGCTTTCTCTCCTTATCGGTGTTTAGTAATTAATTTTGTTGATATCTTTCATCGCCGGGGTCTGATACCACAGTGTAAAACGATCGATAAACAAACATTCAAATGTAATAATAGCGCTGCCTGTGCGTAAGCTGATGAATTGTTTCTACCCTAATATGTAATTTGACTTCTTTAGTGGATTTTTTATATTAATACCAAAAAAAAAACTGTCCTTGCCCTCAGCCTACCAGACCGGCAGGCTCATGGCAGTACCGGTTATCTACATAAGTACAACATAAAATACATGCGAGAAGAATATATAGTAGGTCGGTATATATCTTTTTAAGACGGAAACAAGCTTTTTAGAATTAATAGGAAATCAATTTGTTCGAGGTTTTCCCAAAGGACTACATACTAGTACTTACAGTTTTCTTCAAAGTATTTAAAAAAGATCACTTACCTAAATATATATTTTTTTTAAATATTTATCTAGAAGTGTAACGTTGGCAACCTAAAAGTGGCTCAATCGTCATTAATGTCTAGCTAGAGCATAATAATTTAGCTAGGAATATGTGACGGGCCAGATAATCTATTTACGTAATCATACATACGAAATCGTGTATCAAAATTTATCTTTATTGTCTTGCCATGCCAAGAGATTTTTAACATCCTTATAATATGTTATATATTAGTTGTCACGAGTCCAAAAAAAACTGCATTGGTGTTCCACAGAATTATTCAGGTGCTGGTTAGTATAACTTATTAATGGTTCTGCTTTATATCGTTGAACAACAACATTTATTTATTCGAAAATTATTTATTCTTACACATAATACAAATATACATGAAATGGGTTGTCTAGCGGACACCAAACTTGCCAGAGCCTATATCTTGGGACCCTGGGGGCCTGGAGCGCGATAGGTATGTATGTACATTGATAAACAAATTGCACATGGACATTAAACAGTGAGATAACGTATAGGTACATACACGGTTTTTTAGTAATGTATTTTAAAGTATTTTTAGAATTGCTCTTTATATGCAGCTTGCTTCTTTATAACGATCCTGATTGATATGTCTAAATAAAGCTTTCAAAATCAAAATCATAAATTCATAATATTAATTTTGAATTGTTGTGGTACTTATCTGTAGTAAGGATGTATATTATCTGTAGTAAGTAAGAATAATATTAATATATTGAATATTTAAGTAGCACTTTATGCACATTGCACATTAAATGTCACAATGTCTATTATTAATTATACTTGTAATTTTGTGTTCCACGAATTGTCTTTAAACGTGTTTATTAGGTACACTTTGAAGTGACATTAACTTTAGTCAGGATGTCTACGAAACCCGTGTTCAATTGTTTCTGCTCTAGTTCAATCACATTAATTACCTCTTACGCATTCACGCGCATCTATCATACACCCATTGAATGAGTCAATACCTAATGCGACTGAATTAATGTGATTATCCAATAATTGGCACCGACGACCAAATCTGCCCACACATGCCTAAAGATACTCGAATTAGTGCCAATCGGTGTGTGATTGATAGCTGCTGAAGGGTTAAGGCGAGGGCTCTTCGTGGAAGGAGTGTTCTAATCAAGAACATTTTCTTCTTAGTGGTTTCCCGCCTTATGGTCCATTTTGGCAACCAATCCCAATATTTTGCGAATGTAGATGCTAGTTCTACAAAAGCGACTGCCGTCTGACCTTCCAACCCAGAGGGTAAAACTAGACCTTATTGGGGTTTCCTCGCGATGTTTCCCTTCACCGAAAAGCGATTGATAAATTATACCAATAGATATTTCGTACATTAGTTCCGAT
This sequence comes from Lathronympha strigana, assembly GCA_949128165.1. Classification (NCBI taxonomy): domain Eukaryota; kingdom Metazoa; phylum Arthropoda; class Insecta; order Lepidoptera; family Tortricidae; genus Lathronympha; species Lathronympha strigana. The sequence continues at coordinate 22,582,028 of OX421905.1, forward strand.
AAACTCATTGGTAGGAGCCGAGGTTCGAATGCAAATCAAAGTAAAACGCGAAGCTGCTTTCGGACCGCAACTTCCTGTGGAGCCCTGCGATTAGCCAAAAGCGTAGCCACTGGATGCACTGGAAATTATCGTGTTGCGTGCCCAAGATTGGTTTGCAACTATAAGAATTTAGAAGTGGGTAATTGCTGTCGAAATTCAGCGCTGGGGGATGCACACCTGCGGGCGCCGCTCATTCATGGGAGCGAGGTCGAGAACAAAACGCCGCGGATAATAACAGTTGGCTTTTCTTAGAAACAGTAGAGCGCGAAGGCTTTGGCGGAGGGAGTAGGCGTCTCGCTCGCACGCCGGGCGAGGGAGCGAGAGCGCGTGGGCGGGGCGAGCGGTGTTATGTCACGTTGGTGGAGGCGTCCGAAGTGCCCCGCTTGCATGCTGCGCTCGCTGCATCCTCTGTAGTACTTCCCGACTCTTCATTATTAACGCTTGCCTTTAGGCTTAAGGTCAGTTGCGGATAAACACACTGAGGAGGTTTACTTTGCGAGAAATGGTCCAATGCACTAGATTTTAGTGAAGAATGTTATATTTTTTGATATTGCTTTCGATTCTTAGCTCAGGTTATTTGTAGTATTGTGTTAATTGATGAGGATGACCTATGACTATGCGCTGACATTTCGTTTTTAGTGAATTAAATCTGGGAGCCATCAAGAACCATGTCGGAGTTAAAGATGTCATTATGTACCTAATACTTATGTTTTTTTAAGTACCTTTATCTGAGCTGTTTGAAATCTGCATGAGGTATCTAATAAATAAAAAAATGCATTTATTAGGTATTCGTAAACGTTACAGTTAATGATACGATCTTAAAATTCTAAGCATAAGACCCAAAGCGAAACACAAGTTCAAAAAACCGGTGTAACGATCGCCTTGTTTTTTTTTAATCCTTCCAATTGTGTAATGAAAAGAAGTTGTCTTAGCTTAGGGCCACTTGCACTAACCAGGGTTAGTCAACTAACTCCGGGTTGTTTAACTAACCCGGGTGATGCAAGTGTTTGCTTACAAAAACACTCATACATTCATAACATCTAGTACTTATCTAATACTAGTAATTAACAATGTAATAGATTCACAAACCTACACCAGAATTGATCTATTTATTAATAAGTACCGGGTGTGTTATGGAACATAAATAAGTTAGTAACTAGGCATCGTATTGCATACTAAATAAAGAAATGGCACGACTTAGCCGCACATGGCCACGGCGTCGATTTTATTACAGCCAATGGTGAGTCGACGTTTATAAATCATAATTTTATGGTTATTCCCAGCGATAGTAGACGATCGTACGACGTTGACGCCAATATAGCTCATGGCAGCTCGTGTATTAACTTTTTTATTAGTTTTGACTTTTTCGTCCACAAAAGCAGCAATAAGTAATAAAAATTATGACTTAATTGTTAAGTATGATGGCATAAGATGACAAGTTAAAACGTGATAAGTGGATATAACGAAATAACTAAAAAAAATTAAATTATATAAGTATTATGGGACAATCTTACACACAACGACCTAGCCCTACGGTAAGGGTAAGGCTAAGATCTAAGACGCATATAAATACTTAAATACATAGTAGAAGACATCCATAACTCAGGAACAAATATTTGTGATAAACATACAAATAAATGCCCTGACCAGGATTTGAACCCGGGACCTCCCTCTTCGTAGGCACGCAGGGTTGCTACAAACTAGGCTAGGAGGCCGTTATGGAGTTACTCCGTGAAAATGGCGCTTGGAACTGTGCCGGAATATCGGCAGCTCATCAAAACTAATACCCCGGTTAAAATAATAGTTAGGTATCATTTAAATGATCATGTTAGCTTAAAATTGTATATTATAATAAAACCATTTTAAAAGTAACTATTATATTTGCCTTTTAAACCAATTTACCTTTTAACTTTTGCCCCAGGGGGGTGAACGTTCTCCCGAATTGTTCAGGGAATGGGGAGCGCATTAGTGGTATCTAATTGGCCAATCAATTGGAACCGAGTTCACTACAAACTGAGTGAAGCCCATTAAGCCAAGTGCAAATGTACTGAATTGCCGCTATTTGTATTAGTCGGAAGGGTAAGTTCTAAGGGTTCTAAGGGCTGGTTATTTAAGGAATCAGATTTGTTAGGGTTAAAACAACAAACGTCGAAGTGTCACTTAGATTTAGCTTCACACTGAAAACTGCGCCTTTTAGTGTGTAACTGCGTTATAAAATAACCAACGAAAATACTTAAACACTTTTGGCTTTATTTTAAAACCTGTAAACTGACAACCTTCGAGTCAAACTACGTTATCTCTTCCAAGCAAATGAACTATCAAACTTTAAAGAGTTATTTTAAACGTCAAACTTCTATGAAATTATTACGTTTACTTAGTACTATCACAGTCTGGGCTATCAAAATCTAGATAACTTAGCATAGACGGACTGTATTTACCTTCAACTGAACTTCTAAGACGGCGTCTTGCTCGAATCTGGCGTAGGTACCTAACTTTATGAGTGACTTTGCAATGTTATCCTTAAAGAACATTTATCAAACATGAATTCTTGTTTTCCTCATTAGTTGGATACAAATAATTATACGGACACGTTTTCGGTAACTAAGTAGCTAGACGAATCGCGTCTATAATTCTTGTTGGCATTATCAGCAGCGTGACGTGTCGCAGCTTGACTAAGATTAACAATGATTTCGCGGAACCGGTGATTGATAAAACGGCCTTCTGATAAGGATTCAAGAAAATGAACAAAACAGTCAACTGCTGAAATGGGCAAATTATTCAAAATTATGTCTTGCATATCTACTGGATTTATTTTCTTAAAGTGCCACAAGAATATGCGGAAGTTGTGTTGTGTCCTTAATATAGGCATATTTTTATTTATTTATACACAATATAAAATCAAAATTGAGTTTAAAAAATGTTTTGTAGTTCATCTAGACTACTGTAAAGACAAGATCTTTAAATGATTGAAGCAAAAACTTAAAATTTCTACACCTAAACCGCCGGTTATCGTGTAAAATGTTGTGTATGATTATTTAGTGTCTTACCCAGATTAGCGTAGTATCCAGCAGGATGCATCATGATTGTACCCAATCACCGCAGATATGATTCCATTTGTCACTTACCTAAAACGAACAGAACACAATGTAGTACCACTGCAGGCAAACAGTAAACAAGACATAATAATTACACAAAACAACTTGTAGTGGCATTTGATAAGGCTGATTAATGAAATGAGTCGTAACAGTAGAATGCTACTGTGATATTATCGATACTAGTAGTTTTCGCCGTAAAAACAATCATTATCTGTAATAAGTACTGTTCCGACGTAATTCATTTTCCTAACTAGGTATCAACATCAGACCGCATTAGTAGAATTCACATTATGAGATATTGCGACTGCGTGAAATGGTAATCCGCATCCCACTGTTGCATTATTCGCCAACATTATCAGCACCGATGTGCATGGAATATTCGACATAGGGGCAAAATTCACGGTGCAAGGGTTGCATATTCGGCCGGAGGCATGCGGAGGCAAGCACACGTGGCTGCCACGGCTGCCTGCCGAGGAATCTGACCAAATGCCCATCGAAGCTCGATTGTTAGCTAAATAGCAATGCTTTATTTATGAGCCATACCATACCGTTTGTGGTGGGAATAACATCTCGCGTCAGCTATGGGGAAGGAATTTTTATTCATTCTAGAGAATACCGCGTGTAAGTTTTAGTAGAGTTTAGTTATTTAGAGGAAATGGGTTAAGACTGTCGCCGCAAATTCGCTTGCAACAAAGCTTATGTTGAGTTACAAAACGATTTACGCCATTCAAGAATAGATAATCCTCATAAATAGCAATTTGCGTCGTGACAAACGATCTGCGTTGCGCCGTCGCTTAGTTTGGAAATCTCGTATAATACCGCTATTGTTAATTATACAAGTCACCGCGTCGCTAAACATACGATTTATTGTCAGCAAACTGGAACGGTGATACATCTAGCTAGCGTGAGATTTGTACGGCAGCATGTCACCACGCAATGAATGGCTTAAAACATTGAAAAGTTAAGACTAACATTTATCTTTCTTGCATCAAAAATAATGATCTGTTCATTCAACAGATGTAGTTTCAAATTATTTGCCAATGTTTGTACTCTCATTCACTCAACCATCATACACAGTCCAAGAGCGGAGTTTTAGAACGGTTACCAAGCGTTTATTCGGTATTTTATTTACCGTCGCTTGTCAGGAAAGGCTGGTTTACGAGTCGAAAAATCGACATCTTAGCCTCTCAACAGCGGAGTAATGTCAGTCGGATCGCGATCGACCGAAAAGATAACACGAATCGGGCTTCAGATCTAGCTACGCGTTTTGGTCAAGAAACACTAGCGGCAGTGGCTTACCGCGTAAACTTCATGTTTAAATGGAGACTTATCGCCGTATCAAATCTAGACCGACGATTAAGAAACAATAGCATATTAATAAAACGTTCCTCTACTGGGGCGAAACAAAGTACTGTTTCTATTAGCTCACGTGTTGTCTGGTAAATGGTAGCGAGTACGTAATATTTCGGGTACAAATACAATATCTACACGTTTCACCTGTGATTTTTCAAGTTGTAAAGAGATGTAGAAGTTACATAAGAACAGTATATATCTCAGTAAGCACCGAGTCCCGGACAGGGGCAAATAAAACAATAGAACAATGAAATACGCTGGACTGAAGCGCGCCCGCTAATGAACTGCCACGCCGACACCAAACGCTCTTGGTATTAGACCGGCCATTAGTTAATGTACAAATTATGGAAAACTGCACTTGACATTGAAATTGCGCGTTTTCGTTAATAGTTCTGGCAACTCTCAAACCATGTTGTGTCATATGTGTCTTACATTTATTGTTTGTCTTGTGATTTTCTTGATTCTCAAACTATTCAAATCATTTTGTTTCTAAAAAGGTATCTTTTCGTATATTACAGTAAAGGATGGTTCACACTATGACTAAGAATTTCTATAGAAAGAATCACGTGATAGCTCGGAGCCCTCGGATGTCACGTGACGTTTTCTATAGAAACTGACAGATGGTCCCGTCCCGTTCTAGTGTGATTCACCCCTTATGAACAATTACTTACATTACTGAGGCATCATACCATTTGAGGTCAGGCATTTTAATAAATGTTTTCTTGGAAGCGCTTGTGATTTAAATCGGTAAACAAAGATTTCCGATTCAGATAATATGTAAGTACCAAAGTACCTTTTTACTTTGAGGTTAATAACTCTTATTAACAATTCTAATGACTCGTCCAGTTACGAGGCTCAAGAGCGTTCAGTCGTTGGTGCATCGGATGAAAAAGTATGGTTGGGTCCAGCGTGGTATGCGTGGAATGGGAGAGAGCATCCGGGCGGCTGCGATTGTTGCCAGTTATCACTGAATGTTTTCCACCGGGGCATTTTGTGCCGCCACAAAAAACCACATAAAGGGCGGGAGCGGCTCGTTTGAGACGCCGCCCCTGTGGGAAAATCGTCGCCAGAAAACTGCCACGCAAATAAATTATAAACTCTCGCACGTGGAACGCAGTCCGGCACACAACGATTTATTCCTATGAAACAAGTTCAAAACGAGCTTTTTTGACGCTTTAATGTGGAGTTGCGAGGCGGATTTTTAAATAGGATAACGATATATGAGTAACGATTTTTATGACTGTTACTTGAGAATAAACTACAAGTAAGATCGAATAAATGCGATCGCATTTGATATCAATGAAAAACTAACAATAACACCGAGCCGTGCCAACTTCAATATAAATACGTCGATGCAAGAAGGAGATCAAGAAGCGATTTGTACATGCAAATCGTCGGCACAACCGGCCTTTGTAAATGTCGCGCTATCTCACGGCGGCGAATCATTAGCGAAAACGGAGCCCGGAATAGAACTGACAGCGGGACGATTGCAGCCCGTGATGGATGACGGGGGTTATTACTGCGGCTAATACTCACTGAAAAACTAACCAACCACACCGTAACTGATTATCAATCTCTATTTCAAGACGACTCTACTTAATGAGTCTTTCTAGAAGAATTGCTGATACGTTAAACGAACTAGGTATTCTATATACTCAATGCAGCGTCAGTAAATCCCAAATCGGTAAATCTGAACGTGATCCAAACGCCACCATAATAACTCCTTTTCTGCACGTGCTTTACTCTAATGGAATTGGAGCAGAACCAACTTAATATGGCTTATTGGTTAGCTCCTAATCTGTATAAACGGCTGTGTTTCCCAATTAAGTAGTCACCGCACACCAGAATAATACCGTCATGAAAATTAACAGTTGAAAAAGTAAAGTAGCTTACACAGAACATCCTGTACTGGTCAGTAGGAGGAGACAGCGTGGAAAAAATATAAAATCGGACGTCGGGACTAGACATTACTGCGTAGCGGCGCGTCCATGTCGCTCGCATTGAAAACTTGCAGAAAATGCATCGACGATAAGAAAAAATTCAGTCCGCCGAGCGCATATAAGTACAGCATAGCGTTGGTTGCATTCCATGGGAATGCCTCGCATATCGAGACTTTAAACTAACCATTTACTGATTGCAGATACTCCATGGCCGACGAAGTAATCTGGTCAGATCGCTTCAGTCACATAGTTGGTGCGACGTACAATTTTTAACCTAAATAAGTAAGGATAATTCTTTTCATGGTGCGTTAATGAGGTTTCGAGGTAGCTTGCCGACTTGCCATGGTTATTTACAATTACAACACAGGTCTTGGTTTAACGCTTATGTTTGCTTTAGGTATAATTTACAGTAAATTAAATAAGATTGTTATTACGTTAGCTAAATGTCTGTCTATTTTATTGCTTAAGTATGGTGTTCGTTTGAAAGTTTGTTACGCCAAATAATCCATCTGCTTTGCATAGGTTTGTTATATAAAATATCCTTAATTGGCATCGTTGTTATTAGTAAGTAAATTAAAGTCATTTCGTAAGTTCCAAACGGGTTTTTATGTGAATAGGTAGAATTTATACGTGTTCTACGTATACGTAAGTCTATCATCAAATTCTACGACTACCACAAACGTGCACATACTTTAAAAAAAAATTTGTAGCTTAAGATATCGACTACGAAATTCGTCGGAGAAGTATAATCCATATAAATATTGGTAACTAGTTACAAATTAGATATGCGTTATTAATTATATTCAAATAAGACATAGTCATAATATCAGTCACTCCATTTTGTGTTATATCTAGATCCGTGCGCCTGAGTCAGCGAGCAACTCTATTCGAGTCCGTGTCCTATCATGATGTCTCCGTCAGCGAAATGTATCTGAACTTAACGGTAAGTCTCGTCGTGGAATAACAAAAAGCAGTCCTGTCGTATTGCCACTACTTTTATCCTTGTCTCGCGGAGGATTCCCGCGAGCGAACGAGCAGGACGCCCGTGGATTTTATAATGCGGCTTCTAATTTGAGTTGGTTTTAATTTATAGTGCGACAGCCGCGCGGGCTCGTCGCAACCAGGACGCCTCATCAATCTTTGGAGCTGAGAATGGAGAAGGCTAAAACATCGCGCCGTTTTGTAAGAGCATGTTTCATGAGCGAAGTTGCTCTTGCTCCTTTATTACTCGCTTCCCGTCTTAAGTCTTATAACGAAGTTGGGATAAGGAAGATAGATGTAACAAGTCTCATAATATTGTATGGAGGGAACGTTAATTCGCGTATTCGAATCTTGACGGTTAATAATAGGTAAGTTCTCATGAATCCGGATCGCGAAGTGGTAATGCCTAATTGTGTCATTCAGACGACGCGAGGTTTAATACATTTCCTGTAATAGTTTTGCTAGATTATTCGAAGTGAGTATTGACATTAGGAAACTTAACCCTGGAAAGATACGGTTCTGACAAACATTACATTATAATAGACTGATCTTCTCAAATTACGTTCGGATGGGATATTTATAAATAATATATGCAAAAATCCTACAAGTTTTTCTCCCGGAAATAGATGAATAGTAAAAAAAACCTGTTCAATGACTGGATCAACTTGCAAATAGATGAATATTTCGTAATTTTAAACGACTAAAAGCATATGTAGGTACATAGATAAAAATCTTATAAGAAAAACGTTTGTAACATGTGTACATTATTGTGACGATTAGCATGTAACGATATTTTGTTACCTACATAATATTAGACTAATAATATATCCATCGCGCTAAAAAAAATCAGCAATTATAAATTATTTCCAAAATAATCAATATTTCCATACAAGCTGTCTGACTTGCAAATAGATGAATATTTCGTGTAATAAGTCATAATAAAAGCAGCAATGAAGCGGCTGGGCATCGGACACGTATCCGCGGCATGTGAAAATCAATATACAGTCGACCCTTACATGCTGTGGGATTCAGATTGATGTATTAATAACCGACGGGACTCTCCTTAAGTGGCTAGACCACCTAAATAGAATGCGCCAACTTCAACACAAGCTGGGTATCTTTGCCTAAAAGACATTTAAAAAAAACATATTTATACGTAAGTAGTAGAATTCATAATTTTAGAGAAAAAAACCGGTTAATATAAAAATCCTATATAGTTTTTATAAAGCTCTATTTTTGGCGTGGACTTGCTTGCGGACGCGGTTCAGAAGTTAAAGGGGTTTTTTTTATTCCGGAGTGATTATTTCCAAAAGTATTCAATTTTTCAAAAATGTTTTAACAAACCCCTATCCTTTTTCAAATAGGTACCTATCCAACGATACCTCACACTTTAGGGTTGAAACGAAAAACAAATCACATCCAACTTTACGTACATAAGGGAGGAGGGACCACAAAAAAACGAATATTTAGGGTTCCGTAGCCAAAATGGCTAAAACGGAACCTTTATATTTTCGTCAAGTCCGTCTGTTCGTCCGTATGTCACAGTGGTTTTACTCTGTAACTAAACAGCATATGGTAATGATGTATAAACGGCTAGAGATGTATTTTGTGTGCCGCTACTTTGTTATGCCTATAAATTACGACAAAACATATTTTTAGGGGGGGGGGCGCCCATACAAACATGTAGGTAACTAAATGTAAAAAAATATTTTTTGCTAATATCTACTTGTGGCACATCATCGGATAGGCCTTCAGAAATAATAACTTAGGTACTTAAACAATGAATTTTGAGGTTTTTTAAACTATTTATTACAAAAGGACGTAAGTGCCTTGCTATTTTGAAGGCGTTTACACCTTTTTGCTCGCAATTTTTTTCCATCGTGTGATGGTACGGAACCCTCAATTATGCATGGATCCGACACGCATTTGGCTGCTTTTTTGTTTTACCACTTTGTGGGTATGATTAATATGTATATTCACACCAAAATACGACTTTCTATTACTAACACTCACTGAGCTAAGCCGCAGACGAACGGACGGACAGGCAGACATGGCGATACTATAAGGGTTCCTAGTTGACTACTACGGAACTTATAAAAACATAGCACATGTGTTTAACTTAGGAATTCTCAGCAAGTTATCAAACGTAGCAAACTCGCGGGACAAATCTTGACGACAAATTGATGAAACTTTATTATTATAATAAAAATAACCAAAAACTAATATATAGGCCTACAAAATCTACAAAAGACAGCGACAGGTTAGCCGTAATAATTGTTACATATTCTTAAAATACTCACGTTTGTTCCAATTATGAATGTAAATAATATGTATTTGTGCACATTGCATTAAAAGGTGTTTGGTTTGCGAAAATTATTATTTTCAATTTAAGATTGACGTATTTCTGATCGGTTGACCCCTTGGCGCTGCGTAGAGATGTAGCCTCGCTCTGCATCTTCTATCGCATGTATAACGGGGAGATCTCCGAGGAATTGTTCGGATTAATTCCTGCCGCTTCTTTCCGCTATCATTTTCCATTCTCATAATTAAGATGGTTGGCAGTTCTCAACTGTGCGTTTCTCCAGAAACTTTAAAGCCTCGCACAGGTAAACTGTGGCGTGACGCCTGCGATATTTCCGGACCGATACAACCTTCAAACCTTCAAGAAAAGAGCGTACCTTAAACGCCGGCAACGCACTTACAACACCTCTGGTGTTGCGAGTGTCCATGGACGACGATAATTTCTTACCATCAGGCGATTCGTCTGCTCGTTTGACGCTTAGGTAAAAAATGGCCGTTTTTGTTTTGGCTCTTATAACAAAAACAGTTACATTTCGGCCGTTGTTTTTGTAGAAAGTTAGAGTCAAACCACGTTACGTCTTCCGAGCAAATTAAGTATCAAACTTAAAAGTGTTTTATACGTCAAACTTCTGCGAAATTTTACTTAACACTTTCACAGTCAGCTATCAAAATCTAGGAATCTTAGCATAGATTTATTATATTTACGAATTAATACATATTAAGATTGCAAAATTAAACAAAGAAAATATAATAAACGAGGTGTAACAAATACACGGGATTATTTTTCAATACCTACATAGAAAATGTTCTAGTAAAGTACATAGATATATACTTATATGAGAAAACGATGGCGTAGCGCGCGATAAAATGCCCATCCAAATCAAGTCTGGGCTCACCGCTCCTTAAATTAAGCACCCGTGCCCCCTTTTTTTTATTTGCCGCTAAGTTCTCCTGGCGGAAGTTCCTTGGTAGACTCAAATCAATGTCACTGAAGCATAGACTGGGAGGATCTCTTTTTTACGCGAATTGTAGGCACCTATAACTATCACCCAAAAAAGTGTTTTTTTCTTTTACAGCTACAGAACTTACAGAAGTACAGGACCTACCCCACTCCGCTCTCTGCGAAAAAAGGCAGGCATATAGATTTTTTAAAATCTACTGTCAGTTTTGGTTTGTCAGACTATAGTTAGTTTCTCAGAATACGGAATACCTATTATATGGAGAAACAATTAAAAACGATAATTGGTAATCAGAATGCATCAAGGCCAGAGTAAAAGATCAAAAAATTATAATTATACAAACACTGAGGTAATGGTCATAGTTTACTTGATAGGTAGGTACGTATTCAATATTAGATAATAATTAATAACATAGCTGTCCCTATATTTCCCATGGATTCGGGCGAGACTCGAACTCGCGACTCTGGGATAAAAGCACACCGCTCTACCAACCGAGCTACCTAGAAGACGCACTCGGTCGCCGCGTGATTTATAGATGTGGCTATACAGCCAGGTGTTTTAGACAAAGCTTAGTCCATAATAGGTTAGCGATACATTTAATGAATATGTATACCTGTCCACGTGGTACCGTTATAGGCGAAACAGGTAGCATGTATTTTTACAATAAAATAAATAATTATTTACAATGAAAGGAATTGAATTGCACGCACGTGTCGAGTTAAGTCGAATCATTGGATCTGCTTCACGGTTTTGTAGTTAATTTACTTTGCCCAAGTAGCTGCGCATTACACGGCGCAATCCGCCGGAGCCGATTATCGGGGGCACCCTGCCCCTCCTTTCCCGTCCCTAGACTACCTAAGTTCCCTTTCGTCGATTAGACAGGCCGATGCGACTGATTGGCCCCGAATCGCGCCGTCTAATACTAGCTTTAATACGACCATACGACCAAATACGGTGGAAACCATTAATAGTAAACTAAAGGAGGCATCAAGAGGACAATATGTGCGTCATGGTCGCCATGTTGCGCATGCTTGATTGTCGGTGATTTAATGAATGTAGCTGATGGGGTTAGCCTACTGACCCTGGAATAAGCATTATTAAAATATGGAATTTGACAGCTAACTCCGGGGTAGTTGGTTCATTCTGGTTGGAGGCTCTCAAAAAAAGCTCTCTTTTTAAAATGCCAGCGCTTCATCGCACTGCTGAAAGATGTTCTTTGGGATTGCGTTAGCTAGTAAGTTAGTGGTGAAAACTTTCGGTGGTGACAATGAATTTGGTTTTGATACAGAACGAAAAATATAGGTCATGGAAGAAATAAATTCATTCGCAAAAAAAATCGCACTTGTTATAAAAATTAAGACGCTTGTTCTGTGGTACCCTGATATTACTATTAAGTAGGTACTTCGACAAATCAAAGGATTAGGCATACTACTCGCAATTTATGATGGATACCGGGTACGGGTATACGGCAACGGGTTACTTACTTATGTATATTTTATATTATTATGAGCAAATAATAAGTATATTACGACGGCAATTATGAACCTACCCTATTACCTACCTACTTATACGTATAACAACAATAAGTCAAATAACGTAATAATCGTTACTTCCAAAGACAAAAAATATGAATATTCCATTTTAATCTAGAATCTTTCCAATAACTATTAATTCATCTAATAAGGACTTAATTTAATTAAGATTTTCTTTACTTTGCTCATCGAATGCCGCGCTTTTCGCTATCATTATTTCGCTGAGAATTGCTAATGAAGGGCGACGAAAAACTTCTAATTGTCGGCTTCGACATCTGCCCAGCTACATCCGATGTTTCTGTTAAAACCTGGTGCAATTAACAAATTAACATTTTTTGTTCTCCGCTTTCTCTGTAAAATGGCTATATTTCGCGCAGTTACAAACGAATTTTAGGAGTTGTACCTTATATTTTTTTCAGTCACACACACGGCTGGAATACCGATATGCTCTCCATACAAAAGTACCGGTATTATTTCAGTTCTTTGTCGGTACGTTGTTTATTTATTATTTTATTTTTGATGGGGCTATCTAATATTACGAATATGTTACCTAAATACATGATGGAGTGCTATGCTACATAAAGAGCATAAAATAGTTCAAAATATTGAACAATTACGAGGTTTTAAAAAGTACCGGTTCTAAGCCCTGTGCATACAGTAGAGTTCCGGTTACATTCAGATAATAGCGACTGCATGAGGATTGTTATAGCATTGCTGCACACATGCATATAATTTACTTCATAAATTCACTGTTGCTGCTTGCTGCATTGCTGGTCGGAACGTTCAATTCCGTTACTCATTTTATGATGTAGATTGACAGTGACATGATTATGTCTCCGTCCGTCACCGCTGCTGCAATGCTGCACAACAATGTTTATGAACCGGAATTACATATGTTTCTAAACTGTTTTTCAATACGTTTCCTATTCTATGCATAATTTTGTGTTAACAATTCATGATTACCGAGAATGATTCGAGGAAATCTACTCTACCGCGCATATAAATAAGTTTTAATTTCAATTATTGCCATTATAAATTATTTTGCGCCTGGAAAGGCACCGGCTACTGGCGCAGTTAAAGTTGCATTTGTATCGTTTGATAACTTTATTGTATCGCAGTTGTAGGTGAGCCGAGTTGGAAACTACAGAACTATACAAACAGCGTTTAGGTACCGGGTACGGCGAGCGTGGGTGCTTTTACAAGCCGGCAGACAATCAAAGTGAGGACGAGCCCAATTGCGAAATAAAACGTACAAAATGTACAAATAACAAGTTTAATTAAATCGCCAAGACCGGGCCGTGGATCGAACAATTCCAACTATAACGATAGTTTAACAAGTGAAGTCAAAGTGAGCTTCATATCGGATGTTGCCTGCAACGCGCGAACCTACAGTTCAGTCAGCCGAGAAAATTATCCTAGGTGTATTCAGGATTGCGATATATTGCAAACTCCGAGCCAATTCGCATTTCACTTGGATAGAATAGCACGTGTGATATTTAGCTATTATTCCATAAGCAGCACCTAGTAAATATTGTGTATGAAAGTTTTTTGATGAAATTTACCGGTTTGCGATACGGATCTGGATCCGGATCCGACGGATCTTCTATATATTTCGGATCCGCATTGTAAACCCTAAGTAATTACATCCTATAGATTTTTTTACAGGTTTGCATTCATACCCGCGAAATGACTACAAAAAATTCATGCAACTTAATATTTACCTACTACATATATACGGTAGGTTCTTTTATTGTATCTGCTTTAGATTTAGTATAACCGGATGTAATGAAAATAAAACTTGATCAAGATTGAATAAATAATTACTGAGTAACAAAGATTTAAAAGGTTAGATATGCCCTCAAAGCGAAAAAGTGTAGCAACATATTGACCACGAGGACGCAAAGGTGCAGAGGCGAATAAACCGTGCCATTTCTTTCTGTTTGACGGTGATTGCCACGTACTCCACGTAGTTATCTAAAAAAGTGAACTCACTCATCAGAGTTGAAATTTTCAGCGCTTTCAAAGTATGGTAAGGATATGTAAGTAATTTTAGCCTGAGTGTTTATATTTCAAATGATTGTAATTTTATTTTTACAGTATCAATCGCCTTTGACTTGGCCGCGCAAAAATTGTTAAAAACTTAGACATTTTCAACAGTCGAAATAAATAATTAATTTTGAAACACTTTTCCCCTTTCCCAGCTTTAAATAAAGGCAAACATTTTGATTGCCTTGTAGAATATCGAATGGCGGTAGGCAATCAACTGAACACTGATTGAACTGCAAGCTTTTGTCGGCGGAGAGACACGCAGTCTCGTTGTGCATACACTTTCCGCCGAAAACTATGCTTCACTTTTTCGTACTGTGCTTCAAAATGCAAATTAAAAAATAATGTTTCATCTTTCGAGTGCACGTGCCTAGTGTGCCAACTTAATGCAAAGCACCCTAGTGAACTGTTCAATCAAAGTGCGACCACATTGAGAATTCAAACAAGGGGTTTGCGTCTCGTTTTGGTAAGGAAGTAAATACGCCATTAGACAGTAATGGTGCCACGAGTTGTGATGTTGGGACTATTGCTAATAACAATTGTAAAGCATGAATTAAATCATTTATTAATTATAATACATGTTTTGATTCCTGTTAATTTTTTTAAGTAGTCACACTACTATGTATATAAATTATAAATTGAAAGAGATGTCATATGGGCATATTTTTATTTTGTTGTCGTTTTTTTTTCTCGTCAGATTTGAATGAAATTTGGTGGGTAGGTAGAGTTCCTTATTCTACGCTAGATAGATACAAAATCTCAATGTGCGACAAAAAAAATGTATGAAATTTTCCACTGAGTTACGAAAATTCCATACGATTTCGTAACTCAGTGGAAAAAAATGTGGGACATACTTTGAAATTGGGTCTATCTTGAAGAGAATAAGGAATTCTACCTACCCACCAAATTTCATTCAAATCTGACGCGAAAAAAAAAACGACAACAAAATAAAAATATGCCCATATACAAGGCCCCCGGTGAGCAGGGCTGGAATCGAACCAGTGACCTCTTGCTTCCGGGGCAGACGCCCTAAAAACTGGGCTACCCGATTCCTAAGTATATGCATAGCAATCCATTCTTATTTTTAAACGTGCGTTCCGCCAATCCCACAGCTCAGACTTATGTCTAGTGCTGCCTTCTAGATAATCTTAAACTATTGTCAATACTTAGTAGTGCAAGTGAAACACAGGTTTTTGAAACTGAGAAGAAAACGAGTGTATTCTTTTGTGTTCCCTCCCTTACTCAACACGGACAGATATCGCGTGGCCAATTTTTATTAAGTAATTAATTAATAAAAATAAACATCTTGGAATATTGAAACACTATTTTCATTTTAAATATATGTACGTACTACAAAAGCCAGTATAGGAGCTTCTAGGTCTGTTTTGTTTCATTGGAGTTTGTTTCGTCCCAGACGACACGGTTTCACAACACCGTTATCCACGTTTGTCACTTCGCGTGAAAGAAAAATTAAGATAAATAAGAGGCGGAGAGGGTCCTTTCTCATTCATCCCTTCGTGACATTAGAAGGTCGGATCCCACGTACGTGTAAAATTAAATTTAAGCTTTACAGTAATGAAATCATGGTTCATTTCGCCGAGACAATATCGACGGTTCCAACCAGAGGTAATCCACAAATAGGTATCCGAGAATAGAGCGAGGCTACTGGACAGACAGCGAAAACATCTCCAGAGCTGCAATTTCTTCACGGTGACTTAATTTTCTTTTATGTTTTTTTATATAAGTAATATTAATAATTAAGAAGCATTCATTGATTACAAAGGGCGCATTGGGGTGAGATGAAAACCTTGTACGGAGTAAGGAAAAACTATGCAGATAATGCTGTCGGTAGTTTTTGACTTGTGGGTCTT
Source organism: Lathronympha strigana (assembly GCA_949128165.1). Taxonomy (NCBI): domain Eukaryota; kingdom Metazoa; phylum Arthropoda; class Insecta; order Lepidoptera; family Tortricidae; genus Lathronympha; species Lathronympha strigana. The sequence goes on from OX421905.1 coordinate 22,598,145, forward strand.
ATGCCCAGTTAAAAAAAGCATCTTACGATTATATATATTGTGATAAAATAAGTGAGAATAATACATTTCGATGCTAGTGCGGAAAGTATGCAATACGAGCCGTAGGCGAATGGCAATAGGTAGGTACTCGGGACGGGTGAAAATGACGTAAGTATCCACACGTGTATCGAACGGTGTTTTTCAATACACATGCAAAAAAATTACAGTACAAGTATGTATAAGAACGAATTTAAGATATTTTTTGACACATGCGATTTGCAATACCAAGTGTGCAATTAATTATTTTGTTAATGAGAAATAATGATGGTTAGATTGAAAATGAGACAGTAAAGAAGATAAACATTTTGAAGATGTTCCTAAATGTTCAACTGTATTACAATAGAAATAATCTGTCTCATTTTCAATCTAACCATCATTATTTCTCATTAACAAAATAATTAATTTGTACACTTGGTATTGCAAATCGCATGTGTCAAATCGTATCGTCAACGTCATGTCATGTCTATAGAGCCTTCGAACATGTTTGCCTGATTGAAAAACGCCTCTACTTTGACAGGAGTTTCGTAGGCTCTTCCGTAGGTATTATACACACAGATATAAGAGCTGTTTTGAACGTTTAATATTTGAAATAGGTATAAATATTTTTAACAATTTTGCGTTAATAGTAGGTTATTTTTATTGAAAAAAATTGGAAAAGTAAAAAGCACTAGTTCGCAAAAACGAACTTTGCGCTAGCAAAACAGCCAACAAGTGACACTTTTTTAGTAAAACTGGGTAATGTCTTCTGAAGTAAACTTACATCTTTCTTAGGCAAAGGTAAACCAATGGACTCAATCTATCCGAGAGTTGGTTTAAATGTTAATCAGCGTCACCAGTTTTTTATTTTTATTTTTGTCTCGAGTTTCGGTGCTGACAAACGTTTTATTCTTGTTTTTTTCCCCGCCAGCTGAAAGCGGGCTTTCAAAGTTTAATTGTAAGCATATCAGATCTATGATGTGTCTAAAATGTGCAAGATTCTTTCTCTTAAAAAAATATTTTGCAAAATTGCTTGTAAGTGATTTGGCAACCGTAATCTACGATATATAAAAATGTGGCGAATCTATTTTTAAATTCTTCTAAGTATGGGGTTTCTTAATATGTCTGAGACTTTCTATGAGGAACCTAGTGCAGAAAAAAATCAAGCATCAACATTTAGTACATATATTAGTAATTTTGACTCTGCGTTGATTAACTATTATAAGCTGGTTACGATCTCAAGATCTCTCAAGAGAAAAAGGAGATTTCAAACCGCTGCAAACTAATTAAATTTATTTTTTTATTTAAGACTTTTAATGTAATGTTAGGTACCGTAGTTAATCTGTTAAATATCAAAGGCATCCCACAAAGTAACGCTCCGATTCGTGGTCGGGAAGGTAGTCCGGGGGATTAGTGGGAGTGAACCTCCGCAGGTCAATAAGAGCAGGTAGCGTAACCGCGCGCACGGTGGTCGACATTCAATACGCTCGTTAGGCCCTGCTGACGATTACCCATTATAATTCTATCAAAATAAGATTGTATAACTAATTATCACTGCCATTAGTAGTACTAGTATCTCGATACTGTTCGTAATGAAAAACTAGTTTTATACGCAACACACATCTGTGTGTGACGTTTTGATTGCAGAGTGTGATGAGTGATGACAAGGACTGGATATTTATTCGCTAAGGTGATTGAGAGATTTGTGTGCTTACCACGGGTTTGAAATCTACTGTAGAAATCTATAGCTGCTAGCGTATACGTAGTGAAAGCGGGATACAACTGTAACGTTTCGAAATCTATCCTTCGAATTCTATAGCAACTCAGAGAGACGGGTGAAAAGACAGTAGTGTCTGTAGATCTTTTACCATAATCAGCAGAAGATAGGTATCTAGATGAGTCAACGCTGATCAATTAAACAAATCATGAATAATCACTTGCCTTAATACAAAAAGGTTGCATTATTGTCAGTAATATCAATGGAAATTTCTTTGAACGTCTTATTGTGAAAGATGATCTGGAGTGAATAGCGTCGCACGTTTATTATAGAATGGTTCTTGCTGAGCTCGGTTACACGAGACGGCCGAGTAAGCGAATGGGCAGAGTTCTACGATTACAGCATCCGGAGTGCATCAACAGTTCGTCAATAAACCACTCCACTGCGAATTATCTAAATGAGATAATTTAATGCAACTCTCACCGGTTTCATTATATATTAGCACCTAAGATTAAGGTTACAATACTAATTGTTATTTTGTTGACTTGGATAAACGTCAAAAAAGATTTAATTAAAACAACAGCGATCTTTTAACTCAAGCACATAAAGAGGAACGAGCATCTAAAAACAGTCTGTTTTTTGAGAGCTAAAGGAGTGTAAGTAATAGAAGAGTTTAATTAAGGAACAAAGCCATCAGTGAAGTGGCAAATGGTGTTAAATTCAATTTCCCTAAGACAGAATACGTGATAAATCGTTCCGAATCGGCCATTAGGTGCGACGCTGCGTGAGGGCCTGAAGTGTCAGCAGTTTACACGTCTTATTGCTTGTCGCGTCGCCGGCGTCTCCGCAATAAAAACATCAACCGTATTGACCAAAATAACTCTTGGCACCTATACGAGACTCCGACTGATACTGTAATTGAAGCTTCGCGACTGAAGAACTGAGCGCATCGGAACTAAACTCAATTTTAACTTTGATTTGGCAGATTTCGCTTCTTGAAAATAAAGAAACCTCTATTCCTTTCTATCAGGGTGACTATGATAGTTTAAAGGTTGGGAATGTTTTAAGGACACCATCATTTAATAGTTCTACTCTTGGCACCCATGCGAGACAGATATCGTCATTGAAGCTTCTCGACTGAAGAACTGTGTGCATCGGAACTAAACTCAATTTTGGCAAAGGATATTGCCGTGATTTGGTACCATGTATGTCAATAGCGTCAATTGCCGCAAACTGGTTTATTAAATTTGTTATACTTTTAAATCCAATACGATTTTTTATAATGAAGACCCTACGTGGGAAATGTAAGATCAATTTATTACTTTTGATATTTTACTTAAATAATTGACAATTATCCCCTTCCTCACAAATACAAATGTAAGTAAGCCAATACGTATCTTCCTCGCTAATATAATGAAGTTTACATTGGTCTAAAAAGCATTTTATTAGTTTTCTAACTAATACCTAAAACGGGATTTAAGTAGTTAAAATAGTTTTTTAATGCCAAACCACATGCGTGAAAAGTTAGTGTAATGAAACCTTTAGAAGGTCATCCATGATAAAACTGACAATTCACTTGAGACACTGCATACGATTATAGTGCTTCTTACAATAGCAGACGTCTTTGAATAGTACAAAGGTTTTGGTCAATTTAGCTACTTGTTTCATAAATTCCTAATAATTTGTCTTGAATACGTCAAATATGATCAAAGTCTATTTTTTTTCACGCTATTAAACTGGTAATTCATTGACTAATTAATTTATTATTAAGTTACAAAGGTGGAAACAATATTATGAGTGTAACCTAGTATAAGTCTTATTAAGTACAGTCACCTGCAATAGTATATGACGGTGTGAAGGCCGCAAAAATATGTGACACGCTCTTATGGTGGTACAAACAAGACTGTGTCACATATTTTTGCGGCCTTCACAGCGTCATATACTATTGCAGGTGACTGTACATACGTAATTTATTACTGTACATTTTAATTAAAAATATATATATACCTACGGTATCGAACACGAGCATCCGTGTACTCTAATTGTTTTTGGATCAAATTACTTAAAATCGAAACAAAAAAAATCACGATTTCAATCTCAATTTTCTACGTATTCGGCGGACAATTTTCACAATATTTAGTGATCGCATGATGTGCAGTTGATGGCCATTGATCCGCAAAATATTTCATCAGTGGATTCAGTGGACAAGAGTGAAGGAGTGGTTTTCGTTAGGGTACGGGCCTCCATACATGAGACGGCAATCTCCATTCGCTTTTTGAAAATAAAGGAGAGACTTGATGTATTCCTTTCTATCATGGTGACCACATTATTTTAAAAGATAAAAGGAAACAAAATCCGCTTTCAAATGCTATATGTTCCAGCACTATAAAAACCTGCCTACAGAAAACACATATCTTAAACGTTCGAAGGTATAATGTTGAAATTCGCAACATATGTTCATAAAAATAATTAAAACGAAGTTGAATCTTTTAATTATTACTTTTTAGCACTCATATAACCTGAGTTATTGCTGATTACCTCCTATATAAATGTAGATACCGACCTACCTACCGTAGGTAGATTTCATCTAAGCTAAGTTTCCTAGATTTTGATAGCACAGACTGTGAAAATATTAAGTGCACGTCATAATTTTATAGAATTTTGACGTTTAAAATACCACTTTAAAGTTTGACAGTTCATTTGCTCGGCAGAGATTACGTGGTTTGACTCTATATAATTTGGAGATAAAGCGTTCTTTCCTTTGGCCATCTTCCGCCTACATCATGTGAATTAAGAGAGATTTTTTAAGCAGTGTTTTAAGAAAAACTAGGAATTTTATTATTGCAAAAACATATATGTTAAAAATCATCATTATTTAAAGATCCTAGACGGAGCCGATTTTTAATTTAACGAAATCGGCTCGATAGAAAATAAATGCAAAGATTGGTTCTTAAATTCATCATTAAACGGTTCTATGTATTTGTTTTGTTTGGCGTTTGCAATTAAAATCACAAATCCATTATACTCATATCTAAAACTTAGATGCGTCGCATTGCACAAACAGTCCACGGTTTTTTTTTATTTTAATAGTTTTCGTGTTTTTTCCACCTAAAACCAGGCCGGCCGGCGCGGTGGTAGTGCGATCTCGTTTACTCCGATATACAAATAGACAGTGCGCGATGATTTAGCTGTTGTCAGCCTCAAGCATAATAAATAAATAATGAAGCAAAAGAAAAATATAACCGTAACTTTAACCGGTTTGGACTAAATTTTAGTAATAATAAATGACATGTTGGCTAATCATTTTTAAATACTCAAAAAAAAAAGACTATTTCTATGACCTTGCTTTTTATTTTAATTTGTCAAATTCAGTACAGTATTTATTATTTAAAAAAACTGAATGTTTAATAAAATACTCTGCTACCTGTATTTTTTCCTGATTCAAAAGCTATCGTAATATAGTTTATTCTTTTAATTACTTATTTGACACAAATGAATCCTGTTTAGTATGGAAGCTACTTGCCTTTTTCTAATAACGAACATTGCTTGCCAAGCTATATTAGGTATAGTTATCAAGTTATCATATAATTTAGTTTCCACTTTGGTGTTAACAAGTCAATGGAATTTTTATCTTATCTTTTTTTATTTTAAGTTAATTACAAGGTTTTAACGATATAAAAAAAAAACTAAAGTGACAAAGAATTAAGGTATATTTTTAATTCGTTTTGTTTAAAATTTTCACTTCGAGGCGTTTGCTTGCACATTAAATTAATAATGTTTTTCAATTAAATACAAATATTCATGTTTTCAATTATAGTATAGTTTATAAATCCTGTTAAATTTATTCCATCAGAATAAATAGATTTAATTGATTATTGCCGGTTTAGATTATATTTTTTTAATTAATTTATTATTTACTTTGTTATGTTTAGTTTTAGTTACTATTTGGAATTGCAAATTAAAAAGAACGTTTAAAAAGAACATAATTATATAAAATATATCTATACATATATTATTTATAGTTTTTATATAATGTTTAAATTATCAGTTTATTTATTTCAGACATAAATTGTTAATAACAAAGTGTATTAAACTATGTTAGACTACATAAAAATAGCAAAATATATGAAAACTGAGGATAAATTGAGAATGATAAAAAAAAACAATTACAGTAAATTATTTACAATACAATTAAATTTAAAGTTTATTCCAATTTAATATTTGTTCCTGAGTTATGGATGTTTTCTATGTATTTAAGTATTTATACATTTCGAATAAAGTATAAAGATACATAGTAGGTTGATAATACAAATTACAAAAAATGTCAAAAAATAAAAACTAAATTACAATACTAAAATTAAAACTAAACATGACATCAATAAAATAACATTATTAAATACATTCTCGTTAAATGAAGAACATTAGAATTAATAACAAAATAAAAAGAAAATAAATAATAATAATATTAATATTTTATAATTATCAGTTGTTTAATTAAAGTACTTTGTTTTGTAATTACAACATGTAACATTTTTTACTACATATTTACCCGAAGATTGAGTGGTAGAGAAGGCTTCATAGCATGAAGTCCGCGTTTTGTCCAGTTCTATTTTTATTTTTTTGCAATAATGATTAATTTAATTTCATCAATTAAAATATAAAAAATTATAAAAAAATCCTTTTAAATTATTCAATTTAAATTACAAATACAAAAAATATTCGACGCGGGTGCGTCGTTTTATACCGATGGGGACCATAAGCAAGTACGCTAACAGAGAAACTCTCCTGAGTTTACTCTGTATAGCATTGTCACGGCAATTTAATACTGACGCCAGAGTCATTTTCTTCTAAATTTTGGAGTGTTAAATTATTATGAGAAAAAAAATTATAGTAATGATTTAATTATTTATCTACATATAAGTAGTAAGTAGTAATTCACATGTCTAACTTGAGTATTGAAAGATTTTTACGGAACAAACATTTTATAGTATGTATAAATTGGTTGAAATTAACATTTTTACTTCAGATGGTTCTTTAATAGTAGAATAGGACTCATAATATTAATTTACATGAATTTACAAAAAAGCAAAACATATTTTGTAAGAACACTTTGCAAATCTAATTCATAATTATTCATATTTGTTAGGTGTTGCAAGCATCCTAACTTAAACCTACTTATACTTAAAAATACTTAGTATAAAGATAATTCAACCAATTTTCATTAATAGATATTATGCAATTTATTGTTGTATTCTATGTAAATTAGAAGATTGGTGATCTTGAATTTGAATTGGTAATTTAGTAGAAAGACAAATAACAGAAACGGTATTTAGAGCCAAATAAAAAAAAGTTTGTTTTTAACGCTTAATGTTTAATGACGTAATTGACGTAGTTAAACACCAAATGTTATTTATGTACGATTATTTAAAGATAACGTAATATGGGTCAGTATATATGTATGTATGTACCTAGATACATTTTCAACTATTTTACATGTAGGCACCTAAGCGTTTTTACGATATAATGTTTTTTTTAATCTACTGAAAGTATGTTATGAAATGGTGGTATATGAAGATTAATGATAATTTAATGGAATATTTATAGTTCAATTTTAAAAAAAGCAGTTTTTGAAAAACAATTTTAGGTGTGTAGCAAAGTTGACAATTGCTTGTCGACAACGCCAATTGAAAAGCAAACATTGTATAAGAGTGACAAATGCGTACAAAGAGTCACTACATAATTTTAATTATAATTTCGTTTGGGGATGGTGGGGTCATAAACCAATTGTAAATTCACTGGCCTGAAAAAAATTGTAAAAAGATATAAGAATACATTTGTTTTAGTCCAATAATCGCAATGTTTTATTCAAAAACTTGTAATATGTATGCTATGGATGTATGATATGTGATGGATGTATTTCTTTTTCTATCGTGTTTTTTTTTTCATTGAGCTTAAAATATCTGTTTTTCAATATTGTCACAAACAATATTTATACGCATGTAATTTAATTACAAATACAAAAACTATTATATTAAATTGTTAATATTTTTTCTAAAAAATGGAGGCAAACTTTTCCCAAAAACCAGATTTAATATTTGTTATTCACGCTTGATTGTACTTAAAATACATATAATGTCTTCACATTATTCAAAAAATATTAAGTTGAAGGTTTGTCGATTAATTTATAATAGACGGAACAATAAAGATTCTATTAACGAATTCACTCGATATTTTGTTAAAACTATCCTAAAATGCTTACTACAACCATTGTTTAACTTATTATTTAGTTAAGAATCAGCAAATATGCCGGCTATGCTAGGAATGTATTCAAATATTTGAGGAATTTTGTTTGTTTGTTTTCACGGATTGAAATGGATACTCACGCCTCGGGAAAAATTTCGAATAGTAACAGTCCATTACACTATTGCAAAAAAATCACTGCATCAGTATCAATATCACTGTCAATGTTTACAATTCACTCGCACTATACGCGATGAACGCTCAAAATTTCATTAAATAAGAGCACAAGTGACATCACTACGCGCAGATCGGAATACGTCAAATCGCATGCAGCCACCAACGCGACTGAAGTGTACGGCGGGCGAACGATACCATACCGCGTCTTTCGAAAATTGCGCCATCCCAGTAAGCACACTCAAGCGAAATTAACAACACAAAAGCACCTTGAGCACACTTCATTCCCGAGAACGCGCCTAATGCAGCCGAACCTAGCCTAGATAATGTTTACATCGCGAAATGCTGACACCCGAACGACCGGAAGTCGAACCGAAGCAAACGCGACAACTATGTAAAATATTGCAGGATCGCGATCGCATTGTTGACATTCCCGAATAAAAATCACCAAAATATTGAGTAAATTGTATGAACACCACCTTAAATATTAATTTTACTCACCTATTACGGTGTGCGAAGATGTGTTGAAGGGCCGAATTTTGATCAGTTGCCGATTTCAGAGTAAATTTAAAGAATATACTCTTATTGGTATGCGAAGAATGGCACAAAGAATCCCGACAACGCACGCGACGAATGCGCACCTCGTTTGCGCATATGCTGACACAACTTCACGGACGTTACTCCCCTTGCCCCGCGCATACCCGATCTTTACGCATGTGTGCGTGTCTAGAGTGGTCAAACGTGAAATTTCGTTCATGTATACACTAACACATGCGAAGTTTATACCTGCTGCCTAGCTCCCGACCGCCGCCATCTTTGTTACGACCGAGAGCGAGGGTTTCTCGGTTTCGCTTTAACATGCCACTGCGTGCCATCTAGCGGCAGCGACTCATTTCTGAATGCTGACGCAGGGTGGCGCTGTTTATGTCGTCAAATTAGCTACTTTTGTAATTAAAACATTTAGTTATAGCTTAAATTGCTTTGTTCATATTTGCACTTAATTTTAATTCTTTTTTCTGATTTTACTTTACAATAGGATGTGCATATAAGAGACTATTAAGCTTTTGATTGATTAATAAACAGTCAAACGTTGTTTGTTATAAAATGTTTTTCTACATTTTCCGTGACTCATCTCCCTTTCATCCCATATCTTTTCTTAGCTAACGCAGGGTCCTCCGTAACAAATAAAATTTAAATACTTGTCATATTTAGTCATTTATTCCGTAAACTGAGATAAAGGTGAAATCCTCAGGATTATTATAATTAAATGAATGAAACTTTATAATAATTATGATTTACTTATGCTTCGATACAATAATAAATTATAATTACTTATGTATTCAGTCGTGACACTACTTATCTAATAATAACAATATTAATATTGTTAATCAATATAACAGTAAACTTTAAATATTCATAAAAATTGTTAAATAAAAAATAACAAACTTTGGAAATGATAGTGATAATATGTTGATAACTAAAGTGCTCCTTATTAACATTTGGTGTGGTATTTCTAAAGCCTGGATTGGTCTAGACCAATTTACTTATTTATTAGAGCGTTTCTTTTTTTCACAAATATGGTAACGTTTTTGTAATATTTTCTGTGACTTGTTATTCCTACTCAAAATCACAAGCTGTTTCCAATAAGAGAAAAAAAAAGCGTCCAAAAATGTCCATACATTTTTGTCCCTTTTCTTTTTGTAACACTATTGGAAAAAAAATCTCTTATTGGGATGGATAGAGTTCGTGATTCTGAGTAGAAATAACATAAAAATCACTATAAAAAATGGACAAAAAAATAAGAAACGCTCATTAACGATCGTTGACTAAAAACAAAAGAAGACAATTGACATATTGCTAATGACGCTTTTTTTATCAATTATCATACTTATAGGAATCTTCAATCTAAAAAATGCCAGCAATGGATATAAAATTGGATATACATATTTACAGTTAATTATAGATGTAAATATATACTTAACGATTATATCTATCGAGAACATAATAATATGTAAACAAGATAAATGTGCTCACAGTTTATGTAATTCCTCTCAATAATAAAAACTGGTTATATTAACACAAAAAACAGTGACAATTTTAAAGAATATCATACAAAATTAAGTATATTGAAAAAAGGCTTATTATATTAGTTAAAACAATTTTTTTTTAGTATGGGTGAATGTTTTTGGCTTTTCATTTGCTTAACGGCTAATCTGAAACTAACAATTGATTAACTATCAGGCTAATTTAACGTAGATGAGAAAGTAAAATCAGACAAACTTGCGCTCTAGACGTATTTTATTTTATAATAACCTACTCTATGCGTGTTATAATATTTATCTCCATTTCTACTGTTTACATAAGGTACTGATAAGGCAGTTTTATATTCGACTAAAAAATATGAAATCATACTATAAGTATTTTATAGACTGCAAAATCAAAGCTGATTATTGTAGGTTTCTACACTAAACCCCTTTGTTCATAAAACTTAACAAGGCTTTATTAATTAATTTATACTGTGTTTCTATCAAATACAATTGTATAAATTACAGATAAGGGAAACGATAAATAATTAAGGCATCAATAACGGCATAAGTAAATAAGTGCTTAGTCTCGAGGGTCGAATGTGGCCCCATCCCGAAAATAGACGGAAACTTCGTATTTTCTACAATTACTTACAAAAAATACACAAAGCGAAAGTCGTAATGTGATAGGTAATACTGTGGTATATTGGCAAAATTTGTAAGTCACTCTTCTACGAATGATGTGATATCACGACAATAATTTATGTGATTTGTAAACAATTTTCGTCTTTTTCATTTTGGGCAACGTGCCGAAAATTGGGATTTGAAAATTATTTGATGACTTGCATTGCAAACGATTCCAATTCGCTATTTTTATGAATACCAAAATAATAAACGGTAAAATTTGATTATTTTACATTCTGTTTCATAACACACTTCTGCTGATTCCATGTTTGGAGATTTTAGTTTATCCGAGTAGTAGTCTCTCTTTAGTATCTCTAGACTTATATTGTAATACATAACATATATAAGTGACGAAATCAATACATAATCGGATCACAGGGATCCGACGACCGAGTGATTGTCAGGAAAAAAGAAAAAAAATTAACTATGTTTTTAAAGCGGTCTATTACAGGTAAGATTTATTTAAATACAGTTTTATCGTAATAATTGCGCAAGAATGTAGCGGCGTTTAAAAATCCATTAAATCGAGCTCCCTTAACTTTAATGGAAACTAGCATTTAAGAAATAACGGTTGAAAACTCGTCTAGAACTTGAAATTTCATCTCCCCCCTTTACAATAGTAGTTTATGCAACAGTGATATAATAAGGGTTCTTAAAACTTGAGGGTCGTCGTTACAAAACGAGGCGATGCCGAGTTTTGTAATAATAGACCCGAGAGTTTTAAGACCCAATTATGGGCTGTTGCATACCCTAGTTTTTCTACGACAGCTAAAATAGCGTAAAAAGCTAAATCTAGAAACTTGGCAGAATAGAGAAGATGTTGTGCCCACTATAGAAATTAAAAAAAAACAACAACAGTGCTAATATATTGTATGAAAATCCATAGGAGCAGTGTTCTTATGGAATACCATAGACAACGTTATAATGTAGACTTTTTGAATATCGCTGTCAGTCATCTAATTGACAGATAGAAGTGCTGGAGTAGAAAAATAAGCATAATGCATATTTGTTACATTTACTGTTCTATTTTCACTTTTCAGGACAATTTATTCAAATACTATCAAGTACCGGTACCGGTTGTCATAATCGAATTGCAATTATCTCATATTGGATATGTATTAAATTGAATGTTTAATTTCATTTTTTTTAATTCTCTTTCGTCTTTAGAATTTCGTCAAAGAAATTAGTAACTTGCAACAAATTAACATCACACAATCACGTTTAAAAACCTAACTAGGTAGGTTGCCGCAATTTTCTCGTTAGTTCGACAAGTTCAATTTGGTCCAATAAAGATTAATTTTATTAAAAATGTGCAAATAGTAATAGCGATAGGTATCGTATATTAAATTACCTATTAAATATGTAAATATGTGTATTTTTTGGCAAGCATGTTGGCGTTAGCGTATATAGACTATAGAGGAAGGTAATCATAAGGTTATGCAATGAAGATGTTTTTTTAATTTTCCTTGTACATAGATTTTTTTTTTGTGTTTTATAATTCTTTTGATGTTTATAATATCTATTAAATATATTTTTAAAGCATGGTATACGCATTGGTGATATCCGAACCTTTTAGTTTCGCACAAGATCATACGAATTGGTCAGACATATGACAGCCATGTAACGACGAGGAAGATACGAATTGACACCGTATTAGAAATTCAATAAGACAAAAAAATTACCTAACATTTAAAACTTTCGCGATTTGAACACATATTTAAACACCTGTGTCGAAACGTCGGTAAATAAGGTTAATTCGCGTTAGACCCGTTTAATAATTATGTTTAAAAAAGGATTACCTATAAGGACTCATACTCAACCTTTCTGTTACGAATTTTTTTACCTCAGGAGTGCTATTTGAACTTGAATAACTTTAATTTGATTTGATATTGAGCTGCTATCGATTTTCGCTAGAGTGGTTTTCAAATCAAGAATAATAGAAAATGAAGACAATTGTAATTGGTTTGTGTATGTCGGTAAATCATTGACGTCTTGCCTTGGTGTCAATATAAATAGATTAAAATATAAACGTTTTTAAGAAATTCATACTTGAAATCGATATTATAGCGACATAAAGAAATATCATAGGCAAAGGTATTATCAAAAGCACGTTTTTTTAAGCACTCAAAACCAAATGTATTCTTAAAGACATGTTTTTATAAAATAAACACAATTTATTATGGGTGGTTATTCTTAATTACAGTTTGAATTCGACTTTAATCCTCAATGACATTACGTACAGTCATTACTCAAGTGATGGTGAAATTCTACTTTCAAAACTACTCATTATCTTATGGCTTACTAAATAAATAACAACTTATATTCAGTAACTAAACGAAATAAAGTTATATTTATTTCGCTGCTATTTTACCATTAGGTACCGTAATTTACTGAACGATAAAATTAACTACATTCTAACGACTTAGTAGTTGCTATATTTAAGTACATTATAATCAACATTAAACAATACCTTATACGACAAGTCATTAACCCTTTTTTTCGGTTTTAGGCGTAAATAAAAATATATTAAAGAAAACAAAAGCTGCCGCAGCCAGGCGAATCATGACGGCTGTAAAGATACCTACAATCGCTTCATCCTTTTTATATTGACTATCTTAGTGAAAATGAAGAACTAATAAAAATAGACGTATGTATTATGTGAACCTAGGTAGAGCGTTTACAAATTTTTTGGTAGGATTCTGAAGTTCAATTCACACAAATCTGATAGTGTTATTACAACGCTAAAGCTAGTACGCTATAAAATGAACTAAATAACCCGAGTTACTCAATTTTATAGCGTACAGTCAGCCACACAGCTATTAATACAGCCAAAGTGCCAAAAATATGTATACGCGACCTTAATGCTCAGGCAACAAAGTCACTTTGGCTGTATTTACAGCTGTGTGGCTGACTGTACCTACAGATGTAGTGCTAGTGCATAATGATTTTCCCGCGTATTTTCACGGAAACGCCCGAATGTGTCAGTGATATTTCAGTAAGAGAAATACTGAGGTCGATTGAAATAGCATCACAAATACGAGCTTTTCCGAGGAAACACTAGGAAAATCATTATGCACTACATCTGTAGGTACGCTATAAAAACTCAGGTTATTTAGTTCGTTTTATAGCGTACTAGCTTTAGCGTTGTAATAACACTATCAGAAGCTTCCACGTTCGTTTATTGACTGACATTGGATTCATGTTTGTGTGAATACACTACATCTGTACTAGCTTTAGCGTAGCTAACCTAACCGACAAATTGTCTAATTATCATCAAGGCAAATAAAGTCTGACAAGCCAACGAACGCAGCAACAGTAGGTTCGAGTCGTTGGAGAGCATCATATATACTGTCTTTTAATAACCCCAAAAAGGATGGATATAGTCTGGCTGTACCTATCTCCAAAATATTTATTTGTATGTTCGCTATGGAAAAAATAATGATATATTCTACAAAAACATTATTAATGCATACGAAAAAATAAAAACAAATTCAACATAATAAATAAGAAAAATGTACTTACTGTACCTATATGTACAAAAATGCAACATCTCAGCATGGCTTGCTTTGAAGTTGGATTCATAATAAATAGAGCAAAAACCCAGTTGATGGCAAATGGTGTTGGGTTACGGTAAATGGTGCGTTTTCCAAGGGTATGTTACTCAGCTACGCAGATAATATCCTTTGAAAACAGGCATCTAATTGCGTAGATGCGTATCGAGACAACCTGAAAAGGCTACGGCATATGAAGGCGGTAACTAAGGCGTCTGAAAGTTGGTAAAGACTCGTCGAAATTTTTAACAAATACTCGAATACAGGGGCGGCAGTTCCATAAGTAACTATATCCTTCATTGTGGGTCTGCGGTAGGTCTACTTCATATGACGACATACTTGAATCTGACATTTCGTCGATCCGATTGAATAAGATCTAAAATGCAAAGTTAAATTTTTACTCAAATACTCACTCTATAATCTCTATATCTCTATTCGTATCTCTATATGTTCACTGAATACGGAAAGACGGCTGGTCCGATTTAATAACTCTTTAATGGATATTGAGGTGTAGTAATTGCCACTGCCAATGGTCGGGATCTGGCAATATGTTATTATAGTAATTCGTGCATTTTCTCTCGGAAAAAGATATTTAGTGACGTGGAAATGCTGACAAAGAACATTAAAATGAAACATAAAATGATGGGATACTGTTTTATGTACGATTCAGCACTTAATCATACTTAAGGAGCTTACGACACACAGTAATCAACAAAATTATAACACCACATTACGGTAAGGGAAGAGGAATCTACTTACAGTCTGTGTCAAAAATCTTACACACTGTAATTTGAGTTCAAGAACTTCCTTGTCAAGCATAACAATATTAGCACACTTGGACTTGGTGTATAAGTGATAACACTCGGTGAGTTCTGATGCCGACTTGGCACCCATGAAAGATGCACAGTTCTGTTAGTCTGCCTTGCGGTTTGTGGGGCTAACCACGTGGACCTCGTGGAGAGGCAGATCCCGCACTACTATAGCGTGGAAGGCCATGTTGGCTGTCGCCAGGATGTACTCGCAGATGGAGAAATAGGTGAACGCTGGAATGAAAAATGTTGAATTCAAATTACTAATTAATTTTCATGTCAGGTTTCTCACAATGTCTCTAAATTTCTTTTAGATTTGCGTATCTTTTGCCACTTATGACAGCGTATCTACTCGAGTCTGTTACTTCACAAGATATCATACTCGCATGAAACTAATGATACGATATGATACAAGTCTTTTTCGTATTTTATCCTATGTTTAAATGAAGCGTCATATCTAAAAGCCTATAAAGCAGCTGATGTATCAGGAAAAACACGATGAGCTCCGCAATGAAGGCCATGGTGACGTAAATCAACTAGTATCCAAACTAGATCGTAAGTCTCTACAGTGTCACAATGATTAAGTCGGCACAAGTGTTCCGTTTTCGTGCTTTAATTTATTTCAGTGAAGCCTACAGTCCAGCAAAGCAGCCGGTGCCTCAGGAAGCAATGGAGTAGGCATGCTGAGGAGGCGATTTCCACGTAGATATTCAGACAAGTTTCTTGTTTTTGTTGATGGATTTAGGTCAAGTGAAGCGTCATACCTAAAGGCCTGCACAGCAGCCGGTGCCTGAGGAAGAACACGATGAGCCCCACAGTGGAGGCGATGGCCACGTAGAACAGCACCCACACAAGGCGGTTGGTCCGCAACGTCTCCACGGTGTCGCTGGCTATGCAGCCGACACGGGCGCGGCAAAGCATATGCAGAAGGGCGGCCACCATGAACACTATGAATATCTTCTCGTGCACGACTGTAATGTTAAAGTAAGGTTTTAGTCGGTAGATAATAAATTAAGGGCGTGCTGTCGAGTATCTGTAATAGAAAAATACATTGCAGCATTTTGATGTCTGCGTAGGTACAAGTCGTTAAAACTTTTATAGTGGAAACTTTGTATGTGTCAATTATTAACACCTCGCTAATGACGACACTATGCTACCTGCCTGGGTCAATCAACAATTTCTTGTCACTAGTTGCCATGGCATGGCTATCACTATTTTATGGCATTAAAATACACAAAACATGATCTTATTTGGTAGTTATATTCCCTTTCCATGATGGGCCATCTACCAAGCATGTCAGTAGAACATACTAACAAACGTTTCTTATAACAAATTGCTACATTTCTCCCCTGGCTGGACAGAATAACAACAAGAAATAGTTGATTCACCCACCTACATCAGGTATTATTTTTTATTCAATAGAAAATTTGAATTTCGTGAATTTACTTCTGATAAAGCTGGCTGAACAAACAATTTACCAAAAAGTCTGCAGTCAAATACTTTAGAATCCATTATTTCTGAATCGATACTTTTTTACTTTAGAAACTAATAAAAGTTAGAGCTGTCTGTCAAAGATTCTCAAAATAAATGACTATATATAAATACAAGAATTGCTAGTTAAAACATATTGAATAAGAAAAACGAATGGATATGGATGTATAATGAGATACATCCATATCCATCCATATCCTTGTTGCCTTGATCACAGCATACTCGCAAAGATGTGCACGCCTCCATAACATAACCTTTTCTGATCTAAGCACGCGAATGCTACATTTTCCCACATTATGTTGCATTACTATGTAAGTAAACACGACTATGCTAGGAATCATCAAAGCAGAGCCACTACCGCGAAAATCTAACAAATGAATATTTGTATCACCGTCTCTATCGCTCTTGTATATTCGAGCAATAAAGAGGTAAAGAGAAAAACGAATGAAGTAGTTCGCGGTAGGCCCTTTGACCTTCTTGGTTAAGTTCGCCCATTATCGTTAGGGCTATGATTGCCCGCTGGGACGGTATTAGGCAATTCGTCGCTCATTTTGTATGAAAATGATATTCCTAGCCAAGAAAATGGCAAAATTTACATACCTACCTAGGATAAGGTTAAATTTTGGATTAGATCACATACGTCACATGTTAAGTGTCAAGTCACACAGCTCCTACAAGTTTCTTTCATTATCATCATCATTTCAGTCGAAAGATGCCCATTGCCGGCAAGTGCCTCTCCCAAAGACGTCGGTACATCTAGTCTGGGGCCTTCTTCCCACGCGTCTTCCATTACGTGATTCAAGTTTCTTTCGGATTAACTTAAATGCGAATATATTAAATTTAAAACATAATTTTGAAGTTTCTTATAACTTACACATTATGGAAGTCAGTTTTGGAGAGAATTATGGAGTTTATTTGGTTTAATAAATCGTTTGGTTTAAAAGGTTGGAACCTCCCATTAAGTTTTCTCCCATCACTCGCCTCGGGTAGGTTCGTTTTCTAACTGTCATACGGTATTCTGGTTTGGGGCAAGGCAGCTGACATACAGACTATATTTGTTTTACAAAAAAGAGCCATCCGTTTTATATATAAATTAGGTAAACGTGCATCAGTAAGGGAGCTATGAGAATATAATTCATGTTATAAGAAACTTAGATTCGTTCAATAGAATTTCTGATGTCTCTAGCTATTATAACACTAGAAACAAAAATAAGCTAGCTATCAGGAAGTGTCATGCCCGTAAAACTAAAGTATATAAGTCACTTTTTGGACAATGTATTTATTTCTATAACAAGTTACCGGATAAAGCATTGCAATTGCCCTTTCCCGCTCTTAAGAATTATATGAAACAATATTTGATGTCGAAGGCTTATTACACGGTAGAGGACTATTTAACAGACAAACATGCATGGCCCATACCAGAAACTGTAACGAAACCAACAAAAAATAAATTGAATGTAGTGCTGCTTACAGAGTGAAGGACACAGTTCACGGGAGAAATCATATATTATTTGTGTATCGTGCGAGTAAAACCGTTCATTTTTGTTTTATTTATTCTTTTTTTTGTGGTCTTTCTGTTTCACTATTTTCTTTTGATATGTTTTCTTGTATTATTTTTGATATTGTAAATATTTTTACTACTTCGGTAATTTGGTTTGAAAAAATAAGTCCCGCCGAGTTTCTTGCCGGTAATAATCTTCTTGGGCTGTGGTGTAGGGTAAGAACCGGTAGTAGCTTTTTTTTGACGTTCATAAGTGCATTGTAATTTGTAATGTGCCTAAATTGAAAAATAAAGATATTTAGCATTTATTTAACCCTCTAACCTCTAACCGGCTAGATAGATATATAGGCTAGCATATTTGATTTGATAAATTTGCAATAATGTGGCAAATAGATCAGACGAAATAGTTCGCTGTTAAATAGTTCGCCTTATCTAATTTGTGCAGTGAGCCAGTGACCATAATACTTGAACATTCACTTGTAATGAAAATTCTAGCAAATGTTACATTACAGCAGCTCACAAAATTCGGCGAATGAGTCCTAGAAATGAGGAATACTTGGTGTTTGGGGAGTTTTTATTTCTTATCGTTCCAAAATATTTTTTGCTCAAGTGTATCAGCGGCTCTATAGACTACGGACAGGATACTTACAATAGTTTTCCCTATTGGAAACGTATGTGACGCCGGTGAGGGCGCACAGCTCTATTAGGTTGAGCCAGTAGCAAGCTTCTCCTAGTTGTGACGCTTGCAATCTAACCTGCAACCATTAAAACAATAACTTACCTACTACTAGTAGATCTGGGCGTTTAGGATCTCTGTACCAATTCCCGCCATTTTGAACATTCCCAAAAACTGTATCGACAATAAAACGTTTTGTAATCAATAAATTTGTAAACAAAATTTCACAAGAATTGGTTGATAAATACGACCTGTAGAGGAGAACAAATGGACAGACACACAAGAGCGTTTCTGCCCTAGCTGAAACGGAGACGCTTCGCAGTTCGCTCGCTGCAATAGTATCTTCCGTTATGAAAGCCGTAAAAATATCTGATAGAATTGTATTTGTAAACTAGCTGACGCCCGCGACTTCGTCTGCGCAGTATCTTTATAAATTGTAACCTATGTGTTTTTTTTTATTGAATAAATTTGTAATTGTAATTTGTATGTTATTCTGATGTATAAGATATATTATTGTGAAGTTTCATTAAAATCCATTCAGTAGTTTTTACGTGAAAGAGCAACAAACATCCAATTTCCATACTTACAAACTTTCGCGTTTATAATATTAGTAGGATGGATTTGAAGTAGGATGTACAGCCATACGAGCGTATCACATTATATTCAAAATGTTCAAAAGAACATTTTGAGTCAAAGCGTAAATTTTTTTGGTAAAATAATGTTAATATGTTAGGCTAAAAAGGTACTTATGTAAGGAAGTAAGGACCTATACTTATTATAAAATACCTATTTTATATGATTCATCAGTTTTGTTGAATAAATTGCTTAAACATAATACATCTGAGATGCATAAATTTAATTTGGTAGGTAGTTAAATTGTATGAAAATAAAACTATTTAAAATACCGTATACCGATACGGTATTTTAAATAGTCGCAAAATTGGTTGCTTGGTTGGTTGGTTCCTGTTTCTAATGTTGTAAGTGCGTAAAATACCTATATTAAGAATTTAGGCACTCGGGCATAAAACAAGCTTAACGACTTGGAAGTGTAAAAGGTAATTTGGTATTTATACGGTGACTAAAAGTAGACTTTATTTTGTCACTTGCTCAGGTGTAATGCTTAACGACGTACGAATTTTTTTTAACTGTAACCGTTTCTGATTATGTTTAGTCAAAAACGATTTAAAATCCAATTTTTTAATAATAAAAATAGGCCAACCCTGTCTGGCCCCGCTACTAGTAGGGTTTCTGCCCATCCACCATAAAAATCGGTATCGGTATTAAAGTTATGGAGCAGAAAATCAAAATGAAAAACCCCTTTAAAACGCTGTATTAAAAAAAATGGACAGATTCATCGTTAGCAGTTAAACAGAAATAGAAAATATTTATTTGGCGTAAGTATAAGAATTACACAGCGTATAGTAACAGTGGTGGTGCACATCTTACTCAAAAATATGTCCCATGGCACCTTATGCCGGTGTAATAAGAGCGTAGTACCATATTTATGAGTCGATTATGTCGAACCATATTTTTGCACTTGACTGTACCAAAATGGTAAAAAAGGTACCCTTATGGTGCGACTTAGTCTGTCTGTCTGTCACATCGTTAAATATCCGAGAACTATTTAATTTGAAATTTGAAATACTTATAAACAAAGTTAACGCAGACACATTGAGAGAATATTTATCACATATTTTAATTTATTTTCAATAAAAAATGCCCGATAGAAGAGGGGGCAAAAATTAAAAGTTTCTTAAACATTTTTTTTTCATATTTTTATAATGTTTTTTTTTTATTTATAAACGAAAATGAAAAAAAAATACCATTCAAAAAATCTACCTCCAGTGTAGACTGTCTGTAGTGCTCACCTTATCATCGATTATGTGCGAGTTCCTATGTTTGTGGTAGTTATAGTAGAGGGAGCCGAGGAGTAGCCGCGGCCCGAGGTGGAAGGCGATGCATATTCGCCACACATACCGCTGGGGGCTGATGCCGGTGATCGCGCTGATAGAGGGCACCACGTTATACACCTGCAAGTTGAAATAAAGTTGAAATTGAAGAATCGTTTCTACAGCCCCCCTGACACAGATCAGCTTTGTAACAAGGGTCCTAAATGAGTTGATATTCAGGTCACGTCTTGGGTCTTTCGCGAATAAAGTCCAGGTCATTTGCGTATCAGAAGGCCTAGTATAAAATTGTACGACATTAACTTCTCGACCGCGTTAGAGTATCGAGGGGTCAAAATGTGAAGGTTGCCGGATGATTTAAATAAACGGCAAACATAATTTGAACTCTCGATACGCTAACGCGATCGAGAAATTAATGTCGTACAATTTTATACTAGGCCTTCTGGTCTATCGCGAAAGCAATTTATGTCATTTGCGTATCGGGTCTTTTGCGAATAAAGTTCAGGCCATTTGCGTATCCGGGTCTTTTGCGAATAAAGTTCAGACCATTTGCGTATCGGGTCTTTTGCGAATAAAGTTTAGGCCATTTGCGTATCGGGTCTTTCGCGAATAATGCGAGTAATTTGCGTTTCTGGCAGTACGCAAGTGCTAGGCTAGCTGCATACACTTATGTAACTATGTGATTCTTTTTTAATAGAAGTTATCACTTTGTCGGCTACGAATAAAGGTGCTAATGCCATAAAGATTTGTTTAGAAGTTAACCTTATCAATAAGCAACAACTTAGCAAAAAAAACCAGCCAAGTGCGAGTCGTACTCGCCCACCGAGAGTTCCGCACAAAGGATGCTCCCCCCTTTTATAAATAAAAACAATAGTGTAAAGTCATAAAAAAGTTGTTTTGGAATGTGCAAATCAAGCCCTGTCAAATAATTTCCTATAACTAAACTTTACTAAACAACATATATGATAAATCCTCTCTCAATGTGGTTAAGCTTGTTTATAAATAACTATTCCAAATTGTAACTCAAGTAGTTCACGAGCTGTAACAATGTTGACAGACAGGCAGACTGACTGAGTTGTATAAGGGTTGTATTTTAACATTTTGCTACGAACCCTAAAAACGACCGGCTAAAGTGTTAAACATATTTAAACATATTTAAACTTTAATGTCCTAGCGATATTTATCACCAAGGCGTAGGGTTTGTGATCTGGATACGAATATGTATGCCATTATCCAGATATGGATCCGAATTCAACGGATTTTTCGTATATTTTGGATTCGCATTGCGATTGCGACCTCTATTTAGGCGTTAAGTTAAGTGCTTCACATATTTCTGAGCACTTTGCGTCTGTACCAGGCACATACCTATCCTGTTCATACGCAACCAAGACAGTTGCGTTAACGTTAAATTATGCTAATCATAAGAATTCCTCTCTTTACTTGCATACAAAGGCCTAATGCCCGGATTATAATCACGCCTATCACAGACTAATAAATTGCCTTTTGCGAGTAGTTAAATGCAGCGAAAATTAAAGTTCTTTCAGTTAAATGGTCCTTACATAAACGAATGGTTGTATAACTTACCCTACAGTGCGTCTCATGAATATCATCTGGTTGAAAAATAGACGCTGTCACGTAACAAAATATTAAAGCACCAAGGGGTAACCAAAGGGCAGCCAAGCAGATCTCTCTCAAGCCGCATTGCCAAAGAGTTCCCTAAAAAAAACACAACAGTTACACAACAGAGCCTGCATTGTCCGGATGTTGAATTACTCGGATTGTCCAGGTTTGCTGTACCTGCAGGTCCAATGTCTTAACGGTCCTAACTATGTTGCACTTGTGGTTTGTGCGGTCATTCTCGTCTTGGACATCCAAGTTCGGCGGCGACTGTACTTGTGCGTCAATTACCATTTTATTCACCCTCTATGCACTTTTTCAGAACTCACATCTTCAAAAATCACCAGTACGTTTATCTTCACATGTAGTGCTATTATTTAAAAACGGTTTTGGAAAACACTGGAAGTTGTTAATTTGTAGATGTTTGGGATTTGTGCGTCAAGACAGGATGGGTATGTAATGAAGAGAAGTGCAATGCATCAATGCGTGTGGAGCCGAGGCGTGGATTGAATGAGGTTATTTGGACTTGCGCAGTAGCGGCGAGGGGTGCGCGCCCCTCCGTGGAGCTTCTCGGGAACAATAGCTGAAACAATGCTGCCTTTCATCAAACTGGGACGATATAGCTTATAGGTTACTAGGTGAAAGAACTACCAACGTTTATTTTCAACGGCTTGGAAACACGTTCTTGGCTTTTTGATACCAGTAGGCAGTTTGTTACTATTAGGCAAATTTACTCTCGTCAGGTGTCAGTCGACTCAACGAAAATTTTAATTTGGTTTTTTTACACTTTTTTACACTGATTTTGACGCACTTATTTTTAAACACTAATTTGGATTTAATTTTAAGTAGGTATAGGTACAGCATGTATTTGAAATAGTATCAGATTTACGTTAAAATTTAAACCAAAACTGTTCTAAATTATACTGATATCTATTTAAGCACGAAAGTGTCTGATTGTAAGTAAATACAAATAATTTAATGGAAGGAATGATCAATTTGTCAAGAAAAACGTATTTCCAACTATAACAGACAACAAATAGCAACTTCATCAGTTGTTTGCAAAAAGTTTGCATTGTAGAAGTAAGTACAATATGTTTCCGTCAATAAGATTTGATATCAACAAGAGCAAAAGTCAATACATATCTTTATAGTGGAATGTGCTCTATTGTCTACCGTCGAAGATTAACTTTCGCTCGGCAAGGTTGAAGGAAGAACAACGTTAAGAGTGAGATATCTCGCGAGGAGACGTGTGTTCTTCGAGCAACACGGGCCTCCAACACGTTGGAAGTTGGAACGTTGGAAGGGAGACGACGAAGCGACACATCTTACCGTACAAATTATTCTGTCACTTTTTGCGGGGGAACTTGCATACAGCCGTACTTGATTCTCACACGTTCCATACAAAAAAAAGGGTCAAATCACGCTATCTCTTCCGAGCAAGTGAACTGTCAACTCTAAAGTGTTATTTTAAACTTCATACTTCTATGAAATTATGACGTTTTATACCAGACGTAACATATCATAGACTATATTTGGTCCAAATATAAATAGACCTCTTCCATTAAAACTCTATCATCATGGGGACATACTCGTATTGTCCGACTTGACATGTCACTGTCAGCCCCTCGGTCCGGTACTTAATCTATCACAGAAATATGGGCTAAGTTGAACAGAATCTGATAAAAAAGACCCCAGACCAAACACCCATGAAACCAACAATAGCAGGGCAAACCATGATTATTTAGCATAAGAATCGATCCACAAAACCCAACATGTCTGAGACCAACTCAAGCACAGGTAGTCATGTTTTATTTAGATATTAATAGCTTGAACACCGATACCTCAACTCCTAGACGGTGCAATAGGTAGGTACTTATAGGATGGGCCTAAAGCAAAGGAGGCCGAAAAAATTGTATACATTGTGTATTAAAGTCGGTAAATAAGAAATTACGGACGAGTGTGAATTTAAGCCCAAGTTGAAGACGAGGGCTTAATTAACACACGAGTTCGTAATTCTTGTACCGCCCGTGATAAAAATAATGTTTTTCATCACATTTGCAAGGAAATAAATAAACTTAGGTACTAGGCAGATAAATAAACAATAATTATTAGCGGTAGGTGCTTACATTGGGCGAATCACAGACTAGAGAGCGTTGGTGGCCCAGCGGTAAAAGCGTCCTGCTTTCAATCCAAAGATGGCGGGTTCATACCCCGGCTTCGTACCAATGAGTTTTTCGGAACTTATGTACGAAATATAATTTGATATTTATCAATCGCTTCTCGGTGAAGGAAAACATCGTGAGGAAACCGGACTAGCCCCAAAAAAATGCCTAGTTTTACCTACCTCTGGGTGGGAAGGTCAGATTGCAGTCGCTTTCGTAAATCTAGCGCGTACGCCAAATCTTGGGATTAGTTGCCATAGCGGCCCCAGGATCCCTCTGCCGTCACATAAGCCGGGAAACACTAGGGAAGAAGAAGCGTGAAGCGCTAACTGGCGCGGCGTGCGTTATATCAATATGCTAATCAGCGCGTTGCATGGAATTTAAGGCCTCCGCACACTGCGCGCTGACGGGGTATACAGGGCGAGTGCACGCCTATCGAAAAATAGTACCTATGAGCAGCGCTAACTGCCGTGGCCGCATGCGCAATACCTTAGCTCACGTGTTGCACTCGCATGCGTGCACCTGGGCAGCGTGCGAAAATCCTTTGGGCTGATTAGGGACGGACCCTGATTGGCGCAAGTGGCCCTTATGAGATGCGATACTTACTCTATTCCAATTACCGTTCTAGCAGGACCCAGGGACTGGAATCGCATACTATTCTCCGCTCTGGTCACCGTGGCCGTCTCTGCCATACCTCTGATCACTGCTCTACTATTCCAATACGCCACATCCAAGAGCTCCCCGTATGCTGTTTCATCTCAATCATCAGAATCACCAGGAGCATCGGAATCATCGCCGTCATCAGAATCATCAGCCACCGAAACCTCTAAACCAACCAAGGATTGTGCCGCCCGCATCCCGTGCTCGACGAAGTTCGCCAAGCCTAGTTGGTGGCCATACTAGGACGAAACGCAGAATAGTACAGTCAAGTGCAAAAATATGGTTCGACATAATCGACTCATACATATGGTACTACGCTCTTATTACACACACATAAGGTGCTATGGGACATATTTTTGAGTAAGATGTGTACCACCATATTTTTATACTTGACTGTACTATTGTCTTAGCATATATTATTATCTAGGGAACTAACGAAGTAATGAAATGCAGAAGACCGTTGCATAGCGAGGTTGAGTAAGTGAAACAGAAAAACTTGTACAGTATATCTACCTATTTGATTTACATGAAAAAAATGTTTCACTTATCTAAACATACCTTCATATAACTTAAATGCAATAAAGAACTTTAAAAGCAATACTGCTCAAATGTCACAGGACAGGCCGTAGGCGTCCAACACACTTCTCGCAAGTCGAGAGAAGCGAGACATCGCTTATTACGATAGATAAAGAACTACTTACCATATACATACTTATTATAGGTAGTTTTATCCCGCTAATCGGTATACAGTTTTTAGGAATATTGCAATATATTTTTTAATACTTTCCCATCGTTTTCGATTTAGGACTGCAATCTATTTCATTAAAACTATTTGATACTTTGCACTGTTTTATTCAACATAAAGTTTCATCTCGTCGTTATTTAGGTTAGTAGAAGATAGACCTCGTAGGTAGTGACATGTTCGCAATCCCATGGCGCTTTCGTAAACGGCACAGAGGGAAACGCCGAAGTGGGATTTAGTGGGTAGCGCCAGCTCTCCTCCTCTCACTAGGAAAGGGGTAAAGAGCGGGTGAGTCCCACATACCCCTCCACTATGACCTTCCCGGGGCCGGAGGGACTCCGTCAAAAAAAAGTAGAAGATAGACACATTAAAGAGAATCTGCCAATTTAGCAGCATGTCGTAGAGGACAATCTAAACTTCCTTGACAATACTTATTAATTTGAATATTGAGGGCTATTTACCTAATTTGTGGACCTTACAATGTAGATTTTTTCCTGCTTTGTTACTACTTAAAAATATGTTTTTTTTTTATTCTTTAAGTCGAGTACGTTCCCCCTTACCTGCCGAAGAGCCCCCAATTCGACTAGTCTCGAATGGTCTTCAACCCCAGCATGGGCTTAGTTGCTTAGTTGTCATCATCAGAAACTTAGTTACCTAGTAGGTAACTGAGTAACATAGTAACTGAGTTATCTGTCTGTCGCCAACTTGCAGCTTTCTCAGAATATCTTGCGCCAACCTTTGACCTTTTCATACAAAACATACTTTTCCCTTCACTTCCATGTAGGGTAGAGGAACCAAAAGATGAACAACCCCCAATAGATGAACGTGGTTCCTAAAATCACAATAATTAAATCCTGACGTACTTTACAAGCTTAGGAATATTTTTTTACTAAAACTTTCCCGTCATAGACATTTAAACTCTAAAATAATAGATCCGTGTATGCAGTTGTGAGAGCTCGCCAAAAATACTCGTATGCCTCTCGCCGAAATCGCCGTTTTATGGAAATTTTATTAAGAATGGCGCGTCAAATTTTCAGGAAATAAGTTCGTATTAAATTGAATAATGTTTCTACTGACATGCTTTTGCTTGGTAACGATTCTAGACTAATCCCGCTACCCTTTACGTTATTAATAAAGGCATATTTTAACTTACTTTATGATATATAATTACTTACTGTTTCCAATATTGTGTGACTTATCCAATAGATGAGCAGCGTGCAACTTTTGAGTGAACATTCGTTTTTTCAAATGTAAAAAAAAACATATTTTTTCCTTCTTGAACTTCGGATATAAAGGAATGGAGGATGAGAGAATGGGGGAATGGTATTTTTTTTCTTTTTTTTTTTCCTTTTTTTTTTCTTTTTTTTTTTATACTACGACGGTGACAAACAAGCATACGGGTTTTCGTTTATAAGTCAAGTTTTTCATTGTAAAAATATTATAGAAAATTGTTTTAGATTGTGTAAAATTGCAAATCTATCAAATGATGACATGACCCAGTAACTAAACTTTTAATTTTTGCCCCCTCTTTTATCTGGCATTTCTCATTGAAAATAAATTAAAATATATGGTAACTCCTCTCAATATATCTGGGTTAACTTTGTTCATAAGTATTTCAAAAGTTGAAGTAGCTCTCGAGATATTTAACGATGTGACAGACAGACAGACTGCGTCGCACCATAAGCGTTCCTTGTTACCATTTTGGTATGGAACCCTAAAAACTTTAACTATAACCTCAAATGTTTTTCTTGTCTTGACATATCCTATTAAAGTCAGAGTAAGTTTGTATCGATTTTGATGTTAGAGACTGCGCAAGTGTTGATTTTAAAGTAAAACTTCTATGATCATTTATTTATTTAACCTTTATTGCACAAAAGAAACACTTATCGTACAAAAGCGTAGTCACACTAACAGATGACTTGAGAGGGAGAACTGAGCGGCGAGTCCCACACACCCCCCCACTAGGACCTTACCCGGGGTCGGGGGGACGGTGCGTAAAAGCATTCACCACTCCGTCAAAAAAAAAAAGGAGGGACAAAAGTGGCACTTTTGTTACTACTGGCTGAGATCAAAGTGGCACTTTCCGTTTTCGGGCATTAACTGGTGACATGATGGTGTTGGCATGATGCCGTTTTCGGTTTTGTTTATTTCCTCTTAGTTGGTGTGAAAAGCTTGTGTTACACGGTATCAAATTTATTTTCGTCTTGGGCGTTAACATTTGAATACCTCATCGCTTTATTCGGAATTCAATCTACGCCCTAACCGGAAATATATCATTTTGATCACTTATAACACAATCTACTATTTTTCTTACGTAGGCCTAGCCTCTATAGTGTCCCACTGCTGGGAAAATCCTTCCTCCTTAGAACTCCTATCCTTCCGATGTAGAGCATTCTGGTCAGTTGTTGAAAATGCGTCCAGGTCATGCGGCAATCTCGTGGTGAGTTAAAAAACGCCGTTTTCGTTTTTTTGTTCAAGGATCAATTTAATCTAGATTTATTCTAATTCAGTCCCGGTTGGTCAGGCTGCTCCCTAACATTGACGGGTCCGTAGGGACGATACCTCTGCAGTCTCTCCATCGGGCGTCCTCTCATCGTTCTTATCTCCTTTCTCACCATCTCTCTGTCCCATTTCTTAACGGCCAGCATCCGATAGTAATCCTCAAGACTGTCAGCTGTTCTGTATATATCATCCTCTATCAATGTATAGCATAATACTTTGTCGTGTAACGAGGCAGGTCTGTTACCAGGTGAATGACAGTTAACGCTAGTAGTAGTTTGCATTCTGAAAACAAAGTTAATTGTTATAAAAAATTTGCGTCCAGCGCCTCAATTTTTGAGTAGATGGTGGTATTGGTGGTATACCAGTTTGACGCGGCCGTATTCGCTAGCGTCTGCGTACGCTCTTTCTCAGTGCATTGCATCTCGTTTGTACCTATTTTTATGTGACGTTATCAGCATTAAGGTTGAAAACCCACATTGTCAGTTATTGACAAGACTAATTTACAGATGAATCTTTATGACGTTACTATATACTTAGATAACTGACAAAGTGGGACCTTGCGGCTAAAAACGTCACAAATCGCCCTCATACTTACTCATATCTGCAACAATTAACGAGTAAAATGGTGGAGCTATTTCTTGTAGCACTGACCATACGTTGTCTTACTTAGTCTAACTCGTATCTGAATTTTTGCAAATACGAGTTTGAGTACCTTAGTATGACGACAACATGTTGGCGCGAGCGAGCTTATACGGGCTGAAACAATGCCACAAACAGGGAGCTCACACAAAACAAAAACACCAAGTTAAGTATTCCCTAAGGGGCGGTTGCACCAACCAAGGGTTAGCCTAGTAACCCGGAGTTAAGCGTTTTTATAGTATGGAACAAGTCAGCTTACTCCAGGTTAGATGGCTAAACCTGGTTGGCACAAGGGCCGCTTAGGGAGACAAACGAGAATTGCAATGACAGTAAGCTTATGCAGTGTGCTTACCATGAGTTGTAAGTAGTTGGAGGCGTTAGGGACTATGTCCGTCTTGCTCCAGCCACTACTCTGGCAGGAGCGAGACAAACATACTTTAGAAACACTCAGTCTTCTAACGCCTCCGGCAAGCACACAGAAAATACAGTCGTGCCAAATTCATGGTAAATATACTAATGCTCACTTGCACCACCCAGGGTTAGCCACTAACCCGGGATTACCTAAGTTGTCAAAAAACGCCTAACTCCGGGTTATTTGGCTAACCCCGGGTGGTGCAAATGGCTCTAAGTAAATTTAAAAAGTATCTGTTAAAAAAACTCACAGTAGGTCAACAACACTGCTTCTCTGTGCCGCTGACATCGTCATCTGCCACACCTTCTTCCGTACGCAAATGGGACATGCTTTGTCAATGCAATCTACCAAGTGTTTAATCTCTTGTCTTAACCAGGAACAACTGACTGGCCAACTGCACTTTCTGTCAGACTGCAAAAGAAATACTCATGTCTAACAGAGTTTGGCATTTGCTCCCTCCAAACGCGATTTCTGCATAAAATTCTTCACCACAAAATTGACTCGCCTAATTTACTGTCCCTACCCTAATTACCTTTAACACTCCTCGTTTCAGAACCCGCGCTCCCAAAACCTTTGCTCTTCAAGTATATAGGAACAATACTTCTTTCTACAATGCAATAGTCAGAATGTGCCGTCAGTACAATGACCTGGTATCTAGCAATAGACAAATTGACATTTTTGACTCACGGACTGCGGTATTCAGGAGGCAGGTGGTTGAAGTTCTTGACCATCACACATAATTTAAATACCTACATACCTAAATTTAAAAATGCATTATGTTTATTAACCACATGTTTAACTGCTTGGTTTTTTAAATTTGATGTTTTTAGTAATAGTTGTTCTTTGTTAGTAATTTTAGTTTGTAATGGCTTTATTATAGTTTTAGGATAGTTTTTCGTGCATTGTCAATATTTATTCTTGCTGTGCATACTTATTTTGGACAACATTTTTGTATAAAAGTTACCACTTTGTTAATATATCAATGTACTGAATGTTTTTTTTTTTTTATACTACGACGGTGACAAACAAGCATACGGCCCGCCTGATGATGGCCCGGGTGATGGTGATGATCTGTCTAGTATGCCTAATAAATAAAATAATAAAATAAAAATAAAATGTTTTTCTTACAGCAATAGTGGAAAAACTCGTGGCCTCAGGCGAGACTCGAACTCGCGAATCTGGAATACATGCCCATCGCTTTACCAACTGAGCTAGCGAGACACGCCCGATATCCCCGAATTTTTTCACAATCATAGGTGCAACTGCACTGCAACATGGACATACACAGGTGAGCTTTCAAATCAAATTAGGTAATGAAAAAAAAAGGAAAAGGTACCTGGGTACGATGTTTGTACCTGGGTACGATGTTGTGCGTGCTGTCACGTCGTAACTCACCGGGCACAACATCATGAAAAAATGAAATGACATGAAATGAAATGAAATGAAAAAGTCGCTTGTGTAACAAGTCGCCTTTTGTCTTGGCAGCGCCTGATGTGGCATCGCCGTGGCACATCGCCGCCAGCCGCATCGCGCAGTATATAATTGTAGGTACGCATCAGATCCTTCACTTACCGGGCACGACATCATGTGTGTAACAAGTCGCCTCATGTTCTGGCAGCGCCCGATGTGGCAATGCCGTGGCCCGTCGCGGCCACCCGCTTCACGCAGCATGCACTTGTAGGTACCGTGCAGCAAAATCAGATCCCTTGGTGCCTGGTGGTTAATGAAATAAGGTTTCTGTCTATAATCTCATAATGCAGAATATTTTATTTAAAATACTTTCAATTTGCACACCTGCCTTTTTTTGTAAGTAGGTACTTAAAACAAATTAAAATCAATCCAAGTTCAACTTAAAATGTTAGATAAATAAGTACTTTTGATATTTCTCTGATACGTGTAAAAGTTGTACTTACTGTTAATGTATAAGTTAAAAGTCCTACTCTTATTATGTATTTATAAAGTGTTTCATGCGAAATATCTCTATCGGTTTCAAAATAGTGGCCGAATGAAAACACATCTTTTTTGGACCGATAATGAGATTTTCCAGTGAAAACTACTCCAATATCACTAAATACAAACATTTCTGTAGAAACAGCTAATTACAGGTTGACCTTGATTCATGGTAAACTCAATGAACAAAACACATGGTGGTTTAATAAAGAAATATAAAATTGTATCCCAAATTTTATGCTTAACCTGCTGATATCAGCCCAACATCCTTTGTTCCACCGCTATTTCGAACCGACAAGAAAGAAATTACCAAAAACCTCAATCATTAGCAGCTAAATGCCTGGTCTCAATTTTAAAATGGTTCCAAAAAGTACAATAAAGATTTTTTTCATTTAGCGCCTCATTACCCATATGGCACCGTTATCGGTTTGTTTACAATAATAAATGTATCTGAGATAAATAATCCAGGTAAGTTCATATATTAACTAACCAGGGAAGTGAGTAGTTTTCTGTAGAGATAAGGTACATAAACCAAAAATCGGGCATTTACCTACCTACTGTATGCAATATAATAATTAAATTCTAAAAATATCTGATGTCCAAGTTAAATGTGAGACTTTGGACTATAAGGTCATCAGAAGAAAGTCCAAAGTCTCACATTTGTAACTTCTAAGTGTCCCAGATGCCAGTTCCAAAATACAAAAAATCATTTAATGAAATTCTTTAATTTAAAATATTTAGTTCAGAAAGACTCAAAAAACTGAAACATATTAGCAGAGTAATTTACCTATGTTGGAACAAGGTTAATTGGTAGGTATAAGGTTTATTTAAACTTTCACGATTCTCACACATTTTAAAATTTAATACAACGGGGCTTAATCACGTAAAACATTGAAAACTAACACCGACATTTGGGCGAGATTTGAAATGCGATGTATTAAATTTTAAAAGGTATAAGGTTATCCGATACTTATCTTTTATTATCTATATATTTACACAAACCATGTTTTTTTAAAGAAATATATATAAACAAGGTAAACTACTAAGCAAGTACACTAAACCACTTTGTTTTTCTGTATAAGTAGTAAAATTTGGTACCCAAGTTTTAATTATTTTGTTGCTTGAATTGAGTGATCAGACAATTTAGACTAATATTTATAAACAATATTTTATTTTCGAAATATATACAGTAAGTGTAACTTACCTAACTACCTACCTCTACCTACCTTAATCTAAAGTATTTATTCAAATTTATAAATATTTATTTGTTAACTTCAAAAGAATAAAATTAATCGCAATAAACTCAATACTGACGTGAGGGATATCCATTATCAATTTGCTGTTTAATTAATCGACTTTCCAAATGTAATACTTTAAACATTTCAATCAATTCAATCAATCAATTTTTGGGGTATTATGGCTCCATCGATATTGTCGATGATTCCGCCAACGTCCAGGTTCAGGAAGGCACGTGCTTAATGAAGACAGCTGGCCGGTGAGTGTCCACTACGCGGTATCTTCCGATGAGGATCGAATGTAGCGCTATCTACAACAAACAGGACAAAACAAACAAATATTGTTAAGACTAACTACTACAAGTACAGGTTATTGTTTTTAATATGTTTAGCTAAAACGCTTACAAAAGGAGAGGTAACTAGTGTGAGAAGGAAATTTATGTTAACTGGACGGGGGATTTTAGGGGGAAGGATATTAAATAAAGGAACGACAAGACGATCACATTCCATAAAAACGTGTTCGAGAGTTCCCTCCGCCAGACCACACTCGCACAGGGAGTGGTCTCGAACGCGCATCTTTTTTAAGCGAACCGGGGTACAAACATGGCCCATTCGAAGGCGAATAATAGTTGAAGTGACGTTCTTCGGCATTAATTTCCGCTTACAAGAGAACCACGGTTTATGGGGGATAGTTGGTTGGATTCTGCGAAAATGCATAGCGATCCCTAATTGAGTATTTTGCCATCTGGTGTTCCAGGTATCTCGCAAGTGGGTCAGAGCCTGGGCCTTAATGTCGCGAGGGAAGCATCGATCATACGTGTTGCTGCCAGTCGTTATCGCTTCTTTAGCACATTGGTCGGCTATTTCATTGCCTGTTATTCCAGTATGACTCGGAATCCACGCCAATATTACTTGTATATTCTCTACATGACATTTGTAAAGCATATCCTTAATTTTTAATGTAATGTTGAAGTTTTCTTTAGCATGAAAAGGTCTTTTAACTATATCTTGCAGACAGCTCAAAGAATCAGTGAAAATAATGGATTTATTAAGGTGGTGAGAGTAAATGTAAGACACGGCCTCCAATAGTGCGACTGCTTCACCAGAAAAAACCGAGTTCCCAGGTGGAAGTTTAAAGCTTAAAATAATTTTATATTTGGGGATCCACACTGCTGACCCCACTGGACCGTCGTTATTCAGTTTCGACGCATCAGTAAAAATTGCTAAAAAGTCAGGGTATCGATTCGATAACATAGTGTTAAAAATACTGTTTGCTCCTACTTGATTTTTATGTATGTCTAAACTAAAAATTACATTTGGCTGGTAAATGAGGCTATCATAACTTGTTTCAAAAAGAGGGTTTTTGTAATTTTGAAAAATTCGGGCCGGTAGGTCCAGATACTTCTTATAACTGTTGACCAGTAAAGGGGGGTTTTTGTGTGACCAATACCGAGAGGTTTCTATAAGTTCTTGTAAGGATTCTAAAATCGGGAGCAGTGGATGTGATACTGTTTGTAGCGTCTTAAAAAGAAATCTATCAGCCAAGAACTGCCTTCTCAGGAAGTAAGGGGGGTCCATACATTCAACCTGAAGAGCGATTGTCGGAGAAGACCTCATAGCCCCTGTAATTATTCTTAGACATCTGGCTTGTATACGGTCCAGTCTACTTAAAGCGTTCTTGTTGCAGGGTTCCAGAATAATGCAGCCGTAGTCAAAGTGGCTCCTAATGGTAGCATTATACAAAAGCTTCTGACAGTAGGGATGTGCACCCCACCGTACACCAGACAAACGACGCATGATATTAATATTTTTTTCAACCTTTTGACACAAGTAGCGAAGATGGCTTACGCCCAGGAGTTTGGAATCAAGAATAATGCCCAGAAATTTAACCTCATCTGTAATTCTCACAGTTTCCTCCTCGATAAAAATATTTACTACAGGTACATAGCGTTTTCTGGTAAATACAACCACACTGCTTTTTTCCACTGACAATGAAAGTCCATGATCAGATAGCCAAACGTTCAAATAGTAGAGGGCAGAATTTAGTGATTGTTCGGATACAGAGAGTACTTTAGAAGAAGCATAAAGGACAATGTCATCAGCATATTGGAGAATTTTGCAAAAGCAGTTAACGGAGGTATCGAGATCTGAGGTATACAGACTATAAAGAAGGGGACTCAGAACTGAACCCTGCGGGAGACCCTTCCACACAAGATTTGCTGCTGTCAGTTTTCCATTTACTCGAACAAGGATGGAGCGCCCCATATACATATTGCATATGATGTTGATGATCCTCTCAGGGATACTCAGATTAAGCATTTTCTGCCTGAGTATAGGGAGATCCACATTGTCATATGCAGCCGTGATGTCCAAAAAGACACCAATGACGTGCTCGTTTTGAGTGAACGCCAGGCGAATGTCTGAGGTAAGAACGCTGAGACTGTCCATGGCACCCATACCCTTTCTAAATCCAAACTGGGATTTCGATATGACACTTTTACTTTCCATGATCCATTCTAACCTGTTTTTAATAAGGTGTTCCATAATTTTTGCCATCACTGATGATAAGGCAATGGGCCTGTATGAATTTGAGTTAGCTGGGTCTTTCCCAGGCTTTAGAATTGGTATTATTATTTGAGTTTTCCAGCTATCAGGGATTAAGCCTGTTAAAAAAATATTATTCAGTATTTGTAGAAATTTTGTTTTTGCATAGTATGAGCTTTGGACCAGAAATGAGTATGGGATACCATCACAACCTGGAGTTGAGTCCCTGAGATGATCAATTGCGCAGCAAAATTCATCAAAAGAAAAAGGCTCATTCATTCTTTCAGGTGCAGCCTGGAGTGAACAGAACCCGCCCATACCTTCCTGAGCCGGGACAAAAGGTGGAGCCAACCTAGACATAAAGTCTTCAAGCCACATAGATTCATTAGAACTTACATTGTTGTCGTTTAAAGAGCAACGAAAAGATTTAATTTTTTTCCATATCAATGCAGAGGGAGTTCTTGGAGAGAGTGACTCACAAAAGCTACGCCAGCCCTGGAATTTCTTTTTGCTAAGGAGTCTTCTAGTTTTGGCAGAGACACGCTTGAAAGTGAGATAATTATCTAGGGAGAGGTCTTGAGCAAAAATACATTCCGCCTGTTTCCGCTCTTTAACCGCATCAGAACACTCTGAGTCCCACCATGCTGGAGAAGGTATTTTGTCACGTGCGGAATTTTTCAAAGGGATAGAGTTATTAGCTGCTGAGAGAACTGCATCAACAAATATGTCGTACATTTGTAAGATATTTGTTGGGATTGTGCTTGGAGAATTTTCTAAGAAGAGATCCAGCTCAGATCTGTATTTAGGCCAATCAGCTCGACAAATATTGTATTTAAGAAGTGGAGTCTGCGGTGGTGTTGGAGTAATGGGGGAATCCTGCAGAGTTGTTAAGATAGGGAGGTGGTCGCTACCAAAAGAATTTGAACAAACTGACCAGATCAAGGACTGTACTAAACTCGGAGATGCCATTGTAAGATCAGGGACACTTGCATTTTGAATGGGAGAAACTCTACGCGTTGGGGTACCATCATTAAGGATGCATAAGTTAACATTGTCCATAAGATCTAAAACATATCTGGAGTTCGCATCGCAATCTATTGACCCCCATAAAGAATGGTGGCAATTGAAGTCACCTTGTACAATAATAGGGACAGGTAGGGACTGTAGGATGGAATCA
Organism: Lathronympha strigana; assembly: GCA_949128165.1. Lineage (NCBI taxonomy): Eukaryota > Metazoa > Arthropoda > Insecta > Lepidoptera > Tortricidae > Lathronympha > Lathronympha strigana. The sequence goes on from OX421905.1 coordinate 22,634,574, forward strand.
ATCTCTGCAATTGTTTCTTGATTGGGGTGAGGGATGTACACCGAAATAAAGGATATATTAAGGCAGCGAACTGCCACAATATTTAAATTAGGGGAATGGGGAGGAAGAGGAATTTGTGAAAAAGTTATATTTCTTTTAACAAAGATATATAACAAAGATATATATAAGATATATTCTTTTAATAAAGATATATTTTTTTTAAGGGTCGGCAACGCGCATGTAACACCCCTGGTGTTGCAGGCGTTCATAGGCTACGGTGACCGCTTACCATCAGGCGGGCCGTATGCTTGTTTGTCACCGTCGTAGTATAAAAAAAAAAAGATAGCACAACCAGCATGCCCATCATTCCTGTCATCTCTAAGGCAGGAGTAGCCCTTTACCCTAAAGTGGGATCGGGGCTCCAACCATGTCTCCGAGATGGCAAGAATAACTGGGTTATATAAATTGATTAAATTTATTATTTCTTGTTTTTTATTTTTGATACTTCTAGCATTCCATTGCATCAGATTGTAAGATGCTATTTTGGACAGCTTTATTAATTGTAGCACATATTTGAGCCTTGAAGGCTTCTAGAGCATTGTACGGTAAAATATCTACAAATCTATTCAGAAGATCCTCAATAATCATAGAGATACCAACACCTAGGTTATCATTTGGAGTCTCTGGGAACTCCTGCATTAGTGCACACCCATTTGGTTGATTAGATTGAGGGGTAGATGTAATATTTCGATGGCTTTCTATGTCATAAGACTTACCAAGAACGGGCTTGGGTCGCCTTTGAATTACAAATGTTTTTCTGTATGACTGGGTTGGGGATGGATTCTGAGTTGAAGGTGACTGTGCTGCACTTTTAGATGGGGAGGGGGGAGTCCTATTCGCTGGATTTGATTGGCTTGCCTGGCTAGTCTTTGTCGCATCTGCAAATGATGTTCTAACTGGACGGAATCGTCTTGCAGCTTCAACATAACCTATGTTTTCTTCAACCATTACCAATTTAATCGATTTTTGACGAGCAAATTCTGGACAGCTTTGATCGGTCGCAGTATGAGGTCCTTTACAGAATAAACAGGATACTTAGGAGTCTGGGACTAAGCATTCAGTTGTTTCATGGCTCTGGGCACAGCGTGAACACCTAGGATTGGAACGGCACTGATCTTTTATATGACCGAATCTGACACATTTCCTGCATTGTATGGTAGGTAGTTTATAGGTAGAGACTGGTATGGACATGTTGAAACTGTAAATTTTTTCTGGAAGATTCTGACCTAGAAATGTTAAAACAACTGTTCCTGTCGGCTCCCAAACGCGCCGTCCTTCCACTTCGTTTTTCCTATTAAGCCTACGAGCCTTGACCACTGGGCCTGCCCCCGAAGGACAAACAATGCTATTTGTGAACTCCTCTAAGGTCCAGTCGAGTGGAATCTGTCTGACTACCCCCATGCGAGATATCTGGAATCGTGGGATTGCTGCAGAGAGCTTATGTGTAGCTAAGATGTTATGTGACAAGAAATCATTTGCTTCTGCTCCTGTTGAAAACTGAATTTCCATCTTATTTCTCGATAAGGCTTTAATTTCTTTGATACCCGCAATTTTATTGTTGTATATGACCTGAGCCATTTTTAGAGCTTTCATCCTACTGGGGGTATTCGGTTGATCACTATCCTCGCGAGCTACATGTACGGCAAATGGACCTGTGTCCGTAAGTGTATACCTGAAGTCATTGGCGGTTTCATAGCCTGGACGTACGTAAGTATGTTGAATTGACGCGCTTGGAGTGCTATATTTTTTGCCATGGCGGTCAGCTTCACTGTTATCCCCCGGGCTAGGACGCTTTTGACTACTGGTACCGCCAATTTTATCGGGCGGCTCGGTATCTTCTCCCGTAGCCATATTTACCACTACTACACCACTACCGAACTTACCTTAGTGTTTATTAACCCACCACCAACAGTGATATTCAATCCTCAATGGCTATTTGTACGGTAAAATCTAAATAACTTAAATTTTAAAACCGGCACGTGCGTTAGCAAGAACCCGAATATCAAACTCTTTAAACATTTATTTTTGCATTGTTGTGCATTGGAGGAATTGGACTCTTGAAGTGTTGACACTGTTGACAATAAGTATGTCATTGTGACACTGACAGATATTAGGACGTCCGCACGGAGTAATTTTACCCACAATCTGATAAAATTGGCAATTTTATTGTATAATGTGGTCACAGAATTTGGCAAAACTCGGTAAAAATGTACTGATGTCAATCACACGCCAATTCAATTGCCTGATCAAATTGGTAACTCGTATGTCCTACCTACCCATCACGTTTTTCGGAACGGACAAACTTCCATGTTTCCGAACGTTGCCACTACGTCACGTCGGTCAGTTCCGCGGATCTAGTGGTGCAGAGGTAGAAAACAATTTGGTCATTAGGCAAGTATTATTGTTGAAGTTGAAAATTGAAATTAAACTCTTTAATTTGCTACTTTGAATTAGTTGTCATAAATAATCTAAGAACATGTTTTAGTATGCTAAAAGGCAAGCATAATGCTTACAAGAAATAAAGTAGATAAACACTTTTTCACCACATTGCTCGTAAACATGATGTTTGTCCTTTAATTTCAGAGCGCAAAACTGTGTTTTATCCTCTAGAGGTTAAAGTTACTTTTTTTAAATCTTTTGGATAGACCAAAGCAAAAAAGTCATACTGCTTGAAAATGCAATAAACTTTTCGACGTTTGAACTGAACGGGGAACTTTTGATATATTGGAGCTGCCAAGGTGCTCAAAATATCTGAACATTCACTCTACCACCTTGACTTGTGATGATTGCTTGGAAATAAATAAGTTGGTTTTTTTTGTATATTTCCTCGCTTTAGTGTGGTGAAAAATGTTGTGTTTCACTCGGCAGCAAAGTTTGTTCAACTCTCGTGCCTTGAAACCCTAGTAACGCTCAAGATTTCATTTTATAAACCACTCGCTGCGCTCGTGGTTCAAACAATGGTATCTTTCGCTTGCTCGGGTTTCAATATTAGCACGAGGATTAAACAATCACTTTGCTCCCTAATAAAACAAATAACTATAACTTTCTCTGTTCGCACTTGCTTAGTTGTTTTCCCGTTAAAACGATTTTGTATTATGAATTTATATGATGTTATTACTGTGCAGTCATAATTAATTATGATGTTGGAACATATAAACCAAGCAGGTTTTAATCTGTACTCAACAGTCAACACTTACTGGCCACAATTTATTCTATAGTTTATTCTTGATTGTCTGTGGTTTTCTAACTTGTTTTTTTTAACGTGTGAGACAAATATTGTGTTTTACTACATTTAATCTAAATGGAATCCACTTAAAACCCATCATATGACAATGCACTGTTTGCTGAGTGTATCCCTTAAAAATGAGACCTTCAATCATTAAAAGTACACAATGTTTCACCTCATTTTTGTGTATATTTTTCCGCATTAGCCATTGGACACACCCTGAAATCACACATTGGTCTTAGGGCTTGCAATTTGAATATTCGAATTTATCGAATATTCGGTTCATTTTTATATTCGAATATTCGTACGTGAAAAAGTCGAATATTCGAATAATTTTACTAACACGATTTTAAAAGGTTAGCAGTAGGTGAATTCAATTGCGTGAATGATGTTTTACATTTATAATATCGATAATTCAATAGCACAAACCTTAAAGATTAAGGAACCTAAAAAAGATATATTTTTCGTCTTTTATGGATTTTTTATTATTTCTTTATTGGAAAACCAACAGCACGTAACACAATGTTAACAATTTGTATATAAACAAGAGGCCAATGACAGGTTTTCACTGATAGAAATCTTATAGAAGTTATAATATAATAGGTGTGTGTTTTCCATAAAGAGGTCAGAATGTTACCGAGAACCCATAAAAAAATGTGTTAAAGAGGAAATTGTACAAACGCGAAAAATAGGTACAGACCTTATAATTTACTTCGAGTTACAGAGTTTCATTAGATAAATAAATTCAAAATATAGAGGTAACAAAACAAAGCATAGGTTTTTTCGAGTTATAGAGGTCGAATTTAACTTTTCTTATTATGGAGGTCTTAATCGCACTGAATCCCCTTTTGAAGAGAATCGTTGGATTTTTCTTCTTAACAAGATCGAATATTTCGAGTTATAGATTCAGACTACGTTATCTCTTCCAAGCAAATTAACTGTCAAACATTTAAAATTTTATTTTATACTTACTTCAAACTTCTATAAGATTGTGAGTATTGTGACGTCTACTTAACACTTTCACAGTGTTATCAAAATCTATGAACTTAGTCGGACTCTAGAGGTTTTGGGCTCTAAAGGGAATAGTAATTTAATTCGTGTTAACTAAGGATTCCTCTATAGCACTTGATCAATGTAAGTAAATAGATTCAATTATTAAAACAGGGGAACTCACAAAAATCTACATTTTAAATACTAATCCCGTGTTTCATATTAATTGCAGTTGAAATGATCATGTTAGCTAAAGAATTATAATCATCACCAGTCTCATCATAAAAAATATAGATATGTTATACTTAACAATACGGTTTTTCAATAGTTATTTATGATAAGTATTTTTTATTTAATATTTTGTATAACTCTCAATTTTTTACACGTTTATTATTTCATGACTGTTTGTGAAAATAAATACTGCAAACGCTAGTAAGGCTCTCATACTGAGAGTTTTGAAATTTCCAAAATTATGATAAAATAATACGCATGAAGCACGCAAACCTCAGTGCGCGGTAAATTTGCGGTTTTTGTTTTTTTTCCTAACGGGCTTGCCCACAACTGCTATAAGTTATTGGTTCATGATTTTAGGTTAGCGGGAAGTCCGATACAGGTTTTTATTCCCTTAGCAAATGTTTGGAAAATTTGACACATATTACCATGTCTTTTGATTGAGTTGATTTAGAGGTTCAGTTTTTTACAGGTCTAAGGACAGTATATGATATTAAATTCAACTTGATACCTCTAAGCAATACTGAAACAATGGGTCTTGACAGACAGATAGACAGACTGACGGACACGGGCAAACAGACAGGTAGACAGACAGACTGACGGACACGGACTAACAGACAGACGGACAACGAAGAGATTTTATAAAGGTTCCTTTTAACCTTTAGAGGTAGGTACAGTCGCCATCAGATATATAGGAGCGTCCGAAGCGTTCAAAATATCTGAACAAGCACTCTAACGTCTTGACAATAGAGGCGTGTTCAGATATTTATGAGCACCTCGGACGCTCCGATATATCTGATGGCGACTGTACAGACCCCTAAAACACTTTTAAGTTAAATTTCTTACATTTTCCAAAATATTCGAATATTATTCGAATATTCGAATATCTTGAAAAAAAAAACAAATGTTAGAATATCTGAAAAAGTGCAATATTTGCAAGCCCTAATTGGGCGACATCTTAGTAATGCTCTACTGTACATATATATTTTATGATCAGAACAAAAGAAAAACAAACAAAAGTGATTTACAACAATCATTCGCAGTGTTTTTGGCAATAGCATATTAGTGACACTGTAAATTTTCTTCAAGGATGACATTTGTCAATAATTCAAATATACTAAGTGACATAAATACAAGAGCAAGGCGGGCCATGCTCAGTGTAAGGTTCCGTAGTTTACCGCCCGTCACAAAAGGCGAACTTAAAAATGTTTTTAATATAAACCATGCTCATAATAATAAAAAAAGAGTATCTTCGCAGCGGTTGGACTGTAGCAAAGGGGGGGCCGGGACTTAGAATATTTTTGGTCGAGGTGGTGTCATTATAACACTATTTTTAAATGATTGTAATGTGTAGATGGCGTCAAAACAAGCATCTTTTATTGGAAAAACTTTTCTCTAAACTTAAAAATGGCCGAGTTAGAGGCCTTCAAAGGTTGAAGTTTTTGAAGGGACTTGTAAAATTTTCATCGAGAGTGGTGTCATTATAACAGTATTTTTAAATGATTGTAATGTGTAGATGACATCAAAACAAGCATCTTTTATAGGAAAAACTTTTCTCTAAACTTAGCGAGCCGAGCGAGCGAAGCGAGCGTGCCGCGGCAGCGGCCGGCGAAGCGCCAAAACCGACTTTTTTTAATAAAAAATGCTTTACAGAATGGCACCTTAAGGAAGGTCGGTGTAGGTACGACGACGAGCGAAGCGAGGAGGAGTGTTAGGTAGAACTGCGACCTTACAGCGCGCGAGCCGAGCGAGCGAAGCGAGCGTGCCGCGGCAGCGGCCGGCGAAGCGCCAAAACCGACTTTTTTTTAACCTTTTGGCCGCCGGACCCTGTTCGCCAAGACGCTCACTCACACGCCAGAGCAAATTTTAAGTAAACAACTAATAAAAAGTTTAGGGATTGCAAATAGTGATATCGATATTCATAATTAAAGGTGGAATTCTTCTCAATTTGCCTTTTTTTATTTCCAAACTTAGATTTCTCTCAAAATTTCTAAACTAAACAGATTTACTATACAAGAAAATGTTGAAAATAAAGGACTTTATCATGAAAAACAACAACTAAACATTATCGAATCATGAAGTAATATCACCGCACTAGTCTGTACGAGTAGTCTTCTATACATGTCAACGGCGCGCAGGGCACGTCTTTAGTTCCGACTGACAAATACTGTTTACGCGCGAGTTAAGTAATAATAGCGTCTGAGTCAACGGCATAAGCGGAGGGTTTTCGGAGAAAACTAACAGGTGGATTTAATAATATATATATATATATACAGTATGTATCAGAATGAAAGGCAAAACAAGAAACCCGTTAATGTTTAGATCATAAATATGAGCATGGTACTTACCTAATTCATCAAAAATACGACAGGTTTTACGTGAGGTATAAAAATATACATTTATTATTATTGTGTTGCACCTCCCCTGTATTATTTGTTTACAATCTTATAAATGACATTTCTTAAATTACCAACTGACAGACAGGCGTCAAACCTTGTTGAAGTTTGGATTTTTACCTAGTTACAAACAAATAGTTAACAAAGCGCTTGCGCGTTGCCTATGACTACAGCCATTATTAAAATAATTACCTAGGTTACTTATAAACAGAACTCAAAGCGCATGTGTATTGACATAACAACGTTAATGTTAATTAGTTGCCCCTAGCTACATATCAACAGTACGCAATACGCATGCACTGTCAAAAATCAAAAACGTAAACAAACCCTATAAAATGTTACAAAAACCATTAACCGACTGCAAAAATATGGTCTTCGAGTAATTCATTTAGTAATTTTATGCCATAAAACATGTATTTAGGCACGTGAAATGCACGTCATTACATTGTACTCGAGTTCCCCGTCAACCAGTTTTAAGGTTTGCTCTTCGTTGTGATACATACTGTATATATCGGTTATATATATATATATATATATATATATATATATATATATATCGAGTTAAAATGTAGACCTCCGCTGTCACTGCGGTCAATAATTTATTCGGCAAATAAACCGCAATGGACAATTTACTGAAGAAGCTGCCTAAACTTTATCCATTATTATGCCTTTTTTTTCTACATATACCTACTTACTACGAGTAGTTACCAACAATGACAATAATTGGCAATTAAATGTTTGAACGCTTAAATAAAACCAGATTCGTGAAAACATATTCATTTTAAAAACTTGCACATCAATTGAACTTTCCCATCCCTAGCTGTCTTTTATACATGCCAACGGCGACAGTGACACGGAAAAATGTAGAAATTATAAGCATATTTTTTAAATCCTTTATTATGAAACAATGGATTCATATACCTGCTTAAAAAGTAAATGTATGAAAAAACAAAGGGTCAACAAGTTGACACGAGTACAAAATAATTTTTAAATTCTATTATTTTACCATTTAGTAAGCGGTTGAAACTTTGTCTTGTATACAAGACGACGGCGTTAGTGTATCGTACTATCGTTGTCTTGTATAGGTGACAACGGCGGTCAAAGGGTTAATAAAAAATGCTTTACAGAATGGCACCTTAAGGAAGGTCGGTGTAGGTACGACGACGAGCGAAGCGAGGAGGAGTGTTAGGTAGAACTGCGACCTTACAGCGCGCGAGCCGAGCAAGTAAAAACTCCCAGCTCATTTTAAAACATCAACCTTTGAAGGACTCTAACTCGGCCATTTTTAAGTTTAGAGAAAAGTTTTTCCAATAAAAGATGCTTGTTTTGACGCCATCTACACATTACAATCATTTAAAAATAGTGTTATAATGAAGTCCCGGCCCCCCCTTTGCTACAGGTCAACCTTGGCAGCTCCTTCGACTTATACGTTCTTTTAACCGAAAAGATATAGTCTGACAAGCCAAGGTTGCAGTAGATTCTTTTTTTAATTTATTTGCCTCACTATTTTTTGCATACTGAAAAAAGGGACGCACATAATTTAAAAACAAAATCTACTGCAGCCTTGGTTTGTCCGACTATACGTTTTCTAAGTTGAGCTAGTGAAGTACCTAAGTTATTTTTTTGTCACTTTTTACCTACTAGTGGTAACTGAAAAAAAAATAGATGTCTCCAGTAGGTAAGGTTAGAAAAAAAGTTGAAATAACCCTATCAAAGGAAAAAGCACGCCTTTCCAAGCGGGGATTGTAATCAGTTAGTTCTAAAACTCCGTCCGTGGGGTCATATAAAGAAATGTGAGTAAAAGGTTTGTTACCACCACTAGTGACAGTTGACGTCATCGTCTTTGAATTTGAACAGCAGTGGTGTTTTTATTGAAATCGCCTTGAACTAACTAATAGTTCCCATGATACGATAATTTGCTGTTTTTTATATTTTTCTACTAAAACCCATAACATTCTCTGTGAAACACCAGTCCATCATGAGCAGATAACCTTTAAAATGTGGACAATATTCGAATCGAGTTATTAGTAAGTATTTTGCACTTTGTTTTGATTGAAAAAGTTTAGCCTTGTGCGTTGAGGCGTGTCTTCCCTGCCAAGGTGATTTTTTTGGTAATTCCGATACGGAACCGACCAATCTCGACAACTATTGTCATCAAACTGAGATGCTATATCACTTACTATTTATCTTATCAGATAGATTATGTACACAAGTGTTAAATTTATACCCTGTAATGGGCAACACATTACGTACCGCGCAAACGGGTGCCTAGTACACCTGAACGAACTTTCGCAAGATCATAACTACCAGGAACATATGGCTTCTAAAGAGTTGACTCTTAGCTTCCACAACTTAATCAAGCGAGGTAGTGTTTTGTTTTATAAATTTTACACACCTGGTTGTTTCAATAATTTGCCAATTAGTGAAGTGGTTACAGCTGTGAAAAATTCAGTGTCTGTTTTGAATGGTCTTTGTCAGTAGTGTTTTTATGGTAGTGTATTCAGGGTTTGGAACCAGTTTTTTTATTAAACAGCCTCGTAGTAGCCCAATATTTTAGAATATTTTGCTGATGATTGCATTATGTAGAAGTCAATCTTTTATTTAACAATATTTTATTAGGGCTTTTTCAGAAAAAAGTGCACCATTTTAATGAAGATGGGTCCTCGATTTTCAATACAAAACAAATTTGACAGTTTTGTAACGGCCCATACAAAATGTATGAAAAAATGCATTACAAAGCTGACCAAATTTTCTTTTTTTTTAATCAATAGCCCATTAAGGCATTTTCATGCTATACAATTTTTTGTTTAGCAGTTTTAAATTTATTGTTTTTCCTATTCAGAATAACAATCTAGGAAATAAAATTACAAGAAAAAAATCTGGTCTAAAATTTTCAAATGTTGTACATACCCTCCATTTTGTAATGACCGTACAAAGTGTTTTAAAAATGGTAACGCAATAGAATACAAAAATTGGGAATCTTTTTTTCTCCTAGTAGAATCGACCTTGTGATTCTGAGTAGGACAAACATTAAATTTATCTGTTTTACAAAAAAAAAGATTTTGTATCTCTTCTTGCGAAAATGCCCAAATACCACTGTGAATACTGCATGTGATTTAATAAATCTTCCATGTCATAAGCCATGACTGAGGATATTGGCCATCGTAAGTAGCGTTTCATTGAAGTGCTATCTAGGCTGGTCAAAAAATAAACAATCTATTATAAATATTGTGTTTGCTATAATAATTAAAAAGTCGGTTATAGTTGTCTGAAGTGGTTAAAGTGCTTTACTGATATCAGGAATTTACCGCCTGTAACATATCTATTGTGAATGTGAGATATGGCTGTTTTTTTTATTATTTAATTTAATTTTATTTGCAGAACCAACAGAAACAAAGAGCCGATTATAATTAAGTAGATTAAGTATGTCTGCCTTGAAACTAAAGTTATTTATGTGTAGTTTATTTAGGTATCATAATAAAATGTTATATACTTAAATGTATTACAAATCTTTGTAAAACAACTAAATTTACATCTTTATAACAATCAAACACGGCTATTTTTAATATAATTCAATAATAATTTAAGAATTAAGTATTTAAAGTATTAAACTGCCCATAAAGTTTTAAGAGCCCGGTATATAAATTTGACCGATTCAGCTGTTTTTGCCATGAGTTTTCCTAGTTATAAAAACATATTTACATGTTAAAACATACAAAAATTGAAAGATCTATGAAAAAAAATTCAAAATTTTTGTCAAGTTTTGAAAAATACACCTTTTTCTAACATCTGTTTTACAATTTTTTGATGAGTGAGCTTCAAACATCTATCTGGTTTTCGACCCTATTGCTATAAAATCTAAATAAAACATTTTTTTTTTGTACTGACTGACTGGGTGGCTGAGTAGCTCCTTGTATCGTTTCCGTTCGTATGCCTATTTATGGAGAAACACGTATTCCACTCCCACTATCACTCTAGAACCATGTCAAAATGACAAGCATTAAGAGATTTCTTACAATCTGATTTATAGTGTCACTATGACATAGTCCTACCGTGGCCTAGGGTTCCAATTGGATGACTGTACTCTACAATACTGCAATAAAAATAATATATACTTCACTGCTAATCTCACATGTTTTATGAGGTGGATTAATATCAAATTACATTGATTAAACTATGTTTTAATGTGCAAAATATTTTGCGTGTAATTTCTACTCAGCCTTGAATATTGTGACAGTCTTAAATATGTTTATTATTACATATTTTATGAAGCAAAAGTACTCATAAATAGTCAACAGAAAAGACACACTGCATGTCCAAACTTGAGCTTATGTATGATTCCAACTGATTTCGTATAGACTGAGCTATATGCTAAAAGGCTAAACACTGAACGCATGTGATACAGATCGATTGACGAAAGCTAGCGCGGAATGTCTATGAGATTAATGACAATTCCATACATTTTCCGCGCCAGATTTCGTGAATCGATCTTTATCACATGTGTTCAGTCATTAGCCCTTCAAAAAGCACAGGGAACATATAATTTAAACTGTCGTGAGTCATACTGACATAAAATTGCAACGGTGCCGCGAAGGTGACAACACCACTCTGTCTGTCCGACGATGACTTACCGATGCAGTCGAAACATGTCAAGTCTATTGTGATAAAAAATACGTGCGCTTTAACCGTTGCAATTTAATCACAGGGAGCATACTTTCCAATTTGAAACAAGTCGACGAAAATTCAATTTTGCTTAATTTTTGGCCCCTTTATGCCTGTTAATTTGTAGTGGACAGTAATACAACTAGTGGTTCGGTAAACGCGAACTTATGACCTCTATATCGGCAACATCTCATCTAACCATCTGCCAAATGTCACGACGATGCGATCAACGATACTAGAGTTATCGTTGAATAAACATAAGTACAGATATAAGTTCACACGTCCAGTAGACTCGGCGAACTTCGCTCGCTCATTCAAAAATATCCTTTGTCGTGATAGGACCTCAGTGCCCAGTGGCACATGGTAAATGTAAATATGTTACAAACATCATCTACTACCTATACTATACCATTAATCCATTACCAATATGGAAAATGCAATGTAACTTTACCTGTTGACTAACCATGCTATTTATTGTTAACTGGTCAGTAATTGTACCTACTCATTATTTAATGAATCATTTAATAATGCCATACAATATCTTACGCCTTTAATGGTTAAGTGTCTTTTGTGGTCTACGCTAGGACCTCGGTTATCCGAACCTTGATTATCCGAATGCACCTGATACTCACTACGCAATTTATTTCATCTGTCCGAATTTCAGACTGAAGAAACTTTAAACAAAATATGCTGCTGTTTTCAAGTGTTATTTACTCGTTTTAATTTAAATGAATACGTGCCTTCAATTTTAATGAACATACTATACTATTTTTCCATTTAAAGGTGTTGTTGTTTTAGATCTTGTACCGAAAACCCAAGTATCGATTACGTGAACTTTTGATTATCTAAACTGGCCTCAATCGCAATGAGGATTACCGCGAGTCGATTTTCCGCTAGGGGCGCTAGTGGAACGTGGGTCCTGCGGAAACATATCAAACGTCACTGACATTTCTCTGACACAGGACCCACGCATGAGTGGCGCCGCCTGGTGAGCGACAATACGGTAGCTCCCATTGATTCGGATAATTGAGGTTCTACTGTATATGGTTAACATACCTATTTACTAATAGCTCTTCGAGCTGTAAACCTCGCAAGCAAAGCTAATACTGAATAGACTAGTGGTTCGCCCAGACGTGAACTTGCGACATCTATCCTGCCAAATTTCATGACGGTCAGATCCACAGTACTCGAGTTATTTTTGAACAAACATACAAACGCCGAGTTGCTCAGCAGACTCGAAGAGAGACCAGGGGAATGACCACCATCGCCTGACGTGATTCAGTTTGGGACCTAAACTGAGTCGTTGCCACAACTGAGCACAGTTACGAATCGCGTTAGGCGACCGTGGTAACGCTCCAAGAGAAACGAGTCTTTATCTCAGCAAATTTACAATGATCTGACGCGCCATATAATCTTTTAGGTCTTTTGTATACCACTTTCAACCATTTTGAACGTTTACAAAGATACTTACAATTTTTCACGAGAATGGATAATGAAATTCGACCTGTAGAGAATAACAGCTCATTATTTATACGAGTGCATATTTGTCCAAGGACTTTCGCTATCTCTCGGTCAGTTTAATATTTAGAAGCATTTTCTGTTCAATTGTTAGGGGTATTTTAATTTTGAATGTATACCTGCCTACTAATACTTAAAGAGAATCATCCCCACATTTTCACATGTGTAATCTGTACCAGTTTGTGTTATTTTTGTTGTTTTGAGGTGCAATAAAGAGTTATTGTATTGTATTGCATTTTCAGATGAGGAATTATACAGTTACACAAACTACGGCATGGACACCCCAACGCCATCTGCCGTGCCCGACTGCCTGCAGATGTTCACCAAGCACGACCCCTCGAACCCTGGGCCGGATTCCGACTTCGACCTGAGCCTGGCCGTGCCGGAGTCACTCTCTATTATAGAGACAGAGAAGGGCGATTGTAAAGAAGAGACTGATGCTGTTGGTGAGTTATGTTCTTTCCCCGACTATCTACAGATGTTCACCAAGCACGACCCCTCGAACCCTGGGCCGGATTCTGAAACCTAGCTGTGAATCACTGTCGACTATGGAGATGGAGAAGGGAGATTGTAAAAAAGAGACTGATGCTGTTGGTGAGTCAGGTTCTATCCCTGACAGTCTGCAGATGTTCACCAAGCTCGACCTCTGAAACCCTGGGCCGGATTCCGGAACCTGGCTGTGAATCACTGTTGATTATGGAGACGGAGAAGGGCGATTGTAAAGAAGAGACTGATGCTGTTGGTGAGTCGTGTTCTATCCCTGACAGTCTGCAGATGTTCACCAAGCACGACCCCTCGAACCCTGGGCCGGATTCCGATATCGACCTGTGCCTGGCTGTGCCGGAGTCATTGTCTATTATAGAGACGGAGAAGGGTGATTGTAAAGAAGAGACCGAGGCTGTTGGTGACTTAAGCATGGAAAAATATGAGTTTCCGCAAAGCTACTTTGCTAAACCGTTACTAAAAAGATAACTTCGTTAAAGCGTTTACATTAAAAAAAAACATACTTAAGTCATTAATCAGTTAATTCATGGTAAAATGTAATTTTTTTTACCTACGTATTTCTGCATTATTGATCTACTTATAAAACTGTTGGTTTTTGTTTATCATAGAAGTTAATGATTATTAGGATCAAAATTTATTTCCCGATCTGGGTGCAATATTAAAATGGCCTCGAATATTCAGCCATAGTGAATTCTGATTCTATATTTATGATATGGTTTTAATTGGCTTGGTAAGTACACTGCAAAGACGCAAGAACTATCACGAGCAGTACATAGACGAAATCCAAAAGCTACGTACTTACTAGTCGTAGCAATCAGATAAAACGTAATGTGATTATTATGTACACACATGAGTACAAAAATGCGAGAATGATACCTAGATAATATCGCGTTCACAATTGCATGGGTAACGCCGGTGGACTATTGCGTTCAGAATTGCATGGGCAGACAGACTGCATTCATTCATAAATTGCCCATGCACTTTTGAACGCGTGTGTACAAAGTCTGCATTGTGTTATTGCAAAATAAAAATATAAGTGACACGATTGTGGATAACCGTTTTATGAGTCATGACATCAGATAAGCAGCAGGCAAAATAAAGATAAATCCTACGTGATACAAAAAGCAATTGTGTACCTAAGTATCTCTATGTCTATCGATTGAGTATCGGTGTATTCATATAGGTTAAAGTACGGTCAATGAATTGGGACACTAAGGTCACTGTAGGACTATGTCATAGAGACGCTATAAATCAGATTGTAAGAAATCTCTTACTGTTTCATTTACCTCTTACTGCGTAATTTTGAGATGGTTCTAAAGTGACGTGGGGTTCCAACTCCAACTGGTTGACTGTAGGTACCTACCTATATTAAGTCTGTTTATTATTTATTTTCGAATTATGCATTAATAAACTAAATGGACAGTCAGCTGCAGAGAACTGACCATCTCGCATGATACAAACTTTCTATGCTGTAGAAGTCCTCTTTTTTTATTACTTATTACTTTTATTCCTATTATCTCTGCAGCTAAGATAAAAAGCATACAGGCACACATCCCAATATTCTTCTCAAACATGAAAACAGATAGTAAGATAAATGTCCCAGTGTTTGCCACTGCCTTAACATGGCGAAAATTGCCTACAAATTGAAATTAAACGTCTGATTCTTGTACAGTCAACTACAAAAAAATTGGTCCGCTTTTCACCTTATTGCATTGTGATAAAGTCCAAAACTGGATACATCTCTTTGTGGTTGACTATACCTATAGATGTCGCTTAGCAGATGCAAAAGCCTTCAGCAACACGATCGTTCATCACGTTGGAAAGGAGAGGGCAAAGCGACATCTTACCGTACAAATTATTCTGTCACTTTGCGGGGCGGGGGGGGGGGGACGTGTACACAGACGCTCTTCTTATGTATAGGTACTTATAAAAACAATCTGTAAAGACGACAGTAACACAGAAAATGATACAACTACACTAACAAATCTTGCACACTTCGATCTATTTTTGTGTACGGACTAGTCACAAGACAGACCCGCGTAAGCTCCGGGATTAAGAGGCCACAGTGGCCAAATTGCTATCATTCAGACGTCTAGATCTCAATATTGATAACAACTAGGTATCTGATATTCATACACATAAAACTTCAACATATTTCCTTCAAACTGGTATACGTGAAAACATGATTTTTAACAAAAGCCTCGATACTTTTATTTTTCAAACATAGGTCCTTTTTTGATGTTTTTGGTTAGAACGTCGAAACCCTTGAATTTATAAACATGATTCTTAGTTAAATAGTTAAGGAATAACTAGTTCTTAAATCTGGTAAAAGCTTTTCTCTCTAGAAATTGTATTTTACGTGTAAACAGCAATTATCTGATTATGCAGTGTATTTTGACGCGCCCGCCTACTATCGCCTTTTCATGTTTCGCGTGCTCTTGCAATTAAGTCTATCCCGCTCTCTTTTACTCGCATATGTGGACTCTTAAGGATTACCGGGAGTCGATATTCCGCTAGGGGCGCTAGTGGAACGTGGGTCCTGCGGGAACATTTCAAACGTCACTTTGACAGTTCTCTCATATTGAAACAGGAGCCACGCATGAGTGGCGCCGCTTGTTGAGCGACAGAGGGGAAATAGTAAGCCTATTTCCATTCCTGTGTGCTTGACGATAAAAGCCGATGTTGCTCAAACAATGCAGAATGTCGATCACATTGAGAATTTCGTCAACGAGATATCTACTTCTTTGTTATACGATAGCCTAATTGGTAAAACGATCAAGTCTTATCGATGTAGGTTCAACGCTAGAAGACTGATTATGGGGCATTCCACGAGAATCCTCCTGGGCCGTTCTTCGTTTTTAGCGACAATCAACTGTCTCCGAGCTGAAAAATGTCTTATTTAGAATTTAATTATTATTTTTGTAATAATTAAATTCTAAATCGCGTTTCATTGTTGGAAAAAAGGAGAGCTCCTCCCCCTACTAACCAAAATGCGGTTGTTCTAATACTTTTGAAAGCGCTAAGAAAGCGATTTCGTGTGTGATAATATTTCATGACTTGCCTAACAAATTGGCAGTATTTTCTTGAGCTTGAGTATTTTTTTAAGGCCGTAACCTATCCCAATGACCTCGACGATTTGAGCTTTCTTCCCCTACCGCTTCCTTTCCTCACCGGTTATACAATACGTCAATAAGCATAAGTCGTCACCTAGGAAGAGCTGCTTGTACTAGGACGCAACCCTATAAACTACTAGTGCCATCTTACACGACTGGCCCCCGTCGCCCGCGCAGGCATCTCGAGCCGGCGTTTTCGGGAAAATGCGTGTAATAGCTTTTTTCTCGAAAAGTACAAAACCTATCCAAAAATCAGTAGATGCGTTTAAAGTAAACATAAATATATACTGCTTGTCTTAGTTTCTTGTACTTACGACGCATAATAAGGGAGTAGATACAGATTTAAGGTAGAAAAAAGGGTTTTAAGGTTATTTTTTTTCTCTTGATGTATTATGTTTTTCGACAATTTAGTAGAACCAAATGTAGACCAAATACCTAGCTACATTATATATTTTTTTCAAGCGTTGTGCTTGGAGCTGAACAAAGCCTATTCACTTTAAAAACAGTGAAATATGCCGGGTAGCCCCTTAACGTATGTGATTGAAATATGTAGCTTCTCTTCTCGTGGAATGCCCCTAATGATGATGTTTTTGGATTACTGCGTTAATAGGTACTTATTTATTTAAACTTTATTGCACAGTCAATAATGTACAAAAGGCGAACTTAATGCCAGAAGGCATTCTCTACCAGTTAACCTTTGGGCCAAACAGAGATCAAAATTTATAGGTGCGGGAAGTTATTATGAAACAAGAGAAAAAAAAACTTTTGTATTATGTACAGTCAAGGGCATAAATATATGTACAACTTTTTCATTACTTTATATGGAATCATAGGGCTCATATGTACATTGGATCTAATTCTAAATACCTAAGTAATATATACATATTAACATAATAATATATATATATATATACACATATATATATATATATATATATATATATATATATATACATATATATATATTATATACCGGATCGATGAAGTGGGGTAGAAAGTATTATTTGGCGGGAGGATCGGAGCTCGCGGCCTGGCTGTGCTGTAACAAATTGAAATTTAGACCGCAGGTACTCTGGCGCAGCTGGGTCATGTAGAATGCTCAAAAGCATACACAAGACCCTGAGGTTCCCTCTGTCATGTATGCGAAGCCAATTCAATTTACGCCGAAAGGCAAAGACATGGTCATACTTGCGAAGGCCGTAGATAAATCGCACTCGTAGATGGTAGACTTATCGCAGTAAGATTGTTTTCTTTCTATTTTGACTTGTAATAACATTGTTTTAATGTTTTGTTTCAGCCACAAACACCAATTCCGTGCCATACAAAACCGTCCACGACCCACCGATCAAATTCAAGTCGGTGCACAGGAAAGTGTTCATTCCTGGCGTTGAAATAAAGGTCAGAATAGAAGAGAACGAGCGCAGCGTGACTACACATCTACTTAACCCTAATTTGTGAGTATGCGCATTGATTCATTCATTACAAATATCACCTAAAAGTTGGGGTTAACCCTCAAATGCATGATGATGAATTTATGATACAGACAATCAAGTTCTCTTCGAATGTAGACTTTGTCATATCCTCGTAAGTTCTTAATTTGAAATTAATTTGGTTGTCACTTGGGATGTTTTAGAATCAATATTGATAATTCATGCATTTACGGGTCAAACTTTTTTATTCTTAAAAAAAGGTTTTATTAAAGACCAAGGCGCCTAATACACGTGATCTTAACTCTTAATTCTCTCTTTGTAGTTGGCGAACGTTAAGTCTTACTGCCAATTTTTAACGTGAAGTAGGTCATTTTGATACAATTTAGTGACAGAGACAGTGGTCAAGTGTGCTAAATCAGTACACCAGTGGGCCCGTAGTTGACCATAAAAAAGCAGTGTGTATACATGTGTATACATGTAAAATTAGAAAACTGTAGCTTGACAAAAAGTTGTACATATAAATTATCGTTGGCATGATTTAGCACAATCGAATGGAAACAATGAACACTTTTAATTAAGGTAATTACTTGAATGAACAACTGTGTGTGTTAGTCATTCATCAAGGTTGCAAGCACTCGAGATTACTTAAGAGGGAAAACCTAACGATATAGATTCTATTGACGTTGGAGCAATGCCTCGTACGCATTGGCTTATTAAAAGAAATGGACACACAAAGCAGAGGCCTATTGCATAATGACTTGTAACTTGTAATATTAGCGGAAATCTCTTTTCAATCCCTTTTATTAAAAAGAGAGTTCCGCTAATATTACAAGTTACATAATATGATTATGCAATTGACCCCAGATCGTCTTTTGTCTTGTATTGGTACCGACGCACGGGCTGCTCGCACGTACCGTGCCCGCCGCCAGTATTATATACTATTTCTAGTGGTAGGCAACCCTAGCATTGTGCGGGAGTCAGGGGGCCGGGCGTCAATTGTTTTTAGCGTAGTGTTCAAATTTCAAAACTTGTTTTCGCTTTTTCTATGAGAAATAAATATTTGTTCTTAAGAACTATTATAGCCTGTGACGATAGTACAGTCAAGTGCAAAAATATGGTTTGACATAATCGACTCATAAATATGGTACTACGCTCTTATTACACATACATAAGGTGCTATGGGACATATTTTTGAGTAAGATGTGCACCACCATATTTTTACACTTGACTGTACCACTTTCCATACTAAACTTTTTGCACATTATTAGAATATTTAGGAAACTTTTTCAAATTATTATTGACGAATATAACCAATCGAGCTACTTTAATTTGCGCGAATATAAAAATATTTTTTTTAATACCACGATGGTGGCAAACAAGCATACGGCCCGCCTGATGGAAAGCGGTCACCGTAGCCTATGGGCGCTTTATTTATGTATAGAAATGTAAAACTAAAATCACATAAATAATGACCCGAAAAATCAACTTACTTACGGATAAACCGTGCCCATCCACCTTAAACATGAGTATAGCTGAAAAGCTGGCGTATGCATGTAAAAATGATATGATCCGTTATCAAGTAGATAGGTAGGTACTTATAGTTTTTAATTAGCTTGTAGTAATTATTGTTGAGAGTATAAATAAAATGCCTGCAACTTGTGAGTCATACTTTATCACACAAAACCAGCAAGTGGTTTCACTGATAACGGCGCTCGGTGCTTTCGTCACAGATAAGGGTTTGGTCATTACCCATTAGCAAGCGTAGCCTGTGCCATTAAATCTGTAACTCGTGTTAGATATCGATAAGCTTTGACAACCCCCATCAATAACATCACATGTAAAAAGATACAAGGCTTCCTTTGGAGTTAAAACAAGTCGGTACCAGGGGTGCCCATAGAACGCGACTTCCTTTGACTATTAAGAATATAATATTGTCTTCTGTTACTGCGATTGTTATTCATTGAAATTAAACATTAATCGCGTTTATTAACACCATGACCCTACGTTTCGAGCCCTTTACAGCACTCATTTTCACAGGGTTAAGATGATTCTCATTCTCACGAATCACCTTAATTTACACCAATCCGTTCTAAAGTGTTTTTTAAGAATATTTTATTTGACCTGTGTGTTCCTCTACGATTTGAGTCGGAGCCCCCTTAAATATTAATTTTATTATGTGTTTTAGTAAGTTGTTAATTTGTTGTGTCTTTGTTAAGTTGTTTAGCGGGAAAACAAAAAAAAATTGTGAAAATTTCAACTGTCTATCACGGTTCATGAGATACAGCCTGGTGAAAGACGGACAGACGGACGCATAGCGGAGTTGTAGTAATAGGGTCCTGTTTTATTTGCCCTTTAAGTACGGAACGGGTTTGTAGGATGGATCACGAGAATGAGCGAAGATGTCGGCCATTGTCCTTAACATGTCAATGTATGCGGTTGGTCAATTTAAGCGAAGTCATTATAAGCGGATTTATCTGTATATCCATTCCTTTTTCGAGGTAGTCATACAAGCAAAATAAGTATGATTCTCTCTGACTATGCACGATCACGATGTACACGATAAAATATCCTGCAATATAAAAACAAAATAAATTTAATTTCTTTCTAATAAATTTGCCATCGTTCGCGAAGTTTATGCTTGATAGTTTAACAATGTAACTGTCCACAGATACACAATAAACCTTCAGCACGGCGACTTCACATGGACAGTGCGCAAGCGTTACAAGCACATCCTGTATCTACACCAGCAGTTGACGCTGTACCGCGCGTCGCTCGACATCCCGTTCCCCACCAAGACGCACAAGTCCCGACGCGCTAGTTTCAAAAACACCTTTAATGATGAGGAGAAAGCTGAGAAGGTACAAGGAGAAATTAAATTTAAAAAACCCTGACGACAGTAATAGAATATGCTACGAACGCTAAGTGTATACCCAACATTAAGGACTTTTTGATTCAATTTGTCAAGATCACATCATAAGATATCAGCTTCCTTGTGTATCGTCGTCTAGCACCCATAGTATATGTGTAGGATTGTCCCATAAAATATTTTTATACTTTTATGAACTTTACGCTTGTCTATTAATTTTAGGGGTTAAAATGTATAGTTAGATTATTAATGGATACTGAATGGTCAATCGAATAGATCGATTTTACAGCAAAATAAAAAATTTAGGCTTAGATTTTTAGTAATAACTAAGTTATATTAAGAACTCGATTTCATGCACCAAGTCCATTGACTTTTAAAAGAAATAGAGACACAAACCAGAACAAAAACATCAAAAAATGTGGGTCAGAATGACATTAGCGAACACTTGAATTGATGATGAAGGATGATACACACGTTAAATGGTTCGTAAGAGCTTACTGACGTAAGTATTAAGTGTGCAGTTCATATACAGAACTACCAACACCATTAAAACTTGATTGGCTGTTGGCACTTAACGAAAAGTCACGCTCCAAACAAGACTATATGAAAAAGTGCCGCAACTGCGGTACACCAATGGCGTATTTTTTTCAGCTGATAGGGTTTCCAGTTTTTTATTTTATATTTATGACCAAGTCTAATTCTATTTTTAATTATTTTAGGTGGCAATAGAAGCCTTACCACGAAGTATGTCCAAGAAGATGGCGCGTCCTAGAAAGAGAAAAGGCGCGTTACCCAGGTAAGCTTTTTGGCGCGTGAGTGCTCGTGCTCGAGAGAGAGAGAGAGAGAGACATGTCATTGTCTAATCCGAACGCGAGCGTGTTAGAATCTGACAGGTGTATATAGTAATCCTACTGTATCTGCCTAATTGTAAAAGATTACCATCATCTTTCCATCTAGACTTATCTTTTCGATGTGCATAAAAGAAACACGACACACATACGTGCTTCTCTCAGTATGCTACTTTTCACTCATAGATTTATTTCGAAAAACAATATATTAAATCATGCTTATAAAAATCATTACGGAGGGCACGACTGAGCTTAAACAGACAACATTGCATATTGTTTTATATCATGCTGTCGCATAAGTGCGAGTGGTAAGGTTGCTATCTGACAAATGTTTGTTTGTGAAAATATTTGACAAGAGAACAAGTGTTGCCAGCATAGTTTGCGTTAGTTCTACTTTTTTAAATTTCTACTTTTAATTGTCGAACATTTGACTGACATTGCCCTTTTCTCGCTATGATCTATTAAAAAACGGAATGCTTTAATCTTCAGGTTTCCAAACAAACCAGAGGTGATGGTCACATACGAGGGAATCCAGCTTAGAATGAAGCAGCTAGAAGAATATTTATACAATTTACTCAATATCACCATTTATAGAAACCACCACGAGACGGTAAGTGGTCATATTGCATTTGACATGGACACGACTTAGTAAATTACTTAAGCATATTGGATATCTGGTTAACGTCCCGCAGTGTTTGTTAAGAGAGGTATGGGCACAGCGGAAGCATATCGTTTAGTGTGGTAGGGCACAGCACAACGAATGTCGTCTCGCTCAAATCTGGAGCAGAGCCCATCTCGGGAAGTACCTCCACCTTACAGGAAAGCGCAGTTTAATTAATAACACTAGAACCTACTCGTAGTGTTGTGGTTCTGTTGGTGAGGTCGCCAGAGCTCCAAGAAGATTCACTGTGTTGACAGCTGGGGACCCACGGAGCAAAGCTTGCCCCTTTAGCTGTCAACACAGCGAATCCTCTTTTTTTAAAGGGCGCATTTAACATCGTCGTTCATATGCTACGGTGACAGCTTACCATCAGACGGGCCGTATGCTTGTTTGTCACCGTCGTAGTATAAAAAAAAGTGTACGACTTCCCTCTGTCGCGGGTGGTCGCTCCTGATGACGATCTTCGTAAAGATCGAAACATGTCGAGCGACAATCGACTAAATTACGTGAATGACCCGTTTTAAATTTAAGTTAATATGTTTGAGCCTCACGAGAGTTTTATAGTTAAAATAAACTGTCAACAGGTGAAATTCCTTGAAGCGTCGAACCTGTCATTCATATCGGAGTTCGGATGCAAAGGCAAAGAAGGTATGGTGTTAAAAAGGACCGGGTCCACACAGCCCGGACAGGCTGGCTGCAACTGCTTTGGGTTGCTGGGAGCTGTAGTTTGTGTCAGGTGAGAATATACACGCTCTAACTCCTCTTCTGTAAGAGATTAAAGCAACCCTATGGAACTCTCTTTGTGGAAATGGATTGTGTCTGTAACGACACTTATTTCTACTCGTAGGCGGCATATTTTATTCGGGCGGGGGCATATTTCGCGCAGAGGCTTGTTTACGAGTAGCTATACAAATTCAAATTCAAATCATTTATTTGTTCAACATGTATTACATTGTATACAGCGGGGCAATGCGGCAAGTGTCTTAGGGACAATGCCTCATGTGACGCGCGGGTTTTACGATGACTGGCTTTTGAATGTATTATTTTGAGATAGGTTAGATTTTAGTAAGACTTAAGTTTCATTTGACGTGTTTTATATTTAAATAGTTTTAAGGATTTTTTTACAATTATGAAGTTTCATCGTAAGCAACCCTAGCGTTTGCGCCGAGCGCGGGCGTCAATTGTTTTTTGCGTAGTGTTCGAAACGGTTTGTATTCGCTTTTTCTATGACACATACATATTTGTTCTTAAGAACTTTTATAACATCTATGATATAAGGCATGGTGCTATTTTTATTCTTCTTGAAATGAAATATTTTTGTTAGTTTTAGTTTCTCGGTGTATTGGTATAGTATACTGTAATAAAAATATGAAATAAATAGTCAGGCTGGATGGACTGGAATCCGGCGTTTTGTATGTATCGACGATAATT
The DNA here is from genome assembly GCA_949128165.1 of Lathronympha strigana. Lineage (NCBI taxonomy): Eukaryota > Metazoa > Arthropoda > Insecta > Lepidoptera > Tortricidae > Lathronympha > Lathronympha strigana. The sequence goes on from OX421905.1 coordinate 22,658,489, forward strand.
CTAGTGTCGCTGATCGGATCGTCGTAATCGTTGACAAAAAAGGTTGCCGAGAGAGGAGGTGGGAGTGGGGAGTGAACGTTCGTGGCGAACCACTAGTTTATATATAATTCTTTTTTTGTAGGTGTAACTACTTCTGCACGGGCCTAGTCTGCGCCAAATGGCAGGAGCGGTGGCTGTTCGTCAAGGACACGTTCTTCGGCTACTTACGACCCAGCGACGGCTCCGTTAAGGCCGTCATGCTTTTCGACCAGGGGTAAGTTACGCTCTGCCTATCCTAATCTTCATCCGCATCCATGCCGATATGGTGTATGGGTGATGAAGAATGGGAAAATTGTCCATTTGTTCTCCTCTACAACTCTACAGGTCGCATTTATCAACCAATTCTTGAGAAATTTTGGAAGCAAGTTCGTTAATGACATATTTTTTGTCGATTAATTTTTTGGAAATTTTCAAAATGGTGTATGGTGTAATGGTGTACAAGGGTCCTAAGCGCCATAGACCCAAAGGTACTTAGAATCTTTATGCCGATACCACTCCCATCTCCCGAGTTCTACAGCTCACAGAGCCACTAGTTTTAAATTTAGAATATAAGACGGCAAACGTTTTAACTCACAGGAGAGCTCAAGAAAGTTAAGCTTTTTCCCACTTCGATCTTCGATAGTGGTTCCTTTTTTAGTTCATATTTGAACGAATAATTTTTTACATTTACTGAGTAGTAGAAGTTTTAAATGATTCTGTGTGGTACTTATAGAATTAATTGTGTGCTTCAAATTTATTTCATTAGTATCTATGAGTTTAAATATAGTAAACATATAATAACTACCTTTTAATTTTATTTCACGCAGCTCATTGAAATGTAAGTATAGTTTGAGACCAAAACTTGTGCTAATGTTTACTTAATATTTGTTAGTTTAATTCAACTTTCACCGCTTCCGCACATTTTATAAAATCGTTCATAAAATTACTTAATAACTATTCATAAGACGTCAATTGAGCATTGTTTTAGCAAACAATAATATCCATACATCATATGAATACTAATGCATATAATAACAGGCGTGGAATTCATAGACACGGAGTATCGCATAACTCACTTTAACTTCTCACCGGGAGACAAAAAATGTTTACTAAAACGACAGTTTATTTGCCCTAAGTACCCATATCTAAAACATAGATCAATCTGGAGATTGGATCTAGTAGAAGTCAGATAACGGTCACAAAGTTTCAACAAAATGTACACGATGGATGTTGCTTGAAAAACAATGCCTAGGAAAAGTAATCATAGGTCAACCAGAATTTCTGGCACTAACCTAAGACTTCTGGAATTTACTTCGCGAAAGCGAAATGTAACTCTTAAGGGGCTGCCAATAGCCAAGTCTGCGCACACTGTCTATTTGTATCGGAGTAAACGAGCTCGCAGTATCACCGGCTGGCTTGGTTTTAGTTTCCTTCTAAATTTAAAGAAAGTAATTTATAATATTAAATTTAATTTAACGCCAAAACTTGGGATTAGTTTCTAAAGTGGACCCCTGGCCCTCTGAGCCGTGGCATAAATCGGGTATACGCTAGGAAAAAGAAGGAGCTATAAAGTGAAACAGTTTACCGTGGTTATGTTTAGTGCGTATTTTCAGTTGATAAGTGTCACATAGGGTGGCGGCCCCAGTAATGGACAAGGGACCAAGGGGAGGGGTAATGTACATTCACTAGCTCTTATTATGAAGAAACATTTTCGTTTCGTTCGTTTCGATTCGTTTATGCATTTATTTTGTGTCAATCAATTGACAAGCATATGATATTTGAATTAAGAATGAAGTGTCCATTATTGGTGCCTGTTAGCTTAAAGTTTTAATTATTGGTGCCGTCACCCTACCCGTTCTTGTTGCCTAGCTAGGAGACATGCCTAAAAGCCTATCTCCTCTTTAAAAAGTATATTAATCAGTGTCGTATCTTCCAGCTTTGAAGTATCAAGCGGGATGTACTCCACCGGTCTGAACCACGGGCTGCAGATCCTGAACCAGAGCCGGCAGATGGTTATCAAGTGCTGGACGAAGAGGAAGAGCAAGGAGTGGATGCAGTACCTCAAGGCTGTTGCTAATCAAACTGGTTAGTATTACACTAGTCTTTTTTTTACCTGTCGTAACTGTCGTTAAGAAAGCACAAACAGTCCCCATAAAACCATAGGAAAAATAATCACTACACCTGTAACACCAGCGACTAGAATCTTTGCGGAGTAGAGTTTCATAAACTCGTTATTTGGTCCTAGGCTTTATTCTAATAAGTATGTAAATAATGAATCTTCTGAGGTGAATTTTACTGTTCGAGCCTTAATCCCTTAAACAACGGCCTTTGTATATTTTTTTGCAACAGCTCCCGCCACGCGTCATGATAACAATATATTTAAAAAGCTGTACTAAGGTTCAAATTCATGTAATGGACACTCTAGTTAACACGTTTTTAGAATGTAGGATGACGACCACCGAAATGCCTAAAACCGTCTTATCTAAAATCGCAGTCAATAGAACTTACAAACGATGTAAACAAACTGCAATTTTGATTTTAATAACCTAACTTGTATGTTTTTAATTAAATCTCCAAAATGAAGTTATTTATCTTTCGTTTTGTATGTTACAATAATACGAACATACCAATAGTGAATGGCTTCGGTGGTGTTTAAATAAATAAATAAATAATTAACAAATATTATAGGACATTCTTACACAAATTGACTAAGTCCCGCAGTAAGCTCAAGAAGGCTTGTGTTACGGGTACTCAGACAACGATGTATATAATATTATTTGTTGTATTTGTATATACAAATACATAGAATACAACCATGACTCAGGAATAAATATCTGTGTTCATCACACAAATGAATGCCCTTATCGGGATTCGAACCCAGGACCATCGGCTTAGCAGGCAGACTACCAACTACGCCAACCGGTCGTCAAATGGGTGTTTGATGAGGTAGTGTGAAAATGTAAGGAGAAACAGTGACAAAACATGTGATACCTTTTGTTTACATCGTTAGTAAGTTCTATTGACTGCGATTTTAGAGTGCTACATGAATTTGAGAGAAGTCTTCATTGTATATGAACACATATGGACCCATTTTATATGTTGTACTTTTGGCAGATGAAAATAATGTAAACAAGCAATACCACGTGATATGGTAATTTGGCCAATGAAGTTACAATATTTCGTACCTGTCCTCATAAGGAATTATGTCATTGGCGTTACAACTGAGTCACGTGGTTTTGTCTGTTTACATTTTTTTTTTAAGTAGCCTATTAAGTGTCCCACTGCTGGGCAAAGGCCTCCCCTCGTCTCTTCCATTCGGTCCTATTCTTAGCACTCTTCGGTCTGCCTCTTCCTCGGCCTACGCCGGTTGCGTAGTCCCGTGGGTCCCGTTCCGTAGCCAGCTTGGCCCACCTCTCCGGGTGCATACGGCAGACGTGCCCAGCCCAATCCCACTTCTTCGAACACCCACTATACTGCGCTCCATCGCTCGCTGGCAAACCTTGAGTTTGGACTTTAGAGCATCTGTTAATGACCAAGTTTGAGCGCCGTAGGTTAGGATGGGCAGGATACACATGTCAAGGAGTTTGCGCTTCAGACACAGGGGAAGGTCACCCTTCATTAGCGCTTTCATGGACCAGAAGCTCTTCCAGGCGTTCTTAATACGTCTATCAATTTCAATAGACTGCCTGTTTTGTTTTTGTTCTGTTTACATTATATTATTTTAATTTGTCCAAAGTACAAGGTATAACAAATGAACACGGGTTTTTTTCTTACCACAGTGTAATTCAAATTGAGCTCCCGATATTTACGATATAACGGCCTCCTAGCCTAGTTGGTAGTGACCCCGCCTAAGAAGCAGGAGGTCCCGGGTTAGAATCCTGGTCAGAGCATTTATTTGTGTGTTTATCACGAATATTTGTTCCTGAGTTATGGATGTTTTTTTTTTATGTATATAAGCATTTTATCGTCTAGTACCTACAAAACAAGCCTTATTGAGCTTACCGTGGGACTAGGTCGATTTGTGTAAGATTGTCCCGGAAAAAAAACCTTGGTAAGGACCCGTGTTCATTAGTTTTAATGTCAAATAATGAATGGAGCCATATTGTATTGTGTTTGTTTAGCCCGCGAGTTCACGCACCCGAACGTGCACCAGTCGTTCGCGCCGGCGCGCGCCGCCACGCGCGCCGGCGCGCTGCCGGACGGCGCGCGCTACCTCGCCGCCGTGGCCGACGCCATGGAGCGCGCCGGCGAGGAGATCTTCATCGCCGACTGGTGGCTCAGCCCCGAGATCTACATGAAGCGGCCGGCGCTCAACGGGAACTATTGGCGGCTGGATACCATACTTAAGCGGAAAGCGGTGAGTTGTGCAACTAACTTAACTGGCGAAGTCGGTAGGAGCACTGAAAAGGTTTATCCAGGATCGGTATTAACTATTTTTGGAATTTAAAAACTGCCGTTGCACGGGCGTTAACGTTCTGACTGAGGTACTGACGTTCGAAATACGCTACATCGATACCAAGAGACTCTAAACAGAAATTACTGTCAACAAATATGTTGAGAAGTAGGTGATGAAATTTAATGGAGTGTTAAGTAAAACCATTAATTGCTGTAGATATGTTATATTGGTGGTAACACAAGTATAAAGATTGGCTTACACTAGACATAGGTAATTATAAGCTATTATTGCTTACATGCTATATTACTCAACTACGTGCGTCACATGTTGTAGACAGTAACGTGTACTTACTGTTAATATGTTAATTATGTAGGCTCACACTACAACTGCTTCCAACGTTTGCTTTCATTTGCATCTTATAGAGACACGCGGGAGCGTGTCCAGCCAAGTTCAGGCGACGCAGCTGCAGTGTGTATACTGCACTTTTGACCCCTTTGCTACTCAAAATGCACACAATATAAACACACGAAATTTGACCCATCTATTTAAATCCCTAAGACTGACAAGATCCCCAAATTTCATAAATATAGCTTAATTGGTTATTGAGATATAATCATCCAAAAACCGCAAAAAGATCATAGGGATTGGAACATCAATTGATTTCTTTCATGCAGTATTTTAACTTTTGTAAAACGGTCGAAACGGACAAATAAAATGAAGTCATTGGCTCTAAACAGCCAAAACTGAAGGTTGGTGATTCTTATTTATAATGTTAGTACTGCGACATTTTAGTTATCTTGAATATCAAAAAAATAAACGGTGTATAAAATTGAAAGTTTCGACTTAATTCATATCAGGTTTATTAAATTTAAATCTACTTTATTATTGGCATCTCATTGCATAAAGTATGGTAGATTTATCTAAAAATTGTATTTCGGCTAAAAACCAGCCAAATACAGTTTTAACTTCACATTCTTTAACTCCCACAGAACTTGGCACCCATTTAGATATCAGATCTTTTGTCGGCGGAGTCGACAATAATGATATACTCATATGGAACTTGGCTTCCTTTTTTACATTTATGGTTTTTGTGGGCTCGAATCCTTCTATGTACAAGACACAATTATTTCATATTAAAATGATTTACAAATTACACGTTACGTGTAATTTGTAAATCATTTTAATTCATTTTGTAATCATTCATCAATTTGTAACAATGTTCATCATTTGGCTTGTGAGCCATGTAGTTTCAGTTTCATACTACCTCATCCATCTACTCTAAACTTCCCAGTCATTTCAACAATGTAGTACATTTCAGGCCCAAGGAGTCAAGATCTTCATAATGCTGTACAAGGAGGTGGGGATGGCGCTCGGCATCAACAGTTTCTACAGCAAGAGCAGGCTGACCAGCGAGAATATTAAGGTACCTAACTATTTTTACGTTAAGTAAGCCAATTACTTAGTAATAATGCTTAAACTGACGCGTACGAGTATTTTTAACTATACTTTTTTTGACGAGATGTCATGGAGGGTTAGCATGGTTGCCATTTTATGGCTTATCACGCTATGCGTCACTTTCGCACATACATACTTGTTAGAACGTGACAGCAACGTCGGTAAACGATAAAAACCCGACCATCATAGACTAGCTGGACTCGCGAATCTATAAGGACTCGTATGCGGTGGAGGTACTTAACAGGGTGCAAGGTATTGAAGGTATCCTCCCATCTCTTAATCTACCGCGCCGTAGTTACTACCAAAATCCCCTCTAGGCCTTTCCTAATACAATGTTGTTTTCCTTACCATAGTAAAATCCACAGACAAAATATAACGCATACTAAATAGATATAACAGCATGATAATAATGCCAAGACCGAACTGCATTACCGTATGGAATTTTACATGTGCGGTAAAGCAAGTTTACGTAATTTGTTTTTGTCATTGTCTCTGGCCCTTTTATTGGTTTTTTATTACAGTTGTTTATATATTTAATTGGTTGATATATTCATAAAAAAAGTTAATACACGTTTTAGTTCAATTATTTTTTCTCCCTTTCTAACGTAGGCAAATGTCAAACTGACAGCTAAGGACTAACAGTCATTCAGCAAAATGATTGATGTGCGTTTAGGAATAACGCCATATATATTCAGCCACTATAAAACGTGTTTTTATATCAGCCGCGTAGAGGTATTGAGCCGTCCACTGTAACGTAGGTTTTCCGACACCCGAACTACGTTCATAACTGCGAGAATTGGCGGAATTCTTTCAAAAGTTGAAATTAACACTTTAGAACGGATTAATCCGTTTATTAACACCATGACCCTGTGTTTCGAGCCCTTCACAGCTCTCGTTTTCACAGGGATAAGATGATCTTAACCCTGTGAAAACGAGTGCTAACAACACATGGTGTTAACAACAGTCGCGGTAACAGAAGACAATATTATTTTTAAAGGTTGTGCCTCGTGCTCAACATAAGTATTTTAAATAAAACTCCACCAAAACCTCACTAGAGGGGTTAAAAATCACCCAAAAATTAGACATTTGAAATTAAGTAATGGATGTTTCGTTTGTGAATTGTAATGTATATTTTAATAGCTCTTTAATCGACACAGTAGAGGAGTTAACACTTTCACTGTCCGTGCATTGCATGTTACTGTGTCCTAACTACGATTGGAGCATTCCACGGAATTGTCTACCGCGTGTCCCGTACAAACACGAATTTTATGAAGATTGTATGTTTTGGAGTTTCTTTCTTTGCGGCATAGGCGTAAAAAATACTCAGAGAACTAATTATCGACTTAAAACGTAGAAAATAATTATTTAACTAACAAAATGGGCTTGCCAGAAATTCAGCGCTGTCCTTCGGGATAGCATTATGCTGAGGCGAGTCCATTTCGTGGTAAAAATATTCTGTTTTTTCTTTGGTACTTAAATGTTTTCTTGTATTTCTAATTTTTACCATGAATAAATATGATTTGATAAAAAAAGCGTTTGTACGGGACAGCCGTATCCATTACACGTAAACTCGGACAGTGGCAATGTTAACCCGTTCACTGGTAACGTAGGTTTTCCGTCACCCAGACCACGCGCGCGGCGGCGTGCTGTTCTGGGCGCACCACGAGAAGATTGTCGTCGTCGACCAGTGCGTCGCGTTCCTCGGGGGCATTGACCTGTGCTACGGCCGCTGGGACGACCACAAGCATAGGTGACTACACTCAAAACCCTTCACTAAAAACTCTTAATTGCATGATATATCAATATTGTCGAATTTAAACTATCGTGAGACATATATTATTAATATTATAACAAACATATTCGAAACATGTCGCCATTATGACTAAAAATAGTTTTAATCGTGATTTGTTATATTATAATAGATATAGGATAAGAGAACTGGATACCTAATCGGCCGAAAAAAATTACGCCATAAAAGTGCAGCAGTTGCGACTCTTTTTCATATAGTCTTGTTTGGAACGTGATTTGCGAACAGCCTATATATTTTTAACAGTATTGGTAGTTCTGTGTATGAATTTGACACTTAATGCTTACGTCAGTAAGCTCTTTTTCGTACGAAACAGTTATGGTTTGGTATCATCATCAATGCAAGTTCGCTAATGTAATTCTGATTCACATTTTTTGACGTTGTTGTACTGCTTTGTGTGTCTATTTCTTTGAATAAGTCAATGAATATTATCAGTATTAATCCTAAAACATTCCAAGTGACAACCAAATTCATTTCAAATCAAGAACTTACTTTGTCATACACAAAGTCTACATTTCAAGAGAACTTAATTGTCACGTGTCTCGTTTTTTCGTATAAGTAGTATAAGGTTTAATCAAAAGCGTTTCATTTTGTTTAATCTATAAATCCCAGGCTGACCGACTTAGGCAACATCACGCAGACATCAAACTCCATAAAAACTAAGAAGAAGACCTCCAGTTCTCCCGGCGGCGGCATGTTCCACACTCACAACGGCGGAGACGTCAACATTGAGCTCGCCAAGCACTCGAGAGACATCATTATTGGCGCTAACGAGTAAGTATTGACAGGGTTACAGAACTCCGCGCTAATGAGGATTACCGCTAGTCGATTTTCCGCTAGGGGCGCTAGTGGAACGTGGGTCCCACGGGAACATTTCAAACGTCACTTTGACAATTCTCTCGTACTGACACAGGAACCACGCATGAGTGGCGCCGCCTGATGAGCGACAATACGGTAGCTCCCATATTTCTACGATTCTACGATTACATACGAGCATAACCGACTTCCATTCTACACCATATTTATACTACAAAAATCCTGGTTCACCCTAAAACACAACAATTGTAAATAATTGTAAAGCAAGAATTAAATAATTTATTAAATATAATAAATGTCATGTTTTTTAAGTAGTCACACTACTATAAATAAATTATAAATTGAAAAAGATGACATATACTACAGAAAAAGTTGTCAAGCCCTCAGTGCCCAGGACTGGGATCGAACCAGCGACCTCCTGCTTTCGCGGCAGACTCCCTAACCCGCGTCTGTATATTGTTTTTTAAAATGAAGAGAAAATAAATAATATTCATTTATAATTTGACACGATCAGATGTTGCCAGTAACATCGATATATTTTGTGTCGAGAAAATATTTTTGCTACATTACTTTAGTAAAGCATGCATATTATGATAAAGCATACTTTGTAAATCTATTAGGTTACTGCACTTATATCAAAGATAGATTAATTTATAAGTATTATTGTGCTAATGTTACTCTCGAATCCCTTTCTCATCGCGGTTTGATAATATGTATGTGGATTGTTGGTGTGTGTACTGCACGGGTCAAAGCAACTAAGCCAATATTAAGTAATGAGTGAGGGATCCATTGATTTGCTTTTGTGGCATAAGCTTCATATTTAACACTGTAAAAGTCCGTAATCAGATTAAAGTTTTTAAATATGTTTTCTTACAGTATAATCGAAACTGAAATCGAAACCACAGAAGAGGAAAAAGAAGTACCTAACGAACCTAACACCCCAGATCCCGACCTACCACAACTCCAACCGGGTGACCACTTACTTATAACTCAAAACACACGGACGGACAAAGACGACAGTCCCGTGGAGCGGAGGAACGTGCTGAACAAGATAACGGAACGGTCTAAGGATATATTGAGTATTGTGTACCCGCCGTATGAGGAGGAGAGGAATGAAAGGGTGTTCGATGACTCGGAGAGGAAGAAAGCGGAGAAATACGCGCAGTCCAACGATCAGGTGCTGCTCAATGACGTGTTGACTACTAAGGTGAGTATTTAGTCATTGCCAATTTTCAAAAATAAACTGAAAGATTTTTATTTTTCTTCTACCTAACGATTATGCTGCGCTTTTGTAATATTTATGTGTATGTATGTTTATGTATGTTTATATATTTTTTGTATATAAGTATGTGTATGACTTCCCTTTTATGTTAAATTTTTTGTTATATTAATTACTTAAATTAATTATGTACTCAGTTTTGGTTTACCTATACATTGTTTGGATTTCCATGTGTATTGACACCTCTACCCAAAGGTTGTCTGGAAGAGATCGCTTCTTAGCGATAAGGCCGCCTGTTGTCTACCAGTGTTTATATTTTAGTGTTTAATGTATATTGTTTTTATTTCCTTGTTGGTGAACAATAAAGAGTATTTGTATTGTATTGTATTGTGAGTTTAGAATGTGATTTCAATTACATTCGATATCAAATTAAGGCTGCGTTTACCCAATTTTTATTCCGAGAATAACGCTTACTCTCAGATAACGTTAAATTACTATGGGATTTTGACATTAGTATCCAAGAGAAAGCGTTACTCTTGGTTAAAAAGTTTGGTCAAATCCAGCCTAAGTTAATAAAATATAAAAAGTACAGTATGCAATGTAGTCGTAGATAATAAAACGTAAAACACGAATTACGCTGTAAATAGTTAAAATCAAATACAAATTGAAAGATCATTATTGATTTTAAAGCGAGGCGAACCGCGGTAAATCTTATTCATTTATCTATTTAAACTTTATTGCACAATAAAGTACAAATAGCGGGCTTAATGCCGTAAGGCTTTCTCTACCAGTCTCAAGTGAAATTTTCTGGTTCCGTCAAATTACCCTGTCTTGCCGGAATCAGTGAATAATCATTTATTTCAAGTAAGTTACTTTCGTAATCTTGTTTTTTTTTTAAGTCATATGCCTCCCTTTTTTCCGCAGTAAAAAAATAATCAAACTTATCGTAAGAACTATTATTTATACCAGGTCTAAAATATCGGTGCGACTTTTATATATCTGTAAACGACGTTATTGCTTTAGAATCGAGAATGTACACAAATTTTTACTGTATTATTTTATTGTGTACAGGGAATGGTCTCTAGAAGCAGGAGTGTCAGCAAGCCGACCCCACTGGCGCAGGTCGTCGAAGGGCGAGTGATCACCGAAAGCACCAAGGACAAGTTGGAGGGCATCGAGGGTAACTTCAAGCTGTGGATCGGGAAGGACTACACTAACTTCATCGTTAAGGACTTTAACAGCTTGGATCTGCCATTTGTTGGTAGGTGGCATGTCTTATTGGAATTTATTGGGAGTTGATTGGAAATAGGGTTGCCATTTGGACAAATGAAATTTCATTAATAATAGAATCACGAGAGAAAGTCCGGACATTTTATCTGCAATTAATGCGTGAGTGACATTAAAATAAATAAATAATAAATAAATAAATATTATAGGACATTCTTACACAAATTGACTAAGTCCCGCAGTTAGCTCAAAAAGGCTTGTGTTACGGGTACTCAGACAACGATATATATAATATACTAATACATAGAAAACATCCATGACTCAGGAACAAATATCTGTATTCATCACACAAATAAATGCCCATACCGGGATTCGAACCCAGGACCATCGGCTTAGCAAGCAGGGTCACTACCAACTACGCCATCCGGTCGTCAAGCAGTAAAAGGCCATTTTTAAATGAGGTCATTTCTAATACTCCTGACACTTGCCAAGTGACAAGAACAAAAGATCAAAAACCCTGATATGTTTGGAGAAATCCAAACCTAATTGGAAATTAATCATGTCCTTAACCCTTCGAATGTTCGAATGTTGCTGTCAAATACTTTTTAATCAAACGTTGACCTTGAAATTGAATCGCTAAAATACATTATAAATACAAATACAAATAAGTGGGCACTGATCAGTGCTTAAACATACCACGGGTTAAAACGATAGATTGACACGTGATTCACCATCAGTCTCACATTTAAGTTACATGAGAAGGAATTACTCATTTGTTTTAGTCCGTCTATCAGCTGCTTTACCCCAGATGAGAACACCATATGCCAATATGAAAATAACCAGTATACATTGCGAGCTTCAAACATAACATTGAAATTTTGAATAGCTAGCCCAACGACGAAGAATATTGATATCATGAATGTCATTTTCACTAGTTATTTACGTGTTATAAAAAAAAACATAAAAGTAACGCTTTTCACACGATTCCAGACCTTGTGGACCGCAACTCAACGCCCAGAATGCCGTGGCACGACATCGGGGTGGTGGTGCAAGGCGCGGCGGCCAGAGACGTCGCCAGGCACTTTATACAGAGATGGAATGCCATCAAATTAGAAAAAGCCAGGTAATTTAATGTAGACCTTGCAGACTATAACTTAACGGCTATAATGCCTTAGCCAGCAACTTCATACAGTCACGTCTATAAATACATATACACTTCGGAACTTATTACAGAGGGGAAAGGTTCAAAATCCAATACAGGTGCATATAACAAAAATGAAGCACATCAGAAGCCAAATCAAAAAAATTTTTTGGACTTCCTGTCCCCATAAAAATATTTCGCGTCATATTTTTTTCCCTATATTTTCCTAATGAGACTACTATACTGATTACCCCCTTAAACCGGTCACTAGAATTTGTATAAAGACGAATGACAATGATACAAAAAAACAAGGTAGCCATCACGACGTCATCGAAATCACCACTTTTGGTTGGATTAAGAAATAATTATATAATTTTACATACTGTGCAAATGAGACTAGCTATCAGTTACGTCGTCAGTGGAAAACACCACGAGATGGTTTCGCCATTCTTTTTTAACCATGGTAGATTAGATTGGCTGTGATCATATTTGGCAATTTTTTGACCATTTTGTGATCTGTTATGGTATTTTTTTGGCTTGATTTGGATAATTGGTGATGTTTTCCGTGACCCTTGAGCCCTTACACACAGAATGTTGTGCAACAAATATTACTATTCATCAACGTAAGTAGTTGATTTGTCGTTCGGAAAAATGTCATGTTTCATAAAAAGTATCTCATGAAATCTATTTTCTCTTCAATATTTTAAGGTTTACTTAACGTAGTGCTGCAGTGCCCATATCGAATACTGCTGCGACGCCGAGCACTTGTAATTCTATGTTCTTATTTATGTTTCAGACAAAACATAAGCTATCCATACCTTTTGCCAAAGACGTATTCCGAGATCAAAACGCTGCCAGATCTAGACAGATATTTAAACACGGACATCCACAACATGTCATGCCAGGTAACTACCACCACTGCAGCCTTCCTACACCACTTAAACTGGTGAGCAGAGGCCACCTTCATGCACGAGAGAGCCCCTATTTTTGCCAACAGCTGGTTGGAGACTTCACATACACCTTAGTATTTCTGATTATTTAGACGAAAAGCAAATAGATCACTCAAAATAAGCCTGTCATAATTTTAAATGCCAATCAGGTGCGTTATACGATTGTGTAAAAAACCGCGAACGCGCGTTAATACATTTGGTCGATTTAAAAAACTATAGGCCAATATTCGGTGACCGGATACCGGATATTCGGCGGACCGGAAGGCTGGATATCCGGTATCTGGCCAAACCACTATTCGCTGCATCTCTAGCCGTAAGTAAACTATGCTTTTCAACTATATTAATTCACAAACTCGCCTTCGCTTGTATTTTCAACAGTTTCTCTTTTTCAGGTGTTACGTAGCGTTTCTAGCTGGTCATGTGGCTTCTTAGACCCGGCTACGGTGGAACAGAGCATCCACGAAGCCTACGTCGACACTATCACGCGAGCGCAGCATTACATCTACATCGAGAACCAGTTCTTCATTACATTGTCGCGCACCAGCAATGCTGTCAGGAACCAGGTATAGCTCGCGAATGTATATTAATTAGCAAGGCCCGTAATTTTCATGTCGATGACAGACAAATGACGTCAAGCTTAATACATCATGTTTTAGGTTTTACGTTTGAAAGAATTGTTCAGGGGAACCATGGGGCTGGTGCAGTTGAGGTCGAAGTAAAGGTAACAGCTTCATTTTCATAGCACTTATTTTAATCATATTTTACACACAGTCAGTACAGTAATTAATGGCGCACAGTTATAGAGAGCGAGGGAAGTAGTGAATGAAAGGAAAGAGTGAATGAATATAAAATCATGTTCTGTTGGGGTTGCCAACAGAATAATCCTGTCATTGAGTAATGTCAAAACTATTACGTTCGACATTAGAATCGAACGTTGCTAGACTTTATCAGTCATTAACTCATTTCGTATTAACCCTTTGACCGCCGTTGTCACCTATACAAGACAACGATAGTACGATACACTAACGCCGTCGTCTTGTATACAAGACAAAGTTTCAACCGCTTACTAAATGGTAAAATAATAGAATTTAAAAATTATTTTGTACTCGTGTCAACTTGTTGACCCTTTGTTTTTTCATACATTTACTTTTTAAGCAGGTATATGAATCCATTGTTTCATAATAAAGGATTTAAAAAATATGCTTATAATTTCTACATTTTTCCGTGTCACTGTCGCCGTTGGCATGTATAAAAGACAGCTAGGGATGGGAAAGTTCAATTGATGTGCAAGTTTTTAAAATGAATGTGTTTTCACGAATCTGGTTTTATTTAAGCGTTCAAACATTTAATTGCCAATTATTGTCATTGTTGGTAACTACTCGTAGTAAGTAGGTATATGTAGAAAAAAAAAGGCATAATAATGGATAAAGTTTAGGCAGCTTCTTCAGTAAATTGTCCATTGCGGTTTATTTGCCGAATAAATTATTGACCGCAGTGACAGCGGAGGTCTACATTTTAACTCGATATATATATATATATATATAACCGATATATACAGTATGTATCACAACGAAGAGCAAACCTTAAAACTGGTTGACGGGGAACTCGAGTACAATGTAATGACGTGCATTTCACGTGCCTAAATACATGTTTTATGGCATAAAATTACTAAATGAATTACTCGAAGACCATATTTTTGCAGTCGGTTAATGGTTTTTGTAACATCCTATAGGGTTTGTTTACGTTTTTGATTTTTGACAGTGCATGCGTATTGCGTACTGTTGATATGTAGCTAGGGGCAACTAATTAACATTAACGTTGTTATGTCAATACACATGCGCTTTGAGTTCTGTTTATAAGTAACCTAGGTTATTATTTTAATAATGGCTGTAGTCATAGTCATAGGCAACGCGCAAGCGCTTTGTTAACTATTTGTTTGTAACTAGGTAAAAATCCAAACTTCAACAAGGTTTGACGCCTGTCTGTCAGTTGGTAATTTAAGAAATGTCATTTATAAGATTGTAAACAAATAATACAGGGGAGGTGCAACACAATAATAATAAATGTATATTTTTATACCTCACGTAAAACCTGTCGTATTTTTGATGAATTAGGTAAGTACCATGCTCATATTTATGATCTAAACATTAACGGGTTTCTTGTTTTGCCTTTCATTCTGATACATACTGTATATATATATATATTATTAAATCCACCTGTTAGTTTTCTCCGAAAACCCTCCGGTGAGTATGTAAATTTATCGAGACACGATGCGCGTCCCTAATCTTATGGTTTATAAAGTTTACGTACCGACAAGCGCTTATGCCGTTGACTCAGACGCTATTATTACTTAACTCGCGCGTAAACAGTATTTGTCAGTCGGAACTAAAGACGAGCCCTGCGCGCCGTTGACATGTATAGAAGACTACTCGTACAGACTAGTGCGGTGATATTACTTCATGATTCGATAATGTTTAGTTGTTGTTTTTCATGATAAAGGCCTTTATTTTCAACATTTTCTTGTATAGTAAATCTGTTTAGTTTAGAAATTTTGAGAGAAATCTAAGTTTGGAAATAAAAAAAGGCAAATTGAGAAGAATTCCACCTTTAATTATGAATATCGATATCACTATTTGCAATCCCTAAACTTTTTATTAGTTGTTTACTTAAAATTTGCTCTGGCGTGTGAGTGAGCGTCTTGGCGAACAGGGTCCGGCGGCCAAAAGGTTAAAACATCCTGTGTGTTTATATACGTCGTTATGACGAAACTGGCATGAAAATTACGGGCAATTAGTAAGTACAAACAACTAGTGATCCGTTTAACCGTTATCGACTAATCAGTATCATGTTAGGAAAAAGATTTTTCAAACATGCAATGAAATATCGTCCTTAAGTTCGTTATAAAATAGGCTTCAAAGTATCACATTGTTGGTGGGACAACTCGACAGAACTGTAATGGAATTTCGTACAAAATTGAAGGATTAGGCCGGGAAGTAATATTTTTTTAATTTTATCCCACTTAGGTTTGTGACAGAGCAACATGGCTCTGAGCCATTATGACATTTTGGTTCATTATGACTTTGTCTGTGTCTGTCTATCTAAGGATAAGTAGGAATAACAAAAAATTTAAAAGGGGTTATAATTGTCATTGTCACAGAATAACAAGTACTGTTCGTATTTTTATACATTTTACATTGCGAAATATTTATACATCATGAAATATTTAGGGATTATCTGTATTCTACTAAATCCGTGTTGGAATTACCACGAAATATCAGTGTTAGATAGATTATTTCGTCAAGATAGCTTTTAGTTTCTCTAGAAATAAATGTGTCTACCATACTTTTGAAGATTTTTTTTATTTATATCATTGCATGTTTGAGAAAAGCACTAATATACATGCCTTGCCGTGAAAAAGGCTTAACGGCGTCGTATCCTATCCGGCCTCGCTACGCTCAGCTCGTCTATACATACTCACCCGTTAAGCCCTTGTTCCCGGCGTCTGCAGTAATGTACTGTTATTACATTACAGATAGGAGAAGCGTTATTCAATAGAATAATGCGCGCGCACCGCGCTGGAGAGGTTTTCCGCGTGTTCGTGGTGATGCCGCTGCTGCCCGGCTTCGAGGGCGAGGTCGGCGCGCCCTCCGGCACCTCGCTCCACGCCGTCACGCACTGGAACTACCAGAGCATCTGCAGGTACTAAACGTGTTCGTGGTGATGCCGCTGCTGCCCGGCTTCGAGGGCGAGGTCGGCGCGCCCTCCGGCACCTCGCTCCACGCCGTCACGCACTGGAACTACCAGAGCATCTGCAGGTACTAAACGTGTTCGTGGTGATGCCGCTGCTGCCCGGCTTCGAGGGCGAGGTCGGCGCGCCCTCCGGCACCTCGCTCCACGCCGTCACGCACTGGAACTACCAGAGCATCTGCAGGTACTAAACGTGTTCGTGGTGATGCCGCTGCTGCCCGGCTTCGAGGGCGAGGTCGGCGCGCCCTCCGGCACCTCGCTCCACGCCGTCACGCACTGGAACTACCAGAGCATCTGCAGGTACTAAACGTGTTCGTGGTGATGCCGCTGCTGCCCGGCTTCGAGGGCGAGGTCGGCGCGCCCTCCGGCACCTCGCTCCACGCCGTCACGCACTGGAACTACCAGAGCATCTGCAGGTACTAAACGTGTTCGTGGTGATGCCGCTGCTGCCCGGCTTCGAGGGCGAGGTCGGCGCGCCCTCCGGCACCTCGCTCCACGCCGTCACGCACTGGAACTACCAGAGCATCTGCAGGTACTAAACGTGTTCGTGGTGATGCCGCTGCTGCCCGGCTTCGAGGGCGAGGTCGGCGCGCCCTCCGGCACCTCGCTCCACGCCGTCACGCACTGGAACTACCAGAGCATCTGCAGGTACTAAACGTGTTCGTGGTGATGCCGCTGCTGCCCGGCTTCGAGGGCGAGGTCGGCGCGCCCTCCGGCACCTCGCTCCACGCCGTCACGCACTGGAACTACCAGAGCATCTGCAGGTACTAAACGTGTTCGTGGTGATGCCGCTGCTGCCCGGCTTCGAGGGCGAGGTCGGCGCGCCCTCCGGCACCTCGCTCCACGCCGTCACGCACTGGAACTACCAGAGCATCTGCAGGTACTAAACGTGTTCGTGGTGATGCCGCTGCTGCCCGGCTTCGAGGGCGAGGTCGGCGCGCCCTCCGGCACCTCGCTCCACGCCGTCACGCACTGGAACTACCAGAGCATCTGCAGGTACTAAACGTGTTCGTGGTGATGCCGCTGCTGCCCGGCTTCGAGGGCGAGGTCGGCGCGCCCTCCGGCACCTCGCTCCACGCCGTCACGCACTGGAACTACCAGAGCATCTGCAGGTACTAAACGTGTTCGTGGTGATGCCGCTGCTGCCCGGCTTCGAGGGCGAGGTCGGCGCGCCCTCCGGCACCTCGCTCCACGCCGTCACGCACTGGAACTACCAGAGCATCTGCAGGTACTAAACGTGTTCGTGGTGATGCCGCTGCTGCCCGGCTTCGAGGGCGAGGTCGGCGCGCCCTCCGGCACCTCGCTCCACGCCGTCACGCACTGGAACTACCAGAGCATCTGCAGGTACTAAACGTGTTCGTGGTGATGCCGCTGCTGCCCGGCTTCGAGGGCGAGGTCGGCGCGCCCTCCGGCACCTCGCTCCACGCCGTCACGCACTGGAACTACCAGAGCATCTGCAGGTACTAAACATCTTGCTAATTTTAATTAGAAAACTCCCGTGAGTATCAGACATATTAAAACTGTTCCGAAACATGTCGAGCTATTTTCGACTTTATTGACGTGAGTAACCCGCTATGAGAATTTTAATATCTTGCAAATTGGAAGATTCATAAGGTCCTGTCAAAGCATAATAGCAGACCAATGGCACTCGATTGTCTTTTGTCTAGTGTCTCTGAAGACATTAAAAATATCAACGGGATGTCACACAACCTGCGCCGGCGCCAGTATTATATAATATTTCTAATCGTAGACAACCCTGGCGTTTGTGCAGCGGAGACAGGCCGAGCGTCGATTGTTTTTTGCGTAGTATTCCAAACGGTGTGTTTTCGTTTTTTCTATGAGAGATTAATAGCTTATTTTAAGGATGATTATGTAATCTGTGATAATAATATTCTGTACATTAAATAAATACTTCGGGGCCATCTCACTGAGATCAATGTCCCAAACTACGCAAAGCTTGTACTATGGATAACTAGGTGGTATATACATAGAAAACTTCCTTAACTCGGGAACAAATACTCGTGAAACACTTACTAACCCGGACCCGAACCCGGGACCTCCACTTCGTAGGCATGGCCACTACCAACTTAGCTAGTAATTCACTTGGCCATCAAATTACTTGCATAAGAGGGGTCAAGATACGATTGGCGTGGGAAAGAATTGATAAAGAAAACGCCACGAGCAATTTCCACCAGCATTGCATTTAGTGATTTTCAGGGCCCGTAATTTTCATGCCGAAGACAGACAAATGACGTCAAGCTTCATATATCATGTTTTAGGTTTTACGTTTGAAAGAATAATGCTGTCATTAAATAGTTTCAAAACTATTACGTTCGACGTTAGAATCGAACGTTGATAGGCTTTATCTGTCATTAACTCATCTCGTATTAAAACATCCTCTATGTTTATATACGTCATTACCGGCATGAAAATTACGGGCCCTGGTGATAATGGTTTATGAATCGCCATTCTTTTTTCTATAGGAGTCGAGAAGCGATCCTCACCCGTCTGTACGAGGCCGACGTAGCGGACCCCTCCAAGTACATCACGTTCCACGGGCTCCGAACCCACTCTACCCTCGAAGGAGAACCAGTCACGGAGCTGATATACGTGCACTCCAAGCTGCTGATAGCCGACGACAAGACGATCATCTGTGGAAGCGCTAATATCAACGACAGGTCCATGATTGGGACCAGGGACTCGGAAATCGCAGTGCTTTTGCAGGTAATCCTCATTCATAAACCTTCACAAAACTATACCTCTGACAGCTCATGTCAGTATGAACAGTTTCAAATTTATCCGCAGTGAGCGCAGTGATCGTTTCGGCTACTCCTTCCACCGTCACTATGACATTGGCCCTACATTGGCTTAGAGTTCCAATGGGAGCTACCGTATTGTCGCTCACCAGGCGGCGCCACTCATGCGTGGGTCCTGTGTCAGTATGAAAGAATTGTCAAAGTGACGATTGAAATGTTCCCGCAGGACCCTCGTTCCACTAGCGCCCCTAGCGGAAAATCGACTCGCGGTAATCCTCATTGGTTGACTGTACCAATACCCGCACCCAGTAATCGTTCACAACTGCACATCACCGCACTTTATGAAATGTTAGGTCAATAAATCTGATTGGAATCGCACCAATTAGTAAAATTTCACACTAATAATTCCCGTCAAAAAAGAGGGGTGTAGCAATAGTAATTTTGAAGGAAGGAAGGAGGAGGTTAGCGATATCTATTAAGGTGAAGGGTAACGAAATGGCCTTGACGAGCTAAATCTGCAAGGGTTAATTTGCGCGCCATCTATGCGTTTTTTCTAGAATTATTACGACCAGCTGTCAAAAGTGACATGACTACGTAAAAGCTGTCAAAGTGACATGATTTACGTAGATATAATGTCACTTTCACAGCTGTCAGCTGTCGCAGGGCTCAAGCTATATTTTACGTAGTATACCATCATAATATTACTCATCTATATTCATTTGTTCATGTAGGTATATTATTTAGGGACAATCTAACACAAATCTACTTAGCTCCTAATACCAATCTAAGGAAAGCTTTTTCAATTACCTCGAGTGAGGCGCGTCTACAACACAGACGGAGCAGCTGCGCGCAACAATATCCTCGCGACTCTCGCGAGGCAGCGCGTTATACCTTATAGCGATTATCTAGACAGTCAAGAGCCTAATATGGTCTACGTCAACACTTTTTCATCTTATGCCATTAATATTAAGTTCAAAATGTACTTATACCTACACTACATACTTACGCAAGGCTTCATCTGTACAGTTGGTATAGAAAGGGAACAAGGCGGGTAACATACCCTTTATTATGAATAATACAAGTAGATGTATGCTTGATTCATCATTTTAATTTTATACGATTTTAAGCTAACATGGTCATTTGCATTATAACTAATATTTGTGTTTACTCCGTGAACATGACGCTCGCGACAGTGTCGAAATATTGGGTGATCGATAAAACAAACATGCATTTTCATTTTATTCTTTCCTATTGCGACGGCGGGGCGGTGGCACGTTTTCGTCGGCAATTTTTCTTTTCCTCGCCCCAGAGTTATTTTTCTTATTTTTATTTTCAATTGCCTCGGTCACGTAAGATGGGTCTCTAATCGTCATTTTTCTGGGGTATCTGGGGTCTATGATTTCTGGCAGAAGACAATCCAAATAAAAATCTTTTAATTTATGTTCCATGTTTTCATTCCAAAATTTGTCATCTCTTATTATAATTTCTGTTTTGACTGGGTAATTTGATCCTGACCATATTCCAAAAAGGCACTTATCCATTTTCGTAATATGCAGCTGACCTTGAACTTGGTAGTACCAGTTATGTTTTTTATTTATGGCAATGCCGTTTTTATTAATTTTATAAAACGGAAGTTTTTTTTCTTGGATAGCCTTTTCAATGTCCATATTGTATACCGATTTAGGGCATTTGACTTCAACTACCATGTTTCGGTCTGGTACTATCCCATCTGGGGTTGCTCCAAAATATGGAACATCTGAATCGATGTACAATCCACATGGATCTATCTTCACTGCTTCCTGTTCGGCTAATTGTTGCAGAGCATCTCGTTCGTGTTCTTTGCCATGTTTTATAGACGGCACATGGTCGATTGACTTTTTATATAAAATATCTTTGACCATATTTTGGCAGCTGATATCCTGTCGCCTTTTGATCACACGTCCGAAATTAGACGCCGTCAGAATATTGCGTCTCAGCTCTATCCACTCACTGCTTCCACTCTGCAAAATAGTCTCTTGGCATATGCGGTCCCGTTCTACGCTAGTTTTTTGAAGGTTTTTTAAAAAATCCTCTTTGGCGTCATTAAACATATCCTCGGCCATATCGGGTCTCGAACAATCTTCACCGTAATTCCTGGAGTCTTGTTTATCAAATAATCTTCTCTTCTTCCTAGAGTATTTTTGTGTCAGCAACCGATGTTTCTCTTTGTTTATTTCATTGATTCTTATTGCATTACGAGGACTTTGTCCTACAATTGATTTGTGGAGTACAGAAAGTGGTTTTCGTGTATTGAAAGCCAGTGCTGCCACATTACACCTCATTTGGTATTGGTATCGCTGAGTGAAATTAACTCTTTTGCCACCAACAAACTTGGCCACAATGCTGTGATATCGCTCAACAGCATTGCTGTCGACATCAACTATAAGACTTCTAGCATGAACAGCTATTTGATTTGTTATTAATTTAATCCTCTGCCACAAACTGTTTGAAAATAAAGTTTGGTCTATGTCTTTATCTTCTTTTTTATGATTCTCAGACCTTTCACTACAAAAGTATTCCTTACACATTTTGTGAGTTCCAAAGGCATGGTCCGGCGCAGTCATTATGTCCCGAAATAATCCAGTGGTGTTATTTGTATTTTTATGTTCTTTTATGGCTTCCACGATGACTTTTCTTATTGACATAATCCTGTGTTTAGTCACGTATTTCCTGAATTTTAGGATATATTTTGTGTCTGTCGATAAACCTGCAAATTTGTTGCACATATTGCGCAGTAAATGATTGCGGCATTCCACTTTCTCTACTTCGTAGTTTTTATAAGGCCGTGCGAGTAAAATTTTGGAATAGGTATTTGCATCCCCATCTGAAATTAGCCTTCCATATATAAGGTTGTGCATATGAATGCTGCTTTTGAAACCTTCTACTAAAATCTCCGACTCCATTCCCGTAGAAGGTCCTAAAATAACACAAACAATACCAATATCAGTCTTTATATTATTATGTAAGTACTTACTTAAATTTAGGAGGGATAAAATGACTGTAATATTTACCCGAGTAATTTTTGAAACAAGTATGTTCTTTTGCATCCAGTTTTTTTCTCTGTGCTACTGAGCAAATAGAGCAATACTTGTTTTTGATGGCTAAATACAAAATTTTATTTGTTCGCTTGCCTATTATAGCAGCTGCGCCAGATAATGCTGAATAATTTTTTCTGTACGATCTTTTTGAGTAGCATCCATCGGCTATCACGTCTATAATAGCAATACCATCAGAATTTACTCTGCCCTCTTTTATGGCTAGACTTCGCTCTTCTTCGGCTGCCTCGCTCATAGATTTGCACAATTCTTCTTCCCACTTTTTGTGTACTATGGCCATCTTTGAGGAAAATGTCTTTTTTGACATGGGAGGTATGCCAACAGCAGCTGATAAATCAGTGAGCTGGGTGTAGCCGCATCCAATAGCTACTGTACCTGCCACTGCACTAAGGTTGAGATCTAATGTGTTTTCAGCATCATCATTTTGAATATGAAACTGCATATTGCACATTTTGCACTCCAAGGTATACAGTGAGATAAGGCCAGTTCGTTTCTCTGATATAATCTCAACTGATTTTAATCCACAATTCAGAGGGCCGTGAGACGATATATCTTGCAGCTTGGCATAAAACTGATGCACATTTATTATTCTTCTGCCATATTTTCTGTCATTGTCACTGAAATTATAGAAGATTGTAAATACAAAGTAGATAAATTAGAACATTAATAATAATTCTTTGTTCACAAGTTTTTAAAATAGAGCCTAATGACAGACTGACACACAGCCAAAGTACCAAAATATAGAGGTGTTGAAGAAGAGTTTCCCAAATTTCAAGTCAAATATCTTGGACATTTTGGATTTTAGAGAAACATTTTTCCTACAAAACATGCTTGTTTTAGCATATTCTCAACGATAACATCATAAATAATACAGGCTAAGAGCATGTCGGGCAATGCTTAGTGTAGGGTTCTCTCCGTCACAATAGTCTAACTTAAAAATGGTTTTGTTTTGTTCGCGTGACCGATATACATATTCGTACAAAATTACAGCTTTCTAGTACTTACTTACAGTCACTGAGATTATCCGCGGACGGACGGACGGACGGAGGGACGGACAGACAGACAGACTTGGCGAAACTATAAGGGTTCCTAGTTGACTACGGAACCCTAAAAAAATTGGTGTGACAATGACACAACATTCTATTGTTAATTCCTGTGAGTCCTGCTTACCCACTTTGTTTAAAAGTATATTATTTTATTATTTGTATACTTACTGTTCAAGGCTGGTGGATATATTTTCAGGTGTCAAAATGAAACTGCAATCCAAACTCTCTTCATTAGTATGAGCATTGAATGACCTGTGACAATAAATGAAAAAGTTTATAAAGTCTGAATGTAATATTGACTTCTATTTCCGCGATTGTTGTTCATTGAAATTAAACACTTTAGAATGGATTAATCGCGTTTATTAACACCATGACCCTACGTTTCAAGCCCCTTAACAGCACTACTTTTTTTGTTTGACGGGGAGAATTCACATTCTCTCAGTCATCATGTTAACCCTGTGAAAACGAGTGCTGTAAAGGGCTCGAAACGTAAGGTCATGATGTTAAAAAACGCGATTAATCCGTTCCAAAGTGTTTAATTTCAAAGTCTGAATAATCACACAATCACCTGACACAACTAAAAAGTATTTTCAGTCAGCCTAAAAATTCACATTATTTGATTATTGTCATAAATTTCTACAGTGTGACATGTCTGTTTGAAAATTCAAATAAATTGTCAGAAATCACTTTAGCAACATAATGACAATAATTTGATAAGTTGATAAGATAACAATTTGATGTTTCTAATTATTCTATCCCGGTATGTGATGTTTTCAGTTGGAAGGTACCAACAATGTGGTACCTTTAGCCCAATAACATCATATATTGTAATTTTTATTACCTTTATAAATAAAAACAATATTTAAACTTCTTTCAAATCCATAGTACTATAGTGTAGGCATGTGATGTTTTCATCTTGAAGGTACCAACAATTTAGTTAAGTAATATAATAATCCAATAACATCACATATTGTCATTGTAATTATCTTCAAAATAAAAATAATAGTCTATATGAACTTACGGGTCAGTTCTATTAGTCACTTCATCAGCGGACTGGTAAGTATCAGTACCAGTGAATGAGCCAGCAGTAGCAAAAGTCCTAGAAGATGGAATAAAAATGAAATTATAACTCTTTTCCTACCCGGCAGTAAGTATAAGAATGGGTCTTGCTCTCGCTGCAATACAATCAGCAGCAGAAGTACCTAATCTACTCTATTAAAGTGTTCAAAATTATCTAGGCATGACTTTATTGTTGTGTCAATTACAGTGTGTCAAGATCATTTTGAACACCCACACACTTAGCTGATTCTGCTGCTGACTGCACATAAAGTATTGTCAGTTGCTTTTACTAACATAATCCAAAGGTATATATACATTGCATACATAAAATTGTACAGCTAATTTCAGGTTAGTTGTCTAACCTTTGTTGGCGCAAGTGGCGTTTAGTGTTTAGACCACATCAACAAATTGTACAAATAACTTACGTTTTAGGGTCATTTATTTCTGTGGTATTTTCATTTGATGATTGGCACATTTGGCTCAAATTCATTTCAGCATCATCATTATCAGCAGTTAAAGTTGCAGAGGATCTAAAAGGAATTGAAAATAAAATGTATAATCCTACCATTTACAACAAAACTACGTAGTAAAAGTACAATAAGTTTACTAAACTGAAATCAACGCATTACATTCTCAATTTTTTATTATAAAGGTCACTAGAAACAAAGTCTTTATTGATTTTTTTGAAAATATAGACACGTGTACTCGTAAAACAAACGTAAGTATACAAATAGTCAAATATATTATAACTATCTTTACTTGGAGAGATTGACTAAACGACTAATAATGATACGAAATGTTATTGTACTTACTGTGTAGGGATAGGGATTTCTCGAGGAAACCGACGACGTTTACTAGCCAGGCTAGCCTTTATACACATTCGTTTTCGCTTCAACCTAACAGACACTCGGGGTTTTCGACTCCTGTTGTTTCCCATTTTGTTTGAGGGTCCAAAGTTATCCAAAAAACTGCACGAAATTGGCACAATAAACAAGCGAAGCTAAAGGTAACTGTTCGTAAGTAACAATAAAGTTTTAAGTAACAATAAACTTTACACTCTTTGCAGTGTGCATTTCCGATTGCGACTATTACGATTATTACGAATTTACGAATGAAAGATACAATACAAGATACTGGCAGTCTGGCAACAAAGCATAGCCAAGGCCAAGCGCCCGCGCCCCCGCCGTGTCCGAGCGAGTCGTGCACAAGGTCGCAACGTCGCTTTTTCTAGCCTAGCTCAAGGTAGTACATCTTAGCATGCACAAAATCAAAAAATTAATTCAAATACACTTAAAAATTAACTTGATCTGATTTTTTTTTATAACAATATGTAACCTTTCGTTTTTATTTTCGTTTTAAAAAAGTGTGTTAATCTTAATTGCTAAAATGCTCGGGAAATAAATCCACTAATTCTTTACAAAAGCGCCTGCGCTTTCGTATCTAGCAAAAGATCATGTGCGTTTTTATGTAGGCTTTTCGTGGTTTTGGGCCTTCCAGCTATAATATACCTAAACAAAGGAATATTATAACATGGAGTACACAAGAATTGCTTGAAAGTAAGTTGACGGAGTTTTGTTGACGTGATTATTCCGCGTCATTGAAATAAATCTTGCACTTATTTTTCATAAAACTGTCTTTTAAATATGGTTTCAAGACTTCATAGTTACAAATAGTAAAAGTAGACCGCCATAAAACACATCTTGATCATATTTATGACCTAATTATTTACTTTCAAGACCACTACATGCTATATTTTGATGAAAAAGCTTGCCAAAACACACGTCGATTACGCAGTTTTGCCCTACCCTTCGCCTTAAACAGCAGTTGAGTTACTTCGAAATGCGTGGAACGTGCTGCTTTAGTTATACGTCAAAAATGACGCCAAATGTTTAAGCAAACACGATTTTGTATAGACATCTTGGTTGTTTTCGTTCATAATTTCGTTTCTTCATTTTTATTTTTTGTTGTAGAAAATTCTTTTTTTTTTATTGTTTTCGATTCAGAATCGCGAGCTCTTTCAATCCTAGTAGGAGAAAAAAAGAGTCCCAAGATTTGTTTTCCATTTCGCCACCATCATTTCATAGATTTAGTATGGCGGTAGCGCAATGGAAACTTTGAAAAATGTATGGAAAATTTAGGTCACCTTTTTTTCTCCTACTAGGATTGAAAGAGTTAGCGATTCCGAGTAAAATAGAGATAACAATGTCC
The DNA here is from genome assembly GCA_949128165.1 of Lathronympha strigana. NCBI lineage: Eukaryota > Metazoa > Arthropoda > Insecta > Lepidoptera > Tortricidae > Lathronympha > Lathronympha strigana. The sequence goes on from OX421905.1 coordinate 22,685,429, forward strand.
AATTTAGCAAAAAATTATTTTTTTACATCAAAAAATAAAAATGCCCTGATCCATGTATTCGGGACGCATACAGTAATCGGCATTTAAAATCAACTTGGTTATCAGGATGAAACCTTCACGGATGGCGTGATGAACGGGCAGCCCTACCCCTGCGGGCGCGCGGCCGGCGCGCTGCGCAAGCGCCTCTTCAGAGAACACCTCGGCCTCATGGAGGAGGACTTGGACCGAGTGCAGTTCAATCTGGACGACCCCTGCTCCGAGCACTTCTTCAGGAACGTGTGGCAGAGCTTCTCGAAGAGGAACACTGATGTTTACGAAGAGGTTAGTCAATGTTGTAGTGTAGAAAAAAAAACAAAATGATTGGTTTAACTCCGTCTAACAAAACTAGAACACCAAGTTCTAATCCAACAAATCCTTGATGGTGCATTCCCTATACTACTACTGAGACTACTGGTGGGAACCTATAATTGGCTCTCTGTTACTTAAGTTATATAATTAGTTTATATAATTATCTTGAATTGTTAGCTGTTGGTTCTCCGAATAATAAATAATTCCCTGAGAATGTCCCTTACGGAACACTTTTGCCTTGTATGGCAAGGGCAAGGACTTCAATCAAATCCTAAAGATCGAGAATTTACTGTTAATTTGTGAACCAAGTCAGCATAATATCGACATAATATCGTTTTCTTAGCTTATTCAGAAGTATTATAATAATCGCATTTCGTAAGGGATACAGATGTATTCAAAGCCACCAGCTTTGAAAACCTCCCGATTTGCCACAGTCGTTCTGATCTTCCACAATAAAAACCGTGTTGGAACATGATTTCATGAAAACCTCTTACAGGTTTTCCATTGTCTTCCCACCGACGCCGTCCACTCATTCGCCGAACTAAAGAAGTATCAAGAAGAGAACAAGCAGTCCCTCTGGCACAGCGACCCGGCGCTCGCGAACAGGAAAATAGACCTTATTCAGGGGTATTTAGTCGATATGCCGCTCAATTTCCTTTGCAACGAGGTGCTGACGCCTAGAACTACGAGTATGGAGGGTATGATGCCGACCGCCTTGTGGACTTAGATTAGGACAAAATTGATGCGTTTAAACGCGTTGTCTCTCTTTTTGGCTAAATGTGAGAAAGGGATGAAAGAGTTTTCTAAACTAATACTTAAATGTCACTGGCACTAGCATACGTAACGTAACGGCAACGTGCGTGTAATACCCCTGGAGTTGCAACCGTCCATAGGCTATGGTGACCGCTTACCATCAGGCGGGCCGTATGCTTGTTTGTCACTGTCGTAGTATTAAAAAAAATACGTGCAAACTCAATACGTAAAGTTTGAAAATTGTTTCGTTTGATTTGGTTTGAAGGATAGACGTGGCAATGTCATAATAATAATAATATTACAGTGACAGAGGGTTAACTTTGAAAAAGATGGCGCTTAAAACGGACTATGCAGTGTGTGACGCAAGGCCATAGTGTATCCGCGTTTAATTTGTATTAAAATACATTTTAATTTATCTGTATATACTTATTTATCAAATAAACACAATATTATCAATGTACAGTCATCAGTATCAGATATATCTCAGCTACCAAAGCGCTGACAAATATCTGAACAAGCACTAAAGCCTTGGCAATAGAGGCGTGTTCAGATATTTGTGGCAATATCCCATCGCCAACACAATTATAGTCTGATAACCCAGCGAGCGCAGTAACAGTAGGATAGAGAGCATCATACTGTCTTTTTCTTACGCTAGTATTACCACCCTGAAAAAAGGGATGGATATAGTTATTTTGTCCTACTGTTACTGCGCTCGCTCGCTTGTCAGACTATAACTAAACATTTGTGATCCCTATCGCAACGAAATAAGATCTATTGATGGTCAGGAACGTTGTGTTGCTGTTTGCTTTTTGTTTGTTTATATTTATAAGGTCACATAGGGCAAGCGTGCCCATATAGGAAACTGCGCCTACCCAGATACAACATTAAATATACAGTTAGAACACAAACTACACAGACACCGTATTATGCAGTGATTGAGCGCTTTTATTTATTTATTTATTGTTTAATTGTAAAATTGAACATTATCACGTGTTTTCTATTCAGAATCGCGAGCTCTTAATTTTCAATTTCGTTACCATTTTTATGGCGATTTAGTATGGCGGTAACGCAATTGAAATGGTTTACTATAATGGTTTACTAATATATCGCCGAAAGTTGTATGGCGAATTATTACTTTTCAAATAGTTCCCATATTTTCATTTGACCTAATCATCAAATGACATAAAACGTTTCGAATAAAACTGTACGCGCGTTTTCATTTGGCCTACATACCTAACCTATGCGAAATCATTTTGTCAAATGACATTAAAGAAAATATAAACCGCCTTATCATAAAAACTTACAGACCTATATTAGGTAAAATCTGTTATGTCCATTTTTAACAAACGCATATGTCAAACTGACAGATAAGGACAAACAATAAATTAGTTAACGGACGTTTGATGAGCGTTCATGAATAACGGAAACATTTGGTGAACGTTGGTATGCCATTTAAACTTGCTAGAATCGCCGTCAATCCGACTTCCTAACAATGTAAACAAACCGCCATATTTTTAATGAAATCTCCAAGATTACTTATTTATCCTACGTTTTGTATGTTACAATAATACGACCATATAAGTAGTGAATGTCTTCAGTGGTGTTTGATGAGGTAGTGTGAAAATATATGGAGAAACAGTGACGAAACATGTGATACCTTTTGTTTACATCGTTTGTAAGTTCCATTGATGGCGATTTTATGTTTGTTGTGGAATGTAATTATACGAATAAAAAATCGGCGAAATGGCAGTACACTATTCCATTTTGCAAAATTAGTTGTTAAACTTGTAACTGAATTTGTCAACAGCGGCCCTATTGGTATTGCTTAAACACTTTAAGTCATCTTATGGCCTAAACCGCGAATCTTATAATATTTATATGATAGTTAGGTAAGAAAATGGGAACTGTTAGGCAAAGGCCACCCCCCCAGAGCAATCTATACCTATATATGCTATGCCCTCATCTCATTTTCATTTTTTTTTCTCTTATAGACGATCGTCACACCGGATGCGATTCGCATCGTACGTGTGCAAGGGAGATAGCGCTATGCACGCGCATAGCTATGTCGCACTCACACGCCGGAGTGCGGTGCGAATCGCATACAGTGTGACATATTATATTGAGATTATTATGAATGTCGTAAATGTCGTAATCATAATGTAACTAAATGTAATTATTGTACCTAATTGAATATAACTGTTATTTCTACCTCTTAAGTATTGCATTGTTTATTGGCATAATCGTACAAAATAATAATGTTAATTTATTTTAATACTAAGAATAATTCGTAAAAACAATTAGAAGTAAGCATTTATAAATATAATCAGCAACTACTACACACTACTAATATATATACTATCATATGTTTTTAAAAACCTCAATTTCACCATTAAAAACCACTACGCGGTAGATTTTTTTTGTACAAAACGCGTGGCTTGCATTGATTGATTGCGGTCATTATTTTTTTACGTAAAAAAAGTTGAGACGCTTTCGCCACCACTAAAAAATAAAACATGATATAACCAATTTTATTCTCGAGTCTCGAGTTACAGTTTAGTTCATAAATATACAAGCGTTTTACAAGGCTTCAAAAATAACTACACTCTTAGGACATTGACAATACAAGTGTTTACATATTATGCATTAAGCTGCACAGATATTTATGAACTCAACTGTACCTACTAGAATTTTAGCACCTTGGCCTCTCCTATTATAATAGCTGTAACTGAATTATGTTTGAGTGATTTGCGATACTAAGTAAACTACATAGGTACATTTCTTTGCCCTTTACACTTTGTAAATACATAGAAGACGCCTTATTCATAAAAACTTAACAGACCTATATTAGTTAAAAATATATTTTGTCCCTTTTTAACAAATGTGTATGTCAAACTGACAGATAGAGACAAACAGTAAATGAGTTAACGGAGGTTTGATGAGCGTTTATGAATAAAGGCGTTTTAGAGGGGTTCTGTATTTGAATTAAGAAACTCGGATCTTTTCATAAAACATCCTGTATTTGCATACTCATTTTATATTCCCTATAATAGTACAAATGTATAAAACATTCCAATCATACCTCAGACTTCAATAAAAGGTTTTTTAAATATTTCAAATAATTGACATAATATTTATTGTATGCCTGTAAATAATTCCAATTAAATATAAAGTATTCCATATATTGCTGTTCTTCTGATCCTTTAAAAATAAGAAAACAATGACGTATTTGTGTTCAATATTTCATGATTATATTATTTATTAAATGTGTTTCGTCCTTAATGTTTTCTAGAAAATATATTTTTTGTATAATAAGAGTGTTTTAATAAGATTCCTTCCTGTTAGCACATTATAATAATATATTTTTGGATGAACAGAAAATCATTGTATTGTATCCTTAACCTCTCGCTGACATAAAGGAATTTTATAATTTTAATCCGTTTTAAAGTGTGTTATTCCCATTTAATACTAATCAGGGTGAACAGAAAACCAGATGAGGCAGTCCCGTGACCTCCGATAACGATTTATTGGCGTGTCTCACTAACGGTGTCGTCACTGACGTCTCAGTCGTTAGCTGTCTCATAGTTAGTTAGTTAGTTACACCGGGCCTTTTCTGCAACTCGACATCTATTGTGCCATTTTTGCGTGGATACGAGGTAGCCCTTTTCCAGCTCCTCCACGAAAGCTAGTATCTTTTTTAGGTTGCTTACTGCTTCCTTTAGTGTTTCTGGAGCGCTGACTCATTCACTTATGCCAAATTATATATGTCTGTATTAATCCAACCGAAAGTGTCGTCTCTGATGACGTCGTGATGGCCTTATCTTGTTTCGTTGTATCATGATAATCCTACTCATCGGGGTAACCGAAGAAAATCTGAAAATTTTAGTTGCCCCCTAGTGGCAAAATATCAAACTATCATGTCGCCGTAATAACGATATCTTATAATTTGATACAACATGTTGCCACCTAGTGGCGGAATAATTAACTAGGACTAAAAGTACTAAAACTAAGTAAGTACGTTACGTTGCTGCAATGGAAGAAAGTCCAGAGTAACTAAGTCCGTAAGTAACTGTTTCTCGGAGCTCAAACTAGATGTCGCCCTTGGCCAACTTTAATTCGTGCAGTCAAGTTAGGGCTTATTACATACATAAAATAAAATAGGTATAAGTATTCCTTATACTGTGTTTACTCCATTGTACCTACCACAGATTATATAAATTAGTTTATTTATTTATCTTACAATACAATGCTTATTATATTAAAATATTTGATTTGATTTGAATATATAACAAATATACAGTCTCCTAAAACTACTCTTGGTACATTCTCAGGATTTAATATTGTGATTGTCAGTTTCTGTAATTATGATTGTTGCACATTCATGTAAAAAATTATTACACTTGTTTTTAAAATAGTAAGTTATGTCATAAAATTATACATTAAATAAAAAATAGAGGAATCGTGTCAGCATAAAAGGTTCGTCATAAACCGCGAATACAAACTGTTTTGGACACTACGCAAAAAAAACAATTGACGCTTGGCCCTTCTCACATCCGCAAAACCCTAGGGTTGCCTTGCCTACGGTTAGAAATATTATACCGGGTGTTGCCTGTAACAAGAGCAATAAATTTAATCGTAGGTAGTCCTCGTCAAACAACGTTTGTTCAGCGACTTTAAATATAGTGTGACAAGTGAGCGAGCGCAGTAACAGTAGGACAAAATAACTATATCCATCCCTTTTTTCAGGGTGGTAATACTAGCGTAAGAAAAAGACAGTATGATGTTCTCTATCCTACTGTTACTGCGCTCGCTGGGTTGTCAGACTATAACGTGTGTTTTGATTTTTATTACACTTTAAAGTTTGTTAGAAGACGCAATGTACGGCGAATTTTGTCATTTTTATACTATGACAAGACGTCAATTAGGCTGATGTTAACGTACATTGAAAATACTATTTATTTTGTATGAAAGAGTGAAAGCCTACAGGGTACATTATTTTAAAAAGTCGTTGAACAAAAGTTGTTAGGTTTGAGGAGTACCTGCGCTTTAATTTATTGCTGTTGTTACAGGCAACACCCAGTATACAAGCGGCGGCGTGCACAGCACGCCTACCACGAACATCGAAAATTGGCATTGACGGGAAAACCTCTTTGTCACTCGAATATGCAAGCGTGACAAAGATGGAGATACAAATCCGCAATCGTTCGATTTTGATAAAATACACAATACAAAGACACCCATTGATAAAATAAATAAATAAATAATTCGATTCGTTCGATTTTCGTTAGTAAATTAATTAATTTGGTTCCGTACCATAATTTGAAGGTTTACTTTTAGGGTCTTTCAAGTTTGTAGGTATAGTAAACCTACTATAGGGTAGCTAAGGTAGATAGGTACCTAAGTAGTATAGGGTAGGTAGGATATAACTATCCTACCTACCCTATACTAACGTATACGAATACGGTAGGTATTTCAAATTCAAATTCAAATATATTAATTCAGACTCGTGAGTCCATATATTGTTACATTTTTTTTACTTATTAGCTATGTTAGGATACCTACAATAAAAAAATTAAATTCTTAAAACTACACTACTAACTACTTTATTTATAGGTAACTAGCGACCCGCCCCGGCTTCGCACGGGTTATTATTATGCATATAGGTAACCTCTATCTATAAAAAAACCGCATCAAAATCCATTGCATAGTTTTAAAGATTTAAGCATACATACATACATACATACAGACAGCGGGAAGAGACTTTGTTTTATACTATGTAGTGATAAATAATTGATTCAATAAAAAGAGTCAGTACAGTGAGGGGCACTGGTCAGCAATATTTTATACAAATATACAATGTAAGTACTTACTGTGTACCTTCACATTAAAACATCAACATACTTATGATTCTCCCAAGATTAAAAGGGGTGAAATTTCACCCCACTTTATCGGTGAAACTGTTTAGTGTTTTTATAATTATACTTTTTTAACAATACGCAGGTTAAGGGGGCTTAAAATTTGTTTTCAAAGTGCAATTCCGAGTCAAGGGCTCACACAATGATATTATGTAAAGCAGTAAAAATTCAAGTGCTTTGCTGACCACTCTCGACAAAATCAACTGGAAATTTCAACTGACATCTTAAACCAAAAATACTTAGGTGCCTTGGTTAGGTAGGTACTTATTAGTGCTTATTTCTAATAGCACTTACATCATGAATAGAATTATATGCATTTAGAATATAGTACCTATATAATAGGCACTAATGCATCTTTAGGGTTCCATACCTTAAAAGCAAAAAAAAACGGACCCTTATAGAATCGCTTTGTTGTCCGTCCGTCAACGGAGCGTCCGAGCGGAGCGAAAAGTCTTTTTTCATGTAAGTTTTTTGATGGGATTATGATGTTGTCTTAGTCGGATTCTTAACTTTAGAAATTTAAAAATTATTAACAGTGTTATTTTTTACACCCGGGCCGAAATTAAAAATTCCAAAAAAACGTACCTATCTTCTCAGTGTTTCGCAAGTTCGCACTTAGCAGTAAAAGGCGTAGGGTTAGGTTCATGATACCGGTTACCCGGACAACACCGGTACGCGGTACTTAAAATAAAAAATAAGAATTCTACAATAGGTACATATTTAATAACAAAATTAATGTGGAATTCGCTTCTCAGGTAGGTAGTCGAGTTATAATACTGCACCAAATATAACCAAAGCGATATCGTTGTGAGATACCATAGACAATAAGTTAAGTATGAGTACTTTTTGAATATCGATGTCAGTCATTTAATTGACAGATTGTGCTGGAGTAGATAATATTAATTTAAATAATTATAAATACCTAAGTTTATTGTTTTGTTTTATTTGTTAAACATAGGTCGGTATTTGTTTATGAGCAAAAGGTTGCCGTATGTTATATCGGTTCGCGAAGTCACGTTCGGGCCAACCACTAGTTATACTTCCAAGTAATAATAACTGGTCAAGCGTGTGTGTCAAAACAATAAAATTAGGTAAAAAATCTGTGAAGCAATCCATACCTACCTACTGGTTAGGGTATACCTGGGCAGTTTTGGCTGTACAAGTGTACAGTTTTATGGCCTGCTGAAGTGTACGGAACCCTCTGGACGTAAGTCCGATTCGCTCTTTCCACTGATATCCACACCTACTGGAGCATCTTTTTAATAGTGAGTACCTAATCTATGTTATCATTTTAGATTGTGTCGTAAAGCGTGACTAATTGCCTACTTCTGATGAACAAGGAATATAAAAAGGGACACAGGGGTGGAACGTGTCATTAATTTAAATATTACGATGCACTTGTTACTCGGCTCGGCTGCAGCCGCGAGCTTGCAGCTCGCTACCGGGGCGTGCGTGTGAAGTGATCGGACGCATGTGTAAGCAGGCAGCGCAACAAACGCTCATTCGTAATTATGTTGCATTATTTGTACGCGTTTTAGGGCTGGGACCGGCCTCCCTATCGCGTCGAGTCCTACGCTCCCTTCTCGCGCGCTTATTGAATAAGCCCGCGCGTTGCGTAACGCGCGGCCAATGACAGCGCCCGTGCACATGCAAGGGGCGGAGTCGTTACGTCACTGCGCTCTTCTCTCGCGCGCAGTCGCCGTGACGTCACACCCGCCTTACCCCGCACGCTTTACCCCTCGTGTGCATCCGCGCCCGCGACACTAACGCCAATGCTGCCGGCGGCTAGCACCGGAAACTCGTGACAAAACACTCGCGCGCTCAAAGATGGCGGATGGGTCGCGCGAGGACGGCGCCGATCCGCTATTGATGAAAAAAATAACTTATTCCGCGCCTGACACAGGACATGGTGAATCAAAAAAGTGCAGTGATCAAACGTTTAAAAGTGATAGAATGAAGTTATCATTCTATACTGAACTAAAATCGTGTGAGGACAGTGATTCGAGCGGCGTGGCCGCGGATGATCCCGCGGCGGTGGGCTTCGAGAACGCTGAAAAATCATCTAGAGTGCCCGAGGAGGACGGGGAGGACAGGAAGAAGCGATGTTTCGACAGATACGACAGCTCGGAGTCTTCTGACAGGTGAGTTTGTTTTGTTTTCTGTTAGAAATTCGCGATTGAGTTTCAAAGTCGGAGATAGTTTGTTTTAGTCGGCGGCATCGAAACCTTTTGCCAGTCAATGCTCCAGTGACCGGAGGCTATTGTGCTGGTTTCGATGTCATGGTCATTGTAGTTGTAGAGGATGGTGTTGGTGGGTCGTAGCGAGCGCGGTTGAATGGCCGGAGAGCGGCGCGAGGGACGCGTCGTGATAACAGAGCTAATCGGCGATCGCGCTCGTAATGATTACATAGACAGACTTGTTACTATGTATACACGTATTATGTTACGCAAGTGCCTAGCGTAGTTGTGTGATGTCATATCGGTCTGATGTGTTAATCTCATTGAGAGCCGGCTATTATAGTAGGTTACTGATACTAATACAAAAATATGGGAGGTTCTAGCAACCACTTAGTGTCATATTTTATATGTGAATATGCCTGTTGATGTTGCTGATTATTTGGATAATCTGATGGCTCAATGTCCTTTACCTAAATACTATTATATCAATTAAACCTGGTTGTTAGGTTTGAGTAGGAATTGCAATCCGGGTTTCTTTTAGTATGAAGAACCCAGGTAATACTCGAACACCCTGGTTTCTCATACTAAAAAACCTGGGTTGCATTCTTTAGGTTTAGGTAACAGTTTCTGTCTCTCTAGAGTGTATTGTATCTGCTATATTGTTTTTACAATGCCACTTACCTCTTTGGATCACAAACATGGTTACTGGTGGTGTTTATTTAAAATATGTGAAAGACTTGTGTTTGTGAACTACACACGACACTGCAACAACTATTCCACATGAGGATTTACATTAACAGAATGTATCCACCTAAATAAAACTATTTGACTTGGTCAATGAGGTACAATTACCTGTATTGGATTTATGCTATTGACCCAACATAGTTTCTTGGTTACTCAAATGGTTTACATTCTTTTTATGATTTTTTATCCTAATATGGAATAGGTACTCCATTAATTTTATTAAGCCTACAGTTTGTTACTTTTAACATGTGGTAGGTACTTTATTGTGAGACATTTGTCCAGTTGGAATTCTCAGTTTTTCTTTAAACCAGATTTTTGCTGAAGACAACTTGCATGTAGGTACACAAATTTATTATGTACTTGCTCACAAGTAGCACACACATGTAAACATTATAGCCAGGAACCAATGTTATAGTCACTGTGCCAAGGTAAAAACGGTACCTAAATCAAATTCCATTACCGTACCTATAAGGATAAGGACTACTACAATTCAACCACATACACCTAATTCTAAGCTTCATGGCCTATGAATTCACTAACCTAACATTAGGCTGGTTATAGGCTAATTTTTTTGTGCCGTTGGAGCCGATTTTGAGTCTGAGTCATAGGCACTTGAAATAAATTTAATATTAATAATCATGATATTCAGTAATTCTCAGATACACATTATCTTTAATAGCTTACTGAAGTCATTGTTTTATCATTAGCTATTTACCTAAAATAATCAGAATACCTATAGAATATGCATGTTTATCAGCCTCTAATTGAACTTGACTTTTTAAGTCTAGATCACTATCAGTAGGAATGACATTGAAACTTTTAATATTTTGAGTTGATAAAGACGTATGTACCTAATACCTAACCTTTGTGTTTTATACATTGCAGATAATGAAATACCTTTTTGCAAAAATATTTAGAATAAGACACTATATGATTTGTATAAAATGATCCTATCAAAAACATTACATGTGAAGAGACATGAGTCTCGCTCTGCAGTTCTTATGCCGCAAAAAAGTTTTGAGATGTAATGTTAAAACACAAGTCGGTTATTTTAGTTGGTACCAGGGGGTGTCCATAGAACGCGACTTCCACTGTCTTAACTATCTTATTTGGACTCTGTGTTCCTCTACAATTTGAAAATAGGCCAGTCGGTAGAAGTTGAGTTCTACGGACATCCCCCGGTACCGACTGTAATAACCAACTTTTAACATAACATCTCAAGAACTTTTTTTGCAGCAGGAGAACTGAGGTGCGAGACTTGTGTATTTTTACATGTAATGATTTTTCTGGGTTATTATAGTCAGTGATATTAAATATAATCGGTTTTACTCACAAACTGAGCTCTTGGAAGGAGCTTAGTGTTTTGATTTTTGCTAATTATAGCCAGCTGGGCTATCTGAGTGCGTATGTTAATTTTGACAAGAAATACCTTTGTACCTGTTCCAATTTTGGTTGTAGCATTGTCAATTTATGAATGATGTCATTCATAATTTGTCCATGCATTATTAAACCTCATAGACGTCATAGTACCTACAACCTGCGGTTGTAGTTATATTTTAAATCATGTAGGTATAAGGTTATCTATTGGGTCAACACCGCCTCGTGGGAAGTCAGTACTGTCAAGCTGGGCTAAATTGACAGACATTCAGATGTACTCTTTGAGTAAAAACAATGCAAACTCATATAAGGTTATCTATTAATAATAACTTGACACCTACCTCGCGTGTAAGTTTTTTTTTTCGCAGAATTAATTACCTACTATCACATGATAGTTTCCTGTAAATCGATAACGCTATTCAAACACTTCCAATTGATACCTGCTAAAAATTACTTCAGATAAGACGGGTTTTCGATGTGTTAAGTACGCCACACACTGACTGATATTGTGTAAGTACTTAACTTTTATCCCGTTATGTTTCGGTTAACGCTATTAGTAGGTACGTGTACGCGTGTAGTGTAGGTACTGACTAAATTCCCCTTATTATCCGATTAGTACGTTTTAAAGTGTTTCATTTTAATTTAATCCTGTTTTCACTTCCTAATGGGTTGATTAAAAGAACAACTTACAAGGTTCTACTGCCTTCAACAGTTTATACTAGGCGTTGTCTGTCAATTTTAACTTTAAAGACGGAACTTAGGTTTGTTTGCCCGCCAACTAAAAGAGTCCACTATGTACCTAAAAATGTATTATGCATGTAAGCCTCAGAGGCACTTTAACAAGTTAATAATTATTACATTAAAACATTTACATCAAATACATTAAATGACATAAAAAACGATTTAATCTAAAAATACAAATCGTACACTAGCTTTACACAAGCAACAATTTGGATAACCTGCCCTATAAAATATTATACAGTGTAACACAGGCTTTATGGTCGCCTAGAAAAGGCCACACCTACCATAGACACGACAGATAGTGTTATCGAGCTGTGGGTGACCCACATATGGCCACTTGAGTGGCATTATCATGCGATGTCGACTCGCCGCGGCACCGCGTTCCAATTCCTGCTGTTTGGCGCTTCGCTTGTATGGCGCAAGTTTTGTTACACGGTAGCTGGCATAGCTGATGAAAAGATCCGACCACGATATTGTAGCACCAAAATCCTCCATTTTGTTCTTTAATCATTGTAACCTATAAATTGAAAATAGTTGTCATATACTAAAGAAAAAGACTAACACCGACGAAGGCCAATCCGAGGATCCAACGCGGGTCTTCAGCTTACGCGGCTAACGCCATAACCACTAGGCCAACTGGTCTTATCGAAATGCCGGCGAATTTCTCGGGTATATGCAATCTTAGGAACAGGCAAGACGCCCGTGGCCATTTTTCTAAAGCGACGCAAATCCGTTAAGCCATACAGGCTGTGGACGTGACAAAGAATTAGACATACCTACATACCTATAGGTACCTCAAAAAAAGGTAGGAAAAAAAAACGAACAACTACAATACTGTGTTGTGTTTTGTAATTTGAAACTTTTTGATCCTACTTTATTATAATCGGTTAAGTAGAGTTGGGTAAACTCGCATTATGTGGTGTTACTTCAAATTCGGTAATACAACACAGAAAAATACTTAAATACTTTGCAAAAGTTAAATCTTAAAATATTATATTGATCCTTAACTCCGAAAAAATTTACCTTTTTTCAACATTTTAAAGTATATTTTTCTGTGTAGTATCACCGAATTAGAAGTATCACCTAAAAATGCGAGTTCACCTTAAAACATTTTGCAAAAAAGAAGCTCGATCGAGACCATAAAAAAGTGTCACATGAGCCTATTTAAGAGTTCGGTGTTTGTTCAAATACGCGCAAAATACAACATTTACACCACATAAGGACCTACTCAGCCACCAAATTTCTCGATATCCACTACTTACACGTTCCTCAAAACTCTCAGTCTCTCATTTTTGTAAATTTTGCCATTTGTCAGAGCGCGGAGCGATATGACCTCTCTCTGCGAGCCCCCGAACTCCCCGAAGGCATATAAAGCCAATGTAAAAATGTCGCATATTTTATAGCGCTAAACAGAGCGATTTGAAGTGCTGTTTAAGAAAAAAAAAGCACGAGACATACCTATCTCTAGTGCTTATACACTATTTATAATGTTTGGATAGAGTCTTACCTAAAGTTTATAACTGTATATTCATTTATGTAAAAAAAGTTACTGTTTAGCCAGAAAACTTGGCTAATGTCCGTGTATTTCTACCAAAACTTACCAAATTAAAAAAAAATATACTTAATAATTTTGTGTGAAAATGTTTAAAACTATTTCATTTATTCCGTAGAAGACTATATATTGAACAAGAAACAAAATGTTTTATTTAGATTCAATAGCAATAGGGTCGAAAACCAGATAGGTGTTTGAAGCTCGCTCATCAAAAATGGTAAAACAGCTGTTAGAAAAACGAGTATATTTCAAAAACTGACCACAATTTTGAAAAAGTTTTTCATTTATTCCATTTCAATTGAAATGATCTTTAAATTGTTGTATTAAAACATGTAAAAATGTTTTGTAACTATGAAAACTCATGGCAAAAAGTTCAGCTGAATCGGTCAAATTTATATACTGGGCTCTTAAATTGAGCCAATAAAAAAGCTTTAAAAATAAATGATGTAATAGGTACCTACTAACTAAAATTGTCAATGACCTAAATATCATCGTGCGGTGACTGATATGGACCATAGAGTGCGTTAAATTCGACACCATTTTATCTTAATGGCTACTTATGTTAAATGATAGGAATTTGTCACTGCTAGTACCAATTAAACTCATGGATTAGTATAGACAGTACAGTACTTTTTCGCTATTATTAACTCCCCACGTGTTTCATGCAACTGTAGACATTTAACACTTAAACGGGTCCCAAGTTATACAGATAGGCTACTAAGTCTTCCTACATAGTTTGGTTTACTAACGGTTTGATTGATAAATTTATGAACTACCTACCATCAAATGTGCCTATTTATGTATTTTCCTATGTAGGTAGGTCCTATTAGGCACCTACTTTCTTGATGTTGCATTTCAACAGGTCAATCATTATCATTGAAATATGTTTTAATGTCCATGTTTACTTTTTTTTGAAGCACCCCTGGGCCGTTCTCCTTTTTTACCAACAATGAAAGTAATGAAACACGATTTTCTCGATTTTTCGGATTTTTGTTATAGAGTAATATGATAATGATAGAAATTACTTAAAAAACCGACATATGTCTATAAAGTAGACAATATTATATTCGTTATTTTCATGTAGGTAACATATATTACTTTTCATTAGTTTTCTAAAAAACACCGTGACAGAGTAAAGGGGTTTCAGCGAAGACAGCCTTCCGTTTGGCCACTCTGTCACGGTGTTTTGAGTTAAATATCGTAGGTAAGTTTAGATTTACTAACCGGGGAAGTAACAAGTAAACTGTACTGATAATGTCAACTGAAATATCTAGCATTTACCCCCTATAATGACCTGTATCCGTGCTCAAAAATGCCTAATTAAAAATTAAATATTAATCATTTATATTTAATTGTAAATCAGGCATTTTTGAGCGAGGAGACAGGTCATTGTTGCCAAAAAAGAAGAACAGCCCACCTATCAAAGAAAAATAATTTAGTTATACCAATTATACCAACCAACAGTAAAAAATCGATTTTTAAAACGATAAAGAGGTGACTATTTCAACCTTGTTGACATTTCTTATCTAGTGTAGCTATAGTCTGATGTTTATATCGAATAATTATATTAATTACGAAGTCATGGTACCTAGGTAGGTATTAATGTTTTCCTTCCGTTTGTGCAGCCTTCTCTCTACTCATTAGGTTAGTAGGTATACGAATTTGGCAAAGTGTGTAGTGTGTAGACACCATTAGTGACTGCGATTATCGCGCGAATGCTTGCAACAATATCACCATTTACGAGCAAGTGTGATGAATTGCCTTTCCTACGTCTATATTATGTGTCTGCGTAATTAATCTCTCTTTAATTGTACTTAACAGGAAGATATGTGTAACATTTGTCACGCGGTTACTTTCATTGTTAGTATTTTTTTGCGCCACAAAACAACGTTAGGCACAAATAGTTTCGTGCATACAGCACCTAAATCCATACTAGTTAGTAGATTCTTTAAAGTGCAATTTGAACTAGCGCGAAACTTTTTAACAGCCAAGCAGCACGAAACGACGGCAGGGCGTTCACGCGAGCCTAAGCCACAAAGGGTGAACAGTAAAATGAAAAAAAAAGTTAGGAGTTCTAACCGGGCGAGTCGAGGGACAGCGAACGGGTTCCCGGGCGCGCGTTGGTATGTAACCGACTCGGTGTGGGATTCACTTTGGCAATGCGAACTGCGACTTCGCGAGGCGAGGTTTGGAGCACAATAGTCTTACCTGTTTCCATTAGGCCGTCTATGACCCCTTCTATTATTAATAGTACAATTACTAAAGATCACGAATATGAGTCGAGGTTGTTTTATTTATTTATGATATTAAATTTAAAGCAAATGATTACTTACTTTAACATATCGCTGTCAAGTTCAGACGTTGCATTATTTACGTTTAAAGTATGTTAGTAGGGGAAGTAGTTGCACAAATGTATGGAGCAGCCTGCACTTTTGTCTCAGGCGACGCCGCGTGGCACGATTGATTGTTAGGTCAAACTAAGCTGATTTAGCCTCCTAGCCACGAGATCAACCTTTGGCTAACCCCCAAAAAAAGGGGGGAAGGGGTCATCTCCCGAGGATCGGTCTATGCTTTATTTCGGCCTAGTTTTAGCTAGTGTCAAGTTTGATATCATTTTCGGATAATTTAAGAACAAGGAATTCATTTTTGAAATTAGCTTTTTACCATTTCATACAAAAAAAAATGAAAAAATTAAAAAAAGTTAAATATTAAAAAAATAATACAAAATGTTTTACCTATAAAATAAAAGTTATACCGAATTTCGCAAATAAAAAAATACTAAAATATAGGCTATTTATCAGAGACCTTTAAAAATATCACTTAAATAGTAAGTGTAAAGTAAAAATTGGATAAAAAATATATTTTCCATCGCAAAGAAAGCGTAACCGTGCGCAGCGCAGCGCGGTAAGTTTTTAACTACCTCATGAACTATTGCGTTATTTACACAAAATTAAACACTTTTAATGAATAAACATAGTACTTTTCTGAATATTACTTCTCTCATTAGCATAAGCCTCCGCATGCGCAAAGCTCCGTACATTTGATTTCGCGTTTTACACAATTGCACCCATCCCATAAGTTGCACCTAGTCTTGCATCTGTGTCGTATTAGTTCTATACAATACATACATTAGATGCTACCAGCAAAGGAATCCATAAAGGTGCCCACATATCAGTTTTCACACTTTTCACCCATACCCCAGTTGGACGGACATGGTAAATCTTGACGGGGTATTAGGACTTAGGAGTTGTTCCAACACAGTCCCCCTTGAAATTTGTACCAAGTTATAAATACTTTGACAGCGCATCTTTTGCTGGCGGTAAATTTTCTAAAGTCCTGTCTTTTTTGTGAAAAGATACTTTCTGCATCTGTTCATGATCATCATCATTTCAGCCTGTAAGCGTCCACTGCTGAACATAGGCCTCTCCAATCGAACTCCAGTGCGACCGGTCTACAGCCACCTACATCCAATGAGTCCCAGCGATCCTCACCAGGTCGATGGTCCATCTCGTAGGTGACCTTCCCACACTGCGCTTGCTAGTACCAATCAAGGACTTTTTTCCCCATCGGCCATCCGATCTTCGCGCTATGTGGCCGGCCCATTGCCACTTCAGCTTGCTAATCCTACGGGCTATGTCAGCGATTTTGGTCCTTCTACGGATCTCCCCATTTCTGACTCGATCTCGTAGAGAAATACCAAGCATAGCCCTTTCCATAGTTCGCTGCGTGACATTGAGCCTCTAGAAAGACCTTTTGTAATTGGACGAGAAGACGTTTTGTAATTTACCGAACGCTGCCCAGCCGAGTTGGATCCGTCTACTGACCTCTCCATCAAAATTGGACTTACCTAATTGGACTACTTGTCCCATATATATATATTCGTCAACAACTTCAAGAGTAGAGTTTCCAACAGTAAGTGCGGTGGGTGTAACATGGGCGTTATACATGACCTTCGTTTTGTCCATGTTAATTTTAAGACCCACTTGTTGAGAAACTCTATTGAGGTCACCGAGCATTTGTTCTAGATCCTCCAGCGACTCAGCCATGAATATCGTCGGCAAGTCGAAGGTGTGTGATGTATTCGCTATTGATGTTGAGGCCAAGTTCTTGCCATTCCAGGAGCTTCAAGGAATCCTCTATAGCAACGGTAAACAGTTTCCGCGATATTACATCTCCCCGTCTTGCTCCTCTCTTTAGGGGGATTTCCTTCGTGGACTGCTCCTGTACTCGGACTGACATGGTGGCATTATTATACAAGCACTTCAGCACTTCGACGTACCGATAGTCAATACGGCATCGCTGGAGGGATCTAAGAACAGCCCATGTTTCGATGGAATCGAAGGCTTTCTCATAGTCCACAAACGCGAAGCATAATGGCCGATTATACTCTTCGGTCTAATAATCTGCTGCAGCGTGCAGCGTGTGTATGTGATCTATGGTACTATAGCCTTTTCGGAAACCGGCTTGTTCGCTAGGCTGGAAGTCATCGAGTCTGCGTTCGAGACGGTTGGTGATGACTCTCGAGAACAGCTTATAGACGTGGCTAAGCAGTGTTATGGGCCTGTAGTACTTCAGTAAGGTTTTGTCACTTTTTTTTAAGAACAGAACAACACCCCTGTTCCACGCCTCAGGCGTTTTACCTTCGAGCAAGGAGGAATTTAAATAGCTTCTGAAGGACTTTCAGTACCGGCGTCCCGCCCGCTTTCAGAAGCTCTGTAGTGATTCCATCCTCGCCCGGTGCCTTGTTGTTCTTAAGCTGTTTGAGAGCCATCCTAATCTCGTACAGGCTGACATCCGGGATATCCTCGGTATAGTGTCGGGTTAGCTTAATTGGCTCTGGGGTCCTTCGCTGAGCAAACAGTCTCAGAGGAGACCGAGGTATATAGCTGTCCATAGAACCTCTCTATCTCCCGTAGCATCTCTGACTTATTATTCGACATTACGCTTCCGCCCTGGATCTTCAGCTTTGTCAGCTGGCTTTGCCCAATACGCATCTCTTGCGAACACTTTGGAGCCTTGGTTCCGCTCAATGGTCTCCTTAATACGCTAAGTATTGGAGGAGCGTATGTCGTGTCGCAAGGACTTCATAATCTGTCTATTGAGCTGCCTATAAGACAGAGTATTCGGAAGTTTGGAGCGGCATAGAACGCTGATTAGCCATGAGGTCACGGGTGTGTTCGGATAGTTTTTAGGTCTATTTTTACGGTAGGTTTTGAAATACTTGGACCCCACCGTATGGACAATTTTTACCAGCCTGCTGTTAATTTCGTCCACAGATGTACAGCTGTCTAGCAGTTCGAAGCGATTTGACAGTTCGAGTTGAAAGCTTTCAGGATTTTGGATATCAATGTGCATTCGACGGTCGGAGCGTGGACTTCATCATACGGAATCTTTTGAATTTGACATGATATTCAATATGCCCCTGACGATTCGGTGATCGCTGCCGTAACCCTGTGGATCACAGTGACATCATTTAATATCTGTTTTTGGTGCTCATGATGAAGTCAATCTCGTTTTTCGTTACACCGTCGGGACTCATCCAGGTCCATTTCCTGTGCGGCGGCTTCTCGAAGAAGGAATTCATCATAAAGAGTAATTCCTTCTCCAGAAAGTCGGCCAACCTCTGTCCTCTGGGGTTTCGGTGCCCATATCCAAATTGCCCCACTCTTAACTCATCATCGCTTCTTCTTCTTGTATGTATTGTACAGAACTAATACGATGCAGAAGCAAGACTTAGGTGCACCTTATGGGATGGGTGCAATTGTGTAAAACGCGATATCAAATGTACAGAGCTTTGCGCATGCGGAGGCTTATGCTAATGAGAGAAGTGATATTCAGAAAAGTACTATGTTTATTCATTAAAAGTATTTAATTTTGTGTAAATAACGCAATAGTTCATGAGGTAATTAAAAACTTACCGCGCTGCACTGCGCACGGTTACGCCTTCGTTGTGGTGGAAAATATTTTTTATTATCCAATTTTTACTATACACTTACTATTTAAGTGATATTTTTTGAGATCTCTGATAAATGGCCTATATTTTAGTATTTTTTTATTTGCAAAATTCGGTATAATTTTTATTTTATAAGTAAAACTTTTTGTATAATTTTTTTAATATTTGCCTTTTTTTTAATTTTTTCAATTTTTTTGTATGAAATTGTAAAAAGCTAATTTCAAAAATGAATTCCTCGTTCCTAAATTATCCGAAAATGACATCAAACTTGACACTGTAGCTAAAACTAGGCCGAAATAAAGCATAGACCGATCCTCGGGAGATGACCCCTTCCCCCCCTTTTTTTGGGGGGTAGCCAAAGGTTGATCTCGTGGCTAGGAGGCTAAATCAGCTTAGTTTGACCTAACAATCAATCGTGCCAAGCGGCGTCGCCTGAGACAAAAGTGCAGGCTCACTGCAACTACTTCCCCTACTATGTAGTTAATGTAGTTGGTGTCAGGTCTCGGAATATTCAGAAGTTGCCAATGCCAATGCCATCTTTATGAATATGAAAGACTTCACGCGTGTGATGTCATATGACCTTCTAATTCAATTATCATTCATACTACAGTGGTTCGTTTTGCACGTGAATTCTATGATTTGTTTATTTAGTCTCTTTTTTTGGGTTCTCTACTGCATTATTTACGCACTTTGGTACCTAAATTTAGCCTTATTTTTAGAGCTCCGTAACCAAAGGGTACAACGAGACGCTATTATTACGACTACGCTGTCCGTATGTATGTCACCAGGCAGTATTTCATGAACCGCGATACAATAAAATAAATATTTAAGGGGTACCACACAAAAAACGATGATTATTTTGCTCGTTTTGGCTCGATATTAATAACAGCAACAGGTAAAAGATTGAAATATTCACATAATATTTTAAAAATAAATAATAAAATTAAAATAAAACTAACATTTGAGGGGGACTCCCAATGACATGCTAACAACGTAATTTATTTGCCTCAAAAGGAAAACACGGAACCCTTATAGGATCACTTTGTTGTCCATCCGTCCGTTCGTCTGTCTCCTTGATCTCGGGAACGCGAAGAGGTAGCTAGACCACAACTCCCAAGTCTGCAGTACCTTGAAGCTGTGAAAAAACCACTCGCCTACGGCCGTTTATATCGCATTTCCCATAAATTTGAAATGGGAATCAAAAGGTACCTACTTCCCGGTATAATCACGAAAATTGCCAAAAAGCAAGAGCTTGTAGTTGTAGCACAAGTACAGGAGACAATCCGAAAACCGTATAATTGCCGCACACTGAGAGTTCCCTGCCACCACTATTTTGAAGTAAATACCTAAGGTCATAAATGGGTGGGACCATTCTTTGTTCGGAAGTTGCGGAAACATCGGTTGGCGAGTCCGACTCGCACTTGGCAGGTTTTTTTATTCATTGACTTTGCTTAAGTTTGTTTTGTTTGTTTCTTCTATTCTTAGGTACCGTTTATTTTAGAGCTTTCATTATTTTTATAGACACTAGCAAAAACAGATTATGTATTAGACCCTAAGGCTAGTCAAGTCAAGAGATTCATTCGAGCATGCTTTAAATACACGGAGAGGTCCGCTTTCTCAAAAAACACTTTAATGTATATACAAGTTCTTAGAAAGATAAAACTAAAAAACTATTGCTGTCGTGAATTGATTATATAAGTCACTATGTATATAAGTCATGCAGGGTAAAAAAAGATACAAGAGTAAATCTCAACACTTCGGTCTTCGTTGGCTAAGCAAAATTACAACGACCCTAACTCGAAGCGCACGATGCAACTTACCACAGCGCGGCCCGCGACCGGTCGCCCCTCCCCCGCGCCACGGCCCCCTGTCATTAGAAGCGCGGGCGCATTGGCCCGCACTAGGGTTGCCATGAATCAGGATTTGAGCGGACATGTCCGGTTTCGGGATTTTGCCAGGATTGCAGTCGGAATTCGCACGTGCCTGGACTTATAATAGGAAGCTAAGAAATAGTAGATACCTGCAATATATTAGGAATAAAAAATAAATGTAATTACGTTTAAAACATTATGTTATATGACAAAACAACAACTAAAAATACTACAGAAAAAAAAACATAAAACAGACTGACAATTAATTCAGTTATCTATTAGGTAGCGGTAGTATGTCGATAACGGAAAATGTCAGAATCAGAACGTTTGAGTTCCGACTATTTTGGATTTTACATTATGTTATGACAACATTCACAACCCTATACACGCCGCGCATGCGTCGGCACACTCGATATACGAACCATCTGATTTTGTTCACTAAATCACATGAATATGTATATTATATGTAGGTATACCTTCTTGTATACATTTGTATACTTTGTACGGTACAGAACTGTTCCTTAGTCAGATATATACGCTCAAGGACATTTATAAACATATACACACATGTACTTAGTCAAAAAGGCAAATCTATGGGTACGCCCTAATGCCTTAGGCAAAAAAGTTCATTTTCATATATATTCATATATTGTTCGGATTGATTGTACAGTTTACAGTTAAATTAAGACGCAACTGCTTGTAAGTTGCTGTTTTTACACGAGCTTATTTCCGACCAGTTCCTGCTCATTGTACAGTCGACGTCAAAGACATATCTTTTTGCCATCGGAAACGAATCCGAATCCCAAGTCATTTCCACCGGTGCGGTGTCGACAAAATACCAGTCCCTGTGACCATCGAATAATAAAACTACAAGATCGGTCAAATTTGATACTGCAATCACTTGCCGAGCAGATCACTGTAGCCCACCAGTTTAGTGTAGCTCTGCACCTATCTAGATTCTAACGAAGTTTGTATGTCTAGACTGTAGTTTCTAGTGTTGTGTTACAAACTACAGCCGTTATTAACTAACCTCAAAACAACTCTCCTATAATTTGTAGATTCATCATTTTTACTAAGTTTTTACTTAAGGGTTGGGTTAGTCTTAGTGGTATTATCACCAGTGGTGTTACCTACTCGATTATAAAAGCCCCGGTGAAATAATCGGCAGTTACCTACGTAGATATCCATCACTGAATTTCCGCATCTACTTCATGAAACCGGTCGTATGACGAAGAACGACAGACACTATTATGCTTCAGCTGGCCATATTATTTCTGAGTTTGACATATTGTCCTGTCATCCTGCAGTTACCTATCTAGAAATTATACAGAGACCTCGATAACCTTCCATTGTTCGTTCATCTATTTGCTTCTATAGTTCTTTTGCATTCGAGCAATGGAGATGAAGAAACTAATGTTAGCTGTAGGTATTAGCGATATTCGATCTCGGTGTTGCTGTTTCAGTGGTCGAATAATAGGTCGACTCGCGACCAGAAAGCATATAACATGCATGGGCAGGTAGAAACTGAGTCATCGTTGGTCGTTCAACTTTCGTTATTGTTTATATTTTTATTGCGCGTACCTTGAGCGAAGTCATCGTAACCGATAGGGCTTGTTTTCAGTAGGTTTTCTGTAGCCAAGGTGTGGTACAGTCAAAGGTAGGTACATAAGAAAATACTCCAAGAATAGCTGCTTGGATTACATTCCAAACTCTAAAGCAACTGTTGGTGGAAAGTGCCTTACCTATTCGTTCGCACACGGCATTCTGCAGCGTTGTCTACAGGAATTACCAACTCGGGACTTAAAACCGACGGACACAATTCAGCAACTTGCACGGGAAGATGGAAAAGAAAACACGATCAAGACGAAAACAGAATCTCAGAGCTTTTACTGTAACAGCTCATTATTATTTACTAGCGGTACCTCACCTCACTGCATTTTCTTAGAGATCGTGTATCGCGTCCCGAGTGGCGGGTCACGCAAGTCTAGGCCCTGATCATATATTCCCACTATTCCCAGGTCCTACATTTGCCAATGTTAAAAGATCTCGAGCTTCGTAAAACAACTGCGATCTCAGAGCAGTCTTACACTGGTTATTCATAGACTTCATAGTCTAAGGACTCGCTCCGCTCAGTGAGCGTTTGGAAAAATCCTGGTCTAAGTGAACGTGGAATGTGAACAACCTTGAATGACTCTGGCTTTCGATACCTATACCAGCGTTGTTACTTAGATTATGCGTATTATCAATCCTGGCCTGCAAATAAGGCAACTAACTACAAACAATGCAAGTGAAGGGCAAATGCAACTATAGAAATACGGGTAGGGGTATTAATGTAAGCTTAGTGTGCTTACCCTGACTCAACTTGTAGTTGAATAGTCTGTCTAAAAAAATAGATATAGTACAGTTAGATGTCTAAGATCTGGACAAATTTTAGTATACTTAGATAATGGAAAAAAAAACAGAAGCAGATCTCGGAAGGGTCTTTAGGTCTCTAACTTGAGTTTTTGTGAATGCAGGCGATTTAAGTGAGGACGCGATTTGCTTTAGCGAGGAAGATAGGAGTCATCTATTCACACTGGAATCATCCATACAGCAATGCAGTTTATGTATATAAGGCGGCACTATTGATTATTTTATGCTCATTGCAAATGACAAGAACATAGGAAAAAAACTGAACGTTGCTTTATTCCATGTAGATGTTGTCAACTTACGTGGTTGGTCAAAGCATAATCTGCTATAAATTATTCTATCTCCAGTGAAGCGACAGTACGACTCGATAAATGTTTATAATTCTCCCACTGTGCATTTCATAACTCATTCAATTGTATACCTTGTTCTCATGCAACAAAGTCCACTTTCGAAGTATTTTTAATTACATTTACGTTGAATATGTAAAGCGGTAGTAATGTCATGCGTCGTAAAGTCAGACTTGTGCAATCATTTGCACGTTGTAAACGATCACTGACGATACATTGCATCTTGATCGTATATCGCATTTCGATTCGCGTTCGCTGACTATTCTCAACAACGCGACATTGACACCTAATAACACAAGATATTTGAGTCCTCTCCCCGTTTCACTCACACTAGTAATCTCTCAATAAGTTAAAAGAAGTCAAACATTTTAGGTCCCTTTCTCTTTCACACCCACATGTCAGTAAGAATCAGTGCAGTCAAAGGGCACGTGAAGAACAAGCAGGTTTCCTGCTAATGCAATTATCGGCCGGCCCGTCTAAGTGACGGACGCTACAACACTCTTAACATCGTAGGTACTAACAGTTGCGTAGTTGCACTGCAACTACGCACTGAACTACTGAACTGTTAGACGTATTGCAACGTTACTTATCTCGTTACTCAACATTACCTATCCATAGGAGCTAAATATGTAATTCTATCAAACGTCTGGACCAGACATCTACAAAACAATATCTAGCTGGTTGTGGTGGCGAAGTCTTTCTTCTTTATTGTGATTATTTGTATTGAAAATTTTAAGTGGTTATAATGATTTTAATATACCTAGGTTAAAAAACTGACCCTTTTTATTTAAACATTTAAATGCATTACTTATTGTCTATATTTACTGTTTATGCCTTTTAAATGTATTTTTACGATAATCCGATGCAAATAGTAGGTATGTTTGTAAGCCTTACCCTTAATTGCTGATTAAAGTTATTAATTTAAATTAAAACCAGTAATTACGAAGACTTAATTTGACACAATGTTTCGCATGAACTTTTCCATCGATCAATATATGTCTGCTATAAAATAAAACTGCGTCGCCATAGCACCCAGGTGTTGAGCAAGCACCTGCTGATTACATGTTTTTTTTAACTCTGACATTTCCCTTGCACATTGACTACGTAGCCTCTTGTATCTGTGGGGTTATAATTGCCAAGAAACTAAAAGATAACTCAAAGCATTGGGGCCGCAAACCTAGATTTAGTGTTAAAGTATCTTAATTTGTCAATTAAATCCCTGTCAGAATCAGAATAGTGACCTCCTTTAGGACTGGTGGCCAGTAAGGGCTCGTTCAAAAATCATGTAATCATATTTGGCCGATTTTTTTAAAATGTTTTGCTGGCCTTAATTTAACATGATTTTTGAACGAGCCCTAAGACAGTGATGACACTAAAAAGTCGTCTGCTATCAAAGTTCGTTAGTTATTATCTACTTCTATTAATTAGACTTCTGTTGGTACTTTAATATTTGATCTTTTACGTTTGATACCCACTATCGAGACCATGGCCCGGTTATCTATGTGTCACGTATTTCTTTGAAACTTCTATTTGTTAGCGGTCATTAACCACGTCGATATCATATCTTTGTATTATTTGTTTGGTGCTACGATAGCCCCTTATGGATAGATGGACCGTTTCGGTTTTACCACGAAACGAAATTGCTTAGCATAAATCTTTGTATTATTTGTTTGGTGCTACGATAGCCCCTCAATGGATAGATGGACCGTTTAGGTTTTACCACGAAACGAAATTGCTTAGCATAAATCTTTGTATTATTTGTTTGGTGCTACGATAGCCCCTCAATGGATAGATGGACCGTTTAGGTTTTACCACGAAACGAAATTGTTTAGCATAAAAACGGGAGAATTTACAGGAAAACGATTAGAGTCCATTTTTAAATTTGGCTCGGTTTTGGTGGTTAAGTTATCGTAAAGACTCTTTGGTCTGACAAGAAGTAATTTTTCTTCCACTTCCTAAAATAATTAAAATCGCCGACAATAGAACTTACAAACGATGTAAACAAAAGGTATCACATGTATTTCTTTCTTTCTATTGTTGTCACTGTTTCTCCATATCTTTTCACACTACCACCTCATCAAACACCACTGAAGCCATTCACTACTGATACTAGGGGTGATCCAAAAGTAATGATAACTAAATACTTTTTGTCTCGGTTTACAATAATTGCATATAGCGTTACTGGCAGGAGAGACTCCTCAGTAAAAAGAAGAAAAAAAAAATTAAAAAAATGTATTTGTCATTGAGTTGCAACTGTTTTCAACCGACTTCAATATTTCAAAAGGAGGAGGTTCTCAATTCGACTGAATTTTTTTTTTTATTTTTTTTTTTAATGGATGTTCACTCATAACTCCGTCATTACTGAACCGATTTGAATTTTTTTTTTGTTTTCTAAAAGTAGACGGTTCCTGGTTGGTCCCGTTTTTTTCAAAATCCATTTCTGATGATGGGATCCATGAGGAACTGAGGGAACTCCTCAAATTTGAAAGGCACATGCATGCTGATTTGGGTGATTTCTTAAGAAACTCGAGCATTTCTTTACGAAAATCATCAATTTGGTGGAGTGGACCTGATGATGAAGACCAGGGATGGCAAAGTGGAACTGCTTCGTAATTCTCAGGACTATGATCCGATTTTAAAAAATGTTTTTTTGTCTGTATATAGATGGTTTCAGGATTGTCCCGTTTTTTTCAAAATCAATTTCTGATGATGGGATCCATGAGGATCTGAGGGAACTCCTCAAATTTGAAAGGCACATGCATGATGATTTGGGTAGTTTCTTAAGACACTCGAGCATTTCTTTACGAATATCATCAATTTGGTGGAGTGGACCTGATGATGAAGACCAGGGATGTCAAAGTGGAACTGCTTGGTAATTCCCAGGACTATCGTCCGATTTAAAAAAAAAATTTTTTTTCTGAAAATAGATGGTTCCAGATTTGTTCCGTTTTTTTCAAAATCAATTTCTGATGATGGGATCCATGAGGAACTGAGGGAACTCCTCAAATTTGAAAGGCACATGCATGATGATTTGGGTAGTTTCTTAAGACACTCGAGCATTTCTTTACGAACATCATCAATTTGGTGGAGTGGACCTGATGATGAAGACCAGGGATGGCAAAGTGGAACTGCTTGTTAATTCCCAGCTCTATCATCCGATTTGAGACATTCATCTTTTCTTTGTAAAGAAATACCTTCAACATAGTCCTATTTGATTATAGTTCTATTTTGATGATGGGCTTCATGAGGGATTGAGAGAACTCCTCAAATTTTAACGGCACATGCATTCTGATTTGAGGGTTTCCTTAAGTAACTAAAACAGTGTTTTGGCGGAGCCAAAATTTTCATGAACTTGATCTGATGATGAAGACCAGGGATCGCAAAGTGGAACTGGTTAATAAACCTAGCTCTACTTATTATCCTAGTTGTGACATTCATCTTTTTGATTTGATTTATATTCTGATGATGGAGTTCTAGAAGAATTCAGAGAACTCTTCAAATTTGAACGGCAGGTTAATTGTGATTAAAGGGTGTTCATAATTAGCTTAGGCATTTTCTTACTGTGGCCATCATTTTGCTGGAGTGGACCTGATGTTGATAATCAGGGATGGCATAATGAATATGCTCGTTAATTTACAGTCTGTCATCCAATTTAACACATTGTTATTTTGTTTGTTTAAAGGTCTACAAGGGAGTTCCGTTTGATTATACTTCAAATGTAATGATGGAAGCCCTAGGACATTAAGAAAGCTCCTCAATTTTCGATCGTATACGTGCGGTGTATTGGATATTTGTGAAGTAAACTGGCTAACTCAAACAAATTCTTAATTTCACTTTTACCGGGAACCAAATGAAGTCGGTTTTTTTTTCTTAAAAATTATTTCACGAGCGGTCGGAACAATACCGCAAAAATGGAGAAAATTGAGTTGAGAGCGGTTATTAAATACTTCTGTTTTAAAAAAATGTGTACTAAAGACATATACGCTGAATTACTGGGGACACTAGCGAACTCTGCTCCGCCGTATTCCACAGTGGCACGCTGGTCGAAGGAGTTTAACTTAGGAAGAACATCCACTCAAGACGAACATCGCGAAGGCCGCCCTTCTACGGCCCTTACGGAAGATAATGTAAAAAATATCAATAAACTCGTGTTAACAGTTAGAAGAATGACTATCAGGCATCTAGTTGAGCTCACGGGGATCTCGTATGGCAGTGTTCAAAGAATATTAACTGATGTACTACACATGAAAAAAGTCTCCGCCCGTTGGGTACCTAGAACGTTAACGCCCGAACAAAATGAAATACGATATAAGATTTCAAAGTGTAATATTGAAAAATTTCGAGCTGATCCCGAAACATTTTTGCGTCGATTTGTTACCATGGATGAGTCTTGGATCCATCATTTTGATCCTGCGACAAAACAACAATCAATGACGTGGAAGCGACCAAGTTCCCCTACACTGAAGAAATTCAAGGTTGCAAGCTCAGCTGGGAAGGTCATGGCTTCCGTGTTCTGGGATGCCGAAGGAATTATAATGATAGAATACCTCGAAAAAGGAACCACTATTACGGGCTCTTACTACGCTGACCAGATCTGAAGATTGAGAGAAGCAATCAAAAAAAAGCGGTGGGGAAAACTTCGTGCCGGTGTCCTGTTTCACCAGGACAATGCACCCCCCCCACAAGGCCGGTGTTGCGATGGCTGCTATTCATGATGCAGGCTTCGAAGTGCTTGAACACCCCCCATATTCGCCAGATCTAGCCCCCAGCGACTTCCATCTCTTTCCACGGCTGAAGGAAGATCTTAGAGGCAACAAATTTTCGGATGACAGTGAAGTGATGGCCGCTGTGGAGGCATTTTTGACAAGTCAAGAAAAATTTTTTTTTAAAGGAATTCATAGTCTAGAGAAACGATGGTCTAAGTGTGTAGACTTGCACGGAGACTATGTTGAAAAATAAATTATATTCTTTTACATTTTATGTGTCTTTCATTCTGATTATCATTACTTTTGGATCACCCCTCGTATGGGCGTGACCAAGTGACCAAGTGAGTTCAAAATTATTGTAACATACAAAACCACAAAACGTAAGATAAATAACTTAATCTTGGAGATATCATTAAAAACATAAAAGTTAGGTTATTACGATAAATATGGCGGTTTGATTACATTGTTAGGAAGTAGGCTTGACGGGGATTTTAGGGCCACTTGCACCCAGAGTTAGTCGCTAACCCGGAACTGAGCAGTCAAATTCCATCCAAAATAATGCTTATTTTTTAAGTTATGTGGCGGTAAAAACTAGCCAAGTCAAATCTTTAACTTCTACAGAATTTGGCACCCATTTAGATATCAGATCTTTTGTCGGCGGAGTGGACAATAACGATATTATTATATGAAACATGGCTTCCTTTTGCATATTTATGTTCTTAGTGTAATATCACTACTTTTTGTCAATCAGTAATTATTATTTATCATTAAAATTGTAATGTTCTTCTATAATAAAAACTCCTAATCAAAAACTAGAACCAATGCACCTTTATGCTCCATCCATTATTACTCCTCAGACACCGCCTACGGTCCAAGTGCTCGTCAAAATAAAATTATCGAGTCTAAACACTAGGTGTTACATCAAGTAATTACTGGGTTCCGGTGGCCACGTTTCTGCTCCATCATCAGTCCTTGGACATCATTCAGGGTCCAAGTGCTCATCGAAACAAAACTAACAAGCGCAAACCCGAGGGTAAAACATCATTCACATCAACTAATTGTTGAGATCCAGTGGTCACCTTTTTGCTTCATCTTCAGACCTTGGACGTAACGTAATATACGGTCCAAGTAATAAACAAGGAACTGAACCTCATCAATAATAAATCAAGTAAAATGTTTTTCTCAAAATGGTACAACTAAACCAAAACCTGATAGGTCAGATATTCAATTTCTATATTTTCTGCAATTACAACGATTATCTCCATATTTATCGCTCTTACCATACATCGCTTCGTAATAAAGGCAGTGATAATGTCGAAACCTTGCCACCCGTAATATAAATTACTGTATTTTTCTATATACAAGATATTAAAGATAACTAAAATGTCGCCGTACCGACAATGTAAATAAATAATAACCACCGACCTTCTGTTTTGGCTGTTTAGGGCCAATGCCTTCGTTCGATTTTATCGTTTCATCCGTTTTAAAAAGTTTGAATGAATGCATGAAACAAATGAATTAATTCCTATGAATTTTTGGGATTTTTGGATGCTTATATCTCAATAAACAATTAAGCTATATTTATGAAATTTGGGAATCTCGTTAGTCTCGGGGGTATAAATAGATGGGTCAAAATTCGTGTGTTATATTCAGTAGATTTTGAGTAACAAAGAGGTCAAAAGTGCCTCCCGATGGTTCGTGTAAATATACACACTGCAGCTGCGTCGCCTGAACTTGGCTGGACACGCTGCCGCGTGATGCAATTGTATGTAGCTAAAAAAATCCTGATAACCTTGAAGGTAACTTCTCGTGAGTCTTGTGTCAGTACTAAATTAAGCCCTAGGGCACATCATGATACTGAATCATTCGAGAACAATTTGTCCCACATATGCATAGATGCAGTTAGGTTTCGATTGTGATTAGGGCCGGGTCCAGCCTCGGCGCGGGTACGTAAATCTGTAATTAGTGACCGACGGGGTACCCCTTCACTATTATCTAAATTGCATACCGATTAACTCGAATAAATGGCCCGGGGCTGCACGAGCCGTGACGTCACCAGACGTCTAGCATTGTAAATTCGCTATTCTTTTTTGTTTCATCAAAGGACGTGCAAGGACGTTTAACAAATGGAGCCGCACCACGAAAACATTAACTCGCTAAGACTATTTGTACAGCTGATTTAAGCCGTCGATTCGAGTAGTGTCTTACTTTATCATTTTGAAAAATGCACGATTTTAATCTACCACTTATATCTATTTGGGAAATGACATATAGGTACTTTTTTCTACTCCAGCACTTCTATCTCACTATTAGATGGTTGACATTGACAGCGATATTAAAAAAGTATACATTATAAAGTTGTCTATGGTTTTCCATAAGAACACTGCTGCTATGGATTTTCAATATATTAGCACCGTTTTTTTAGGGTTCCGTACCAAAATGGTAAA
Organism: Lathronympha strigana; assembly: GCA_949128165.1. Classification (NCBI taxonomy): domain Eukaryota; kingdom Metazoa; phylum Arthropoda; class Insecta; order Lepidoptera; family Tortricidae; genus Lathronympha; species Lathronympha strigana. The sequence continues at coordinate 22,716,766 of OX421905.1, forward strand.
AAACCCTTATGGTGCGACTCAGTCTGTCTGTCACATCGTTAAATATCGCAAGAACTACTCAACTACTTAAGCTACTGATTTGAAATTTGGAATGGTTACAAACAAAGTTAATACAGACAAATTGATAGAAGATTTATCACACATTTTAGTTTATTTTCTAGGAAAAATGCGCGATAAAAGAGGGGTCGAAAATTAAAAGTTTAGTTACAGGGTCATGTGGGGTATCATTTGAAAGGCATAGATTTGCACATTCTAAAACAATTTTGATTTTTTTTTCTCCAAAGTTTATCACGGAAAAAATATGATTTTTTAACACAACTTTAATATTATTATAAACATTACAGGAAAAATGTAACATTGTAACTAAATTCATTCTCTTTTTTTAAATTTAAAAAAGCTTTTCGGAACATAAGTTACAATTTAACCAACATAGATTGTTTTTTTTTTTCTTTAAATTTGTGTGATATCATGCTTACGTCATAAAAAAACATCAAGAAAAACAGAGATTTGCATACTAACTCCATGCCGTACAAACGACTGACCCAATCTGTCGATACATGTGGCTGACGTAAAATTTCTACTTCTAGGTGTAGTTGCAACATAAAGTTTATACGGACCCTCGGTGCGCGAGTCCGACTCGCACTTTGCTGGTTTTTTTATTATTTCTATAGTGGACATATGACATCTTCCACATTCTGCCACCTTTCTAGATTTTCCTTTTTTCGCTATTTTAGCTGTTGTAGAAAAACTAGTGTATGAAACCCTTATTATATCACTGGTGCATAAACTACCTACCGACAGATAGAAGTGCTGGAGTAGAAAAGAAAATTGTATCTGTAATATGTTAGTAGGTACTGTTAGTAGCATCCGATTTGTCTCATCAACTAAACGTCATTATTATAATGAAGATATACCTAATTACGTGCGAGTATCCATGACGTCGCACTATACGGGTGCATAGGGAGCTGAGTCAACAATTTATTGAATCCCATCGATCACGGCAGACATCGCCGCATTGTCCGATTGCATTCCTGCTGCTCCAGTACTCGAGAATTTGAGAGAATTCTCTGATAATCTCTCGAATACCACGTTGCGATAATCGCTGGGATAATCGTTGCATTTGATCAGTGTTGCTAGATCAATGTTTTGTGAATCTGTAGGCTGATACTGATCATGATTTCTGATAAACTTATCAAGGATTTGCCTTGGTCTAACCTGATGGGAAGTCGCCAAAAAAGACTCACTGGTCGTCACAGGAAATAGGGACGACCCATAGGATTCTGTAACAACTTACTAATTAACTAACCTTCGACATTCGAATTGAATTGAATTGAAACTTTCACGATTCCCACACTTTTTAAAATTTGCTACAGCGGGAATCGCGTAAAACGTTGAAAACTAACCTCCGACGTTTCAAGGGCGACATTGTCCCCGTGGTCCCGGAGAAGACGTCGGAACCACGGTCAATTTCGCCCTTACCCGCCGTTTTACGCGATTTAAGTCCCGTTGTGGAAAATTTTAAAACATTCGAAGGAAGTCATTCAAAAGTTTGTAAAACTAGAAGATCCATACCTTCATTTTTGTATTTCGGTGTTTCTTGGCTCATTTGTGGGTGGGTATAATATAATTATAAAGAATAGGTCTCGCGGCATTGTAACCGCTTGGATTTTATGGGATTCGCCTCATCGTATATGAATCGATACGCTACGCTTCGAAGATTTCTAACAAATTAATTATAACACGTACAACATAAGGTACACGTATAACACATCGCTCTATAACGCAAATTTTATGTTGTTGCCAATACTAATCGACCGGAACTGTAATTGATACAGATGAAGTTTAGCGAGCCTTGGCCAATGACCTAACCAGTAGATTGATATAGATTATCGAAACGAATTGCCTATGACCGGTCTCGACGATTGAAGCTGTCTGCAGTTTAAATTTGAATGTATTAAAGTTCTCCAGCTCATTTTTACGATACATACGGCTTGGTTTTTTCTGGCCGCGGAAGTTCAGCATTGTTTCGTGTCTTGATCTCCACGACCCCACAAATCCTTTCTGTTGTTGGTACCTACTTCAGTACAGTTGCTAAGCAAAGTCCTAAATTAGAAATGTAAATTGACGCAAATCCAAAGATTTGAGAACGCAAGTACGCTTGACGTCACGGCCCTCTGTTAGCCACAAAATTTCACCTTTCGTTGTTGCGGGGCATTATTAATTTGGCATTACAGCGGTCCTCAATTTCGCGTGATATAATTCGGAATATTTGCCCCCGGGCTTGGGGTAAACAGCAATTAATCCTAGCAACCCGATACGTTTGCAAGGGCTCCCTCCCTCCCCCTTCTTAGATGGCAGATTGCCGCGCGATCTCGTTGCATTTCTACCGCTTCCGATGCATTGGAGTACTAACATTTAGGGGCGATACAATTTGCGTCCAGCTACCGTATACCATATTGAGAAATTACAAATAACTTGTTTTTTGTTGTGCGCCTTTCTATTTTAAATAATCGACTTCAATAATCCTGAATGTTAAAATGTTAAAAAACTTTTTTCTTTAATTCGTTTCCGCTTCGGGTTATCAATCATTTTGAAGGCTGGATAGAATTTCTTAGAAAAGTTCGCATTGTCAACAGCTGGTACGAAAGAAGGTTGATTAGAAGATAGACGACTGTTAAAAATAATCTCTAAATGCCTAAATATTTTAACATTTCTGAACCTGCTAACTACATCTTAGGTAATTTCGTGACTGTCCATCAGTGTTTATCACAGCCCAAATGTACATGTATTGCATTAAATTTGCCATTTAATACCGGTTTATTATTGACTTTTTCAAATGAAATGACCCCGTATTTATTACTCTCCAATGTCGATCGATTGTGTCTACGGACGTTACGGGCTAATTCACAAAGACGTAAACATTCTGAAATTGTTGAATTCTGAATGAATTTATACGGCGTACAGTATCAAAACAATGTGGATGACGAAACAATGATGTGAAAATGGATACGAGCATGATATGTTGTATAAACATTATTCAACGACCAGACGCAAACTAAATGCGAGTCCCGCTTCACGAGGGGGGATTTTTTACTTCATTCCTAATGGGTTCCTTTTTTTTCAAACCGTCACCCGTAATATTGTTTAATTCTGCTTCTTCACGTTCATTGTCATTTGTCGGTCTGACTAGACAGTTTTCGAGTTGTACAAACTCGGTTTGGTCTGTAAAATGTGTCCGTTTTCCATTACCGATATTGGAAGGAGAGCGGTAGGAGTTTATAAACTTGGGGTTTGCCGTTAAAATTTATTTCAACATAATCGTCCTATCGTTTGTCCCAGCTTTTAACCAAGGGTCGCTATTCGGCATAACAATTGGAGCATCCACTGGTTATTATTGTTATCGTGGTCTGCAATTATACAATTTATAAAACTTATGAAGAAATAAAACTACATGGCTCATATTAAGTTAGAATCTGTATAGTACATAGTGTATTGTTGTTGTGAACCTACCTCTCTAATCTCTATTTAGTTATTGTTACTTGTTGCTGGGTGACGTTATTATTTATGTAGAGTAATAATCATAAACTGCTAACTCCAAAGCAAAGTTCTGAGTTTGCCCAAATTTACACTTAACACGTCTTTAATTTGCTCATAATTTTATAAAAATACGTCAAACGTACTAAAATTTAACGTATCCATGTGAAATATTTTTAAAAGCTTATATAAAGTAATATAGATGTGAGATACTTTATTTATGGCATTACGCGGCTAAAGGCGGCCTCCGTTGCATATTTTGTAAAGTACACCGTCATAAATATCATATCTTGTATCAGTAGGAGCCTAATTAAGGAATGTTTAAATTTTAAACACATCGATCCTCAAATTGTCGCCATTTGTTATCTTATGACACGTCCGCCAAATTTATTATATGCCGATAACCTTTTTTGAAGCTTATTGTGCATACATTTATACACCTGCACAGCTTAACACTCTATTGCATATTAAAGAAAAGTTAAAAGGTAATTGGTAATAAATTGCATGCACGTATTATGTTGCAAATATTAATTTTCATAATAATGATACAGTTGAGTCTAAAAAATGTAGATTTATATCCAAAGCTTTTTCTGCATCACGCAAATTAAAAATTAACATATCTTGATAATCTTCATTGGTTTTATTTGTTAACTATAATTTAACTCCTAAGCACTGCACCTTTCGTAGTTATGCAACTAACCCGAAGTTAAGCGTGTTTAGCTATGGAATTTGACAAATAACTCCGGGTTAGTTGGCTGTCCCTGGTTGGCGCAAGTGGCCTTAAGATATTTACTTTCCGTAAGTTTATTTGTGACAGTCATACTTTATTTTATCGGTACCCGAACATCTCAACCTGTAGGTATGAAAATGTGTTGAAAGCTGAAACGATAGCGGGCCATAATGGCGCATCAATATTTCATGGGCCCTGAAACAATTTAAATTTGCGTGACGTCGCCTTGTTTACCACTTGATACCTCTTTTGTTTATGTACTCTGAAAAAGGAATAAATGAAATATAAGTAGTTAGATATATAACACGTTATAAAAATGGGTGTCTTTAAATTATAGTCCACTGCTGGATGAAAGGTAACTTAAGTTGTTGTATTTAAAATATCCAACTACAATTATAACAAAATTGCTATGTGTTGAGATAATAATTAAGTAGGAAATAAACCTGACATAAATAAGTAATGTTTAAAACTAACACCAGTTTTACTTGTCAATATCTTCGTTCTTAACATTTATTTATGTTTTCAGGTAAATACTTAGTTTAAATGCGGAGCAACAAGACCCCGCAGAAATGTGAGTATACATACCTACATAGCCAATGAATGCAAATATAAATATACAATTTGGCAGTAACTATTAGTGTTAACTCCTTTGAGAAAATAATGTTGGCTGCAATAAAGGAATAAACACCAACAATTGGTTCGAAACTCTCCTCTGAAACTATAAATCACTCGCCCGCAGACTTGATCATTTTATTAAATTCCCGATTAAATACCCATCGGGTAACGTTAAACGAAATGCGCCGATAATATCGCCATATCTCGACACCTCGCCTCACCTCGATCGTTTAAAATTACGAGTCCCCCTTCCCGTACATTTATAAAGCTTTGTACTCGAGTTGAATGTGAGTTTTTAATGCAATGGTGGTGGCAAACAAGCATGTGACCCACCTGATAAATGGCCACCCCTTACGGGCAAATAATCACAAAATAATACAAGAGACCAAAACAATTTTTTTAAGGTAGGCAAATGTAATGTTTTTCTTACTCAGAATAACGAACTCTTTCAATCTAGGAAAAAGAAACTACGAGAAAAAAAGTTCTCAAAATTTTCAAACGTTTTACGTACTCTCCATTTTATAACTGCCGTACAAAGTGTTTGAAAAATGGTAACGGAATGGCAAACAAAAATTGGGACTCAAATTTTTTCTCCGAGTAGGATTGGAGACCTCGTGATTCTGAGTAGGGAAAACATTAAATTTACCTGTTTTAGAAAAAAACATTTTTTATATCTCTTGACACACACATATGTTACCTTCAAGAAGGCTGTACGCCTGTGGTATTCTGTAGAAGTCTCATGTTCGATTCGTAACAATGCTTTCTTAGGTACAGATTGATAACATGAATTGCCGTCAGTTTAATACGAAAATATTGACGGAGTACGCGATGGTATCTTAATTGCATCAGTTCTGATTGTAGTTTTGTGTATGCACAGATGTTAAAATGGTCTAATAACCATATCATACCACTGATAAAGCATTTATTTTAAATACCTACCTACATATATAAATAAATAAATAAAATTGTGGGACAATTTTACACAAATGGACCTAGTCCCACGGTAAGCTCAATAAGGCTTGTGATGTGGGTACTAGACGACGATATATATAATAGATAGATACATATAAATACCTAATAATATATATGTACCTATTAATCAAGTAATAGGTTTAACCAGAGGTCAAATTTACTCTGGTACGCATGCGAAGTGGCACGAAAGCTTCGTTAATGTCGTCCCTGATATACGACCGGATCGGTGCGGGTAGATCGGACTACCAATTAGTGGATAAGTTTTCGGTTGATGATCGGTGGACCGAATTAGTGTGTTTCAGTTTCATTTAATATACATATTGTATTTAAATTGCATGGTGCATGCTCAGATATTTTGAAGAGGGTTTTCAGATAGAGGTATACTGAGATGTAAGTTTGTAGTGTCATGCTTATTCCTATATTGTTACTTTTTAAATGGCTATGTGTTTTAACGTGCAAAATTTAATAGAAAAGTTAGCGTTCCACACTTTAACGTTGTGTGTGGATACAAACAAACATTGACTAGCTAAGGGAACTCCTAAAGATTTTACTGGTAGGAAATTAGATTTAGGTACGGTTAGCTGCAGAGTTAAGTGCATAGAAAGCTTGTAAGCAGGGGGGCCACATAACTCTGTAGCTGCCTGTACATAGTTTAGTTTTCCATTTTCGTTTGTTTTGTTTATTGTAGGTGTAATTATTTAAGGAGGCTTTTGAAGTGCCTATAGATAACAGTAAAAAAATAAAAATTATATATCATAAATGTACAAAATATAATTGGCGAACAATTCTCCAAATTTCAGCCGCCGTAAAATCCATAAATTTATAAACCAGTAGCACCCTTTTGAAAGAAATTCCGATCCCCTCGGTTCCCCAAGCAGGTGCTATAGCCGGTTTAGGCAGCATTGTCCCCAATAAACGTGGAAAGTTACGCGACCTGTTCACTAATAGCCCCTCTTTATCCCACCCTGTATACTCCATAAGGTCTTATGATCCGTCCTCACTCCAACATCAGTATGTTCTGTGGAACTGGACAATAAAAAGTAGGCTTACTGCTGACATTTGCCCGCGATGGCAAAATTGGCTCTACTCCCATACAAACTTTCTAATGCCGTTGATATCCGTTTGTCCGTACGTATGATTCATTTTGATATTTTTGTTTAATAAAGACAACATTTAATACTGTTGATACATTTATGAATAAGCCGATACAAATTTTGCATTTACCATACATAGTCTACAAATCCTGCCGCCTTGCCGCTCGATCATTAACTTTGAGAAGGACAGACGATAATGAAGGTATCTCAAATTGCTAGTCAACGTTTTTTGTAAGTATTTTTTACCAACAATCTGTATGCATGATGCACGCTGTGTAAAAACACTAACTTGTAAAACTTTAATAAAACATATGTAGTAGGTACGTACCTAAACGTAAAATTTTCCATAAAGCCTTTTATATCCTTTAGATATCTGAATCGAACATTACTGACTTGTTTCGTGTGACAAAGAAATACATTTTAAGGTGCTTAGGCATATTAAAGCAGCATTGGTATGTGAAACGAAGTAAAATTAACTATAATATGTATTCGGCCGCTGGTGTTGTAAGTAAACGCCGTAAAAAACCAAGCGTCGACAGATAATGTCAACATCTGCTAATAACTAATAAAATTCTCATATAACAGATCGTCTATACAGCCTGATCTAACAGCTTTACAGCACGCGACAAGAATATTCACCCTGCGCTAGCTTGCGCAAGCTAAACAAGCATATAAACCGTCATACCCAACTACCATGGGACCTTCCAGCTTAGATCACACCATAGGTCTAAAGTCGACGACCTGAGACCACCTGCTGGTTTACATAACGCATGCTAGTACTCAATAAAAAACGAGACTTGATAAACCATGCAATTATCTAGAAATTATAGATTACTTTATAAAAACCGAAGTATTCAACTATAACATTATTCACTTTAATTTTGCTTACTTTTTCACGTGTCACCTTTTTTTCTAATAATAATGGTTACATTAAAAATTAAATTAAATGTTCTTTTGTTGGGCTGTTCCGCGGGCGGGTTATAGAGTTTATGTCCATTAGCGATCTCGTACGTGCGGTGCGATCAACAGCTGCCCTATATGTTGTACACATATTCATTTGAAGACACAGAAAACATTATTTAAGCGACAGGTATCAATCATACACGTGATTTGCATGATATAGGTACTATTAAAGCATCGATACATATCCGCGCATAGAAAATGGCGTGCAATGGAGGAGGCCTATGTCCTGCAGTGGACGGAGAAGGGCTGAAGAAGAAGAAGAAGACATATCCGCGGGGACCGTAGGTTTTTTTCTTCGCGCATACACCTATATATACCTACCTACGATCATTAATTGTGAGCAATTTCTATTACTTTCGTGTCGAACCTAAATTGGATAAATGGGCGTTGAAAATTTAATTGGTGCAATGCAAAGAACGTTATTAAAAAGCTATATGGACATTAATGAATGTTAATAGACCTTATTACGTTGGCCGTTCGATCACAAGTTCTCAGTAATGAGAGGGCAGCTGCATCGCTGCGGGGGAGAAATGTCACGAGTCAACTTCTATGCGAACAGGACAATGAAATCCCTCCAATCAACTCATTGTATTATTTGCTCCGCGATCCGAGGGGCCAAACATTAATGTCTCTTCATATCACATACTAAATTAAATCTCCCTTCATGATCTTTAATTATAATTGAACTTAAAACGGAACAGGTCAACATACCAAACTAAAAACATACATATTTAGACCACCAGCGCATGACGATGATAAATTGTCGACATGGTTATTCTCATTATAAAACATTTAAAAACGTCCTGTTAGTTTTTTTTCTAAAACGCTAACAATTTAACAGAAAGGAAAAAGCGTGTATGGAAGGCGATAACTCGATAAGTATCTATCAATTATGTTTGAAAGTCCTCACGGCCCACGGCACGCAGCTCGCCGTGAAAAAGAGGCGCAATTGATAAACTCAAATCTATTATCCTTATCCGGTGAATTGGTATCGATATTTGATTTATCGCTCGCTCACCATTGCATAATCGAGCCGCCTGCAACCGGCTCGTTTGATATTTCATACTAACAATTTGATTTTATGCGTGTTTTTGTGTCTACATTAATATGCATTCGCGGCGCGTGCCCGCGGTCAGCTGTTTCTTCTATGCGAGTGCAAGCTGCACGCCGTATAAGGAAACCCGTACCACCAGTACCCAGCCGCTCTGGATGGATTATGCCGATTACGCCGCAATTATCCGCGCGGCCCGGCCTACGTAACTACGGACCACTTTCGCGATCTTTGTTCCACGACATTGACCTTGCCGATCGTGACTTATGTAAGCGGTGATTTTCGGCGTTCATATGTCATTGCCAATGCCATTTATTATATTCTTATTTATACTTTGTCATGTCTAGTTTTATAAACGTGGGCGCTACTGCTATTCAAAAGTATTTAGTTAGTATATAAACGGATGCTAACAGCATTAGTATGACTCTGACGTAATGCGATATTCGCATGCGCTGTGCGAGCGTTTTTATCGTCCCCCCGACTCTGCAGATGGCATACGCGATGTAAGTTTTTACCGACGTTGCATCCAACTACTATACGTTTTCGGACACCAGTTATTTCGACGACCCACAGTTTTGAGAAGGAATTCTTTCTTGCGCATTGCAGTTATACGTATTTCAAAATCTTGCTGGACTTCAATATGAAGCAGTTATAAATCTCACCCACGCCTGCTGTCGGTTTCTTGAACAGTAGCCCTTCACAAATTCACTCTTATTGTCCGTATATTAAAGTGAATATTTGAGATTTGAGCTCAGTTACTCTTATGGGCTATAAGAGTAGGCAACAAGCGCCGCATGGGTCCGTTCCTGGGAATATCTAGCCGGGCTTCTCCAATCTCCACTTACCCAGCTGCCTACATATAATGCTGATTGTGTGATAATCGCGCACGAGTATACTGTTTGAATATATTAATGTACAATTAGATGTAATTGTATTTAATACATGTTTATTTATGTTTATCTAGAAAGTCTTAACTGTATTATCGGTACCGGTATTCTACATTAACAATAGTTGGGGAAATTGATTAACGCAATTATTCTTAAACAAAGCAAATTGCGCTAATATGTTATCACTACGTGTTAGTAGAGTGCAACACCGCCCCCGCCTCAAGCTAGCACGACTTGACACTATCTTAATTTGCATGTGACCTATCAAGTGGCAGCTGCGGTACACGGCACACCCTTCAGATACGAGTATCTGCATCAGTAATTCGCGAATGGCCGGGGCCTGGAGTGGTGTTTAGGAAACAGGTAGCTCGTACTCGAGACGTCTCGCCGCAAGACGCCCGCGGCGGCCCTCGTGGGTGGCGGACTCATGCTCACGGTCCACTGGCTTCTGCCTCAAAGATACGCGATATCGATAATTTCGCTGTAAATAAAATAGCTTAACAGCCCCGCGGTTTGCACTCAAACAGAAGAGCGCTCTTTATTCTCAATACCAGGCGCCGACGACAAGGAAATATTTACCGCAAATATCCCTTTTTCATACCTCGCTCTTATTTCCCCGCGCCTTCTACAGTCATCCGACGTTCGCTCCGAACCATATTTGCTAGTTCAATTTAGCAGAAATGGGATCGACAGGTTTTTCTGACAGATATGCTCTCTTGTCTTGTAAGTCGTAACTGAACCCGTAGTTAAAGTCCCTGCGAAGATTTACGTTCCACAATTAGACGAGAAAAACTGATGCTTTGCTGTTGTCGATTGGAATTGAAAACATGAGCCAATTACAGAAAGTAGTAAAAAGCGGAATTTGTATTATGGTTCTCCAGAGCGCGTGCGGGCTCTCGTCCGCTGTTCTTATTTAGTTGGGGGTTACGTTATAAATTAAAAATTATATTTATGGTTTGGATCAACAAAAACGACGGAACGTTTGTGCAATAACTACTTACCGTCTTGTAGCAATCCCAAGTAGCAATCAAATGTCTTAAAAAGGTATTGAAGATATCTTGAAGACAATTAGACAAATTCTTGCTGTTGTCTTGGCTAAAACCATTATGTCCCTGAAGATATCTTGAAGATATCCCCCAAGACTCAGTTAAGACAAAGTGGGCACAGTCTTTAAGAAAATTTCAAGAAAGAGTTAATACTTCTGTTTAGACAAACTTAAACCCTACTTAAGAATGAGGGTTTACAGATCTCTAAACTTGGATTTCAAGATATCTTGAAGGTTGATTTAAGACCAAGAAATATACTTAAAGATATCTACAATACTGACTTAAAACTATTAACACTGAGTTGCACAAATTCGACCTTCTCTTAATAAAGAAAATTTTAAACCTTTTTTTACTCATGGATTGTATTTTAGATGTATTTTAGAAAACATGGCGAACTCTTTTACTAAAAAGAGAATTCATTGAAGGTTATCAAAATGGCGATTATGTTACTATTTATTATTTTTAGAAAATACCGTTTTATTACCTTGTAGGTATTTAAAAACTACAACGCACGATTGTTTGTCGTGTAGAATTGATCGAAAGTGCTATAAAAAAGACGGGCTTACAAAATACTAGAAAAAAACAATTAAAATTTGGAATATTATGTTGCAAAATGAAAATTTTCTTATATACAGCGCAGAATACTACTTTTCTGTAAATGTATTTGAGATATAAATGCAATTATTATTGATATAACAAAAATCTAACTTCCATGAACTTTATTTTTTAAGAATCAGCATCGAAATTTTAAATTTGTTTTATTTATTACAAGTGTAAAATGGCGTTAAGTCTTATTACTTTTAGCGAAGTATGACTTTAAACGATACTGATTTTGTAAGGTTACTTTAGATAAAGTATAGACACATTGGATTTGGAGAAGTACCGATTTAGATATATTATACTTAACTTAACTAAAAACCGTTCTACTTAATACTTAAAGGGACTCAATAGAATCCTTAGTTTTGACTTAGTGAATGCAAGTTGTCGTCCAACTTACGGTAAGTTTTATGCAAGAAGAGCCATTAAATTTATAATAGGTATATAATATTCATTCTGTATAATCTGTATGTCCTGTGATGAAAACACATTTTGGCTAACTCAACTTGTATTCATATTTCAATTACGAATTTTTAATTTGTAATGCAAAATCATGTAATACACTGTAGAAATAAATGAATCTGAATTCTGAATCTGAATCATAACTTCATATAATAGCCTCGCCCGGCGCAGTGCTGTGCATTCCCGGTGTACTCCCAGATTTTTAACATAGGATTGGCCAAAATTCTATTTTTGAACTTTTGAATGTTGCTGTGTGGTATTTTACTGATCTGGGCGGCCAATATTATTCTTGATGTTATTTAAGTAGTTACAGTAACATTAAGCTAATCATTCATTTTTTATCTATACGGTAAGAAAATTATGGTGAAATTATAAAAAAAATAAGGGTTTTTCAATATTAGCTCAAAGTAGTTATAATAATATAATGCTCTCCGTTCCCTTTCTATCAGAAGTCATTTCATTTCATTTCAGAAGTCATTTATTTTCATGGTTAATGTCGTCGTGTTCTATGTCGGCATCGTCCTTCAGATCGTCAGTAACAATATGCCCGAGATACTTGAAGCGAGTGACTCTCGTCAGGGACTTGTTGCCAGCCTTAAAAACCATAAATTCACTCTTCTTCCCGTTATAAAGCAAATCGTGTGAGGAGGCGTATAGGATTCACATATGGCAAAAAGTTTCCGAAGCGCACTAATGGAGGGAGCCAGTAGCAACATATCGTCCGCGTAATGTTGTTTAGGCATACGCCATCAACATGGCATCCGATATGTGTACCGCTCAGTTGCTCAATAAGTAGACCCACTGGTCTACGTACGTATAGACATCAAGGGTGAGCTCAAACCCTCGCTGGCGTACCCCGCACTCCATCTTGTATGGTTAAAGTTCCAGATTCGATAATCCGACATGCAGGACCTAAGGGCGAACTAATTTTAAACCGGTCTCTGAAAAAGTTAGCTATTTCTTTAGGATTTGAAACTCCATTAACACTCACAGGCACGCCGTTCTTAGGATTAAGTTTATTTGTGGCCTTCCAGAAGGCCCCGAAATCTCCACTAGAGTGATGTGATGCCAGCAGGTCCATTTTAATTTGGTCCTGATGGTTCTGACACCACCTCAACCTTCCTTTAAAGACTTTACGCGCCTCCAACATGTCATTACACCGTCCCTGAGCCCGGTTTCCCATACCATTTCCAAATTTTGAACGCTCTTTTGGCGTGACTGTGGGCCTCCTTCACATTCTTGTTCCATCCGGCTAAAGTATTTTTACGTCCACTAATACTTATTACTTAAATGTGTTAGAGTAGCCGCATGACATATAGAGCCCCAATTACAGTACACAGTTGGTCAACAAGGCTCCTATGACATACACTGTCGCAATACCTACCGCAACAATCTTGAAACTCAGTAGGAAAATCAATATTCTTTAACTTTAAATTACAAATTTTCAAATATTCCGTTATTTGGTGGACATTTCTTTGTCCCCACTTCACTTTATTTGTATTATTTATTAACCAAGCTGACATTAGTGATTTTCCTCGCTACGTTCAATTTGCATTTTACTATGAGTGGAAAATTATCAGACCAACATTCATAGTATGTAACATGAACATCAATAACACTCGATAATGCCGTAATGCGGCCTTAGTTACTATACAGTGGTCGAGAAAACGGCGGGATCCATGCGCCTCGCTAATAAATGTGAATGCTCCCGACGACTCTAAAATATCTAAATCGGCACATACCCAGTCCTGCATAATGATACCGAAGTATCACTCGAAGACGTACTTGGTACTACTAACGAAGTCTCACGCATCGCACTGGTAACGTTTGAAGCACTTGGTCGCACACAATTTGACGATTTTTTAAATATATTTTTTTATTTCGTCTATCTTTGAATGGTTCTAGTTCGGTTAAAAACGTCCCGTTAAACCTATTTTCACTTAAACTTTATTAAATGTAGCAAAAATTGAATACAATAGTCTTCATTAACTCAATTAATAGAGCTTAGTATTACAATCATCTTAAGTTCATCTACCAAAATCAGTTTTTACTTTGCAATTCTAAACTAATACTTGAATTATATCATTGAGTCTTAAGTGAGCTTCCAAATAATCTGAGTTGAGTAAAATACGCATTTTTAGACTTAACTGTAGACATACTTAATACTAAATAGTTTTTAGCATACTTAACTAGGTTTAAGGTATTCTTAACTTGCTAAAGTAGCAGTAGCTTAAAACTATTTAGTTTTTAAGATTAAAATGACTAAACTGAGTCGTTTTAAATTTAGCTAATTATTATTTAAGATAAAGTTAAGATATGTAAGATTTAATCACTATTCTTGTTTGCTACTTGGGATGCTTTGGTCGCTTTACTTGCTACTAACGCAGCGAACTATATTTTTAAAAATGCAACATCTACTACAAAGACAACTCAGGATTGATCATACTAGCGCTAACGTGACCGAGAAGGCATGATCCCGGTTTGAAAATGAACTCTAGCTAAATAATTACTTTTTAATGTACCACATTAGAGGGAGAGACCATCTTTCTCATCATGGCTACGGAACAAAAGAAATACGTTCCTGCTCTGTATACTCGTACAGTACCTTACTCTTGGTTCAATTGCTACCTACTTATATTTATAACTATAATATTACATTTAGAGCTTTAAAAGTAGCCGAAGCTCTTTATCTCATTTAACCACATTGTAATATTCATAATCTCATAAAGCAAACTCGTTAATACATATCTTATTCATTAAGGCTTATTGTCTTAACATCATTATTGATAATGCATTTACTATATGTGTTTATTTATGTTAGTAGTAAATGTCTTCATTTACTTAAAGAGTTTATAAGGTACACTAAACCGCCTGTGGTGACTTAAAACGATCGGGATGAAAGCATAGCATTAATATTAAACTGCATACTACAATGCAGATATGGAAGAGGTCCCGCTGTTCAGATACTTAAGTTGCCACTTTGCTTTATGTACTTGTTTAAAAAACGGCGTTGAATGTAGAAACGACGAGTAAGACCAGTGTTTTCCTTTATTTCCTACCGCCGCTTTAATTCTTTCAGTTGTTAAATCTTGTATAACATTTGAGAACGTCTTATTTATCTCTCTTCTTACGATGCCGACTTGCGAATTATTAATG
This sequence comes from Lathronympha strigana, assembly GCA_949128165.1. Lineage (NCBI taxonomy): Eukaryota > Metazoa > Arthropoda > Insecta > Lepidoptera > Tortricidae > Lathronympha > Lathronympha strigana. Next base: position 22,731,873 of record OX421905.1, read on the forward strand.
TTTTTATTCGATCTGGAATTACAAGTGTAATTAACGCTCTGACAGTTTAAAATGACAACGATCTCCAGCAACATACCATATCTCACACCTGCCCAAAGATATCGTCGTCGCTATGTTATAAACATAAAGCTTTGTCGGTATACCTTCACAACTCGCGAATATAGTTACGCTCCGCACACGATTTTACACTTTAACATGAAATCAATTAAATTTAAATTGCTGAGGCAACCATAATTTGGCTTTCAAAAGCTGCAAAAAGCGGTCATGCGCGTCGATAAAATGTTGCACATTTAATGATCCCGGTGGTTAATCTGCTTTGGCCATGTGCTCTGGACAAGTTTAAGGCTGGCTAATTCGCCGTGACAACTCTTGACGACCAATTAAATGTCATATCCTTGAAGACGTTGTCCCATTTGATTGGATAAGTAATTCTCTAATAAACAAAAAAGTAAACTCAAAAATAATTCTTATGAACAAAGAACAACTGAACGTTCCATATTGTCTTTCAATCGAAATTTAGCGGAAACCAAATCGTTACTAAATGGCGTGTCTAAATTGTTAGTAAGCACCCAAATTTGTTGTAGAGATATGAATCGCTCCGCGAGTTGGGAGCGATTTGGTCTGACATGGAAGAAATTTTGATCCGCGACTCACGCGAGGGAGCACGATGAATTGAAGCCCCAGGGTTGCCGCGTCCCTCTGCTTTATGCATACTTCATTTAAATAAAGTACGCTAGATTAGATTATGTAAGGCATGTGTGCGTACTTTTATAATTAATGCTGCATTAGGGATAGTTTATTTTAATATTCCGATAACAGTACTAGGTATGCAAACGCAGCAACATTTAGAAAAAGGACTTGGAAATGTAGTAATAACAGGAGAAACATTATTATGCAGTTTCCGTTGCAAGTCCCAACAAACTCTTAGGCTGCTTTCCATTTTTTTTCCAACCGATTTTATCAAAGACATTAATGTAGGTAATGTTCGGAAAGGGAATCGCGTAATGACCCAAAAAAAACTGCCAAGGTCGCGCGAAATCCGTCTACGTGCGTGCCCTAGCGAGCCCAGACTCAGCAGCAACTTCGCAACTCCCCAACGGGCAACATTTAGACGGAATTAAGTGCACTTAATCGTCGGCGCAGGCGCTCGGGGGAAGCTCAATTTGACTCTACTGAGCCCGCATTTATAATACACTTTTTATTATGCCTGTTTCGTGCTAAATTTTGGTTAAACCGTACTTGCCACCGCGGCTTGCCGGGTACATTTTAGTTTTACAAAACCTATGTGTTTTAAATTAGACCTAACTGCTTTCCGTCAGGATAATTTACCGCTTCCTGAATATGTTATGCTTCCTCAATTTATATGTGTTTTATTCTTAGTGCATTTAGTTATAGGAATGTATTGCGAATTTAAAGAATGTTTGACACGATAATTACTGTTACAATGCAACTTAGTAATTTGCTATAGCTGCGGACAATTCTGCGGTGTATTTATATAAATAGCAGTTGCTTCATTGCTTGAGCGGAACATCTGCCAACTGCTACCCCGCGTGTAATTACGTATTTTGCTAGAATTCCTTTAAAAATGTAAACGATTAGAATTATTAACCCTGAACTTAGTGGTAGCTCATCTGTAATTGAAACATTAACGTTACTTGGTTTATTACTGTGTGAATGTGTTGATTGCTTGATTAATTCACGGTGTCGATGTTAAATAACGCATCGCCATTATCATGATCGTGCGATTGTATAAACAGTTACAGCTTTTTTAATTTTCATTCCTTACCGTTCGTTCACATTAAGGATGTGTCGGAGTGATATGCGAAATCCGAATTGGTTTCATTAACTTAGCCGTTGTTTATTTTCAATGACACTTAACGAACCGCGTATGTCATAACAGTTGCATCGACTTTCTCGTTTCCGACATGGCTGACGCCCACCATTTAGCCTCGAGGCGTCTGTTATTTTTTCTTATAAAATACGGGCCCAACGTCAGAGTGCGTGTTCTTTTGTGGATGTTCTCCTCACAATGGGCCGGTTTCATTATGCAGGGTGAGGCAAAAAGGAACGAAACAGATGTACGGTAGTGGTGCATTCGCGGCTCGAACAATAGGCACGAACCGAACTCTGCGATCGATAGCTGTCCTCCTTTGTGCGGACCCTGAGCGCTGATAGCTGCGGGTCTTGAGATGCCATTCGCCGGTGAATTGCACGCTCCACTCGCCCTAATTTGTCTCCTTATCGCAACTATTTATCTGCAACGTGCACACAATACTGAACAACGCGTCAAACAGTTCCATATCTCGACATGCTGAACTCGGAAGCAGTTTCCATATCATAACGGTACTAAAATTAATGTCACGAGCACAGAGAAGTCCCTTGTCCATTTTTTGCCATGTATGGTTTGCGTTTATGACTTTCTTATTTCTCAAATGATAATGGTTATTTTCGGTTGTTAAAGTTAGATCAGAGCTTGTGGCAACCGCTCGCGTGTAAGCCCCGAGCAGCGGACGCGGTGAAATTACGCTCACTTATCTACCCACCACTTATAAGGTGCCCTGTTTCGCTTACTTTGTTATACCTACAGCTATACCTTTAATAGAAGCTTCTTTACTTAAAAATTTATTTACCTTTTGCGCGATTGCGGTACAAGTTGATTAATATTGAACGGCACTCTGCCTGAACTCGGTGTAACTTGAAAAAACATACAAACCGCCGCAGACGCTAGAGGGACGCTCGCAGGCATTCGCCGACTTTCAGTGGATTTTTTAATTAAAACATTCTCCGCCCCGAAAACTTCTCCCGCTTCTGAAAGAAAAAGACCATCGGCTAAACGCAGTGATAGGAAAAAATAACCGCCCTTCCTTTTCACCCCTAATCTGGTAATTGTCGGAGATTTTTTTCTGTTATGAATGAAAAAAATGGAACCCTTTTGTGAAATCGTACCCCTCACACGTGTATCGGTCGATGCTAACGAATCTTTTTAACTTAGCGCAAACATTTGTAGGGGTTGTGAATTGCATTCGACGAAAGCTTCGATTGTTATCGTGCCGATATCTGCGGCACACGTGTCTGTCCTATAGCGGAAAATATCCTCGAAAGTCGAAACCCGCTCCGACAAAACAACTGCGATAATTAAGATGCCTTGTTTTAATCCTTATCGCAGTGTCTTAATACCTGAATAATAAAAAACCTTCTAAATAATGCAATGAGGGCCTGGATGTCAATGAGGCTACGAGAGGCGATGAAACGATTTCCTTAATAGGATTATAATTAAGGCTCCAGGGGGGTGAAGTGACATCGGCGGGGAGGCAGGTGCAAGGATAAGGGCGTAACCTTTTACAACAGCTGTTCGATACTATGGCGGAAATGGCTGCACGCCCGATCGGCTCCCAGAGAAAATTAAACAACGTTATTAATCTATTCCTAACTCATAATTGGCCCGCGATAAAACACCCGCGCAATGTGAAACTTATACCACCATCATTTACTATTAAGTAACCTTTAAGTGCGTTATAAAACTAGTGCTAAAGGTTGCAGCTGCGTGCCCTAAGCGATATGGTGAATTCATTATTATCTTGTCGTAATTGCGCATTCGGCTGTGTTTACTGCACTGTCCGCTGCACTTTAATGTAAATTGCACTAATACTATGGGGACTACGCTTGCCCAAAACCTATTTAAATATTAATACTGCACTTTCCGTTTAGGCCTAAACCACATCATACCCATGTTATCTTTTACTACCTTATAAATATTACCGACTGACTGGGGTCAATGATACATTTTGAAACACTCTCATAAACATTTATGTGATTCATTTCCCAACTTGTCCAAAGCATCCTTTAACGCCTCGGTTTCTTAAAGATTTCTTTTCGCTGCCCAGGAATCTTCGATAAGCATACGACTGCAATTTACGATAAAGGGAATCCATCCTTCACTTCCGCTCCTAGGGACTCTCAAAATCCTTTGATAAATTACTATTTCATCTCTGGATTTGGAATTTCTCGCGAAGTTTTACAAGTTCACCCCAGTAGGTAGGAGCGCCGTGGGAGCGATAATCCGGGACAGGGGCCGCCGGACAGTTGTCCGGGGGTTTTTAATTTGGAGGTCGCCCGCTGTGAACGGATTACCGCCGGAGACTCGCAATTAGTCTGTTGGCCTGCCGTCACTTGCCTTCCACTTTATTTATCAATCCTCCCTAACGAAACTTGGATTATTTGTGTGCCTCCGTACCCCGTGAAATTATTTGGCCAACGCGTTCAAAGACTCGTAGAAGCTTTTCTAAGTTATGCTAAGCAGATTTCGAATTCGTAACCGTTTTAAAATTCTGCACAAACACCAGAGTGATCCCTTAATACAACACGAGACACGGATGCCTGCGGAACTCGCGTAGGGTGCGGCTTTTCATTTCGCTGCCTCTCTCGCCCGCCACGAATTTGGTGAAACATCAAAAGCTAATTGTTGCCCCGTGGGAATGTCGCGGCGGGTTTAACTCGCTTATTTTTTGTTATTATTTTGTATTGTTTGAGCCCACCCCGATATATGAAGGTTATTTTTGCACTTGTCTACAGCTAGAGCTACAGCAGCTATAGCTATGCGACTATAGCTTGAGCCATAGTAAGGGTTATTTATTATTGTCTGTTCCTTTTTATTATTAATATAGCTTACGTTTTTAGGTAGATAAGACTCGGAACCCAATAGTAATTATCTCATATTGCTATGTCGCTCATTTAGTGTTAATTTGAGCTTGCTCTGCTGAATCACTCATTTCCTTCACCGAAGTCTCAATTATCTCGGCCATTAGAACAAAACCCGACCACGTTCCGAGCTCTTAATCACTGCCACGAAACTAAACCAGCAATGAAACAAACCGTAGAAACAGTAAATACGTATTTTTTTGCTTACCGGCGTCACTCATTCATTAAACGATAACATGTGTAGTAATAGTACGGCGCAACAATGGTTATGGTAATCGCTAGTCGAGATTGCGATTAACAATAAACAGGGCTGTTCGGCCGTGCGTGGATCGATGGGAGGCCATCTGGCCGCTCCCGCGGTCCCGATAGCTGCTAGCTTGTGGGCGTTTTCCCAATTAACCACCTATAAGATGATCTATCACGTGTCTGCGGAATACTTTAAACTTTGATGAAGTTTCTTTGACAGCTGTTCGTGTCGCAGGTTGCGTTTCCTCGGATATTCAAGTCACGGGGAAAATTGGCCCATAAATTGTAGAATAATTTTGTTTCTTTTGTTTTATTTTTAAAATTCTTGCTACGGCTAACGTTTGGAATACATAATTGATCTATATACGTTCTGCTGGTAGGTAGTTATAATTACGTTATCAGTTTCTTTGACATGTGTTGTCACAGGTTTATAATTCTCAGATATTCGAGTTGCGAGGAAAAATGGGTAAACAAAATAGAATCACTCGTCTGTGAAACGCAGAATCCGTGAAATTTACCATTCGATTTGTGGAGGTTTCCAACATGATTTATCATATCGGCGGGGTATTTATAAATTAGTTATAGTTTTAAAAACGGCTGCCCGAGCAGGCGTTTTTGTCGCGGGATATTTTTTCTGAGGCGTCATTTGAGTCACGATATCAGGCCATAAATTGTACAGTTAGTCATTGCTTTAGTTGTTCGCACAATTTTGAAATTTTGCATACGATTAGTCTGTTAATGCATACGGCAATAACGTTTGCAGTGAAATGTGTGGGCGTTTTTCAATATAATGTTTACATACGTACCTAAAAACAGTCAGCTCAGTCAAAATTCTAATAAAAACTACCAAAACCCGGCAGGTAAGTAAGCTAATGTAAGTAGTCCAAAAGTCTAAGGCTTAATAACAATAATGAATCAGATATGAACAAAATAGAGGTGACAACATAAATCCCGTTGACAATAAATCCATCATCCACCCTGCGCCTTACGTCGCTCGCAGAAGCTCAGCATTGCATTAATAAGGGCCGCGAACAATGATATTTAATTTTAAACTAAAAGAGGCGACTTTCAAGCACACACAACGACTTCAACCCCTCTTACTGCCTCAACATTAAGGCACATTTTCGCCTAATTCAGTTGCGACTGTAAGATGGTAGTTAAGCAAGGGTTGGCTTGGGGGTGGCACGTGCGCTCGCATTTTGCGTATTACCTAAATAAACATCAATGAATTTGCCTCGGATATTGTTGTTAGGTTCACACGATTTTCTGTTTTCTTTATTAGTAACGTATGCAATGAAAATTGTTGTAATAACATCGCCTGTACTTATAACGAGTTGATATTTTTGACAACCGGATATGTCTGGCAATATACTTATGTAAAATGCTTGGGTTATATTTTTGTGAGTTGAAATTGGAAAACCGCAATATTTTGCCGCATCTTGAATTGAAAATATTTTACAGTAGGTACAATTTTCAAAGCTGTTTTATGGCTAGGTGTCTTAGGAGCTATGATTAAGTATACTCGCATAAAAGCACGCATTTATTTATGCTTAAGCTTTGATTTCATCATACTACAGAAAGAGTGAAGTGAGAAAAAGTGAAGAGGGAGTGAGTGAGTGAGTGTTCTGCCGCGAAAGCAGGAGATCGCTGGTTCGATCCCAGCCCTTCTCACCGGGGACCTTGGTCACTTTTTCTGTCGTATATGACATCTCTTTCAATTTATAATTTATATATAGTAGTATGCTTACTTAAAAACATAAATCAAAACATTTATTATAAATAATAAATGATTTAATTCACATGCTTTACAATTGTACATTATGGTGGCGCCATCTCTCGCTTCTAATTGAAAATAATCTGTAAAGATTATCTAGAAGGCAGCACTGGACGTAAGTCTGAGCTGTAGGATGGGCGGAACGCACCTTAGGAAATTTCGGACTCTGATTGCCGTGATCGGGTAGCCCAGTGGTTAGCGTGTCTGCCGCGAAAGCAGGAGGTCGCTGGTTCGATCCCAGGCCTGATATAATACAGTATATACAGTAGTATGCCTACTTAAAAACATAAATCAAAACATTGATTATAAATAATAAATGATTTAATTCATGCTTTACAATTGTTCAAACTAGAAATTTTACAGTGTCAACTCTTTCCTAGCCTGCAGGGCTAAGATGCCCAGATTAGACAACAGTGTCAGCATTATTTTGTTATTTCTGATTATTTTAGACAGTAATCCACATTGACAGGACAGCAACCACCGTTGCGCCATCCGTGCAACTTGTCTGTTTATCAACTTATATAGCATTATCAGATGACATTCGTGAATAACAATCTTAGGCCTGCTGTATTGTACAAATGTCCAATTTGAATACCTAACTGGGCAAATTTTACTTATGGCGTTTAACAACAAAGGCCGCCCGCAAAGTGTCGCTACACATAAACGTTATTTAAGCGCAACTTGCGTAACATTATTATTTAATCCTGCTCAATATGGACGTTGCATAAATTAGCATAATCCGGGAGCCACGCGTGGCCCTGGCCAGTGCGCACGCGACGCTGAAAACAACCCTCTAAATGCCTTTTGTTCGGGATGAGATCTATTCAACGCAGCCTTTATTGTGGAATCAAGTAAATCGATATTTTTCTATATTTAATATTTTCTTTGGTTAGTACCTACTCATCGAAATAAAAAACGTTTTTAATGGATTTACCTAATATTTTTAGTTAGTTGATAATTCTGAAAATAATTCCTATAAATAAGGTCTGGGGTTATTTAATCCCTCGCCATGTTGCGGATTTTCAGTTATACTAAATTGTTTTACTGGCAAGGAGTACTCTTTGACAACATACGTCGAAAGTCATCGAATGTCAGTCATGTAAACAGGAAGTAAATGTTTTAATATTCTAACGGTTTTATCGATTTTAGTATTCCTAAAACGATACCAAAAGAAGCTAAAATAATAATACTGAATGCGATAAATTACTTACAACACAAAAAGGATAAAGGATTTCACAGAATTCCGATAAACAATGTTCAGAAATCGGTTGTTGATATGACTGGTACTGACACTTTATAGTGCGGTTGTAGGTACTGAACTGATTAGTTGGTTTCGATTTAGTTTAATAGTTTTTATTTTATTATTTAAGGTGCCTGTAGCTCTACGGTAAAATATTTATAGAAATAAGGAGACTTGTTTCATCATTGCCCCTAGTACAAAACAAGGTTGCGAAAAAATAAAATAAACACCGACGACTCCGATAAATGTGCCATAAGGCACAAGATTCATTAATTTTATGACGTTCGGAAACAACTACCGAGTCTTAAAACCTTGCCTACTGCTTTGCAAAAAGACATTGGCTTTACCGGCCAACCATGTTTTGATTTTCTACAAATATTAACGCAAAACCAATACAAATGTGATTTCCCGATTATATGTATATGACGTTCGCACATTATTGCCGTATAAAAGCGGTTTGTAGCGACATTCTTTCAGGGTCAAATAAACAGTTGTCAGGCTTTACAAGGCGGTGCTAGTGATTTATTTTATCTGACACAGTATACAGTCAGCAGCAGAACAGAAGATGAGCAGATGAAGTGTTCAAAATGGTTTTGCGTCTATTTTCTTATTGTCTCAACTATTAAGGTCGTGTCAAGATTTAAGGAACATCTTACAGCAATGTGACACACTAGATAGGTATATCACAGAAATTAAATAAGCCAATAGTACCAAAATGAGCAATACAAAATACTTGTCTTACTGTCACTTACTACTTTTGTCTTAGCCTAACAAAAAACGAGTATCTTAATATAACATTTAAAACTTTCGCGATTTAAACACATATTTAAACACCTGTGTCGAAACGTCGGTAAATAAGGTAAACAAATTAATTCGCGTTAGACCCGTTTAATTATTATGTTTAAATATGAGTATCTTAATGTCGTATAGAAAAATTTAGTAAAGCTTGTAAGCAATAGCCTGTAGTGATGTGACGTGGGGTCCGAGCCCCACCCGCTCTGTTCACACACCGCCCTTTCTTCACCGTTTTTAAACCTACACTGCTTCAACTGGAAGAGACATTCTTTTTTTTATAGGGACCTGAATTTCCTGAATAGAGGACGCAATGAACTGGTTTGTCAAAGAAAAATAAAACAAGTACATATATGCAATGCATGGTGCTATTTGCGTTTGATTACATGTGTGTGCATATTTTTTGTTTATTTATTATAAACAATATCGTGTGGATTCATTTTCTGGGGGTTTTCTTAGATTTACGGGTTACTCTTATCTTTTTGGTATATTCTTATACAAATATATTTTACGATAGTGATTTAGTCTTAATTATACCTACAAACATGGGTACTAGTAGCCAGTGTCGCCGCATAATGTTGTCGGGCAATATTTGCTTTATAGTTACAGATTATAGTAGTTGTCTTGAGTCTAGATAGTTTGTACGTTCGTTGATAGTCGTAGTGAGGGATGACATTAAGGGCGGATTTTTATTATGATGTCGTTTTCGCGTCAGGTTTGAATGAAATTTGGTAGGTAGGAAGAGTTCCTTATTATCTTCAAGATAGACCCAATTTCCTAGTATGTCCTACAATTTTATCCACTGAGTTACGAAATCGTATGGGATCTAACTTTAAACTCTTTCGTAACGTAAAATAAAAATATTCCCTAATATCGTTTTCAATCCATCGGTTTGTTATTTAAAAAATATCAAGTTGATAAGGTGCACCACATAAAATTGATGTTTATACCATTTCAGTGGCTGGCGTCTTCGGGAAAGCAGGAGCTGATATGGTCTGAGTTTTCTTCGAGTCGTTAAGAAAAAATATGCTAAATTAGCTCACGGAAGTGAACCCGGCAAGAATCGAGTCCTATGAACGCCCCCGCCACTACCATTTCGAAACATTTTTCTTTGCGTGATACCATTACAAGCAAATTTAAATATAAGAACAGTTCGGACACGTTTCTGCTTAAAAATAATAGTTGATATAAGATCAAGCTAGAATATTTTATTCCTTTCCGAGAATGAAGCTCATCCAGGTGGCATATATATTGTTTTGCCCTCGAGTAGTCGCATATTGGGTTACCAGGGCCCAGTGTCGCCGGGGAGAGTAGGGCGGGGCACATCGAATACAATTATTGATCTACCCCATTTGATTGATAGTTTCATTAGTGCTTTTTTTAATATTTTCACTTTTTTTTATTAACGCAACAGCTGCGAAATATAAAATAAATAAACGTGTAAGTAATTTAGGTTTATACTAGTTTTATTTATCTATATGTTTTATGTTTCCTGCCGAATCCTAAGCCTGGTCAGACGACGCAACGAAGCCACGTATTTACGTCGCCTAAATTATAAGTAGTGTTAAGTTTTATATGTTATGGTTTTATTTGTGTTTTTTGTATGTATTATATGTTTTGCTTTTTTATTTGATAGTTGCAGTGCTTTGGTTTTGACTGTTATGCTGTAAACTATTTTTTAAATAAATAAATAAAATAGTTACTGCAATTTTTTGGGTAACATTTAAGACCGTAACAAGTTGGGAATAAAAGTTAATTGAATAAAATCAAATAATAGAACTACACATTCTGCTAACTGAAGCAATAAGCGTAGTTATACCGGGTCTTTCCCGCAACTCGACAACCAATGTGCCTATTTTGCGTGAAATTCGAGGTAGCAACAAACATAATTAGCATTGTCAGCGTACTCATGTGTAAACATTCGTACTTGTATCAGTATTCTCTTTTCAGCCCGCATATCATTTCTTATAAAACAAGAAATAATTGGGGCCGATAATCGAAATATTTTTTTTTTACATCGAAGAAAAGCAACACCTTTTCATATAAAAACAGATCAGTACTTACCAGTGGCGGTGCGTCAAAATATTATTTGGGCAAGCCGGAGCTGATTTGGCCTCCTTTTTCTTGAGTTGTGAAGGATAAATGTGCAAGATTGGCTCACGCAAGTGAAGCCAGCCGGCAGGAATCGAGTTCTATGGGCGCTCCGCCACTGGTACTTACATTAAAATTGGACGCACGTATTAACATTGAGTTAAAGTGAAGTTGAAAAATGTAGAGTAAAGTATCTGATGTGTTTAGATAGTTGAGTGTTTTAATAAACCAAGGTTACCGTTCGAATAATTGATGGTCCGGATTATCGAGGTTCTTCTGTATTGGTGAGACAGTTGAAAGTAAACCACACTCATATAAATCTGTAAACACATACCTAAAACGTCTTGCATTGTAAAAAACAGTTCTCATATCGTGATTGCTAGATTAATACTATCGTTGGGCAACACTGGTTTTAAGTATTCTGCACACGAAGGGTGCCAAGCGGAACTTATTACGTGCACAGTTATGGTTCGTTTGTCTGATAGTGTCAGTCCGTGTGTCAGTGGGCTCTGGATCTTATAAACAGGGATATTTCAACAGTTGAAAATCAAAAGTAAGTTTTATTCAATATAATTAAGTGATGAGGATGATAATTAAAGTGAGGGATGAAATTATGAGCTTTCAAGAAATACTTTACAAAAGATTGATATAGTATAAAAGTACGGATTCGTCTGATTGTGTTGTCCAACACGAACATGACTGTTTTTTTTTTCAATAAAATCGTATCATCACATCCGTTAAGTTGATTCCGCATACAATTATGCAGATTCCACTGTCGAACGATGTTACAATGCACCGATCGTCCCTCTAATTGCACAGTGGACTTCCTATACTAAAAACCAATGAAAACCGGTCACTTTTAATGCAAAATTTTATACAAGTCGCCCTATTTAATTGCTCGCGAGTCTTCAGTCACAACACGGGCGATGACGAGTCGATTTCTTCAGTAAAACCGGCGTGTTTAACGTCTAGGTTGGTAACATGTTAAATATAATCGGAAGATGGCTTTGCACTGGTTGTCCAGGAGGATCATCTCTGCAAGCAATCAGAACTGCACCCTTGTAATAACTAGCCATTCTACTCGTTCACGCCCGAATTCGCCCTTCACTCCACCTGACTCTGTATTAATTAGTTGCATTTTATAACGGAGCCCCGGGCTGGGAAACTGCGGATAGTCTAGTTCTGAATTGTTTTGTGTCTATTATGCAGGACTCACAGTTTCACCTCACCAGGTTTTTCCGTATTGACGTTTTTTATCAGTTACCAACCTCATGAAAAAGCTACCTACGAGAATCGGGTACCTTTCATGTTTAAAGGTCATAAAGTTTGGGTTGGCGTCTGTCCAGTGGGCATAGCCAAAGCTAATTTTTAAGTGGATTTGATATTAGACTCGACAACTCAACTATATGTAGGTAAATAAACATCAGTTATGCCTTTGTCGACATAAATCACAAATGTAATCTATAACATCTTAGATGATTATTTTATATAAATCACTCAGTAATGGACATGTTGTAAACGACCGAATTTCACACTTCAGTAGACTGGGTTATTTATATGCATTGCAACAAGACTAGTAAAAGTGACTTCATTACATATTGCACTCTACAGTCTGCATAGTTTGTTTTATCTTCATATGGCCGTGCTCTAGCATAGCAAATACAGTTATTTGTGTAGCAAAATTTTATGCACGCACACGCTGTTGGTTCAAAATGGTCAGTATTTTCAGCAACAAAATTCGCTTAAAAAATGTTGAAAGCCTCGCTTTAAAATCACACGCTCCACTAAATGTGTATCAATCGACATATTTGTTGTATTTTTTTACCGCTTGCCCATTTGGTTTTAGGTATATGGTGAACAACTTGATTTGTAAAAAGTATTGGGTAAATAACATAATAAAGGTAGATAACGTTAAATTACTGTTTATGTCTAGAGAACTGTTTAATTGTAGAGGTATAATATTACACTAATGATCTTGCATTCGGAATTAGTTTCTGCTTACAACTGTAAACAGCACTTCGGCATTGTCTTCCCTGTAATATTCCTTTGTACTGTCGCACCACAGCCGTTTGTTACTAGACTGCAGCCATTGTCGGTAATGTCGCCAAATTGCAACTATCTGCATAGAAACCTGAACTTCGCTGTCTACTGTCTTACTACACACATACCTACCTGTGTATTTATTGTGCCAAATGAATTCTGGTTGCAGACTTCGAAAATATGAACTGACTAGCTGGTGCCCGCGACTTCGTCTGCGAAATATACCTATTTATAACTTATAATATAACCTATATGTTATTCTGATGTATAAGTAAAATTATTGTAAAGCTTCATTAAAATCCATTCAGTAGTTTTTACGTGAAGAGTAACAAACATCCATACTTACAAACTTTCGCGTTTATAATATTAGTAGGATAACAGTTCTTTTTTGGGTGGTGTATCCACAATTGAGCTTCTGGTCGTCTTAAATAAATGATCATGTTTGGCTTTGAGTGCTCTACATGTACACATGTCATGTTATCTATCTCTGTATAGTCTGTATTATAATTTAACTTACTACAGTATATTGCAGGCTTTAATTTAAGACAATTAATGAGCCAAAATAAATTTGTCATTGTTCTAATAACGTGAAAATACCAGCATTAAAATCTAGCAACTTATTATGTAACCATTTAAGCTCCCTCATCGCGTAATATAATTAACAATTTCAATTAGGTAAGAGTAGGAATTGATGCCAAGGTTTCCAACCAAAAGTTTACATTTCTGCAAACACTCTTATAAGGCACCCTATTGTGCAAACTTCAAAAATACGAGCATTCATACATTAACAAAAGATTTCAAGTATTTACGTAGAATACTATACGTGAATTTTAAAAGTAAAACCCTTGAAACGTGGGTTATTTTAAACATTCACGTAAATTCCAAGGAATATTATACCACAAAAGGTTATTGTTTAGATTTCTTATATAATTTAACGTTGCAAAAAGCACCCTCCAATCGGTATTAAGCGCACGAAAATGTTTTGTTAATTATAGAAAAGTTATTTAACAACGCATGCGTCAGAACGGCGGTTTTAAAACTCTCCTTCTAACATTAATCAGTTAAGACTCAGCTGTTCGAAGGAATCCCTTTGAGAGGAGCCTACAGAAGCCAAAGGACGATGACAATGCAAAGATACCTTTTGCTCCTTTGTATTATAGACCTTGCTGCAACGAACTGGGTAACTTTATTCAGTGTACTACTTACTTCATTAATTTGAAGCATAAGTAGAAAACCATTATGGTTGTCGTTGTGTCATATACTTAACTATTGTTTTTTTAGCACTTAATATTTTGCAGCAGGAAATACGTACTCGTATGTATATTAAGTTAGCATAAAATAACAAACCGAATTTAGCTACAAATCCTATTTTGGGTTTATTTTTAGGTATTTATGTAAATGCTAACAAGTATTCATCAAAATAGATAGAAAGTTTCCTGGAACAGATGAATACTTGATTAAAATACTTACAACATGAAAATTCGATCATGGTTCAGGATCCCAAAAAATAGAAAGTTAAAGTTAAGTTTTTAGCGTGTTAGACACAAATCACTGCTATGTAATGAAATGAATGACCCTTAAACTATTTTAAGAACATCCAAACCACCGTTTATTCAAAATTCTCAACAACAAAGATAATTACCGAGATCTCTCCAAATATACAAAAGGAGCACAACCCTAATGCCCTGAGCGAGGGTCTGATTGCTCATTAATCACGAGCCTCTGTAATTACCGCGGCGGCGCAACCAGACGTAATTTGATTTTTAGACCTTAGGTAGGAATAACGTTGGGCCGTAGAATGCCCAAGCCTTGTATATCGCTAGAAATAACGCACGACCTATAGGTACTATACCTTATGGCACGGAGAAAGGCTATCGTAATTTGATTTTGGACCAGTGCACGGCGTAAAATACAAAAACTTATGGTACTGTGCTTACCTGGAAAATTAGGAATTTGCTAGCGTACTAAGTGAATTTATGTCATGTAGTAGAATTCGACCTGTGGCAGTTTGCGCGGTGTGATGTACGGAAAACCTGCTGAACGTCGTCTGCTGCCTTCCTTAAATAAGGTTACTAAAAATGCAGCTCAAATTTCAATCATATCAACTATAATTTTCCGATATATTTTTCACTAACATAACGGTTATATATTAAATAAACCTCACAGTATTTATAAGTTTCACTTGCGGCAAAATTAATCTTTATTGAGAAAAGATGTTTCAATGCGTCTTCTCATATTTCGGATTCTCCAGAATGAAAACTTAATACTTCCCTCCACTCTTAATGTTAAACATGTGTAATTCGGCCCCCATGTTACGGAGGAAGCCAATAAAATCACTAATGGTTCATGGCTATAATTTATACTGTAAATAACACTTACGGCGTCGTTGGCAATAAGTGACATTTTATTGCCAGTATTTCACTTGTAATTACCGCATTCGTGGGCAGATTGCTCGGCTCTTGTGAATTGCATGTAGTTGATCACATATTGACGGATGGTGTAATACCAATCTAAGAACAGGCACAAGCACAAATTGATGATGGCCTAAAAAAAAACTTAAAACGCAAGGAACTAGAGTTTTTTGGTCGAGAACTAAAATTGCGCTGTATTGCAATGTTTCTACTTATTAGAGAAATACATTGCGTTTGAGCATAAAAATTGCACTATATTTATTCAAATTTTATCTCATGTTATGAGAACTTTGATTGAGCAAGGCGTACGTGCAGCATACTAATGCGCATTGCTTAAATGCTGGAAAGTGAATTATCACTTTCCAGCATTTAAGCAATTTGCAATCCCTAACCTTCTACATGCCGCACCTTTTAAAAACCTAAATTTTGCGATATAGGTATACCTTACAGTACGTAACCCAACAGTATGTACATAGGTACGAATCCAATTTTTAATAAGTTTAATAAGTTGAATGCATGCTCGAATCACCGAGCCAATGTAGTTAGGGAATTAGATTTGACCAAGCCATGCATAATCACTCGAGTGGAAGATGTTGTTGAGCCGGTATATGATTCAACACAGATTTTAGATTCGGACTGTCTGCACAGATTGGTCGAGGTGATTTATAATGCCACCTTTGTACTCCACGTTACATTGTTCGTCCACACCTGCCTCGACACACGTAATAAATTATAAGAAAACAAAACTTCACCCTTTTAAATTTAGGGGAAAGATGTCTCGTGCCACTGGTGTCACTTTTTTTTTAATTTGTGTCAGAAACATTATTAGTAGTTTTGGTAAAAAAATCCACGAATGATGTCTTCCGTTTCGTTTGATGCATCTTAAACTAGACACTAATATTAGAGCAGAAGCTAATGAACTTGTTTCAGACATAGATCAAGCTGCGAGCACGGTATTTGATCACGGGAACACAAACAGGGGGGCAATAAATAGCTGCCTACAAAGACATAAGACAAGACAAATGCGACGTGTTAGCGACGACAGACACGACGGAAACGATCTCAACACTATCTACAACAACGGAACGACGGGAACGACCACTCGTATCGTATATCAGCAAGTTTACATCGTCCGAAACTAGCTTTATGATTGTGATTGTGACCAACCTATTTGGATTTCGTAACGAGGAACGAATTTATACCGGCTATGTTTTAAAACTTGCTCCGGTGTATTGTTTCCCCGCTGGTATTGATTGTCCCCACCCAATCAGCACGCACGCGACATGTATACCTACATGCTTTTATTTAACCAAAATCAACCAATCAATGATTACATACGCATTACGCATGCCATACATATCCAACTGATTTTGTCTACGTTTCAATATAAGTAATTAATTAAGATTTTTTTCCACACAGAAAAATGTTGGGCTAGTGTGATTAGTAACTTCTTGCAAAGATAAGTCTCGCGAAGTGACAAGCTTTCTACGCGCCCTGCATTATAAACGGCATAACGAATCCCTCCCAACTTTTAACACAAATTACACCCTAATGAAGTACATTTCGTGTATCTCCTTTTTCTCTTTTGGAATACTTAATGATATATTTTCCTTTTGTTTATTTTCAGGTAAGGATGAACATTATTTCTGCGGTATAATGCCTAAAGAGTGAGTCTTTTAACCATTATGACAATTTAACAATTTTAAACATATAAAAAACAATATAAATCTAAAATTAATTTACGGTCTGTTCAACATTCAAGTATTAAAAGCACGGGCAAGAAAAAACTACGGATTAGGCGTGCTGCACCAATGCATTGTGCCGTGCAGGCCTAATCGAAGCGAGGTCAATGGCAGCCCAGGTACCGTCCCGGAGTTTTTGTGGACCCTTCCCTCCCCGCGCCGCCGCATTCCGCCGGCCCCATGAGCTACTGAATTTAATGTCACACTTCGACTTTTAAATTTACACTTTGGTTACTTGCCATCGCATGAAATGCAATTAAGAAGTGATTGCATTGTCAGGCCGAGATACATTTTGGAACTTGTCGCTACAAAACAGTTTTAGGTATTCAAAGTCTAACCGGTGGACAGCTTTGTGTTGTGTTGTTATAAACTGTACGGTCGGCTACATAAATCTATATCCATCTGTATTCAACTTTGATCCTTCTTCCCCTGTAATAAGTTCCAGTGTATAGATATTTATAGACGTGACTATAAACAGCGTTAGAGCGTGATTTCAACATTGTAATGTGTTCTAGATACGTCTAGCTTCTAGACTCGGCCGTGACATTACCACCACTCTCTGAATATAGCCTAACGTCGTTATCGCTACCACCTCGCTCGGCGTTTATTACAAATACCAGCTGTTTCTAAATCGATAGCTACAAGCGCAATCGGTATTTATTTATTAAATCTTTTTCTGTCCGTACCGTGACCCCACCCCGGCTATTAAAAATATTCATAATCAAACGTTGGCGAAAGATGGGCCAGGTTGATACCAAAATATAATGTGAATATGCATATTATGCATACAGAATTATGTTACGGAGTCGGGTTAACGTTGCAAACAGACATTATTTAGGGAACAATGGTTTTTACGAGTATGTACTTAAGAGTACATTTTTTTTGTTTTATATTAACATCAACGTTTAAAAATTTTTTTCTACTAACTAAAAAGGATTCGCGTCCGCGAAGTGATTTAGTTTTTAAAAGTCCTTATTTCTTTAAAAAACGCTTATGATTTTAGTACTTTTTAGGTGTCGGTCTGTCGGTGTAACGCAAATCATAATAATTTATTTTCTGGTTCTGTTAAATGTCCTGGGATTCTGAGATGTAGACTTCAGTGCCCTGGACAAAAGTCTTGATGGGCGCTACCACAGTTTCCCTTTCAATGTTTCTGCTGATTTTATACCAGATACCAGTGCGAGCCCTGGGCACTGGGGGCCTTGGTCACTTTTTCTGTAGTACTGACATCTCTTTCGATGTATAAAGTACTAGTAGTTGGTAAGTCTCAATTTCCATCCATATATTTAAAACAATTGACAACGCCAAATCTATTAAATGCCTAAACTAAGTTGAAATTGTTTTATCCAGGACACTGAAGCCAACATATTAAAATTCTAGAACATATTTAACTGAAACCACATTTTCTATACTTTAGGCCCCGGAGTCCTTTTATAACGAGATCGAGGTTTTGCTTAAACTTGTTAACTCTTTATTAATAAGGTTTAAGCTAAAATATTAAGATTTACCATACCTCATTTAAAATCTCCATACATTTACTTATATGTTATATATTTAATAATGAGTAAGAAACGTTTTGCCTAGAGTTAGCACCCTCTGACTTGAGTCATAAAAATATGTAAAAGTCATAAATTTTGTTGATAACAAACGTTATCGTGATCTTTTCCTGAAATCTTTATAATTATACCTGCCGCAGCGAGACGTACAACCAATTAGCACTTTTATTTTTATTGGTCATAACTAATGTTATCGTCGGCATCTAGGCCCATTTGACAATACTCCCTAATCTCCCTATCCACATTCAGGTACAAGTACTTATTACACTACAATATTGACCTCAACATACACATTTGAGACTTCAGTGTAACATCTGAGGTTCCCATCGCATCTTAGTGTTTTCCCGGTTCGCACAAATAAGACAGGCGCTGATTTTTACGGAAGGACATCTGACTTTTCAACATAGGCGGAATATTCAGTGTTATTTATGCATGTGCTGCTGCTGACCTTTTTTTATTTCTGTTTCCAATTATGCACATGAAAACGCTACTTGATATAACTCTTTTATATTTTAAGTTATTAGTCATCAACCAAAGGGGTCAAGCACCTGAATTGGCCCATTAGGGGTCGGGGTCAAATTTTACTGGAATGTGCTTACAGACGAGTAGACGATATTTTGTGAATCATCAGTGCTGAATGAAAATATATGATCTCTATGCACACGAACTGGATATTTATTCCAATCGCTTGTCTAATATGCGAGCTATCGATTTGGTCGAAATATCTGCGTCTTGAAATAATGGAGACCCGTCATGTCATACATTTGCATTATTGGAAAAATGCATTATCGGCTAATAATTATTTTCGCATTTTTATGGAAATTTTTGATGCCAAAACAAGTGAAGCCCAAAAATGTACATAATTATTTCTACAGGGTGACTTCAAAATGGTAATACAAAATCAATGTTTTACACACATTTCCCCTAAACTAAGCCTCTCAATTAAGTATCATGCTTTCAAAATAATCTTAAGAATATTTTTTGTAATTTTTAATTTATCCCATTTTGTTTGACTTAACATGGTTAACCTACCATAATAATTAACAAAGAAGTTTAAAAAATCACTTTCCTCTTTGGTTGTCAATCACTTACCATGGTATTTATGAAGAAAACGTGTTTTGATTAGTAATTGACACTTGTCAAAGAAAATAAGATTGATTTACGGTAATATTTTGATTTCACTATTAAATGTAATGCCTCGACCTTATCCTTATACTAATATTCAAAAGATGGATATGCTTGATTTTTATTTAACATCGCGAAGTAAGTACTGTGCGAGCTCAGGTATTATTTAACGAACGTTACCCTGATTGTCTAACACCTACACGTGTGTTAATAAACATACCATCCAGAATTTACGAGACTATGGTCAGTTTGCAGTTCCGGTGCATGCTCAAGCTCGAGGCCGACGATCGCGGTATTCACAAGCTTTTCGGAGACGAGTGCTCGAGTATTTTAACCACAACCCAGAGGCTAGCACAAGGGACGCTGCTGCGAAATTCGGCACGAGCCAATTGTTTATTTGGCGGCTAATGAAAGCTGAAGCAAAACATCCGTTTAAATTTCAAAGGGTTCAGGATATCGTATTAGCAGATTACCCTAGAAGAGTTATTTTTGGTCGTTGGCTGCAGCAAAACTTACACTTAAATATCTTATGGACCGACGAGGCAACTTTTACAAGAGTCCGCATGTTTAACGTCCACAATGAACACTGGTGGGCTGATCGTGATGCAAATCCTCATGTAACTCGCCGAGACTCTTACCAGACTCGTTTCTCTGTAAACGTTTGGGCAGGCATTCTGAACAATTGTGTAATTGGCCCATATTTTATTAACGGGAACTTAAATGGACCGAAATGAAGATTTCCTGAGAAACGTGTTACCGATTTTGCTACAAGAGGTGCCGGAGCGAAATTTGGATAATCTTTATTTTCAGCAAGAAAGTGCGAAATTGTTTGGACAGACAAATCCCTGAGAGATTGATTGGACGCAATGGTCCAGTCGCATGGCCGCCTCGACAGTCCCGATCTGACGCCACTCGACTTCTTTTTGTGGGGCGAAATCAAAAGGAGAGTGTACACACGGGAATCTAATACCGTCCATGAACTTCGCCAAAAGATAATTCAGGCGTTTGATTCAGTAAAAACCAATGAATTTATTCTAGGCAGACTCAAGATCAACCATAGACGGCGGGCGGACTTATGTGTCCGGGAAGGCGGTGGTCATTTTGAACACATCTTAAATTACGTTTAGGAAAAGTAGGTTCACACTTATCTACTTAAACGTAGACATTTTAAGCTTGTAATTTACGGTAGTTTAGGTAAATTAATAAATGATTTTATTTAAACTAGCTCCGTTTATTATTTTCACAAATTTATCAGGGTACTTAAAACTAAACAACAAACAAGTTAATATTGTCTTCTGTTACCGCGATAGTTATTTTAACTATAAAACTCTCGTGAGACTCGAACATATTAAATAATATTTAAAACGGGTCACTCACGTAATTTACGAAACATGTCGAGCGAAAATCGACTAAATTATGCGATAGTTATTCATGGAAATTAATCGCGTTTATTAACACCATGATCCTACGTTTCGAGCCCTTTACAGCACTCGTTTTCGCAGGCTTAAGATGATGACTGAGCCCTTAACCCTGTGAAAACGAGTGCTGTAAAGGGCTCGAAACGTAGGATCATGGTGTTAATAAACGCGATTAATCCGTTCTAAAGTGTTTAATTTCAATGAACAAACAAGTTAGTTATACGAGTGTCGCTCATAGTGATATCGATAATAACTTGCTTTGATGATAACATCGAGTGACAGGTATGACAGTTAGGTATTGAATGTAGTGTAACAACACTTCGGAACTTTAAATATGTGTTTTGTTAGAAAATTTGCGATAATTAAATACAGCTAATTTTAACGACGGGGTGCATGTATTATATAGTTTGGCATTAACTGAGCCACAACCAAGTGTTTTGTATTACCATTTTGAAGTCACCCTGTATAGTGAAATATTTCTAAAATACTACATACTACTACTGTTATTCTTAGGCAAAAAAAAACACAGTAGCCCTAGCATAAGACAGCCCTGACAATATCTCGCGGTCTAGAAAGACAACTGTCATTGTATTATGCGAATAGTTAGAAAATGACGTTGTCGTTCTCTACCGCGAAAAACTTTCGCAGCACCCATGTTCTCGGGCTACAGTAAATGTAAAAACGTTAAAATAATACATTAGTAGAGTCCATGCTTACAGTGGTTCGCTCAGGCATTTTGTACGCAGTTTGATGGTAACAGCGACTGGCGTGAGTAATCGCCGTAGTGAATCGACTGCGAGCACTATTTCCGTCCGCCTCGGTGGGAACCTTCGATTGGAGCCTACTCTGGTTCTCTGACCTCCTTAGCTGTTACGGCCCACCTTACATGCCTGTAACACGAACGTTTACTTCATATTGTGAACAATTCGGTCCTTTCGGTCAATTTTGGAAAACAGGTGTTCTTCTGTCAGAGTGTCTTCTGTAATAGAAATAGAAATAGAAAAATGACTATCCGAAAATGGATCTCGAATATATATTATAATTAATATAATTTATTTTCAAAACGATAAGCGTGACACACTACCACAGAATAAATAATAGTACAAACACTACCTACTATTTTAACTTGCTACTGCACTTTCAGACAAAATTTTACTTGTGCTGTACTGTGCATTATTTGACTTTACTTGAGCTAATGTAAGACAAACTTTTGGCTGTAGCGGTCGAAGCCGAAAAGTTACCTACATTGTCTACCGGCGGTAATACTATATACCGGACGCCCTACAGATCGTGGGTGTATTGTGTTGAACTGTTGACAAACGAAAAAGTGTCGGTAACGTCGGTGACGCAAGCAACAGCGGCAGTTAGTCTAGAACTTATGTAATGAGTTTGGCCAGTGACCTTTGTAGAACAATTATATATGTGAGTTATGTGACCGATTGCGATCAAGGCCGTTTTTAGTTTTATGTAACGCATCAAAATAGTGAGTACATGCAATGGATAGATAGGTACACATATGTAAAATGTACATTACTGCAGAGGCCGCGAAGTACGGGATTGCTGGACGAGTTCGGAGTAGACGGCCGAGTCGTAGACGAGGCTGGGTAAAACGAGCCCTGCAATCTCTCTTCCGGCCGAAGCTTGTATACCTACTCGTAGTGCTTTTCTCAAACAATGTAAGGAAATATTAAAATTAAAACAAGTACTAGGTAAATAGTTCATTAGGAAAATATAGTTTAATTTGCGGCCTTTTTTATTTTTTTACCATGCCATTTTAATGAGCTATTCAAGCACCATGTTTAACCGCGCATAAATATACATACAACCATAGAATTTGTTTTTTTAATGTCGCAAGTATCTTAGTGGTTGTTGGCTGTATGTAATTTTTCCTATGTCAGTTTTGTGTTAGTACGCAAATTTAAAAAGTTAGAGCAGCGGATAATAATGTTTCGTTCATACTTACGCCATACATTGCTTCACGGCCTAAGGCCAAGAAGTAAATGTGGGGAGCCATAAACAAGAAACTTCATGTCTTCATTTCGTGACATTAATGCATACATTTCCGATCATGTTTGAGAAAAGTTTATTTCAGTACATAAAATAAATATAACACTACATAAAAAAAAATCTTAAATAAAGCTAGAACTACTCGTTACTACAAAGATTAAACTAAATGAAGTACTAGAGGCACATCATTTAATAGGTCTTTAAAAATTACTTTCAGGTTTCTTTAACACGAACTGTACCAGCCAAATATGCAGTTTCATAATAAACGCTTTTGTAGAGTGTGACACGGTTTTGTTTTATTTTGGCTGTACCGCTGAACCAAATTTGAAGTTTAAGATACTCATTCGACGTAGAATTTAACCCTCTTTAATACCCGAATGATTTTTCCGTCTACCGAAAATTTGGTAGTTATTTGGCTTTCAAAAGTCAAGCTCAACTCCTAGAATTGTGCCAACTCAGTTTACACGTCTTTAAAATCTAATGAAGGTTTAATTCAATTCAATACTTTATTGCAAATAAGGTAGAAACCATGCAGCAGTACATAGACACGAATCCAGCTTGCTTGCATAGAATTTAAAACGATATCCAGCTTGCTTAGGGTTGCCATACGTCCCGGTACGCCGGGACATGTCCCGGTTTGGAGCATGATGTCCCGGTTTGGAGCATGATGTCCCGGTGTCCCGGCCGATAAGCAAATTGTCCCGGTTTAAAAATTATAAGTTATTTACTTTATTTAGTAGGGGGCTGGAGTAAATAAAAAAAATACCTACAATAAACACGACTAACTATTAGTTAGGCTAATCGTACGTGGATAGAACGATTTAAGCGCTGATCCATGTCCGTTCACTTTTTACGAATTTACATTAACAGTGTCAAAACAAAATCTCCTTTTCACTATTTGTTAAAAAACACAACTTCCAAACTCGCGAAAAATAGCGGGCATAAGTTATTCTTAGCATCACCATTAATATGTTACGAGTAGCCTGTCTTGAATTACTTTTCAACCCATCTTTTATTACTCTTAGTAAAAGGTACCTACGAGGGGTGATCCAAAAGTAATGATAACTAAATACTTTTTGTATCGGTTTACAATAATTGCATATAGCGTTACTGGCAGGAGAGACTCCTCAGTAAAAAGAAGAAAAATAAAATAAAATAAATGTATTTGTCATTGAGTTGCAACTGTTTTTTCACGAGCGGTCGGAACAATACCGCAAAAATGGAGAAAATTGAGTTGAGAGCGGTTATTAAATACTTCTGTTTAAAAAAAATGTGTACTAAAGACATATACGCTGAATTAGTGGGGACACTAGCGAACTCTGCTCCGCCGTATTCCACAGTGGCACGCTGGTCGAAGGAGTTTAACTTAGGAAGAACATCCACTCAAGACGAACATCGCGAAGGCCGCCCTTCTACGGCCCTTACGGAAGTTAATGTAAAAAATATCAATAAACTCGTGTTAACAGATAGAAGAATGACTATCAGGCATCTAGTTGAGCTCACGGGGATCTCGTATGGCAGTGTTCAAAGAATATTAACTGATGAACTACACATGAAAAAAGTCTCCGCCCGTTGGGTACCTAGAATGTTAACGCCCGAACAAAAGGAAATACGATATAAGATTTCAAAGTGTAATATTGAAAAATTTCGAGCTGATCCCGAAAAATTTTTGCGTCGATTTGTTACCATGGATGAGTCTTGGATCCATCATTTTGATCCTGAGACAAAACAACAATCAATGACGTGGAAGCGACCAAGTTCCCCTACACCAAAGAAATTCAAGGTTGCAAGCTCAGCTGGGAAGGTCATGGCTTCCGTGTTCTGGGATGCCGAAGGAATTATAATGATAGAGTACCTCGAAAAAGGACCCACTATTACGGGCTCTTACTACGCTGACCAGATACGGAGATTGAGAGAAGCAATCAAAGAAAAGCGGCGGGGCAAACTTCGTGCCGGTGTCCTGTTTCACCAGGACAATGCACCCCCCCACAAGGCCGGTGTTGCGATGGCTGCTATTCATGATGCAGGCTTCGAAGTGCTTGAACACCCCCCATATCCGCCAGATCTAGCCCCCAGCGACTTCCATCTCTTTCCACGCCTGAAGGAAGATCTTAGAGGCAACAAATTTTCGGATGACAGTGAAGTGATGGCCGCTGTGGAGGCATTTTTGACAAGTCAAGAAAAAGATTTTTTTTTTAAAGGAATTCATGGTCTAGAGAAACGATGGTCTAAGTGTGTAGACTTGCACGGAGACTATGTTGAAAAATAAATTATATTCTTTTACATTTTATGTGTCTTTCATTCTGATTATCATTACTTTTGGATCACCCCTCGTACTATCCCCGAAGTTCTGTAAAATTTTCATCGTTCAAATATAGATAGAACAGTTTCTTGACGCGTGCGAGCAGAGCTTTGAACAGCTGAGTAAAAGAATAAGACATTGATTTATTTTTTTAACTGTTGCAAAATGAAGCCAACGACAGGGCACCCTGTCGTTGGCATCATTTTGACACATAAAATATTTATTCCCTCTTTTTTTGTGATTCGTTATTTTGACTAAGGTTGTAGGTGTTCTGCAACATTTTTCATTCCTTGTTTAATTTTCATTCAGCGTGTTTGGTGGCCGAGCGTTGACACCGTTAACTTAAATAAAAATTTACAAACCAATCGATTAAGATTCCAAACTAACCAAGGAACCCTTATGGTGTGACTTAGTCTATCTCGAGAACTACTAACCCTACAGATTTGAATTTAAATAGTGATAAACAAGGTACCTCAAGGTAACTCAGGCACATTGGCAGAGGGTTTATTATTTATGTTAACGTATTTTCAATGTTAATTGCCCGATAAAAGAGGTAACAAAACTTGAAGGTTTAGATACTGGGTCATGTCGGGTATCATTTGAAAGGGTTTGATTTGCACATTGTAAAACGTTTTTTTACAGTAGTTTTTATTTTATTTATAAACGGTAACGTAAAAATATATATCATCCCCCCTATCTAAGAAGTTTACGAAGGATAACAAAATGTTTTTTTACACAGCGTTAACATTATAATAAATGTAACAGTAAAAATTATTATTATTATCCCTATCTCAATTCATATTTTTTAAATAAAAGAAAAAATCTCGAACGAACTTTTGAATTGAACCGCCTTATATTAAAAAAGATTTTTTTCTGAATGAATTCATGGTGTCCAAAAACGATTTAAGTATGTAATTAAAAAAATGACAAAAACAAACTCGCATACTAACTCATGCCAAGAAAACGAGTGATACATGGGACTGACGTCAAATTTCTACTTCGAGTTGCAGTTACAACTAAAAGTTTGTACGGAACCCTCGGTGCGCGAGTCCGACTCGAACTTGGCCGGTTTTTTATTCAATGTCCCGGTCTGAGTCCTAACATTTATGGCAACCCTAAGCTTGCTAGTAATTAGTTCCTGGAAATTAATGCTAATTTTCGTAGCCTATAATAATAGCGCGCTCTTATATAAAGATTGGCAATGGTCTCTGTCACTGGAGCAATAACTTACAGAATAATAACACCTATATTGTATTTTTTTGTTAGTGGTATCACCTCGATGCAAGACGAGTAGGTATGTACCTACAGTTTTTTCTTCTACTGATACCAAATAATAACAACATCAAACGGCCACACTATGTCGTCTGTCTCACAATTTATAAGTAATTATATTATAGGTACAATAACTATTCACGTTGAGGATGTTGAAAACTATTATTATAGGATACCTAATATAATATCAAGAATATTAACATCAAGAATTTATAGTTAATTCAAAATAAGCACCCGGGATATGAGAACGTGTGGTATTTAACTACGCCTACATTATTAGTAGATTTATGTCCATACTTAGCCGATACACGTTGTAAATCAGATCTAATCGGTCTTATTAATAATAATTAATACAAGAAGATTAACGTCCGACATCAGTTATTCGATGAAAAATAACAATGATCCCCCAGAGGAAGTAGTAAAAGTAATAAGGTAAGGAATAAAGCCATTCGCGGACACAAAACCATCTTGCCATTATGTTCAGGAATTTATTATTGCAGATTGCTATCCGCGAGCGCGGGCAGAGGGACCTTCCGATCGCTTCCGAGCACGGACGAGTCCAATACTCAGGTGAACCAATGGAATGTTATACACTACTCATGTACAGTCACGTCTAAAAATATCTATACACCTCGGAATTTATTACAGGGGAAGAAGGTTCAAAATTGAATACAGGTGCATAGGTGCATATATGTTTATGAAGCCGGCCGTACTACCTATTACGAATACCTAACCTACATTAATATGAGGCTGTGGCCGAACTGTCACATGTCCGATTTTTTTACAAAATGATTCACTAATTTTACTTAGATATGTTATTTCATAGACAGCACATGTTCATTAAAAATATTAGAATAAGGAAACACATTGGTATGTCGGCTAAAATCGCAAACCGCTTATTTTTTATAGCAAACTTTTTCGACGTAAATTGCTGTATTGAAATATATGAAAATGAATATTTACTTACCTATGGGTAAAAGCGAGAATAATACTATCCAAATTTTGGACGCAGGAAAATTCAGTACTATTTTCATTAGCACAGTGAACTGGACTGGTTACTTGGTAAGTCAGTGAACTGGAATCTTACAACCTCTCGCAAGGCAGCAGTGTGCGTACCATGAGTAGCATTCGATTGCGACTGCGGCATTTGACAGTATGTCCGTCTCGCTCCTGCCAAAGTAGTGGTAGGAGCGAGACGGACAGACTTTCGAATGCAACTCATGGTAAGCACACAGTGCCTTCGCATGAACACGCACCGGAATTGAGTTCGCCTACTTGCGGACTGCAAACTGCAATGCTCGAGCATAGGCTCGGTGCAGCGATGCCGATGACCGCGCTTTGTTTACGGACCGAGCCGGTTTCAGATTCTATCTAGCTACTACTGTTAACCTCATCAATTGGCCTATTCCATTTACGATTTTAGTTTGAAAGTACTTTTGCAACTCAATATCCAGCTATAGAGGGAAAGACGCAAAACCGGTGGACGTAAAATTATCACCACCTTAAAGTTCTGAAGTTATCTCGTAGAGACAAGGAATTAATTAGTGATATTTTGTTTGATGATGATGATGATGATGAATTTGTTTACTCGTATCTTTTCTCAGCGGGAGGATGTAAAATAGACTGTCATAGTTTCCTCCTGGAATGTTCTAATGTTATTCTGCATGTCAGACGTGTGCAGCGTGCAGGTTACATGTTATCGCGAGAGATTAAAATCTCCCACCGGTAACCGAATTTGTAAATTCCATCAGAATTTGCCGCTCTCGCGTTTCAGCTATTTGCGGCGCTTCGCAAATGCAGGCTGATATGAGATAATAAATATACAGACACCGTATATTTAACGACTCAGCATTATGCAAATAAATGAAAATATTCAGCGTCGTCAAAGTCGCATGCTGGAAGTAATGGCTGTGTTAATTTCATCGTTATTCCTTATTATTCCCTATTTGCCTGGTACTTTACCTATAAATACATGCGTAGATGAGCCTTTTTTATTTCAAAGTTGTCCCCCCCCCCTCTTATTTTTAACAAGGGTATTTTTTGTGATTTCTGTTCAGAATCGCGAGCTTTTCGATATTAATAGAAGAAAAAAATGTCCCAAAATTTTCATACATTTTTTAAACTTTCCATTCTGTTATCGCCATACAAAGTCTTTAAAAAATGGTAACGGAATGAATAAAAAGTCTTGGGAAACCTTGTTTTTCTCCTATTAAGATCAAAAAAGCTCGTGATTCTGAGTAGAGATCACATAAACATTTCCAAACCAAGAATAAAAGTCCGAAAAAATGGCCCAGATAGTTTACAGACTTACAGCACGGCAAAGACTATAATACTGCCTTGATGGTCGTGGGCTCATTTATACCAAATATACCTGCACCTGCCGTTCCGCCCATACATAAAGATCTATAAAACGTAAAATTTGCAATCTTTCCTAAATCGTCCCTTATCGAAATTAAAGATAATTTTATAATTTCATGTCCCAACGAATTTGTGTTTTTGAACTTCAAACCTTCTATAACTCGTTTTGGATTTATAAGTCCTGGACAAGTATGAACTACGCAGGAAATGTCAACGAGTATTTATGTAATGCACTCATAACCTTTTCTAGCCAAACCAATTAAAAGAACATCGGAGTGAAACGGTAAATAGTAAGTTAGTTTTAGGTAAACGATAATTGAGCACGTAGGACGGCCATGGCGTGCAGCGGTCGCGGCGCTTCCCGAGTCACGCACCCGGGAGTAATTGTGAGAGAATAAACAACTGCCCGCCGCCTAGCTGGCTGTATTCCCGTCGCGAATACATCCCAACCAGTGTTGCTGCTAGTATGAGATCTATAATAACTACCAAAACTCGGAGACTACTTATAATGGTCTCAGTTCATTGCAGAGCTGCTCATCCGCCGTCGTGCGCGAGGGAATGTACTTGCATTCCAAATGCCTACCTGCATAGCGAAGACAAGTCAAAGGCTTAGGAAAACTAGGCAGGAGCTCTCTCTAAGATTGCGTACGCATTATCATCACGGATCTCGGGACCGCGTTTCACTAGCCCGCACACAACCCATAGGAATACGCAGCCGACTTCCACTTATGAATAATAATACAAGTGGAATGTAGGTGGGCTCGAGTGGACCGTCCATAATCATTTCGGGAGGTCCTCTTATCGCAGCCTTCGTTTCCACACTACGTAAATAATATTTCATTGTTCTAACTGAAATAGGTACAAACCCATAACACTAATATGACGTTGTTAAACATTTTATACCTCAGTGCACAATATTATTGTTAAAGCTCATTGTTTGTAAGCGAGAAATCCAACACAAGTCACCAACAGTTATTATAATGTGGGTTACTTAAGTTTAGTACGGCAGCATGAAGTGGCCGCTAGTAAAAAGCGCACTTTATGCACCGGCCAAGGTTTCATTGCATTGCACTCGCCGATATAGTTTCACTGGAGCGGGTTGTGGTTTTTATGCGGAATAACGTTTCAATATTTAGTTATTTATACAAAACATATAGAACCTGATGTGGATAATAAGTTTAATGCTTATATAGGTACCCGGTTAGGGTGTGCAAACCGGTTAACCGAAAACCGGTTAACCAGTTTTGGACATGTCGAGGCTGTTAAAAACCGGTTTTCTATTTTCACCGGTTATTGCACACCCTATACCCGGTAGAAGTATATGACAGATTGCAATGTTTTGCTCAAAGATGGTTAACAAATACCACATGGAGAAACCTACAATAGATGGGAGGAATATTGACTACGGCGTGCACATTGCACTGGCTATGTCCCTAACGGACTACACCAATATTGTCGGCATCAGCAAACGGCTCTTTCATTTTATTACAGCCTTCGAAGGCATTTTATTATTCGCCTACGTTGATTTACTGGGCCCTTTGCTCCTCGCTTCGACGAAACGTTCTTTTGTTCCGGACGACTAACTTTTTCTAAATAGCTTTGTCTTAACGTTTCTATTGTCAAAGACCGTCGGGTTGTTAAGTAAATATTTAGGCAGGAGTACCCTTGCGGCTATAGTCTGCTGATTTTTATTGGATAGCCGATTTATTGTTTCTTGCGAGTTTGTTGCCGAAGCCGAAACAAGCTGTAATCTGTTTGACTATTTGCCCTTTTTATGGGAACTATAAAATAATTATGTGTCATATTCTATTGTTACTTCAAAACTTTATTACATGATATGTATTTAGCTTAAAATAATTTAGCAGTTTTGCCTTACTGCTGATTATCTACACGATGGAAATTTGATTAGTCCTCAGTATGTCCAGCCCATCGCTAGTTAACTTTTTTCTTTTTGATCGTGTCATGTTGATGTTGATTCCCTATCGATCAGAACACTTCATCACAAATTCGTTCTTGACCCACTGATTTAGAGTGACATTAATGACCATCTGAACTGTCTGTTCTAAAGTCTTGTCCAAGTCGTACTCCTAAGACTTGTCTCCTTGTCTGTCATGAATTGTCATTTGGACATTCGACTTGCATTTAAATGTCAAACGTTTTAAAAAGGAGAGTCAAACTTGAGTGTTCCAGGCAGCCAATATAAGAATGGGACACTCCTAACTAAGGTTTTACTGTGCATGGTGCATGGTTTTGCATTTTTGACTGTAAAGAACTTACTGTTACTGTTAAGTACTTTGGGGAAAAACTGTTTTATTAGTAGTAGTTCTTTCTGTTTCTTCAGCATTTTTAAAAACGTGATAAGTGGCTAAGAATAGACGTTGAATTCGAATCCGCTAAGAAAGTAACTATAGGTACTAGGTACAGGTTTCAAAAATGCGTAATGTTATTTCTAAAGAAATAACATTACGCATGTCGCATGTTAAATGGAACAATAAGGTTAGAAAAACGGGAGGATTTTACCTGGCAGTGGAACCCTAAATGGTTTTATAACATGTTAAGTAGGTATATCTCAGGGATCGGATACCGGTATTTTCTCCATACAAAAAGAACAGAATTATTTCGTTCTTTTTCGCTCTTTGGCTTATTAATCCATTGTTAATGGGGCAATTTTATAATACGACGTTGTTAACTAAATAAAAGATTGAGTCCTACATAACGAGCATATAATATTCTATAATATTGGGCAATTTCGAGATAAAAACCGGTTCCGATCCGTGGTATCTGGTAATTTGAAAATAGTTAGGTTTATAATAGGCGTCATCGATCTGTCATCAACTATAAATAAACTTGCATATTTAAATAAAGAACCAGTAAAAAAAGTTAAAATAATTTGGCGCAGACACTGGTTAAACACCTTGGCTTACGTGCTACGCGTAATTGCGTGTATTTACAGTTAGCAGTGTGTCTCATAAGCGCTGCAGAAGTCTGAAAGGCGGTGGCGGCAGCATGGCAGTACAAAACCGCTTTGGAAATATTTAAGAAACGTATACGGAGTAAATATCGATGTAAGCGCGCACAACTTTGTTTTGATATAGCTTCAAATACTCCTATCGGTGAAGAAGTACCAAAAACAAATAAAGGAGAAAACTACCTAAACCTAACAGATTACTATAAGTCTTCCGATAATGCTTCGATGCTAGTCACGCTTTTTGAGTTCTTGTGGAATTAGGACATGAGGATTAAAATTAATATATTAAGGCTGCGTTTTACCAAATTTTTATTCCGAGAATAAGGCTTACTCTCAGATAGTAACGTCAAATTACTATGGGATTTTGACATTAGTATCCAAGAGTAAGCGTTACTCTTGGTTAAAAAGTTTGGTCAAATCCAGCCTTAGTAGGCATAAATCGCATGCAAAATCAATCCCATCCTATGAAATCTTCAAGAAATGTAATAATCGTTAGCAATAGAAAAACAATCCCGAAAGGCACCGAAAATCCCGAGAAATCCCGGTTCCATTTATGTCCAGTACCGAAAATCCCGGTAGGTACCACAAAACATTATCGGTACTGCATCCCCTACTCCCAACATCATGGTTCCCATATTTTCGCTCTTTTGCTCTTAATTCGCTCCGATCCATTTCTCCGGCGCTCGATCGTAAACGAAACGTCAACTCATGATCATGTGCGATGTTGTAATTGTGAATTACGTATTCAGTGACAGCTGACGCTGACGCAACATCGTGTGAACGGGATTGTAGTCTAGGCGACGGCGTGGGCGGCCTGCCCGTCCTGCTTACATATTCCCTTTGACCACGTTGTTATCTCTTGCTAGGTACATATATAACCTAACTTGGTCCCCACAGTCGTAGTAGCGCATAATATAAAAGCCCTCAGACTGAGTCTTTCAACTCGAGCGTGGTAAGCAATTGAAACAACCTAGACAATATTGAACAACTCGACTCGATCCCGTATGTTTATTGCGTTCTGCAAGCGTTTAGGTTCCAGTTCTCACGAGGACTTCTTGGAGTATTTAGTTACGAAACTGTTGGTTGGAATATATCCAATTCTGGTATATAGGTAAATTGTCAATTATTGGCTTCCCTTTAAGTATGACGAGGCCAATTATTATTGAAATTATTGCTAAGAAATGTATATTTGTTCAATAAATAAATAAATAATTGAAGAGTGTCCAGTATAGTAAAAATGAATTCCATTTATAGGGGAACAGAATTCATTTTCAGTATTAGGTGGTCAGTTATTGAGTTGGCCACAGCTAATTCACGATTTATCCCTATAACAAATGCAAACAGGATTATCTCCAAGCTTATTTATTGACAATAAAAAACGTTAACTACCTACTATTTATTTAATGAATTGTTCCCTTTGATATTCATGGTTATATGACTATTTCCCTTAATCCCCTCGCGTATTTACCGGCTCCACAGTTTGTTTTAATCGCAATACTCGCGTCATTCACACACGGCCTTCGCTCCCTTATCGGGGACGTGCAATGGCCATTAATCGAGCCATGAAGACTCAATCTCATCATTCCTAACTGCATTCGTATAATTGTTTATTTCCCGTGCTGCCATGACCAGAAATATCACCTCCGTTTGGCCTCGTCATCCTGTAGTAGATCTTACTTATGTACTTCTTTCCCTACGAGCACAGGCTTGTCGAGGACTGATGATTCAGGACTTAATTTGGAGATGCAAATCAAAATCTTATTGAATTGACATAATCGAAGTTCATCTTCGGTGTATCTTTGTACTTGACGTAGATATTTTTATTATTTCTCATTATAAGTGCCAACTATATATTACCTGTATAATAAAATTATGATGAATAAATATTAATCAAGTTGAAAGAGTTATATATAAGTATAGTAATATGTAGCAGTTTTAAACGAGTACGAAAACATATTAGATATGCTAAATAAATAATTCTTATTTAACTTCTGATGGATGAGAAAAGTAAGCAAAAACTAAAGTAAGCGAGTAAGCAAATATGTTCAACCGAAATTAGCCACTGTCGGTGTAGTATGGATACTTTATGCAAATTGCCAATATACATGCAAAACACTGGCGAAGTACCTATTGACGCCGGTAATTAATATTAATTGCGTATTTATTATACCTACTTGTACCGTATTTTTTGTACGACGACAATTCAGTTTCCCTGACGTAGTACGGTAAGGGAGACTGGTACTGTCCGAAATTCAATATGATTTTATTGCTCTATTGTACTAGTAAATTTGTCATATTCTTGATATGTTCTGAGATCTAAATTTTCTTCACACGTACCTTAATAAAATACTAGAGGCAAGGCTATCCAATAGGTACAGTACATTACAAGAAACTCGTATGTTAACACCCTGTCGGGTGCAGACTCGGGTTAATTAAATCGAGTAGGTACGTGCCGGCCGAGCTACAGGTAGCTCGGGCAGCTGAGCAATGAGCACTAGTGCTTATTGACCGCAAACTGTGCTTGCTTGCTGCACAGGTCACGTGCGCGATCTATGTGCTATTTTCTTTTATTGTCTAAGAAACGCGAACCGGTGAGATAAATTCATATCGCGTAGCGCAGTTTGTTAAATCTCACATCGTTGTCCAGTCTACACACATGTGCAAGCGCTGTTAAACTTATGTTGTTATAAATTTCAACGATAGAGTTGCCTACAGAATTTTTATCGCTGATGTTGATGTATTAAGTATCAGGTCACTCCATAGATAGTAAACACTAATTTGTACTGTACCAACAAATATTGATCTATTGTGCCATTGTTATAGTTTTCTGTAAATGAGTAACAATTTCTTCATTTGGTACAACACTCAATTTATGTTAAACCCTTGAGCCGGCACAGTTTTTCACACGATAAATACGCAAAATACTGTATCATTGACTTACCACTATATATTCCGAGCAGATGGCTTGTAATAGTTGTAATAAACCAGAGTGATTCACTCAGACTCAGTGGTTACGCC
Organism: Lathronympha strigana; assembly: GCA_949128165.1. NCBI lineage: Eukaryota > Metazoa > Arthropoda > Insecta > Lepidoptera > Tortricidae > Lathronympha > Lathronympha strigana. Next base: position 22,766,931 of record OX421905.1, read on the forward strand.
ATCTTCCCCGCCATAAACAACTCGGCCAATTCACGTTCTAGCCGAGAAACCACAATCACTAGATCGTGTACACCTACCCACAAAGCTGACGATACTACCCGACACTCCTATCCCCGACTATAAACCTTAACTCTTTACCATAAACACTAAATCGTTAATAACGACTCGGTGAAGGAAAGCGCGTATTTTGGTCCATGGCCGGCGTCGTGGGTCGGCGAATGCAAGGCCTTCGCTGTTGCAACAACTGCAGTTGCACTCTAATGCAACTCGTAACCTACCTACCTATCTGCGAGAAGGAAGGCACGGCCGCAACTTACTCTATAGACATTACGAAATTCTTGCAAAGGCTTAGGACAGTCAGTTGCTTAGCATGGCTAAAGACGACAAAATGACTGGCATCACCTACCCCCTTGCCTATTAGTGACCTATTTCATCCTTACATCCGTCTGATACACTTTTATAAAGTTTATGTTATGTAGTATGTATTTTGGTCCAATAATCCAATTATTAATGGCGAAGTACAGTTCTAAGTTCCGAACTTCACCGAAAATTGAAGTGTAACGTCTAAAACTATTATATGAAAATGAAGACACCGTTAACTTGCCAAACGAACCCCCGAGACGATCATTAATTATTAAGTAACTTTAATCTCACCGTCTAGTCTTTACCGACGGTTCATCGTAAGCATAATTGAAAGTCTTGTTTAATATTCAACATGCACACATATATAGATTGTGAGGTAAATAAATAAACCTGTTTTGCTTGCACTTGAAACAATAACACATTGCTTTTGAACACAACGACAGTTAACTCGAGAGCTCCGGTCACACTGTTACTCATGTTTATGACCCACTAATGTCCGTCACTGGAATGCGAGTACCAAACCAACACATGCAAACAAGCTCTTCACTTGAAGAAGGCATTATCAAGTGTGAAACTCGCACACTCTGCCTTCGTTTTTCATAGTGAAGGCAGCAGAACGAACAAAAAATATTACCGAGCATTGTTCATTATGTAGAGCGTTAAGATTACTGGCAGTCCTCGAGCCCAGGGATGATGGCAAGTGGCCCGACGGAATGACGTTGGTGCCTTGGAGTATGGGTCGTCCTATTTTCTGGGATGCTACTTGTGTAGATACCCTGGCGCCATCCCATTTTCCAGGTACCAAAGATTATGCTGGTGCGGCTGCATGCTCCACCGCAAACCACAAGTGTCGCAAATATGCCATCCTTGGTAGCGGCTACATATTTGCGACCGTGGGGCTCAAACGGTCGTCGTCTTTATAGGGACATTCCCTCGTGCCTGGTTGAGGCTTTTGGTGACCAGAGGGCTGGCCACTATTTTTCCCAACGGATCAGCATTGCTATCCAACGGGGCAACGCGGCCAGCCTGCTAGGGGCCTTGCTTAGCTCTGAGGACCTGGGCCTATTTTTTTTATTTGTTGGTGTTTTTTTTTACGGATTATATTATAATGTATTTGCTTATTTGTTGTTTGTGGTGTGATAAATGAAAACTACCATTTTAAATCTTATTTCTATCATTCAATTTATGTACATAATCATTAAATGTACAAGTACGAGTATCTTAATTAAAATAATATGTAGCCCTGTAGTTCAATTTGTCCTGAAAGTGAGTTTTATCAAATAATTTCCAGTACATTTAGGTTTCGGTAAAAAACCGGTTTCAGCATAGATTTACCGGTTTTTTACCGACCCCAAATCTGGCCGGTTTACCGGTAAACCGGTTTGCATTCCCTAGTTAAGAATTCCAATCGTAAACCTCCAAAATTATGGCTCATTTAATCCGTATATTTTTTTTTTCTTAGCCACAGTAAGTATACCTATATAATAGTCTGGTCATAGGTCAAATTAACGTTGGAAATACATGTGAGTTTCTAACTACTATCGTACTTAATAATATTTGCAAATGTTAAGAGTTAAGACATTAAATTTATGTCCAGTCCACATAAGCAGGTCAGAGGTTACATCTGGCGATCACCGGCTGCTGTGAGGTTTTGAAACGCTGCAGCGAATCTTGGTTAAGCCGACACAAAGCTAAGCAACACAATGTATGAATGTAGCCTTCCTTGCCCGCTGAGAGTGGGCGAGATACTTATTCAATTGCAGCATCGGCGTCCAAACGACGAAACAGCTCAATAAAAGCTCTACTTGATAGTTTGATACATTGAATTGTGGATTTTATCAAATTATGTGTAAAATACTCTTTTCGAGGTTGTTGTGGCCGGATCCGGAAGAAATTTCCTGTCAGTCAGATAAAATGTTTGAAAAGTAGATCAAATCCTGAATTGACAGCATGAAACCTTTTGTTTTCGAATTCCCGAGTTGCGACAACAGCCGAGAGCTTCGATACCGAATGTCATTCAAGACGTTTGTAAACTGCGCTGGAAACAAAGGATATTGAAACATTTGCCAGACCACTGTGGTTTGCGAGACATCGCTTCATGCAACTATCGCTCTAGGCATAAGTTACCGTACCGCGACCAGCTTCAGAGATCCCCGACTCGTATCCTACAACTGAGATTCCCAAAGAGAACAACAGCTCTAGCGCAACTGGGCCTACTCTCCCGATTGTTAGGGGAACTGGTGTCTTGAGACTGACTCGGAGGTGTTAAACTGATATTGAAATGTAATGTCTATTGACTCGGTCGGACTTGGACGAAAGTTAGTCTGGCTAAAGTGAGTCTACAGCCCCCTTTGTTATATTAAATTAATTGTTCAATCTTGCCTTGTGGAAACGATATTCTAATGACAGTGGGGAGCCGTAGGTTCAATTAATAAGTTTGCGGAGGATGTTATTCTATTAGTAATGTTAGTAATAACGTATTCCACTTTATGCTGAGAGTTAAAATTGCGTGACCGAAGTCATATTTCTCACTAATGTGCAATTCTTTGTTCCTTAAGTTAATTACGTAGCAAATTACAGCGCTTTAAAAAAAGTATCAGTAAACGAACCGGCTACATGCATTTAGGGCTAGGTCATCGTACCTTACTGAGACTGGTGTAGGTGTCGCGCTCCGATGACGTCGATGCTTATCATCGGACAATTAAAATGTTGTTTCGCGACCTGTTGCTTCCCCCGGCGGTCCCTCCCGCACCCCTTCGCCCACCGACCGGACCGGCCTGACTGCTCGCCCGACCCAACTTAGAACAGATTTATTGGTTAACAAACTTACGAGGAGACTTTAGGACTTCGTCTCAAGATTAGTGGCACTCCCAAGTTTGAATCCGCGCGTTATCGACTCTTGCCTGGATTCTTGGCAATCTTTGTTTCAGACGATGGTTACGAAAAATTGTATTTTGATGTCTGTTCAGTGTAATGAAAGAGGTTTCATTGTTCTCAAATCTTGTAATGATATTTAAAAAGACATATTATTGAACATTAAGGTTCGCCTGTAAATCCAGACATAACGAAATCAGTAGACGAAATATATCATGCCATATTATTTGTTACGTGTACGATCTCGATAACGGCACGTGCTTTCTAATAAAAACTTTTGGAGGTCAAGTGTAGTAGGCGTATTTATATCGAAACGAGGTTATGCGCCGCGTCTACAGGGGCGGTCATTAACTGGGTCGCGCGGGGACAAAGACCCCAGCCCCCACAGAGGGGGAAAACTGAGGGAGGTTTCGCTTTTCTCGCGCCTCGGGGTTGCTCGGCTCTCCTCGACTGCGCTCGTGCTCTTCCGCGAAGCACCCCGATCATTCCGCGAACTAAAACTCGGCAGACTGAAGTCTTCACCATAAATGTTTACTGTTCGCGCACTCGCCCGGCCGGCCACCTCAAGGGGATTAATTTGGAAGTTCGTAAGCAGCGTTAATTCCGCTTCTGAGTTCCCTCTTTGCGGCTGAATGAGGACGCGGCCCAATACTGAACTGGCGGAACAGAACACCCAAATTCGCCTTACGCTGCTATAACTTTTTTTAGCAAATTGCCTTGCCCGGACGTGGCGCTTTGTTTAAGCTGGCGCAGGGGCGACCCTAATGAATGAGTGCATAATGTTATTTAATTATGCAAATCGACGCTACAATGACGCGTACGCGACATCGACCTGCGACAGGAAATCGGTGTCGAGTTGCGAACATCGGAGGGCATTGACAACCTTCGGAAAACCTTTTTACATACATCAACGGCTTTTTATACGTGCCTAAGAAAGTATTGTTAATTATACTTTAGGTAGGTACACAACAAATTGTGTGAATAAAAATCGCTGGTATGCGAGGAATATTTATTGTAGTTCAATGCATTTATAACATATTATCTATCTATTAGAAATTAATAGGTGTCATGTCACACCCGACAAATACATATAGAGGTAAGTATTAGATTTTTTACATAATCGCAATGACAGCTGTTATCAAGTTGTTCTTGAGATCACCTGCTCCTAATAGTTCAATAGTTTGAAAAATCAAAATGTCATATTGTCATGTTGTTGCTTTTAGTGAAAGGTAACACTTTGCCGCTTGTTGATACGGTTTATGAATGGATGAATCTTTATGGCATTAGCGCCTTATCAGTAAAGCGACAGCGGTACCTTTCACTTCTGTCTATAACGGTATTCGATTGTAAAGAAAATACTCCAAAATACGGTCAAATAAAAAAACTAAAGAACATAGGTACCTGCAGTTCAGTCACTCTGCCTGTTCTGCGACACCATCTTAAGTACACACCGACTCAACACCGAGATTGTATACACCAACATCACTTATTTTTAGGATAGGTAGGTACCTACTTTGTGAAGAATAAGATGTTTTTCATCAGGGTTTGTAGGTACTTCCGAAAGTCGATCCCAAGAGTTACTTCGATTACGTTAGGATGTCGTGACGATTTGCTCCGTAACGGTTACCTATGAGCGTCAGCGTTTTTACGATGTTTCCGAAGGTTATTCGTTTTTATCACGGCTCGCTAGTATCACGCCACGTCAGATGACGCTCGGCTCCGCTATTGCGGTAGGTCAGTGCTTGTCGCAAAACTATAACTCTACTTAGGATTCGCAGTCGCCTGTTTTGGACGCTGCCTGTTTTAGGTCATGCCTATTCTGATGTTGATTTACGCCTACTGACTGGAACGGCCGAAGCGTGCAACGCTTGACAGCGTTAAAATTTATAGAACATGATATGTCTATGTTATAAATAGGCACCATGTAGCACCATTTGTTACATATTGATTTATTTAGTCTTTAAAAGTATTTATAACTACAGAATAAGTGACCAAGGCCCCCGGTGAGCAGGATTGGAATGGAACCAGCGACCTGCTTTCGCAGCAGACGCCCCTAACCACTGGGCTACCGAACACCCAGCCCAGCTCCAGCCAGCAGCAAGTGATCGGGTAGGCTAGTGGTTCGGGCGTCTGCCGCGAAAGCAGATCACTGGTTCAATGCCAGCCCTGCTCACCGGGGGCCTTGGTCACTTTTTCTGTAGTACATATATGACATCTCTTTCAATTTATAATTTATATACCTATCTGATTTTCTTTCCGCCGAAAACGCTGTAATAAGTGTTCGATAACGGGCAAGTGGACTATAGTAAATAATTAAAGAAGAGAAGAAAAGAAGGGGCGAAAGAAATTCTGAATTTAGGGGCAGCTGGGAAAGTAAGGAAGTTGGTGTAATGTAGACTAAAATGAATGGTATTAAAACTAAAGTGTAAAGCAGTGTAATATGAACTTACCTCTTGTCCGGGGAATGTGTAGGAAGGACAAAATTGTTGGTCGCTCGCTAGAGAAAGCTTGTGACCGTTACCTTGAGTCGTCCAACTTAAACCTCAGATTTTATGCGCGGTGATCCCCTATTACATGACACTCACAGTGCTATTAATGTGTACGCGACGGAAAATAGGGAATAGTGCTATTAAATACTATAAGACACTTCTAAAATGATGATAGCCTATGTACAAGACAAATTAATGCAATAACTTTGCATACTAGATTGTCGACTTTAATTGATAATTCAGTTTTAAAATCATCATTATCTTGCACATGCATATTGCATGCATGCATGCAGTTAAGTAGCAAGTGCATGTTCGTACTATGCTCTAGTACTCAAGCTTTGCGTAATGGATTACACTGCACTGATGCAATGGGCCTTCAAGTTGCAGTTCGGCTTCATTAGGACGTGGTGCAATTTTATCAAATACATGTAAGTGTACGGAAGTTTACGTTACTCATTCGACGACCTGAATGATTTTTTCCGTCCCATGTACCATTTTCGAGCTAGACGCAAAAAACGGAACATTTACCAAAATTTGGCAGTTACTTAGGGGGTAAGGCCAAATTGGCCTCGAAGAAGCTCGGTGTGCTCAATAGATCGAGGCAGTATTTCACGCCGGCCCATCGCCTACAGCTTTATAAGGCGCAGCAGCTCGCCCGCATATGGAATACTGCTCTCATCTTTGGGCAGGGGCACCTAAGTACCAGCTTCTTCCTCTAGACCGCATCCAACGGAGAGCAGCTCAAATTGTCAACTGCCAACGTATTTCTGATCGGCTTGATCCCTTGGCGCTACGTAGAGATGTGGCCTCACTCTGCATTTTCTATCGCATGTATTATGGGGAGTGTTCCGAGGAATTGTTCGGATTAATCCCTGCCGCTTCTTTCCGCCATCGCCCTACGCGACAATATTTCCACTCTCACCATTTAGATGGTTGGCAGTCCTCAACTGTGCGCTTTTCCCGAAACTTCCTGCCTCGCACAGCTAAACTGTGGAACGAACTGTCGCCAGCGGTGTTTCCGGACCGATACGACCTTCAAACCTTCAAGAAAAGAGCGTACTCCCACCTTAAAGGCCGGCAACGCACTTGCGACACCTCTGGTCCATGGACGACGTTAATCGCTTACCATCAGGCGATTCGTTTGCTCGTTTGCCCCCTATAGCATAAAAAAAAAACTTGGCTCTCAAAAGTCAAGCTTAACTCCTGGAATTGTGCACACTCAGTTGACAGGTCTTTAGGTCCTAATGAAGGTATTAAAACGATATTCAGCTTGCTGTGTTTTCATCCCTGAAAGTGCTGTTTACTGCTCTAATTTTCTGGGTCTATTCTCTATAGTCAAAAATTCAAAATGCTATTGGACAAACTCTGAAATCTCACGTGGGGCTAGATAGTAATTCTCTACTGTAAATATTTTTTTGATTAGTTTAATTTTATGGTAAAAAAAAAAACATTTCCAAATAAAAGTTATTTCCAATAGTCGCCAGCAAAGAGACATACAATAATGGCGTTATTCATAAACGCACTTCAACAACATTTTAGCTAAATGATTGTTTGTCCTTCATGATTGTTTGACAATCGCGTTTGTCAGAATGGGAGAAAAAATAATTTTACTAAAACTTTTGGTAACTTTTTTATGAATAAGGCTGTAAGTATCATTATCATCATCATATCAATAGCATCATATCATAGTTATCATTGGCAATTTGATGTTTTTGACAATTTTCTTTAATTATGACATTTGTCAACACTCGAAAGTGTTATAAGTGACATAAATAAAAAGACTGAGTAGGTTTCATACTATTCTATAAGGGTTTATTAATTTACGTCATGAGACTCATGAGTACCTATAAGTTGCATACAGGCTGCTCCAAAGTAACAAATAATAAGTAATTTGTTAATTTCTTCGCAACCACTGCACCGATTGTTATGTTACTTTGTATAATGATACTAAACACCGTAACGCATATGTACGTTTCGGCTGTGTCTAATGGCTATATGGCCCTGTATTTGAATTGAATCTTACCTAGTAGCTAGCGCGCCATAACTAAACCTAATGAGACTGACCCAAGCATAAACCTAAACGTGATCTCCTCTGTACTTTAGGTATGTACTTATAGTGTGTATTAGTTTATTGAATTAATAGGTTAATCCACTAATTTTTGTTGTTATTCTGTCCCTGTGTCTGTTGTTGTTGTTGTTCTGTAGATGGCCCATCATGGAGAGGGAATATAACTACCAAAACAAAAACATGTTTTGTGAATTTTAATGCCATAAACTGATTAACCCTAATATATAAGTACCTACTACCTATAATGTCATTTTGATTTCGCCAATTGTAATCAGTAGTTCAGTACCCTACCTAAATAAAATCATATGCATGTTTTCACCGTTATACTGCATGCTTGAAAGCTCGCAACGTCCGCTATGCACTTGGATCCTTATCTAATGCGTCGTTATCTCTAGTGAATTATTTATGGCTGTGTCGGTTGATAGCTTGGTGAGAGCAAGTGTTGACATCGCTACGCTTTAAATGGTTATCGTTTGTTGATGAACAAAGCACTTTTACTATCGCGTGTCTGTATCACAACATTTTCCTTCGGCTGAATTATTAAATCAGATTTTATAAAGATAATTAATTTCAAATAATAATCGAATGATTTGGATTTGAACCAACACCTGCATATAACCTAATCTCCACGGATGTTACTGTTTCATGATGTAGGTATTTGTGTTCGTTTCGCATTTACATTTTGCATGAAAACTCCAGATTTATTTGCAACACATAAAAATTGTCTGCTTTTATTTTAATATAAGAAATATGAACCCATTAAAAAGTTAGTTAAAATGTGTTGCTCCAGAAGTTTTTGCGCTGTCTCCAGACTTGAACATGTGGTTTAAATGATCAAGTTAATGCGCTAAAAATATCTGGGGATATAATATAAATATTGTGAAGAGGTAGGTAGAAAGAAGAGTCAGAATCAAATTTTAATTGTGAGTGATTCATGTGGGTACCTTAGTAATTTTGAATGAATGACCTAGCTGTTGCCAGTGACAAGTATATAACGTGTTTTTGAGCAATTGCTTAAATTCAAGGGTGCATTCTTTAGCTTAAATTCAGTTAATTTCTCAAAGACACCGGTATTCTAATTAGCTCCATTTAGAAAATAACTACTAATTTAATTTTATCTCATATGTGATTTGCATATGTGTGTAAACGGAGTATGAGTATTCGACATGACATTGATATGTCATAGTTGTCACTTAGTAAAGTCAATTAACGAATTTAATAAGACTAACTATGCCATTCTGTTTCCATAATTATACTAAGCCACATGACCAAGTTAAAGCAAATGCTCAAGAACATCCTGTATTAGCACTCATACCCTACTTCGTTTTAATTCACACCATAAACGTGTCATTTTCTACATTTCTAATTCAAATCTTACAAAAAACAATCCGTACTATTCATTACTATTCCCTATTAACATTCAAAGTAACTGGAAACAACTACCCACAGGAACAATCAGTTCTGAGTAGTACCTAACTACCATAGTGTACGATATTACCAGGCATAACCTCGTTTACAGTTGCCGAAGGAGTGCCAATTTAGATACAAGTCATAGATTTGCTGTGAAATGTTCCAGTTACTTTGTTACAAGTAATGCGGCCTAAAGAGGAAGTTACGTTAGAAGCAGCATATTGAACTCAACCCATAAGTAAGCATAAAAATGCAGATGCCCGTCGATCCGTAAACAACAGAATATTGACAGCAATGTGACCAAAGAAAGCAGATTATTGTACGAGTAGAACTTATGAGCTTCCGATTCTGGTCATTTAGACTTAAATAATTGCAAAGCTATAGCGGTTCCACGCTGCTCAGAATTCAGAGACCTATCGGTATACCTTCGAGTCTTTTTAAGAAAATCTATTTATTTTAATACTGTAAAAAAACATGTTAATTTTCTTTACGTTTCAAAGACTGTAGACGGAACCGATTTTTATATTTTTTATATTTTAATAGTTTTCGAGTTTTTTCCTTCTACACTAGAACCAGGCCGGCCGGTGACAGTGCGATCTCGTTTACTCCGATACAAATAGACAGTGTGCGCTGACTCAGCTCTTCTGAGCCCATTAACAAATACACAAATGACAAATCCCCGCTATTAGTATCGGTATACTCGTATCCCATAAATTTACATTACCGCAAACCCAACGGACGAGGCAGGAAAATGGGATAAATAATCATCAAATCGCCATAACAATTTATCATCAAATTGGAGCTGGCCTAACGATTTGCGATTAAGCGATCGTCTGCCGCTCGCGTCTAGATATTGGATTACAAGGATTTAGCTTTAAGCCAATTGACGGTGCAGTGTGTAGCTGCCAGCAGTGGTTATTGTCTTGTGGGGGGTTTACCTAATAGCTCATAAAAATCTTTAAATTATTTTGTATCTACATGTCTGGAATGCTTTGAATATTTCAATGGACACTAACAGAATCTTCTAAATTTAACCAAAGTCAGTTAAGTTACAGTTAAAGGAACAGGTAGCCCAGAGAACATGAACTTAAAAATCGTAGCCAAATGTGCCGTCATCCATTTTTAGAAACTTGCTCTCTCTTCCCCAGCTCCCAGGCCTCTATGCCCCCTCCTTGGCAATCAGCTGCAGATGCCCTTGGCAATATTTGAAGTAGCTATATAATAACTTTGAGTTAATGTTGTGCTACATTACCGCACTAGTGCGTTAATGAGCACTTTATGTGCCTATGTCAAAAATTAAAACGGCCATAATGTACTGTGTGCGTACCATGAGTTGTTCTCGATTGCGACTGCGGCATTCGAAAGTATGTCCGACTCACTCTTACCACTGCTCTGCTAGGAGCGAGACGGACATATAACTCATGGTACGCACACTGTAAAACGTCGTACGATACACTTCCGAAAAAGTAATTCGCAACGCAACTCGTGTCGATTTAAAACACTCCCTTTGTTCGTGTTTTATTCTATCGTCATTCATTGCGGAATACTTCTTTTTCGCACTTGTATCGCAATGTACCATTATTAAATGCACCATACGTTATAATTATAACAGATGGGCTTCAAATAGAGGAAAGGAATACGAACATCCGTCCCTCTCAACCCTTTTAAAGCCATGGCCCCAAAAACCCAAACCCCACAACCCTACAAAGACACAGGTTTGCGCGTTCACCGCAAAAAAACTTCCGTTCGTCGCGTCACCTCGTTTTGAGAGCACTCCCCTATCTGCCACAGCCAGTATTGGAATCCTTGGCGTTGACATCTCGAGTGAAGTCCAGTTCCGCGGCCACCTAGAGGGTAAGGCCAAATTGGCCTCGAAGAAGCTCGGTGTGCTCAATAGGTCGAGGCAGTATTTCACGCCGGCCCATCGCCTACAGCTTTATAAGGCGCAGGTTCGCCCGCATATGGAATACTGCTCTCATCTTTGGGCAGGGGCACCTAAGTACCAGCTTCTTCCTCTAGACCGCATCCAACGGAGAGCAGCTCGAATTGTCAACTGCCAACGTATTTCTGATCGGCTTGATCCCTTGGCGCTGCGTAGAGATGTGGCCTCACTCTGTATTTTCTATCGCATGTATTATGGGGAGTGTTCCGAGGAATTGTTCGGATTAATCCCTGCCGCTTCTTTCCGCCATCGCCCTACGCGACAATATTTCCACTCTCACCATTTAGATGGTTGGCAGTCCTCAACTGTGCGCTTTTCCCGAAACTTCCTGCCTCGCACAGCTAAACTGTGGAACGAACTGTCGCCAGCGGTGTTTCCGGACCGATACGACCTTCAAACCTTCAAGAAAAGAGCGTACTCCCACCTTAAAGGCCGGCAACGCACTTGCGACACCTCTGGTGTTGCGGGTGTCCATGGACGACGTTAATCGCTTACCATCAGGTGATTCGTTTGCTCGTTTGCCCCCTATAGCATAAAAAAAAAAAAAAAAAAAAATGGAGTACTCAGCAGTAGAAAGCAAAGCTAGCTTGATTAAATTAGTCTAAACTAGGTGTATCTTATTACGGGAAATTAACTACATCACACATTATTTTATATCCGGCCCTAATCAACAACCGGTAGCTAGGTTCCACCTTCCACTTAGCTTAGGGGCGCTTTAATACTCAATATTAGTTAAAAGTTCTCCTATAAATTAACTGGTTATATCAATAATGAATACCCCTCTTTATAGCATAATATTTATTTTATATCAACCGTGCCCGCACGTAGAAACCTTTTAATGAAATACCTACTTATGTTTAGTAATCGTTAAAGATACAATTAAACACAGGATGGTAAACGAATTAATAAAGGCTGTTTATTAACTCGTTCACTACTCCAATGTGCGGCCGATCTCGAGTTTTATTTTATAGATTTTTTATTTTTCTTTTCAACGATCGTTGCCTGCTTACGTCGTCGAGAGCATACCATACCATTGCTGTTAGCGCTAAACATCTTTTGATTGCTCATGTTACGCATGTACGAATATCACCATGACTACAGCAACAACACCGCATAACCATGATGCAAAATTGGTAATACTGCCTACTTCTTATTTATATAATCTTGATCGTTAATTAAAAATAACTAGTTTATGTGATTGTATATAATGAAAGGCATTAAAACTTGAGTGTGGGTTTATAGTAACTACTTTATATTAGCTAGTAACATTACACGAGTGTTTTAATGCCAAATTATTTACAATTACATACACTGCTTTAAATATACACACACATCATGAACTCTCCGTGATGCGTTCAAACCGCATATATTTCGACCGCCTTTTATGACTGTTTTAAATGAAAACTTTTCTAACATTCTATTTTTTACATTTATACTTTTTAAATTGAAAGACAAACTAGAGTTCGCCCAGTTTTCATATCGATCTAAATCAAATAACGTACGACTTGCGTGCGTCGTGTCGTGCGACATTATTTGAAATTGACACTTCGTTTCGAACTAAACGTCATCTCGACTGATATTAGAATAGGGGACAAATCAAATTTCCTTGTTGGTCGGAGATGTTCGGTTCGAAATATGAAAAAATAATATTATTGAAGTCGATAATATAAATCAACTATAATAACATATTCACTGATAAGAAATTTTGTTGTTACAAAAAAGTTTATTATATGTTGTTTTTGTACGCATTATAGAGGGCTAATGATATGTGGGTAAGTATATAAGATAAATATACTTCAATGCACTTGGTATTATCTTGATTATAGGTATATGTATACCTGCGTACTTATCCTTTGACGCCAGAAAACAGCTGTTACGCACAAAAAACCATTGAATATTTTTTATGCACGTTAAACCATCTGTGGATACGGGTCTTTCAATCCTACATTCGCCCTTAATGCCTTTTTAATTTTCGAATACCGTTCGACATCTCTCGAGGACTCGAACCATTGGGCCGCGGGTGTTGTGCAGCGAGTTACTGCAACAAAAGCGATTGATTCCCGGGATCAAATGGGGCGAATTTCGGGTGCAGGAGGGCGGGGCGCGGCGAGCGGGGGCGGCAACAATGCGGCCTGCGTATCGATCGCCGCCGCCGTCTACTCGCACCCGAGACGAGGGCCTACAACCGACCTCACACACTCCACTATGCGAGCCTAGTACTTTTGCTTTCGACAAATGCGATCTCTTACATTTCACTAATCAAATAATAACAAAACTAAATGAAAAGATTAAAGAGCATTTTGCACAAAACGGAAAATTTTAACCGTATCATTTTTCTTGTTTCACGGCAGCAATGTGACGTTGCGAATTGTTCTCACAATACATTTAATAATTAGTGTGGCATGGAGATATTTTCCCCTTTTTCTGTTGTGAAAGGTGAAGTTCAACGTCATTGTCGCTATGCCCTCGAACGACGAACGAAATATAATTTTATATTATTTTCACAGTCGGTCGAGAAACTGACCCGAATAAAGTGCATATTATGTACCTACCTTTTAGATTTTCTCTCCGAGAAGTAGGTAGGTACCTACACTGTACCTTTGGTGCTATGTTAAATTTTTCATAGATTCGTCCACTATTTAAAATCAACTTTTTAGTGATCATAATTGATTGAAACTTTGATTGAACTTAAGATTAAGTGGATATGTACCTAATAGTTATCAAACTCTAAACCGTCGAATCCCAATTATTATACCCCGAGGGGTTCCTGTCTTAAACTACATTTAGGGCATTTGTGTCACGTTGAGGTCAAACCCTCGGTTTACATCTGTCATTGATGATATGATGGTTATGTTTAAGTGCCCGGAAAGGTTTCTATCGTTTTCAAAAATTTGTTTTAGGTATGTACGTTATGATACGTACCTAATTTTCGATTCATTAATTTTTATATATTTTTTTTCCTAAAAATGGGCTGACCCGCCATGCTGTGTCATGTTTCCACGGCAATAATAAAATTTGACTCATGGCGGTCGGTAATAAAATTAATCCGTACAATAAACTGCGTAAAAAATAAAACATTTTTTTTACCCAAAATTTAAAAAATAAATATAGGTATTCATTTACAAATTCTTTATTAATTTGGGACATATCGAATAACGATGTCCATCTGCGCTCCTGCCAGACGTTCATCCTGCCTTAGGTAGGTACTACGAAGCCCTGGTTTCTGTGTAGGTACCTAATCCTAATCGTATGACTGTGAAAATGGCTTTTGGTTTGTTGCCTGGGAAGGCACGAACTTGAATTCCCCAGATACTACACTAGTTAATTGCCATTTATTGAGGGTGCTTTTGCAACCCTATAGAATATTTCAAAACTAAGCCGATAAATTAGATCGGAAAACCGCGAAAGATGTTGTTCAGGCATATATTAGCGTTGTAAACTGTAAGTAGGACAAACCTTGGCTACTGGATATTTTTAAATAATTTCCAGTAGATGGCGGCACTTTCATTCCAAATGATAATGTTTTGGGAATTCACGAAACACACTCGTAAAAATTATGAAAAAACAAATCAACGTCATATCAACACTTCAACAGGCATAACGTCTAATGTTTGGTCGATCGAAACAAAGTGAAAATATATATTTTATTGGGGAAAAACAAATGAAAGTATAGCAAAAGCGAAAGAAAATTCTGTTAACTTGAGACTTTATCAACATATTTATGATTTCTAGCAACAGAACAGTAGGCAGTATTTTTAAATAAGTACTAATACTTAATTTCGGCGGTTGATTTCTTAACGTTTTCCAATGTTCTCTATTGTTTTATATCAGATATCACAATATAACCAGATGCTTACTTCAATACAATTACGGTTTAAGCACTGTTCTCAGAATGTTTTTAACAGCACATTTAACATTAAATCTAATATGTAAGCTCCGTGTAAGCCGTAATTTTAAGAAATCTAATATGTAAGCTCATTTAAGTGAACTATTGTTCTTTTGAGTCAATAAAGAATCTCTAAACCTAAACCTAATCTTGTTTTTTAGGGTTCCATAGTCGACTTCGACCCTTATAGTATCGCCGCCACGTCTGTCTGTCCGTCAGTCCGTCTGCGTGTTAGATCAGTGACCGTCAATTATACAGACAAAGTGATAAAATAAAAGGTGGGATTTTTTTAGGGTATATACCCCACGTACACGTAAAGTGGGGTTTTTTTTCGTTTCAACCCTAAAGTTTGAGGTGTCGTTGGGTAGGTATTTCAAAAAAAAAAATAAGGGTTTGCTAAAAACATTTTTTGATAAAGTGAATATATTCGCAAATAATCGCTCCAAAAGTGTACCAAAAATGCTTTTGAATCGCAAGTTCAAAAATTATTAAAAAAAAGCATGAAACTAGCTTTATAAAGACTTTCAAGGATAATTATTTATTTGACTTAATTACAGAATATGCAAGTTCATGTCACATATGTTAACTCCTGTATACAAGAATCGCTGGCCGATGATACGTGTGAAATGAAACCGATATCTTTACAAATATAGTTCAGTTTATTCACAAATAACCCTTGATGGTAACAACAATTTGACGGCAAGTAACGTCGAACAACCGTTTCTGTGCAAAATCTTATTGGCATTCATTAATCACCAGTTATTGTGGGTATATTAGAAAAACTCATCTAATATACCCACAATTACTTAAAACATCTAAGTATTACCAGGAATCTTAAAAATATGAAAAGTATAACCACAAATGGGAAACAGATTTACTGTAATTACCCTAAGTATATAATCAGCTAAAAATACTACTAATAAAGCCATCAGAATGTGTAGGTGGAAATAGCAATACAGTCTAAAATACCCACAACTGTCGTAAATATTCCACGAAAGTTAACAGTCGGCCTTCCTGCTAAGCAACGTCCTCGTGGCTCTATTATCACATTAAGTCTAAAGCAACTCAGTATAATCATTCGACTATCTTAGTTGAGAACTTCATTGATTTTTAACTTTAGTTCATCATCACTAACGTAATGATTTTTATAAAATATAGTAATAATAAAATTCTAAGGATTAATTATATATCTTATAAAAATAAATATGATTCTATCGAATCAATTAGAAAACATATCTGTTTTCTTATACTGTCAAATCTGATTCTATCGAATCATTACTAATTCATTATTTTCAATAATGGGGAATCCTACTGGTTTCCTTATACTTTAAAGTAATATAATGATTCTATCGAATCTTAAGAACAACTTAATAGCTGTTCTACATAATATTCAGTAATGGGAAATCCTGCCCGTTTCCTTATACTGTCTAATGTATATATATCATTCTACCGAATGTTGTTACACTATTCATTTAGCTTAATTTTATGTTTTATCACTCACTATACTCATTGATTTAAATTATCCATTATCATGGGTTATTATTTTATGCTTAACTCAGATAAAACCACATCGCTATCGCTACTTTCTGTATCTCTGTTAAACACAAGCCAGGGTAACATTTTATCAACAGACACTATACTTTTAAAAGATCGATTATTTTTCCTAGATAAAGGAGTGTCGCAAATCTCATATCGGTCATGATCCAGCACCTGTGTTATACGGTAGGGTCCCTGAAACCGAGGTACCAACTTTCGACTTTGGCCACTGGCAGGTATCTCCCTTTCGACTCTTACTAAGTCTCCCAAGTTAAACTTCACTATCTTTCTATGTCTATCGAATCTTTCCTTCTGCTTCTCCTGATTTTTCTGTATATGATCAGAAACTTCTTCTCGTACTGACTCTAGGTTTGATTTGTCGGAATCATCATTGCCTAAACTCGATCTTAAGAGAGCATCTCCTCTACCAGTTAATTGTAAGCCAAATAGAACCTCCGATGGAGTTTTACCCGTCCCTTGATTTACTGTGTTATTCAGTCCCCACTGTACCTTAGAAACGGTCTCATCCCAAATATTTTCAGGTTTACCGTAATTTACAGCTGTAAGCGCACCGAGTATAGTTCTATTGTAGCGCTCTACCTATCCGTTTGCTCGCGGTGTTGCAACGGCGTTAAGCACATGCTTTATTCCCAGAGACGCTACAAAGGATTTAAACCGCTTTGAGGTAAAACCACTACCCCTATCAGAAATCACCCTTGTTGGAGGTTTGAACAGATCAAAATATTGCTCAAGGGCTCTAATAGAAGTAGATGCTTTAGTGTTTTTAACCGGCACCAACACGATGAATTTAGTGAATGCATCTATGATCACAAACAAATACACATTGTTTCTTTTACTTTTAATAAACGGTCCTAAGTGATCGAAGTGTAAGGTTTGGAATGGAGAATCCACTTTGGGGATAGAATGCAGTTCTCCCGCTTTCTTACCCCCTTGACTTTTCGAATAAGCACATTCCAAACAACTCTGCACGTATTTTTTTATAAATCTATTCATCTTAGGCCACCAGTACTGACTTTTTATTTTATGTAACGTCTTGTCGTATCCAAAGTGGCCTATATCATCATGGTTAAACTTTAAAATCTGCCATCTAACCCCTTTGGGAACAACCCAGCGTTCGCCATTTTCTGTTTTACGGTAAAGTAAACCACGTTTTACAATAAAATTAACTTTGATGTCAGGGATGTTATCCAATGAGGAGTCATTTAAGATTTCTATAGTGCGTTTAATCTCAGAATCGTTTTGTTGGACTGTTGTGATCCAATCAACAGTTATTTCTCTGACCTCGCATACTCTGCCATTATATTCTACTACTGCTGTGTCTGAATCAACTGGATTACGGCTAAGCGCATCTACGTGCTGCATACTAGTCCCAGGCCTATACTCCATATCAAAATCATATTCTTGCATGATGTTCCACCAACGGGCCACTCTGGGTATCATATCTCTTTTTTCCAGAGTTGCTCTTAGTGAGTTGCAGTCTGTAATAATTTTAAAATGTAACCCCAGTAAATAGACACGGAAACGCTGTAGAGAACAAACCACGGCTAAGGTTTCTAAATCATAAGACGTAAAATGTTGCTCCTCAGGTGAGGTTTGGCGGCTATAATATGCGACTGCTTTAAAAGGAGTATTAGAATTTTCTCTTTGCAACAATATACCACCCAGCCCACTTTTACTCGCGTCCGTGTGTACTTGCGTTTCAAAGGTCGGATTGTAAAATGCTAAGACAGGTCTTTCGACTAGTACTTTACGCAGTGTGTTAAATGCACTCTCCTCGTTTAACAATGATGTTAATTTTATCAAATTATTTGAGTCAAAGTCAGTATCAACAAACAGATCTTTAAGGTGAATATCATAATTTACCAGGATCATCACTACAAGTCTCAGTCAAATTGACTTGCAATACGTTGATTGGATGAGAGCGAACTAGTAATGTATCTTTCGGAACTACAAACTGTCTAAAAGGAAACGCCCGGACAGTTATCTGACCCGCACCATTCTCAATACGGCAGTAATCGCGAAATACCTCATATTCTTTACGCGGTTCCTGTCTCAGTTGTTGCTCAATCAAAAGCTCGCCAGAATATACAGGTTTAGAATAAACTTCTATCGTACTAACGCCCTGAATTTTAGTATCGTCTTTAGCATAGAGCACTATTTTATCCGGCTTCATACTATTACCAGCAGCAGTGTCAATAATGATCAATACCTTATGTGTTTTTACGAAAGCGATATGACTCTGTTCCGTGTACGTGTGTCCCACAAGTAAAGGTACAGACAAAAACTCATCAGGCACTATAAGAGTAGGGACTTTAGCAGTAACTCCTTCAATAGACATATCCACCATACATTTGCCCACAGGTTTCACTGTACCTTTACCAAAGCCATTGAGGATTGGAAGGTCATCAAAGCTCCAAGTTAAGAATTTATCTGCATCTGATTTCCGCATCATAGTACACTCAGCGCCAAAATCTAGAAAACATGCAAACTCTTTACCATTGACAATAGCAGTTTTATAATATTTAGTATCATTTTCATTAGGACTCTTTACTAAATTAATTGTTTTCTGTTCCGGCATTGGCTGTTTATTGTTTGAATTCCTAGTAAAGCAATATTCAGTTGAGTGTCCTAGTTTGAAACAAGCTTCACATTTCTTTTGCGGTTGCTTGCACTTAAAGCTTGGGTGACCTTCCTCCCCGCAATTATAACATTTTAAAACCTTATTGTCTTTATTACTTTTATTAAACGATTTCGTCTTTGTCGTCGAATCAGAAGCAGAAGTTGGCTTATGGAAGGATCTTTCAGGTCTTTTAATTGATTTCACACTCCGCAAATAAACTAATAATTTATCTGGATCAGTAAATTGTGCAGCTTCTGCTCCTGTTCGCACCGATCGATCGTCAATACCCAGCAATATACAATCAACGGCATCTTTTCCAGACAATCTACATCTGTGTAACAAAATCATTTTATCATAGAAATAATTTTCAAGAGAATCTCCAAACTTAGCTCTTAAGCTCAACATTTCCGTAAGTAATATACCGTAATTTTCAGTGCTGGGAAAAGCGGTTCTTAATTTAACTTGCCACTCTTCCCAGGTATATTTCATACTGGGAAGTGATTGATACCAACGCTGTGCTACTCCACTTAGTTTAGGTAACGCATAATGTAATATTTCAGGTTCAGACCAATTATAAATAACAGCACATTCATTCACTTTGGTAAGCCACATATCGATAGTTTGACTACTTTTGCTTGGATCAAACTCTGGCACTGCGCTGGTAGCAACAGGATATCTTACAGATGGTTTAGAGCTATCATTTTCAGCCTTCATAATTTTAATAAATTCTTTAAACACATCTGCGACCTCCCGCGACTCCGGGCGATGCCTAGAGGAGCTAAAATCAGTTTGTTTGTTGCTGTTATTTACAGTTCCACTATTCTGAACCTCTCTTACTTGAGTGGGCAACAAATCCATACCTGCTATCTCATTTGAACTGTTATTGTTAGCATTTAATCTGCCTGAGGACTCTGCTCTAGAAAGCCGGGTATGCGATTAATTGCCCCCATTAACCCTCGATTCACGCACATGAGGACTACGCGACCTAGTTTTATGTCGAGATTCCGCAGTTCTCCTGTTGATACTGCGAGATCTCCGACCTCCACTTCGACTACTTCGAACTCGCGCATAATATCTATGATCACTAATCGTCCGTCGACTGCTTCTGCGATGGCTATATGAACGTCGTGTACCTCTGGAACGGCTGCGGGACGGTCGCTCCCCGGCACGTCGGCAACGCGACCGCGTGCGGTCGCTCCGGTGACTGCAGGGCCGGTAGGAGTCGCGCCGCTGCTGGCTGCGTGACCTCCGGGAGCCCCGACTGCGTTGTTCGTCTAGTGGTCGGCTGCGTCGCCGACTTTGTCTCTGCTGGCCGTCTCTGCCCTCATCAGGCGTTGCCAGTCGTCGCTCGGTGGGTATCTTGTCCATGGCTGAAACCGGCAATTGTATCGGACATGTAATGTTCTAATTACGATTTATTTTTAAACAAGTGGAGCGAATTATCACTTCCAGCAGGGTTAGCATGGTTGCCATTTTATCGCTTATCACGCTTTTTTTTTATATACTACGACGGTGACAAACAAGCATACGGCCCGCCTGATGGTAAGCGGTCACCGTAGCCTATGGACGCCTGCAACTCCAGGGGTGTTACATGCGCGTTGCCGACCCTTTAAAAAGTTTAACACTCCTTTTTGAAGAACCCCATATTGTAGTCCTTTGGGAAAACAGTGGCAGGGAGCTCATTCCACAGCCGGAGCGTCCGCGGGAGGAAGTTCCTCATAAACCGCACGGTACGAGACCATTTTGGCTCCAGGGTATGCGGGTGAACACCCTGCCGACGGCGAGCGGTGCGGTGGTAGCTATGCGTCACTTTCGCACATACATACTTGTTAGAACGTGACAGCAACGTCGGTAAACGACAAAAACCCGACCATCATAGACTAGCTGCTAGCTGTTATCAACAAATTCAATTAAGCTATTGTATAGGCATGTTTATAGATACCTTGAGCTATTACAACTGCCTTATTAACATAATTAATAAGATACATAACTAATATACCCAACGTTTCACTATAAACAAAAGGATAACATTTGTTTCTTTATATTATTTGTAACTATATGCAGTACTAATTAATACACATTACTAAACTAACGTTATTTTACTAAAATTAATTGTAGTAAGTATCTAAGATTTTTTTCCGCTGAATTCAAGCAAAAAATGTTTTTGTGTTCGTTGCTTGAGTGTTAAGCTTAAGTTAGGTAAACACTAAAAGTTTTCCAATAAATTTCTACCGCTATCCATATCGTACCGTATTATAATATTTATAATTAAGCCATTACAATGTCAAAATACTCAATCACTATGTAAATACCTACATACTTATTTCGCAATTGTATCCCCGATTATTTAACCCATTAAAATATTGACAGTGTATCAATTATATTATTTATATTCCTTTAAAATATTTGTGCGCTCATTACCTTATAATGCCTACTGTACACATAAACCTTTGCTTAGATCTGTTCGCAACTCAAAGCAAAAGCTGCTGCAGCCGGTCGGCAACAGGCGGTCCGCGTCAATTTAGTTTACCTACTATGTGGCCCTTGGCCGGTCAAAGGTTGCCGACCAGGGACCGGTCCCGTATCCCCTTCGAGGGTTTTTGAAAGGGTATTTCGTTCGACTTTGCTAACCAAAGCCGTTCCCGCTTAAAACCCCTTCATAAGGCTTTTTAAACGACTTTTAATACGGATATCAGTATAGCAAACGGATAGTTAATACCCTTTGCTTAGCGCTTAAAAAGTCGTTCGAACTGCCAACCTCTTGAAGGGGTTTCCCTTATAACGCTTAAGCCATTTTGATCCTTGTATCAAATGAAATAAGAGCAATATTACAGTATTTACGTTGTTGGCGTTTAGCGCGGTATATCAGCAAGCGTTGACGTTCTTTGATAATGCCGCTAGCCGCCGTCGCATTGCAATCAAAAGTAACTTATCAAATAGTAATAAGGTTTAATTGCGTGTGGCAAAGGGCGCGTGTATGTTGCGTCGTTTTGTTGCGTGTCCGTGTTGCGTTTGTGTATATTTTGATTTTCAACCGACTTCAATATTTCTAAAGGAATTGTCTGAATTTTTATTATTATTTGTCATTTCTGTCCGGATCAGCAAACTATCAACAACAAGTGCATCAATAGTTTTACCGGCATGATTTTTCAGATTAAAACCACAATGTAAGGACTCTATACAGTGGACAAGGTTCATAGAACCTAGTCTTTCGGCGTCTTGGCTTGTTCGAAGATCAGGGCTGTCACAAATATTTCGTGACACTGACATGTTAAATTTTTTTTTTCTTGCGACAAATTAGATTTTTTAGGTGGTGATTTCTCGGAATTTCAAATGTAACAAAATAAACATTTTACATTTGATACCTATTGTAAAAATAAGTGCCATCTTGGATTTTGTGAGATTAACTCCGATTTAGATAAAATTCGATATCTGAAGATCCGGCGGAATCTTTAATATGAATCTAGAGTCAAAATTGTAAAATATTGCAAAACCGACGCCATCTTGGATTTTGTAACATTAACTCCGATTTTGATAAAAATCGATATCTGACGATTCGGCAGCGTCCTTAGCATGAATCCAGAATCAAAATTGTAAAATATTACAAAAAGCGACGCCATCTTGGATTCTGTGAGCTTAACTCCGATTTGGATAAAAATCGATATCTGACGATCCGGCGGGGTGATTAACATGAATCTAGACTTCTAGAGTCAAAATTGTAAAATGTTGTAAAAACCGACGCCATCTTGGATTTTATAAGAAATATTCCGATTTGCATAAAAAACGATATCTGAGGATGCGGTGGGCTCCATAACTTCTATTGGCAAAATTATAGATTATTGTAAAATTTGATGCCATCTTGGATTTTGTTTGTTGAAATTAGATTAACATAAAAATCTGAGTATCCGGTGGGGACCATAAAATGAATCTAGGGTAAATAGGTAGGACATCAATTAAAGCTTGAAAAGCAGAGGTCTCACAGTAACCCCTACAAGCACTTTTTGAGCAATCGAGTGGTGAGGGCTTGGAATAAACTCCCAGAGGACGTGGTTTCAGCGCAAAATGTCAACCAATTCAAAAGTAAATTAGACAAGCATACTGAATGAATTAAACTGGACAACGATAACTGTGTCGATGATTACTGGATACAGGCAATATCAGTTGTCACAACTGCCTGCCTGCTTATCAATAATAATAATAATATCCCTTGGGTCCCATGTCCCCGAGAGTCGGTCAGGCCCCTCTTTTCGGCTTGCCTTAATTGGCCGGCCGGAGTGGACCCCAGCAGGGGCCGCAGGACTCTCACCTCTGGCTTGCCTTAACCGGCCGGTCAGAGTGGGATGTCAGAGCTATACGCTCGCAGGGTGGAAGTGAAAGATGCATAAGACGCGAGTTGGCACAGTGACTGTTTACAGCCACTGGGTAGAAAGCGGCGCACACCTCTCCACACCCTGAGCCACTCACGCAATGTTGCCCCCTTGTCGCTCCGTGCGAGCGACCGTTTTCGGGGGCCCATTTTAGTGTGTTGGCGAGTCACCACCTGCCTCTTTTTTTCGTCTTTTTTAAGATTGACAACGGCAGGTGCCATAGCCCTTTCCATAGTCCCGGTAACCCAATCCACTTAGCCGTTCATCCCAATAGCCCATTTCCTTTTGTTTCTATTTTTATTTGGAATAGTCCTACACTAACCGGGAATTGTCCTTGGATGCATTACTATAGTGCATATAAGGATAATCGTCAGTTAGTGTCACATCACATTTAGAATAAATTGTCTCTTACAAGGGGCCTCTGCGCTGTTGGCTTCGGCCCCACGCACGCCTTCCAAAAGTCCGGGACCCCATGGTCCCGAGATTATGTAAGATACATACAAATAATAATAATAATATGTAAAATGGCGTAGGGATGTGACGACCCCATCGCCCACTGGTTTCCACCGGTGCAATCAGTCAACGCAGGGCAGCTTGTGGCGAGCTGTTGGGGAGTAGCGACCCCACGTACCTGAGCGCTCCTGGGGGACTCCGTCGTCCGACCAAGTCCTCCGCCTCTGGCTTGCCTTAACCGGCCGTCCAGAGTGGGGTCGCGAGAGCTGTGTTCTCGAGGGTAGATGTGGAAACCTAAGTGGCGAGTTGGCTATATGTTTAAAGTCCAGTGACACCTCTCTACCCCCAGCCCTCATACCGGTGTTGCCCTCGAGCCATCTTAGATGTCGCTTTTTGTGGGGGCCCATCTTATGTGGGCGAGTCACCGTCTGCCGGAAATAAAATTGATTACCGTTTTGTTAGGCAGACGTCCGATTTTATTCTCCATAACCCAGTATTTAGTCCACCGCTTTCACCTAATAGTCCAGCATATTTTAGATTCCATTAAATCTCAATAGTCTATACACCCTGGCGGGTGCTGCCTCTGCGTGCGTCCCATGACTCGGGCAGGTGCAACATCCGCTCGGTGTACCCCTTACATTTCATTAAATTGTCGAAAGGGCCTCTGCGTGTTGGCTTCGGCTCCGCGCACGCCTCCCAAAGGTCCGGAACACCATTGTTCCGTGATGGGAAAGACATACAAATAATAATAAATATTGTAAAAACCGTCGCCAACTTGGATTTTGTGACATTAACTCCGATTTGGATAAAAATCGATATCTGAGGATCCGGCGGGGTGCTTAACATGAATTTATAGGCAAAATTATAGAATATTATAAAATTTGATGCTATTTTGGAATATTTTGAATTTTGTAAGTTGAAATTCGATTAGCATAAAAATCGATATCTGACGATCCGGGCTCCATGAAATGAATATAAATTCAAAATTGTAAAATAATGTCAACACCAACGCCATCTTGGACCTTGTTGTAGAAAAACTCCGATTTGCATAAAAATTAAAAATAGACGATCTAGCGGGCTCCATACAAGAACCTATAGTGAAAATTATGTAATCTTACAGAAACGGCACCATCTTGGATTTTGTAAGTTTAACACCAGTGGGCTTAAAAATGATATCTTATGATCCCGGTGAGCTCCAGTGAGTTCAATAGCGCTTGTTCGAGTTCAAGGTTCGAGGCACAAGGAACTATAACTTTTTTGTAACATGGTGTAGTTTTTGGTTGAAATTGTCCCAAAAACCTCATATTTTGAGTAGGTATCCGAACCTCTGATCATCCGAACAAGTCTCGGTCCCAATTACAAAATCAAGTCAAGTAAATTTCTGTACGATTTTGATTTAACTAGAGGAAGAATTAAGTAGGTAACTTTTGAATTTCGATTATCGAATAATGTTAAGGACCCCACCGGATCGTCAGATATCGATTTTTATCAAAATCGGAGTTTATCACACAAAATCCAAGATGGCGTCGGTTCTTACGATATTTTCCAATTTTGATTCTGAATTATTCTCAAGGACCCCGCCGGATCATCAGATATCGATTTTTATCCAAATCGGAGTTAATCCTACAAAATCCAACATGGCGTCGGTGTTGAAATTATTTAACAATTTTGACTATGGATTCATATTATGGACCCTACTGGATCGTCAGATATCGATTTTTATCCAAATCGAAGTTAATCTTACAAAATCCAATATGGCGTCACTGTTGACATTATTTAACAATTATGACTATTGATTCATGTTATGGACCCCACCGGATCGTCAGATATCGATTTTTATCAAAATCGGAGTTTATCACACAAAATCCAAGATGGCGTCGGTTCTTACAATATTTTACAATTTTGACTCTGAATTATTCTTAAGGACCCCGCCGGATCATCAGATATCGATTTTTATCCAAATCGGAGTTAATCTTACAAAATCCAACATGGCGTCGGTGTTGAAATTATTTAACAATTTTGACTATGGATTCATATTATGGACCCTACTGCATCGTCAGATATCGATTTTTATCCAAATCGAAGTAAACCTTACAAAATCTAAAATTCCAACAGTTTTTACAATATTTTGAAATTTCGACCATACTATTCATTTAGGAACTCGTCGCAGTCACAAATACTGATTTCCTGAGAAATCACGTTCTAAAATGGCGTACCTACCTATTTTATTAATTCTCGTATCAAAATACTATAACTTGACAGCCCCGAAAATAGACCTCACAATCTGTACAGAGTTTGTGAGGGAATCCCCATCCGCCCGCTTCCCGCACACCCCCCATCGTTGACGCAAAAATCACCGGAGCTGACTCATGTTATCACTATGATATCGGACACTTTGTCGTACGTACACCAAGACCAAACTATTAAAGGCTATACGACTTCTACGGACCGCCAAAAGTCAGTGACCTTAGTGGCTGACTCAAGTCAAAAATAACCCCGCCTAATGAAACGAAATCAGGTCGAAATAGGTACTTATATATTTCAAGGTTAGGATAGCAAAGGGAAACCCGTTCCTTATGCTAAGCAAGGCTTGTCGGCTATTCAATAAACAATTGAGCCGTTCCAAAAGCTTATTGAAAGAAAGGGAAGCCCTTTCCTACATTCAAGTGACCGCGAAAGGGAAACCCCTTCCTACAGCTAAGTCAAATGAATGGGAAAGCAATTCAAGTGGTAGGCATGTGGATTCGGGCTATTTAATGAACGGCTAAGCCATTCAATGGCTTTTGCCTGGGAAGAGGTTGACCGGTCCCTGTTGCCGACACTTGGCTTAGCTAACTGCACGTAAGGAAAGAAGCGCAAAAAATTTTAATTATAATGTACCTTTTCATGTGAGCTCGTCTTACATCCCACCTTCTGAAGCTGTTAACTCCTGTATACAAGAATCGCTGGCCGATGATACGTGTGAAATGAAACCGATATCTTTACAAATATAGTTCAGTTTATTCACAAATAACCCTTGATGGTAACAACAATTTGACGGCAAGTAACGTCGAACAACCGTTTCTGTGCAAAATCTTATTGGCATTCATTAATCACCAGTTATTGTGGGTATATTAGAAAAACTCATCTAATATACCCACAATTACTTAAAACATCTAAGTATTACCAGGAATCTTAAAAATATGAAAAGTATAACCACAAATGGGAAACAGATTTACTGTAATTACCCTAAGTATATAATCAGCTAAAAATACTACTAATAAAGCCATCAGAATGTGTAGGTGGAAATAGCAATACAGTCTAAAATACCCACAACTGTCGTAAATATTCCACGAAAGTTAACACATATTAACCTGAATATCACTGAATTAACTGCTTTTTCATGAGACAAAATAAATGATTTTTACATGTAATAATCATTTATTTGGACTAAATTATGTATAATAAATGAATTTGGAACATTAAAAATATTATAAGAAGTTCAGAAATGGTAGACGAATACATCCATTTTTACTTAGTAACTACCTACATAAAGAATTTAATTGAAAGGTAATATTATATTATCAATAAACCTAACTATAACAGATTAACCAAGGTTTACCTTATTCGTTCACTTTATGCCAGTCTCTTAGGGTATGAAAACTATAGGTAAAATAAAAAATAAGAAACACAGCTGAACACCTTGATGGACACTATTTTCAATTAATTATAATAAAATTAGCCATACATCGTGAACGCTCCTATAAGCGTACTGTCCCGCAAAGTGTTAATTTAAAAAAACTTGGCTTTACGGAGCTTAAACTTAGATATTTACTATAAAGCAACCACCATTTCAGGTCATAACGGAACAGGTCTAGTACCACGAAAATCGAACGTTCGAAATGTTGTATCTTTAGCACACTTGCATATTAGAGTGATAAAGAGGTTTTCCCGTCAATGCAATTTTCAATGTTCGTAGTAGACCTTCAGAAATC
This sequence comes from Lathronympha strigana, assembly GCA_949128165.1. Taxonomy (NCBI): domain Eukaryota; kingdom Metazoa; phylum Arthropoda; class Insecta; order Lepidoptera; family Tortricidae; genus Lathronympha; species Lathronympha strigana. The sequence continues at coordinate 22,794,934 of OX421905.1, forward strand.
GAATGTTTCCTAATTCCTAAGTAGTACTCGTAGTGGGCGGAACAAAGGGATGTTCAGACGTGGCGCGGCCGCGGGGGCGTTAGTGAAACCTAATAAAACCGGTTATGGGCCCTACGTGACGCGTGCTCCGCCGTAATGAGTTTTCGGAGAAAGCCGGGGCTCCGCAGCGTTCTCAGTGCATGAGCGCCAGCCGAGCATTCAACATCCCATCTTGATTAGATGTAGTCGCGGTGTATCTCGGTCGCACTTATCTATTGTTGGATTGGCACCAAGGAATGTCTCTAAGTAATATTAGATCATGATTAGGTTTTCTAAGGGCTATTACCCCAATTACCCCTCATGAGAGTCGTCTCGGAAGAACCTGTATGTGGATCTCCGAATACGCATAGCTGTCACGGATGGCGAGATTAAGTTAGTACCTAGTGGCATCACTTTCACACAAACATACAATTATGGGCTTTACATGGACTTGCACATTCTCAATTTATGTGAAAACTTAACATCAAAGTTACAACACTACGAAAGATTCTTAACTGAAATTCATTAAAGTTATTCAATACTATTAATAATTCCTTAGAAAGATCGAAGATGTAACAAAAAAATGTGAATGATGGTGTTTGCACTTGCACACGTAACTTTGCACACGTCTAGGATTTCGATGTTTCCATATCTTCTTCTTCTTCAGCGTCTATTCGCCCACTGTTGGGCATACGCCTCTCCAATTCTCCTCCACATTGCCCGCGTTGTTTCTCTCATCCAGAGAGGGCCGTTTCCACATGGTATATACTCGTATATACCTATTAAGTCAAACTTCACCTATTAATTCATACTTTCATACTTTTTTGTATGATCCATAATCTATAACTGGATAAATGAATATTTTCGTTTTTTCATGAAAATATAACGGCTGATAAAATAAAACCTTACTAAAAAAATATTTAGCTTTGTCCAATCACTAATACCTATATGACAAAGGTAATGTCATAACATCATAAAATTTATAAATATCATCCTTCATTTTTAGGAAAATACAAGAGCTTTGGTACTTGAAATATTTTAAAATAGCACTACCTTCATACTCGTCTAGCGGTGAGGTGACCTTATATCTAACGATCTAATTGCTTAACTAATTGGCAATTATTAAAGATATTTGCGTTCAGCGCTCATTAAATATCATTTTTATGGAATACCATCACTAACACTTAGCATACAATTTAATGTCGTTAATTTAATTAGGTACTAGAAATAATTACCGCTGCAACTGCAGCTTGCATTCACATTTTATGTATTCTACTTTATAGACTTGCAATAGCGGGTTTACTTTTTGGATATAATTTTACTGTATACTATACAAATGTAATTATACTAGGTTTCATACGAGTACATAACGCTTTGTGAACGTATGATATGTCGAACGCACTCAGAGCCCTAGCGACGGATTGAAGATAAATTACCCGTTGCATACAAAAATATCGCCTCGTCATCTATTTCATACACTTTGAAAGATTACCTACCTACAGCTACGGACGTTCAACGTGGCTAGCGATAAGTAAACTTGGTATGCGGATAACGATGAATAATGATAATCGTCCAGATTCTCAAACCTTGTTATAACTACTTTCTTTCTAATAAATTATGAGATGCAGGAACTGTATACTGTTCCTGCATCCCATAATTTATTCCGTGCTTTTTTTAAATTGCTTTTACTTCGGCATATAGCTAAGAAAACACAATGGCATTGTTAGTTTTAATAAATTCGTATTTTTTTGCTTTAATACAAACGCTAATGCGTGTAAACACACACGTTACAATTAACAGTTAGTGACAACTATGTCATATCAATGACATGTCGAATACTCATACTCTATTTATATACGCTTGCATATACCTTATATCAGATAAAATTATCTTTGTGAAAATAACTAAATTTAAGCTAAGGAATGTACTACCTTTAAAATAAAAAAGCATTAGACAAAAAAAAATTGCGTTTCCAACGACTTTCAAGAGTGATTAAGACTGTACACGTTAGTGTAGTAATTAGTTCAAGCGAACTAATTACTACACTAACGTGGAGTGCATAAGCAGGCACTTAATCAACAATCAGCAGAACCGTCGTCGACTTGCCATCGATAAACGGCTAACTTTAACCACCATTTTTCTCCACGTCACCCCAACGTCCCCCAACTATAAATGACAAAAAAAAAGATAAATGTATTGTTACCATATTAAAATTGCTCACTGGGCATGGGCATGCACGAGACGAATGCTCTGTTAAACCATAATAATATGATTAATATGTGCGCTGCCCGATTTCATATAAGATATAGACTGCTTGATACTGGTCCTCTCAGAACGCTCACGCTCGTCGCGTGGAATACGGAATACACTGTCAGGTCGTGGACAGACCCAATGTTTGTCGTTTTAATTTTGTAGGCCACTCCGGACCCTTTGACGGGGCGGACTTAACATTCCAAGCATTCTTCGGACCGGCGCTGTCATCTCTCTCTGCCGTGTCGTGTCGTATGCTAACCGCTGTTACCCCTTGCTTATTTCATTATGTAGATAGTGAGCTATCGATGCGAGATATAAATACGCGTTGGTGCTACACATGAAACTTTAATGATCGGACGCTATTGCTTATATTCGCGGCTATCGGCACTCTGTTCATGTCGTATGATATAATTGATATAGTATAGATAGAGCAAGATGGAGAGGACGGCGACGATGTGAATCAATGTCGTCCCGCCAGCGTCATGCACCTTCTGATCGACAGAATCTACATCAAGATCTTTCTTTAACATATGTTCAAGAAAGATCTTTATTATAAGAAGAAGAGAGAGATTTTTATTATAAGAACACGTTTGTATTGATTATTTATTAGTATTGGTAGGTACCTATTAGTTTGTCTAAGTATACATTAATATTCTACTTTCCATCACACTATTCTCTACATGCAATTTATGGTTTAAAAAAAATAGAACACGTTTTAATAGATTTGAACCCTAATTAGAAAAATGATGAGTTTTCATTGCTCAGATTGAAACGCAACTTATATATTTATGCCCCAAAAAGTTTCAGCATTCGCTAAACGCAGTCCTGACCCGGTTTAGTACCACGAAAATCGTGCGATTGTAAGTATGTATCTTCCTCTCCGTCACACTTGCTTATTTGAGTGATTAAGAGGTTCTTCCGTCAATGGAAATTTTCGATGTTCATGGTAGCCATGCAGATCTAATACAGGCTGTGCTGCACTCTTCTGTAGCTCCTGAGTTAATGAACCGATTCCGCTCAATTAGCCGGGACGATCGGCCCGAGCTCGGCCGCTTTGATTACGGTTTGATTGCGAGCTGTCGCCCCGGCGCGGATTTAGAGCGTCAACTCCCGCCGTATACCTGTCAGGCTGTCACCCGTCGATGGTCTCGCGCTTGATTGATTGTTTTGTATTCAATCTACACGCGAATTATATTACACCTCAGTGAGTGAGGTACCAGACCTCGGGAGTTGCAGGCGCCGGGAAAGCTGATCGATTGTAAGTAATGGGGCAAAAATTAGGAAATTAGACGGATTTCTTTCAAATATTTGGGTTTTTTTAACTACCTATATTAGTATCATATACTTTTTTATAAAGTTATAATTTTATTACGGAGATAAGGAATCTTGTTATATCTGGTTTTATGTCGATTGAGTTTTAATTCCTTGAAGTTAGTTACTTACGCGTTAATTAGGAACCTACTCACGTCAAACTTCTATTTTGTGATAAATAAATACTCCGTAAGAATGGATTCCGTTAATACAATTGTTATCTATAGTGTCTATACAAAAACAGTTTAAGAGTAATGTTGCTATCGAATGTAAACAACGTGTCATTTGAACCAATAAATTGATATTATGTGGGCGGGACCTTTATTACCTTGCACGTGGCGCGACAATAGATTCGTTTAGTTTCACATTTCTAAATTACGATACGACTGTATACACCTAAATTTTTCGTGCAGCTATTTGTTTATTCATCTTTCGACTATGTCGTAATAAGTTGGGTGAAAAGTGCGGTAAATAAATTATGACCTAATCTGTATTACGGTAACAACGTTTCGAAACTTCACCCCTGTTGGGGAGTCGGGAGCCTTGGGCCGCAGTCTTCGGGCAACTTTTTATAACTTCAGCAACACTCACGACGCGCCGTTGAGCAATCACATCAATCCCGTAACCATTGCGTCATTCACTTTGCTGAATTCCTCACTCTGATTTAATCGGGATGCCATAATAGGTACAGGTACAGTCAAACTCGTGAAGTAAAAAAGTATACGAATTATGCTTTATTCCTAAGCAGTAGCCAGCCTTAAAGTTGTAGAATGACGAAAATAATAGTACATTACGTAACATTACTGTCGAGGTATGGAATAAGGTGTTTGCAGGATGAATATTATGTTTACACGGAGACGAGTTTAGGAGTCGAATCAAGTATAGCGGTTTTCTCAAAAATGGTGCAAAATAAATTGACGATATACAAAGCACTTTACAACATACTTTGTAAGCGGAAAAGTCAACTTTGTATAGCATTTTTGAGAAAAATATAATAGTAAACTACGTAGATCAATTAGATGAGTTACGTACGAGTAAGTCTCATAATACGACAGTGCGCCGGTCACTTGCGTGCGGCCCTCGCGGGGCTTCTGGAGGACGGATACTGACACGGTGAAATTCTAATAAAAGTTAACGTCTCGGAAATAACATAAAAATTAACGAATCGTTATCGTTGTAATAACAGCGCTGCGCCCTCAGCATGAAAAGTATTAATACCCCAACAACAGTGCTTCATAAAATTCAGCCTGATTATTCAGTACATTATCCGAATACATGTTGTATCTTATTGTTTCCGGCGCATATTGTTTTGACAGATGCCACCATAGGTATACGCCGCACGCATACAAAACACCAACTTACATTTTCGGTTGCTCCACTCATTCCCTACTTGTCCGTGCAGCGGATTAGCTCTGTTATCCCGACGCGACAACGGTTATCTTCCTTTGATTTTGATATTTGTTAGTTGTATAGAAAACTTTTTCGCTACTTATGTATCGTAGAGGAGGCGTGGTGTCGTCGTATCTATTTTTAGTTTTATGAGTTCAGTCCCCTTCCCCCCTGCCCCTGGGCTGTCCTTCTATAATGCATTGATGTTATGACTTACACGTATTAGTGTTATTGTCCTTTAGAAATGTCTCGCTTACTTTGCACTGTCTGTGTCATTCTTCGGTTTACTATTCATTGTTTTGAGTTTACTTTCCATTTTACTCGAACTATCTACTCCTACATATAACCTACGCTTAGCAGGTATTACGTATACAATAACAAATAATCGAAACCATTTTATAAATTTTACATTTGGTATGTTTTAGAAAAGGTATATAATATTAGCTTCTTTGTGGTTCCCAAGTTTTACCAAGGTAAAATTTTGGGTAGTAATATGTTCGGAGTTGAAATAGTTTAACTACTCGTTTAAAACATGTTAACTACTCGTGCATCAAACAGTGTTGCGCTTGCGTGTCACGGTGATTTTAATGAAGTGATTAAAGTCAATTTATTAAGGTTTTGAATACACATTACGAACATGCAGCGTATGTAAACGATTTTCATTTTCTACTCCTCCGATTCAATCAATTTCTCAATTTTATTATTCACCTAGACCAAAGACGTAGGTGCAATATCGACAAGTAGCGGAGCATCCATACAAGTCTGTTCCCGCGGGCTTGCCTATTTGGATATAAGAGTTATGTTATGACTCTCTCTAGTGTAGTCAAGGTACCTAGGTACCAAGTATATACGACCAGATCTTCACATTGGTCAAATAAGGAGAAGCAGACCACACCTGACATACCGCACCACGATGGTGATATATTATTGTAAAGTTAACTCACCTTTACCTTTTCATTTTATTTGTTTTGCAAATAAAAATAACGCTCGTTTACGAGCCTGCCATACACTTTAACATTTTTATATCCGGCCATAAAGCATACGAAATTATCCGCACATTCTAGCCTTCCATCAAATTTAAAGCTTCGATCATCGTGAAATATAATACGTTGCAACTTTTTTTTTGCCACTTAAAATTGTAACTCGGTCCGCGTCCCCCACAGACGGAGTAATCGTAATGGACAATTATTTCGGCGGTCGGTCACACGCGTGGCTCGTGCGTGTGTGTTATTACGCGTACGTCTGAGCGCGGCGAAGATTCGGTCCGAGTGATGAGATGCGAACGACTTATGTCATAAATCCTTACTATTGGTTCCTTGGAAACAACTTCGGGAGAGGGCGAACAGTAGGTATATTATGTACACTACACTACACCAGTGTATCTACATTAAATATTGATAAAGATTTCACTGCTATATGAGCGCGGTATTTATTGCATTGCATTTCTCAACATGAAGATAAAGATATATAAAGATGTTACCGCCTGACGATCACGACATCTCTACGCTCCAATAGCCTCTAGAAGTAATGAATCTGTGTTAGTGTTGTGTTAATTAAGTGGTCGCATACGAGTCAGTCGGATGAGGAGATTCCTGCTTTAGAACTGGGTACGCACAGATGTTGGCCACTGCAAGCAAGATGCGCCTTAAGGGTGTCGATGCGACGCTACCCGTGACTGTACGTCAGCAAAGTATGATCCCAGCATGACTACCACGAACATCGAAAACTGGCATTGACGGGAAAACGTCTTTGTCACTCCAATATGCAAGTGTAACAGAGATGGAGATACAAATCCACAATCGTTCGATTTTCGTGGTATAGTCCGAAATCGCCATCTCTCGTAACGTGCAGTTGCGGGCGCAGGTCGATAGCGCCATGTGGCAGCCTCCGCGGGAGACCGCCCCCTCGCTGGCTATTTTCATTTATCACCCGTTCTTCCAGCTCACCATCTACATTTTCAACCTTATTGCCACTTAATAAACCCCACCAACCATCGAATGCTTCTTCGTTAATGTCAGTCGCCTGCGCCGATACTAGCCTCGATCAAATTCTGCATTGTCGCGACGATCCATTGGGAATAACGCCGTCTTAATTAACTGGGTTTTGTTTTAAAAATATAAACAGGGTTTACGTTTGACGACTGTTGCAGAATAGGGATGCTACAACATTGTGTATAATTCTCTAGATATTAATTAGGCGGTCTGGTCGAATCATTCTGATTTTGGATTGCCTTTTTAATTAATCAAGTACAATAATTAGCTTCTGGGGTTTACAGCTAAGGGCTTTCTTTCACTTATTAATTTAGTAGCTTTCACAACTTATTAGACTTCTAAACCCCAGCTAACGGACCCCGAAAAGGATCTGTCAAATCACAACAGTCAGTTTATCGATCGCGCGGGGAGAAGTAAATCTAATAAGTTTTTTGTTGGACGCTATACGAATGAGGTGAAACGTGTTTGAAATAGACAGGGGATTAACCATCCCCTCGTATGAGGGAATATAGTTTTAGTTGGTCATAGTTAGTTATAGTTATAGCCGTGTGCATCGCAGTGCGTGCCTCGGCACCGCTCGCTCGGATCTCGAGGATCAATTTCACACGGATCGATTACTCTTCTTTTATCGAAAAAAGAGGACATTCTCAAGGGTGGTATGAAAACATGATCGCGTCCTATTCGCACAAAAGGTCAGAAGGAGATGGAAGTGCATTGTGCATTGTTGTTTAAGACTAAAGCGAATTTTACGCAAGTTATTATATACGTTACATTAATCTTTAATGCACTAAAATATAAAAAAATACTGTAAACATCAGTGAGTAAGTATTATATAAGTATTAGTCATGAGTTTGGTCCTAATGAATCTGCTCTTAAAACAATAGTTATCTATCCTAGGGATAAAGGCCGACCACAGGGCCTGTTTGTAGGTGTACTGTATATATATACTAGATTATATCAGATCTCATTACTCTCATAACAAACTCTAACTTATTCTTCTAGGACAAGTACAAACTCGCAAGAAACGGAGGTCCTAAACTTGCAAGAAACGAAGGACAATTTAAACTAGCTCATAAATACCCTCTAAAAATCTAAAACTCTTCGCACTAACAGACTATTGCTCTGAAATATTCTGCTCGTTGGTTGGTTGGTAAACTCGACCGATTTAGCCTGGCTGATCGGCTGATATTGCTCCGCTAAAGTGGCATCATCTATTCAAATATTTTATGAGTCTGCAGATGTGCCGACATGTGCTGTCAGGCGATCAATAGTTCCACTGAGACTCTTAGACATTATTGTGATCTTCACTTGCCTTTTAAAACACTTAGGTACATTTTCTGTAGCTTTCTTGTTTACCTTGTAGTAATAATTGAAACTTCGCATACGGCATAGTTTTCATTGTTCACCTTGAACTTTTGTAACCATGATGATAACTTTTTCTCAACCTTTTGAGAGACTTGAAATTACCAGACTAGATATTTTTGGTAAAACAAGGAAAATATGTAAATGCATAAAAAACCTACGGTAATACACGCTGCGGGGAGGGACCTACCTAAACTAAACAATCTACGTAAGTATATCCTTTCAACAATTATTTCCCATGTGGAAGAGACTCGTTATTTATGTACACCGAAACCCGAGTTGTACACAACGCAATACGGTCTCAAACTCCTGTTCAAACATGACAATGGAATGGAACTGACGGGCCGTAGCCCGGCTTGGTAAACAAACGTCTCTGCACTTCTGCAGGTAGGAGCTAGTTAGCATTGTGTGTGCCCGCGGCCGCGCCCGGCCCGGCCTGGAGCGGCAACGTCGCAGTACAACAAGAAACATGAGCCACTGAAAATATGTAACACCAACGTTTTTAACTTTTTCCTAATAGTTACTATTAAATAGTCGAAGATAAAGTTCAAAAGTGATCAGTGATCAAGCACGCTTTTGATTGTTTTGAATCATCTACAGTTTGTTCTACATCATGTTTAGTTTTAACGCTGTTTACAATAGCGAACAAAGGCACAATGAAAGCTTTCAGCGAGGTTCGAGGTATACCATGTGCAACAATAACAGATGAGATAGAACTGCGCAGTGTCATTGTGTTATGCGCGGATCGTCAACAGTAAGTCCAGGAATTAATTTATCTGTAAAACTACGCTGATTTTCATCGTTGGGATAACAATTATTTATTTATGCCCGCGCGTGTTCTAAACTCTTTCCTTAGCCATCTAGAAATTATTTAGATCATAATGCGTAACATGGACATGTGCATACTTCCAGTTCTCACCTACGGTGCACAGACTTGGTCTTTGACGTTATCTCAGAAGTCCAAACTCGGGGTTTGCCAACGAGCTATGGAGCGTAGCATATTGGATGTTAAACTAATTGACCGAATCCGAAATACAACGCTGCGCTCCAAAACTCAAATTGTAGACGTAACTCGGAAGGCGGCCAAGTTGAAGTGGGACTGGGCTGGTCATGTCTGCCGCATGCCGGAGGAGTTGTGGGCCAAGATTGCCACTCAGTGGCAACCTGACAGCTCAAATCGAGGACCCGGCAGACCCCGCCGGCGATGGCGAGACGAGCTTGACTCCTTTTTGCAACGATGGCCAGAGACTGCTCTCGATCGGGAAGAGTGGAGAAGGTGGGGGGAGGCCTTTGCCCAGCAGTGGGACAGTATAGGCTTGCAATAATAATAAAAATAATGCGTAACAATTTTCAATTTTGTACCTGTAAGCATCGGTAAAGCTTTAAATATGTTGCTTGTCTGTTCTAAAACGACACAAAAATCACAAATGTCACAAACAACCACGGCAAGTGAATGGTGCGAAATCTTGCCCGCATTTCATTTTAACTCGCAAACCCTGGCTTTCACTCCCATCGGCCGCGAGACCATATCTTATCACTAGTGTAACGTGACCCCAAACTCCCTAACAGCGTTGCGTAATCGAAGATAGCACTTATGCTGGTTCGCCAAAGTTTTCTAATCGCCGATCCTCGATTGGAATGACAGCCCTGATATTAGGCTACGTGCGCCGGACGCAGCGCTTCCTCACCCGTATTAAACGTCAGCCCATGCGACTCGCTTCCTGTGCTTGCAAGGGCCACGAAGGTCGCGATAGCATTGGAAGTAAACGCGTACAGATTTAATTTTCTTAACGAATCCCTCCACTCGTGAAGGTCGCTGATTTTCAGAACCGTTAAACAAACTCCTGCTAGTCTATTTTGGCCGGGTTTTTATCGACTATCACCGTGGCTGTCCCGTTCAAACAAGTATGTTAGTGCTAAAGTAACGCATGGCATGGCGTGATAAATATTCGATAAAATGGCAACCATGCTAGCCCTTCTTGTTTATACTGCGTCACGGATAGTATCTGTCCATCGAGTAAGCGATTCCTCTGTTCTCTTTCCAGAAATAAAGCAAACCGTGCTGACTTATGCGAATAGCTACACCTGCATGTCTGTCCACTTAGGTCACCTTTCCACCTAAACTAGTATTGTTTAGTTGGTAGTAGTAGAGGCCAATATAGGTTTCTACTATCATCAAATGACTTTGTTAACTTCCAATAGTTTTACGACTCAGGAAGTTTTGATCGCGTGTCTTAAAAACGCTTAAAGGCTGTAACCCAATGATAACAATTCTATAAAAACATTTTTATTAGCAAACATTTGCCGCGTAGAGGGGACAGAATTGAGTCCCCCATACGCTGAGCGTCATCCCTTTGCTGAATTTTAATTGACTAATGTGTTATACGCTGAATGGCATTAGGGCGATCGAGCGGAATGCTCGGTCCGCGCCCGGGGGATAAGTGCGAAATAAATCGGTGAGATTCTCGACCTACGTCAATTAAATGCCAAAGTGCGAATCATGCGTTTGTGTCAATATTGTATATTTTTATACCACTTAAGACAGGGATACCTTATCTTCTTCCAAGATCTCTGTAAGCTTATGCTGCTACCAAGGTTTTGGCATAATCAATCTTAACATTTAACTGTAAATATCCTTAAATGGAAAAAAGTGATACACGTATTCTCTATCTATATGTACTCGTATAATAATGTATATGTTGAAATGTGTTTAGCAATTTGTTCGCTAGACTCGTGGCCCCAGTGTAACGGTTCCTTTGATGTTCACCTAATGCTGCCTGATATGTGGGGTAGGAAGTTACGTGGAGTATTATTAAGGCGCAGTTTCCAGGCACAGGTAATCCTCTGTGCCACCAAGAGATAAAACATTTTATGTGCCTTGACAAACTACGCAACGGAGTACCTAAGCTAAGAGTAGGAGTATTATGTATGTCCGAAAATATAGTTCTGTGCATAACTGTGTCAGTTGTGCAGCACTTAAGGCCGTCCCCTATCCCAATGACCTCGGCGATTTGAGCTTTCTTCCCCTACCGCTTCCTTTCCTCACCGGTTATACAATACCGGTTATAAGCATAAGTCGTCACCTAGGAAGAGCTGCTTGTACTAGGACGCAACCCTATAAACTACTAGTGCCATCTTATACGACTGGCCCCCGTCGCCCGCGCAGGCATCTCGAGCCGGCGTTTTCGGAAAAATGCGTGTAATAGCTTTTTTCTCGAAAAGTACAAAACCTATCCAAAAATCAGTGGATGCGTTTAAAGTAAACATAAATATAAAATGCTTGTCTTAGTTTCTTGTACTTACGACGCATAATAAGGGAGTAGATACAGATTTAAGGTAGAAAAAAGGGTTTACGGTTTTTTTTTTTCTCTTGATGTATTATGTTTTTCGACAATTTAGTGGAACAAAATGTAGACCAAATACCTAGCTACATTATATATTTTTTTCAAGCGTTGTGCTTGGAGCTGAACAAAGCCTATTCACTTTAAAAACAGTGAAATATGCCGGGTAGCCACTTAAGTTGCTTACCTATAAACGCTGAGTTCGGCATCCTCTAGATGAAGTAATTATCCGACACTTATTCCATGTTCGTTGTCCACAGGTACACGAGCGCAAGCGCAGCCGCGTGGGAACGCGCACGCTTCCCCGAACGCGAACCCTGACCAAGTGTTCCAATCGCTACGTGCGAGCCGGGCCAACGCTCTGGTGAACCATCAGTCTGTGGATCTGTACAACTCCATATTGATCACGGAAAATATTGATCGTTAACTGCATTTCAACTGTCTGCCCGATCATGCCTAAAATAGAACTGCAGAACCCCTCTGATCACAAAATTCTTAGTTTAAATTCAGGTATTTCAACGTACATCCTTAGAACTACTGATACTTGTCCACAATGACATGGATATGGCATGCATATTGACGAGACCCTAACGGTGAGATTCTTTAAAAAAACGAAAACGAGGTTAAAAACCTTAACGCATATATTTTTCGTGAACAATCCTTATAATTATTGTATCGCTGAAACCGCTTGTACTGGTTCGCTAGACCGTTGAATGCCCCTTGCGATCAGAATTTCGACTCTGGTCACAACGCGGTCAGGTTACCCGACCGGTCCTGTAGGTACAACAACTTATACCGGGAAATAGAACACGCCCGATAACTCTGCATACATTCGAGGTGTGATAGATTTGTTTCGTGATAAGATTAACCTCATGTAATCAATTCCTGGAACGGCTGTACCGGTTACGCCTTTGCTTTCGTCTAAAGTTAGATCTTTAGACAAGTAGACCAGACATTTACTTTATCGAAGCTAAACAGGCTAGCGGGGTAATTATGTCTCCGTTTATTGGCCATAATATATTATGTAAATGAAGCGAATTGTATCAACATCCACACCCTTGCTGCTGCTGAGGAAAGTACCACATTTTTGTTCTTTAAATTACTTTAAAAACCAACGCTTTAGAACTTTGATAATCAGTTCAATTGAATTAGAGTTTTTCCAAGAATGTCTGCTGGATTAAAGGATTATACGATTATTGGGTAAATCCTACTAAATACTGTGCTACAAAGGGATATACTTATTGACAGAAATAATGTCGCGAGCACTTTCTCGTTGCAATATACCGTCGGTAACGGAAACCCACTCGATTCCACACATTAGCGGATAGTTCCTCGAACAGTAAACTGGCAGCGGCACGTCTCGTATGCACATGCATTCAGATCAAAGCACCCGGCCCTCCATTAGGCCGCGTGCATATCAAACAAACTTGTATAAATAGTGTGCACGGCCCTACGACCGACGTGAGTTCACGGTGAGCTTCGTGGGTACTAGCCTTTCTGGAATAATGAGACTTCTACCGACCGTGGACCGATGCGAGAAGGAGATGACCAATAATTGTTAATACGTAATCTTCGAAGCGATGTCTTAAACATACCTACGAGTACCTACATGCGCCGTTAATAATATCTGTACTATATTGGATGCACGAAAATATTTCGGAACCTAAAAGTAAGTTAAGTGTAAACTTACCCTTGACAATTAAGAGGTGTTCCTGCATTTGTAACCACCACGATTGTATCCACCACGTTCGCTCCATGATTATATTGTATCTAACAGCATATTGTAAACTTAGGATTACGTATTAGCATACAAGCACGTGTTAACCGCTCTAACGGGAATGGAATAGGAAGTCCGCACTTAACCACGTTTGGTGTTGAGCTTTGTCTAAACACTGCGAATTTCACAGGAAACGGATATTCGAGCCGTGAATCATAATTCGCACAGATTTGATAAGGTTTTTGACCATTCTTTGGGTTCGGCACTTCCGGAGTCTTTCGAAGACTGCATGTAAAAAATACAAATGATTCTACGGCATTGACGATTCTACGGGATAGAGCATGCAATTACTATTTACAAATTTTATACAAAAATGTCACTACAGAAGCCGGACGAAATTTATCCCCAAAATCCAATATGAAAATAACCAATGCATGGCTTCCTTGGATCGTTCATTGAATTATAAGTAGCCTCATCTCATGTATCCCCAATCCACCCCCACAGAATGTAATACCTACATAAAATTGAATCATCAATAAAGCTTAAACCATCCAGGAGTTTTGGTGGAAAAGGTGTGCAAGACTTACCATACAACACAAACTTTCGGCCCCGACTACAAATATCGTACAAATAGTTAAAAATGTTTACATTCTTTTTCACGAGAACCAGTGGTTGAATTACCGAAAAAAAACCTTTCTTAGCGGAACTTCACAATATTTTGAAGAATATAAGTGCACGTGCAGTGTCTCGTGTCTAGAACACGCTTACTATTGTATACTTAGATTTAGATGTGATGTGAATCAAATTCATCAAGTTAACACGAACGGTTTAACAAATCTGAATATGTCTCAAGGGCCTACTTCTTGCACATGTCATGTTTACGAAAGCAAATGCCCTAACGTATACACATACAGTGTACACCCAGCACCCTAGCTCGTATGGGTATACCTAATGGATGTGTCAATAAGAAATGCTACACCGCCCGGCGAATTAAATTACACAAACCGAATACGTTTACACACTTTAAATATTTATAACCGAATACTAAAGGGTTTCTTTCACAAAAAACCTGCGCTCACCGATTTGAATTTCATAACGACACTTGACACCGCGCACTGTTTATCATTTTTATTAACATTCACGTAATTATTATGCATGCAATGTTGATTTAATTTAATTCTTATCTTATGGATGATTTCTTGTTAATGGTGTATGCAACAAGTCTGATTTAAATATTGAAAATAAACTGACTCTGGTGTCTTTGCGACCGATTATTTCTAATATAAAATAAAACTCAATTGGCAACAAAATGTACCTTTTGAATCATAAATAATTTTATTACGGGAGTATTTCACTTCCACAATGTAGAGAGTGTAGATACGGATCGAATGATAGCACTAACACCTCACACTTTAAAATCTGTCGGCTGGTGTAGGGATGACCCTGGAATTGGAGTAATTGGACATTGGTACCTACACTCGAAAAACAACCAGTCAGGTAATTGAGATACTCTGAGCTTATATGAAGTGTGGCTAGCGATAGTAGCGATCCTCAAGTCTTTCTCCATGTCGTTAAGGATAGGGGAGCGTCTAGCAGCAAGCACTTCCCCAAATTAGTTTACAAAGTACTCTCGTGCTCATTTGTCCGGGATTTGTGAATCTTCGTGGAGCACTGGAACCGATTCCTGTTCCCAACCGCATTATTTATCTGACGATTTAATTTAAAAATAATATGCTCTACGATGGTCGTGCTCAAAATATTAATTCCAAAAAATACTAACTTGTTTTGTTGCATTTGTAACACATAAGTAGGTATATGTAATTGAACAGACAGATGCATTTTTAACCTTCGTGATAAAGACAAACACACAACAATACGTCCATTTTCTTGAATAGAAAATAGTTAGAAATGGTTACCTTCTTACCTGCTTAATCCGGTTACTGCAGATAGGTTTTAAAAGTATCCCTCGTCTTAACTAAAACACTTAATACATCTTTGTCCTGACGTCTTAAGAGATTATGTTTTTCCAACGAATAAGAATAGCCTATTGTATTAAATGTTTAATTGATATCGAGCGCTATCTGTGATAGTTGTGAGATTTTCCAGTAAAACAAACGGCGGATGTTTGGACACGTCGCGGGACGTCGTGTATCTTGATTATACTGTTTCCGCTGATAAAAATAACTTCACTCTAATCCCGCCCGTAGGAACGCTGTGTGCTCATTTACGATTACTGCTTTTGATAACACTTCACTCTTGTTTATGTGACAATTAAACTTTTTAGGAAGTTTCGACCTTTGTTATCGGGATTAGTGAAACATTTATTTTTAATGAGCTTTCCTTATTTAGTTTTTTAATTTCAGCCTTTACTACCGGAGTTAACTACTAAACATTCTTATATATATTTATGTAGCACGCCTTACTGTTAGTCCTCTAACATATTACATATAGTTGGATATTTGTTCCAGAAGTAACAATTACGCCTAAGTTAATTTACATAATATCCAACCTCGTAAATAGGGCACTAGATGAGAGGACACTTCCTATCGTCTACCCGCAGCTTTGGCGGGCACATTTCCGTTATACCGTACTATCTTTTGTATGGTGGTGCATCTATATGTGAGTGGGGCGGGAATGCCACTTTATTAAGAACCTTACTCCATTGATTTAACGTTGGTTTTCATGTGCAAGCACTTTTGAATTCGTGAAAAATATCTGTTTCAACTTAAAACAAAGTAATCCGATTGTTACACCGTAGAGCCCGCACGAAATTAAATCTTCATTTCCATGGTGTTAACGAAGAGATGAAAGTGACATTGCGTTTTTGCCGGATGCTTTTAGGAGTCTGACAAACATTGTGTAAAAACGGCATCGCGTGCTGTCCGCCGGGGTTGCGGTCTAGATCGTTAGTGCTAATTAATATAGATGTCGGCTCGCAACCGCCTAATGGAGCTATTATTTACGCACTCGATATCATGGCCACAGAAATGATAAGTTACGTTTATGTAGCCATCACATCCCGCATGCAACCAAAGTGTACAAATAGAAGAGGTTATTGTCAAATAAATTTTCGTAAAAGGAATATCATCATTTCAGCCGAAAGACGTCCACTGCTGGACATAGGCCTCCAATAAAATAATGTAATCCAACGTTATTCTGACTTATGTCAATAGGTAATCCAAATTTAGTTAAACGTATGACAAGCTTAATTCTCACCGTCCACTAATCATACTTAAACTTGAACATTGGGAAATAGTCTAGCGCCTTTCCATCGACACACCTGATACTAACTGCCCGCTGACGGCACAATGTCAAATAAATATTAAACTTTAGTGTCTCTTAAACACGATTTATGCCCCGCGGCGGACCAAATGTGCTGGAGAATGTACAGATATTAGCACTTAGGACTAATGACTACATACGATTTTAGAAAACGTTGATTAGATTACTAACACTGCGCAAAAATTATTGAATATTTATACTAATCACGCTTGTTAAGGGCTCATGCACAATGCACAAATTGCGTGAGGCTTTTTCGGCTATTTTTGACCCCCTCTCCCACCTTGGTAATATTTCATGAGGTTCGAGGTTAACCCCCCTCCTGCACATAATCTCACGTGTACTTTTTCCTCAACCTAATTGAAAAAAAAACATACGTAAATCCTATTTAATAAAAAATTTCTACCACTATATATAGAGCCACGCATTCCATAATTTCGTCAAGTAGACTCGCTGTTTTTAAGCGTGAAGTGATGAATTAGGTGGTTTTAGGTACCTACATTTTTTCTCAGTTTCTACTCTGTTATGCCAGCCCTAACGCATACGAAGCATTGTATACTTGAATTATCACTTATGATGCTGAGTATGCTGACCAAATATCATTGACTCTTCGCAATGATCTTTCCCGCTGAGTATAGGTCACAGCGGCTAACGGGTGACCGGCGTCGGCGACCGGTTGATTGATTGAAAAATTGTCATCGTCGTCGCAGGCCTCGCGACCTCTTCCTGCCGAGTGTTCTTTTCACGCCTAGATGCTTGTAGCTATAAAGTCCAACTTATACATATTCAGTGCGATCTTAGCCGGTTATTTATTATGAGATTTCTCCAAAACATACCAAGCAGCGCCATGTACCTGGCAATGAGCTTTAAAGCTTTACCTAGTGTATTTTGACTTGTGAGTAATTAGAAAAGCCATCGCCAAATACTCTTATGTTCTTGGTATTTTATTTTGTAACCGATGAAGAAGCAGTGACTCCGTTTAACGACGATACGTTAATAACTTGTGAAAATTGCGCCATTTAGTTCGACTAGGTCGTTTCTTCATGGACAAAGTAAACGGACCATTGGTAAACTTTATTGCAGCTAAATAAAGTCTACCAATGTTGCTTCTGTTAGAACTTGACCGCTAGCATGACGGTGTAATTATCAGCGTCGTGTGTGGCCCGACCGGTCCTTTGTGCCACACAAACCACAAACTTCTTCGCGATCCTTGCAAGAAACTTCGCCTTTACCAGTTAGGTCCTCGCATCAAACCACACCTCCAAATTCGAAGGTCTAGCAGATACTGGTTCAAGGACATATCTAACATAGAGTTTCTATTGAGTTTTTACTGAGTACTATCAAACGTTTTTAGTTCGTTATGTACATTATATGTACCTACATATAAGTATGTACTTCCGCATAACTTTAACTCCCCATTAGACTTTGACATCCAAGCGCTATATTATAATGCCATCATTCCTAACAACCAAAGCCAAGTCACATGTTACAAAAACACCCCAGTAATCCACCTCCTCACAAATTCCTTCTGATGCAATCCCGAATTGTAAAATATGCAAAGATATATTCGGGACGTACGAAATAAGCTTGTGACGCCCTCAATATTGCAATAAAACGGCATTCTAATCGGAACGGCGCTCCGTAGCCCATAAATATTCGATGGAAGGAACGCGTAACAAAATATTTACGGGAGAAGCTTTAGTAGGTCAGACTCCTGTGTGCTTACCATGAGTTGTACGTAACCGTATTCGATAGCGACTGCGGCATTAGACAGTATATCCGTCTTGCTCCTACCACTACTCTGACAGCAGCAATGACATACTTTCGAATGCCGCAGTCGCTATCGAATACGGTACGTTATGTACAACTCATGCCAACACGGAGGAGACTCGAATTTACAGGCACTATGAGATCAGTATAAGAGTCTCTTTACGTCATAGTGACTCTGTTTTACCAGCGAGGGGAATACATTCTATCACAGAAATGCTTTACTTCGGGCATTTCGCCCTCCGTCCGATCGACATCCGTAATCAATACACTCACTTTACGATTTAACAGTCATTGATGTTAATATAAAAACGTAACAACCTGGCTACAAAGGTTAACGATCGAAAAGCCAAACGCGTACACATTTATACCTATATACCCATCATGCCGTTTAAGACATGTAAATAAAGAATTAAAAAAAAATGCATATATTTTTAAATATGTTTTCCTCATTATCGCTGTTCTGGCAAATGGTCTTTGTAAAAAAGTACCTACGACTATCAAAGTCTCCCTTATGAGTGCTTAAGCGACATGAAAGATTCCTCTTGATTCTTTTAATCTCAGATGCTCCGTCAAGTTATTTATTAATATCGTTACGAGCTAAGCAAATTCTAAAAGCACTCTTAAGAAGCGACCTGAGTGGAGATTTAATCCCCGTCTATTAGGAAGCGACTACAGTGGTATTTCGATCGCTCATGCCGTGCGAATCTAACTCATAAGAGCCCTCTCTGATTGTACCTTATTACAGATCTCAAGCTCACAATTTGCACTGGTACACCTGAACGTTCGCTCAGTCAGCATCGGGAACTCACAGCCTTGCCGGAGTGCTCGCGTTGATTAACAAAACTTGAATTAGGCCCCCGGCTCGCTGCAGCAAGCTCTAAACACCGTCTGAAAATTAAAATACCTGAATAATTAAAACGCGCACGCCTGTTCTATCGCACAAAATTAAAATCTCATCACTTAATCAGTTTGTTTTCAACTTCAAAACGTAGTCCAATGCATCAAAGTGGAAAACATTATAATACGTGCTATTGACGGTCTGAAACTTAATTATGTGTCATAAAGCATCGGTCGTTAGCTCTTGAATCGTACGCGAATGTTACACACGGCTAGAGCTATATACGTTCATTCATACAGTTTACAGGCTAACTCCTCTGGCACACAGTTCTCAATTCTAAATATGGCTGAATTGGAAATAGATGGTGGCAAACTAGGGGGGAAGCTAAACGGAATCTCCGTAATTGACAACTCGGCGCCTCCGCTTTGCGGCTTTTTGGTTCGTCGATTTATTTATCGTGCTACTGGCTTAATTGTAAACTGCTCTTCTAAATAGTATACGTGACTTTACAATAGGTAAACGTTTGATTTTGCGCTTAAATACATATCACATCAATTTAGGTATCTTCGCGTGTTTACTGTTCTGCTGCACTGCATCCTTACCTGAAGGAACTCTGGTTCCACTTAATGAATATTGTAGAATAGTTCGTGGAAGCCATGGCCATATATATAATGCTGGAACTGCTCATATAGTTTACAACATATCTTGTAAATTGATTAGTTATCCAGAAACACTAGAAAGCTTCTCCGCAAGGTGATTCCTAAATCGATAATACCAATAACTATACTCGCGTGCTCGTGTCTATCGGTGTTACATTGGATACACTGGGCGTGGGCAGTACACCAATGAGCTGCATGACCTGATCCCACCTTCCTCCTTCCATCATCGGACGACCAGGCGTGGGGAGCAAATGCACCCGGCCACACTGTTCGTAGTAAGCATTCCATTTCTCCGCACAAAACGATTTGCCTCGTCACTTTTAGTGCGGACTGCCAAGGAATTGAATGTGCTCACACCTTGCATATTCCCTGAAAGGTACGGCTTCGATATTTTGAAAGCAAGAGTGGATAGGTTATTACAGAACCGATGAGCTCCATCAGATATGGCCGGAAACCATGGCCGGTCAGTTTTATTTAAAAAAAATATATGCTCGACGAAACTGCTGTCTGTGTGTTAACCGGTGCATCGTCCAAAAGGACGAATAAGGACGGCGCGGGCGTCGCTCCCGCGGCCGATGGCTCCGTGCCGTGACGCGATATGATATTCCGGCGATAAGCCTGACGGACAGCCAGCTCGGGTGCCACACGAAACACTACAACAACAAACACATTTGATAAATTACACCTCACATAACACATAATTACTATATACATAGTATATACCCATACACACTATACAAAACAAATCTGTGTTGCCCAGCTCAAAAAAAAATCTAGTCTCAATGTCAAGGTAGATACATAACAAGTTTCCTTTCAAAAGAACGATACGTACCTTCTATATAACCGTTAGGTAGCAAAAACTATGAAGAATGATTCGGGGTAAGTTTGACAGATAGTACAATTGTTTCAAGATCAACTCAGACATTTTATTTCTGGATCCCGCTATCGGAGTTCCATGGTTCGCATCTTCCTACCTCCAGACTTTTGTCTCCTTTGCTAAGAAATCATAATGACTAATATTTCAACAGAGTTACATACGCATAATCTGCAGCTGTAAACAAAACAAACATCAGACAGATCTGAAACGGCAACGTAGGTACATAGAAATGCACTCAGGACCACGCGCGACGTCAGAGTATGACAAATGCCGGCGGGGCTCTGTTCTTCTCTTTGCCGACCTTCGTGCGTTGGGTCGGGATGCGAAATATGACGGTAATGGATTTGCGTGACGTGGATGGTCTATCTACGAGTCGTTCTCTTTTGCCATCTAAAGTACAAATGAATAATATAACATATTTCTGTCTCAATATATAAAACACTAAAACAGCGTATTAATCTTGTACGTGTTTCCTATTTAGATACGCTGTTTCGTTACACGCACACTGTGTTGTTTGTAACACAAGAGCGTATAAGGGTAGACCTTCCTAGCGGTCAAACAAGGACTCTACAAGGTTCCCGTCGCGCGGTTGATACAAACAATTTTTACACGCAAAAAGTTTGTTCATGTGCCAAGAAATCAACGTGTTCATTCCATGGTATTGAATTTTTTTTAATGATATGAAATACAAATCACTTAATTAAGTTATCGTTTATTTGTATTGATACTAAAGGGTTTTCTTGTCTTCTGTGGATAATATTTACCAGATGGTAATTAAGGATTATGATTTCTTACTCTTTCGTGGGCAAAGTTAGGATTACCACTAACAATGAAATTGGCATTGAAACGCTTCTTCAACCTGATTAGATTTTGAAAACGCAGATTTCGTTTCTTATCTTCTTAATAGACACTAAGCTGAAGATATGGATAATTACTGACTGTAATGCATCGTTTAATACCGGGGTATTCCGACTGGACCAATTCGATAATCCCGGCGACAAATACGGTCCATTTATCGTCGTTATTCTCAAACCAAACCCAACCACTCTGGAAAAACCACTGTAAGTAAGGCCTCTGATTAGCCATAGTTCTTGCCAGTAAAGTAAGTCTAATTATACTGGAACGGCAGAGCACAATATATTTAGTGAGCGCAGGACGTTGGGGCCAATCTACCGTGATATACGAGCCCGATGCCGCTGCGCCCTCCACGCCGTATATTATTCGACGCGAGCCTCGAATGGTGTTATTGACATCGCCCGAGCGCTCGTCAAACAATTTAAACCAGAGGTGTCCGCTTATGATTTATTTGCCGTTTGATTGCAAAAAACACGAGTGCCCACGATAAATGTGATAATTGGAAAGTTTACTTACTGTTTCATCCTTCCCGCATGTGTAATGTGTAATGTCTTTAAATGAAAATAGACTTGCATTACAATACATAGGTAATTTGGATTAAGATTATAATGTATCTTGCTTATTCATCAATTTGAGCATATTCCTAGCCTATGCCTTAGGTCTAATAAAACAAAGCTTGGGTTTAATACCCAAGCTTTGTTTTATTTGATGTCAGAAAAGGTAGTCAACGAGCTAACCTATCAAAATATTAATTTGGCAAACTGCACCAAACATTCTGCTTTTACGTAGCGTTCAAAACAATTAGGGCCCTTATTTTCATTTGAGGTAAGCAGCATACAGCACGCTTATGAATGTCAAAATAAGAAACCATCACCGGTTCTAATCTTACAGTTTTGACCCGCAAAGACATCGACGTGGCGCAAGAAACTCGGTGAGACTTACGTCTTGAATGGCTTTATAAATACTATTGTGGATTATTGTCTATATACTGATGTAGGTAGTCTCATGCGGAGAAGACAAAACGTATTCCAAAATCGAATTTATATAACTTCATTACATATCAGGTCAGGGTGCGTAGACTGCGTAGCCAAGATGCCAATCGCTCACGCTCAGTCGCTAACGAAACGCAACTGTCATTGTCACACTAATAAGGAAGAGTGATAGAGAGAGGTAGCTATTAAGGGTGAGCGATTGGCATCTTGGCTACGCACGCTGTTCCTTATTCTACAATTACATTACTTACTACCTACAAAAAATATCTTAGGCATGTTAGTGACAGACATTTATTGCTAAATTGATGTCAGCTAAATACACTGATGGTGTTATTCATAAACGCACATCAAATTTCTGTGAACAACTTTTTTATGAATAAATGGGTGAGACATTAAATTAAATACCTAAGCTTTAATGAAGAGTTTATTTAAATATGCAATAGTATAATAATGAGTTAGCCAACTCCGCAAAATTACCACTGTAATTTTTTTAGATTTAACTTGGGACGCAAATTCATGACCTGATTCCCTCAAATTGAACAATTATAATACCTCGGACTGCGCAATCCAGCAGGGATGCAGCGTCCAAATTGAATTTATTATCGGTTTACAGTCTGTGAAGGTTTCCAGTGTATCATCAAAGGACGTACCTACTTGCACACAGCGCGACAAAGCGACAAGGCGAGAATACGCAAACAGGTGTCGACTCCGAGGTTATATTTGCATATAAATAGAGTTCCTGCTTAACTGTAACATTACCCCGTCTCTTTCCCTCCTGTCCACCGACGTTTACGCCAGAAGAACACAGAATGTCACGCTTCCTTGCACATGCGAAGCATGGTATGGGTGATTCTGACTGGAGATTCTATTTATGAAGATTGATGTAACTTAGATACCTATGAGGCAACGTAGATAACTCAGACCTTATTCCTGCAGTTTGTATTAAACACGTTGAAGAAATGGCTTCTCTAATGCTGTTAATTAATTCTATGAACATAACCCACCCGGTCTTGCTAGGTTCTTGAGTATCTTTTTACTGCGAGGCATGCCTCCTTAGCTATGATGGAATCCGTTTAGTTTTTCCACTAATATAATTTTCATCCAGCAAGATATGATAATACAAGTCTTAAGAGCCTGCGGTACGGATGTTTCTCTCGGTTCTTTTTGTGTTAGGGAAGTATCACATTGTGCGGCCAAACCGGTCGCGCCAGGACGCCTAGGAAGTGGTCTTGGCATTTTAACGTACCTCCCTAGTCTTTAAGTCTTCCTCACTCTTCTACAAAAAACTAACTTACGTTTGAAGAATATGAACTCAAACATGAATAATTGAAACGGAGATGGCTACGTCTTAAGAATATTAAACCCCTTGCGATTAAACAATATGAAATATAAATTCTTACCGTTTTTGTTTTCTGTTGTGCGATGTAATTAGTGGTCCGTTGTCTGTTCGGCCGGTTCCGCGCTTCTTCCGTTAGCCGTTTTTATCGCTCGTCTATTACATCATAGCCGCACGCGCAGCCTCAGAGCGTGACCCTCGTGCGTAGGCGCAGGTGACATGCGCTAGGAAAGTCGTACATCATTTCTAATTATACCATCGAAATGCCTGAATAGTTCTGTTAACCGAGACCTATTATTTGTTGTTTCCTTTTATCATTTTCTATTTGTTCCGTTTGGGGTCCTTTTTTGCCGGGTGGCACCGAAGGTTGGGTTCGTTTTTACTGTCGGGGGCGCAGGACGCGCGCCTGCCCCTCCCGCAGCCCGGGGCCGTCCTTGGCCCGAGCGTTCACCTTGGCTCGCAGCGCGCCACACGGGCCCACAGGTAACCAAGTTCCGCGAACTACGTGATTTCTATGGCTGTCGGCCGAAAGTGGATCCAGGAGTACCTATCTCGCGGCCCAGTCGCTTGACGCTAATGTTACCGGGAACTGTAATGGAACACTGCGACTACCCTTCGGCCGAGACCCCCATCCAAGCGAGAACATGGTGTACTTTTTACAGTATCCAATGTTCTGTCTGGGAGTGCTGAGAAGATCGCAAACTGCGCGCCCGATCGCTGTGGTGGTCTCCGTTCTGTTAATATCACATTTATTTTGGTGCTCGCTATAATCATCTCAAGTGGGTTACCTAATTAAGATTGGTTTTTATTTTCTGTCCTCATACTTACCTCCTGCGTTGTTTTACTTCCCCCTTAATCTTCCATGATTCCACTAGATTCCACCTAGCAATTTGTTAGCATTGCAATTATTCTTGTAGGTATAGAAGAAAATTCCTAATCTCGTGAAAAATTTAAATATGCAAATGTCAGTCCTTTTAGTGATGATTCTGATGCTTATAATTAAGACGCTGTGAGTATCCTGTTTCAGTATTTTAAGATCGAAGAATTTTCTCTAGCAAAGTTCTTTGTAATGGTTATGTTGTTACATTCTAAGAATGACGATAACGAATAACTTTTAAAGTTGTTTCCACGGAAACGAGATAAATCCTAAAGATAAACTAACCACAAGAGGGGTCAACCACGAAAGTTTTTATGTTGAGAACTTGACAGGTACCTACTTCACTCGTCGAGCGATGCGATGCAAGTATGAAATGAACGCGATAGAACTTGACGAGTTTAACCTACTTTTTTCAATACGATTTTTACAACCTTTTTACGGCTTGAAGTTTGATTTAGGTCCACAAAAGGTATTTGTGGCGTGCAACAGATTATGGCGATTTTAGTACCACAGCCAGCCAATGCCTGCTTTGTGGGTTCGTTCACCGTACACTTAGAACATTAAGATGCTTTACATGTTCGCGGCTTGATCCCTACTGGCGTTTTCTGCTGTCGATGTCATGATTTGTTATTTTGATGTGATTGAGCCTGAAGCCGCCGAACGGATCCCGAGCTCGACGCCCGTAATCTTATCGCATTAGAGGCCGGACATAGGAAGGGCATTAAATTTGAACGATCGTCGTTAAGCGGCGGGCAGAGCGAACGCGCCTGAAACCGGTCGACGGTCCGTAAATAATGGATTAGAGGTGAAGCGAGGGACGAGGGGTGTGGCGCACGCACCGGCTGCGCGCGCAGGAAGAGCGCGCGGCGCGGGGCGCGGGGCGGCGCGCGCGGGGAGCGCTGCGCCTCCCGTCAGCTGTTGCGCGGCCAGGACCGCGCCAATGCATCGGCGTCGATAGTGTGCGGCGCCCGTCTCGACCCGACCCCTAGTGACAGTGACATAGTGCCAGTGCCCGATCAGTGTCAACAGTGCCTGTGCCGTGCCCAACCAGTGTTGTGTGTGAGCCATGAGGATGTGCAGTGCTACCGCCGGGAGCTGACCACGCTGCCGCTGCTGGGCGATGAGAAGTTATGTTACGCCACCGACCGAGGTGATTATCCCGACCTCGGTCCCAAAAAAACACCATGCATGTGGATTTATCGACGGAATGGATTCTTGAAACCGGCGCCCGTTTTAGGTTGCTCTGGTGACTTGAGCTCTAGACGGATTTCGGTAAGCAGCGCCGAAATTTTCGACGTTATTAAGATATAGTTAGGTAGATAAAAAACTTTCCACAGAAAAATAAATCTTTTTCTTTTTAGAGAATTTTAACAATAACTGTCGCCCTAAGGCGTAGCTCACGTAGGGGAGTTTTTGTGTACGAAGAGCTGTGTGATTTTTTATAAATTTTATTTTGAGGGTACACCTGCCTTTTGACATGTTAGAGTTTAGTCCCTAAATTTTCGTGGAGAAAAATAAAATATCGAGACAACTCGCTGCAGGAATGTTGATCGTTTTAAAATGGAATGTTTATCGTCACTAAGTTCCTACAAAGTTTACTAAGGACTTAAATGAACAAGTATGTAATTTTTTTTATAACGCAGTTGTATTTCCAATTCCTTTAAATACAAATACTTTATTTCATTTAAAAAAAAATGGGCACAATTTTTACGCAATCGTGAATGCAGGCCAGTAGCCGCTCATCACGCAAATTCGTGAAGAAAAATAGGTATTATGCTGATATTTAGTGCGTTCATGTTTATTAATGACCAGTAAGTTGCACTGCTGCCTTCGGCTCGCTATGCAATTTAATTGGATCTAAAAAATTATTGCTAACGCCGTTTGCAACTAAGGATTACGCAAATAAAAGGCGATTTCCTCCTGATATGCAGTTTTTGATAAGCATCGGCGATGTTCCAATTTTGATGTCTTGCATTGCACTTAAAATGCTCCGACCGCACATTGATGCCTGTTTAGTTTTCCTCATGCCGAATCATAGCTGAGCAAAATGTGCTCGTAATTATACTTACAACTTACATGTCAATATATTCGTACGTTCAGTTATGTGATAATTATTTAGTTTAGCATAACTGCGTCGAAAAATTGGAGAAGTGTTGCAAATGCAATATAATTGCGTTCTTTGAGTAATTTTAGTAAAACTTGTAGGCGACATTACGAGTAGTTACATTACATCCATAATTGACATCTTACACCTAACGATAAAGGTAACAAGCAGGTGCACTCTACACCTTGTGTCTAGTCTTCAGATAGTATTTCATAATTGACCATAAACAGAACCTAGGACGGCTAGGACATACTAATTTAGAAACCTGCATGATGTGTTTATCGAACAACTTGATAAAACACCATCCGTAGACTGGTTATTCCCTTACTGACATGATTCATTGTCAAGGTGTGAATAATTTAATTCCTTGTGTCTCAAGCGTTCTTAGCTAAAGATACCGGAAAAGGCTTAGTCACAGATAAGGCTGCCATCTCGTACATTGCCGAAACCGGACAAAAAAGTTAGAAAACCCGGACGTTTCATTAAACTCGCGGTCTCTCCCCGGACACTAAAGAAATAAATTTTTAATTTAAAAAATATATGCTTTTGCTAGGGATTGACCTGAACCCAAAAATGTCCGGGTTTACCCCGGACGCTTTTAAAAATCCGGGCCGGACGCTCCCCGGACGGGCTCCAAACTAGGACAAATCCGGGGAAACCCGGACGGATGGCAGCCCTAGTCACAGAGTAACTTTTTGCTCACAGAAATTGAACCGGAAATGGCGGACATACATAATGACATCTCTAGACCTAACTACAAATTTGAATAAAAGATGATATACTAAAATTCAATCCGAACTCATTATTTAAACCGGGCACACTTTTTGTTGCACATTTTTGCTAATTATAGCGACCATGCAGCTTATGAATAAATGGAAGTACAAAAAAATGATCTTCGGACCGGTTTTTAAATCCAGTATCGGTGAATACATTCCATTGTCGGGGTTTGACTGCATCAACATGGATATCGCTTTAGTCATGTTCAATGTGTGACAAACAAAATAAACAAACTCCCAGTCTGTGTCGTTTACCTTTTCGGTCGATGCTATTTAGGTATCTACTTTTTATCTGTGCTGCTTTTGATGACTAACTTTGTTGGGATCTCTTTCGAGGTTATCATTGTTATAAGACTTATAAGGTACGCGTTCCAATTGTAAGGGCTTTTTCTTTTAATTGTTTAGTCATGTGAAGGGGATACAATAAAGTTCTACGAGTCCAACATTATATCGTTTGTCTTTGACCCTGTTTGTATTTTCTAACACAGTTTAAATCCAAATATCGTTAATTGTGTTAGTTAATCCGATGCGGAGCCAAATCACAAACATCATGAACTTCAAATATGTCGTCTTTCATTTTGTAATTGGCTGTTTAGTTTCTTACTCTCTTTTCGGAAATAACATTATTACGCATATTAAACTTGAATTTTTATTTTTACGCAGTTCAACTTTCCATTGGTTCATTTTATTCAAGCATCTTAATCTACGTACATAGGTATATTACTTTGAAGGTTTTCTTGGAATTTCTTCTTTAACTTTGCTCCTTCCTTTAATGAAAGAAATGTTTCTAAAGTAGTTATCGTGAGTATTTTACCTGATTTTATGACTTCGAAGTACGGTGGGAGAGATTATAAAATTATGCCATGGCCCATAGTCTTTATTTAAAAAAACACGGCTTGTTCTTCTTTGTATTCAAAACGAATGCAGTTAGGGTAAACCTTGTCACGTTTACAAAAAAAGGTTAGGTACAAAAAATGTAGGTAACATCTAAGGATCATACCATTGTTGTTGTTAATAGTAACTAGGAACAAAATTCAAAAAGTATTTAAAGCATATTAAACTCAATTTACTATCTTAAAACTTATTATTTTTACTTTGGATATTTGGATATGGATAATTTTGCGATTATGCAGTTATTCAGTGTAAAGGTCTTTTTTACAGAAATCTATTCAGCTAAAAGTACTTGCCGTATTTTCTGTATTATTTTATTTTTGAGGTGTTTCTAACTGTTAGCAAAATGTAAGACCCTATATATATAATGTGTTATGCATATGGTCGGTATACTTTATTGCTTCTATTTCCCATACTACTTGTATAAGAACGTTTGATTTCCATGAATCAGAATAAGCTTTCATATTAGCGTTGAGCGTAATTAGCGTCTCGAGTGACGCGCGCCCCTGCTGGTGCATCGGTGCATCGCACGGTAACTCGATTTAAAAGCAATCTCGACCCCATCGCTCAATTTCCGCGTCTAATGTCCATTTCGTGCCAGAAGTAGTTACGTAACCGATGTGCTCAAAATTATCTGAACACTATCTCTGACTTCGCTTCGAATGACACGAGTGACACGACGATCTTTCAAAAATAATGCTCTTTTTAATAGGAACTTACCTATACCTAATAAGTACTTACTTAATAAGTGCTGTAAGATGCCTCACAATGGTTTAAATGATACACAAATCGCATAAAACTAGCTTATCCAGTTACGAGTAAATACTTTCAGACCGGCCCTTGTACCTATAAGGACCTAAATACTATGTTAAAGACTCATTAGGTCATTATTGTCATTAATGAGTCCGTGTAAAATATTGTTTCGTTCTCGTCGTTTTAAGTGCATGTAATTATACATCAAACTAGTATTACTAGTATTGATCAATTTGATAATGTCACGCGTACCTAATGATTGTTTTTCTCGGAATATATCTATTGTTCGCACGCGCGCTTACATAACTTTTCCGATACATTGTCAATATCATTCTTAAGTATCATTTAGTCTATAGAGAACTACCTACAAGGAACTGGAACTAAGTAGCTAATGTGCCGGAGAAGTCTTAAAATAAACATTTAGATGACATGAAATATATTAAATAATATTTAAAACGGGTCACTCACGTAATTTAGTCGATCTGTCGCGAGTGGGCGCTCCTGATGACGTTCTTCGTAAAGAACGAAACATGTCGAGCGAAAATCGACTAAATTACGTGAGTGACCCGTTTTAAATATTATTTAATATGTTCGAGTCTCACGAGAGTTTTATAGTTAAAATAGACATGAAATATAAATAATATAAACCTTATCCTAACAAATCCTGGTCCAAACAAATAAGTAATCTAATTTGTTTCCATGTAACCTAAATTACGTTTATCGAAATATGTAATTCCAATAACACACTGCGACCGTACTCGCGATAACTCAGGTTGTAAACACACGCATGTTACTTGTTAACAATTCTTGACTTTATGTAAAGACCGTGTAATATGAATTTTGTTGTTTGTTCGAGTAGTTTATTAGAATTATGTACATTGTTTTCTTTTTGTTTGATGCAAACGCTGTGAGAAGTTTTTCTTAATACTGATTATTGCTAGTTAATAACCAAAAACCGGCCAAGTGCGAGTCGAACTCGCCCATCGAGGGTTCCGCACAAAGGATGCTCCCCCATTTATGACCTTAGGTGCTTAAAAATACTGGTGACACTCAGTTTGCGGCAATTTGGCGGTTTTCGGATTTTTCCGTGTACTTGTTCTACAAGGTCTTGCTTTTTGCCAAATTTCGTGATTCTAGGTCAACGGGAAGTACTTACCCTAAACATTTTGATTCGTACGTATGGGAAATGCGGCATAAACGGTCGTATCTTTTGATTGCGTTGACGTAGAGGTTTGATTTTTGTCACAGCTTCAGGGGACCGCAGACTTATATAAGTGATATTAATTTCAACTTGCTACCTCTAACCGTTCCCGAAATAAAGGATCTTGACAGACAGACGGACGGACGGACAAACGGACAACAAAGTGATCCAATAAGGGTTCCGTTTATTCCTTATGAGGTACGGAACCCTAAAAATCAACAAAGTTAGTACCTACCTACGAGTAAGTACCAGGAGAGATAACTTAGTTTAAAACTTCTAACGTACCATTTAGTATGATTTAGTTAATGAGAATAGATAAGCATCATTAACAAGTTAGCTTCATTATTATTAATACGCACCTCAAGCCTTATCTCTGTCGTTTGATCGGCTCAGATTCTGGCGGCAAAGCGAATGAATCGTCCAAACGAAATGGCATTCCTGAAATAAACATAATTAAACTGCATTAAAACGTGGGCGATCTCGCGGGCGGCATCAAAACACGTCTTTAGGCTTATAATGCGTTCGTAATAAAATAAGACGGTCGTTCACCTCCAGGATCGTTGCCTATCTCGGCCGCGTGGGACATTCGCTAAAAATACGTGCAACGCGTTCACGTCTCGCATAATAATTTGATCGTCCTTATATTGCCGTGCAAAAGATCGAACGTTGGAGACGCGTTCGTTTTTAGGTTCGCGGCGCTCGTGCGGTTGTACGATGTGATGTAGATGTATCTATATATTACACGTATGTTGTAGATGTGTGTAACACGTGTATACATTGTTCTGTCGTCAGTGTCGCCACGCGTCCTGTCTGAGGCCATGTACTTGCAGCCGTTTACACCGAGACTGCATTTTACGTTTTAAGATCAGCATCAGTTCAGTCTTATCATATTTTGCTTGTATTTAGGTAGATATATGTGATGTTTGAACCATTATCATGATACTTATGATATATGTTTATGATAAGTGTTTAAAAAAAGAGATTTTTGATCCAAAATTTAACCGTTTTAGAATAAACTCGTACATTAGATACCTAATATTTCATACTGTTTTCTGTTAGAATGTTCCTTGTGGGTAATTTCAAGAAAAAACACACGATCGAATGCCGGAAAACCACATTTCCTTGTAATGTTAAGTCCACATTACTCGTAATATTAAGTCTTATCTCTGACGCGCTAAAATGATTTATTCATAGATTCCTACATTAATTTGTTACATTGTGACTCAATATTCCTAATAACTTTATGCATTTCCCAGTAAATTTATGAATAAAATAATGACGCATTGTCGTATTATTTACTTCTTGACAGTACCTACTAGGTGGTGCCCGCGACTTCGTCTGCGCAATATCTTTATAAAATATTTATTGTGCCTATGTGTTATTCTGATGTATAAGCTATATTAAGAAGCTTTATTATTGTTAAGTTTCATTAAAATCCATTCAGTAGTTTCAGTAGAATTTAGTGATTTAAACGGCCACAGTATGACGGTAGCTAATTACCTACTAAGGATATTATATAACTATTGAATAAAACTTAAAAGTAGAGATGGACCGACTATAGACCTTGCCGAATAGGTTCAGGCCTTACCGAACAGAATATTAGTTAATTTAAGGAACTTGGTTTAACTGACCCGATTAAGACACTTTACGCATGAAATCTCTTTAGTGTGACAACTTTAGATAAAGATATAGAGTAGAGAGGCGCCTTTGGCTTTGATTTTCATAGAAAACGACCGTGTCAGGTAATTTTGTTATGTTATTATCAAAACTGCCAAAAATGCTGTTTATAGTGTTGTGATATGAATCGATATTTTCAATCCAGTTTTTCTGTTGTAATAAAATGATTTAGCAAAGCTACCTTACCTTGACAAACGCAGGATGGAGTAACTGGGATTTCTTTTCCTTATGATAAATGCAGAGTTTGTCTAAAAAAGTCCGCGCAAACGAATTCTTAGGAATGTATTAGTTCGTCTAACGATATTTACAATAACATGAAAGTTATTATTAATTTAAATGAAAGGTTAGCTTATTAAGTATGTACCTTCTACTACCTAATTATATACATAGAATATTTTAACTGAAAAGATTTCAAATAGTGATAGATAGATAGAATACTCTTTATTGCACACCTCAAGTTAAGTTAGATACAAGAAAAGTTAGTATAGTGATACGTTGCAACAACCAGCAATAAAATAAAGAAAAAAACCGTCACATATACCTACAGTCGTCTCACATAATCGTCGACACGCGTGATGCCCCGATGCCCACAAAACATTATCTTTTAGTGTTTGTTAATAGGTCGCTGGATTAAAAAGTCGCACCCGCATTGATCGAACACGCTGCACGATCTAACTCATACAAATATTTGTATTACGTAAGTTCCCCGCCAAAAGTATTCGCCGTAACGGACCGGAAGTGGGACAGGTTGCCGAATAGTCGGCTAGTCGAGTTGACGGCCGGTCAAGATCGGCTCAATGACGTGGCCCTTGTACTATTATTTATTCTGTGCCCTTGCGCCAGCGCTGTGAAAACTACTTGAGGACCTTTAACGGTTTCGAGTACTGTACGGTACGCCTTACCAAATATGCTGAGCACTTTTGTTCCCGGTTTTAATAAGCTTGAAAGTGATTTATGCGCTGGTATGCCGCCAGTTGTAATTATTTGAAGTTTGTAAAAATGTGAGAAATAACGAAGTTTTATTTATTATTTATTTCTATAAAATTGTGTTTTTTCGGGAGTACCCAAATCAAGAAGGTCAAATGGGAGTTCAAGATTCTCTTTCATATAACCGACCTCTGACGCAAAGCAAAGCTATAGTGATGATATTATAGTTTTATTACATTCTTGATACTTTAGGTAGATAGTTCCGTATGTACGTGAAGTGCCAACTGATAAATATATGTACCTAATAGTACCTATGAGTATTGGGTTTAATTAATTTATTTGCAGTGTATCATATTACAGACGATCAATACATTTTGTGGATATACATCTATCCGCACAAAGACACTTTAACACTAGATTCTAAATACTTATACGTAAAAAAAAAGGCAATACAATTTATAATAATTACGAGCTGACTCGTTATTTCTTATCTCGCTTATACCATAAAATGCATAATTAAGCAGTGTTTTATTAGTCAAATAGAGATGTTATCGCCAGCATAGTTAGCGGGTCCAGACATGGGGGTCATTTCAGTAGCAACGAACCCTGAACCCTAACCCGCATACTCCATTGTCCACGAACAATGTCAACGCATACGCAAGATTTATACGCCTGTAAACCACTGTAAAGTGCCATGAGAAATGCTCTTGACTTGGGAGATGATAGGTATAGGTACTTACTGGCGGTGGTGGCACAGAATAAGTAATAGTACCTACTAAAGTACAGAAGCTTCTCTTTCCTACATTTCACGTTTAGCTTGTCAAGCATGCAAATGTCAAGATGATATATAAACAAACAGTAATTGTGCTCTATTATTTGTAATGAATTGAAATGAATAACTTATTTGTTATGATCCTATGAATTAATTTGCCCAAATAAATTAATTTTGAACGCGTATTCTAGACCGCAAAGGATGTAAAGTTACTATAGTGCCTTGACGTACTCACGGATTGATCGCAAACATATTAAGTTATTTTGGTCTTTAGGTATTGACGTGAGTAACTATATATGTATACCTAAGGATTGCATTTGGTATTTGTATCTTAACATCGAGATGTGCATAAGTACTTACTTACTGTGTTAAAAGCGAAAGCTGAAAGAAAAGCTGTACCTACCGTATTGTGTAGGCACATCATTTTCAAGCCACTTTCAACTAGAATTTCTGCTTTCCTCATGAGCATCGTCACCAAACAAGTATGTATTCGGCACGTTTTAGTAATTACGGAAACATTTCCTTATTTCATGGCCTCGGTTTGTGTCATAACTGTCGGTGCGTATTTTTAATTGCCACACTACAATAGTTAAACAACGAACCTATTCATAAACATATTTATTTCATATGTGCTTGGTTTTCGTAAAAGGTACCAATCTGTCGTTTGCTGATATGTTTATTTTCTAAACGAATCCTTACGGCATCAGCCCCTTATCGGTAAGCGACAAAGTGGTTCAACTTTTTTGATTCATTAGCCATTAGAATATATCAGGTAATATGTGCGTGACTATAAGACTAGATTTTGTAGGAGCCGTAAGCGGTGACGTGCCGCATACGCAAACGGCGTGGTTTAGGCATTTAATTTTTGTGAATAGCAGCGCGCGCACAATGCGCATCGTAACTAAATATTGCACAAGTATCGGCGCAGCACTCGCTTTCACAAACTAATGGAATGTGTAATTTTACTGCTAGGCCCTTTCTTGGTTAACGAGGAAGGACAGCTCACTAAGTACACACATATAACACATGCCTAGATTTGCCGTATCAAGAGTATGAACTGACAGGGCATTGACACCATGACTAAACATGCATACATGGATGGATGCATGATTTTGAATTAAGTGTAGGTATATTGCGATCCCACTAAAAGTTCTTATATGCAGCAATGTTCTAGAACACTAATGTATCTATCCTACCAATCGTAATAACTCTTTCAGATTTTATTTATTTAATCGTATGGCAGAGTAACACGTCGAATACAATTCACAAATCAATGTCTGAAAGAACTCAGTAGATACCGACCGGCTTAATAGGTACCTACATATTCAAAGATAATAATAGCCCCAGTTAAGTATGTTTATATGTTAAAAATACAGACACATCGTAACAGAAATCTGAGAACCAATTTACATAAATAATTTCTCTTAAAAATTATTCCATCGATATTCGTTCCAAATTCCGAGTTGTTAGCGGACTGTCAGGAAAAAAGACTCTTATCCAATTGTACCAATGAGTCGGAAAAGGGCGAGGGTTCGATAAAACCATTTTGAGAGGAGCATTTGCGATTTTATACGCGCCTATTCAATAGACGTATCGGATTGTAAGATTTACTAAGATTTCTAATAGACTTTTTGCTAAGTCTGGAGGAGCTTCGCAGGTAAATAAAAAATGATGTTTTGCTTCAACATTTGTTAGGCAGGGGACAATAGGTCTCTCCCCACCGGGGACCGAAGACTAATTGGAAGTGGTTGCCTGTGGCTTTTCTACAGAAAATGTAACAAGCTTAGATCCGTTATGCCTAAATCAGTATAAGGATAGAAATAATACCTTCTCATGGTTAGCAGAACTTGGGAAATAACGCAAAGATTCCTATGAATCATTAAATTAGAACTATCGCGGTTTTTCGACATTTTTATTACTGAACACGGGCTCAGTTCAGACTTCAGTTTTCTCGTGTAAATGGCGGTTGCAACAGCGCCGCAACGTCGGGAGTTCTATTTAACAAAAAAACGTGTTCAGGGTGTAAAATCCGTGTTCAGAAATTAAAATACTAATGTTCAATATTGAAATTGGCGTTCATAGAACTCGATTCCATCCGGCTGCCCTTACGTGAACCAATCCAGCACATATTTGCTTAACGACTCAAAGAAAAAGCCGGTCAAATCAGCTCTGGCTTTCCCAAAGAACATTGTGATGCTCCGCCACTGATGTGTATTTTTTTATGTATATGTGTGTTTTTTTTGTGCATTATACGCAATTCATACAATAAAAGTAGAGGTAGGTACTCCTGACAGAACATAGTTGCGACACTTCGCTTTATACGTTAATTAATGAAACACCGGACGCGGACTTCCTCTAATTGCTTCGATACCGCGGCTAGACCTCCATCCATAACTACGTCATGCGTAATACACGCAGCGTTACGCTAATCTACGGTTAACCCAGATTACTGAGATTTGACCTATATATTTTATCCCATTCGGTATAGCGCATGCCCTTTGCACACAGGACGTGTTTTATGACTTGTCAACTCATAATAAAAACCTTTCTTCTTAAATAAGTAAACCTTTCTAATAGACAAATTCGTTTTGTTCAAGCTATTTTGTTAACACAGAATAATTAATTGAAATTAAACAGTTTTGAAGGGATAAATCGCGTTTCGAGCCCTTTACAGCACTCGTTTTCACAGGGTTAAGATGATGACTGGGAGAAACTTCTACGAACTGACGTTCTAAAGTGTTTAATTTCAATGAATGACAATCGCGGTAACTGAAGAGAGGATTATTAAATTCAAATACCCCTATATAAAAATAGTTTCGGAAGTGACCCGCTGCGATTTAAGATATAATATTTGACATAAATTATAACTATATGTATGGTAATGCTGCGCAAAAACAATCTGTGTAGGATTAAATCGGCAATTTAAACCTCTATTAGCAATTTGGACAAAACTTTCGTATTTCATTTATACATTTGTTTTGGTGCAATAGTAGGTATTATGTTGTCCATGGCGTGTTAATGTAAATTTCCTTTGTATTCAGAATATAATAGCTATGAGAGCTATGATTCTATATATTGTTAGAACAGAATTAGCCCCTTCTAATTCTAGTGTCCACGTCGCGTCGCCCTATAGCGGTAGCGCTGCAATATTGTACGTAACGATATTACGCGCCCAGTTGCATTCTTTGTTCCGCTCACGATACGTCCACGAGGTCGCTGCACATCGAACGAACAACGCCGTAACACCATCAGACTCCAACCGAGACCACAAACATGTATAAACATTGTATTCCTTATTACAAGGCAATAAGGTGCAACCGTATAAACTTGTCTTTGACGTCGACTTTATCTGCTCCCTTCTCGTTTCCGACCGTCGCGCAGGCTGTCATCGCGCCAAGGCCAGGCGCTGCAGCTGCAGTGGAATGTATGCAGTGACCTATATCCATTATCTTTAAAATAGATATAAACATGCGACAAACCAACTATCAGTATTACTAAGGCCGTTATCTAAATAGATTTGCATTATTGATAGCGTCAGGTCGACACCCCGCGGTCTTGAACTTGGCTCTTGTGTAATACTTTTCTAAGATTGTATCGTTAGTATTTATTTACGAAGTTTTTTTATACCATGCCTATAGCACGTTTGCGACAGCCCACTTGATAACGTAGCTTACTCGAGGGTGTAGTGTACTAATGCTCGATAATATGATACCTATGATAATAAGATAGCATTACTATTCTCACATGTAACAAGGTGACCCTAGGATTTGATTCCCTCCAGTGTGCTTACCATGAGTTGCACGTAACCGTACCTATTCGATAGCGACTGCGGCATTCGAATACGGTTACGTACACAACATGGTAAGCTTACAAGCTTGGCTTATCCCAAGGAATTTGTTCAACGCGCCGCCACTAGCCTATACTTGATATTTTATGAGTTGGACGCATTGACGTAATTTTATTATCATTTAATGGTACTCAGGGCCACTTGCACCAGCCGGAGTTAGCCAACTAACCCAGAGTTAAGCGTTTATTCCATTTAGTTTTTAACAGCTATCGCCGGATTAGCGGCTATAACCCTAATAACCTTGGTTGGCACAAGTGGCGCTTACGTAGGTACTTTACGTGGAAGAGTAGCATATCTTATCCAAATAGCCATAACTATAGATATAAAAGCGAATAAGACGGGAAACGATTTCACTGCTGTAGTCATGTTAGTTAGATATGAGCGCCGATGACCAAATGGTCGGCGGCGGCGCGCCGGTCAAAATCAATCGGCGGCGGCGGCGAATCGGCGGCGTGGCCTTGAAAACACTTGTCTATAGGATTAAAAGTCAAGAAATATCACTAATTTCTTTAACTATGCGTTACATAATCACCTTGTAGTAAAATAATTGATTATTTTACAAATTCGAATGTCAAATAATGTAACAATATTTCAAACAAATCTCAACACATAAAAATATAGAAGTCATAGTATTTGCTCGATTAAAATGCAGAACGATTACGCTTCGATAAAAGTATCTATTGGAAAAATATTTACAGTGAAAAACAATATTGATATGGTATAAGAAGGGATTAGGGATTTGACGATCCCATCGCCCATTGGTTTCGAATCAGTCTACGCACGGCAGCTCGCCGCGAGTCGTTGGGGAGTAGTGACCCCACGTACCTGAGCGCTTCTGAGGAGGCTCTTTCATCCGCCCAAGTCATCTGCCTCTGGCTTGTCTTAAATAGCCGTCCAGGGTGGGGTCGCGAGGGCTGTGTTCTCCAGGGTAGATCTATAAACCAAAGTGGTGACTTGGCTATATGTTTAAAGTCCAGGGACACCTCTCTACCCCTGCCCTCATACTGATACTGCCCTTGAGCCATCTTAGATGTCGCTTTTTGTGGGGGTCCATTTTATGTTATATGCGACTCACCGTCTGCCAAAAATAAAATTACTTAGCATTGTATTAGGCAGGCGTCCGGTTTTATTCTCCATTACTCAGGATTTAGTTCACCCCATCCATCCTTATAGTCCAGTATATTTTGAGATTCCAATAATTCTGGATAGTCCATACACCTTGGCGGGTGCTGCCTCTGCGTGCGTTCCATGACTCGGACAGGTGCATAAGCTGCTCGGTGTTCTCCTTATATTTCATTAAATGATCTAAAGGGACTCTGCGTGTCGGTTTTGGCTCCGAGTACACCTCCCAAAGATCCGAATCACCATTTTTCCGTGATGAGAAAGAGTTACCTATATATTATAATAATATTTAAGACGAGATATATAAAACAAGATATTTACCATGTGTAGGTATTTGTTTTTGTGAGTTCCCACCAGCGCTATGTTCACGGTGTACCTGATTTACTGCGAATTTTTATTTGTGGTCTACATGCCGTAGCGATCTAGCCGTTGAGAAACTCGGTTGAGGTCATCGTGCATCATGCGGAGTTCTTCTGTCGACCTGCCATGACTACGATATCGTCGGCAAATCGAAGGTGAGTGATGTATTCGCCGTTTGTGTTGATGCCAAGTCCTTGCCATTCCAGGAGCTTGATGGAAGACGTTCCATTGCTGCAGTAAACAGTTTCAAAGAGATAACGTCTCCCTGTCTTCCGCCTCTTCGCAACGGAATCGCCTTCGAGCTTTGCTCCTGTACTTGAACCGACATTGTGGCGGTACTATACAAACACTTCGATGTACCGGTAGTCAATATGGCATCGCTGAAGAGACTCAAGCACCGCCCATATTTCCACCGAATCGAAGGCTTTCTTATAGCCCACAAACGCTAAGCATAGTGGCAAGTTATACTCTTCGGTATTCTGTATAATTTGCCATAGCGTATGGATGTGGTCTATGGTACTATAGCCTCGTCGGAATCCGGCTTGTTCGGGAGGCTGGAAGTTATCAAGTTTGTGTTCGAGACGATTCGTGATGACCCTTGAATACAGTTTATAAACATGGCCCAGGAGCATGATGAGTCTGTAGTTCTTCAAAAGGCTGTTGTCACCTTTTTTTGAAGAACAGCACCACCTCGCCTCTGTTCCATGTTCCTCTGTTCCGTTTTGCCCTCTGACAAGACGGAATTAAGACGCGGAAGAGCTTCTGGAAGACTTTAAGTACCGGTGTTCCACCCGCTCTCAGAAGCTCTGTGGCGATTCCGCCATTGCCCGACGCCTTGTTGTTCTTAAGCTGCTTTAGGGCCATCCTAATCTCGTACAAACTGATGTCTGGGATATCTTCGGTGTAGTGTCTCGATAGCCTGGCTCTTGAGTCTCCTACCAAGCTGTCAACGGGCTTTGCGACCGGTGTATAATTGTCCATAGAACCTCTCGATCTCACCTAAAGCCTCTGCTTTTGCTGACGCTATGCTGCCGTCTTCCCATTTCAACTTTGTCAGCTGGCTTTGCCCAGCAGATTTTTCCTTTTTCCTTTGGTTTCGCTCAATAGTCTCTTTAGCACCGTTAGTATTAAAGGGACGCATATCATGTCGCAAGGACTTAGATATACGTCTGTTGAGCTGCCTATATGACTTAGCGTCATCTGGAGACTGCAGCTGTAGTGAGCGTCTTGTAGCCATGAGTTTTATAGTTTGCTCGGTCAATTTCTGAGGTCTTAGAACTTAGACCCTACGACGTGCACAGTTTCCACTAGCCGTTAATCTCGTCAACTGAAACAAAGTTCTTTAGGCAAGAAAAGCGCTTCGAGAGCTCGAGTTGAAAGCTTTCGGGGTTTTGAATGTGGGCTTGGGTGGGTCGGAGCGTAGACTTCATAAGATTGGACCTTTCAAGTATAATATTTATATTCAGTGAACCACTAACCATTCGGTGATCACTACCGGTTTTTATCCTGTTGAACACAGAAGCATAAACTGCCACGCCATCACACCATACACGCCATTACCTGTTGAGATTACCTGAGGGTTATGTAACTCAATCCAGCGATTTTTTCCTGCCTCCAAAAGATATTCGGTTTCGGCGACTGCTGATTTTCTGAGTTCGTTGTTTTTAAACGCTTGTATGTGTTTTTTTATACGGCATGCGATTGTACGCTTAGTTTGTCTTATGTAGGTTCTACCATAGCTTCTATTTTGTAAACTCAACACTGGTCGTTCAAGTGAGAAACTGTCCTTCGACGTCCGTAGTCTATCTTCATCCCCAACAGTTTTCTCTCTTATTTTATTAGCAACCTTATCTGACACTTCTTTTACATACGGTAAAAGGGTTGGTTGACGTTCCACTGTGTAGTCCAGACGCTTTGTCGTATCAGTGCGTCAACCATACCATATGTATAAATATGGAGAAGGATCATTCAAGGATAAGTTTTATCTCAAAATTAAAATTCTGATTTAACAAAATCCGTGTAATTTCGACTGCAACGTGATTCCCATCAATTACTGAGTTAGACAAAATAGTATCCGATCACTGATTAAAAATCATAGTGTATAAAAAACATCGCCGGGATGAAAGTTGATTTTAAAATCAATAATTAAAAAGTATTAAACATAATATTCGTCAAAACATATCGAAAGGTGGCTTTTAAAACGACTTTAGCTATTAAAAACATTCAATTTTTAAAGTTCCAAAATAAGTGCAATTTCGGTATGCCTCATCAAGGTCACGCCGATTCCACGCCGGTGGAGGCGTCGGCGGCGGCGGCGCGAGCTTTTTTACCGGCGGCGGCGGCGCGCCGGCGCGGCGCTCATATCTAATGTTAGTATGATTTATGAAGATGTTTCCGAGCTGACTGGCCTTGCGTCTCCATTGTTGGCTGAATTCATTGCAGGAAACATTAGCTGCAACTTGTGATGCAAATGCATAGCTGACTCACTAAACATACTCGTATGATGTACCTATATGCACTTGACACACTTTCACACAAAGAAATCATGTGTTTAGAGAACAATAAGCTTATGTAAGACATAATGGGTCATCGAGGTTTGATTATCATTTTAAAGGTCAATATAAATGACACTAGTATCAATGGGAGCTACCGTATTGTCGCTCACCAGGCGGCGCCACTCATGCGTGGGTCCTTGTCAAGCGCCATTAGTATGAGTTTGTATGGCGCGAAATCAATATTAGAATTGATCATTTTACACTAATTTCGATGTTAAGAGGTACCTACACTCGTTTATAACTATTTTTCATTGATGTGTAGAGTGTGTTTTCGAAAATTATAGGGGTTACATGTTTTTCTGTGATAATATTTGATAAACCAGTTAAACAGTAAGTCGCGCTATTTTCGCAAAGAAATATACCTACATCTGGGTAAAATCAACATCTGGGTAGTTATATGTTAAAATCGGCACTAAAGATGCCTTTGAAATACGGATGCTAACGGAAAATCATAAGCATTAAACATATTTTTAGTATTGTGTATTATACCTATGGTTTGTACCGTGTAATTACAAGGCCGTAAATTACCGTAAATATAGACGTTAGTTTATTTGTCAATAATATTATTGTTAACAAACTAGAAAATATCATACTTTCAATTTAAACCTTAATTTATAGCCAAAATAATAATTTACTTGTTTTTAATATATGTCTATGTAACTACTCCTCTATTTCGAAATAATCACTACTTAAATTATAAACAATGAGAAATTTACTGAAAATGACATAGGTATAACCTCTTTTATAGCGCTCCTAGCGGCGAATTCACTCGCGGTAATCTCATTAACACATGACATGGTTGATGTACCGAAACACAATTAATGTACGTTAACATTTTACTGATTGTAACGGTATCCTAGACTTGTCTGTAGGTATTTATAGAAACTGCCAGTTCCAACACGTTGGAATGGAGACGTCAAAGCAACATGTTACCTTACAAATTATTCTGTAAATTTTTACGAGGGGGAACGTGCACACAGACGCACTTCTCACACAATTGTATGTATTGTAAAAACAATCTGCAATGACAACACTAATATATAGAAAATGATACAACTACACTAACAAATATTGCACACTTTCGACCTATTTTTGTGTAGATATAGTCTAGACTAGTCTCAACACAGACCCGCGTATGCCCATTCATTTGAGCTTGTACTTTGGCAGAGGGGAAACGGTACGTATGCCGACTCCCTTCCCTGTGTTGCTTGAAGCCCTGCCGACGCAGCTCCACGTCCCGAGTTTGAAACTTTGAATCCCGCTAATAAAGTGCTTGATTATAAATATTTATTCTAATTAAGTGTTTTGTACGTATTTTAAATAATTATATCTAGTCATCTAGGGCCCACAGCAACCTCTAAGGCTCGTGCACAAATCACCTGAGATTTTTTTCGGCAATTTTATACCCACCCCTCCCCCATGGTTGTTTAAAATTGACATCTGTTATAATAATATGATAATTATTATAAATCTGAAGGTCGTAGGCAGAGGAAGCTTGTCATACCGAGATAATGTAAACGGGCCGAGCCATTGCCAACTTTTATCAATGTCGTAATATTGGTATTGAATATTTTTGCCGCCGATAACAGACCTCTTTCGGTCTTTATTGACGTTTTCTCTGATAATGTCGACTCGTGAGGTGTTTGTTTTTGAAACAGTATTCTTTTTGTTTGTATTAATACAGCCGCTAATATTTTTACGGAGCAAAGTTAA
The DNA here is from genome assembly GCA_949128165.1 of Lathronympha strigana. Classification (NCBI taxonomy): domain Eukaryota; kingdom Metazoa; phylum Arthropoda; class Insecta; order Lepidoptera; family Tortricidae; genus Lathronympha; species Lathronympha strigana. Next base: position 22,838,497 of record OX421905.1, read on the forward strand.
ATAAACGTGTGTAACAAAAAGACTAAAAAGTGTATACTATTTCCTAATAATCTGTTATTTTATTTGCAAAAGTAACCTATATCTCGTAGTATGGGGTTGTAATAGAGCAATTTGTATTGACCTGTAATGAGTGTAACTGTAATGACAGTCGTCGACCGTTCATATTTGCCGCCGCGACCACATTTACTATTTACTTTATTCCTTTTTTGTTTGCGACGACGATATTTGTCAACGCCTATTTTATCGTCGCGCACATTTGTAGCTCATGCTCTTCTATTTATGGCGCTACACAAAATTATTTCATAGCGTATTTACTGTAGATTCGCGTGTGCCGCACACTTTGGTGGAATTGCGCCTTCAGGGGACTAAAAGTCGGCGATACGGACAAATAAAATAGCAGGTCTATTTTATACATAACCTGGTTTCCTGTAAAGACGATGATTGTTAAATATAAAATAATATGTTAATAACGTAAATATTGAAAGAAGGCAAAAACATCAAAACTAATATTTCGGTCTAGATATCTTTCATTTGGGTACAATCTTTTATTTGGGTCTCTACTAGCAGTGTGGAATTGGAATCACATCTATCATCATCGAGTCGCATTTCGTATATGATAAATCGCTCGTTAGGTTAGTATGAAGTTGCATACGCTGAAAGCATGCGTGCGTAACTTCGAGCGATTTCGGCGGCATGCATTTATGAGCATCCAGCGACATTAACTCGAACGTTTCGAAACGCATCTAAGTTCGGATATAAAGTGAAATGGTTTCAGACAAAGCGCTCCCCGTGGATTCGCTTATTTCCTGGCCAGACGAGGCGGAAGCGGCAGCGGGCTTTGTGGCGCCGCGAGCGATCCTGACAACTACCGCTTGACTTATGAAGGAAACGCGGCTTAGGAAACTGTTAATAGGCTATTTCAGGATGAGGGAGAGAGAGAGAACGGTTAAAAACGCTTGTAAATAAATAGCATGATGTATAATATATGAACCACCGGTGTCAGAGCTTGCGCGAGCCATACGTGCTTATTATAGTTATTATTGCCTTATCGTCTTTGTAAGATCGGTTTTGAATATACCAGGTAAAGCTTCAGTAGTAGTGACATAGTAGCTTACGTGTAGTGACACTAGTGACATAACAAACACCTTTTGAGATAATCTAAGTTTTTGTGCACGTAGTCTTTCTGGCCGATACTAACTTTTTACTGCTGGCAGTTAGAGGAATTATTTATTTATAGACGTTAATTGAATACTGATGTAGGTACCTATATATTATAAACTTATTTTAGCGCGTTAGCTAGATTATGTTTACGTATATATTATGACTTAAATGAAATATTTAAAACGGTTAACCCTTACAACTTTAGTTATAAGCAGCGTATAACTTAAATACCTGCGTTTTCTCGTTGTTGCGCTTCGTCGATACTTATCTTTTCAGTTTAACGATTGAGTCACGCACTTACAACGAAAACAAACAAGTGTACCTAACACTGTAGTTGAAGTAGGTATAGATAGCGTCGTCCGAAAAGGAAATTGGAATTCTGAAAGCGTGAAAATATCCTTTGCATGTCCGATCGCTGCCGATTCACGGGAACCAATTGTTGGATAGTTCGTCCTTTTATCATAAGTAATACGTTTATTTTACAGACGCCAGGTAAACTTATTGCGTTAAGGACACAAAATCTGACCACTACTGCTTACCAACATCAATATACAGCGAAGTTAGGTACTTACGCGATTTCGCACTAAGTCCATATGTCCCCAAATTCATCAACGCTATGGCTTTGTAAGTAACAACTTAACGAACTAAAGAATTCACTACATTAAAAAAAAAACACTTAATCTGGGATTTGAAAAAACTCAACCTTAAAACTAAAGAAGACATTCAAGTTTTATTACGTGAATAGGACGGTATACGGCAAAGCGGTCCTAAAAGCACTTCAGCCAACAAAAATCAATCGAATAACATTTTACTCGTTTGGCGGGATCGTCACGCGGGGTGCGCCCGCTAACCTATTTCACCCTTATCACCGCTCTTATCTTGTCCCTACGCAACAAAGACCAGTTTCCTCCGACACGACGTCTTTCGCCTTGTAACTCAGCGTAATGAACTGTAAGGTTGTCGCCTGCCACGGCCGAGCACGTTACACAAACCCATGAATAGAGAGCGCGTAAATAAATAGCAGATGCGCGAAAAACTCCCGGCTATAGCCAACAGACACTTAGCATAATAATCGTGGGGGAGGGGAGGACAAGGGGTGGTACGTACCCCCCTCCTGTGACACGATTCTCACGGCGTCCTTTTGAACGTAATGAATGGGTAACGAAAAGTACGGTGACATAATGTGACGAGACGTTCGTGCGGGAGAAAACCTGTTGTGACGGCGGCGGTCAGAAAGTGGACGCGTTTCCTTACACGTGCTATTTGTTCAGGTAAAAAAAAAACTAAAGTAAGCTGACTTAATGATAAATGGCACAGCCTATTAGTCAATTCATATAAGTTACAATGCAGTAGATCGATACCATTTCATAGAGTTTGTTTGCAATTATGCTCTACTATAAAGCACATAACGGGTAAGTAAACTTTTCGACCAACACCGGTAAAGTAAATAAAAATCAGAGCTCTACTAAAGGTTGAAGGTACTGGCTTAGTTATATATGAGTATTGGTGTATAATAGTTTGAAAATTAGTGTTTACCTCATTACGGTGGCGGAGCGTCAAAACGTTATTTAGGCAAGCCACTAATTCATATATAACCTCAAATTCGTAGGTATATATATTTTAAATCCAGCCCAGAGTACCTACGTACGTAAATGCTTTTAAGTCATCAAATCCAGTCCCCACGAGACCTGATGCAAAAAATGTAATTTCAGACACTGCAATCAGTATTCACGTATGGTATTTTAATACACAAAGGTTCCGAATTCATTCCAATATTAAGTAGCGAGCGTCCCGCGCCGCAGGGCCGCATTTGCACAGCGGGAATCCGAGCCCGTACGGAACCCCCGGCAGAATGTGACAAGGAACCGTCCCTAGAGGCCGGACCCTCGGGCGATGATCAATTTCCCACACTAAACGGAATAATATTCCATTTCGCGGTCCGAAAAGAATGGCTCATGTCGAGGTTTGTTTGTGTTTTGTTTTGTCGAGACAGATTAATGCATTACAGGCCGATTGGGTATATCGTTGTGGTTGAAGCGAGAATCACCCTTAGGATGTCACACAAAACTCGAGGATGCTGGTTTGAATTCTAGTAAATACTAGGCTTTTTAATAGTAGGCACAACTATATTTTCAAAATGTACCTATCTATAGCTTTGCTAGCAACAGTGTAGGAACGTTTTTAACAGCCCACTTAACATGGCGAACGTAAAAGGCTGACGCTAACGCTTTTAAAACGAGCTCCTCTCGACCAAACGATCTCTATTGCTAGCCGACCGATCGACTCGAGCAACCCAGTGAAACATGCTCTCGGGCTCGTAACTTTACGTAAGCGGTAGGAACTCCTGTATCGGTTTTCCTTCGACGCAATGGGAATAAGAGATTGGAGATTGCCTTTGGAGAGAGATTGTTATTGGTGACTCAAACGCTGAATAGACGCTATCAAGCCCTCTTCAAAGCTAGTAGCCTGTCAAAGGAAACTAATTATCAAACTTTATTCAATTACCAGCCCACTTTTCATGTCCCAGCAGTCCCCCGGCGCTGTAATCAGAGCCCCACTGCTGGGCGACATGTGCGCCCGACGTGTCATTTGCCTTTTATACGTCCCGCTATTACAGGGCGGTATTAGGTACGGCGTTGGTATAAACTATAATCTTGCTGGAACCCTTTCCTAAGTTTACTAGGTGCTGTTAGCTCGTCGACGGCAACAACACGCCAGATGCTATACGGCTTCCGTATCTTATGGAGCAGTGGTACTTAACCAGTGGAACCAGTGTGACTGATATTTTTGAGCGATTCATTGTGTAAAATACAATTGCAGTTTTCGAAGAATTCAAGTCCAGTCTCATGTGATAACTACAACTTATTATATAGGTACCTACGTTGCTGCGTCTAAATCCAAGACATGTGCCTATAATTGTATAGGCATGTAGTTTATTTTTATTGAACCGTTTACTATAACAATGTCCCACGTAATTGTATCACAGAACAATAAACGTGTCCATGCAGCATGCTTGCGTAACCCGTAGTATTTTCGCGTAACTCCCTACAATTACCGCGTTCCGCGAACTCTGATAGCGCCATTGATGTAAGTAAAAGGGGAAGATATGGTACCAGGCGCACTTTCGTGTGCCACGAAATATAGGTTACTGCACCTATATTGAAATAGTCGTGTGACGGCGGCCGATGTGTCAACAGCGTGGTCATCTGGCACGAATATTAAAGAATCATGCCGTGTTGCGCCTTTTTTGAGTATTTCAACAGCTCAAGACACAAAAACAATGCTCACGGTATTACTTTCCATTCATAAGTACTGTTTATGGTATGAAAATATTATATTTTAGCAAATAATATTCAAAATAATCTTTGTTATTGAGTGAGAGAGACAGCTAAATATCTAATACCTACGCGAGTAACACGTGTATCCGATTGTCACATTACGTCACTTCACTTTCTTGATAGGGTCAGCAAAACAAATTCTGATCAATATGAAATGTTTTTTTAATTTCTGCGCTCCTGTTACTTAAAACACATCTGATATTAATTTTATGCCACACCTGGCCATAAAGTGCCTTTTTTCCGCACGCTACGCGCTACGCGTACAGAAATAGCCGATTTCTGACCAAGTGTAGGCATAAAATGATGTACCTAACACGTGAGGTAATAAATAAAGCCATTGATCGCATGTAACACTTATAAAAATAATGTACTATTGTAACACTTATAAAAATAATATGGGTAAATGGCCAGGTGTGGCATAAATTATGTTTGTATGCATGCATACCTACGTAGGGTACCTATAGGTACATACTCGTGCTTACCTCCTGTGACTTGATGCTAATAGTTATACTTACAACTTTTAACCCCATTTTCACTGGTTTTCACCATATTTTTGGTTGAATTACAAAAATTATAATTGGTATGGTAATAAGTTTATAATGTCATATTGTATATTTTAACTTCTACGTGTTAGTGGGACGTCTTTTTAAAAGGAATAAAAATGTCTCATGATTTTGGGCATTTAGTATACTTTTATTTATATCACCGGGTGTCTACGATATTGCAAGACTTAAACAATCACACATATATGTGTATTATGTGTAGATTGTAGTATAATAATTTAATATAGGTACAGATTTCTTGCCGACGAAATATGGAGAGATAAGTGGCTCACAGTGGTTCGTGTTCAAAGAAAGGATCCAGAGTGGATATCTACCAAAAATAGTAGAATATTTTCCATACACTTTAAACTAGAACATATTTACACCACCAACAAGGGTAGAAGAAGAATAACGAAAGGCGCTATTCCTTACTTTCAAACTTATTTTACTCTTAAAACTTAACAAGAACTTTATCTCCCGCGAAAGCAGGAGGTCGCTGGTTCGATCCCAGCCCTCCTCACCGGGGACCTTGGTCACTTTTTCTTTAGTATATGACATCTCTTTCAATTTATAAGAACTTTAAGTTAAATGAAATTTAATATAACTGTCAATACAAAGAAAGTAAACATATTATTTAATATTTTTAATTTTACCATGTAGGTAGGTATTCCGGTGAGCACCGACTATTATTGAACGTTATTTTTAGTTTCATTATCTGTGAAGTATGTACATTACAATATTAATAAAATAGGGTCCCTACTTGTAATACGATCTCTTATTTCATTCTGTTTCATTATGAAATTAGTAAATTGTTTAAGTAATTATTGACTTTGTTTTCTGACGCTACCTAGATTTCCAACTCAGGGCGCTAATTCCTACAGCTTACCAGCGTAACTACTCGTCCAGTAAAAGTGAGACCTGTTTGCCTTGTGAATATGCCCAATCGGAGATCACATCTTAAATTTGTCAAGTCTTATCCCGCACTTGGTAAGCTATTGACAATATCGAAGTACCAGGAGTAAAACTTTTTGATTTGATATTGATAATAGCCCTATTCGCTTGCTTTCAAGTGGTCCGTAAGGGACGGACTAAGATTATTATCAAATCGAAGTCCTCTTTTTTAAAATCGAAATGACACGGCTTCTTATTTATAGAGGTATTGTAAGAAATACGGGTGTCTCGCTTGCGCAAATGTATGAATGCTTTTGTTTATCTCTGTCGCTCCGTGTGTAATACGCAAAATAGGGGAGTCTCGTTTGCACAGCCATGTAAATCGTATTATTTTATCTCTATTGCGCACTGTGCACATACACATTACAGCGGTGTGTAAGAAATTGCAAGTGTGTGGGTTTTGGCCTAGCTTTCCGTGTTGACAACTATGAGCGTCACACATCTTCCTCTTTTACTTATATCAATGGATAGCGCCGACGCGTTTCGTATCGCGCACGTCATGCTACTGACGTGTCATGGTTAATCCATGGTAGTAGCAGGAAACTCTACATATTACACTATAATATGTTGAGTTGGCACGTCGCTGCAATTTGTGTGGTAGGTACCTACATGTGTCAGTGCCCATCCTTTTTCTACCATTGGGCAAGTGGAATAACGATGAAGGGTAAAATAAATTTCGGTGGTTGTCTAAACTTGGGTACATTTTTTAACGCTGGGAGCAGTTTGCTACCAGATATCAATAAACGCTTAATAATTGGTCGATTTATATGACGTTTTAACCAACCGGCTTTCCCAGTAGTCTCGCACGGCTCGCACCCTGTTTCTAATGCTGCGAAGAATACATACATGTTGCCGGTGCGTCGAGTCGCATCGGCTATGCGCACACCCGTCACACGTTAATGGGTGCTCGATATCATCTCCGCTGTTAACGTTTCCTCGGTCCTTACGCTACCAAGGGCACAATTATCAGTATGTCATTTTTTGACGTGTGGATATATCTAAAATACTTTATTTTAAAATCTAAGTTGAACCCGTTCTTTTTAACTGAAATTTTTAAAATTGAAAACTACATTTGTTTTTTTCAATTCTTTTTTTTCGAAATGGAATGTCTTTTCACCTGAGCTGTAATTTATATACAACCTTCCACGCTTAATTAACATCTTGTAGGACAGAACAACAATACAAGTGTGATCTCCAAACCAATCGTCGGAACATCGAGCACAATGTAACATTGGCAAGCGGCGGCGGAGCGGGGTCGACGGCCGAATCCGGCGCCGGCGACCTTGCGCGCCGCCTCACCTACATAAGCCCGCCCACTTTTGCTTTCGCACATTCGCAAAAAACACAAGATTATGTTGTCAAATGTGATGCGCCGTGGGAACTAGATCTGTCGTTATCATATCAATGTTTAACCAAAGTTATCTCAATGTTTGGTACGCCGCCTCTCTTACATATATTATATTAATTATACCTACGCTTGAGTTGAGCTTTATCACTTTTAGTTTCGCCACTCCGCAAACACCAGTATCAACGACAACTTACTTATGAATCTTAGGATGTCGAAACGTAGATATTAAAGATTTGTTGTCACTAAATGTGCAAACAATAGGTACGTGCATTATATACCTATGTATTTCTTTGCTGTCTGTTCTCCAATGTAAGTTTATTAATATGGTTTGCGCGAATAATTAGCAGTTTTGTTATGTGTTGACATCTATAGTATAAGAACATACGAACTCGATAGATATTTAACATATAGGTAGCGTTCTTATATTAACGATTTAACATTACATTGGATTTATTCTTCATTGTCGAAACTAACCTGTACCTACCTACATTTACGTTAAAGAGGAAAAATTTGGGAATAAATTCTACTTTAATATTAAGAGAGTGGTACCTATCTCTATTTACCAAGATGAAATGCAATATTTTCGATTACAATTTCTTATAAAAAATAGTTTTTCGACATATAAGTGATATACCGTACCTAAGATACATAGTTATTAACTTATTATATTTAGGTTGCTGCGTCACTACTGAAACCCCCATATACAGATTGTTATAATAACCTATTTCTATGGGCGGAAGTTATTCCATGAATTAAATACTAGCAACGCTGGTTCACTCTTTCTGATTGCACGCAATAATATGTGTTTTTACATATAATGACAGTAATGGCATACTCACATCCATTCATTAGTTTCCACTGTTTCCCCGATGTTAGTCATTGCAGTGCTGTCGGTTCTGAGCGGCGTGTTAATTGGTAGGTAAATACGTTACTTATATCTCATATACCTACACGTAAGGTGTAAAGTTTCTCGAGGGAATGTTGGTTGAATTGTTTATCACAGTGGAGTTATATCAGATGCGCATGTGTGCTGTTGCTAGTTTGGAACTCTAATGACAATGAGTTTCTTAGTTCTATAACAATGAGTTTATTTTGAGCCTTGTTCGTAAAAGCCTTTCCTCTTCCGCCATATTTATTACAAGAACGAGTATGTCTCTTGCAATTCAATCAGCCTTTTGCATGCTTAGGTTACTTTGTGTGCAATAAATATCAAGTAGGTACCTACCTAATAAATTTAACGAACAGCCTAATAAATTGGCGAAGAACATGTAGCGGTCGCAGACAAATGCAAGTATGCTATTAGAAACAAAGAGGCTTCATCTAAATTCATTAATTTTATTCCCTCAAGTATTCGCTGACTGCTATGATTTTATTTTACTAAATGTTCTTAAAATTGGGTCAATTAGCAACAAAGCTCACAACGAAGTGCAAGAATAAGGGATCGCAGCCCTAGTTATAAGTGTACATTGCGGCTTCACAAAGGGCGAGGGTGCATCCTTGACGACTCGAGACGCCACCCCGGCCACCCTCCGCTATTTCTCTGTGGGAACCTCTAATCCCTCACTTGTCAGGGCAACAAGCACCCACAGTCCCACTCATAGGACTCAAAACCGCCCGCACCTACTATATAACGTGTCAAAATTTCACATTATTCTGAAATTAAACACTTTAGAACGGATTAATCGCGTTTATTAACACCATGATCCTACGTTTCGAGCCCTTTACAGCACTCGTTTTCACAGGGTTAAGATGATGACTGAGAGAATGCGAATTCTCCCCGTCAATCAAAAAACCTGTTTTACATCTCATCAAGGATCAAGCACGACACAGAACTGGAAGACCTTAATGTGGACTTTGTTTGAAAAGATTGAAAACGGATAAAAGAGGCAAAATGGGGTAGTTTTCTTGTCGCTTCTTTCTGCTCCATAAGCCAGTTAGGGAAGCGTTCGTAAGTTGTATGTATGTTAATCCTCACAGGGTTTAAACATTTTAATTTTAATTATAGAATGCCCTTCAGGCTATGTATTACTAGCTTTATAAGCCCCTCTGGGCATTGTAGACCAACCTTTGTTTTTATTTTTAAATTATTTATTTTTTATATTTTTTTGTATGTAGGTAGTTTGCACAAGTAACTTTTTTGATTGACGGGGAGAATTCGCATTCTCTCAGTCATCATCTTAACCCTGTGAAAACGAGTGCTGTAAAGGGCTCGAAACGTAGGATCATGGTGTTAATAAACGCGATTAATCCGTTCTAAAGTGTTTAATTTCAATGAATAACAATCGCGGTAACAGAAGACAATATCACATTATTCTGCTTTACCTGTTTGATTTGGCTCCACAAAATACTTTGAAACACGACTTCGACTCGCTGCTCATGTCATTTGGATAAAACGAGAGGCACTTTTATTCTCCTTATTTTAAGCAAAAGAAAAAGTATCACTTATATGTCAGGTTAAAAATGATGATTGATAGGCCTCACACAAGAACATGAAATATAAGCGCTTTCTAGGTAGAATAAAAGGATAAAATCATTCGTTCATTCGTCACAGCATAGTTGCGTCAAGCGTTAAGTCTACGTGCGATGAATGTTACTCGGCCAAAAATAATACTGTGTGTCGGGCGGTCAGTGCAGCGCGCCGTTGCGTCACTGCACTGGTCGGCAGGGCATTGCACCTTAGCTCGCGTCGAGCGCCGGCTAGCGTCCCTCCCGCGTCCTCCCATACGATCAATCGCACCCATTCAACAGCTGATTGCCATTTAACCTCGGACTTGTTGATATGAATTACAAGCTTGGATTCGTATACGTCTCGACTCGTTTGCAGAACCGGTGTCGCTTTCATGTTATTGTTCCATATCTATTTGCGATGCAAGATTTATATTACTTGTGCGAACAAGATGCGTCTATTTATTGAGATAAACAAATATGGATTTATAGACAATCATACAAAAACCGACCAGGCCCTAATATATTGGTAAAACATCCAACTCGGCATAAATCGTGATTAGTACACAAATACATGTGTATGCCCCTTACCTACCGTTATTCGAACCCGTGACTTCACTACTAGTCACTACCGACTGTCAACTCTGACCGTTAGCTTGCTTTCGCGTTATTTTACTGCAAAATATTTATCTTATTTCGTTATATTAAATCAACGCAAGATGAACAAGAATAAGCCCTAAACAGCAAAATAAGCTCTGAACACGTCCCTTTCCATTTACGCTACGCGTGCATTAGTCATCTCAGTTATGTTAAGCTTTCTTGAATTCCGTTGAGCGTATTAGTGATGTTTGTATTTGTTCTGCTTTCAGTGGCGTGGCAGTGTTGAGTCCGTCGGAGAGCGGCAGTGGCAGTAGCGACATCACCGAGCCGGCGTCCCCGCGCAGCCCCGAGTCGTGCGGCGCCGAGGAAGCCGTTAGTGCGCGCATGCCGCCCTGGGTCAGCGAGCCGGCGCCGGGCCCGCGCCGCCTCCCGGCCCAAGCGCCCGTCCGCCGCCCCAACCCGCCGCAGCGCACTGCCGAACACCACCGGCGCATCACAGAGTTCTTCAATCACAAGATGAAGCCCCAAAACGGCCTTAAACGGGACTCCTCTACCCTCAATAACGATGACGCCAAGAAAAAGTGCCTCCCGAAAAACGGAGTCACCCACGACCTGGAGAAATACATCTCGTATTTGTCGTACACGCTCAGCCCTAAAGTTTTACTCGACGTCGGTAAACAAAATGCAGCCGAAGCGCAAAAACCCGTGAACGGAGTAAACGGCATCTTTGACACTACGAAGGCTATGGGTCCAACGAAATCGACGAATCCGGGCGGAAACGGATTAATAGATTACAGTAAACCTAAAGACAATAAAGATAAAATTCACACCAATATGAACGGATTTATGGAATTGAGAGCAGAATCGTCCACCAAAGAGAAGTTGTCTAATGGTCACCTGAACGGGTTCGCTGATGGCAAAAAGCAAAACTTTGGCCCATCCTCCAATGGGATTGCTAATTATAAAAAACAAAATGTTGACTTGACCAAACGTAAAGTTCCGATCCCAGCATCTAACGAATTAATTGGTCTAAGAATTTCCTCTACAACAATGAAACCCAAAAAGTTATTAAATATCAAACCTGATACCACGAAAATGAATGGTGTGGTAAGCTCAACAACAAAACTGGATAGCAGGATGAATGGTGTCACCTGCGGGTCAAATAACTTAAGTTTAAATCCGGTAACGTCTAGCCCGACAACAAAGAAGGAAGCACAAAAGAAAACTACTCAGCCTGCTAAGCGCACTAATAGAAAATCTTCAGCATGTATAGCCAACAGTAAGAATTTAACTTGGTCTAAAGTGAACAACCTTAAGCAGCAAGTTCAGCTTCAGAAACAAAATTGCGCCAACTCTGTCCAAACTTCGGGAATGAAAAGTTTGCCAGAAGAAAGTAACTCCACGCCAAAGATCAACGTCCCAAATGGAGTTCGACAAGTTCCAATGACGATGAACGGCAATATTGGGAATCTCAACGTGCCTGTAACCAATTTTCAAAATTGCCACCAAATAAATATTCCACAGCCGTGTAATGGCACTGTAACTTCCACTAATTTGGGTCCGTTTGTAGCTGTACCGCAGAACGTAATGCTCACCGCGTTAAGGATACCACATAATGGACTTCCAGCTCAAACATTAACCAATCATCAACCAAATAACATGAATCCGTACAACCGGACAAACGTAAACGTGCAGAGCCCAACGAAGTTTGTATTTCCAATAATGCAAAATCTTAACGGTGCTGTAGTTCAAATACCGAATTTGATGGCAAAGATGCCAAACTTTGTTCTTCCCCAGACACCTCAATTAACAACGCAAAGGCACGATCCCTTACAAAACCAACAAGCTCAAATTTTAATTAATGGAACTTTACTAAAGCTGGGAAACACAATGACATCACCATATACAAGTGTAAACAAACCAGCAATGCCGACGACTAGTCAGTCTGGAGTTCCGGTCCTGAATAAAAACTTAACAGGGATGCCAACGATGGGTATGACAGTGCAGCCGAAACCAAACTATGCCGTTAACCTTAGCCACTCGGTCCTTGTACCACAACCGGGCTTCATAGTTACTTCTGTGCCAAATATGAATGTTAAAGAGACTTGGAGTTACGCCAGTACAAATCCAGCGCCATCTCCTCAAACTTCATGCTCCACTACAGTAGTGCACCATCCACCGCCTATGGTTGCTAATTTCACAACCCCTACATTACACTCGAGTAGTATTCCCATAGCGCCGGTCAAACCACCCGATAATCCCATACAGGGTACGGACCCACCTAGCAGCACTGTTAAAGAGCCAGAACAAAGTGAGGTACTCATGCCAAAGTGTGATATTCCTTGGCTGTCCAAAACGTTCAACAATAATATCGTCCCCTTAGATTGTAACAAAAAGATACTGAGGCCTTTCGCAGAAATTAGTAGTTTAACATCTAAAGTAGATGATTATATGACGAACGAAGATCAAGTGATTCAGGATAAAGCGGAAATATGGAATGATAATTCGATGGCAGACTTAAGAAAAGTCGAGGAAGTTGCCAAGAGAGAAGACACAATCTTTACGCAAATTACTGTTCTAAAGGATGTTTCATCTAACGTTCAAAGCACTGTGATAGAAGCGAATTTTTGTAGCACTACCACTGAGTCGTCCGAATCAGGGATAGGCACAGACAAGTCGATAGATTCGCCAAGTGACTCGCAAACGAGTAAAGATTTGGACGACGACTCGTCTCTATCTTTAAGTATTAGCATTAGTTCAGTGGAAACGCAGAGTTGTCAGAAGAGTCCAATTCTGAAGCAGCCAAAAACGTTGCGCTTTCCACCGCGGAAGCCGACTAAAGCGAGCAGCGACAAGAGGAAATCCAGCAGCGATACCTCGGGGTCTGTCACCGTGTGCCTGTGGGAGAACTGCAAGCAAGAGTTTGAGGACGACACTGATCTCTTAGAACACCTACAGGTGAGTTTTGTTTGATAAGCATCGTATAACTCAAACATACAGTAAATTAATAGTTAGTTTCATTCTACGGAGATAAGTAGGTATTCACGTCTTTTAAAAAAGACGCCCTTAGTCTTTGTATTTCTTTTTTATCCAGTTTTTGTTTATCTTGCATTTGTACAATAAAGTGTTCTACTACTACTACTACTACTTAAATAAAACCTTTAGTACCTGGGAATAACCTAACAAAAATACCAACTAGTATACTGCAGCAGTTACAATTCTCATGTTTGATCGATCTAATCTTAAAATCCATGCTTAACGAATAACGACTTACTGGGTCAGCTAATTACTTGTGAATTTTTGCCTATAATATAACTGCTGACAGTGATAATTTTTTTGTTTTCCAGTCGATCCACGTGGAATCGCAAGCGGGCAAAGAAAACTACGTGTGCCAATGGGAGCGGTGCAAGGTGCGAGGCAAGCCATCCTGCTCTCGACTGTGGCTGGAGAGGCACGCGCTGTCCCACGGCGGCAACAAACCCTTCAAGTGCATCGTCGATGGCTGCGGGCGCAGATTCTCCACTCAGGTACAATTACGTTCCTTCCCATAAACCAAGCAGGAAATCGGTGCAATATGTGCAACACACCAGTCGAGCACTGCAGCTCTGGCCACCGAACACTAAATTCTAGCCACCAAGGATCGCCAAAACGATTACACAATAACCCCACCGATCTCACCACGTCCGTATGCGTTATTGTCTTGTCGTTCTGAAGATTTGATGTATTTTTAGTCTTGGATTTGAATAAAATTCTAGGCAAGAAGAATGCCGATCGCCAAAACGGTACCACAATAACCATACTGAGCGCTGCGTTCGTACGTGTTATTGTTTTGTCCTTCTGAAGGTTTATTTTGTTGTCTTGAATTTGGGTTTATCTTTGTTCAGTTTTAGGCCCGTGTTCACGGACCCGAGTGTAGGATTTAGAGCAGTTCGTACTTACGATGCATTGTCGACGTGAACGTCAGTGTAGAAAAAATCACGCTGGCGGCTTTTTGCACGCGGACCTATGACTCGAAAAAAGTCACTATTTAATTTTAAGAGTTTCGTCACTTGTTTCTACACCTTTTAAACTTCCTTTTTTGTTCTCAGTCTTCTTCAAATCATATTCAATCATTAATGATTGGATCCCTCTCACACATGTTTAAACTTTCTTTTATAAAATTGTCGTCAGATCACCTTGTATGGTGTAAGTCTTCATTAACCAAATAAAATTGTTTTTTTTTATCGAACGTTTTCGTCAATTGTTACTTTAATCACTAATTGTCTTGTGGAATATCACAGCAACGTAAACTTTCATATCTTCAACCATTATATCCTTTGTCATATAATATGTCTCGTAAATTTCAAATTGAGTTTGTTGTTCACACATGGATGCCGATATGAGGAGCTCAGTGTTTGTTACTAACTAAGAATAAAGCTGTGCTGTTTTTCTTTCCCCAAGGAAGCAGCGAAGAAGGTGCGCTACATCTGAAGAAAAATTACCTCACATTTTATTTTACCGCACAACAAATATTTACTCGAGTCTGATCGATTCACAAACTCTCATACAAAAACTTAAAGTGCTTTTACTTCTGTCGTATTTGCATTTAGTCGAGTTGATACACTAATTACTCTTAGCTGCTTTGGATTAACTTCATCTTCGTTAGCATTTAGGGGTACAAGCATTTTATTTTTTTGTACTAAGTTGTCTAGGAGTCGATCCCCGTACTTTAGTATAGTATATTTATTGAGCGATACTATTTTATTTTTTACTACACGACGAGGCGCGAGGTGCGCGCTGAGTTGTGAAGTGATGTCACCTGATTACCAATCAAGTATAGTTTAGAACTAAGTAGTTCTAAGAGATTTTTGATCGTTTCACGTCATCATTTCCATGGTAGCAGGTCGATTTCACAATGATTTAATTCTAATTACAAGTATCATATTAATTTAATTACGTGTGCAGTATGAAAAAAATATACAGCTTTTCCTTACTTTTGACGTGATAAAAAACCAATTTTCATTGTGATCTCGTAACTTAAACCATTGTCATTTAAACAAAAAATATTTCAACATGTAACACGACCGACGTCGTTTCTAGATATTGCTAGAGAGGCACGTAAACAACCACTTCAACGAGGTTTCGCCGAACGCGGGCAGCGGGAAGAAGGCCACAGACAGCGCGCCCAAACTCATCCGCAGGAATGGCAAGAAGCTGCGGTACAGGCGGCAGCCCTGGTCTGGTGAGTTGGTTATTTTTGGATCTCGTTTTGTGTCAGTCCAAAGGATTTTTGTAACACTTGTAATTAAAATATTAGGTCTTCTATCACAGATTAGGTGATTTAACGGTCGCAACTGACTTGTGATGTTTATATTCCAGCGCGCATGTTCGACTTCTTCGACTCGGGTGTGATGGAGCGGCTGGCGTGGCAGCTGTCGCGCGGCACGTGCTGGCGGCTGGGCGGCGCGTGCCCGCTGCGCGAGCCGGCGGGCCGCCACACGCTGGCGCTGCGCGCGCAATGCGTCGCCACGCGCTTCAACCCGACCACCAACTCCACGGAGGCGCTGCTCACCTACTACCCGCCGCAAGTGTGAGTACCCACCCCTACCGACAGCTTTTGCGCTGGAGTGCGATGCCCGGTGCATAGACGTCGTTGACTAATATGCGTGCGGACTAACTCGCATTGTTCTGCTGATGACTGTACATTACTGGTGAGACGTCCGTAGCCCTCTATTTTCTTTCGGTGATAATTGAACACCTTTTAATTACGAAGGTTTAAAAAACAGCCCTATCTAACTCCATACGGCTATATTTGACTCCTAGAGGCCGCTAACTTGAAGTATTGGAATATAGCGTGACAAATGCCGGCCACATACGTTCCGGCAATCCGTCGGATCTCCATAGTGGGTATGTCCGCCGGGCATCCGTCAGACAAAATTACCATACAATGATTGGCAAATCCGGCGAATATGCCCGAACATATATGGCCGGCTAAACGACTATGATACTAGTTTTAACGTACGGATTAACTTACGAAAGTAAAGTTTCAAATATACGCAAAGTCGACAATTATAGCGATATTTTACAAACGTCTGTCCCCTATCCATCGTCTTGACTATTTTTACAAAGAGACACTATTTAATCTGCTCAATACGCAGTTTTGTGAATGGGACGATATAGTTTATTACTACCCATATAATTGCTCATGTCACACGGCGGATTATCCAAATACATTTTAAAGATTGTATAGAACTGTACAATAAAATATTAATGTATTTCTTAATCTGCTCTGCAGCACAGACTGTGTCGAGTTGTCTTTAAATTGTGTGTGTGTACCAGGTAATCCAGGTGGGTCGTAGATGACCATGTTAATGCTCTCTTTCATATCATTTTACATGTTGTATTAGGTTTACTGTTCTCACCCGTCCATCGTTTGCCTTAATCAAATACTTTCACCCCTTTGGCTCAGGATCGTTGAGGTATTATCTCATTTTTTTATGTTGCTATGCACTATATAACCACATGTAGCGCTTATTATTTTTTAAATGGGGACCATGTGCATTTCATCAAAATTCCATAGAATACCATTTAAACACATACATATTATTAGCTATTTGTTGCTCTATTCTATATTTAAATTATGAAGTTGCTTTCGGCTTTTTGGCTGCATCGCCAATGTTTTTGATCCTAAGAAATGGAGCGCAAACATCATCATATAATAGATGGACCGATAACACATTTTAAAATACTTTTTCCCTTTACCAACTACAGTTTCTTATGGCTAGCTAACCAACATATATTCAAATTTGGTTTTTATTTAGGCCATACTAAAATATGTCACGTAAGACTACATTAATATAAGAAAAGTTTACGTGTTTGTTTTTATTTGGCTCTACCGGAGCACCAATTTTTTGGTGCATGTTTTGAACAATAATTACGTTTACGTACTAATTATTTTTCCAAGAGCGCAAGAAAATAGAATACAATAGTCACTTCCCAATTGGTATATTTGTCACATCTCATGCATTGGGTCCTCTGGAATAAATGCTTGGCATGTTCTCTGTTGCCTCTTCAAGTGCCACACGGGATCTCTGATCCAACAGAAAGTTGCTAGCATATAAACTAATTTAAATGGTTGAAAATTACTTCGTTAAGGATTTTGTGTCTATATGAAAGGCCATAGTCGGCTTTCCACAGTAAGTCTGCCTTTAAATCAATTGACTCAGGGGTTTTTTTGTGAGTAAGTACCTCTTATGGTGAAGAATATTTATATCGAGTATCAACATTCTACTAGTGACAGTTTTTGACTTATGGTCTTAGCAGCGTTTAGTCAGCATAAATATTTATCACCATGGGAGGTACCTACCCACAAAAAAACCCAAAGCAAATTGACTTAAGGGCAGACTTCTTATGGAAACTCGACGAATCAGTAAACTGACTTACTACTTATTGTGTGTTGTATTACGTGAAGAATGTAGCAAATTGGATGTCAATAAGTATTTAAGTTTTTGCTAGTAACTAGGTATGGGTTGCCATTCCTCGTACCTTCCTCAAATTTCATTTAAATTCGTTGATACTGTAGATTTTTAACCGCAATAACATTTCCTAAAATTGTCATTGTTTTATTATTTTTATGATGATCAGTTTTATTTCATTTTTCTTTCGCTTACATAGATTGCATGCTTCAATTAGTTAAATTCAGGAACGCAACCCGCTAACGCTGCAACCACAATGCAGGAGAATTACACATCGACTCGGGCTTCAAAATTATCGGATCGAACAAAGCATTTCGTTTCACAGGATCGAATACGTGCTGAAAGTGCACAAGTGTTTAGGTCATTAGCGCACAAACATTATTCGAAGGGTATTTTGTGTTTGCAGCTTCGCCTAGGTGTGGCACCGCTCGACCCGATAACTAATAATATTCTCGCGATTACAGGATCGACGACGAGTGGGTGCCCGAGAGGGACGTGCGGCGCATCAAGCGCGTGGAGATGGCCGCGCTGCCCGCGCACACCAAGGTGTTCCTCTACGAGCAGTTCACCGCCTCCTACACGCGCCGCCAGGAGCCGCCGCCGGCCGCGCGCGCGCCCGCCCGCAGCCCGCCCAAGCGCGCCTGCACGTCCAGCCGGCTGCTCAACGACCTGCTGAAGAAGAAGGACAGCGACTGCAGCCCGCCCGAAGCCACGCTCTACTTCCCCCCCGACAAGGACAAGGTGGAGGTGTCGGGCGCCAAGAAGCGCAAGCAGGGCCGGCGCTACGGCGGCAACGCCTTCTGGCCCTGCGGCCGGTAGGCGCCCGCCGGCGCCCGGGGCGAGCGGCGCCCGGGGGCCCGCTGGAAGCGGACCTTGTCAGAGCCGCTGTTGATTGGCCGCTTGACCGCTTCCAGATCGCTTGCGGCCCCGTCGGACGCCTCTCGCTCCGATTATGAGAGCTTAAGTAGTTTGTTAATCCGTTGAGGATCCGCTAGCTCCACCCTTGTGTAATAGACCGGTAGGGACGACCCGGGCCGAGTCGAGCCCGGGCCCGGCGGATGTTGATTCTGCGCCGCGGCGCACGTTAGGGAATTTCGCGCCAAAGATTCGACGGTCCGCGGTTTTAGACGTAGTATCGATAGCGGAGGTAAAATTTTATTCACAAGACTGATGCTTACTTTTTATAACGATATTGAACGGCGGTAAGAACAAACTTGTACATATTTAGCTCGAAGTGTATAGATCGCGTAAGGAGTTCGGCTCGCGTAGACGATTTAGTTTAAAAGGTTGTTCCGACGGGAGTAGTCTGAATATTTTTTAAGATAAGTAGAGTAAGAGCGACCAGCGCACGTATCACTGCCAACGTGTACATATTAGTGTAGGTATAGGGACGGGAGTTTGACGTAGAATACGTTTGAGTTCGCTTCGCTGCCCTCGCTCGCCCGCGTCGCCATTGTGCCAGCAGTCCGGTGTGGGCGCGCCAAGTGCCTGCCGGTGCCGGGGTGCCGGTGCCGGCGCTGCTGCCGGTGCCGGCGCTGCTGCCGGTGCCGGATCCGCCGGCGTGATGCCGGGAAAGTGTTCACTTTGAAAACCGTTTTCATATCAGACTCGCAGTTAGTTGTTAGGGGTAGAGTTCAATTATTGGACGTGTTTACTGTCCATCTTTGTGTTCCAATCGGCCGGAGCGATGGCCGATGACGCTTTACAGAATCAACAGCTGTCTATATAATGTTCAATTGTGCGTCGCGGTTACGCTGCGATTGCTTCGGTACGAGTCTATCTTATTCTAGAATATCGTTTCATTTTGACTAATAAATGAAAAGCTCCCGGACTCTCGCAACGTGATCGCGATCAAAACGACACTGCCAATGTTGTGTTTAATGTAATTGTATACTGCCGTATCGGTAGCAACGAGAACTGTTAGCAATAATCGTTTTGTGATAAGATACTTTATAGATTAACGACCGGTGTTCATTACGACGTTAGCATTCAAGTTGAGTTAATTAGTTAATCCGGAACGCAGTTGACAGGAAGAAACGCCCATTCATCTTAAATCGTATTTGGTATCTTTTCAATCAAGAATAGGGCAGAAGTCGAAAGCGAATCTTATCTGTTTTTTCATGGTACATGAGAAGAAAGATACACTTTCTTCCTGTTTGTTGCGCGGACTTGAGTAATTAATTTCTTGATGATGTGCGCATTGTGCATTCTTTATTGATAGAAAAGCAGCCTTATTTTAGTGAGTAGAGTTCATTAAACTCAAATGATTATATAACTCATATATAACCGACGACTATATAACGCTGCATCGGGATGCATCTAACTAGCAATCTTTATACTGACCAAAAAGTTGTAAGCTAGTGGTGGTTCAAATCTAAATGCAATGTTTGGCAAAAAGACAGTTCGGTAGAATGATCATCGTTAATCTGAACTTCAAATTACCTATTAACAATTTGATGTTATTCTAACCAGCAGCCAGGTTGGTAGCGTGAGGAAAAGAAAACAACTGCAAAAAAATGCATGTAAAATTTACTAACTATTTAAAGAAAAAAAAATTACTTTAGCTTTTCCTTACGCTGCCGCTCTGATACGCTTGAGGAAATTTTCAATGTAAGTACATATATTAAAGCAATAATTGTGTTCAATTGATCATGAATTGAATAGTAGTCACTACTTGTGATGTTCACAGTTACATCGAGAAAAATGAAACGCGAATCTGTAAAACTAGCAAATGCAGTAATTAGTCAGTTAACCTCCCATGCCAATGATTTTGACATATTGTCCATAGCTGAATTTAGATGTTAAACTTTTGATGTCACTATACAGAAGTTGTCAGAATTGCCTTTTTAGCCGTAAGGTTTACATACAAGTGAATGAAAATTGTGTTCTGTGCTCACACGATCTCGCTAGTATTTTTAGTTAGTGCCTCTAGTTGTTAAGTTAGGGTGAATTGTGTGCGTATACTCGTATGGTGTAACTTGAATGTAAAACAAAACAATAAATAGACACCACCGGATTCCGATTCTCGCTTTGCGACGTTGTATTAGCCGGTTAGGTGTGTTAGACTCGTAGCGATGTGAGACGGTCCGATGTGGGGCGTAATGAGAGGTTAGTCCGTAGGTCCGTAAGTACTAAGTAGGAGCCTTGCGCGTCTGCGCGGTCGCCTAACCAACGGTTGTTAGACTGGATATCATCTCGAGCTACCCACATTTCGGTTTGTCAGAGCGTTATCCTGCCTAGCGTGAGTTGTGTTCGTGGTCGCGCGGCGGCCGGGCGGGACGCGTGTAGTGAATACGGGAGGCGCCTGAAGGAGGTGTAATAGGAAAATTTCTCTATTAGTCAAGTTGGTGCCTGATTGTCGGTGTGTCTATGGAACCATATGCTATCTTTAAACCGATTAGAACTTTTTGGAGCGTTCCAATGAACTGATTATTTTTTATTAAATTTAAAAATTAGCGTAATTATTTCCAGCACTGATCATAGTGCCATATTTTATTGGCTCGCTTTTATGTAATTTAATTTTTTAGTGAAATTCGACACCAAAATTGAGAAAAGACAAAATTAGTTTTTGTTTTACCCGATTAACAGAAAGGACTTGTATATTTGATCTCAAATAAGAAAGGCAGTGAAATAAAAAAAATATCTTGAGACTGCGAGGATCGCACGGAAGGAACGCAGTGCAGTTATCGGCAAAATTTTCGCAATGTATTTGGCCTAGGAAAAAGCTTAAGTACAAATTTAATTTTGCTACATTTTAGGCGTAATGCTCACTTCATCATTCGCCAATCCACATCTCATTGTAACTTTTACACATGTGTTCGTACAATTGTATATATTGGATTGGCTTTTATGTAAGTGGGAATAAAATTAAGTGAAAGATAAAGTTATAAATAATATCCGGATTAAATTAAAATTAGCTCCCTTAGATTAGAAATAGGAATTCGAAACGTTAGACAGAGAAATATTTTGTGAAACCTTGTCTACGGCGAGGGACTAAGTTATATCGAAAAGGTACATTGATATATTCGTAAGTGAGGAAAGATTATATTTTTACCACTGCCACCAATATAGTCTTAGTGTTTTTTCCCCGACTTGTTTTGTAAACTCATCTCTGTAGGATCCCTATTTGTAACGTTGATATAAAACTTTTTGGCGACTTTCAACTGTGTTCATAAATGTATTTGATATTGAACAATATCACTGCCTGTGTTTATTTTACGGACAAATGTGATGGTAAGGTTTTGTGCTCCGTGTTTGTATGAGAGTATGATGTGAAGCATATTACAGCTTGCAGACTTGTACCACGACCGCGTTGATGCTCGATATAGCGCACTCGTCCGGAGCGAGTGCGAGAGGGACGCATGATCGTCGGACACCGGCGCGATCGTGGGCCCGGTGCAGAGGTGCGAGTGTACGGCCTCGCTACACTCCGGCCCCGGGCCTCGGGGCCGGAGTGTAGCGAGGCCGAGTAACCAAATGTGTTGAGGATGCTTATAGCGCGCTATGAGCGAGTAGAATGTAAATAGTATAGTATTGTTATTACTGCGTTAGACTGTAATGTGGTTCGCGGACGAGGAGGCGGAGGCGGTGGGCGATGTCTTGTTTCCTATATTAAATGCGTTTATTATATGAATGTTCTCCTTTATTGTAAATGTTTGACGAGAATACAATAGTAACTATATGGGGGAACCCTGTATCCCGAATAGTGTGCACTACTTATATTCAATTTGTAGATATTTTAATTATATAGTATAATGTCTAATGTGTCTTTATTTGCTTACCCCTGTAAGGTGAATCCGACATTTATTTTATAATTTTGACCCCGAGTTGATGGGTAATCTACCTCAATTTATTTATCACATTTTTGGGCATAATAATAGTGAATTGTAATTTAATTTCGAACCCTGAAGTTTGTTCAATGTAGTGATTTATAAGAATTTTAAAATACTATGGTTTGTCCACCTGTCACAAGTACTGTATCTTATATTAAATACATATTGTATGATTGATAATTCTGTGTTTCATTGGCTAAATACACTTTCTCCGCTGGAACTTAAAACGAAGGATAGGTCCAAAATCACGCTTTAGTGGCTCCAAATTGTCATAAGGACTATGTATTAATGTTTGCATACAACTAGATATCCTAATATCAAAATGAGACCCATGGTGGCGCGATTGGCATGCGCATTGTTTATTTGTTTATGTGCACTCGCTGATTGATGCGCCACGATAGAACCTTGTCGCAAAATGTCAATGTCAAAGTATTATTGAAATTTGATTGTTACTTTGCTATGACAGGGTTCCATCGTGGCACAACAAAGTCCACGAGTGTACCTTTTAGATTTTTGGACGACCCCAATATAGTTAGAGCCTGTTGTTGGGCAGCAGGAATTCAAGAAACCACATTAGCCAAGCGGAATTGGGCTTGGGTTGATCATCGAATCGGTTGCTGTATGAATTATTTTACTTCAAATTGAAAGGGAACCAGAAAGACGAAAGGGTGGTAAAAGGTTATTTTTATTAACTTTATTATTATTGAAAATGTTACAAGGTTATATAATCTATAAGGACCTAATTAGTATAGGTACTTATACTACTTATTTAACTAAATGAAGCGAAAGCGTACATTTTCAATTCAATTTATTTTCTAACATAATTTAAATTAATTTAACATTTACTTGTAAAAGGTAAGTAGTCTTATTTACAATTATAAGAAGACAAACGGCATATTTTGGACATATACACAGGCATAACAAATATGAAATATTAAGCATTATCCAGAAAAAAATAGAGGGGAAAAGAGGTAGAGGGAGACCCAGAAGTTCATGGGGCGATAACATTAGGATCTGGACCGGTATTGCAGACGCTACCACCCTATGTAGAGGGGCGAAACACAAGGAGTATCACGTGGTAATCGTCGACAACCGTTAGGATATGGCTCGAAGAAGACGAACATTTATAACGCGTCGTCCTACCCATAGCATACTGCTCATAATACTTTACGTTTATTACAACATATCACGGTAGGAAATTGAATGTATAGTAAAAACCACACCCTAAAAATAACCTCTACCTAGGTATGTGTAAAACTAGTCCCTCATAGCGTTCTGGATCCAGTCCAAGTAAGAAAACACATTAGTGTACATAGAAGGCTTGCTAGACCCGCAATCGCCGAGCCCAAAGCTGACTATACCGACTAGCTGGAACTGTCCCTGATGTTCCACCATGATGGGTCCACCAGAGTCTCCAAAGCACGAGTCCTGACCGTTTCTGCCCGCTGCGCAGAGCATCTCTTTGGTTACCGGATGGAACTTTCTGCATGTGGTCGGGGATACTAGGTTAACCTGTAAACACACATATTACAAACAGATGTTTATAACTCATAGAAAATATAAATCAGCGCAGAGGCTGTAGCGGCGCGCGTCATTGAGGACGTGCGGCAGTTCTTCAACGGGTATTACACATGGGTCGATCCGTCGGGGCCGATTATCGGGGTACTCTGCCCCTCCCTTCCCGTTACTTGACTCCCTAGTAGCGATGAAAATGGCGAAAGATTCATGTTGTTGCAAAACTTTGTATCATTCCTATAAATTACATGTAACTTTCGAAAAAAACAAAACTGACGTTTGTCTGACAATACAAGTATAATACATAGGGTTACTCATGTGACGTTTTCGTGTATAATAAAATTGACTTCACGTTCACGTCACATAGAACACAGTAACGATTCCAATTAGTAAATATCGTCATAATTTATAATTTCTACCTATTTAGCTAACTGATATAGAGATATAGTCTGAGCGAAATGAAAACTTACCGGTTTGTATGAGAACCAATATATTCTGCGTCACTTTTCATAATATAATACAATAATGCGAAAAATACATTGCATTTTACACGTAATATACTTAAACTTGCGAGAGATTCAATCGAAGATCCGCAAGGAAAGATACTGTATTTTATTGAAAAATACAGGGGCGTTTGAAAGATTTGACATTTTCATCGCTACTCCCTAGGTTCCGCTTGTCGATTATAAAGGCCGAGGCGACCTATTAGCCCCGAAAAATCGCGTCATGGAATACTAGCAGCTACGCATGAAACGCCAGATGTTAACGATCAGACAACGACAGGACCGCCTTATTACGTTCTTCGGGCACCTCTCTCGTCGTTCCCCAGAAAGCCTAGAGTCATAATGACGGGAAAAGTTGAAGGCAAGAGACCGAGGGGCCCACCCTCTACTAGATGGTGCTCTCAAATAACTGCACCCATGCAATTAAATCTGCACGAGACAATGCATTTGGCGAGAGCTAGAAATCTATGGAGGAATCTGGTCTTCAAGAGAATGACACGATGTCACGATCCTCAGCATTGAGGGAACGACATGATGATGATGATGAATGAACTAGCTTTAGACAATTTGAGTCAATTTGTGCCGCAGACGGAACAAATGACAATTGATCTAAGTATGTGCGGTACAATGTCTGCTGTAAGCTTATGCTAGCATAACGACATGCAGAGCTATGTCAGTTTAAAAGGCGAAAACTCGGAATACTTTGGTGTCAATCAGGGATGTGTTCTTGCGTCTAATCTATTCAACCTACTTTGCAGTTGCAGTCAGAGATTCCTTAGGAACTAACCTGAGCGTGAAGTTTGACGGAGGATGCTTGGCCGTGTTCGGTCTGGCCCCAGCCGGTAACGGTGAGAGCAGTGCCTTCGTATTTGGGGTTGTTGATGTTGAAAGTTGGCAGGGGAATCGGACGAATGTATTCTGCCAAACAAAATAAACATTAACCAATTCATACTTGAATCTCAATCTCCTTATAATTAAAAGGGGGAACGGGGCTACCTGTCACATAAACAAAATATCTCAGTAGGTAAGTAGGTACTTACTTAATTGTTTACTAAGTAGTTCTAACCAAAATATCATCATCAGTATTTCATTTCATGTAAGTGTCACGTTTTTTTGCACTTTATTTAGGTAGATAAATGTAATACGAACGTTCTGGTAAATCCCAATTACTTATATTAGGTAGGTGGTACCTACTCTACACGAAAGGAAATGGTTTTATTAAGTAAGTATGTACCAAACCCACTTAGCTTTGCTTTTCTTCGTGATGTGGGGAAAATTTGGTTGGAGTTGATGAGAATTCTGACCACTTACTTATGGGCACCATTTACGAACACTTTAAGCTGATAGGCACCAGCGATGGATACTTCTATCTTAGTTCATATATCATAATGTTGTCAATTGATTGACACAAAATTAATGCATGAACCTTATTTCCTCATAATAAGACTTAATGTACATTGTACATTACTGGTCCTTTATCCATTATTGGTGCCGCCATCCTAATTATAGACGCCCCGATCCCGATACTGCGTACGTATTTGTTACCATCTCGGCTAGTGAACCGAGCGCCATCTAGTCATGGTAGATGGCACTATTAAATTAAATTTACATCAATGCCTAAAATGTTAAAAGAGCGCGATGGTAGCCCAGCGGTAATATGTGAGACTTTCAATCCGAAGGTCTCGGGTTCAAACCGGACTAATCCCAATAAGGCTTAGTTTACCTTCTGGGTTGGAAGGTCAGATGACTGTCGCTTTTGTAAAACTAGCGCCTACGTCAAATCATGGGATTAGTTGTCAAAGCGGACCCCAGGCTCCCTGAGCCTTTTATTATTTATAAAAGTAAGTAGTTATCATTTTACTCTCTTGTGACACAATGTTACTATTTTGCGTCGATTTTCTGAGTAGGTGTAAATAAGTGTAGGTTTAACTTGTTGACAAAATTAAGAGTCACGATCCTCAGCAGTGAGGGAACGACTGAGAAGAAGAACTATGTTACCAGATTCAGGAGCGGGTCCTGCGAGCCGTAGCATCCCGATGTCGTTGCGGACGGTTCGGCGCTGGTACTGGCTGTGGATGGTTACCCTGTCGGGGTGTATCACCACGTTCTCGATGCATTGACTCCCTACGCAGTCCTTGGGGAACGTGCGCGTGTTGTACTCTGCTAGGTAGACACTAACACTGTTCGAAATAAAAAGGAAATATTACTTATGCAATATATGTATTGTGCAGTTGACTTAAATATAGTCAGCCAATTGGAACCCTAGGCCACTGTAGGACTATGTGATAGTGACGCTATAAATCGGATTGTAAGAACTTTTTGCTTGTCATTTTGACATTCTAGAGTGGCCTAGGTTTCCAATTGGTTGACTGTACCTACCTAAAATTTAATAAGGCCTCAAAAGTT
Source organism: Lathronympha strigana (assembly GCA_949128165.1). NCBI lineage: Eukaryota > Metazoa > Arthropoda > Insecta > Lepidoptera > Tortricidae > Lathronympha > Lathronympha strigana. The sequence continues at coordinate 22,865,592 of OX421905.1, forward strand.
TTAGGCACAGTTATGCATTAATTAACTACGATCTAAAAACTATTATGATAAATCATCTTTATTCATTTATTTTTAATTAAGTAGGTAATCAATATTATGGGACAATTTTACTCCAAGCAGCCCAGCCCACTCAGCAGCAGCACCTTTCATCATGATAAAGTTGCTCATAAGACGTTACTATCATCTCTTACTTACTCCGCGTAATTTCTGATATCGAAATCCAGGCAGTGCGCGGCCGTGACCACATGGCGTTTGCTGATGAGGGAGCCTCCACACCCAGCTCCATTGGTCCCCGTAATCTTGACTGTAAGGCGGACGAGCCATGGGTACTGCTTGATGCCTGTAGGGCTGCCAGCTGAATAAGAGAAAGAGTAAAAATTATGTAAGTAATTTTGCTTCCTAAGTAGTAGGTATGTAAGTATATAGGTAATCGAAATCTTTACGAAACTTGTAATTCTTAGTGCAAGCACGTACAAGTTTAGTTAGAATGCAAGAGCATAAAAATGAGCCGGTTGAAAGTTTGTATCCCAAAAAATGCCTTAAATAAAGCTTTTGTTAAGCGAAAAATTAAGATTATAGAAATGATGCTATAGGTATTATCTATATTAACCAAAAATAAGTTTACGTAAGTAAGTTTAGATACCTGTGATAAATTTGTCAGGAGCGATATGGGACGCATTTTTATCACTTAGGCTCGGATGTTCTTTCAGGAGACCCGTAGACACTGCACCAGCGTTGTCCTGTCCATCTCCTTTCGCCAGTGGGCTCAATCCACCGCCTGCGACTCTACAGAGACCGAAATCCAGCGACAACACTAGAACAGTCACCAACAAAAGTGCCAACTTAGACATGATGAAACCCAACAGTCTCACCACCAGACAAGTACTTTCGATAGTTTACAATGAAATGTATGTGTATCACACTGGTTCCGATATTTTATACGTTCTTCGAAAAAAAACCGCAATGAGTATTATGTTTTTATAGCTACCATGATAAATATGTGTCACCTTTAAATTGTTAGACTATTGATCATTATTCAGGTTTACTAATATTCATTACTAAAGACGTCAATACTTTTCCAATATCAACATGTAGGTAATAATAATTAACCTAAGTATAAACTGTTTTAGGGATGTGGCGACCCAGTGCAATAAAATCAACGCAGGGCAGCTTTTAATTGTCGAAATAAGTAGTGACCCCATGTCATTACGTACATATAGATAGTTAGTATGTACCTATCTGCATAGCTATATCATCCGATTAAAGGGTCCGCTGTCTCTGGCTTGCCTTAGGGTGCTTTTCCAAATCGGCCAAGCTAATGCTATGAAGCTTTGTGTAAGTTATATGAAACATACCAGGATTCAGTCGCGGAGTCTGAATTGGCTTAGTAGTTGTCGGAGTCGCTGTAGTTTGCATTCTCCATGATACTCGATGATAAGTGACGAATTGGCTGTAGGTAAGTTTAGAGTCCAGTTTTCTCTCTCTACCCCCAGCCCAGCCTTTACACCGATCTTGTCTATGAACCATCTCAAATGTCGCTTTTTGTAGAAGCCAAGCCATCTTTTAGAGCTTACAACCGCCTCCCGAAATAAAATTAAGTACGTCCGTTCCGTATGCTTTATTAGGAAGGAGTCCTCTTTTACCTCAAAGCTCAATAACCTAGTATAGTAAACGCACCGATAATGGACGGCGTATGGTATGGATAATGAGATGCTATACTTTTTGAAATCATTTTAACATTGACACCGGTCATTCAGCTGCTGAAGATTGACGTTTTTGGTAAGGAAATTGGGCCTATATCAGCAGCTCTGAGGCTCTCGCTACAAAGTTGTGGTTGGATCAAAGGTCAGATGCAGAAGGCGTTAATCCTACTATAGAGACGGCGCGCTGAGTCCGGCGGATCCTCGCTTTGTGGCCCTAACCTCCGGCAGCCTAGGCCCTGCCTGCAGGTTTTTCATAATGCGTTAATATGTATTTTGTACTGTTTTTGTGTTTTACCTTAATAATCATAATTTAAAACCCTAACTAAATAAAGAGATGTTAGTAGGAACAGCTATATAAAATATAAATACAAAACTAAAATTTCTGAACGTAAAATACTTATAACCCACGTTTCCTCACTCGGGTCGAATTCGAGAACCTCTATGCAATGCAACCGAATAGCTCAGCGGCTTGCACAAATGCACTATGCACGTCGTCCGGCTCGGGTTGCAATTGTTATTTAATGCGACTAGGCACTAGGCACTGTTACTAACGTTATAACTGTATGTAATTTTTGAAAGTAACATTTTTGTAGGTATCTCTCCAAATAGGTGATTTTTTTGGCATAATCTTATGGCCACTATGACATGGCAAGTAATTCGAAAATGTATTGTAAGTATATTATATAGGTAGTAGTAGAGCGATGGTGGTAATAACCTTCGGAACTTATGTACGAAACATCATTTCATATTTACCAATCGCTTTTCGGTGAAGGAAAACATCGTGAGGAATCCAGACTAATCCCAGTCCAACCCAGGGTTGGAAGGTCAGATGTATAGGGCTGCCATCCGTCCGGGTTTCCCCGGATTTGTCCTAGTTTGGAGTTACAGTACATTTTTAGGTTATAGTCAATCCCTATCCCTAGCCATAGTTATTTATTATATACAAGGGGGCAAAGTTGTTGTTTAACTCTCGGGCTTATATTGAGACCCAAGCAAGCGAAAGATTCTAAAATTGAGCCACGAGCGTAGCGAGTGGTTCAATAACTGGAATCTTGAGCTTTGCGAGGGTCTCAAGGCACGAGAGTTGAACAAACTTTGCCGCCGAGTGTAATACACCATTTTTCCCCTCACTATCGCGAGGAAAATAAAGACTACATACGATTACAAAGATTATAAACATGCAAGTTATCTTGAAAAAATCATTCAAAATTATATTTCATGTGTCATAGAGTACGCTCCTGGTACTTAGATATCGCCAACATATTACCAAGTGCGTGATAAGACTCGACCAATTTAACGTGTGACCTCCGATTGCGCATATTTACTATGGGCATATAGGACTCACTTATACTGGACAGGTGGTAAGTGATAGGAACTTCCTCTGCTCCTGCGGACCACTAATGCACAAAATAAGTATCCACCTTGGTAGGCACGAACTGCAACCTCATGAGATACACAACATTACAGCCCAAAGAATCTGGAACTTTCTGGCCTCAACGGAAATCAGTAATGAATTATAAAGGGCTGCCACAATAGATCACAACTGGTCGACGCGGCATCTTTATTAGCCCAAAACTACAATAATAAATAATAATAAATAAGTGATAGGAATTAGATTACTTTGCCCCACATGTGGATAAAATGCGTTTTTCCACGCTAGTTTTAAAGGACAAAACAGCGCTTTCCGAGCTAGTGAGGGGAAAAATAATATATTTCGAAATTTAAAATTGTGTTGAAACTCAATGAAACGTCCGGGATTTTTAACTTTTTGCCCGGTTTCGGCAATGTTCGAGATGGGAAAATTTGCCAAAGCGGACCCCCGGCTCCCGTGCCTGGGCTCCGCCGTGGCATAAGCCGGGAAAACGCTAGGAAGAAGCAGATTGTATAGGTAGTGTTATGTAGACAGGTACTTTTGATTGTCATGTGTGTGGTCGGGGCTAGCTGTCGCTCGCGTGTTGGTCTTACGAGTCATCTACGTAAGTGCTGCACTTCTTCGGACGCTGTTAAATCATCATTCTGTTGATGTAAAGGCCAATGATGATGTACGTAGGTATGTAGGGACGCTGAGAACAAGATGGATTGACGAACTGGGTTGACACCGAAAAGACCTCATGGAAATATGGTTTACTGCAAGTTATTCTATGCAGCAGCGAAGTTGTGAACGACAAAAGCGTAACTTACATGGGAAGATGTAAAAATCCTTCCTGTGTCCTAATCAGTTACTTTGAAATTTCAATTTCTTAGAAAGAAAACACATAATGCATAATTTTAACACAGGCCCTTTTATGAATAAATGGGTAAAATCTGTATAAGTATAAGTACTCAATACATACCTACGAGTTACCTACTAAAATGACAAACCTTAAAAACCAGTGAAGCAACGAAAAACGGGTGAGTATTGTAGTGATACCTAAAAAATATCAATACCTAACGTAATTGACTTTAGTTTACGACATTGTCCCGATTGTATGACCATAACAGGTTAATGAACCTATGCATTACTGACGTCATTGTAAATTTTGCATAATATCTTCCATAGAGCAGACACCTTAATACATCAGATCTGCTGTAGACCTAGCGCGAATTATCACTGGCTCGGAAAGCGCAGCGGGGGAAAACGCATTTTATACACTAGTGGGGAAAGTAATTTGACTTTGAGTTTTGAATGGTTTCTTCAAGTTAAGAAGATCGTTTTGAGTAATAAAATCGGAAAGGTTACTTTTGGAGATTTGTAATCGTATGTACAAATATATTTGTTTAAATCTCGTGCCTTGAGAGTTGAGACCCTCGTAAAGTTCAAGATTCCAGTTTTGGAATCTTTCGTTTGCTACGAGTAAGAGGGGTTACCGAGCACAGTTAAGGACCTAAACTGAATCGCGTTAGGCGATGGTGGTAAGGCCCCAGGTCTCAATATAAGCACGAGAGTTAAACAACAACATTGCCCCCTTGTATAATAAAAATAACTATTGCCTGTGTGTCGCATTTGTAATGTCGTGCGCAAGAGGGACAGAGATACAAGACTTCGTTTGCGGCTCGCGGTAGGACCTCAGGTCGAGAAAATATCTTGATGACGAAGTAAAACTACCCAGTGATGCTGATGATACAGTGATAATGCGTTGATGATCAAAATAGCATAATTATAATCATGATCATTTATTTGTTGCAATGCAACCCCATGGTTGTTCCACTTGTTCCAACGAGTTCTTAAAATTAAATTAGTACAGTCATCTACGCGTCAAACCACACTCATTCAGCAAGCCGGAGTAGTATGGCCTTTCCTTAAAACATGGGATATACTGTTCAGCTGTATTTAATTTGAAATACCGATGGGAATTGATTTCCGTCCAGCAACGGATGCACAGAGCAATCAGCGGGCCTGCCGAGAAAATTTAAATTTCGCTCTATTCCTTGGAGTGTTATCTGGATAACCAGTGAAAGATACGCGGCTGGCCGCGGAGTAGCAATTGACAGGCCTATCCCTCCGCCGAAAGCATATGACAAACAATCATGTTCATTGTATGGACTGACGTTAACTGACATAGCTATTCGTAGTACGTACGAATAATAGCTATACTTAACGTGCCCCTCCCCCGCAAAAATTGGAAGATTTTGTATACAAAATGAAAGACGATGCTAGCCCGGTTGGTTAAATAGTCAAAGTTAACTTCCCGTCAATCTCTCTTGCATACGACGAACGAACTGGTTTGTCGTAATTATTATAGGGCATGTAGGACTTTAAGATAATAGTGTCACTATTTCAGACTATATACTCGTAGGTAGTTACAAAACTTTGACATTTTTCGAAAAGGCGTTACTGCATTTATTTATATGTTAATAAAAATACCAAATATTTATGGCAATAAACATAATTTACTTAACATAACTACATTACTTTAGCCTTAATACATTAAATAGAATTTGAAAGAAAAATGGCAACCTTGTATAAGTATAGGTATATTTGTTTGGCTGTTTTAGGCACGCACTCAGCTTGCAAATTACTTGAAGCATTTGCGTCAGGAAAAAACTTTATGACACAAACTGTGACAATCGTGTACCTAATACCGACGTGCTACTAGCTTTAAAATAATAGGAAAACCAAGTATGAATACCCAATATTCATACCCAATTATTACCTCATTATTCAACCTTTAAATATCCCGGCTATCCCGACATGCACACAGTTGATACTTCAACATTGTAAGGAGAAGTCACAAGCTTAAAAGTTGGCATTATGCTTAACTATAAGTTGGTGTTTTTGTTAGCAGTGCTGGTGTTGATGGATGTGGGTCTGTGCAGGACTGCTGGCGGAGGTCTGAGTCAACTCAGGCACCAGAACGCGAGCGACATCGCTCCCGACAAATATATCATACGTAAGTTAAGTGCTTCAAGCACTAGTTCTATATATTGCTAATACCTACTTAATTATACTAGGGATGGGGCCTGTAACACAGGGTTTCTTAGCTCAGGACAGGACACAGGGTCGTGATGTATTCTGTATTGTTTCATTTGTTCAATACATTTTTTTCATTTTATTTTATTTTAAAATAGGTACCCAGTTTTCATACTTACTATAAATCTTTGTTTTTAAAGAAATGAAATACTTATAAAAGGGACTACATCGCGTATTAAGTAATAGCTACATCCCAACGTTTTGTCCCCAACGTGGCGGAAGATGAACACGAGAAATTCTAACCAAAATTTTGATTTTTGGAAGTTTTGCACACCGCGCGTTAGGCGTTGCGCGCGGAATACTGACAACGCATATGCAGTCCCAGTCCCTACATGCCTTATTCTAGTTTTTTCCAGGTGGGCAGCCTACCGGCGTCGGGGTGTACCCGTGGGTGGTGCACCTCCACGTGGCCGGCACAGCCTGCGGGGGGTCCCTCGTCAGCTACCGCCACGTCCTCACTGCGGCTCACTGCGTGGTTCTACAACACACCTATAGATACGAGGAGTAAGGCCCGATTCGTTCTCATGTCCAGCTGGGTAGCCTACAGCCATGCCTGTACCCGTGGGGGGTGCGCCAGAACGTGGGGCTGGCGTCGCCTGCAGAGGGTCCCTCGCTAGCTACCGGCTCGTGCTCACTGCGGCATGGGCCGCATTGGTTCTCTATTACGCCTACTGGAACGAGGAGTGAGGCCTGATTCGTTTCCATATTGTACCCGTGGGTGGTGGACCTGATCGTGGCCGGCATCGCCTGCGAGGTGTCCCACGTCATCCACCATCACACCTATAGAATTGAAGAGTAAAGAATTGTCAAAAAAAAAACTATGACCGTGGTGGAAACCAAAATTTTGGGAGATGTAGAGACATTTTAAATTTGTTTTACATATATAATGCAATATAATTTTTTTTATCAGTGTGAACGTCTACGTAGGGGAGTACGACACTCGTACGCCGACGGACTGCACAGGTGGCCGCTGCGCACAAACCGTGGTCATGAAGCCCGAAAAGATCATCTATCACAACCAGTACAAGCCACAAGTGTTCCATAACGACATCGCCATGATCATGCTCCGGGGAAACGCGCCTAGTAAAGGTAAATTCTTTCGTTGTGTGATTATCAGTAATATAACCGGCCAAGTGCGAGTCGGAATAGCCCACCGAGGATTCCGCTCAAGATGCTCATTATTTATACGGTTTTCGGTTTTTTTCCTGTACTTGTGCTACTACTAGCTCTTGCTGTTTGTAAATTTTCTTGCTGTTTGGAAGTACCTTACATTTTGATTCATTGCAAATGTATGGGATATGACATATGAGACATAAACGACCGTATCTTTTGATAGCGTTGACATAGAAGTTTTTTCACAGCTTCAAGGGACCGCACCGCAGACCTGTGTATGTGGTGTTAATTTTAACTTGCTACCTCTACGCGGCCCCGTGATAAAGGGTCTTAACACGGTACGAAACCCTAAAAATGGAACAAAACCCAGTTTGTGACCGATTAGAAAAGACTGTTAATAGTTTTCTAAAGCCACATATTGATTTCATATGCATTTTATTTAGACACTTAAAGAGCCCTTACATCTTTCTATCCTAGTATTTTGACATTCAATTTCTACAAGTTCTTCACTATGGCCACAACTTTGTTGCAGACTATATCCGCCCTATTCTCCTGCCAACATTCAACATCAACCAACCCAATTATGAAGGCACGACTCTCACAGTCACCGGCTGGGGTCAAACCGAGCATGGCCAGCAGTCGCCTATCAAGCTACATGCTCAGGTTCAGCTGGTGTCCCCTAACACCTGCAGCAGATACGCGCAGGTGATACCAGGGGTGCTCTGCGCGTCGAGCACGACTGGCCAGGATATTTGCTTCGGAGACTCCGGTGGCCCAATCATGCTGGCGCATGAAGGGAACTACTATCTCACTGGCATAGTCAGCTCAAGGATATCTAAGTGCGGATCCTCGGTGCCGTCTATGTATACCAATGTGTATTCTTATTTGGATTGGATTCAGTATAATATGAAGTAGTTATTAAGGAATTACAACAATGTTAGATTTATTTACCTACATGGTTTTGTTTTGAGAATTTATTCGTTTGGATAAATTTTACATTTTTCTTTCAATTATAAAAATGTAAAATTAATCCAAACGAAGAAATTATAAAATTGTGAATTTTGTTCGCATACGTCACTCCTTAAAACAAAATTAATTTAATTTTACATTTAAATATAGTTGCGTGAAATGACTTGATGTGTTTTATTAAAGACTTCTTATGGATGATAATATTTTAATCACAAGTAGGCACTTTCCGGGTAGTATATGTATGTACTTTTTGGGGTTTCGTACCAAAGCGTAATTGAAGTGTGCAATAAAATAAATAATATTTTTTAATAAGTTTTTTTTAGATTAAGACACACTGAACAACTTGTATGACCTGCTATAACAAGGCAAAAAAAAAGCTGATGACATTTAGGCTGACCGGTGTTCTGTACGAGATTTTTTATAGTATTTGCTAGGATTATTTATTTTTAATTACCTTGCACAATGTGGCTACGGGAAAAAACAACATTTTTAAATTAGCATACTGTTTTAATACATATGAATGATTTCTGTGAGTTTTAAAGTGTTAAGTACCTAAGTTAGTAAACGTAAATTAAATAATTCCCCGTTGGAAGTTTAACATAATTTCGAGTCAGCTAGTTCGAATGCCGGAAACCATGGTAGGTAATAAAATATTTAATTATAATACGCAGAATGACGTAAATAGGTACCAATCTACGTAATCATAACACTAAGTAGGTATAGTTTCCAATTTCTTGGCAGTGGCATCAATAAACAAATATGTTTTAATAAATTCCGTAAACAATGTTTAGTTGCCTTGTTATAATCATAATGTTATAAAATAAGGCCCCTTTACCGATAATGAAACGCGATTTTCTTGATATTTCGGATTTTGATCATGTGTAAAAATGATCACGGTAAAAATTGTATAAAAAAAAACATGTGTTTGGAGTAGGCAATTGATTTCATGCGGGTAACATGTTTCTAGGAAACACCGTGACAGAGTGGACTTTTTAGCGGAGACAGCCTTCTCACTGACCACTCTGTCACATTGTTTGAGTTAACTAATTTAAGTACGTTTACAGTCACCAACCAGGAAAGTAACTAATATACTGTGTGTGTACTGATATGGTAAACTATCGGGAATTTACGTCCTATAAAAATCATAATAGGTAATTAAATTCTAAATCAGATATTTTTCAGCGCGGAGGTAGATCGTTGTTGCTAAAAAAGAAGAATAGCCCAATAACATTTTTTGCCTTAGTACTTATTAAGAACACAATGACATCAATATACCATTCATGATCATGACCTTTAAGTAGGTAGACTAGGTAGGTACTGGTAGTTAGGTACATCGTGCGTTTATCACCTATTGTGTCATGCGTTACTCTTGCACTTACATACATGTTAAAGCATGACATCCACGCGACATGACGCGATAAATGTCAGCCATCCAGGTACGTATGCCAGCAAACACAATCGTCCAATAGGCATAGGTAATATTGACTAAACAACCTCTACCTCTTCAAAAACCTCACCCTTCCTTAAACGGTAGTTGGCAGTAAGATAAGGCATGCTTTCGTAATATACTTAACTATATGGTAGGTACCTATTATAGGTAGGAACTACTAGGAACCTACCTAGGCGTTGACATAGAAACCTTGCAAGTATATAGGTAGGTATAGCTCGAATTGAGTCGGGAACGCTGGTGACATTGGTTTCACAGGCAATATGACACGATCCAGGCGTTCTAAACTTATTGGGTTTAATCACAGAATAAGTAATAGTATTAAAATACAGAAGCTTCTCTTTCCTACATTTGACGTTAAGTTTATCAAGCATGCAAATGTCAAGATGACATTAACATTAGGGTTGTTACCATGCTGTCAGGTGCGTATGGTGGACTGGTCTTACAACAATTTGTACAAACATATAAATAGGAACAAAATGTGTATCGGAACACTATTTGTATTATAAGAACGCATATTTATTGAATATTTATTAGTATTGGTGTTAATTTGTGTAAGTATAAATTATCAATAATCAATCAATAATCATTTATTTCGAACAAAAGTCCATAATGAATAAAAGTCCATAAAAATTAGTATGCGGTGTTTGAAATATAAATATGTATATTTGAACGCACCTGTCAAGTAATGAGCGTTGCGCGACCTTGACAGTTTATGCCACCTACAGGCGGAAGATTTTTGTCAACGTAAAACGCGGAGTGACACCCCTTTGCGCCCATACCACGAAAATCGAACGTTTGCGGATTTATATATCCATTACCTCTGTCCCACTTGCATATTGGAGTGACAAAGAGGTTTTCCCGTTAATGCCAATTTTCGATGTTCGTGGTAGGCATGCTGGTTTAATGTAAATGTGAGTGTGTGAGTTAGCTGAAGATTTGCTGTCTTATTTAGCTGTGTCTGCAAGGGAAAGGGTTTAAATTAAGATTAGGTAATACCTTTATAAAGTAATATAATCAGCGTCTAGTTTTGTAAAGTGCATCTCCATTATAAATTTTTTTTGGGTTTAATTGTTTAATTTTCTACAACTGTAGTATGCCTGCGATCTAAGTTCGGTTTAACCAAATATTTGTATACGGTTTATTAAGCGGTGTCTCCTGTAAGTTGTAAGCATGACCGGCGTAAAAGCATATACCCAAGGATAACACAATATATAAATACAATGCTGATGATATTGTTTAATAGATTTAGTTAAATAGCTTCGGATAATGTAAGTCATAAAGTCAGTTTATACCTTCGAAATGTCTTTTTTTTTCTACTCCAGCACTTCTATTTGACAATTAAATGACTGCGATATTAAAATAGTAGTTTATGCAACAGTGTTTTTAATAAGGGTTCTTAAAACTTCAGGGTCGCCGTTATAGAGTCATTTAATTGACAGATAGATAGTGCTGGAGTAGAAAAAAGTACCTCTACATTATAACGTTGTCTTTGGTATTCCATAAGAAAACTGCTCCGCTCCTAATATGGATGTTCTTTTTTTTTCAACACATTAGCTTAGCACTGTTGTTTTTTTTATTTTGTTAGTGGGCATACGACATATTCCACATTCTGCCACCTTTCGAAATATTGCTTTTTTCGCAATTTTAGCTGTCGTAAAAAAACTAGCTTATAATTGGTTCTTAAAACTCTCGGTTATATTGTTACAAAACTCGATTTCGTCTCGTTTTGTAACGGCATTTTTAAGAACCCTTATTATAAGACTGTTGCATAAACTAATATTGTAACAAACAAAGTGGTAAATAAAAAAAGTAAAAATGCTCCAATACCCATCTCGAAAGGGTATGAGGAAGCAAAGTAATAGCGGAATGCGTAAGTGTAGGTAATTATTTGATTTATTATGTTTTTTTAAAACCGACTCGAAAGTGTTCGCTTTTATGAGTACCTACTTAGGTAAGTATATAAAAGTAATATGGCTTGCCACATACGTGTTGTTGATATTACGATTACTGTAGAATTTCGATTGTAGGTTTGCTCGTATCTTATGAGAAATCTCCGTGTTCACACGGATGTCGACATTTTCGACTTGCAAGGTGTATATGACTTTCCTTTTCTTCTTGAGCTGTAGGAGAATTACTTGACTAAAAAAGAATCAACTTAGTGGAAATAGAGTTCTACCCAGAGAGTAGAGTTAGAGTTATGATTATGACCATCCCGTCACCGATACACACCAGCACATCAGCACCTACAGCACACCTGCTGTCAAAAACCATTACCCTCCCTTTTTCATTAAACCTAACTGCTACTGCATTTAACATAATTGCTTTTAAATAAATAGTGGCAGGCCCCTGGCTTGCAGCAGTGCTGCGTCAGCGTTCCCGAGGCGAGCGGGGCCGCCGCCGCGGGGCCCACTCCTGCGCCGACCCTCGCCAAGTGCATACCGTGAGTACCTAGCTTTAATTTTTAATTTTATACATTAACGCAGATTTCTGATTTACCTTTCTTGTTTTCTTAAGTTACCTAACTATTTAGGTACCTATATTGGTGGAAGAAATATCCCCAATTTAGATACATCTTGTCCAGATCAAAGTCCTCATGTTCTTATGGTTTATAACTGAAAGTTACAATACTTACCGTAGCGAAGTTGTTAAGCTACATAAGTGTTGACCATATAAGAAATTGTGTAGCAGCTTAACTTTGGGGAGCAGGGTTTTTCCACAATTTAAGTACCTATTATGAAAATATTATGCAAAGGTTATTATTTTATATTTATTTTATTTTTATGTCGTATCTTTCATAAGCCATCAACAGCGATGTCTCCTAGGACATGTGTTTAAATCGTCTGTAATTGTCGCAAAGGCCCATGATGATGATGATTTACGGCTTTGAATAGATCAACTTCACATATTTCATAACCTGCTGCTCGGCGAATCGAAATCAGGGACACGTCTTGTTCCACCTTATGTTCCAAGAAATATACACTCTGAACTTTACATCCGTAGGTGGTATACGTATATGTATTGGCGCTATAACGTATAATATTTGAACTATGATATGTTTAGTGTAATCAATTAACCAAATTCTATCATGAAGTGGCGACAAAATGGTGGTGTATATACTGGTTAGTTATAATTATAATAAACACCCCAACTATGGACTATACCTACTTATGTGCTTACTGTGCCTTCCGTTTATATATTTAGGTAGTCATTCAGATGTTGTACCTACGAGATGAGACCACGTGTCATCTTTATATACCATGCTCTATCATCTTACCCAAATAAACATGTCCGTCGCTGTTATTAAAACAATAAGGGCCACCTGTAATAATTAACCATGGAAGCGTTTGTTTCATATGGAGTTTGACTATTAACGCCGAGTTAGCGAATAACCCTGGTTGGCCCAAATGGCGCTTGGAGACAGGTTTGGGAACGAAAAGTGTAAGAATTATTAAACTATAAAAGTAATTAGAGTGTAGCAGGAGCAGTACTTTGGTTTTTTTTTTCCTACTGTATAAAGACATGAAAGGAAATATTTTTGCATTGCGAACTGGATTTTTAACAATATTTTGATTAGTTATAACTAGCGATGCATGCAAAATATCCCGCAATTGCGTACGTAATAGATGCTTTAAAGGAGTTTGACTATTAACGCCGAGTTAGCGAATAACCCTGGTTGGCCCAAATGGCGCTTGGAGACAGGTTTGGGAACGAAAAGTGTAAGAATTATTAAACTATAAAAGTAATTAGAGTGTAGCAGGAGCAGTACTTTGGTTTTTTTTTTCCTACTGTATAAAGACATGAAAGGAAATATTTTTGCATTGCGAACTGGATTTTTAACAATATTTTGATTAGTTATAACTAGCGATGCATGCAAAATATCCCGCAATTGCGTACGTAATAGATGCTTTAAACCTATAGAAATGTCTGCGAAATCAAGAGCAGAAGATAGAAGACCGGCTGAAAGAAGAACGAAGAAGTTCAGGGTTGAAATGGCCATTACCTCACAGTCACGTGGTCTTGTTGGTACAACGTGTGATGTGACGTAGTGGAAGTGTCGACCTGGACGTTTCTACTTTTACAAGAACGAATACTGAAGAATTCTCTCAAGACTTGAAGATATTAACTTTACAACTGTAAAGCACGAGTCATGTTTCATGTTTCTTTTGTTTTGTTAAGTAGTCATAAATTATGAAGTGCTAGAGATGTCATATACTACAAAAAAAGTGATTAGGGCGTCTGCCGCGAAAGCAAGTTACTGGTTCGGTTCCAGCCCTGCTCACCGGGGGCCATGGTCACTTTTTCTGTACTAGAGTCAGTCCGATGCTAAGTTTCCTAGATTTTGATAGCATATACTGTGAAAGTGTTAAGTAAACGTCATAATCTCATAGAAGTTTGACGTTTAAAATAACACTTTCAAGTCTGACAGTTCATTTGCTGAGAAAAGTTAACGTGGTTTGACTCTACATATATGACATCTCTTTCAATTTATGATATTAACTTTTCTAAAGTGTTGCCCGAATCGTGGTTGCTCTTTTTTGTGTTATTTTAAGGTTATATTCCAGAGCTTGCTGTGCAACGCGCATTCAGTTACATTTAATTACCTGGCAATTCTTTTTTATAATTGAGAGAAAAGTGGAAAAATTCCCCGCGTCGAGCGGGATTCGAACCCACGACCTCTCTGAACACAGGTCACACGACGCGGGGAATTTTTACAATACAAACATGTACACAACATGTTTACATTTCTGTTTCAATTATAAAATTGTAAATTTCGTTCGCAGACGTCTCTGCTTAATACAAAATTAATTTTGCCAATAATTTGAATGTAAAGTGTACCTAATATAACTTTTTTTTCAGATTTCGTTTTTTGAAGAATGGATTAAAACCTTAAGGATTCAGCTTGCTCTCTAGTTCGCTTTAATTTAATCAAAACCTAACTCGAGAGCGAGCTTAATTTGAAAGGAACGTCACTTACAGATATAATAAACATATTGCGTTATTCATATTCCTAAACGTCCATAATCGTTTGTACAGTCAGCCACACGTCGTTATTGGTCGCTTAGCGTGATCTGCGACACCCAGGATAAGCCGCTAACCCGAAGTTAAGCGTTTATAAACTATGAGATTGGGCAGATGACTCCGGGTTAGTTGGGTTGGTAGTTTGGGTTAGATGTATTTGTTAGTAAGAGACAAACATAAATTATCAAGTAGGGGCTTACAGGCCGTTCATTAATATGGGGGAAAGGCTTTACTGATGTTATTTTATGGTACTAATTCTTATATATAAATATCTATAGGTATACGTATACATATATATACTTACATATACATATTTCGGCGATCTCGATAATGACTCTACGATTTCGATTTTCGATTTGGGTTGGTTTTATTTCTGAGAAAACGCGGGTTTTCGAATTTTCCATGTTTTGTTCAGTCGCCCAGATAGGCAGATATTGAGTTGGTATTTTAAATCAACAATTCTGCATATATATTATGGTGAATCTTTAAGCTTAGATTTTATTATACTTCTGCTAGCTATATAAATATATACTTAGTCGAATACAACCCTAATTTACGAAGTGATATAAAATATGTATAACCGGGTTAGTAATGTTCGATATGTTTCGCTTCATATTTAATCATAACAAAGACCTCTTTCACTAGCACGAGTGAAGCTCTCTTTTAAAAACCTGTGACTCGTGGACATATGTTATTGTTTTTAGTATTGTATTGTTGTATTGTTGTCGATTAGATGCGATGTTATGGCTCACACTAGGACGGGACGGGACGGG
The DNA here is from genome assembly GCA_949128165.1 of Lathronympha strigana. NCBI lineage: Eukaryota > Metazoa > Arthropoda > Insecta > Lepidoptera > Tortricidae > Lathronympha > Lathronympha strigana. The sequence continues at coordinate 22,881,069 of OX421905.1, forward strand.
GCGGGCGGGCCGGGACGATCTGTCAGTTTCTATAGAAAACGTCACGTGATATCCGAGGACTCCGAGCTATCCCGTGATTCTTTCTATAGAAATTAATAGGTCCCCGTCCTGTCCCGTCCCACCCTAGTGTGAATTATTGTTAAATCTCGTTGAAGTTTTGTATTTAAAGGGGATGTTGTATTTATATAATGCATTCGGGTACCTAATCTATAGATCTTATTATTACTACAGGCCAAGGCCAAGACTAATTGTACTCAGTTCACGGCCGATAATCTCGGTCGGACCTTAAAGATATTTCGTTCGTTCAGTTCGTGTAAATTCGTTCATAGTTAGTAGGCACTACTAAGCTGGGTCCACACTGGTATCATTTAGCCGTATGCTATATCATATTCGTATCTCCCCGACGTGTATCATAATCGTTAGTGTGGACGCAAAAAGAACACAAACATTGCGTCCACACTAACGATCATGATACGCAAACCGTTACAAGTGTAGACACAGCTCTAAAGTCCGCGATTTTCTACAAGTAGACCACATGCATAATTTAAGTAACAACAATTGTAATAATATAGGAAGTTGCCCCGTGTACGTGCCTGCAACGAGGTGTAGTGTTTCGCTTAGCGATGTTAACAGGAAAACTGCCGTCACACGAGCCGGCCGGTGTCTTTGTGAATTCAGTGTCAATATCGGTTTGTTTTGCGTTACGATGACGTGGTGTCGGATTGCTAAGCAGTAAACGAAGCGTTCGCTTTAGCAAATTACTGGAAATTAAAATATGTATACTTAGTTAGGTTAATTTCGAAATGAATCGACAAAGTGACGATGTTATACTTTACCCAATGACGTCACTTTGGTGCCATAGTTGGGAAAATACTGGTTGACTTTAGGGATGAGCATAAGACAAACCTAAATGCAAAAAGTTTTGATGCTATATTTGCGCACTAGTGCGATAATGAGCACTTTATTTGCCTATCTCAAAGGGCTATGAACTGTAAAAACGTTGTACGACTTGTACGATATACGTACGAGTACGTGTAACAGGTAAATCGCAACTCTTTTCGATTTAAAACACTTCCTTCGGTCCTGTTTTATTTTATCGCCTCTCGTTGCGAATTTCCTACATTTCGCACTTGTATTGTAATGAACCTACTATTGCCTGCCTGCTTAACTAATACCTACGTGACATATAATATTTTTCAAAGTTCTCATGGAAGCATTCTCAATGGGAACATTGGGAACTTCCTATTAAATTCTCATGAACTTCCGAAAAAAAAACTGCAATTTTGAGAATGTTGTGTAATTAGCATATACCAGTATACCATATAGGTAACCTACCATAACCTACCCAGTAGACAGTTCCTGCTTTGTTATTATTTGTCGCGTTATGTCCTATTGATTTTAATTTTACAGTTGAGTCAATAATGGTCACTAACACATCAGTTTGCGTAATCTAGGTTTGCTAATTGTGTTATAAATTATCCTTTACAAAGTCAATTACTCGTAGTATTTGACATAGGTAAATATTGGTAATATTAGGTATAGTTCTACCTACGAGGTTTTACATAAGGGCTCGTTCCAAAATCATGTAATCATATAATATATGTTAATCATAAAATTCAATAATCTTTTTTATAACTGCGCAAGTGTTGTTTTACACGTCAAACTTTACCACACTGTGAAATTATCGCGTTTGACAGTCTCTGCTATCAGAATTGATACAAACTTAGCTTAGTCGGACTCTAGAGGTATTTAGTTAAAAAAAGATAAGTTTTTGTTCGCTTCTTTTACCAGTTTCCTTCTTATTTGTTTGTTTGTACGTATAAATATACTGTACCTAATAATAAAATATAATATATAGGTAATACTACACATTTTGATTATTAAAGTTTTTTTATTAAAAGCGAATACAAACAGTTTTGAACACTACGCAAAAATCGGGCTCTTCACCCCCGCACAAAGCTAGCCTATGATTAGAAATATTATAATACTGGCGGTGGCGTGCACCAGGGGGCGCGGGATGTGTGGCCAGCCCGTGAGTCGGTACCGACTCAAGACAAAAGGCAATCGATTCGAGTTCGCGCGAAAACTTCCATAGATCTGCTAATACTTAAGCAACTATTCGAATTTATTCCAACTGTTTAGGTATTCATACGTCGAACATTGGTAAACCTTACTCTATAAACGATTCCATCCGACTTGTAGTGACGGTCACAGGCCTATAGGTTCAGTTTAGTTTTTTATAATAAAATGATCAGTCCAGTGGGACAATTTCGCCAGTGTCAAGGTATACTGCCACACTTGTCACCCTACCAGCAGTGTAGTTTAAACCTCTTTCGCAAGTAAGTCATAGCTAAAAAAAATTGCGGGAATAATTTACTAACGCCTGGTCGGTCAATTTCCCCGCAATCGCGATGGCACTTGACGTACACCAATTCCTTTTAATAAAAGTAGGGTGTCCATGTATCCAGTGGTTATTAATTTTAACAATATTATTAACTGTTAATGAGATGGTCAATTAAATTCCATGAGATTTCACGTATAGTATTCCATTTAGGTTAATAATTCATATTTTTCAACTCCTGATTACCGATTAAATTTCACCGTGTACACGGTGAAATAATATATATATATTATATCAATTCATATACCTACCTACGAATTCCGTCTCTGATTCCGGACGTGCGTGGCGACCCTTAAAAAAAGTTTTCTTCGTTACTTTAACAGAACATATTGTCATAAAAATCATTACAGAGAGAAAGAGTAGGGCGATGGGTGCTGTCATAAATAAATAATTAATATTACTATAAACCCTTTCTAAGGTGACCACCTGTACTCAACCCCAACCATCATAGTCATAACCCTCGACGGTGTGATTATAATGTATAAATAATCACGTTTCAGCTTGACAAGGGACAACGGTAAAACTTTTGAAGGGGTGCCCTCTTTATTCAAACTTCATGTACATTTATAAATGCGAAAGTTAATCTGTTTGTCTGTCTGTTCTTTACACTAAAATCGCTAAACGGATCGGATTAAAATTAAAAGGTATTGGGATAGTTTGACGCCTGGGGAGGACACGGGATAGTTTTTGTTCTTATTGTAGGCGGACGAAGTCGCGGGCCAAAGCTAGTATTAAATACTTTTATACAATGTAGGTACCTACTTAATGTATAGCCTAGAATTAGAGATTTTTTTATGTACCTATTGATTTCCCATCGTTTTTTCAATACAGTCGCGAGCGACATTACCTTTTTATAGACTTTTTTTAGTATAAACTTTTTATAGATTTGTTTCACACGTTTGTGATGCTTTCACAAACGGAATGTGAATTTTAGGGATATGCACCATCTAAGCGTGAAGTGGTCTGTGCTGACAAAACTATTTTAAACCAATCTTTGAACAGGTAGGGAATAGGGGAAATTTTGTTACGTCGTATTTACTCTTGTAACTTTTATATTATAAAAAAAAAAATTTTAGATATTAAAATATAAATATTATTAATTAATATAAAAAATACAATATAAATTGTATTGTATTTGAGTAAAAAAAATTGAATAAACATTTGAAAAAAAAATTGGACGCGAAATAAACCTATCTGTCTGTCTGTCCGTCCGTCTATCACTAGGGTGTATATATATATATATATGCCTACCTTTACTGTAATTTTAATTCTAATTTATTTTTGACATGTGTTTTGACTGTTTGTTTATGATTTTTTGGCATTAAAAATTTAAACTTGAACTATCTTGTGAACCCTGATAGTAAGACAGTTGAATTTTTCACAGATGATGTATTTCTATTGCCGTTATAACAACAAATACTAGAAAACAGAATGAAATAAATATTTAAGGGGGGGGGGGGGCGTACGACTAACGTGATTTTTGCTCGATATTGATAAAGGCAACAGGCGCTGGACAAGGGCTAGAGTTTTTTAAGTGATTTATCACTTAAAAAAAAAACAAATATTTAAGGGGGCTCCCGTGCAACGTAATTTTTTTCCGTTTTTATAGAACCCTTCGTGTCCGAGTCCCACTCGCACTTGGCCGGTTTTCTGAGGTTATACTCATAGTAAAAGTTGTTGAGTGTGGCCTCTCTGATTACGGTCAGACTAGACTTAGGCAAGTCCTTCTATATCTATTTGAAGAACTTTCTAAAACCACTTACTACGTAATTATACCAATCATAGTAATAGTTTAGCAACATTTAAGTATTGGTGTAAATTAAGCCCATTTTGACATGTAATTAACTCGTGGCAGTATCGTAATTAGGAGGTGGATAGTGACAATAGTGGTAGAATGCTGTCATGCGGCGTAGCGGCCCCTTTCTAGTCGAGTCCGTAGTGATGCGACTCGTACGACTCGAGATTTTTTCGTCGAACTCGAGAAGTGCATGTGCGCAGTTGGGAAACCGAAAACGAACTTGAGGTTATGTTGGGGAGGGACAGTTAGCCCGAAACCTCACCAAAGATCACCAAGGGGGAGAAGGGGCAAAATAGTTGAAAAAAACTTACGTGATTTGTACATGAGCCCTAATTAATTTATGTAGGTACTTAGAGTAACATAAAAATATTACTCAGACAACGTTCAATCAACTTAGGCTGCGTTTTGTCAAATTTTTATTTACGCTTACTCTCAGATAGTAACGTCAAATTACTATGGGATTTTGACATTAGTATCCAAGAGTAAGCGTTACTCTTGGTTAAAAAGTTTGGTCAAATCCAGCCTTAGTCAACTCAAAAACAATTAACTCAAAATGTCGAGTACGGTGTATTAGTCCCATCCCTCGGTCGTCTTTGTTTCAGCACCAGTTATGGTAATGGCGCTGATAACAGGACAACGCGCTTAATCGCGGCGTAAGAGTCGATTCTAACAAGCCACATATATCTACTTACACAGTTAGAAGTTAAGGGAGATCATTAAGTATTTCCGGCATTTCTTAAAATTATTTAACGATTTTTCGAGAGATTTTCCCGTGACATTTAAGTAGTAGGATTTTCATGTACCTAAGTAAGTAAGTAAGTAAGTAATAAACACTTTATTGCACAAAGCAGGATATGCGTTTACAGAAAGGAATAAATATAGAAGTACAAAGGCGAACTTATCCCTACGAGAGATCTCTTCCAGTTAACCTAGGTAACTAATAATATAGACGTATGCCGTATGCCTAATCTATGAATATATAATAAACAAGATATTTGTGTGTGTGTGTGTGTGTGCGTGTCTGTAATATTTATTACCCCAAACCATCGTTTTCGCGCAGATTAAATTTGGATGTCCTTTGTGTATGCAGTGTTTATCTTCCTCGCGGCACGGCAGTGAGGTGAAAAATGTTGTTTTATACTTGGCTGCATAGTTTGTTCACCTCTCGTGCCTGAACCGTAATGACAATCGGTAAGTACCGTTGTAGGTAAGTGTTCACTCACACTCGATGACAACATTAATTAGCGCAACAACATAAATGTGTAGCTGAATTTGAACAATAGAATGTTTTTGAAGAAAAAAAATACATAATTTCTGAGCCTCCCCCTCTGCTCCAAGTGAGATTTGGCGAGATTTGTCAGAAATTCAAAAACATAAAGAGCAAAGTTTCAACTCTTTGAATTGTAAACGTAAACATTATTTACGTAGGGTGTGTTCAATGTAAAAATACTCATCATCATCATCATTTCAGCCTGTAAGCGTCCACTGCTGAACACAGGCCTCTCCAATCAAACTCCAGCGCGACCGGTCTACAGCCACCTGCATCCAGCGAGACCCAGCGATCCTCACCAGGTCGTCGGTCCATCTCGTAGGTGGCCGTCCCACACTGCGCTTGCTAGTACGTGGTACGTAAAAATACCTACTAAAAATTTAAAAATACTGGCAACTGACCCGTGAGGGCGGCGGCGAGTAGGGGTCGAACATGAAAAGTTAATTTGCTTAACGATATATTTTTAGCTACCTGCTGCGTAGCGTATGAACGCCGTGCAAAAGGCTATTTTCACGAAAAAAGTGTAGGCATTTCATTAATATTTCAGAACGGGAAGATTTATGCATCTAGGTATATTATTACATTGTTAAAATATAGGTGATAGATCCGGGTGCGTTGAGCGTTAGCGAACGGCATTTTGGCTAATACCATTCGCTAAGCAAACCAAACCCACCAATGCTCTATAAAAAAAAATGCGTCAGTTTTTTTATCCTACTTTTTCCTAATTATACTACGATACGCCCTCAAACGGATCACCAGCTTTTTTTTACAACATGTATGTTCTTAATCCCATTCTAATGACGGTTTGGTAATTAATCGCATCATTTCAGCCGAAAGAAGTCCAATGGTGGACAAAGCGCCAGCCGTTCGGTCAGTTCTCCATAGTAGTGGGTATGTCCACCGGGCATCGGCCAGACAAATTTCTCATATATTTATTAACAGATCCGACGGATAATCTCGACGGATATTCGAGACGGATCGACGGACACTCGTGTCTAGACCAAATCGTTGGTCCACCTTGTTCGGAGCCTTTCCCAGCTGCGTATTCCCATTCGCAATTATTTTGCAACAATTTAATACTTTGCCACACAATTGATATACATTTCATATTTTGCCACAATCAGTTCCATGCAGGTAAATGGTAACTGATGAATTATTCAAATGAGTTGGCTTTTAAAAACAAAGGGTTGTTCCCCTACCCCTGCGCATGATAGGTAAGATTAACTGCGCCAATATTATATGTCAGGCTGGGGATCAACGTTCCGCAGAGAATTGGGGTGATATTTTAAACATGCATTTTGCGCATGCACATTCCAAGCGTTTCAAAGATTTGGCTAAATCGAAATGCGTAATATTTTTTTACAGCAGGTACACATGGTGCTACTTTACCGCCCTAGGGCGATAATGAGCACTTTACGTGCCTGCGTCGAATATTCAAAGGTGTACCTACTGTAAAACGTCGTACGATAGACGTGCGAAGAGATATTTCGCAACTCGTGTCGTGTCGCAATTCGCAACTCGCTACGGTCGTGTTTTAATTTAAGTATATAAGCCACTCGTTGCGAATTTCCTCCTTTTCGCCCTTGTCCTATTACAATACATGTGCTCAAAACGTGTGTGTTCTAATGGAGTCAAATCGTAGAACATTAAAATAGTTAATGAAACCCGTGTCACAAATCACTCACTTTCCGCGCTTGTTGCATAAATAGCTATTTTGCAGTTCGTTTACCTTACCTACTATTTGGTATGCCCACGTGCACGTGTAAGACGTTCAGTTTTTATTTTGCCGATATAGATACCTATCAATGGCGGCACCTATGAATAACACGAGAAGTTACCTGACACTAGTTAGGTTCCAAGCGAAATGTTACATTTTAATTAAATACAAAATTCCCTTTATCACCACACCTAGAACTGTATAACATGCAGCCTTGTACACGTGACCTACATTATCTGACCTCCACGCTTCCACCGATATACAGTTGCCAGACGCTTTGTTCTTATAAGGATTATAACTATAGAAAAATAAATTAACAAATAAGTATGTACAGGATTTCATACAATTTAAAGTTTCGTGAGTCATACTGACATTTAACTTAAATAAACGGTTAAAAATTCACGTATTTTGATCAAGATTGATTGTGTTGTTTTTCGATTCGTCAACCAATTTCCGGAGCTGACTACTCTCCTTGTACTAACGGTGACCGTCCATCGCACTGCGCGCGCCCCCGGCTCCGTTCGTGAATGCAACTAATTGCATACGGATGCACAAGTTACAAGCGGTTTGCGTTATTAGGACCTTTACGCGGCTCCAGCATTGAGAGAGGGCGCGGTATGTAGCAATATAAAGAAATTTACGCGGCTCCAGCTCCGGCATGTGAGCGCGGTATGTAGCAATGTAGCAATATAAAAAAATACAGAATAATCTTACACAAATCGACCTAGTCCCACGTCCAAATACTTAAATACATAGAAAACATCCATAACTCAGAAACAAATATTCGTGGTAAACTCACAATTAAATGCCCTGACCAGGATACGAATCCGGGACCATGTTAAATAGATGATTTTTTAGAGTTTTTCATTTGTAAACCATTTTCCGGGGCTGACCCTCTGTCCCTCGGGGATGTGCTAACGGTGACCATCATCGCACTGCGCGAGTGTGTTTGAACCTTAAGAGTCCACATGTTCAGTTCAGACATGTGCGATATGTTCGAGCAAATGGGAGCGGGATATATAGATCTAATTAAAAGAGCACGCGAAAATAAAAAGGCCATAGTAGGCGGGCGCCTCAAAATAAATCGCGTTGTCAGATAATTGCTGTTTACAACTACACTATTTTTTTTATAGATAAAAGCTTTTACGGAATCTAAATTATTTTATAGATAAACATTTTACCAGATTGCAGAACTAGTTAGTACTCAACTACTTAACTAAGAATCATTTTTATAAATTCAAGGGTTTCGACAGTCTAACCCAAAACATGTAAAAAGGACCTATGTTTGAAAAATAAAAGTATTGCGGCTTTTATTACGAATATAGAACGTGTCTATCGCGAATGTAGTTAATTTACCTTAATATCCCGACGTTTCGGCACAGTTTCACGTGTCATTGTCTCGGCTTACACCCACGATACATTCGTGATAGTCCCATTCTATGTTCATAGTACCTAATGTATATAAAACGCGAAAGCTTAGTGTTATATTAAGGCTCTCTGGGTCTCGTTTTTACCATCGCACCTCCCGCCAAAGGAATAAGGTTCACCCACATTTCCTGGATACATGGCACACCAAGAATAAACGGGCTTCTCGCTCGTTTTTACCCAGAACATGTAAAATGTGGAACGACCTACCTCCTGAGGTGTTCCCTTTGCGATATGATATGGGGTTCTTCAAGAAACGAGTGTTCAGGGCTTTAAAAGGCTCAAAGGTCAACAACGCATGAGTGGCTCTTCCGATGTTGCTTATGTCCATGGGCGGCGATGACCGTTTCCCATCAGGCGGCTCGTCTGCTCGTTTGTTACCTTTCCCATAAAAAAAAAAAAAAAAAAAGGCTTTTGTTATAAATCAAGTTTTCACGTTTACCAGTTTAAAGAAAATATGTTGAAATTTTATGTATGTGAATTTCAGGTCTAAATGATAACAATTTGACAACTGTGGCTTCTAAAACGCTATTCTTATGAGCATGGGCCAGCCTGGGGAGGCGTGTCGGCGGGAGCACTAAATCCTATCAAAAAGGATTGTACTAGCGATTGCTGCATTTATCAAACGCACTCCGGCTTGTTTTGTTTTCACTAAGTAATTGTTTTCCGTTATGATTGCTCTCAATGAATTAGTAATTTAATTTAATTCAACATCGTAAGATATGTGCGTTATAAATTGTACTATTTTTTGTATTCATTGTATTGGAAAATCTTTAGGGTTAGGTAGGACCTAGTCTTAGTTAGTTTTAGTGTCTAATGATTTTTTTGGTGTATAAATAAATTTTATGTGTAAATTTTATATGTTTTTGTGAATAACAAATACATTATAGATTTGACTATTTTTGAAAGTCCTTTTAAAACTTCGCTAGTACCTATTATTAGTTCGTGATATCATATTTTGTAAGAATTTTCCCAGTGAATAGTTCGAACGGTATTCATTGCAAATAAGATTTAAGAAGATACAAAAACCTTGCCAGAGCTTCAGTAAATAAATATACCTATCATCGTATGTTTGACTCTTATTTTTATTGCTTTCATACATTTTGCGCAGAAATACATACCTAAGTTGACATTACTAAAACAGGATAGATTGAAAACAAGCTACACTTAAGCTAATTATTAAACACGATGAATAATCCCGTTAGAAGACATTTTGTGTGTAACCTATTAAAATGCCTACTTGTGGGAACGGCGGGACCCGACCGCAAACCGCACATGCGGGCCGTTCAGAACATTCTAATTTTAAACCATCTAACAAAGTTAACTTATACTAAGACCTTTTTAGGATAATTATCACTGACCGGGCAGTTTGACCCGACAATGGTTAGCAAAAAGTGATAACTGTACCTAGTGATAGACTTAAATATCTATAAGTAGGGTTGTCAAACAGTATTTCGAGGGGTAAGCGGTCAAATCCTATAAGTCGAGCAAACCGATTTTTGAAATTCGAACTATGTGCTATTTACGTAACGTTGTTATTTCAATGAAAAATTATCTCGACTTATCGGGTTTGACCGCGACCCCTCGATTTAAGGAAACAGAAAATGAAAATGTTTTTTAGCATCGATTACGACAATGCTATTTAGGAAGTGCCAATCCGTTACACTTAAGTACCTACTTGCGTATTTTTTTCATGCAATTAATGTTTCCACCCTCCAGCCCCAATAATTAAAGAGCGTAATACTCCCACCTTAAAGGCCGGCAACGCACTTGCGACACCTCTGGTGTTGCGGGTGTCCATGGACGACGTTAATCGCTTACCATCAGGCGATTCGTTTGCTCGTTTGCCACCTATAGCATAAAAAAAGTATGCATATAAATATAACAAACCACCACCATTAATACAAAATTCGATACGTGTTTCGCCTCTCTACGAGGTATATCATCACGAGATGCAGCAGATTTTGACAGTCTGACGTCCGACAAGATTGTTTAAATAGGAAGTTTGATTCACTTGTCGGACGTCAAACCGGCATTTGCGGGCCATATACAATTGTATACATTCGGGCAACTAGTCAGATTTTCATAGTAAATCCGCCGGATGCTCGTCGGATATACTCACTACCAGCGGATATACCAGACAAATTTCACATACATTTATTGGTAGATCGTTGGAATTCTGCAAAGTAACGCCTGATTCAATAAATTAATATAATAATTATATTTATTTCAGGGGGGCAAGAAACGACTACGTAATCTAAAGTTCTTAAACGTTTTTGGAATAAATATTACTAGTGTGGCATGGTTGTGTATAATAATGAATATACGCATTTCCAATGAACCCGTTGTACCAAGAATAATGGGTATTTTGTTTTAAATGGGGAAGTTGTTGAATTAAACATCGCGAAAAAGTGTCAAATATTAAGACTGCTGGCTAGGTAAAAATAAGTTTAAAATACCATATCAGAGAATCTTCTGACTTGAATTCCTATTCAACTAGAAGATAACTATAGAACTTGCGCAGGGGCAGCAAACCGGTAGCAAATGAAACGTGCATTAGCTAGGGTTGGTAATTAAGTTCCGCGCCGCGCGCCCCTGAAGTGCATAGTCCTGTTCCTGTTGCGCTTTGGAAAACTTTTGATACCCCTGTGTGCTGTGTGCTTATCACAGGTTGGTGTAATACGATGTCTCGTTTATGTCTCGTTATCTACAGTTGGTAGATATAGGATAAAGTAACTGGATACCCTATAAGCTGAAAAAAAAAGCCATAAAAGTGCAGCAGTTGCGACTCTTTTTCTCAGTCTTCTTTGGACCGTGACCTTCCGCAAGTGCCAACAGCCTACATACTTTTAACAGTATTGGAAATTCTGTGTAAGTATGAATTTGACGTTTTGTATCATCATCAATGCAAGTTCGCAAACGTCATTCTGACCCACATTTTTTGTTCTGCTTTGCGTGTTTATTTCTTTTAATAAGTCAATGTTATTGACGAAACATGGGATATATTTAATGAAATCAGATAAATTGTTGTCTTAAAATACTTTATATACCTACATATCATTAGTCCTCAATAATACGTTCAAAAATCGCATATACAGGCCCCCATAATAATATAGGTACTTTTTTGTTACAACTAATTTCTTATCTGTGAAAATGTTATTATAGCTAACTAATATTATCGATTTCGATAGAAATTTGGAAGACATCTGACATAAGAAAATTTGATTTGACCTCTATTCTAATATCAACCGAGATGACGTTTAGTTTGAAACGAAATGTCAATTGCATACATACAATGACGCACGCAAGTCGCACGTTATTTTGATATCGAACGATATGAAAATTGGGGCCAACTAGAGTTTGTCTCTGAATTAAAAAAAATATAAATGTCAGAAAAGTTTTTATTCCTGAAAGTCGCAATGGCGGTCGATATATCTGCGCTTTGAACGCATCATGGAGAGTCATGATATGTGTGTACCTATATAAAGCAGTGTATGTAATTGTAAATAATGAGGTAGGCATTAAAACACTCGACGCCTTGTTTCATAAACTCACACTCGAGTTTTTGATGCCTTTCATTATATACAATCACATAAACAACTATTATTATGTCCTAGTCCATTTTATGGAACTTTATACGGAATCCTCTAGACACCCTGACGCCGTCGACAACACTCAATAATTGCGCGAGTGACGTATATCACTTACAAGGAGCATTCAACCCGCGAAATGCTTCTATGGGACTTTTCTAGGGGCCCCGTAGGGCTGCCACTTTATGAGTGGTGGACAAATTTTTACTCGAGACTTGGAATATTAATGAAGCTGAGATGTTAAAGCTCAATACGTCGAAGTATGCTTGCATAAAACGGCCTCCTAGTCTAGCTGTGGTAGTGTTTCTGTCTACGAAGCAGGAGGTCCCAGGTTAGAATTCTGGTCGGGGCATTTATTTGTGTGTTTATCACGAATATTTTGTTCTTGAGTTGTGGATGTTTTCTATGTATTCATATGTACCTATCTATTATATTATTTGTATGTCTTTCCCATCACGGAACAATGGTGTTCCGGACCTTTGGGAGGCGTACGCGGAGCCGAAGCCAACACGCAGAGCCAGCACCCTTTCGACAATTTAATGAAATGTAAGGGGTACACCGAGCGGATGTTGCACCTGCCCGAGTCATGGGACGCACGCAGAGGCAGCACCCGCGGGGGTGTAAAGACTATTGAGATTTAATGGAATCTAAAATATACTGAACTATTTAGGTGAAAGTGCTGGACTAAATACTGGGTTATGGATAATAAAATCGGACGTCTGCCTAACAAAATGGTAATCAATTTTATTTCCGGCAGACGGTGACTCGCCCACATAAGATGGACCCCCACAAAAAGCGACATCTAAGATGGCTCGAGGGCAACACCGGTATGGGGGCTGGGGGTAGAGAGGTGTCACTGGACTTTAAACATATAGCCAACTCGCCACTAAGGTTTCCACATCTACCCTCGAGAACACAGCTCTCGCGACCCCACTCTGGACGGCCGGTTAAGGCAAGCCAGAGGCGGAGGACTTGGTCGGACGACGGAGTCCCCCAGGAGCGCTCAGGTACGTGGGGTCGCTACTCCCCAACAGCTCGCCACAAGCTGCCCTGCGTTGACTGATTGCACCGGTCGAAACCAGTGGGCGATGGGGTCGTATATATATATATATATTATTATATATATATATTTAGTTTTTTTCTCCTGTCTTTGTGCAATAAAGTGTTTTACTACTACTACTACTACTATATATATTATATGGTCGTCTAGTACCCACAACACAAACCTTTTTGAGCTTCCCGTGGGACCAGGTCGATTTGTGTGTGTGATTGGGTAGACCAGAGGTTAAGGCGTCTGCCGCTGGTTCGATCCCAGCCCTGCTCACCGAGGGCCGGAGTCACTTTTTCTGTAGTATATATGTATGGTTGTATATGTAGTACATCTCTTTCAATTTACGATCTGTGTAAGATTGCCCCACATTATTTATTATTATTTATTTATTTATAAAATATCGCCATTTATTACGAGCAAGTGTGATGAAAAAAGAAACATGTGGCAACCCTGTGAGTCCCGCAGTGAATGAGAGTGAATGAGTATCGATTGGCCGTCGTCGCGTGGCAACGGCGTCCCGGCGCCAGACGTATGGGGATGGGGCAGCCGTGTGGTGCTATGTGCAATGTGCTTACCATCAGTTTCTTAAGTATGTCCGTCTCGCTCCTATGTACTTACCATGAGTTTCGCCACTGTATTTGATAGCGACTGCCGCGAATGTATGTCTCGCTCCTTCCACAGTAATGGTAGGAGCGAGACGGACATACCCCCGAAATACGGCCACGTACAACTCATGGTAGGTAAGCACACCGGTGATAAATCGCGAAGACTGTGCGTTGATTATCGTTTAATAATAATCGTATCCTGCTAGTCTATTATGGTTTATGGCCGGGGTTTATGGCTTCTGGGCACACCGTATTCCTAAACAAGCTTCTGTAAAAAAGTTTAGGTACCTACCTTTTTACTCTTAACAGAACTACATGTTCAGCAATTTAATAGTCATACATATTATATGGACTCCTAGTTTCAATGATTTAGGTACATACATATCTTTGGAAGCAGGTAAAGATGACTCACACTAGAACGGGACGGGACGGGGCGGGACGGGATTCCACAGCCGGCTGTGGAATGAGCTTCCTGCCGAGGTTTACCCGAAATATTACAGTATGGGGTTCTTCAAAAAAGGAGTGCACAAGATTTTTAATGGGTCGGCAGACGGCAACACGCATGTGACCCTGATGTGTATGCGTGCCTTTGAGTTGCAGCCGTCCATAGGCTACGATGGCCGCTTTTCATCAGGCCGTATGCCTGTTTGCTACCGTCGTGGTATAAAAAAAAACAAAATCTGAGGATTTGTAACTCCCTTCCCAGTAACCCAGTAACGATTTTCTAGTATCTAGTAAGTACATATAAATATCAATTGGTAATTTGACGTAGTCGCTCGCTGTCCGCCCACTGTCTCCTTGTTGCACAAATTAATTAGCATTGAATGCCGCTTTCGCCGACATTTGCCGTCGTTCGCCGACGCCGCCGACACCCAACGCCGACAGCCGATGCGACACCGGCGCTCGCACAATGTGACATGTGCCGGTCTGCCGGTTGACATTCACATCAAAGCAGGATAGTCTAGGAGCCGGTCGCATTTTTCTTTTTCATCGTATAGTTACTGAATGTCCAAGTATGCAGGAAACAGAATTGAGAATTTTTCATTGCGAGTAACTAAATAATGGTGAAATAACTCAATGGTAGCAAACTAGAGGAACCTTGCTTGATACTCGAATTAAGCAAATAGTTGTGTGTGAACGGCGTAGTCGCTCGCTGTCCGCCCACTCTCTGCTAGTTTTATTCAGCAAATAATTGTTTGTAACATGTAGCAAACATTTGCAACTCCAATTATCGCTTTGTGATGTATTAATATGAACTTTCTTTATCTTCCTTTCTATTGCTCCTGCTGCATCGGGCAGTCATCGTCGGACAGACAGAGTTGTGTTGTCACCTTCGCGGCTCGAGTTCACCCATCGGCATCGGCATCGGGCATAGGGTGTAATGCCCGAGCCGCGAAGGTGACAACACCACTCTGTCTGTCCGACGATGACCGCCCGATGCAGTCAAAACATGTCACAAAACAATACGCGAGTGTTGCAATTTAATGTCAGTATAACTCACGAAAGTTTAAGTTATAGAACAAGTTTTACGTATATTTGACTTTGACAAATGTTGTTTTCCTGCATATTGACGTAATACTACAGATAACTGGACCGATCATCAGTCATGACGATATCAGTTATGGACTACCATGACTGATGATATTTTTAATGAATTTATAATATAATATAATATACCAACTTCAAAAAATTGTTAAGTAGCCTATTGTTAGTAAGAAGTTGTACATAAGTCTTACTTGGAGATATGTAAGACCATTACATCACGTATCCGACACGGCAACCGGCGACATAAACGACGTAAAAGGATTGAGCTTAATGCAATTACTGTGTAGTGTGTAGGTACCTACTGCTGCAGCCCGCCTGCTATCACACCGACGATGAAAATCAAGCGGGCAGGCCACTAGCACAACACCGGCGTTACCCTCTCTGCCGTTAATGGGGGACGTCATGGGGTCGCAAGTCTACCACGACGACTGCCCGACTGCCGGAAGCACCCTCGCGCCAAGGGAAAGAAGCAACGCACTCATCCTTCCCCAAGACGTGTAGGGCCTTAAGTTGTGAGTCCTTAACCCACCAGCCCTAATGGGGTATTAGACGATTAATATACTTTAATCGTTTTCTCACCAGTCGTCTGCGCTGAAGCAGGCGCATCAGCTCGCTCTTGGCGCTCCCGCTCCGTTACCTCTTTTCTCTCTTAAACAAATTCACAAAATTTTGTGACAGTGACAGCGTGCCATGATCCCTCGCTGCTCGACATGCCAGACACTAAATTATGCAAGGAGAGATCATTTACCCCCAAAACCTTCAACATTTTACGCGAGCCACAAACAACAGATTGAGGCAGCGCATGATCGTGACTCGTGTCAGTTACCATTCTGTAAATTAGCTCTAAAGTTGCTGGCTTGACCAAAGTATATTTTGACGCTCCGCCACTTGTGCTTACCAAGAGTTGTACGCAACCGTATTCGATAAAGACTGCGGCATTCGAAAGTATATTTCAAGAAAGTATAAATAATAATAATAATCTTAGGTAGATTGAAGATTCGGTGCGGAAGGAAGTGTCGATCGGCCATCGGTCTCTATAGTCATCGTAATCGATGCAGGCTGTAGATCTCTTCAAAATACCTCCCTAGTCGCTGCAACTATCATCTGAAAGATGCTGTGGCCAATGATTATGATGAAGATTGAAAACAAATAAAGAGAAATTATAATAAATATTTATTATTTAAATATCCATCTTGCTCCTGCCTGAGTAGTGGTAGGAGCGAGACGGACATACTTTCGAATGTCGCAGACGCTATCGAATACGGTTACTGTACTCATTAAGCACCCTTATCACGAGTTTAAAAGGAACTGTAGAAATCTATAGTCGCTAGCGTTTACGTCAACGCACTGTCAATGCATCTTGGTCGCACTTACTGTCTACTGTCGGACCGTACCTATATAAGTTCGTTACAGTGTGAGTGTAGCCAAAGTAATGCTATGCTTATTGAGTGGCGAGTGATTCGATGGACGCGGCGTCGCCTCTCGCCCGTCACCGCAGGCGGCCTACGGTGGCGTGATTTTAATGGTTTTACATAAAACTGCTTGCATTAGGTACCTTTGTTCGTTACAGTCTGAGGAAAGCCACATTTAGTTAATATTGCGTAATGCTTATTGAGTGGCGAGTGAATCCATGGACATGGCGTCGCCTGTCACCTACGGTGGCGTGACTCTTCATTTGAGTTGAAATGTTGACATAGTTTTGAAAGGAGTACTTAAGTTCTCTTAACTGTACCTAATATCTAAAGTATCCTTTTCACACCACCTATTCATAAAAGGGTTTTTTTCAGTTCAAGCTAGGAGGGATCAAAGTGGCACTTTTCTTCCTTGCTGGGAGGGATCAAAGTGGCACTTTTCTTCCTTGCTGGAAGAGATCAAAGTGGCACTTTTCTGTTCAAGGACTACACATTTTTCCGTTTTCGGGCATTAACTAAAGGCAAAAAGGCATCGTGGTGTTGGTATGATGCTGTTTTCGGTTTTGTTTATTTCCTTTTAGTTGGTGTGAAAAGCAGCATGTGTCACACTGTATCAAAATTATCTTCGTCTTGGGCGTTAACGCTTGAATCCCTCATTACGCTCAGGATTCCACTTTAGAATCCATCGCTTACTTCGGAACTAAATGTACGCCCTCGCCGGAAATATATCATTTTGATCCCTTGTTACACAATCTACTATTAATTTGAATAATTGTTTAGGGAGAAAATATCTGCGTCTCCTGCCCCCTACCACTCCAAGATGACGGAGAACCTTTCTAGAACTTCCATCATTGTCTAAAGTACTTGAGCAAACTCAGAGTTTCAATAACTTAAATCGATTTCAATTGGAGGGAATAGATAAGTTCCTGATTTCGACGCCCCGAGCTGACGATCCTTATGAATATGTAAAATGGATTTATCTCACGTTTAGCCAGAATTCATTACGAAGCGATGCTGATCACTGGGCAGGACATGAGGTGTGACGTAGTATGGGTATACTAGTCTGCCCCTCCAACTTCGTACGCGAAGAACTCGTTCAAATGTGCAAATTGTAACATTTTTGCATCGAAAATATCAGACAGGCCTACTCCCGTTGTCCATGCTCTAAGACAACAGTCCATGAGCCAACCAACTATGGGCAAAATGTTAGTGTCTGTCAAAGGACAACTTACGCGAGAATTCACGCAGTGTGAAATTGAAAGTTCACACAGTATAGATACCAAAGTCACATAGGTTACACACAAAACAAACTACTCGGACTCGCCCACCGAGGGTTCCGGACAAATGATGCGCCCCAATTTATGACTTCAGGAAGGGTAAGTTCTTTATCAATGAAACAATCTCTGGTGTTTTTAAGTTTTTTTCTACTCCAGCACTTCTATCTGTCAATTCTACGTTGTCTGTGGTATTCCACAAGAACACTGCTATATGCTATATGGATTTTCATACAATATATGAGCACTGTTGTTGTTTTTTTTTAATTTCTATAGTGGGCACAACATGTTCCCTATTCTGCCACGTTTCTAGATTTTGCTTTTTACGCTATTTTAGCTGTCGTAGAAAAACTAGGGTATGCAACAGCTCATAATTGGTTCTTAAAACTCTCGGGTCTATTATTACAAAACTCGGCTTCGCCTTGTATATACATATATAGGGTTTAATTCTCTCGAAGTGCGAAGGAGCAATGAGCGGTTGATGACGACGTGTAAGGTGCTACGAAATAAAATCAATAGCATAGAACTGCACAACGCCCTCAACAACATCATTGTTCCTCCGAACAAGTCACGCCGGCGCCCGTACCTTCAACTGTCGGATGGATCCGGGCCACGCGCGACCTCAGCTCGCCGCCACTCTCCACTATGTGACAAGCTCAACTCGATGAATGGGCTTCTGCGTAATGACATAGATGTGGAGATATTCACAGACTGTTGGTCCAAACTTACAGGTGCCTTGCTTACTGCGAGAGAGTATGAATGAATGATTCGGGTGAATGTGTACCTAATTAGGTTTAGAGATTCTTTATTTACTCAAAAGAACAATAGTTCACTTAAATGAGCTTACATATTAGATTTCTTCAAATTAATTAACATATGTATTTAGCATGATCGCAACAGGCTTATGTAACATTGCTTTGTATATATTTCTTTAAATTGGTTTTATATAAATTTAGAGACTCACAGTCTTTTACATTACTTGGTAGTTCGTTGTACATTTGCGCTCCCCCATACATTACGCATAATTACAATAAGTACTCATCTTATGTACCTAACAGACTGTAACAATAACTAATGTTGTAGAATAACAAGTGTAATTGGTGTAAACCGTTCTTGGTTATAAATAAATAATAATAATAATATAGTTTGTGTGTTGAATACATAGACTTTAATTTGATTTATTCTTAGTGTTGCCAAAAGAACGCCTGACTCATTTGGAATAATTTTTCACTTGTAATAAAATAGGTAAGTGTTTAATTGTTTATCTTCTTCGTCTCTGTCAGTATCATTCTTGACGGAGTGGTCGTGGTCATCACTTCAACCACCATTATGCCAGTCCATTTTGTGGTAACTTTAAATTTTTGGTTTAAATGTCTTTATTTACTACGTACATGTTTACCTCAAATAAATAATTTTGTATTGTTAATTCGTAGAAAACGTCCTTAACTTAGTGATAAACACACAAATAAATGCCCTGACTAGGATTCGAACCTGGGGAA
Source organism: Lathronympha strigana (assembly GCA_949128165.1). Taxonomy (NCBI): domain Eukaryota; kingdom Metazoa; phylum Arthropoda; class Insecta; order Lepidoptera; family Tortricidae; genus Lathronympha; species Lathronympha strigana. The sequence goes on from OX421905.1 coordinate 22,900,656, forward strand.
CCTTGGAACATGTCTCCAAACTTTTTAACCTTTATTTTTATTGCTGAATGGCTGTATATCTAAAATATAATTGATTTTGGTGAACACTGCACATATTACATAAAAACGTACTCGTAAGGTTTTGCAAAAAGTTGGATTTTTTTGAAGCACCGAGTAATTGGGTTAGGCATTTCGCCCGGGACTGTATTTTTAGTATTTTACAGATGCTCTAGGGCGTTATGACGTAGGCAGAGTGGGCAATGCTATTCGAAAAGCTAACTTCGTTAAGGCGTTTCTAAAAAAATATATATGACTGTGATATTTTAAAGGTAATATCCAGCGCGTTTAGACAATCCAATTGAACCTCTTTTCAAACCCGACAATAATGAAGTGCTGACATTCAATTTTATTTTATTTTATTTTATTTTATTCGGAGAACCAACAGCTGTAATCATAAATTATACATTGATAATGAAAACAAAGAGCCAATTATAGGAACTCACAAGTAGCAACATAGTATTTAACTTATACACTAGAGAATTAAACCGCACGAGAACGAACAAATAAATATAACTAAAATTTTAACAGTTATAAGGCTATGTTTAAGCCTATGGCTTTGCTATTAAAAATTCAAGAATTAACAAACTTTTTACGACAAAAAAAAACATAAGCTTAGATACTAAGTGTATAAAGCTGCGATAAAGTTAAAAATAATAATAATAATGTAGACTATGACATGACAACACGCTCACTTAAAATATCGCTCAACCAAATTACGCCTCACGCTAGGAATTTTGCTATTGAATATGTCAATATCCAGTTCGTTTGACAGCTTGTTTAGGGTACAACTGGCGCGTCTCAAAAAACTATTTTGCCTGTATTTGGTTGATGCACTACTTATTGCAATAGGGGGGTTGTATCTCTTTGAACGAGTTGGAGTATTAAAACGCAGTTTACTCAGCAACTCAGAGCAATCCGTTACACCACTAGTGATGTTTAGTAGATATGTAATATCGGCTATTTCACGGCGTTTATATACAGGAAATGAAATGAAAAACAAGTCGTGTAAAGTACAGCAAACAATTGAAGGCGCAATTTGTACACACGCGTTGAAAAGTGCATGGGCAATTTATGAATGAATTCATATAAACTGCCCTTTTATCTGCACACTCTACCAACGACAATGTCATTTCATGCATTAATTAAAAATGCAGAGGCACATGCCCTCAATCCTTATCAACGCGGTTTAATAATACCTCCCTGAAGTATATTAATTACGCTGTAGTCTATCAGCCCTCAAATTGCATGCATTTGCAAAGCTTAAAGCCTATTTGAGCCTATTTTATAAAATACAATTTTATAAAAATATCCTCCTCAATAGCCTGAATCTGGCCACTGGCTCCACGCCTACCCCTCTCCTAACGTCGGAACCTACATAGACCCAGTAACCCTACGAATTGCTGTGGGTCTCAGGCTTGGAGTTGGTGTTTGCTCAGAACACAACTGTGGTTCTTGTCGGGGTCCAGTAGACCGTCTTGGCCACCATGGCCTCTCCTGCTCCTCGGGCGCCGGACGCCAGTCACGCCACTCCGCTATCAACGACATTATCAGAAGGGCGCTCGTTAGTGCCAACGTTCCCGCTGTTCTGGAGCCCCAGATCTCGCGCCGCGAATGCCGCTTGCGTGATGGGCACACTGCCGAGCGGTCCGGCTTTAAGTTTGTAGGTATTGTTTTTCTATTTTTAAGGTTTAGATTAGATTCCTCCTCAAACCCTGATTTCAATTGTAAATTCATCTTATTCCCTTTAAAAAGTATCTGAGGAAATTGTTTTCACTTCCCCACTAAGACGGCTAGAGAGTCTTGAGACTACTAAGTTATACGTCTACCATATCGTGACCCATGGCGAGTTACTGAACAGATGCGACCAGGGTTCAGGGATAAATGGACATATGATATTGTCCATTTAACAAAGGTCTGCCGTTAACAAATATTCAGATGGAACTAGGGTTCATGATTTAGTGGTAGTGTAAACAGCACAGGATTGCGGCTAAATGCAGGGGAAATGGAGGTTTAGTTTGCTTTTCCTGAGTTTATTATGGATAGGTATTGGTGACTTTAAAAACTAGTGGCTTCGCCAATACTTTCTTATCAGATTTTTTACTGGAATCGGCCTAAAAATGACGCCATAACATAAGAGTACCACAGTTGCGGTACTTTTTCATATATCTTGTTTGGAACATGACGTTTAGTTAAGTGCCAACAGCCTATAAAGTTATAAAAGTGTTGGTAGTTCTGTGTATGAATTTGTCACTTAATGCTTACGTCAGTAAGCTCTGGTTCGTACGAAACATTTATCGTTTATGTCATCATCAATGCAAAATTGTTCGTTAATATCATTCTGACCACATTTTTTGACGTTTTTGTTCAGCAATGTGTGTCTATTTCTTTTAGTAAGTGAATGTAGTTTATACTATCTCTTCTATTCTTTTAATTATATCTACTTGAATCGATGCTGGAACTACCACTACTGCTATCACTCCATCAGGTTCCCTCTCTTATCTATCGTGGTAATGAAAATCGCGGCTCGGATAATAAGATAGGTATCGTGGCGGGATCTAAAGTGGTAGATCAGAATTCATTATTCAGTGGTGCCCGCCAATCTCCAATAGTCCCCAAGCTGGTTAGATAGACTGAAAATATAGATGTGGTAGGTATTTAGTGGAGACGGTTAGCTCGGTGGTTCCGTACCTCAAAAGGAAAAAACCTGAACCCTTATAGGATCACTTTGTTGTCCGTGCCCCACCCCACGTGTCACGGTTTAGTCGCATACTATCCACACAGGCACACAGTATATTCAGCAGTGGTGTAGTCGCTCCTTAATCAAGGATCTAAGTTCTATAACATCAACTTTCCAGTTTTGGAGAGCTATATTTTGGGATAAACGAACTCAATTTAACACTGTGCACGTTGCTGGACAAATGCATGAAAAACACATGACACGCCCGTTACACGTCAGTAATGTGCAGTGTACGATAAAATTTAGATATTAGGCAGTCCCTGAGATTTCGCACCATCCTCGTACGGCCGCGGTCTTTAATTATGTGACTCATTTCGCAAACTTTTTCTTTGCAAATTTCACAAAATTTAACAGGATGTCGACCGACCTTAAGTGATGGGTCACAAATTAAAATTCTTGACTTGGACGTACCGTGTCTAGAATGAGTGGCATCTTTCTCACTTCGGTTTCGATGTGCGTTTACCTGGAGAGCTTTATTTTGCGATAGGCGAGCTAAATTTCACACTTTGGCGTGTGCCTGCGGGAATATACGGATACACTAGCTAGTGTGGTCTCTGGAGGCTTGCCAGGATATTCTTGTAACTAAGTGTTTCTGCACAGTATACTTACGGGGAATAGAAAGTCCTTGGGTTTTCAAGGGGTTTATTATTTATGCAATTATAGTAGATTACATACCTAGGCTGTTAAAGCGGGAAATGTCTCGGCGGCCGAGGCGAAGCCGAGGTCGACTAACATGTTATCCGAGGCTTTCCCATTTACCGGCCGAGGTTTGTATATTATTTTTCTGCTCGACGGAATCGGCAGGCGGCAATTTAGTTTTGCGTAAAGTGGCGTTTGCTGGCCGGAGAACAGAAAAACACATTTTCAGTACTTACAATGAGATTAACCTGTAATGAACACGACCTATTTGCCCTCAGACACTTTTGATTGTTGATTGGTATAGGATCATTAGTTTTTTCTATCTTGCTCCCGGAGTGGAGGTTGTCATGGTACTAGCGTATGGTGTCACCCTGCACGCTACCTTCGGGCGGGGAGCTTCGAGCCTCGACTGTCGCAGCAGGCGGTGTTCGCGGTAGCATGCCTAGGACGATCCCGCCTTCATCGTCACCAACGCTGCAAGACGGGCATACCGTGGATAGTTTAGTGGTAGTGCAGACCCCGGCAAGCGCGTTCCATATACCCGTCCTAGTTCCCCGGCTAGGCGGGATGCCAAATTGCATTCCTCCACCTTAAAAAAAAAAGGATTCTCGTTGTGGTGTCATGGAGGCTGTGGGGTATCATTCAATCGGATGAAAGGGATTTTTTTATGTAACTCGTTTGGATACCTAAAGTTATTCAAAATTGCTGTAACTTTTTTCATTATCTGTCGTCTTATCATTATTTAACTATATACATAACTTAGATTTTAAATGTTGCGTTGATTTTACATGCAGTCGTGCAAGAACTGGGTTTTATTACAAATTCGTGAAAGCCTGTTTTAACTTTATTGCAGACTGAAGCCACATGTAAAATGTCACACAAAATAGTAGCATGAAAAATATAAATATTCTCGAGTTACAAAGTTACAATTGTAAAAATCCCTGTAATTTAAGGAGCTATTAATTAGCTTTTACTTACAGGCCTTACCTTACCTATTACTTAGACTCAGACCTTTTGGGCCTATTTGGATTCGAACTGAGAATATTTAGCATCGATAAAATGATATTGTATGTTTTTCAATTCAATTCAAATAATTTATTTCAAGCAATTACAGCTCATATTGATAAGAAAATAATAATACAAAATACAAATATAACATCAATAAATTTAAATTATTTAAAATAAACATTAAAATTATACATTATTAATACTTACTATCGTTTGTAGGTATTGTACACTGCCGGCTACAACAGTGGCGAATATATTATGGGCAATTTACAAGGTTTTATTTGACTTGCAATGTATGTTTGTTTATTTGTTGGTTTGTTATGGTAAAATCTTGCAAGCTGAAGTTGACTAACTTCCCGTTAAGCTGAAACTTCACATGCTTTTCATGTTGCTTCACACGCGTAAGTCGGATGACAATACAACGTTTTGGTACCAAAGTACAATCAGTGATAACAGCTATTATCAAAAATTATTTTTTTGTTAAAAGCTTATTATTTATTCGATTACTGTTTATATATACAGTAGAATCCGATTAGTATGACTCCGCATAAAATAACCAACCGGTTACAGCGACGTAGTTATAGATGGTTGGTTTTCATAAAAGCCACTATGAAAGTGCATCCGTATAGTATGTACCGTACTGCATATATCGACAGACCGTTTTTTACGACGGGATTTCATTCGAAATTATGCGGTTACAACGATGACGTGCATTGTAACCAAACTATACATACAAGATAAAACCTTTGTTCAAAGCGAATGTTCTAAGGGTTTATTTTATTTTTATTTAAGTCAGTTGTCGACTCGTTACCGTCACGACATGGCGCGCCGCGAGATAAGATAACGCGCAGCGCAAAGCGCAAGTGTTTACGTTTATGGTAAATCATTTCTCATTGAAATATGTCGGAAAATATAATAATAAACGAATTTTTGACATTTGTGCAAAATAAATTTTGCATATTAGATGAACTGACGTTAGTGCAAATCTGTGCTTCAAACTTCTCGGAAAGTGAAATAGAATGTGGCAAAATAGTAATTTTCGAAGCCCTGCCGGACAGTCATGTCAAGTGTACATCGAGACGGGGAGAGGACAAAGACAAGAAAAACATCAAGGATGTGATAAAGCTGTTTAAAGAGACCCCCCTCGATAAGCATCCGACGTTTGTTGCGAAAGACCTCAACCGTCTACCGCCTGTTACCATGGACCATATAGACGTAAGCCGTCTATTGCGCGATCTTAGTGCTATGAAACTGGCGCTAAACAACATCAGTCTAGAAACAGTGTCTAAAAAGGAGATGGCTGAATTTGAAACGCGAATTAGATCTGACCTAATAAACCGACGCACCGAGAGTCCCCTTCGACAAGTGTCAATTAACACACTAACCTGTAATACGACTCCACCTAGTGCTAATTCAGTATCTAGGACGCCTAAGAAACCATCCAAAAACAAGCGAATTAGTTTGCACAAAATTGAACAGCCGCTGCCGCCGACATTAAGGTCTACCGCCATTAGCAGTATTAACACTAAGCAACAGTCACCCGCGCGTGCTTCGACCTACCGCGACATCGCAGCAACGCAAGCAAAAAGCGACCGTGTTTCCATCGACAATGAGTCGGAGTATAAACTGGTTGAAAAGAAAAAACGTAACAAAAAACTGAACCGGTGTGGAACGTCCCAGAACACCTGCAAGATACAGGCCGCAGACCTAACGTCAGCTGTTTACGTATCGAGGTTGAAAAAATCTACTACTGTAGATGATATAAAGGCACATATACATGAAATGGGTGAATCCTGTATTAACATACAGTTGTTAGTACCTAAATGGGAAACCAGTTTTAATTCGTTTAAAGTGACAATACCTAGGAGTAAAATATCGACTTTTCTGTCAAGTGACTTTTGGCCCGCATTGGTGAAATACAGACTATTTGTGGAACGCCCCGTACGCGCTGTCTAAAATACTCATTTTAATATATTTTATGGATAGTTTACAACATCAAGTTAATACGCTGAACGGAATTGTAATGGCTTCGTTTAACTGCAGGTCTTTAAAGAGATCCATTGAGCATGTACGTCAACTTTGTCGTGATGCAGATATCGTCCTGTTACAAGAGACCTGGCTCCTGGGACACGACCTGAGCCTTATCCACAACATCGATGATAAATTCGGCGGCTACGCTACGACGTCCGTGGACACGTCGGCCGGGGTGCTGCGCGGTCGGCCCTACGGCGGCTTGGCTATACTATGGCGAAATTCGGTTTTTCCTAATGTAAGAAGAATAGAATGTGACAGCGACAGAATACTGGCAATAAAGATTGAGTGTAGTAGTATATGTTTTAGTATTTTTAATGTATACATGCCCTGCGACAGTCCTGATAATTTAATGGATTTTACAAGCTGCCTGGCCAATGTAAGTGCAGCCATCGAGGAGAGCGACGTTGCAGCTGCTTATATAATAGGCGATTTCAACTCACATCCCAGTGCTGCTTTTGGACTAGAGTTAAGCGACTTTTGTGCTGAACAGAAATGGGAATGTGCGGATATAAATATCTTAGGTATCGACTCCGATACCTATACCTATTTAAGCGAAGCGAATGGCTCTCGTCGGTGGTTGGACCACTGTGTAACAACTAAAGCGGCATGGAGGACTATACATTCTGTTTGGGTCAGTAACGATGTTTCCTGGTCAGATCATTTTCCTTTATTCATACGCTTAAACCTAAAGGTCATATGTAACACTACTGCACCTAAACATTATGTAAATGGTTTAAAAAATGTATTGTGGGGTCATAGGGATGTAGAACAAATAAATATGTACGGCAATTATTGTTATGAACATTTAAAAGGCATTGATTATTGTAAAATTGTACCGAATTTAGATAGTAAAATAATGATTTCTAAATTATATGATGACATTATCGATATTATGCAGACTGCTGCTGCCATGAGCTGCTGTTTGGGTGCAGGTGCACGGAAAAAGGACAGACAGATCGCTGGCTGGAACTACCATGTTAGACAGAGCCATCTTATCGCTAGAACGTTTTTTAATCATTGGGTAGACTGCGGAAAGCCGCGCGCAGGTGACGTTTATAATAGCATGACAGAAAGTCGGAAAGTTTTTAAAAGTAAGTTAAAATGGTGCCAGGAAAATCAAGAGTCAATTAAAATGAATATTTTAGCTTTAAATAGGAAATGTAAAAATTTTAAAAGTTTTTGGAAAAATACTAACGCGTTAGCGTACAAGTCGAAATTGCCAATAAATATAAATAATATAAATGACCCAAAGGAAATAGCCAACCAGTTTGCCCGTCACTTTAAAGTTAACTCGCCAGCTGACGCCGACAATGCGCCCGCTCCCCCCCGCCCTGCCCGGGAGACCGCCCGTCCGCCAACCGAGATGACTCAGTTTACACCAGAAGATGTTGCGAATGTCGTAAGAGGTTTTAAGAGAGGTAAGTCTCCGGGGCACGACGGGTTGAGCGTGGAACACATACTTTATGCTAGTGATGAGATGCCGAGAGTACTATCTATTTTATTTAATCTTTGTATCCAATTTAGCTTTCTCCCCGAATCGTTAATGAAAACAATAGTTGTTCCTATTGTTAAAAATAAAACTGGCGATCTGTCTGACCTAAAAAACTATAGACCGATATCCCTGGGCACAATAATTGGAAAAGTATTTGAAAGGTTGTTGCAGCCCGAACTAACGAAAAACGTAAAGTTGAATGACGCGCAGTTTGGTTTTCGTACTGGCCTATCTACCGAGTCCGCGATACTTAGTCTCAAAACGGTAGTTAACTATTACGTCAGTAAACATACATCTGTGTATGCATGTTTTCTAGATTTGAGCCGTGCCTTTGATCTAGTCAATTACGACCTACTGTGGACTAAGCTACTGGGATCAAACGTACCGGTAGACACAGTCAATGTTCTTAGGTATTGGTACGAAAACCAAACAAATAATGTGAAATGGGGCGACACCCTCTCTAGCGATTATAGGCTAGAGTGTGGCGTACGTCAAGGGGGCATAACTTCTCCGGACCTGTTTTGCCTTTATGTCAATGGTCTGATTGAGGAGCTGAGAGGTGCTGGGACGGGTTGCCATGTTGCTAATGTGTGCGTTAACAACCTGAGCTACGCCGATGATATGGTACTTCTTAGTCCCTCAAGTCAGGGCATACAAAAACTGCTAACCATCTGCGAAGCATTCTCGAGACAGCATTATCTAAAATATAATATTTTGAAAACAGAAATGCTCGTTTTCAGGTACGGCAAAGGTCCGGAGGTAGTTCCGCCAGTTTATTTGAATGGTTCGCCGGTTCGCGTTGTAACGTCTTTCAAGTACTTAGGCCATTTTCTAACGGAGAGCCTTCGCGACGACATGGACATGGAGCGGGAGCGACGCGCGCTCGCAGTCCGCTGTAACATGTTGTCGCGAAGATTTTCCAAGTGTTCCAGGGACGTAAAGATTACTTTGTTTAGGGCATTTTGTCAGTGCTTTTACACATGCTCACTTTGGTGTAACTATACCAAACGCTCTTACAACGCGCTCCGGGTTCAGTATAACGATGCGTTCAGAATACTCATGAAACTACCGCGCTACTGCAGTGCTAAGACCATGTTTGCTGATGCGGGAGTACCTGACTTCTATGCAATCATGAGGTCCCGCATAGCTTCGGTCTGGGCAAACGTATGGCAAAACATACAGCAAAATGATATTCTGGAGCTGTTTACTGTCAACCCGAGCAATAATATCCTAAAGCACTGGATAACCGTGCACCTGGACAAAAATAGTAAATAAGTAGGTAATTAGTTTTGTTTTGTACACATATTTTAATATTTTTTAAATGTGGTGATAATTAGTGTTAGTGTTTGACTGTCTGTATTGTATCTTATTTATTGTAACTATGAGTGTATTACTTGAAATAAAGAATTATTATTATTATTATTATTAAACTTTATTGCACATAAAACATAGTACAAAAGGCGGACTTAATGCCAGAAGGCATTCTCTACCAGCCAACCATCAGGCCAAACAGATACAAATATTTAGGTGCGGTAACACCGGGTAACAGCGGGTTTCACCTCGTATAAAAAAAAACTCCGCAATTTACAATGGCTTATGTTGCAATGTTAGTCGGGAATTAGTTAGGAGTATATTTGCAGAGTGACAAACAGCTCGCTACAGACGCAGCTTCCTCCGGAAACAGGAAATAAGCGCGAGGCGTCGCTCCTTCCGGCGCACCGTGCAAAGATGGCGTCGGCTTCTAGCAAAATCTAAACTCAGTTACTTACTGTAGTAAAAGATATCGGAGAACTGATATCTATTTCCTAATTTGTTTTGCTTGAGTCAGTATTTAAGGACGGGATGGTTTTAAAGGACGCCCACTTTTATTGGATCTTAGAAATATGCTATTTTTAGATTTTCTAGTCGATATGACTAACTTTTTTTCCATTAAGACTTGGATCAATGGCGTAGTATTGCCGGTTTAAATCTTGTTCGAGACTCGTTTGTAGACTACGGTGTTATAAGACTTAACTATTCCGTTGTAATACGACTACGAGTAAGAGGGTAGGTACTAGGTATCTGCCCTCATAGGTAGATCATGGGACATTTCCAGACACACATCTATAAAAATACAGCTTTTGCAAACCTGTAAAAGCTGTATTATTAAATGCGTTGAAAGTTTTTCTCTTTTTTTACCTATATTTATAGTGTTTTATGTAAGATATCGTTATCGGTTTAAAAATAATAGGCAAATGACAACGTATCTTTTTGGACAGACACACATCTATAAAAATACAGCTTTTGCAAACCTGTAAAAGCTGTATTATTAAATGCGTTGAAAGTTTTTCTCTTTTTTTACCTATATTTATAGTGTTTTATGTAAGATATCGTTATCGGTTTCAAAATAATAGGCAAATGACAACGTATCTTTTTGGACAGATAAAGGTTGACTCACACTAGCACGGGACGGGACGGGACGGGACGGGAAAATCTGTCAATTTCTATAGAAAGAATCACGTGATAGCTCTGAGCCCTCGGATGTCACGTGACGCTTTCTGTAGAAATTGACAGATTTTCCCGTTCCGCCCCGCCCCGTCCCGTCCCGTCCCGTACTAGTGTGAGTCATCCAGCCCCCTTTTTTGAGCTTCTATGGCAAATAAACTAACACCGTAAAAGCTTGAGAAATAAAAATAACAGCGCGTTCAGATGGATCCATTTGCCGTTTTGCATTTTTTGAATCAAAAAAGGAGTGTTAAAGTTTTTAAAGGGTCGGCAACGCGCATGTAACACCCCTGGAGTTGCAGGCGTCCATAGGCTACGGTGACCGCTTACCATCAGGCGGGCCGTATGCTTGTTTGTCACCGTCGTAGTATTAAAAAAAAAAAAAAACACCAGAGCAGCTATCTAGTATGCCGAAGCACGAACGAAAAATATTATTTTTTCCCGCCATTTTAATTCTTTGCCATTTTATGGAACTGTACTATGCAATATGGTACTTACATCTACTGCATTACGGTTTGTTGTTGGTTTAGGGAACAAGTGGTTGGGCTATGAAATCTGAAGGTTGTGCCATAAATAAGGCTATAGTTTCCATGACCCGCTGCGTGGACGATGCAGAATGTTGGCAGCGGGCCCCGGCCTGTGCTGTGGCACAGAACCGAGACTTACTGCCGTATTTCAATAAGTTTGTCGAAGTCAGTCTACGTAGTTACGGCGGTTTCACCAGCATAAACTCAGCCCAAGCCACTTGATACTTACCTTACTTTACCCTATAAAGTCTAAAAGTCTGTTTTATCCATTTTTATTTATACACTCAATCAATCATTTATTACAACTAATGTTTTCAAGACATTATTTTTTCGTTCGCATTTTTGAATGTGTATAAAAAAATGTACCTACGAGTATATGTAACCGCAAAGTCGCCGCCGCTACGTCTCTGGCCCCAAGCGTAAGTTTGTATTCAATTACAGATGTCAGCAAAAAGCGCAGTGTAGTTATATATTGTTGAAAGAACAATGTTCTACATTGCTTTCTGACCACTTGTGACTGTACTTACAAACATTGTCCTCTAAAACTTAATTTTATTAGTTAGTAAGTGACGACCGGTTGGCGTAGTTGGTATTGACCCTGCCAGCTATGCCGATGGTCCTGGGTTCGAATCCCGGTAAGGGCATTTATTTGTGTGATGAACACCGATATTTGTTATAAATTGAAAGAGATGTCATACTCGTATACTACAGAAAAAAGTGACCAAGGCCCCCAGTGCCCAGGGCTGGGATGGGAGGCAGGGGTGGGCAGGGCAGGGTTTAATAAATGATTTAATTCCTGCTTTACAATTGTACATATATTTGTTTTCTATGTGTTTATGCATTTGTATATTATATATATCGTTGCCTGAGTACCCGTAACACAAGCCTTATTAAGCTTACTGCGGGACTTAGTCAATCTGTGCAAGAATGTCCTGTTATATCTATTTATTTATTTAAGTTGAATTACGATAATTCCTAACAGCGGATCAGAAGAAAGACTTTATTTTAATAAGTCAGTGTTGTTTACATTATTTTCATTTTCATTGAAATTAAATTATTATTTAATTCTCATATGTTCTGAAGTAGGCGTACTTAACCCTTTAACGCGCATGGTCGGTCACGATTGTCCTTTAGAATAAAAAACGGCGCGGGCCGAGAATGTAAATCAAATAGATTGAATTGAGTCCGATGTATGCTCTGTGGTATAAGCGATGAGCTTCTGAAGATCAATACACGCCAAGTAGGTAATGCAGCACTGCTCCAAGTGCTTCGCTCATAGTCGAAGAACGCAGTAACAGTAGGTTGGAGAGCATCATACTGTCTTTTTCTTACGCTAGTATTATCACCCCGAAAAAAGGGATGAATATAGTTTTGTTTGTCCAGTTACCGCGTCCGTTTGCTTGTCAGACTAGTATAGTCTCCACTTACGCGCTGCCAGTTGTTATGTAGGGAATTCTATGACAGATGTCACATCGCTTGCGTTGCGTAGGTATGTGTAACGTTATGAGTCAAATGCGTGTGCATGCGCAGAGCAGTGGAAGCAGGCAAACTAATGTTTGGTCTTCTGCTTTTGGGTATATAGGTGCTTAGGTTTCTACTATTATTTTAAAAGATTGTTCCCCCTGGACTAAGGATCAACCCCTGAATGCTTCAGCAAGTACTGACTTATATAAATTGCTATATGAAAAGAAGATATAGCGCGAGAGTCAAACTTGAGTACCCCGGCACACCGAGCGTCAGTCGAGCGTCGTCTTGTAAACGAATATGTTCCATTGGCTGGCGCTGCGCGGGCGTTGGCAAGGCGATGATGCTCGAAAGACAGTAGGTATGCCTGGACTCTAATGGCGATGGCGGGCACAAACGTTACAATATACAGGAGCGGTCACCTGCAGTACCTGCACCGTGTATGGAGACATCCGGTGTACCGTACGGTGACAAAGAACTGACTTTCGATTTTGCTCCGGTCACCTGCACAGGTCAACTTGCGCACGTGTACGGTGTACCTATACACGTAGACCACTCCGGCAGACCGTAGCGTGAGTGGCCTATATTGATGACTTTATCGAATCTGAACTATTGTGAGACATGTGACATTTAATAATAAACCCATTAAAATTACGGATAACACTCACGTATTTTAGTCACTATGCGCGCACGGTATTCGACGCTTGATATAATTGACGTTGTGATCCGTCGCTGTGATGGCATCACAGGATGTTCAAAACATTTCGCGCGTAGTGGCTAAAAATACATACAATTTTACTATAGTTCTGACTTTGGTACTGATTTTAGTGCATTTATCTAGATTTTGTTATAAATGTCACTAAATGTCATCTTCTATTGTGAGTTGGACCAGCCCGTAAAGGTACCGAAGTGCTTATCGGGCGGCGCATCGCGCACGCGATGCTCGGCCCATATTCCGAATATAACTAAATAATAAGCCCGAGATGCCATCTGCACACTGGATGTTTTATTTGGAATTCAATGCGAATCTTCATCGACTTGCAATATTTATTTATTATTTATTTAAGAGCATAGACTATCCCACTGTTGAGCAAAGACCATCCTCTCTTTCACGCATCTCGATGTCGAGCAGACTTTCAATAAGACCAATTATATATTATGTAGTTGTCGCCGCTTGCCGACTGCGTTGAACAGAAAAATTGTGAACAGACCTTAGCCACAGAATAAATAATAGTACAAGTACTTAGCCAGTAAATAACCTCAGCCTCAGATCACATGTTTGACGACCTCAGCTTCGCTTCGGGCGACAATTACACGAGATCTGAGACATTTCTTACTTTATAGGCCTCGTTACGTAAATATATTTATTATTCTATATCTATGGAGTCAAGTGATCCATATTCGAGCGATATTCATATTCATATTCATATTCATATTTTATTGATAATAATTCATATTACATGTCAACATTCATAACAGATAAATCTATAATAATATGGACATCGGATATGGATAGAGATGGACCTATTCGATTTTTCATGTGCACGTTATCACTAGCTTACTAAATACCTTATTCGATGAGTATCAATGTCACTAGTAATACCGGTATGTCACTAGAGCTGTTTGCAGTTTAATTCCCATGTCGCTACGTAATAGGATCCACAATAGGCGGTATTAGGTCACCTAATTCCTTTAACACAATGTAATTATAAACAGTATATTAACTCATTATACCTATCTAACAGCATTTAATTTTAACACAATAGATAGTAGACTATACTATCCATGTTTTCATTATATTATACCAGCAATACTCGTAATCAATCGATGCAGGAAAATAACTTCAAATCGCATAATAACTAATTCATGGAAAAATTAATTGACCTGACATGCCTACAGTTTCTAAATTTGCCGCGTTTTATCTTGACGTTATTGGCTAGTCCTAGTCTATTAACATAAGTCTACGTATTTCTAGTTATAGACTCGCCTATTAATCAGTTCATTATGCTAGTAAACGACAAATAAGCACAGCTTAAGCAATTTACTATGATAGTTGTGTTGTGTATGTGTAAAATTGGGTCATCGTCATCATCATCATAATTTCAGCCGAAAGACGTCCTCTGCTAGACACTGCCTCCCACGATTTCCAAAATGACCGGTCATCAGACCACCTTGTGGGGGGGTCTACCCACGCTGCGCCTGCCGGTACGCGGTTTCCACTCGAGAACCTTCGATAATTGAGAAAATGGGGTGACCAAAGTTTAAAATGTTGATAATAAAAGAAGGATAATAATCAATCTTAAAAAAAAAATATACCTTCGCACAGTTCCATATTAAGGCCACACGCTCTCATGCTGGCGCTGCATCTGATCAGACCCAGATTCAAATTTGCCGCAAATCGGCGTCCTTAGTCCTTAGTTAAAAGTCCTCGTCCTTTCCCTCCCTTAGTTAAATTGTTTATTTATTTAGGTGCATGTAAGGTTTATTGTTTGTAGTTAGTATAATATTATTATTTCCTTTTAGTTTTATTGGCCATTAATATGGTTTTGCTATGAAATGTAAATGAACAACTTATTCCAGTAAAAATGTAAAAAAAAAAAATGAATATTAAGGGGATAGTGGGAGATACTCAACGCTAATTAATGACCTTACGTCTGAGTCCTTCGGTTTTGTTTTTATATTAGCCATATTGCCTTTAAGCAAAATATTATCCTATAATTACTTCAAAATTCATTGTCTCTGATATATTTGGCATCAAAGTTGAACAATTTAAAATTAAGAATCTGGGTTTAATATAAAATCTCTGACATTTTTTTAAAAACGTCAAGGCGAACCCAATCTTTTATATATTGATTATAAAAAACAGTTTACAGCATTACAGTAAAAACCAAAGCACTGCAACCATCAATTACAAAAAAAAAACATATAAAACTTAACACTACGTATAATTTAATTTAGGCGACGTAACTACGTGGCTCCGTTGCGTCCTCTGATCATCATGTATATGCAAGACCGTTTACAGAAAATCATTTCACGAAAAAAACCGTTTATTTAGACAGCTTTTTAAAAGTATGACAATTAAATTAGTATTAATTTCATTCAAAACTACTCAATTCTTTTTAAAAATAGATGAAAATCTCGGACTAGATATAAATGAAGTTGATGTCTTATAAAATCTGTTTTTTAACAAAATAACATATCCCGAGTCTACCCTACAACACACTGTGCTGCTGGTAATGTCTATACTGTGCCTTTTATAGATACATACATATGCCTATGATTACGAAGCTTCAATATTCATGAGTTTGCAGCGGGATACGCGTTGACAGACAGACGGACAGAACAGGTAATTGATTTCTGAATGATTTATGCGATCATGGACCCCAAATATTGGGGTTCTTAGGGTTTACATCTATGGAACCCTTGAAACTAGTCAATGATATTAAATTGAAACGGTTAAAACTCACGTATTTTTATCACAATAGGCGTGAAATGTTTGGATTGCATCGGGTAGTCATCGTCGGACAGACAGAGTGGTGCTGTCACCTTCGCGGCTCAGGCATCACTGCCTGCGAAGCAGGCGGAATCGGGCAATCCGGCGTCGTCGTTGCGGGAGTCTGAATTGTCGGATCATCTGACGAGTTCAACGAACAGCATAGGTACATGAGTTTTAACTGTTTAAATGAAATGAATGCAACTTTATTTATTTATTTAAACTTTATTGCACAGTAGAAATACAGTTAGAAAAGGCGCACTTAATGCCATAAGGCGTTCTCTACCAGTCAACCTACAGGCCAAACACAGAATTACTATTGGTGCGGGTTATGAAAGAAACACTACTACAAAAAAAACTTATAAAGATATGACTTCATAAATAATATGTTAAATAAGTAATCTTTAGTAATTCAAACTTTGATCACAACTCGAATTTCATACAGCGACTGCAGCGCCATCTAATCTGTGAATCCTTTTTTTTTCTTGGACTGTCTGTACTATTTACATATATACTTACATGCATACATAAACTCACGCTTTTATTCCCAATTAGGGTAAGCGGAACACATGAAACTGGTCAGCTTCAGTGCCACTTTTAGCAGGGGATTAAGGGTTAAAAATGTGATATTGTAGTGGCAGTGGCAGGTAGCTAGCTCGACATCGTCTACAACATACTTAAACTACTCGTAATTTCCCACAGTCGGCTTCTAGGGACACCCACGGGAGGAAATGGGGTGGTGAAATTCCCCACATGGCGATTAAGTAAATACTTAGTATTAGTAAATGCGAATAAATCACCTTTAGTGAGGTCATTGTATGTCTACATTGTGTTGAAATTGTCTTTGACCCTACTCTACGAAATGCTGCACTCACGGAAGATCGGACCGGAGCGTACCGGGTCCGGTTCAGCGTGAATCATCCTTTATGTATAGGGTCTTGCTGTATAAGGGACACCTGCACAACTCAGGGTTAGCCGCTAACCCGGATTTAAGCGGTTTTAACCAGATTAGTTAAACTCTGGTTTACGTGGCCCTAAAAATAAGTACTAAATTATAAAAAAAATTGGAATTGATTTTCGTGAGAAAACATCTGGTGTATTCCACTAAAAGGTCTAATTTGTCGATTGGCGAGTATAGAAGCTATCATAAAGATCAGCATATTTTTTTAGAAAATATCGTTAAACTCACATGTTACAATGCAAACTATCAAGCCTGTTTAGAAGTAAGTATTCAGAAAATAGCGTCTCGTAGGTACCCGACATCGAGGAATGGCACATCTGTCTTAACAAAATGTTATTAACTCGTTCTACCGATTTCCGAGAGCCAATTTCGAAAAAAGGCTATCTGATAGGTTTGGCATCCAAACAAGAACAAATAGTAGGCACAGCCGTCACCTCTACTGGGTCGGCCAGTCGTGAACAAAAACGAGAACTATCGCGCTTCTTCGCAATAAAAACGTAGCCCAGACAAATCGAATCGCCAATTTAATTAGGCAAAAAAACGGACGGAGAGCTTTTCAGTTGTGTTCCGTCAAATTATTCCATTCTAGACTCTACGCCGTTGAAATAAACTTGTGGTTTTTAACGAACAGTAAAGGTGGGTGTCGGTGATATGAACAGAGAAGCGTGTGTTAATAGTAAAGATTAGTGTCCGACCGAAACATTTTTGTTTTGCGAAACCGAAACCGAAGGTTCGGTACCTATTCAAGATTCGGCCGAAACCGAAACCGAACCTTGGATAAATGTGATTAAAACGCTGAATAAAATGTCAGAGAGCCGTTTTTTTTTTCATTTATATGAATAACGAAACATCTCCATAGCCCAATTTCACTTTTCTCGGATTGAAATTTTAGAATGATTAAATGACGTCATATTGCCGGCCGTACCGAGCTCACCTGACGGCAGCCGAACGCGACCCGAAAGTACGATATTGTAAGTTTCGACGCGCGGCCGAAAGGTTCGGCTGGTTTTTGGCCGAAACATGATTTTAGACCGAAACCGGGCGGAACCGGCCCAAACCTAAACTGAACCTGAAACCGAAACTTTGGTCGAACACTAGTAAAGATGCATACGGGTAGAGATGTGGAGGCTTGAGTGGCGAGTTGGCTGTGGCTGTCTTCAAGCTCAATGAAACTTCTACCCGCAGCCCTTATAACAATGTTGCCTTACTTGCCTTTGATCATATATCACATATCACAAGCCGGCCATATACGTTCGGGCATATATACGCGGCGATCTGCCAATTTATGTATGGTAAATTTGTCTTGAGGATGCCCGGCGGACAAACGGATGCCCGAACGGATATGGCTATTGATGACAGATGTCACCGTCTGTCGGAAAAATAGTCCGGCACTCGATCTCGCCAGACACGGCTATGCTCTAACCAGACACTTGCTCTCGCCAGACTCTTACTATCTCTCTCCAGACACTCCACTCGTTCTCGCCAAACTTTGGTAGCAAGATGGCAATACTTTATGGAGCCTGTACACCAAACATTCGAGAAGCTGAGAAAACGAATGAACAGTGAGCTCTCGGGAGAGCTGGCTGTACACTCGCGTTCTCGGCTTCTCGAATGTGTGGTGTACAGGCGCCATTACATTTTCGACATACTCAAGGCCTGAACGTCGTTTTGAGATGTTATTTTTTACTTTTCGGTTTCGATGGTTACCCCCGCATTTCATAGTTCAAGCTGTAGGTACCTATTTACCAAGCTGTAGGTTATCGGCTTACAGAGGATTTCGAGCCTTTCTTATAAAATATTTTGTACGTACTAATGAAAATTCATAGGTAACGTAAACGTACATAATAAGTATATGCCCTTTGTAATAAACTTAGTTCTAAGAAGCATTTTCTGGTTTTGACGAGATAACGTTATCTTTACATAAATTTATGGTTTTTAATAGTCGCCACAATGGTTTTTCTGTCACGACTTCGATTTCGAGAGTTTGTCAGTGTCTCCCCTATCGCCGGCGTGATGACACAAAATGTGATATTTTATCATTATCATTACACGGATTTAACAAGTGTTTGTAATATTCGCTTCTACATGCTTCTTATTTGAGTTGTTCCTAATCTTAAGAAGATCTAGTTTTAAAAAAACCGCATGACCATGGCGATCCTACGCTACGGAAAGCGTTTAAGCGTTTTATACAGAGTGCCAGCAGCCACGGCGAAAGTTCAGATTAAAAGTATAACCACGAATATCACAAAGGAACCAAAGATGTTGTTCGAGAAGGTGGGATCAGCAGGGGTTATAACGTACAACCAACCCAGACTCAACCTCGTGGTCTACAGCATGATAGCCAAGTTGTTCCCTGTACTGCAAGACTGGGAGCGGACCCAGTCCCGCGTCATCATGAAGGGCGCCGGAGGCAACCTCAGCGCTGGAACTGACCTCAACTGGCTTCTTGCCCCCGATCGCGACCCTACTTTAAAAATAGGGCTCGCTACACAAGCTAATAATATATATCGGGTGTCGAAATATAAGGTTCCTTATATATCGCTGCTGGACGGCATATCCATCGGTGGACCCTTCATGCTTGCCGTCGCCGGCCGGTATAGGGTCGCCACGGAGCGCGTTATTATCGCTCTGCCGGAGTGTCGGATTGGTTGGCTCCCAGATTCAGCCGTTCTATATTTTCTGCCCCGATTGGACAACCATTTAGGATTCTACTTGGCCATGACGGGCAAACGTTTGCAGGGTATGGATGTAGTGCTTTCTGGGTTAGCGACTCACTTCGTTCCGAGCGCTCGTTTGAAGGAACTGGAGGCAGAACTGTGTCGCTGCAACGTTGAAGATATAGAACCTTGTTTGAATGCTCACAGCGCACCGCATGGAAACTTCTCTCTAGCTCCTTTCATGAATGATATCAACTACTGTTATTCTGCGGATACTATTGAGGAAGTCGTCGAGAGACTAAAGAAAGTGGATAATTCATGGTCAAAGGAGGCTTTGGATTTGATGGCCCCTTTATGCCCTACTATGCTTAAGGTGGGTCTTAAGACGATGCGTCTTGGGAAGGACTTGGACTTAAAGCAGGGCTTTAGGGTAGAGCACCGCGTGCAGTCGCGGGTCATCGGAAGCTACAACGCACAGGAGGGGAAGCGCTCGCTGCTGGTGGAGAGGACTGACCGGCCGAGATGGCGGCCGAGCACGCTGGCTGAAGTCACGGACGCTATGGTAAACAGCTACTTTGAACCACTGCCGGAGGGAGAAGAAATTATGTTCTACGACGATTAAAAGACTATTTTTGTTTGTTTAATTTTAAGAAATATGATAATTTTATCTGAAAAAGGAATTATGATACTGTACTTAAAGAAGCGCGCGCTAAGCATATGCATAAGTGTGCCAATTTAATTTATGTGAGTATACCTACTGTAGTATGGTACAATGCAGTCACCGAGAAGTTATTTAGATCTTTATGGAAAATACTGTCTTCTGTTTGTGATATTATAATCATTATAATATCACAGACAGACACAGTGACGTTGTTTCCTGATTTCCTTTACACTTAAAATTTATATTTTAGACTATTGTTTACCCTCACTTGTTTCAAGCCAGTATTTCTGTTTAACAACAGTCTACTTATATTATATTTCCTCTATGGTTTAACATAGCGCGGCAGCCGTTCACGTCTCACAATGTTAGTCCCAGAATATTTTACCTACTACAGCCTGGTGTTGTTACACTGCTTCCTTTTAAAGTACCGGCCTTCTAACATAATCGCTAGCGACTACAGATCCTGCCTACGTAGCAAACAGCTGGCCGTCGTTAAGGTTAAACAATGGGAGTAAAAAGAAAAGGAATATAATACATTAAGCAAACATTAAAAAAACGGAGAACATGTAGACACCACGTAATCTTTTCTAAGCAAATTAACTGTTGAACTTGAAGGTGTTATTTTAAACGCGAAACTGCTACGAAGTTATGACGTTTACTTATAACTTTCTCTGCTATCAAATCTATAGAAACTATAGGTATGCTTGCTCTTTCTATCTAATAAGGGACTAGTACAGGGTTAGAGTCAGAGAGAGTGCCAGCAGGCGAATAGGCTAGACGACTAAAAAACCTATTTAGTCCGTCTTTTAGATTATAAAAAAATATTGTACACGTATGTTATCTTTTGTTCGTCAAATCAAAAAAGTTTTGCGTAACGTCACTATTAGGTACAATTCTTACCTAGTAGTGACGTCACAAGCCCCCACCCCGGAACTTTGATGCTCTTTATCTTAGTAAATTTTAGTTAAATTGAAAAAAGAAAAAATACGTGTCTATTCATTTAAGATAATCTAACTGACGGACTAATTAGAATGATAGTTTTTCAACCTAGTCGATCGTCATCCCTAATTAATGATTCCTTCATTACTTCGTAATGCAGTCGGAATTCCATGTGGCAGGTTCCGCAGGTTTCGTGTTATGTTCAGGTGGGCAGCAGTGTGAGCCGTCTCGCCCGCACCCGATAGCATCTCACTCATTGTTTGCTAATGCCGTGACACTGCGCACTGCATTTCTTCGCTTTTTTGCGCCAATTAATCGCTTGCTAGTGCGGCAAGTCTCGAGAAAAAGTCTAGCCTTACCTTCTGTGGGATAACGGGAAAATCTAAAAAAATCCTTTTATTTTATTGCCGTGGTTGTTAGTACAGGAGATGAAATGGGAAGCATCCTATCCTTACTGTTTTCAAATTGAAAGCAAATCATTTCGGGAATGTCTCGCTTGTTCTTAAAGTGTAGGTAATAGATCATTGCCCTTTACATTAACAAAATGATTGAGGCCAATGAGCCAACTAACTCCGGGTTAGTTTGCTAACCCCGGTTGGTGCAGGCCTTTAGTGCTTAGTCATCCATGAGACATCAGATTTTGTAGGCCGTATTTTACTACTGACGAATAAAATTGATCTTGCTAAAATGGATATACGGGCTTTGCAAAAAGCTATCCTACCCTATCCTACTATGACCTATATTCCTTTATAAGCGTATAGGTATCTTCTATACTGCATTTCAGTATAACTCCAGCCAGTTTACACTCCGGGGTAATTACTTAGCAGCTAGTTTGAGTTTCATCCCAAGTTCCCGCTGAGTTCGAGCGACAAGCAGAATTTTATGAACCATGTTGAAAATAGTAATGCTATTAAGTTCAGCATAGAACCAACACTCATTGCAGCGGTGTAGGTACGCCCATAGACTAAGTATACAAAACATTAGTATTAGTAGGTAGACTTCTACAGTGAAACTCAGTCGGTTTCGCCAAATCCTTCCTTTGCTTCCTATTGACTGTGAGAGACAAATATCTATACAATAAGTAGACAAAATTGACAT
Organism: Lathronympha strigana; assembly: GCA_949128165.1. Classification (NCBI taxonomy): domain Eukaryota; kingdom Metazoa; phylum Arthropoda; class Insecta; order Lepidoptera; family Tortricidae; genus Lathronympha; species Lathronympha strigana. The sequence goes on from OX421905.1 coordinate 22,922,889, forward strand.
CAGCTAGTATAGTATATTCTGCATGCGACTATGCAAATCCTGTAACATTTCTTAATTGGTGTAAGAGGTGTTGATTCTATTTCCCAGTTGAGAAAGCCCAGCAATAAATGACAGCTTCCTGAATCTAAACAAATGCACGTCAGTCTCTCGGACTATGTCCCGCAAACGGAAGCGTCTGCAATATTCTGCATGCGACTATGCAAATGCAGTAACAGTTCCTAATTTGTGAGAAACATGTTAATATTATTCCCGCGCTGCGGAATCTGAGGAAATAACTTCCATGGTCTAGTTAAATGCGCGTCAGTCTCTCGGACTATATCTCGCAAACGGAAGCGCCTGGAATAGTCTGCATGCGACTATGCAAATGCAATAACAGTTCCTAATTTGGTAGAGACGTGTTGATTTTCCGCGTTCAATGAGTGGGGTGTGCAAACGGCGTTATATCAGTCACTGGGTCTATTGGGTCATGCTGAGTTTAAAAGTATAGAAAGCACTAAAATAAATTTCACTAGCCGGGCATATCCGGCGGATCTGCCAATCAATGTATGGAACTTTTGTCCGGCGGCTGCCCGGCAGGCATACCCACTGTGCATATCCGACGGATTGCCCGAACGTGTGTCGGGCTATTTGTCTGTTCACTGTGTTTGCCACGATTATTTTAAAGACCAGTTTTGCCTCGTGACTTATTTACCTGTATTTGAATTTATTTACAAGAATGTATCCGGGCGTTTTTATTTTTTGTTGAAGTAGAAAAATGTTTTTTTTTTGCTAAATTGGTAATGTTTATATAATTTTAACTAAGAATCGCGAGCTCTTTCAATCCTTGTACGAGAAAAAAAGTGTCCTAAAATGTTCATACATTTTTTTTCAAACCACCATACTAAATCTATGAAAAAATGGTGGCTAAATAGAAAAGAATCCTGGGACACTTTTTTCCTTCTACTGGGATTAAAATAGTACCAATTCTGAGTAGAAAATATATAAACATTTCCAATTTAGAAAAAAAATATTTTTATACAACAAAAAATAAAAACTCCCACCCAGGTCCCAACCAATTAACACTTGCCGCCTGTTTTAAAAGCCGGTCAACGAAAATTACTTTGGAATTTGGATATAAAATATTCATATAAGTACACACGGTTTCTTGTAATAAGTTTATTGTTATAAGATTCACAATAGACGGTAATTTATATCTCGAACAATGCGATGACCAGTGTCAAAGTCAAAAGCAAAACATTCGTCCCAAGCCCGCTCAGTTTGTTGACCCCAAACAAAAAGAACAACGCCGAAACAGGTATTCTTACCTATTGCAAATATACCTGACATCCAACAAAAAACAAAAAAATAACCATGAATATCTCAAAGACTGTATTTAACGTTGATTTCAATTATATTCGGCAGCACGCACTTCGCACCCTTTGCGAAAACCACCGACGTTTTTGCCTCTGCGGCACATTTCCCGCAAGCATAAATCCACCTAAACTCTTTGGGGTACGGCTCTTTTTTGGTTGTATGTTACAGGGGATGCTGCGTCTCCGTATGTATTATAAATTGGTTTAGAGTGGGGGGAGGGGGTTTCGCTCGATACGGGCCAGTCGCGTCGAGCCATCCGAGTCGGCGGCCGGAGCGAGGGTGAACTTACTGTTGTGTTGTGTTGTGTCGATCTGTGAAGTGTGTGGATAGTGCGTGAGGTGATAAGGATTACGCTGAGAGAATAAGGTAGCTTACTGTTATACATTTCGGTTTTAATCTTATGTGGTGGTTTAATTTATTTATGTGCCGGTGTCTCCGACTTGTCTGTAAATGTACCTTACTTAATCAATGAAAATTAGGGATATCCGGTAGCTCTTTGCCGAATAATGATGAGTCCATCAATTTTCGGTTGGAACCAGACATTTGGGTACTTTTTATGAAATAGTGGTAAGTATAGGTACAGTCGTATCTTTCGCTATGAAAGCCGCACCAAAATCTGACTATATCTTATTTGTAGAGCCTAAGTGAAAGATACTATTGCACGTGACTGTACTACGACCATATTTTTTGCAGCTATGACCGTAGGTTTGGATAATGACACATCAGAAACATGTTTATTTTGATAGAAACTCATAGTCAACTTCAGATTCAGTTGGATGAATTTTCATGAGACTGGGTAGGTAGGCTTTAATTGACACGCGCCTGTCGGTCTCAAAGTTCCAAACCTTGACAGAGTACTTAGTAAATCTATTTCCAGGTTTCCTTCAGGATGAAGATCCTATCCTATCCTATCGAGAGAAGTCTCGATGTTGCTTTGACGAGCGTTGCCGGCAATTTTCCGATTTAACCAATAGTAGGAGGAATAGGTTCACTGATCTAAAGTATCTTCGCGACTAACTGAGCACAATAGTACCTACATTGTGTAATACTTGCTTAAAGGCGGTAAACAAGAAATTATAACGAGTGTGAGACGAGTTCTTAATTCTTGTACCGCCCGTGGCACACACAATGTTTTTCATCACATTTGATTTACTTTACGCATAAAAATATAATAGTAAATTGCGTTCTTGCTTACCGCCCATGCAATGCTTTTCATCGCATACCTATGCGAGGAAATAAATAAACTTACTAGGCAAACAAATAAACAATTGTCATTAGCGGTAGTATAGACTAGTAGCACAGTCCACAGTACACAGGGATGAGCGGCGGCTGGGCGCAGGGTGAAGCACGGGGTACTCCGGGGACCGTGTGTGTCGAAAAGTACTATGAAAATCCATTACGTCTATGGGCATAATACAGCTCATTAGGAAGGTCTTAGTATGCTTATTCCATTTATTCCATAGAACACTATATGCTAAATAAGAAAAGTTTTATTAAGATTTTATAGCAAATAAGGTCAAAAACTAGATAGGTAGATGGTTGATACTCGCTGAGCAAAAAATAGTTAATAAGCTGTTAGAAAATGGTGGATTTTTCAAACACTGACAACGGTATTGACAAAATGGTTTTTATTTATAACTTTTAAATTTCAATGATCTTTCAACTTTTTGTTAAATTCGAGATGATCACTCAGTCTTTGCTGTACCACAGTCAAGTGCATATGCTGGCCACATGCATTCGGGCATATCCGCCAGATCTGCATGGGACAGAAATGTATGGGGTCAGACGGATGCCCAGCGGACATACTCAGTATGGAGATCTGACAGTTTGCCCGAACTAATATGGCCAGCAATATATATAGGTGTTATGCAACTTATTCAAAAATATCCCATAGATCTTAAACCGCCGACATAAGTATGGGCCATATTTTTGCGTAAGATCCGTAGGTACACCAATATTTTTCAAGATCCTTGTCAAAAGATAGTTACGTATTACATTTTAGGCCTTTTCTGTTTATAACTCGAATATCATATTTCAAATTAGTCCTTAGGTACGCTCTGTAATCTACAAATTGCGTTCAACGTATTTGTAAGCTACCTAAGAACCTAGTACCTAAGCTTTAATTAGTGCCCAATGTTCATTTCTCATGTAGGTGGTATCCAATCTAAGTTAGGGGCTTCTCATCTATGTTCGTCCTTCAACTTGTATGTATATAGGTATTGGAAACCTTTAGTTAGGTAACTAAGGAACTTACAAGCCATATTTAGGTAGACAGGTTCTAAGAGAATTTACGTGAATAGAGGAATTTCGGATGCCAGAATGCCTTAGGTTACTTGAGATTATTAGTTTTAGATTTAGGTACAGACGTCTTTTGTTCATCAACAATAGGAGATTGTGTTTGAAGATTTACTTTCAATTAGATAATAAAGGAGTCTGTCAATTTTGTTCGGCGTTTGGGCCCACCACAGACCCACGATAATTTATAAATCACGATATTGATAACAGAACCACTAACTATATACCTAACTGATTTTTTATTTTTTTATTTACTGCGAACGAAACTTAATTTTTTTATAATTTAAATAAAAAACTCGCGCACGAAGTGTTCCGTTCTGTACCATTATTTTTAAAAACGGCATAAAAATCACGTTTGTTGTATGGCAACCCTCTTAAATGTTTGTTTTATTCTGCTTTTTAGTATTTGTTGTTATAGCGGCAATATGAATACATAATCTGTAAAAATTTCAACTGTCTAACTATCACGGTTCTTGAGGTACAGCCTGCATGGTGACAGACGGACGGACAGACGGACGGGCGGTGGAGCCTTAGTAATAGGGTCCCGTTTTACCCTAGGGGTACGGAACCCTAATAATAGAAAACATCCTCGGGATTCGAACCTGCGACCTCTCTGAACACCGGTCAATATAGGTACATCTATTCGGTCCGAATATTTTCACTATTTGTTTACACGTGCATATTATATTTTACCGGCAGAATACGAACTAATGTGATTTCTACTCAAATTCGCGAGCTCTTTCGATCCTAGCAGTGGTGGACCGTTCATAGAACTCGATTCCTGTTGGCTTTCCTTGCGTAAGCCAATCTAGCACTTTTTTTCCTTAACGACTCAAAAAAAACCGGCCAAATCAGCCGTGGTTTGCCCAAATAACATTTTGACTCTCCGCTACTGGATCCTAGTAGGAAAAGTATCCAAAACTTTCTCCTACTAAGGTCGAAAGAGCTCGCGATCCTTAGTAGAAACAAGTTTTTTTTATTATTTAAAATCCGCCCCTGATTTTAAATACAAACGCCCATTCGTACATGGACGGCCGCTTTATGACGAAATTAATTAGTAGGTAATTAATTATAATTAAACACCTACAAGGGGTTGATTTATTCTACTAAGCTCGAAAGAGCTCGCGATCCTGAGTAAAGATCACTTTTTTTTATTATTTAAAAATCCCCCTAGTTTTAAATATAAACGCCCATTCGTACTTGGACGGCCGCTTTATGACGAAATTATTAATTATAATTAAACACCTTCAAGGGGTTGATGATAAAGTGGAAAATTAGTGGTAAATTAGGCTGTAAGTTCTAGTGACGTTTTCGTGGAAACAGTTGTGGGCGTAGAATATAATAAAGCTACAGGTCGTCATAAAAGTGTGTAGGTACAAGAGACTAAAATAGGATTTTATTACTAGAGCTAATTTTAGATTTGATTTAAATTTATTATTATGCTCCAATAATGTCGCCTTCGGTAGTTCAGCCACGTTTGTTGCAGGCCACTCGACTACGTAGGAAACAAATGCCTTAGCCTAGCCCTTGACGGACTCCGACCCCGCGGTAGACCAAAAAAACGAAGATGTCGTGAAGGCCGACATGAGCTTAAACGGGCTTACAAGGGAAGACGCCCAGGATCGTGCAAAGTGGAGGAGAGGATGTAGGAAAGCGGACCCTGGCAGGGGCCGGGATAATGCTAGGTAGAAGTAAATTATGCTCCACGAGTGAGTTTCTATATTGTTGATCTCACCGGTCTGGCTTGTTTGCTGCTCCGTTAGCGTTATCACAAGCTAGCAAACAAGATAACACGGTCCTATTCCGGCCTGTTGTGTCAAAAGCGGGATACAAGAAATAATTAACCTATCCTGGATCCCCCGGTCTTCGCTTGAGGACATAAGATTTAAAAAAAAAACTCCTGTGAAATGTCAAACCAGCTTAACAAGTTTGCACACAGAATGTTTACGAACGAAACTGTCTATCGAATAAAATATACACCGCGTCTCAGGTGGCCAATCAGCGATCAGTGCGGCTAAGACAGAAGTCTTAATCGATTTTTTCAATACAAATAAGTTTTGCCAGAATCGATACCTCCAGGATCCAGGAGGCCATAAATAAATTGAGCGTTGCGTCCTATAGGTAAGATTTAGATACACATACTTTAAAAACGCGTAAGTACAGTCTGACAAGCCAACTAAGCTATCGCAGTAACAGTAGGAAAAAAAAACTATATCCATCCCTTTTTTCGGGAGGGTAATACTAGCGTAAGAAAAAGAGAGTATGATGCTCTCTATCCTACTGTCACTGCGCTCGCTGGTTTGTCAGACCATAAATTATCTTTAAATTTTTATTTATACATAATAGTGTGACTACTTAAAACATGAATCAACACATTTATTATAGGTAAATGATTTGATTCGGGCTTTAAAAATTGTACAGGAAACAGTTTACAAAAATCAAATTAGCTCCAGATGTAAAGGTAAAGGTACCGTATGGTCGAGCGCCGTTAATAATAGCGTAAGCGCCGACCGGTACCTTTAGCCGTGAAACGTCACAATTGGAGTCAGTTGTATACCCAGGCATTCCTACAAAGACTTTGCCTATGAAGCAGGAGGTCCCGGGTTCGAATCCTGGTCAGGGCATTTATTTGTGTGTCTATCACAAATTATTTGTTCCTGAGTTATAGATATTTTCTATGTATTTAAGTATTTATATGTATCTATTATATATATCGTCGTCTAGTACCCAAAACTTGTGTTTTGGGTACTATTGAGCTTATATATTATTGAGCTTACTGTGGGACTAGGTCGATTTGTGTTAGATTGTCCTATAATATTTAATTATTTAATATTATTGATTGGAGCTACTTAATTTGATTTTTGTAAATATATTTAATAGTCCGACCGGCTGGACGCCACGGGAAACGTCGCATATAGGTAGTCAGTTTAACTATACACCCGTATACGTTGGCTGGTGATCGGGTTGACCCCACTGAACTTGACCCTCGGCCCGGCGTAGTCCCAGTAACTAGCCCTTTGTACAAGGACTTGGGTTACGACTCTCCGTTCCATTTGAGGTATTCGAAGTCATGTAGTGTAATCAATAATAAAGTCCTTTGGTATGAAATGAATACTGAGTAAGGTCGCCGTCAATGGAACTTCCTAACAAATGTAAACAAAAGACGTAACATTTTTTGTCACTGTTTCTCCTTGTATTTTCACACTACCTCATCAAACACCACTGAAACCATTCACTACTGAAACGGTCGTATTATCGTAACATACATAAGATAAATAAGTTAATCTTGTGGATTTCATTAAAAACATAAAAGTTAGGTCTTTCCCATCACGGAACAATGGTGTTCCGGACCTTTGGGAGGCGTGCGCGGAGCCGAAGCCAACACGCAGAGGCCCTTTCGACAATTTAATGAAATGTAAGGGGTACACCGAGCGGATGTTGCACCTGCCCGAGTCATGGGACGCACGCAGAGGCAGCACCCGCCAGGGTGTATAGACTATTGAGATTTAATGGAATCTAAAATATACTGGACTATTAGGTGAAAGCGGTGGACTAAATACTGGGTTATGGAGAATAAAATCGGACGTCTGCCTAACAAAACGGTAATCAATTTTATTTCCGGCAGACGGTGACTCGCCCACATAAGATGGGCCCCCACAAAAAGCGACATCTAAGATGGCTCGAGGGCAACACCGGTATGAGGGCTGGGGGTAGAGAGGTGTCACTGGACTTTAAACATATAGCCAAAAGTTAAAGTTAGGTTATTATTATAATCAATATGGCGGTTTGATTACATTGTTAGGAAGTTGCATTGACATTTATTGTTTAGGTAAACATTCTCGTTTTCAGCAAAAATTGCAATTTTATTGTTCCATAATTTAAGATCGGTCCTACAGTCGAGTCCATAAATGTAAGCACTTAGCTCTTATTATCAATGTCCTACAGGTGTACAGATAATTCTGAAGCCTTGGAAATGCTCACATCTTGTTGTTGTTTTTGTTGTTTTGAGGTGCAATAAAGAGTTATTGTATTGTATTGTATTGTATTGTATCTTTATGAACTCTACTGTAAATTGAAGCTGCGTCATCGTCACTTCAATGTATCATTTTGTTAGAAACGTTTTTAGGGTCTACAAGAATCAGACTTGCTCTAATTTTTAGGGTTCCCTTATAGTTTTGGCATGTCTGTCTGTTCGTCCGTCCGTCCATCTACGGAGCTTAGTGACCGTTAGTAGTAGAAAACTGTAATTTGGTATGAATATAGGTTTTTTGAGGGAAATTGTAAAATAAATTTTTTAGGGTACCTCCCATACACGTAAAGTGGGGATGTTTTTTTTCGCTTCAACGCTAAAGTGTGAGGTACTTATCATTAGATTGGTATTTGAAAAAGAACAGGGGCTTAGTGAAGGGTGATAAAGTAAATATTTTCGGGAATAATCGCTCTGAATTTTTGAACCGCTGGTCCAAAAATTATTTAAAAAAAATATGAAAGTAGAGCTTTATAAATGCTTTCAAGTAAAACGATCGTTTAAAAGAGTGTATAATGTGTCGTTGTGCTGAAAATATACTCCTTTTTGCTAGTCATGGTCACGGTACCTTCTAAAACCCCTTCTATTCTAAAACTCCTGATATATTTCTTCTAATCACAACAATTGGATTAAAATAAATTTACAACTAGTCTATAGTTTGAAATCAATTTGAAAAAGACTTTTTTTTGCGTTCTTGCGCCCTCCGTAAACGTCTACTTTTTCCGTGGCACTGTATTGTAAAACTCCGTATGCAAATTAAATAGTTTTCAGGTTGAGTTGCGCCACTTTAACGTAACTATTTGGCAACTAACTGTACTGCATAACCAACTGATAGAGAGCGAGAACGATTTGCTCCTACGAGGGAATGAGAGGCAATATTAACTTGGCAGCTACCAACTGAAGTGATGCCACAAAAATGTCAGCGCACGTAAACGAACATGTTTTATATTAAATTGGGCAAGTTTGAGGGCAACGCACTTACCCGTCTAGTTACATCTTGTTTATATCACATTTGCTTGAAAATACGTACACTATAGCCACACAACCTGGAGTTAAGCGTTTTTTTAGACATTTAATAGCTTAACTCTGGATTAGCGGCTAACCCTGGGTGGCATGTTGCGCTAAGTAAGGTTTCTACTTTACCTAGTGCCAAAGGTTTAAATTCGAATAAAGAAAAATCTTCGTTGTTCAAATTTAACCTATATCACTTTGCCCATGTCGAATACTGGTGCCGCGTCGAGCACTGGTACTTCTACCTAAGATAAGAAGAATTAAGACTTTCCTCCAAATGGAGCATCAATACGTAACAACATTATTCTCAAGGAAGTTTTAATAATATTCCCTAAAGAGTAATTACGATTACTCGTGGCTTAGATTACCGAGGTTTAGTCACAGTTCTGGGTTTAAAGGATGACTCACACTAGAACGGGCCGGAACGTGACCGGACCAGGCCGGTCTGTCAGTTTCTATAGAAAACGTCACGTGACCTCCGAGGGCTCCGGCACGTGATTCTTTCTATAGAAATTGACAGATCGTCCCGTCCCGTTCTAGTGTGAGTCATCCTTAAGAATATATAAGTATGTGATTATTTCGTATTTCGAATAGGTGTGCCTAAATTAAACGTTTTAAAGAAAGTTGGACACCTACATATTCCTAAGTCTAAGTGTTGGCCACCTATCTTACAATTACCCTACCGTTGAGCTTATTTACTGGGTTAAAAGACTTCCAAAGAAAATTCCCACGCCACAATGAAATATTCAAATGAACGGCCAGCTCATAAAGATATCCTTAAAAACATCAAAAATTCAGGCTATCACTTAAGAAAACCCACGTAAGACTACAACCAAGAGGCTCCAAAATATACACAGCCAAAGGACATAAATGCAACATTCCCTTCTTATTTCAAGGCCTTTGCTACTGTCAAAAAACAACTTAGTACAGAAACGAATTTTATGCCATACATTTTTGGTGTTCATACGTCTTTTTGCTATTAAACATTATTAGGAAATAATTCCAATCACTAATAAAGATCGCCTCAAGTAACCCATGATCTCAATCAAGACTTAACTATGCGTGGCCAGAGCTTAGTTACACTGGTGACCCTGAGGCTAAGTGTACGTGTATTGTGGGGTAAGAGTACGCATGCGCGATGCGCCCCCTTTGCTGTTCGTTAACCTTTGTTCTGGCTATGTGTATGTATGGGTGGGGGCAGCATCTTAAGGTCGCGTTGTAAGGGTTGTGCACTTGTTACAACTTTAAAAGCTTGTAAGCGAATTTGTAATACATAGTACGTTTCAACGAATCTTGTAGGCAAGTAGGTATGTGTAGGTAATAAGCAAGTAATTTTTATTAAAATGTTTTTTTTTTTTGGTTGTATATATTTGTACTTTTGATGTTTTATGGTAATTCTAGCAAGAAATCGAATCCTTTTCTTCCGTTTTGTGTGTCTTGTTATGGATTGCTAGAGCGTGCTTGATTAAGATTTAAGTGTTTCAATTCCACCCTCTCCATGGAAAATACCTACATAATTATTTAGAAACAAATAGTTTGTACGTGATACGAAATACTGTTTGAATACGTGGTGACACCCCTACGGCTCAGGGTTAGATTTACTTGTGTATGAGATCTCGGGATGCTTGGACAGACCAGACACACGGAAGCATTTCTGCCCAAACTGAAGCGGAGACGCTTCGCTCGCTTTGCTCACTCGGTCAAAAACAAGCACAAATACTATTGAACACTATGATTTTATCCCAGTAATACATCGAACTTTCACAAAATTAAAAAAACCTCATGTGATCGTGACAGCTCATCGTTCCGAGCTTAGCCATAGCCTGATCCGTCCGCGGAATAAATGGACGTTGCACTTCCCCATCGATTTCCGGTATTTGCACAGCGAAATTAAATAATTTACTGGGATAAATTCAATTCGACAGCGGTAATAAGTACATTAAATTATATAGTGACACCGCAATTGTTTGGATGGCAATGATTTTACGGTATATTTTCACATAAATACTGCCGGCTTGTTTTGAACAGACTACTGAAGTATGAAGAATAAGAATAAGAATAAGAATCATTTATTCGTGAAGGACGCTCGCGAAATCATGCCGCAACCAATTTTAAATCTTTTAAATTCAACTTGTGATAATTGTGTTTGCCACGTTGTGGTTGCCACTTTAGTTTTGTGTGTAAGAGTCACTTTATTGCAGTTTTTACACTCCTAGGTAACTGTTCCAGACTTACCGAAGCCCTAGTATTATTAGTATTGTGTATTAAGGGCGGGGCCCTACATACAATGTTTTTATCACATTTGCGAGGAAATAATATTCTTCCTAAGCAGATAAAAAACAATCATTATATTTGCGGTAGTAGTAGCACAGTCCACAGTAGGTACGACCACGTACGGCGAGCGCGTGGGAGGGGGGGGGGGGCAGGTCCTCCGGGAGCTCCGGGCGGGCGGTAGTAGTATGACAATCCGTAAACCCTTAAAGCGTTTCTGTCCGTTTTTTAGTACAGTCTCTTATTGTGGCGCGAAGTTTTAAAATGGCTACTGGCTAAAAAATGAAGTACGCCGAAAGAAGTGCGAAAGTATCGTTGTCACTTTCATGCCAAGGCCGCAGATAGTGACCTTCAAAATTTTTGCGCAATTGACAGTTGAAGTTAGGCATTTGTGATACTTGCGTCGGCGTCAGCTGATTTCGTCATAAAATTGAAGTGGAGTGCTTATTATGTACAACTTGGATACATTTTAAAAGAAGGTAAGTTAAATCATCATTTTATCACTAAACTTTATTACTTTGTTAGTTAATTTTAATTCAAACAGCTCGTAATAAACGGTGTCACTTTTTTGAGACATTGTCGATCATGTAGGCTATTGAGTTGTTTTGAACCCGTACTAAAAAACGGACACTGCCGAATAATTTAAATACAAGGTTCGTTTTATGTTGTGATAAAAAACGGACATTACCGTTGTTACATAAAATAAGTTCCTATACATTGTTTATAATTTTTTAAGCATTGCCGCTTCTTGAGTTATCAAACTACCTAATTTTTTTTATTTTTTAGGATCACAATGGCACATAAAAAATCATGGCGCGCACAAAAAAATATCGCCATGCTCCCGCCATCTGATTCTGAGGAGTCGGATTGTGAAAATGACACCGAAGATGATCTGTTCACGAAAAATAATTGTTCGTCTGCCATGCCACAATCCGAAAGTTCTTCAGACAGATCACTGTCTCCTGGAATGTCGGATATGATGGGTATTTCTGAAAACGATATTGAATTTGAGCCTAGTCCGTCAATACAAAACCTTGTCCAATCAATAATTAATAGACCTGAAGCCGAATCTAGTGTCCACAGCAATACCGACTTAAATTCTAGTCCTGGCCCATCCATGCGAAACCCTTCTTTAGTGCGGTCTGTATTGGCACCGAGTACACCTTCAACCATGGTGACGCGGAGGGCTAGGATCCATGCGAAAACAAACCGTGCAGCTACGAGCACTCCATCCAATCTGGCTACGCCACTATCCCGAAAACGAAAGTTGCAGCAAATGATATTTCAATTCAAGCGCCAAGAGTTTACCGGTGAAGTCACAATAGAGGATGACGCTAACTGGTGGCGTAATAGACGTTCGACAGTTGATTTTATTAGTGAACGAACACCCTACGACTATTTCAAACTTCTGTTTAAGGACGACTCTTTCAGAACGGTCTTTGAATATATAGCTAAACAGACCTACTTGTATTCGGTTCAAAAGAAAGGCAGATCTATAAATATTACAAAAAAGGATGTTGAACAGTATATAGGTATGGAAATAATCATGGGAATCGTCACAATGCCAGTGTATACATATCCACTCGTAGCTGATACTATGCCACTGAAAAAATACGAACAAATAAAGTCCAATATACGTTTTGCTGATAATACACAATTAGATGGAGAGCGGTACTACAAGATTCGTCCAATAATGGACCACTTGCGATAAAACTGTATAGTAATAGAAGAGGAAAAGTCGTATTCTATCGAGGAGATGATGGTTCCTTTCAAGGGAAAAAAGGCAGGTTCCAGACGACAGTACATGCCCAAAAAACCTACTAAATGGGGCCCCTACTAAAAAGAATGGGGGTTCGAATTCTTTGTTAGGGCAGGCAATTCGGGTATAGTGTATGACTTTTTTGCATATGAAGGAGCCAATACTTTTGATGGACACGAGTTCACCGAGTAAGAGCATAATTTTCTGGGGATAGGTGGCAAAACTGTGGTGAAACTATGCAGCACAATTCAAGATAAACCCATGACAACCGTGTACTTTGTTTTTTTACTGAGAGGATACAGTTATATTATGTTTTTGAAAGTTTATTTTTATATACTTTTGACTGAGAAGATTCAGGAGTTTTGATTTTGGACATAATAATAGTCTCTCAATAATTATGTGTTACAATTTAAATGAATAAAAATGTTATAAAAAGGTATTATCTTGTGTTTTATTCACTGTAATAATGTTTTATTCCTGCTTTTATTTCTTGGGTTTTGTGTTGTGGTTTAAAACCGTAAGACAGCATTGTCCGTTTTTTAGGACTACCAAGTGAGCTACTTGCAAGTCGATTTAACGACAAAGTCCGTTTTAACGGACAGTCTGAAAAACCTATTTTCAGTATATTGTTGTTTATTTTTTCTTCTTTATAATAAGTTTCAATCTAGAACTACCACCAAAAACACCATAAGCTTTAAATAGCTCCATCCATTCATGTCCTGCCATGTTAAGGGTTAAGGCCATGGGCTTAATACAGCTCATTACGTCTAATTAAGTATGTTTGCATATAATAATTTACCACCATTTACGAGCGTGTCACGAAAACATTTTTACTTACAATTACTTTTTTTGATCGGGTAGCCCAGTGGTTAGGACATCTGCCGCGAAAGCAGGAGGTCGCTGGTTCGATCCCAGTCCTGTTCTCCGGTGGCCTTGGTAACTTTCTGTAGTATATGACATGTCTTTCAATTTATAACATTTTTACTTGTCATAATTTGATATTTACTTTTCGACCGCGTTAGACCGCTAACGCGATCGAGAAGTAAATGTCAAATACAACATGTAAAAATGTATACTAGGCCTTCTGCCCTAAGTATTTTTCTCTTGATTAAAAATCAGAAAGAAGCTCTTCTCGTTGCCCACGCCTCTTTTCACAGAGTAATTTTGAGTTTATTTTCTTAATGTTGAACATTAATCTGAGTTTACAAGGTCGTCAAAAGACGATTTAATCATGATCATGACTTAATCCAGGTAATTTATAGCTGGTAATTAAACCTCCTAGCGTCCTGGTGTTTTCTAGCGCACCAGGATTGTGTAGTTTGGAACTGACATAACAGTTTTGTTGGCATTGGAGATACATTCTATGGACTTTTATATAATAAGAAAATTTACACGTGGATAATTCTGTCCATCATACGCTTGGTGTATTCCACTTGGAAGAGCAATCTACATCTTGTATTTTATAGGTACAGCCGACATTTGTCTGATTCTGAAGAAAGTCTAACGTTTTCATATGCACCCGGTATACTTACGATCAAATAATAAAAATATCCGATGAAACAACGACAAGGTACAAAAAGTAAGTGAAATCCGCCGGTCGACCGTGTTTTGTGGCTAACTAGCTGATGAAAGTCCCAAGTTAGTTACTCTATATAATACTAGGCGCATTAGGGCGTTCACCCGGTACTGACTTTTCAGACTAACTATCCCGAAAGTCCCGGTTTAAAAGTATCTTTATACCGGGCACCAGATCACAGAGCACCAAATATTGTCCTGTCTCACATTTACTGTCAAAATCTTGATGAACGCCCCAAGTACATAGCCACCCTGTATACCAAGAACGCCGCGATACAAAAGAAACACGAAATCCGCGGCCCGCCTCGTGTTTTATCGCTGACTATCTGATGAAAGCTCGTGCGAGCACTTATCTTGTACCTATAGGGCTGCTTAGGGTTGCCACATATATCCAGGCAAATTCAAATAAATATTACAAGGTTTTATACGCCCTCGGGAGCTCGCAGAGAGAGGTCATGTCGCTCCGCGCTCTGACAATATTTACTAAGATGAGAGACTGAGAGTATTGAGGAACGTGTAAGTAGTGGATATCGGGATATTGGGTGGCTGAGTAGCCCCTTGAATACTTGGTATGCCTATTTATGAAGATAATAAGAGAAGGTATTTCGAATGAATATTATATTTTACTTCTGATACTGAAACTGAAGCATCAATTTAGTAGTATACGGAAACTTATTCCAATGAAAAATTGTTCAAGAACTTGAATAGGTACAAAATTATACATTTTATCAATATATTTAGTTTTTATTTATTTTAATTAATGTATTAATTTACTTGTATGAAACCAATCATTTTTATTATACCTATTGGTTTATAAATAATTTATTCATTCATTCATTCAATAAAAAAATATATAACAACTCCCTTGCACTTTGTTCACCCATTGCCACCAAACATCCCAACTCTAGTCATATAGATTATTCAGAACTGAAACCGACTTGGTGACGTGACGTCATAATTATTACGATTTAAATGGATTTTCTGACTAGAATAGAAGAAAATACGGGCATAATTTATTTGTGCGTTGTTTCAAACCACACAAAAAAATAGCACTTGAAAAAATGAAATGTTGTCAATTATGAAATTTCGTAACTAATTTAGTTTCATACCGAGTGGCAGCCCTATCTCACCCGTCTATAGTTATCGACAAATTGCATTGGATCCGCGGAAATTACGGGGTACCCTCAGGCCTGCCGCGAATATCGAACAATCGAAAATTTGTATCGCCCTCTCTATCGCACTTACTCATTCGCGCGAAAGAGTCAGAGATGCGGAGTTTTGATTTTTCGATATTCGCGGTAAGCCCTGATCGACGGAGCTTTGTGCTGATTCGATTAATAATCGGATCGTCTGCGTCCAGTTCGTGGTTATCGATTTTTACGATGCGATCGATATCGATTTATGGTTATTTTTTCGTTTAAAAAATGACAGGGTGAAAGTGGATTGGATTTATTATTTAATTAAAAATGATAAACCCATTTAGAATAAGCGGGTGAACTTATAAATGAGAATGATTTGAGTAAAAGGTACCGTTTGGCTTTTACTAAATCAATCACACATATTAAGTTTTAGTTAGGTACCTAGTTAGTTATTTTCAATTCCCTTCACTATTAATTTCTCGACATAAATAAAGCTACGCTACGGGGCTCACCATGCCCCGTACGTTGAAAATGTTAGTGCGTTACGGGGATAAATGAACCCCGTCTTTTCTGTTGTATATAATTCCATATGTGTTCATCGTGTCCACATGCGGACATAATATGATGTAGGAAACTTTTAGCTCTTTAATTTGGCCCAAAAATAAATGAACAAATATAAGTTTTCGGGATTTTATAGGTGCTAGTTTCGATGGACTTGGGAATACGGGGCGCTTTTTTCCCGTAATGCACCACGATGTAAACCCCTACGGGGCGGATTGAGCCTCGTAACCGACTGAAGTACGGGTTTGAGTTTTTGGTGGCCGCAGTGAAGGTGTATTAGTAATTAACTTAGTATAAATATGGTTGGTTTGGGGCAAGGCAAATTAATTCATTATTGTCCTTAAATTTTTAGGGTTCCGTACCTCAAAATAAATATAAAACGAAGCCCGTTAAACAATATTATTATTATATATATTATAGTGTTTATTATAGTATTTAAAGTACACTATTATAACGAATGTTTGAAATATGTCATATTACTACATTAATCCAGTCATTAGTAACATTACAGTCGGACTCATACTCGTAAATTGTATAATTTAAATACAATGCTTACTTATTTTCATACAATGTTGCAATCCGTCTTTGTATACAAAATTGACTCTTATGGCCACTATATAGAGTGCAAATTCCGTTCCGTTGATTAGAAAGTTAGTCCCCGTGGTTGATCGTTGAAATTAATCTTTATGTGAAACCCCCCCGGGACGACACGGTCTGCATTAAGGGGGTTAAATTGTAATCGTTTGGTCCCCGGGCATTTTTGAATATGAATACCTGTCAGAAGGGTTAATGTACATTTACGTATATAATGAATTTAAATTAAATCCATAATTTAATATCTGTTGCGTAGATATAAACGGATCATTGACGTAATTTTTTCGTTATCGGGAGCAACCACTCAAATTTACGTAAATTTACTTTAATATATTTTTTAGGTATTTATATATGTAATGGGTTGCCCTCGACATCCCTAATATCGTTTGTCCTAATGATCGAAACCCTCAAAGATCAATTGACCTAACGATTATTCAAATTCAAATTCAAATTATTTAATTCAGACAGGTCGTCCATATACACATACAATAGAGAAATAAAATTAAAATTAAAATTAAAAATAAAATTAAGATTAAAATATAACAATAAAACATAAAAATATTAATAACTTATTTACCATAATTGAATTATTGCCCAAAAACGACTTCACTCATAACCGAATCGCTGTTAGAAAAGTCGGTTAAGTTTGAAAAGTGGAGTGAGTCGAATCGCTGCTAAATAAAAATAAAAATTCAGACGAATTGAGAAACTCCTCTTTTAGAAATATTGAAGTCGGTTGAAAAGTAGATTAAAACGAAGTTAGGGAACACAATATTTACAGTTAGGGGACATATGAGTTTAGGACAAATTATCATTATGTCAGACAGTAAGTATTAGGGAAAGCAAAAATAGTATAAAAATATAGGTCCGATATAAATCCATATTTTATATGCAATTCAATCTGCAAGAGACAATGCATTTGGCGAGATATAGAAACCTTTGGAGGAATCTAGTCTTCATCAAATTGAGGGAACGACTGATGATGATATTTTATTTATTGTAATCGATTCTCAGAAAAGTTAATTAACCTTAAATTAACCTGTTTTTTTATATATATTATAAACGCAGGTATAGCTAACTTTTAGGCTACTTTCTAAAGCCCAACAAAACTTCCCAAAAGAAAAACTTGATTTTAGCTTTAGTTCAATAATCTCTCGACCTTAGCAATGCAATCGTGCAAACCTTTTTCCATCCCATATACTTATGTACAGTGATTTCTACACAATTGATGTTATTAAATCAATCAAAAACGTGAGAAAACTCTTATGAATTATATTAACATTAACTTAACTTTAGTGGTCTTCCTTATTTCTCTAAAAAAAAACATTAAATGCACTGCAAAGTTCAGTTTCCTGGCAAAGAAGCGTTCACACGCTGCGTTAGGCATAATGCCGTCCACTCGAGTATTCATGGTTCACCTTCGCATCAATCATCTATTGTTGGTATTTACAAGGTGACTTTAGACTTCGGCTGCCATACAAACAGTTTATGACTCGTTTGTAATACATAAAATAAATAACGTCGACCTAGGCCCAAGGTAAGCTCAATAAGGCTTGTGATGTGGGTACTAGACTACTATATATACATAATAGACAAATACGTATAAATACATGGAAAACATCCAGAACTCATGAACAGATATTCGTGATAAACACACAAATAAATGCCCTGACCAGGATTAGAACCCGGGAACCCGGGTTTGTGGCGAAGAAGTTCAAGGCCTGTTTGATTGATGGTTAGGTACCGAGTTGCGACCCCTGCAATGTGACTTATTTATACTTAGGGTTTTTTTATCCATATAAGAAATGCACCATCTCACCAGTCTTTTAAATGTAAGCTGGAATCGTGGCTACTCGCAAAAAATTTTTATAATTATAATGAATTTTTCCAACTGCCACTAACTATGTGAAAAAAAAAAACATAGATACATACAAAAAAAAAAGAATAATTTATTACCTACTGTAATTTTATATAATAATGACATGTTTATTAGTATGTTACAATAAATACCAACTACAAAATTGTACTGTAACTTGTACCTAAATGTTACCAATAAAAAATTTCATTTCATTTCATATCCCATTACGATTGAAAGAGCTCGTAATTCTGAGTAGAAAACATTAAAATATCAAATTCAGCAAAACAATATCAGCAAAGATACGGTTGCGGTTGCGGATAGCGCATCAGGAAAGATACGGTTTTGACAGACATTAAATTATAATAGCCTCATTTTCTCAAATTATGTTTGAATAGGATATTTATAGATAATATATGCAAAAATCCTATAAACTTTTCTTCCAGGAGTAGGTAGGTAGTAAAAAAAATTAAGTAACTAAGTCGATTTTTCTTTACGGTACAAATATTTTTCTTGTTTGTGAACATGAGGACATATTTGTCTTCTATCTGTTAAAGACGAAACCAAAGAAAACTTATTCACGTAAAACCGTAAAATCTACAAAATGTACGCCACGGGTGATGGATATTTTATTTCGAAAATGGTAATAGATAGAAATTAGTTTTAACCCATTTTAAACGACTAACAAAACATATTTACATACTTACATAATAGTCTTGCAAGAAAAACGTTAGTGGCATGTGTGTACATATTTGTGACTCTGATTAGCATGAAATGATATTTTGTTGGATTTTGTTGCCTACGTGGTGACAATCATGATATATATATTCGTTACGCTAAAAAAATCAGCTATTATAAATTATTTCCCAAATAATCGAAATTTCCTAACAAGCTGTCAGTTCAATGATTGGATTATTACGCTAGTATTTCTACCCTGAAAAAGGTTTTTTGTGCTACTGTTATTGCGTTTGTATGCTTGTCAGACTATAGTCACAGTAGCATTTCTTGGTCCATAGGTGTCGAAAATTGTTCAGTTCTAATATCCTTGTATTTGTGTGAGCAGCCGGTTTCTTGCAGTCGTTAAAGATGCTATTGGCGGGCATCCGATGACGCTTCCAACACCGGACTGTTACGGATACTATCATAAATATCTTACCATACTTATACAGAGAGCCTTCCGCGAATTTTGCCTCTCTGTCGTCGGTACGGAGTGCGACAGGGAGATAAAGCTTCGTTCGCGGTGGATATGAATACACGATGTACGAGTAGCTTAGACAGAGGAAACAATGATTTATTGCAGTCCCTAGTGACGTCTTCTCACTTCAAATCGTCTGGTTTTCTTTTGCAAGCTTGAAATGCCTGTACCTAATAATTGATCATTCAATAGAATTAGGGATGACGATTGGGTTGAAAAACTATCATTCTAATTACTCCGTCAGTTAGATTAGGTATCTAAAATAACTTAGAAACGCATTTTTTTCTTTTTCAATTTAACTAAAATTGACGAAGATAAAGAGCATCAAAGTACCGGGGTGGGGGCTTGTGACGTCACTACTAGGTAAGAATTGTACCTAACAGTGACGTTACGCGAAACTTGAACGCACTGTATAAAGAAAAAAAATCGTGTACAATATTTTTTTATAATCTAAAAGACGGACTAAATAGATTTTTTTAGTCGTCTAGCCGATTTACAAACTATGTAATCAAAAGGTGTTACATGTTTTGTCACTGTTTCTACTTATATTTTGACACTACCTCATCAAACACAACTGAAGACGTTCACTACTGATATGGTCGTATTAATTATATTGTAACATACAAAACTTAAGATAAATATTTTAATCTTAAAAGCATAATAGCTAGGTTATTACCATCAGTACGGCGGTTTGTTTACATTGCAGCATTGTTAGGAAGTTGAATTGACGGCGATCTTATTGATAATCTTATCTGTACAGATTCCAAAGATGCCAAAAACATCGGTCGGCTTCATAAATATATATGTACCTGTATTCAATTTTGACCCTTCTTCCCCTATAATAAGTTCCAAAGTGTATAGTACATTACTGCAGAGGCCGTGAAGTAAGAGATTGCAGGACGAGTTTGTGGTAGACGGATTAAACAAGTCCTGCAATCTCTCTTCCGGCCGAGGCTTGTATAGTGCTTTTCTCAAACATTGTAAGGAAATATAAAATTTAAAACAACTACTAGGTAAATAGGTAAATAAGGAAAAAAATGTTTAATTTGCCACCTTATTATTTTTTAAAGATGCCATTTGAATGAGCTATTTGAGCACCATGTTTAACCGCACATAAATATACATATATAGAAACATAGAATTTGTTTTTTGTTAATATCGCAAGTATCTAATGGTCGTTGGCTGTATGTAATTTTTCCTTCGTCAGTTTAGTGTTAGTACGCAAATTAAAAAGTTAGAGCAGCGGACAATAATGTTTCGTTCATACTTACGCCATACATTACTTCACGGCCGCCGGCCAAGAAGTAAATGGGGGGAGCCGTAAACAAGGAACTTCATGTCTTCATTTCGTGACATAAATGCATACATTTACGATCATGTTTGAGAAAAAGATATTTATAGACGTGACTGTACCTACTGATGCAATCGGAATCTTACCGGAGTTTTGATTTAAAATATTTTCATTTGCAGGTAAAATTACAGGCTAAGAGGATTCCCAAGCCATTCAACATCACTGAATTTATATATTAATAGGTAAGTATAAATTATTATTTTTATTAATAGTACATTGTGTACTAAACAAGAAATTTTAGCGAAACAAGAAAGAGTTCGTAATGATTGTACCGCCCGTGATACATACAATGTTTTTCATCACATTTGTGAGGCAATAAATAAATTTACTAGGCAGATAAATAAACAATAATTATTGGTAGTGTAAATAGCACAGTCCACCGTACGGCATTGGGTACTGTGGGGCACGCCGCGCGAGGTCCTCCGGGAGCTCCGGGCGGGCGGTAAAATGTATGAAATAATCGGCGTAATACAGCTCATTAAGTCTAAAATGCTTGCTTAAAATATCACTATTAACGAGCAAGTGTGATGAACAAGTAATATTTTCATAATCGATGTATGTGTCACATGTCATCTGTAATGGTATCTTCTGTTATGAAGGTTGCAAAATAAGATTGTACTGTTGCATGTGACTGTACTAGCAATTGCTAGCCATATATATCCCAAAAAAAATTACCCCAAAACGAATATCTGGCGTATGCTACAAGACTGGAGCAAGAAATGGCTCATCTTGTTGCCTAATGGCTCTAACGTAATGCACCCTCGTATCGTAATGAACCATTACGAATGTGGATATATTTCTTCGTATAGAATATATATTGACTAATCTAAGTGCTGCCCCTAATGTAAGTATTATTAAATAGTTAGTCGATGTCAGGAATATTTTTAGCGTTTCCCCTCGGCCGAAGTACAATATGGGCAGTTGGGCATTAGTGTGTGTAACTAGTCCGTACACAAAAAAAGATGGAAGTGTGCAAGATTTATTAGTGAAGCTGTATAGTTTTCTATGTGTTAGTTATCAGTGCTTCGATTAGCGACGTAAATGATCACAAACGATCTCAAATGATCACTAACGATCGCCCAGGATCTATTAAAACACCATCAGTGCTCGCGCTTTAATAGTACATTACATACCAAGGCCGTTTAAGTGGGAAATACCTCGGATTCCATGTAATTGTCGGCCGAGGCGAAGCCGAGGTCGACTAACATGTGATCCGAGGCTTTCCCATTTACCGGCCGAGGTTTGTATACTATTTTTCAGCCCGAAGGAGCCGGCAGGCGGCAATTTAGTTTTGCGTAAAGTGGCGCTTACCGGCCGGAGGACTGAAATAGTTTATTTTCATTCACTAGCGCCCTGCGGGTACACTTGGACTATGTTATAGGTAGCTTCTTGCAACTTCTTCGTAAAAGAAGAAGTTATAAATTGAAAATAGATGTCATATACTCAAGAAAAAGACCAAGTTTAAAGGATGACTCACACCAGTCCGATCCGATCCGATCCGATAGGGGACGAACTGTCAATTTCTATATAAAACGTCAGGTGACCTCCGAGGGCTCCGAGCTATCACGTGATTCTTCCTATAGAAACTGACAGATCGTCCCGGATCGGATCGGTTCGAATCGGACTGGTGTGAGTCACCCTTAAACCGGGAATCGAACCCGGGTCTACAGCTTACGCGCTTAGCTTGTGCTTAGAGTACGGCCACAGGCGTCTTACTTACCTGTCACAAAGATCGCATATAGCCGAAAAATTCACCAATGTTCGTTGAGTGAGACAGACCTAGTGGTTATGGTTATGGCGTAAGCCACGTAAGCTGAAGACACGGGTTCGATTCCCGGCTTGGCCTCCAATGTTCTTTTTTTCTTTAGTATAATGACATCAATATATCCTAGGTACAATGCCTCAAGGACCTACTTTAGATTTAAGGTAGGTAGTTAGGTAAATTACACTACACTTACTGTATATATTTTGAAAATAAATGTATTGAAATTCATTTGATTTATTTTATTGGGATTTTTTAAAATTTAATAAAAAAATTTAACAAAATATTGTTAAGAAAATTTTAGTAAATCGTAAAATAAACTATTTTACGGTATGTCCGATATAGAGCTATATAGGAGTATCGACGAATGCATTACTCTAATCGATCTGCCGCATTGTTAATCAGGCATATCGTGATATGACTGGCTAACTTTTAGGCATATCATGAAATGGCGGCGGGAAAAACTGTTAACATATATCCAAATAATCTGAATTTGAACTGTTTACATACTACTATCGCCATCTCATGTTAACTGTGTGTAAACTGTAATCATGTCTTTCGTATATTGTTAGATGAAAAATAAATTAGTCTTGCTGTTTGACGTTTTACTCGTCGAATGCGATGAAGACGATGTTAACTGTGGACTGATCCACCAACTCTTGCATGTGAGTGTACCTATATAGCAAAGCTTGCGCGTGGCTCAGTGGGCGGCGCTGCTTGCCGCAATTAGGTACACTCAGCTGCATTATTATCGGATAATACTACGTGTCAAAAGTATCTAACGTTATCCAGCTTTACAAAAAGAGATGAATCTATTTGTGACTAACTGACTATACATATAACTAGTTTACGTACGTGCTCAAACTTTCAACACTATTTGAACCCTTAAGGGAGTAAAGGGAGTGAAACCCTTGAATTGTTGGATTTTACCTACTCTTTTGGGTTGCAAATATTACGGGTGTAATTGCCTTAGTTTCTTCTGTTATTTCAGTCACCTTTATTCTTCTTCTTCTTTGGCGCTACACTCTTGTCAGAGTGGTCGTGGCCGTCACGTAGGTCGTGTTGCCTGCTGTACTATGCGACGCCAATTCCTTACGAACTGCCGCGCTCCTGGTACATTCGTGCAGTGGAGCGTCAACGGTGGCCTTTACTCCGTCTGTCCACCTCATTGGGGAACGTCCGCGTCGGGTACCCTCGACCCGTCCACCTTTATATACAAAATATTAAAATAAGATTACTTATTTCCAGTATGAAGATATGGCAGCTTTTATATCGTTTTGCACTTAACTCTGCAGCTAACCGTACCTAACCTGCAAATCGATAACTGGATAGGTAACAATTTTATACCTACCTAGAACTTGAAATTTTAAGAAATTAATTATATTACCTACCAGATTGAGCGTCATGAATATTATTTTTAAAACTGCACTTCATTTATTTTTTCTTCATTAAACTTATAATGAAAAGAAAAGTCTGTGTGAATTGAGTTGGATGGATGCTCGCCGTGGTACAGTCAGCCACACAGCTATGAATACCTACAGCCAAAGTGCCAAAAATACGTATAGGTACACGATCTTAATGCTCACGCAATAAAGTCCTGTATTAGGACTTTATTGCGTGGGGGATTATGTATATAGGTATATGTTTGGCTGTGGTATTCATAGCTGTGTGGCTGACTGTACCACCATAACATTTCCGATTTGTTAATACAAATGAGGCCAACTGTACCGCTCGTTAGGGTGTTTGATGTGTTAGTACTCTTCTGATGGGTTGTTGTTTTATTTTAACTCCCTTATGATGTATGGTTATTGCAGAAATATGCAAATTTTGAGATACCTGCATTTTAAGTAGCGTATGTTTAAAGAGATTTAAAAAGATGGCAGTGATCTTGTTTGAAGTAAGCCTTGAGGCTAGTTAAAAAACACAATGTAGTTGGTTAAGTTTTTTACACATACCTAAGTGACAAAATAATGATCTTTTTAGAAAAAAAGTAAATGTGAAAAAAATTGTGATTTCGAGCTCCGCGACTCTGGGATACCTGCCCATCGCTCTGCCAACTGAGCTACCAAAACCACGCCCGTGGCCCCGAATTTCAGCACCGTTCCCTCGTCTTGAGGTCATGAATTTTCCGTTTCCTTTCTTTCTAGGATTTTTGTATAGTTTCTGCTTAAGAGCCCGGTATATAAATTAGGCCGATTCAGCTGAATTTTTGGCATGACTTTTCATAGTTACAAAAACATTTTTACATGTTTTAATACAAAAATCGAAAGATAATTTCAATTTAAATGGAATAAATGAAAAACTTTTCCAAAATTGTTGACAGTTTTTGAAAAATACACCATTTTCTAACAGCTGTTGTGCCATTTTTTGATGAGCGAGCTTTTAACATCTATCTGATTTTCGGCCTTATTGCTATTGAATATTACTAAAACATTTTTTTTCTTGTTCAGTATATAGTCTTCTACGGAATGAATGAAACAGTTTTGAACATTTTCACACAAAATTATTGAGTATTTTTTTAAATTGGTAAGTTTTGGTAGAAATACACGAACATTAGCCAAAGCCCAAGTTTTCTGGTTATTAGTAACTTTTTTTACAATAATGAATAAGCAGTTATACAGTTTAGATCAGATAAAATATCCGACTCTATGACATTGATTTCACACGCCCTCGGGAGCTCGCAGAGAGAGGTCATGTCGCTCCGCGCTCTGACAATATTTACAAAGATGAGAGACTGAGAGTACAGAGGAAGGTGTAAGTAGTGGATATCGAGATATTGGGTGGCCGAGTAGCCCCTTGTATAGTTGTGATCCTTTGGTATGCCTATTTATTAAGATCACGTGTAAATGTTGTATTTTCGCGCGTTATTGTGCAAAAGTCGTATCTCGCGCGTATTTGAAGTTTGAACATAGGTATGGACTCTTAAAAATAATAAATAATAAGTTTTCCTCAAGATCTTTAGTTACCGTACATCATAGCATGCACATATTGCACAAAGTTGATTTTTTCTCTCCTACACGTACTTCGCGAAAGAAGGAACCTATTATAATACTAGTGGCTCTGTGAGCTGTAGACCTCGCGAGTTACTGGTATTGGCTTAGGACCAGCTTTGTACCAATTCCCGCCATTTTAAAAATTTCCAAAAACTGAATCGACAATTTTTTAATGTAATCAACAAACTTTTTAACAAAAACAAACGTATCGATGCATGCATAGCTTCACATATATAGGACAGTAAGTAGGTCAGTAGTTTTAGTTGCAATTACACCTACATCGAAGAGACATGTCTTTTTCTGTGTTCCCCGCACCTACATTCAAAAATGAGCTCTAAACGAAGGAACATATGGTCCTAAATCGAACCGGATCAAGTACGGGAGCGATGCAGGCGGCCGGCCGGCGAGCACAATAGGGAGCGCATTCCTTACGAGATAAGCGGAGATGTTTACAACACGTTAAGTGCAAATTTAAGTTACGTTAAATAATTATTGATTTCAAATGAAGAGTAAAGTGGTTGCAAATGTGTTTTACTAACTATTTCGTACAATTATAACGTAGTGTGGCGTAACTATTAACTTTTATACGTAGTGAAAATTAATGATATAACTTTAAAGTGAATAAATAAGTGCAATAAATTACTACAATGCCTCCGTTAACAACCGAACAAACTCAATTAATTACCAAGTTAGAAGACGTCGCCGGCATGATACAAAAGACGCAAACAAACATAAAAAAGTGCCCAAAACAAAGGTTGACCGAAGGTTATGTTAAACAAAGAATGAAATTGCTTGAAGATTATTGGAGTCTGTTTAAGCAAGCACACAATAACCTTATGGTTTGCACACCACGTGAACAGCGAGGAGATATCCAGTATTTTCTTAATGAGGATTATTATTCCGTGGAGGACCTTTATCTGTGTTTGCAAGCCGATTTAACAGATTTATTGACCAATTGGGAGACTCAAAAAAAGTCATTGGAACTGAGCAACATGTCAACATCGTTTCACGACCAGCCGTTGCCGTTTGTAAATTTACCTAAAATCCAATTGCCGACTTTCTCAGGGAAATATGAAGATTGGCCTACATATCAAGATTTATTCACAGCTCTCGTGCATAATACAAAATTAACTAATGTACAAAAATTACATTATTTAAAAACAACTGTCTCTGGTGAAGCTGAGACATTATTGCGCCATGTACAAATAACAGATAATAATTACACACAGGCATGGGAGCTACTTAAGAACCGATTTGGCAACAAAAAGATGATTGTTAATTCTGTGCTAAAGAAGTTGTTTGGACAAAAGAAGATTCAAACCCAATCTGCGGCTCAACTGAAAAATCTACTTGACACCACTGTGGAATGTATCAACAGTTTAAATAATTTAAACATTAAGACGGATTATTGGGATCCAATCATTATTTTTCTCGTTGGACAGAAGTTGGATGCAGAGTCAGTTAAAGAATGGGAACAATCTGTTCATAAGGATAGTTCGGAAGACATGCCAAAGTGGGAAGATTTACAGAAGTTTCTGGTGGCTAAATTCCGTACATTAGAAATGGCTGCAGCAGTTTTAATACCTACTCGAGAAAAGCCACAATCTCACAAAACGTTTCACATCGCTGAGCAGGAAGAAGAAGATGAAGAGAGTTTACTCCAATGTGCACATGCCAGCGTACCTACACAAGCTACCTGCACCTATTGTAAAGGTGAACACTACATATTCAAATGCAAGGAGTTTGCTAAGCAGTCGGTGGAGGACAGGCAGGATTTTGTGAGAAAGAACAGAATGTGTTACAACTGTCTTGTTCCATACCATACCGTCTTTCAATGCAGGCAAAAAACATCGTGCCGGATCTGCAAAAGGAGACATCACTCGCTTTTGCATCAAGCCAGAGAGTCAACCGAGGAAGTAGCTGCAGAACCACAAACACAACCAGAACCGGATACAAAGCTTACAACTTTGCACGTTTCTAAACTACAACCGGTTCGGAAAATGTTACTGGCCACTGCGCAAGTCAAGGTCAAGTCAGTTGATGGTGAAACACATATAGTACGGGCTCTAATCGACCCATGCTCAGAGATTTCAGTCGTGTCAGAAAGGGTAGTACAGCTGCTGGGCTTGACAAAGTATAAGGTCAATGGAATCGTGTCCGGGTTGGAAGACAGCATACCAATAAGTCTAAAGCACGCTGTGGACATTACAATTGCATCAAGATATGAAGATAAGAACAATGTTCAACTTTCAGCTTTCGTTTTGAAGTCAGTATCCAAATATATGCCACCGAAACATATATCCATAGATTCTTATGCCATTGAAACACTGGAGTTAGCAGATCCTACCTATTACATACCAACCAAGGTCGATTTATTGCTTGGCGCCGATGTCTATATTCAAATTATGGAAGAAGGGTTTGTCAGAATAAAAGATGACTTAGTAGCTCAACAAACTATCTTGGGCTGGATACTAACAGGTCGAAAACTAATAGAAGCACACAACGACCAAAATAATGTAACCTCACTACACATAACAAGGATGGTAGCTGAAGACAACAACTTACTACGAAAGTTCTGGGAAATAGAAACCGATTTGTATACAAAGAAGAAAATACTAACAAAAGAAGAAGAACAATGTGAAGAGATATACAAACAAACAACGACAAGAGATGAAACCGGAAGGTATACGGTGCACTTACCCTTAAAACAAAGTGTGACCGAAACGATAGATCTTTGTGGTGATACGAAACAGCAGGCTATTAATCGTTTTAAGAGTCTGGAAAGAAAATTTGGAAAGGACGACAAATTGAAATTGGAATACGAAAAGGTCATAAACGAATATAAAGACTTGGGTCACTTGCGAAGATCTGAAAGTAAAGACGATAACAATGCACTGTACCTTGCTCACTTTGCTGTAGTTCGAGAGGATAAAGACACAAGTAAGGTTCGTGTAGTTTATGATGCTTCGGCTAAGGGCTCACATGGTCACTCGCTCAATGACACTATGATGGTTGGACCGGTTTTACAACCCGATCTTCGGAGCCTTATAGTAAATTGGAGAAAAAATAAGATTTGCGTCGTAGGAGATATCGTGAAAATGTATAGAATGATAAACATGACGAAAGAGCATATGTGTCTGCAACGCATCCTCTGGCGGGATCGACCTGAAAATGAGTTTGAGAGTTATGATTTGACAACCGTAACTTTTGGTACCGCTGCAGCACCATACTTAGCAGTCCGTACATTAAATCAATTAGTCGACGATGAAGCACACGAATTTCCAGAGACCGCACCTGTAATAAAGAAATCGTTTTACATGGATGATTTAATGATAGGAAACGAAAACATAGAAGAAACAAAAACAATGTGTCAAGGAATTAAAGAAATATTGAGAAGAGGAGGATTTCAAATGCAAAAATGGTCCAGCAATTCAGACGAGGTTTTAGAAGTTTTAAAAGAAGATAATACTACAAGAGACACAACAATGGAAATAAAAATGGACAAAATAATAAAGATCCTTGGTTTGACCTGGAATAGACAAGAAGATACGTTTGAAATTACAGTAAACTTACCTGAAAGGGGATGCCCTATAACCAAGAGATCTGTACTTTCTGATGTCGCTCGCCTGTTCGACCCATTTGGATGGCTAGCACCTGTAATAATAGTCGCCAAGGTTTTGATTCAGAAATTATGGTTAAGTCATTTGGGCTGGGATGATGAATTACCTACAGACTTGACAGATGAGTGGTTATGCTACAGAGAAGAATTGATACATCTACAAAACATCAAAGTTCCACGCTGGTTAAACATGACACAAAACGATGATTCGGTTGAGTTACATGGGTTCGCGGATGCATCTACACAGGCGTATGCAGCTGTGACGTACTTGAGAGTCGTTAGAAATGGTGTAGTACACATCTCGATCATTGCATCTCGAACTAAGGTGGCACCATTAAAACAACTTTCAGTTCCAAAATTGGAGCTTTGTGCTGCAGCCTTATTAGCCGAACTGGTTAATGATGTCGTAGAACTACTGAACATCCCCAGAAACAAAATATTTCTCTGGACGGACTCGATGGTGGTATTGGCTTGGCTTCAATCTCAGCCTAGCCGCTGGAAAACATTTGTGGCGAATAGGGTAGCAGATATTACGCGATTGATTGATAATGATCGTTGGAGACATGTGCAATCTGCTGAAAATCCCGCAGACATCGCAACTAGAGGAACAAAAGCTCAAGATCTAGTAACACAAACTTTATGGTGGAATGGGCCAGAATGGCTTAAGGAAGAACATTTAGAATACGATAAAACAGAAATCACACAAACAGAATTAGAATCAAAGAACACGCATGACACACATCACGTAACTATAGATGAAAAGCCGATATGGGAGAGATTTTCAACTATGTCGAGAATGAAGAGAGTGCTAGCTTATTGTAGAAGAATGTTGACTGGCCAAAAAAGAGAGCTAAAAGAAAGTAAACATATAACGGCTAAAGAAATGGACAAGGTGGAAGAAGAGTGCATAAGGTTCTACCAAAATTTAGTATATGGAAAAGAAATAGAAGATTTGAAAAAAGAGAGAGGAGTAATGAAAAGAAGTTCCCTAATCACACTTGCACCCTTCTTGGATGAGAAAGGTTTGTTAAGAGTGGGAGGCCGACTTCACAATGCATCATTGTCTGAAGAAACCAAGCACCCTATTATTATCCCAGGCAATCAACATATTACTAAATTAATTATCAACGAGGCCCACACTAAAACACTTC
The DNA here is from genome assembly GCA_949128165.1 of Lathronympha strigana. Classification (NCBI taxonomy): domain Eukaryota; kingdom Metazoa; phylum Arthropoda; class Insecta; order Lepidoptera; family Tortricidae; genus Lathronympha; species Lathronympha strigana. Next base: position 22,953,400 of record OX421905.1, read on the forward strand.
ATGGTTGGAATCAGTTAATGATGACTTACGTGAAGACCAAATATTGGGTTATCGGCTTAAAGTCATCTGTCCGAAAATGCATCCACAATTGCAAAATCTGCCTCATAGACAAAGCTAAAGTCAAGAATCAGTTTATGGGCCAGCTACCAACAGTTAGAGTTAACCAGAATCGACCGTTTAAGAATAGTGGAGTCGATTACGCTGGACCCATTTTATTAAGAACTTCGAAAGGCCGGGGACATCACGCAACCAAGGGATACATTTGTTTATTCATATGCATGGCTACTAAAGCTATTCACCTAGAGGCTGTATCAGATCTGACTTCACAAGCGTTCATAGCGGCTTTTAGAAGATTTGTTGCACGCAGAGGCCATTGTAAAGATATTTGGAGCGATAACGGGACTAACTTTACTGGCTCCGCCAAAGAGTTGAAGTACATGTTCGAAGCAGGCAAAAAGAACTTGGCCAGTGAAGTGGCAGAACTACTGGCTACAGAAGGAACAACGTGGCATTTCATACCCCCAAGAATGCCATCATACGGAGGCCTGTGGGAGGCAGGAGTTCAGTCTGCTAAACGACATTTAGCCAGAGTAAATAAAGATACTAAACTGACTTACGAAGAAATGTCTTCTTTGTTGACGCAAGTAGAAGCATGTCTAAACTCTCGACCCCTTTGCGAAATAGACAGTACTACCGGTGTCCCGCTAACACCGGGACATTTCTTAGTGGGTGAACCGTTGGTTAGCGTTCCAGACTTAGATTACAAGCACAAAAATATCAATATACTTACCAGATGGCAGTTAGTGCAAAGGATGACACAAAACTTTTGGCGTCAATGGCAAACTGAATATCTTAATACGCTACAGCAAAGACATAAGTGGCAAGTGACTGTACCAGCACCCTGCACTGGAGATCTAGTAATTATAAAAGATGAAATTACACCACCTACTAAATGGTTACTCGGGAGAGTCAAGCATCTTCATCCTGGAGCAGACAACCTAGTAAGAGTGGTAACGGTACAGTGCAAGGGAGACCACGAGCTTAAAAGACCTTTGTCTAAATTAATATTACTGCCAAAAGCTAAAGAGTACTAAATACTAAGTACTCAAGTAAAACTTAATTAAGTGCAAAGTGAGATTAGTGAGTGATGTGATTTTGCATGTGTTATATTATAGTGTAGTGATACTCGTACATTTAACGAATATGTGATAGAATACGTGTACTGTACCTAAATGTTTATAATGATGATAAGGTATATTTTCATCATGTTTGTAAATAGATATGCATGCTATATATTTTGATTGTATAAGTTAATTGAAAACTGTTAGTTTTGATGGCCGGTATGTTTAAACGTATCGATGCATGCATAGCTTCACATGACAGTAAGTAGGTCAGTAGTTTTAGTTGCAATTACACCTACACTACATCGAAGAGACATGTCTTTTTCTGTGTTCCCCGCACCTACATTCAAAACTGAGCTCTAAACGAAGGAACAACAAGAATTGGTTGATAAATGCGACCCGTAGAGGAGAACAAGTGGACAGAGATACCAAAGCATTTTTGCCCTAACTGAACAGGCGACGCTTCGCTCACTCGGTCAATACAATAAGATAAACGCCAGACTATTCTGTGTTGATGTAATATGAAGGTTCACTGAACATCGACCTGACGTTTAATATGTAAACAGCCCCCTACAGACACGGCACTGTTGCATGCTAACGAGGTAGTATGAGCGCTACTTTAGAGATGGTTGTTCGTAGAAAAGAGCTTACTTAGCCACACTGCAGCACTGTAAGCAGACGACTGTTGAAGGGCTGGAAATCGCAAAAAATACGTTCAATTTTAATTGTACATGATTCTTTTGTGTAAGCCGACAAAGAAATCAGGAAAAACAATAAGTGCTCTGTTTTTAAATAAAAACAAAAGGCACTCTTGAGTAGGTCTATGTTTTAATAAATATATCTTTGTTAAGTAGTTATCTTATAAAGAATCGCGAATTGCAAAATGTAAGAGACAAGTTTATTAATATTCACGTTTCAACAAAATGAACTAACTACCTAAACTCATCTTTAGTCAGAAATTGCTTCAGTCTAGTGATGTGCGCTTGTTTTCCACGTATTGCACATTTCCACGATGGTGAAAAAACAATGATTTTGTTGTATTACTCAAAAAGGTTAACACAAATAGAATAAATAAATAAAATCGCCAAACTGCAAGACAGTTTGTAGTTTGTGACTGTTATGTAATCTGGTAATTATTTATTTTGAAGAAAAAAAAACATGATGTTATATTGTTAACATTATTCCAATGAAACAGTCACCATTGAAAATCTAAATTTCATTCGATATACTTATTCAAAATTATATTTCAGGACTCCAGTACGTTAACTTGTTTTAAGTTTATTACACCAGTAATCCCGAATTACTAAAAAGACGTTCATCAAGGTCTTACTTATTCTTTATTTTCGATAACTATACCTACTATTTAAATGCCAGTTGCCTCATTAAAATAACACATACAAAAAAATGGAATGCCTAAATTTGAAACTCTGTCACACTTAATTTGAAATATGAAACTCAATCCACCATTTAGAAACTGAATTTTTATGATATTGTTTGCCCTTCTTTTAAGTTATCGTTTGCCCGCCGCCGCCCATCCCTAGCCGAGTCCAGGCAATCCATCATGAATTCTAAACAGTAAACTTCCAAGAATTACCTTATCATCTTTTAATTATCATAATTATGTTAATTTTTCGCTTTTCTCTTCTTATTTTCTACGAAAAGGTACTCTGTTTTACGCATTTAGTAAAATGGTATTTTGGTTGTGATTAGACGCGTAGTCATAACGAAGGCCGCAAAAAATATGAGACAGTCAATATCTAGAGTCCGACTATACTAAGTTTCCTAGTTGTTATAATTTCAAAGAATTTATGTTAAAAATAAGACTTTAGGAGGTCCCGGGTTCGAATCCTGGTCAGGGCATTTATTTGTGTGTTTATCACGAATATTTGTTCCTGAGTTATGGATGTTTTCTATGTATTTAAGTATTTATATGTATCTATCTATTATATATATCGTCGCCTAGTACCCACAGCACAAGCCTTATTGAGCCTACCGTGGGACTAGGTCGATTTGTGTAAGATTGTCCCATAATATTTATTTATTTATTTACTTTAAAGTTTGACCGTTCATTTGCTCGGAAGAGATAGTGATTTGACATATAAGATGGTGTCAGTTTTTTGCACATAATATTTATTATTGGTATGACTATAGATTTATGTTAACTCTATACGTACAACCATAAATTCGATACCGTACTCTTTTTTGCGGTGGTCGAATAAAAATATACCTGCAATTTAGAAAAAACATTTTCATTTGGTACAACTTTTGAAGAGCGCCCAGCCGGCGGTGCTGAAATATTTTTTCGTGTTCGCTGAATATTTTATATTATTTTTGGAGGTCTAATGTTTGCTCTCGCTTATTGAATAAAATGTTCGTATTTTATTCGCGTGTTTATAAAAACATACTCTGCCATCTTATTATGATAGTATAGCTTCCCTTGGGTTTACAATTCAATTCATTTTATTTCAGATAACACCATTATTAATATAATTACATACATACAGTTATAAATTGAAAGAGATGTCATATACTACAGAAAAAATGACCGCGGCAGACGCCCTACGCGAAAGCAGGAAGTCGCTGGTTCGATCCCAGCCCTGTTCGCCGGGGCCTTGGTCACTTTTTCTGTAGTATATGACATCTCTTTCAATTCATAATTTATACATAGTAGTGTGACAACTTAAAAAAATGAATACAAACATTTATTACAGTTAATAAATGATTGACCGGCCAATTGTAAAATAATACACGACACTTTTTACCGAATTTCCCAAATAAAACGTTTTTGTTGGTATCAGAAAGAAACGCGATTTGTATTAAATGTGGAACAAACAACCAACAGTCAAGTTGACTGAGTCAACCATTATACATTTGTTAGGTAACCCCTTTTTTATTTTCGTTGTTTAACAGATGTAACGCATCGTTGGGTTTCTCCCCAAATTCGGCTTATGAAATATTTGGCGTTAGATGCACCGATTATATTGGGGGTTTAAAGTTATGACAGTATTGATTGGCGACGACTGCGACCCTGTTATTGGTATTGTAAAAGCCAGCTGCGTTCCCAAGACGCATCATGGGAAACCAGTGGGAAACCCTCCAACAAGGTGGACCGACGATCTGATCAAGATCGCGGGGAACCGTGGCATGCGGGTGGTACATGACCGTATACATATCATACAATCATAGTTTAGGCATAAGCCTATATGAAGCCATACATAAGTATGGCTTCATAAATATATATGCACCTGTATTAAAATTTGAACCTTCTCCATCAGTAATATGTTCCGAAGTGTATACATATTTATGGACGTGAATGTACTATAAATAAATAATAATAAATAAATATTATAGGACAATCTTACACAAATCGACCTAGTCCCCCAGTAAGATCAATAAGGCTTGTGTTATGGGTACTAGACGACGATAAATACTTAAATACATAGAAAATATCCATAACTTAGGAACAAATATTAGTGATAAACACACAATTAAATGCCCTGACCAAGAACCCGGAACCCGGTACCTCCTGCGTCGTAGGCAGGCTCACTACCGACTAGGCTAGGAGGCTGTTTTATTATAACTTTCCTAGGTTGACTGGAAGAGATCTCTCGTAACGATAAGTTCGCCTTTATACTTCTATATTAATCCCTTTTTGTGAATGTATACCCTGTTTTGTGCAATCAAGTATTTAATTACTTACTTGCTTACGTGTTGGGAGCCCGTATTGCTCGAAGGCAGGATACATTTGTTTGCCGGCGCAGCGGTGGGGGTCGTTGGTGACGTCGGCAACCATCGGTGACCTCTTGCCTCAAAGACTTCTAGGACAAATATTTTTTTAACGCAATCTTCTTGAGGTCCCCAGAGATGCGTGACTGGCATATATGTAAATAAGGAGACTCGCTTTGATGTCGCTGACGCCCACATTTCTCCTACTACCGACCTTCCTAGGAGGTAGGTATCCAAAGCACCAGTTTTGCGCGAAATGCTCGATCCCTGACCTGATACAGGTAGGCCTTTCTCCATGTTTAGGGTCAATGACCTGTACCCTCGCTGAAAAAAGCCTGATTTAGAATTTAACTATTATTATTTTTGTAGGAGGTATATGTTCCAAATTTTTGTTTATCAGTACAGTTTACTTGTTACTTCCCCAGTTAGCGAGTTACTAACATTATTTAAATCAAAACGCCGTGACAGAGTGGTCAAACGGAAGGCTGTCTTCGCTGAAAAGGGGTACTCTGTCACGGTGTAATAGAAATATACGTTACCTGCATGAAAAGAAGCATCAAATTGTCTACTTCATAGGCATGTTGTTTTTTAAATAGTTTCTACCTTACACGTTTAAATTCACCAAGCAAATGTAGGCTATAAAGCGTGACTAGGGATTGCAAACCGGACCGATTTTCAATCCGGTCGGATCCGGCCGGGTTTTCGCCAACCGGCGATCATATAACCAAACGCAAAATTTGTAGGGCTTAGGGCTCACTAACCGTAGATAATCGCGCCAATTGTAAAAAGCCAAAAAATTGTATGTACCCAGTATTAGTAAGCTAACGATGTGTTTTTTCCAATATATTAAGAATATCCCGCAAAAGTACCTTTTTTAACTTGCTATAACATAAAAATCAACAATTATAAAAAGAGCATTAGGTAAAGTACCAATCCGGTCGGATCCGGTCGGATGTCGGATCCGGCGGCAATCCCTAAGCGTGACAAAGAAATGGACATACATGTATAGCGTAGTACAAGTAGGTATGTATACTCGTACTAAGCTCAAAGTACTTCGGACATAGAAGTAGGTATGTACCGAAGTTTCAGATGTCAATGTCAGTTGAATACAATACATAATTAATGGCTATTTAGTGTAACCGGAGCAGCTAGATAATGTAGCGTCGCGATAACGTGTCATTATTTTTCGTAATAATACCAATTTACGCTGTTTTGTGGTTAAAGACAGTATACAAAGGAAATGCGACACTGCTGGTTTCTTGTTATCTACCTATACCTACATATATTTGTAAGTAGGTACCTATCTTAAATTTGGTAATATAACTACAATTTTTCCTACATCTGTCATTAAGTGAATTATGCTGAATCAAGCCGACTAGCACCATCCGGGGTTAGGTTACATAACCTATAGTTAAGCGTTTTTTTTTGTATGGAACTGAGGCAAATTCCATACAAAAAAAACCCTTAACTCTAGGTTATGTTGCTAACCCCCGGTGGTACATCATCATCATCATCATCATTTCAGCCGAAAGACGTCCACTGCTGGACATAGGCCTCCCCCAAAGATTTCCACAATGACCGGTCCTGCGCCACCCGCATCCAGCGGACTCCTGCGACCTTCACCAGGTCATCAGTTGCGGGGGGCCTACCTACGCTGCGCCTTCCGGTACGCGGTCGCCACAAGAGAACCTTTCCGCCCCAACGGCCATCGGTTCTACGTGCAATGTGCCCCGCCCACTGCCACTTAAGTTTAGCGATTCGGAGAGCTATATCGGTTACTTTGGTTATGTCCCGGTGGTACAAGTGACCCTTAATGTTGTAACATTTTTTTTTTAATAGTCTATTTTGTGTCCCACTGCTGGCCTGCTGGGCAAAAGCCTCCCCTCTCTTCCTCCACCCGTCACGGCTAAGTGCATGTCTTCGCCAGTCGCTAGAAAAGGCATCCAGGTCGTCCCATAAACTAAAATAATTAATAATACTGTACGTGCGGCCATTGTGGGGCCCACTGAATGAGCTGGCAAGTCACCGCCTGCCTATTACAATTCGAGACTGATTGTCACGGCAGGTGTCCGTTAGTCTCCTCCCATAACCCATTATCCAGACCATCCAATATTCACATCAATAGTCCAATGTCCTTAGTATCCATCGCAGCTAATGTGCTGCACTTCAATAGTCTTTGCACCTGGCGGGGACCATCTCCGGGTGTATCATATTGTGCGCTCGGAGATGGTATCCGCCACGTGTATTCCTTGCCTTTATATTAAAGTGTCTTAAAAGGCCTCTGCGCTGTTGGCTTCGGCCCCACGCACGCCTTTCAAAGGTCCGGGACCCCATGGTCCCGAGATATGCCAAAGACATACAAATAATAATAATAATAAGACGTTTATTCAAGAAGTTTGCATTAACTTAAAGTACTAAATTGAAAGAGATGTCATATGCTACAGAAAAAGTGACCAAGGCCCCCAAAAGGCCAAGGATTGCATAGGTACTTAGGAAATTTCGGACTCTGGCCGCCGTGGTCGGGTAGCCTAGTGGTTAGGACGTCTGCCGCAAAAGCAGGAGGTCACTGGTTCGGTGCCAGCCCGGGGCACTAGGGGCCTTGGCCACTTTTTCTGTAGTATATGACATCTCTTTCAATTTAAAATGTATATATAGTAATGTAACGTGTGACTACTTAAAAACATGAACCAAAGTATTTATTATAATTAATAGATGATCTATTCCTTGCAGTTTGTGCAGGTTGCAGTTATTAGTTGCAAAACGAATACGCAATAGTAGTAATACGCAATAATACACAAGATAGATCTGTGAAGTAACTCATTGCCGGGAACCCCAGCTCCATTTCCGACCGCACCAATCGGGAAGTGCCAGCTTTGCTCACCGCAGCCGGTGGGAGAACGCGGCATTGTTGCTGTGGAGTGCAAATTGGTCTTTTGTAGCCGCCAATTTGCGGGCGGGCTTTGAGAGGCTCTCCAGACATGTTTTGATGCTGATATTATATTAACCACTAGCGTGTTCTACTAGACTTCCTTTTTTTAGGATTACAATAATCGTGCGATTGTGGGCGTGCGATTTTTAGGTAAACAATGTATAACTGACATATGTATATTTGCCTTTCAATTTCTTCACCATAACATTAACAATGGAAATAAGTATAATTCGCGATTGTTATTCATTGAAATTAAACACTTTAGAACGGATTAATCGCGTTTATTAACACCATGACCCTTCTCGGCCCTCATCAGATCAGCCCTCGGCAGATTTCGAGCCCTTTACAGCACTCGTTTTCACAGGGTCAAGATGATGACTGAGAGAATGCGAATTCTCCCCGTCAATCAACAAAGTCCGTTCTAAGGTGTTTAATTTCAATGGAAATAAGTAGTTGATCTTATTTTGATATTTTCTAGTGATGACTGAAATAATTGATGAAAAATAAGCAAAATCGCCCGTTATTATTCTTATCTTTAAAAAACGAGGTATATATAGCTGCTAGCTGTAAAGGATGACACACTAGAACGGGACGGGACGGGACGATCTGTCGGTTTCTATAGAAAACGTCACGTGACATCCGAGGGCTCCGAGCTATCACGTGATTTTTTCTATAGAATGTTATTGTTATATTTTCTATGTAAAATTTAAAAAAATATGTTCCTAATGTCATTCGTAACTTTTTGTGTTATCTGTCGTGGCATCACTGAATCTCCCTTACGGAAGACCATCAGCGCCGGCTTTTTGGTCGGCAATATGCTGAGTTGGGTCCATTTTGTGATGCACACACTACTTACTTTTTTATATTGTTTTGTTCTGTCTGTTTATTGTGATCGTCGCAAATAAAATTTCTTTTTTTCTTTCTTCTTTCTTTCTAAAAGCTCAAGTCGTCACGTAAATGAAACATAAAAATTGTGCCAATTCATTCATACCTACCTTGGCACAGTGGCAAACAATTTAAAAAAAGTGCAAAGGTCGGACTTTTATAGCAGTAATCTGATAAAATTGTCACCGTGACAGTACCAAGTAGTATATGTTGATTAAATGCCTTGACCCCACGGGCTTCACGCCAAGGGGCTAATTGCTGTTTTTAATTTCATAGTTAATGGCTACGTGCAAGACGGACATGCGCTAACGGGGGCCGCGTGGTTTACCCACATCTTCCCTCAATTACTGCTCACTTAAACTAAGAACTTGGAATGCCAAAAAGCGCCTGGTGGCGCCATGGCTGCAAAAAATGAAATCACTGAACAGTTTTGCCGTTATTCACCTTAATCCCTAGGAAAGCATTTGGACTTATTTTGTTCCTGTGAAAAATATGGTACTGTGCCAAGCCTGTAAATAAATGAAACAGTTTTGAACATTTTCACACAAAATTATTGAACATATTTTTTTTTATTTGGTGAGTTTTGGTAGATATACACGAACATTAGCCATGTTTTCTGGCTAAAGAGTAACTTTTTTTACATAAATATATTATATATATTATATTATATATATTATATTATATTTTTATTATATTTGCGGGACAATCTTACACAAATCGACCTAGTCCCACGGTAAGCCCAAGGGCTTGTGTTGTGGGTACTAGACGACGATATATATAATAGATAGATACATATAAATACTTAAATACATAGAAAACATCCATAACTCAGGAACAAATATTCGTGATAAACACACAAATAAATGCCCTGACCAGGATTCAAACCCGGGACCTCCTGCTTCGAAGGCAGCGTCACTACCAACTAGGCTAGGAGGCCGTTAAATAAATATGCAGTAAAATAAATATGCAGTGATATATATGTAGTGATAAATGAATATGCAGTTATAAACTTTAGGTAATAGGTACTCTATCCAAAAATTATAAATAGTGTATATCTATGTCTAGTGTTTTTTTTCTTAAACTGCACTTCAAATCGCTCTGTCGCTCTCAATCTCACGCGTATTTGAACATACACCGCACTCTTAAAGCTGACGATGAAAGCGAACAAGTCTCGAGTTTACGTGGTGGCAATACGCACCCGGACTAACCGTGTTACGCGCATCCGCCAACAGCTAACTACTATAACTGTGTGTTTATAATATAAATAGTTACTTAACCCGCTCGTACCGTGCTTAGTACTTACTTTATGCCAAAATGTAATCAAAGCTCGGTTTTGCTACTCATTTAAATACACGCTCAGAGAAGATTGTATTTGCCGTCGACGAATACGAAACATGGAGAACTATCCTCGCAAGGCCCACTGTCCTATTTTTAGGACAACACAATGTTGGTATAACAACCCACCAGGTGATGGTTTTTCGATTAAAATTCAACCTTAATTTTGAAAATCTTAAGATTCAAAATATGATGTCCTATTTTTAGGACACTGGGTCAATATTGCACTTGTCCTAAAAATAGATTGGGCCTTGGGAGGCTATAGGTAGGTACCAATCAGTGGCGGAGCGTTCATAGCACTCGAAATTCTTTGGAATTCCTGTCGGTTTCCCCTGCGTGAGCCAATTAGCTTTTTTTATACGACGATGGTGGTAAACAAGCATACGGCCCGCCTGGTGGAAAGCGGTCACCGTGGTCTATAGCCGTATAGCCGTAGCGTAGCTACATATGCTTGAAAAATAAAAGTATCGAAGCTTTTGTTAAATCATGTTTTCACGTTTACCAGTTTGAAGGAAATATGTTGAAGTTTTATGTAAGTATATGTATATCAGTTACGTACTGTTGTTATTAATATTGAGATCTAGACGTCTGAGTGATAACAATTTGACCACTGTGGCCTCTTAAAAAAGTCCATCAATATACAATTCTTCAAAAGCTGTACATATAAGTATTTAGAATAAGAAGTCTTCAAACTCGCGCCGCCAACCGAACGCATAAATTATAAAATATAATATGCGTCCTCAATTACCTATCGAGCAATAACGATAAAACCTTATACACCCATATCAAGTGTCATTACTTTTATCCGTGAAGAGTTGAAACTAAATTAAGCCGCATTTTTTAAACCATAATAACGATACAGGGCACTATATTGCCGCATAGTGCACGGGCTAGCTGTGTTACCATCGCTACAAGACACGCGGAGGGCCTTTTTTTTAACGTGGAGGAATGCATTTGGCATCCCGCTTAGCCGGGGAACTAGGACGGGTACGGGTATGTGGGTCTCGCAGGCCCGGGCCCGCACTACCCACTAAACCATCCACGGTATGCCCGTCTTGCAGCGTTGGTGACGGTGAACACGAGATCGCCCTAGGCATGCAACCACGAACACCGCCTGCTGCGACAGCCGAGGCTGTCCCCTCCTTTGAACCGAAGCCCCCGGAGCCGAAGCTCCCCCGCCCGAAGGTAGTGCAGGGCGACACCACACGCTGGTCCCTCATGACAACCTTCACGCCGGGAGCGAGACGGATAAAAGCCCGGGTTCCACCCCCTTAGGTTTCCTTTGCGATTTTTCATAAAGGTGGTCATCCTCGCAGCCACCACGCCGGCACTCGTCGATAACGTGCTTTGACTCTATTTATTCTAGTTCGCCACGAAGCGATACCTCGCTTAATACTTGGCAACCAAAAATACCAGCATAGCGACACGACATTGCAAAAAAAAAACAAAATCCATCACGTCTCTCCAGCCAGTATGTTAAAGCATAATGTGCTTCGATGGCCGGCTAATTCCAATCAACTTTTAACCCTATGTGTTTTTAATAAGGTTAAGTTTACCTTGACATGCTGATGCATGCTGGCTAGTGTTGCATAAAATAATTTTATTAGTATGCATTACGCTTCAGCTATTTTAAGATGGGACCGCAACAATAAGGTATAATGGTTTTACGTAAAGCTTTATCTCTGTCATTATTATGTTGCATGGAAATTGTCTGTAAGAATAAGTAGGTATCTACCTAAGTAAAGTAAGGGTCCTATCACACCCTTAGGTATGGAAAGCCAATTTCGTACCTATGTTTAGATAGATATTTTAGAGATAATAGGTACTCACATAATCCCATTTCTGTAGAGTGATGAGCTGTAAAGTGCTGTAAACATACACAACTTTGACTCATTTGTAGCTTTTATTTATTTAGACAAACATTTTAGAATTAGATTATAACCATTTTAAGGATTTGTATCCCCTCTTACAAACTTCACGCAATAGTCAATAATTGTCGAAATTGGTGGGTAATGCGTTAAATATATATAAATATTTTATCTTGTTCATTATCCTTCTACGTAGATATAAAATGTACTTATAAGTCTAGGGATGGACAATGTAAATGATATGTTTTTCTTTGTTTCAGGTATCTAGAAGATCAGAGTAAGATCAATCGATCTTCAAAACTAACGGATGTGGTGTGGACATAGGACTGTTATTGGTATGACTTAGTAGGTAGGTGTAGTAACAAGAAGGTATTGTCAGTATGACTCACGAACGTTAAAATTGTATAACCAGTAGGTTCTTAAATACAAAAACAAATGAGAAATACAATAGGTAATTACTTGGATAAACTATCAGACTATGTTATTTAATTTCATATCATTTGTATTAGTCATTAAAAAGTGTATGTGAAGTTAGTGGTGGAAGTACCCCCATGCTCTTACTGTTTTTTTGTCTCAAAAATATCGCCATTTCTTTAGATTTAAAAAAAATCGGGATCAGCTACAGACGCTACAGCTGTATGGGCATACAACCTTCATACAAAACTCCGAGAGCCCAAAATTTACTTACATACAAGAAGTGACCTACAAAAAACAACCATTGCAGATTGGTTCGATTGTTTTGAAAATTTATACTCGTTGTCAGAATGAGTTAAAAAAGGTGTTCATAAAAAAAGTGTTGCATAATTAATACACAATCCATGAAGGTAGGAACTTTTAGTATGACCTAAGTATGATGGTTTCTTCCTTCAAAGTTCTCTTGTAACCAGACGTTGGTTACCAACAGTAGGCATCCCACAGCGAAGCCCTAGAACTCGCAACCTCGGCCTGCAGGGCTTCAGGTCATGTTATTAGATCAAACGATACTCGACACGGCTCATTAACGACCTATCTATTGAGTTCACGCGTTTCTGTGTACAGTTACGTCTATAAATATCTATACACTTGGGGACTTATTACAGAGGATTAAAGATCAAAATTGAATACAGGTGTATGCATATTTTTGAAGCCGACCGTCAGAATCAAATATTTGGAGCAGCGCAAGACAGGTCCTTTACTGAACCTTGGGGCGGCCTATGTCCAGAAGTAGCCTTTCGGCTGAAAAATCTTCACGATGATGAGAGTGGCCAAATATAAATTAAATATACTTTTTTTTTGTGTCTGCGTTAACTTTGTTTATAACAAATAACTATATATATTTAATCAATACAAAATATTCATTTTTAACACAAAACATTTACTTACAGAAAAAAGAAAACAACATAAAAGAAAAAGTAAGTCTAAATCCGCAACGCAGGCTTCGTCATAAGCACACAAGTAACCACGTCTCATACAACACAATGATGAGCTCCGCAACAGGCTTTGTCATTCTTATCTACTAATACTTAACTAAACCCCCCCGAATCGTACCCGGCCCAAATGTACCCATCACACTGGCCGCGTTACCGCGCTGAATGGCCAATGAGATCTGTTGGACCAGGTACGACCCGGAACGTGGATCGCCCCCCCTTTCCCTCAGTCGCCGACCCAAATCCCTCACAAATTCCTTGGCCTCCAAAGCCCAAGGTCCCGCAGTCTCCACTGCAACGGGCACAAAGTCGTACATTGGCTCCAAGGCAGAGTACTTGGCGTGTTTCAATTTGGCCGCATACTCCGCGGCTGATCAAGCAGACTTAACGGCTTAAGGGCAAATTAATTTAAATTATTATGAAGCAGAACAGTGCAAACCACTGGAACCACGCTGTAGATGCGAGGTGTCCAGCACATAGCTGAGACTGTCCTATTGTCACACTGTCCTTTTTTAAATAAAATAAATAATGTTTAAGTTTAGCCTAGAGTGTATAAGTCTTTGTTAATATTAATGTAATGTTTTTTTTGTGACAATAAATTATTTTTCTTTCTTTCATTCTTTCTTTCTTTCAAACGATACTTTTGTTAGAAAGAAAGGAAAAGCGTAAAAAACTCATAGCCTCGGGTGAGACGCGAACTCGTAACTCTGAGGTACACGTCCATTGCTCTACCAACTGAGTTGTCAGACACACCCGAGTTTGATTGAACCCACACATAAGTATTTCCACTTTTTTTTCTAAATAAAAAATGTCCCTTTCCCTATGGCAACGAAGTATTGCGAAATATTTGACAACTTTATTGACAGTCACTATCTATATGGCGCTGACTTTATGATACCATATGAATGAGGTGTTACTCTCTCTTCCCATCGCTAACTATTTGATGCTGACTGTACCAGCTCTGCTTAACACCTATGTTTATCTATGTAATGTTGTCCTCTATTATCTCAATTGTAAAAAAAAAGATAATTCGTCGAGGCTATATTTAAGTAAGCCAATCATCTATGATGATTCTATTATATTTAACAAAGGAAAGCATGAGCAAATAATAGTAAAAGTACCATAATAATTGCGAATATCCGACGTAATAGGGTCACGACCTCTCTGTCACACTTTCCTCAAATTATCTCCCTTCCCTCTCTAGCACTCCCAGTCACAAAGAGCAATAGTTTCAACTGACTATCGTTAGGCCTTAAAACCGTCGCAATAAAGATCTTAATAATTTAGTTAGTTAACAGTGTTGGCGATGGTACGTCATTCAGGTCCAATCAATTTTAAGCTCTCCGCCTTGGTAATAGAGTCTGACTTTACGCTCTTAAGGCGTCAAATCAAATTTTGGATGAATCTTATGAATGGTGACGTCGATGTACGGTGTTTCAAATTAAAGGTGCGTTTAATTTTCTTTCAATTTCGTATGGAAATTTTAATGGTTTGGCAATTTCGTTTTCGTTTGGATAAGTAGTAATCTGGAATAAAAAAGTGACGTGTTTTGTAATAATACCCGAAATCCATTAGTAAAAATAAAAATACATGACTAACCCCTTCGTATTCACTAAAAAGTTTACAGACGTTTTAGTTAAGTACATTATGTTTTCTCCCGTTCTAACAAAGGCAAAATGTAAGATTGTCAGAGCTAAACTATAGTCTGACAATAAGTAACCGCAGTAGGATTTATTTTATTTATTTACATGCCTCCCTTTTTTTTGTCTCCGAAAAAAAGGACATACATAAATTAAAAAAAAAACTACTTACTCTTCTACTACTCGCCATGAGCGCGCTGTGAGCTCGTCATGGCTAGCAATATGACTCCATATGTTTTTTTTTTTTAAGGTTTTAAAATCATTTATTCTCGAAATATATACAGTAAGTGTAAATTACCTAACTACCTACCTCTACCTACCTTAAATCTAAAGTAGGTCCTTGAGGCATTGTACCTAGGATGCTGGCGGCATTTCCTCGTTGTATGGCAATGCTGTACGTTGTGCGAGGAAGCCACCAGCTCTTCGGTCACCAGTAACATCAACCAAAATGATATATATGATATTGCTAAAATTTCAATCCGGGAAAAAAGAAATCGGACTGTTTCGTTATTATATACTTATTTGAAAACAAATGGCTTACTGACATTTTATTCAGCGTTTTAATCACATTTATCAAAGGTTCGGTTTCAGTTTCGGCCGAAACAAGAGTAATTGCCGAACCTTCGGTTTCGGTTTTGGTTTCGGCAAAAATCATGTTTCGGTGGGACACTAATTATATACATAGGATAGGTATATAGTCTGGTTTCGTTGTCTTATAATAAGTATTCGTATTTCCTTTACCCTAATCCGAAATATAGTTGCAAAGTCGACCCTTCTCAAGCTCCAACAAAACATATTCATAATTTATTACACTGTTAAACTAATAACCTAAGCCGCCGGGGTCCTATTAGTTAAGGACCCTTTACACGGTGCGAGTTCTCAACTTGAAAATTGAACATACGATTATCGTAACATCAGTAAATAAGTATTTTTATTCATTGGCATCTTACGTGCCGCCTCCATTTAGTTCGCTTGTTTGTCTATTAACCTCTCTTCTATTAAATTGCAACGGTTAACACGCACGTATTTTTATCACAATAGGCGTGAAATGTTTCGACTGTATCGGGCATTCATCATCGGACAGACAGAGTGGTGTTGTCACCTTCGCGGCTCGGGCATCACTGCCCGAGCAGTCGAAACATGTCACGCCTATTGTGATAAAAACACGTGAGTGTTAACCATTGCAATTTAATGTCAGTATGACTCACGAAAGTTTAAATTATATAAAATCTGTTCTATCTTTCTTGCATATTCGAGTAACAAAGACGCAATAAAACCAACGAAGTGGTTTACGGTTATTGGTCAGAGGCTCATCTCTGAAAAAGTTGATTTGACACTTCGTACGGACCCATTCTCGGATGGTTTTAACTATTAAGTATTTTTTGTATCCGAAATGTCATATCGTAGGGGTTTCCATATTATTATTTTTATACCGTGTGAGAAACGGACCCCGGTTCGTAGACTATTATCATTACGCCCATTTGCACCACCCAGAGTTAGCCGCCAACCCGGAGTTTAGTTGTCAAATTCCATACAAAATAAAATGCTTAACTCCGAATTATATAGCAAACCCCGGGTGGTACAAGTGGCCTTTAGTCTAATAGTGTTAAATGGGTCTTGATGGCCATAAGTCAGAAATCTGTTTCTCTCACGTCTGGCTCTTGCTGCCGAAGTCGCTGGTCGTACTAAAGATAAATCTAGACAATCTAGTAATCATATTAATTAGCATTTTTTATTTCTCCTTTAAAAATAAACGATAATCGCATGGAAATAATCGCCTACGATCATTTCGTGTCTCGTTTTCTATCGTAAGGTAAGTACGAAAACTCGTCCCATGTAAAGGGGCCTTTCTATTCGTAACTCGGTGCCCGGTCGGCCGATAAATATACAAACTGCTTTAATGATTGCCTAATAGAGGCCGGAAAGAATGCCATTGTGACATGGTTCCTTATTTACGGGAGCCCTAGAGCGTAACTCCAAACGCTACATAGCGTAAGGCTATGTGTAATAACTACTGGTGATGGTCGTACAGGGCCTTACCATGAGGTCTTAACTGAACGCGTTAATAAGCCATGGTAAGCCCTAGGGCCCTTGCCATGACATCTCCTTACAAACCGCAGTTTAATAACACTAGATCCTACTCATAGTGTTGTGTTTCTGTTGGTGAGTAAGGTCGCCAGAGCTCCAAGAGGATTCACTGTGTTGACAGCTGGGGACCCACGGAGCAAAGCTTGCCCCTTTAGCTGTCAACACAGCGAATCCTCCGTTTTTTAAAGGGTCGGCAACGCGTATGTAACAGTATGTAACACCCCTGGAGTTGCAGGCGTCCATAGGCTACGGTGACCGCTTACCATCGTCGTAGTATTAAAAAAATCTCTTTTAGTTAATGTTCTTAACTGTGCTGCAGTTTTATGGCAGTGACTCAGTTTAGGTCCTAAACTGAATCGCGTTAAGACGTCATGGTAATGGCCCAGGTAGTACTAGCAGTCCTGTTAGAGTGACAGGCTATTAGGTTAGAAAGAAATATAATAAGAGTAGGGAAAGATTGGTCATATGAGTAAGCGTGGATTATTGGTTATAGGATTTATTTTATAACTAATCAAGGATCATGAATGCCTCATGAGGCTGGAAAGACTCTTCGAGGTGCAAGTGTGGCGAAGAAGTCCAGACTATGGATCATATAATCCAGCGATGCCCTCTACATTCATACCTGGGACCGCCAGAAGACTGGCTACGCCTGCGCAATTTTGCGGACAAAATATGTGTAGGTACACGAGCCTATTTAGACATCAAAAGTGTATATATTTTTGTCTGAAAACAGTTGCGGGGGAATTTACCCTTGTTGTGGCATGCGGGCGCGCTCAATGTCCCAAGACGACGAGATCCTGAAGGGTCTGACCGTTCTTGGAGTACCCAACTGGGCCGTGATGTGATAAAGTAGCGTTCTCTTGTTTTGGAGGTCAATTTCCGATTTGAGCTTCTAAGTCTGTAGTATACTTATTGTGTCCAGGACACGAGCGCTCGATTCGCCGGCACTAGTCGGGCGATGGGAACACGCGGTCCGTTTAGTTACGACCCTGTCCTGTGCGACTAACTGATAACAGATTGGGGTTTAGATTTGCGAGCTTGTGGTTCGCTGACAGGTATTGTGAGATTGCTTGTAAATTGAACTCGGCATTGTTCGCCGCTTAGACCTAGCCGGTAGCGAGCTTGCAAAAAGCTAGAGGTTCTGGGGTTCGAATCTCGAGGTTACAGTTACATATCTAATAAAAAATAGTGGTCCTTTCTAGAAACCCTGAGGTACTCCCGAAGATTTCTTAGTGGACTAAGCTTAAGCGTTCGACTGGCCAGTGCACGGTTTTCGACAGACTGCGGGAAAACGTGACTCTATAGTTACAACCCTGTCCTGTTATACGACTAACTGATAACAGATTGGGATTTAGATTTGCGAGCTTGTGATCGCAACACCTAGGTTAACAGGAAGAGATCCTTTATGAGGATAAGTTTCTACTTTTCTTTTAATGCCTTTTCGTACCCTCAGAACAATAATTTGTGCAAAGAAGCCATTAAATCACTTGCTAAATTGCTTGCCAATATTTAATAAATTGTGGGTCGCTTAATGCATCTCAAATAGTTAATTTGCTGACTAAATTAATTAAGAGCAGTTCAGTATGACATTAAATGCAAACTAATTTATAATAATTTTCTGGCCAAAGGTTGCCGCCCAAATAGCAAATTTTGCTGATCAAATACATATTTCTGCTTACCAAAACACGAATATTTTGCCGCCCGATTAAATGATACCCGTTTTTTTAAGTTAAGTCTAACACTACTATACTACCAACTATATAACACTGAAAGACCTCTAAAGTGGGTGTAAACCTCGAAGATCACGTTTCAATAAAGAAGTAGTTTACGGCCTATATCGGCCGAGTTGAGTGAAAACGCACTCCAGGGGCCCATATACCCTAGTGAAAGGAGACAGTTTGGACGACACAGTATTTCCCACTAGGAATAAACTACAAAGTTAACGAGTGGTTGAATTAAGTGAGAAAAAGTAAGTGAGAGGTTAGATCAGGTAAAAACTTCATTTTCACTTAATATTTGCTAAAAAACTACATACAGTTTATTTACTTCCATAGGCCGACATGTTATAATATAACCGAAAAGGTACCTCAACGGTAACCTTTGATGATATGAACGTTATTGTCTATGTTCATTGCAACTAATAACGTTCATATGGATATCTATTGGCCATCATCCCTGATAACGCCAGTGTGGATAATTTAACTACATAATTATATACACTTCCATAAATTATCGATTTATAACTCAGAGCTATCAAAATACGTATCTTACAATCTAATATAACCCAACCTATTATATGTACTATACCTTAAAAGGATAAGTTCGCATTTGTAATTAACATGTCTTTTAGTTAAAATTAAATGTATATATTTATGTATGTTCTTGTTTTTTTTTTTTTTTGACTTACTAAGAATTAAAATCATTAATCCCAATACTGGTACTTTCTTGGATCCGGCCTCCCTTAGACTGGCGACTGGTTTGCGACTGGGGGTTTCGGTGTGTGCGCCACACTCATGTCCTTGTGGCACAGACGTGGACCGACTGGGACACCATGGATTGTGTTGTAAAAAAAGTGCAGGCCGTTTTTCGAGACATGCATCTCTTAATGATATAATCCGTCGGTCTCTTGCCACCATCAACGTGCCTGCTCTCCTTGAGCCGACTGGCATTTTCAGGGATGATGGCAAGAGACCTGATGGGGTGTCCTTGGTTCCTTGGAGTTTGGGACGGATGCTAGTGTGGGATGCTACCTGTGTAGACACGCTGGCGCCGTCCCATCTCCAACGAACTAATGTAAAAGCGGGCGGAGCGGCTGAATGCGCCGAAATTTTAAAACGTAATAAATATAAGAGCCTGGGCAGAGAGTACCTTTTTGTACCATTCGGGGTCGAAACTCTTGGTCCATGGGGTCCCAGCGCACGCAAATTTTTCGTAGAAATCGCGAAACGTCTGGTTGATGTTACTGGTGACCGAAGAGCTGGTGGCTTCCTCGCACAACGTATCAGCATTGCGATACAACGAGGAAATGCCGCCAGCATCCTAGGTACAATGCCTCAAGGACCTACTTTAGATTTAAGGTAGGTAGAGGTAGGTAGTTAGGTAATTTACACTTACTGTATATATTTCGAGAATAAATGATTTTAATTCCATGTTCTTGTTCAACCTTATAATCCTTATATACTTAAATTATAGCGATCATATAGTAGTGAAAATATTGAAAACAAAGGGTCATATTTACTAGGCTAACGTCGACGCTATGAGCAGAATTGCTCCCTAGGGTCTGAGGCACGATTGAAAGCTTCAGCAAACACCTTCCATCATCCTGGTTTATCTATGTTGTCAACTTGTCACCATGAGTTGCACGCAACTGTATTCAATAGCAACTACGGCGCTCGGAAGTAAGTGATTTGCAATCGTAGAATACTGATTTGTCAGCGATTTGAAAATAAAACTGATTTTTTTTTATCGAAAAACAAAAAAAAAGTACAATGACGTGAAGTAAATATATTCTTTATTTCAATAACAAAAAGCACACATAAAACTAAAATAAAATAAATCTAAAAGTAAATATTCCCCCCTCGGCATAGTACCGTAGACGCTGGCAGCGTTTCCTCGCTGTATTGCAATACTAATGCGTTGGGCGAGGAAGCTGCCAGCTCTACGGTCGCCGGTAGCGTCCACAAGCCTCTTTGAAATATCCTTAAAGAGGGTCTGGGCGCTCGAACCCCATGGGCCGAGGGTCTCGATGCCGAACGGAACAAATATATTATATTTACTTATTTTAAAAGTAGCAGCGAAGTGAGAATTTCATTTATTGAAATGTAACCACATTTTTATGATGCAATGAAAAATCTTTCGCGTTACGTTCTTATCATATATAAAAATATATATTTATGTAAACACTATTGTTTTTGAAATAAAATAGCATACAAATCCACTGCGTTACTTTAGTATTTAGGGGAGTCACCTTTGTAGACTCATTCTGATTGTTAAAATTTGTTTTTAAAATAATATATCTATAATAACACTAAAGAACATTAAAGAAGAATATATCTAACTTGATTGTAACCACCAACATCGGCTCGATTCTTTGAAAAATGATAATACAGGTGGAAAATGTTGGGGTCTCCAGTAACGCAAGAGAAAAAAATTTGATAACGCCCGAGAATATTCTGGTGGTACCGGTGGTACTGATATTTTTCGAAATAGAAAATGACAGTAAACCCCATATTAATAAAGAAACGTTTATAATATTGTCTTCTCTCAGTCATCATCTTAACCCTGTGAAAACGAGTGCTGTAAAGGGCTCGAAACGTAGGGTCATGGTTCTTCGTGTTCGTACAACACTGAACACTTTTTTCTACAACAGGTAAATGTAATATTCTTACTACTCAGCCTACTTTTCCGGTCCTATTAGAAGAAAAAAGGAGCCCGAGTAGTATTTTTCCATTCTGTTACCATTTTTCAACACTTTGTACAGCGGTTACAAAATGGAGAGTAGGTACGTATAAAATGTTAGAAAATTGTGAGTCCTTTATTTTTTTGTGTTTTTTTCTCGTAGGTATGCTAAGTAGGATAAACATTTTTACCTAACTTAAAAACAATTTCTTTCGATCTTTTCTCGCGAAAATGCCCTATCATGACCTGTTTAATTTTACTGTGTTTTAAGTATTATCAGACTGGCGAACTGTCGTTAAAACCGGTCAAGTTTGCCAGTTGATACATGATTGTTTAATCAGAGTCCGTGTAAAGTCAGTTCGCAAACTGCCACAATTTGCCGGCAGCCGACGCCGTTATGCATTCGGGTATGCAAATTGTTGGCTAATTTAACTCAAAGTTGACAGTGGACTTTGATTAATCGAACGTATGGCCTGGCTGGTAAAGAAGGATAAGGGTAGGATATACAGTGTGTTAATCGAATACGGGCGAACCTCTTAACGGTGGTTTATCCAACGTTAAGAGGTTCGTATTCGATTTCGATCTAACGCATAGAAAATGATACAACTACACTAACAAATCTTGCACAAATGCACACTTCAATCTATTTTCGTGACTCACAACACAGACCCGCATATGCTCATTTGGGCTTGTACTCGCCCGCATATGGAATACTGCTCTCATCTTTGGGCAGGGGCACCTAAGTACCAGCTTCTTCCTCTAGACCGCATCCAACGGAGAGCAGCTCGAATTGTCAACTGCCAACGTATTTCTGATCGGCTTGATCCCTTGGCGCTGCGTAGAGATGTGGCCTCACTCTGCATTTTCTATCGCATGTATTATGGGGAGTGTTCCGAGGAATTGTTCGAATTAATCCCTGCCGCTTCTTTCCGCCATCGCCTTACGCGACAATATTTCCACTCTCACCATTTAGATGGTTGGCAGTCCTCAACTGTGCGCTTTTCCCGAAACTTCCTGCCTCGCACAGCTAAACTGTGGAACGAACTGTCGCCAGCGGTGTTTCCGGACCGATACGACCTTCAAACCTTCAAGAAAAGAGCGTACTCCCACCTTAAAGGCCGGCAACGCACTTGCGACACCTCTGGTGTTGCGGGTGTCCATGGACGACGTTAATCGCTTACCATCAGGCGATTCGTTTGCTCGTTTGCCCCCTATAGCATAAAAAAAAAAACTTCAGCAGAGGGGAAATGGTACTTTTGCCGTCTTGTTTGTAGGCATATAGTGATTGTGGACTTCGCCAACAAAAGATTTTAGATCTAAATGTGTGCTAAGTTCTGAAGACGTTAAAGAAGTTGAAGTTAAAGATTGGAAAGTTTTCAAGTCAAAAGTCATCAAATCAAGTTTGAGAATAAAATTACCATCACGTAATATATAAATTACGATATCATGTTGACTTAATATAGACTTAATTTAGCTAAACGAAAAGTTAGCGTTATTACCTACACTATTTATTCTGCCGCCATCTTTGTCTTGCACTGTTCTATTTATAAATATATCTCCAGGTTTAAGCTTCCTGGGCAGGAAAATGTCGGGTCGCTTAGCAAGTCGTTATCCAAATTTAACTTAACGAGGCCTGCAATTTAAATTCATTTAAGTTTACTGTGTATGAGCAAGACAGCGCTGCGCTATGCATTATTTTAGACGTATCGCATGTTGGTAAGTGATTACCATCGCTCTTGGACACTCGCAATACCAGTACCGGTAGGTACCATAAGTAGCTGTAGAATGACGATCGCTAGCGACGGCAAAATATTGGCGCGTGCGGCGGTCCTTTTTTACTCCATTTCCAGATTCCACTTAAATGACAAGATTATATGTTTTGATATCTAATGATAATTAGCTGGATATGATTATCATTAGGGGACACTGGGGTAAAAAGAACACCTGAGATAAATTGCTTAGTATATATGTAGGGAGAAGTCCCCTAGCCGCGGACGGCACCTAGTGCCGGACAAACGAAATCTTATAAACTAACAACGCGAGCGATTTAAAGTGACAGGGGGTGCGGGGTAACGTGTGTCATGCCATGCGTGTATCGGTACCGAGTTACAGGACGCGATTTGCCTAAAGCGCGCACTGTGACGCCAGGAGCGATATTTTGCTGTTTTAGAGGGTTTGCGTCACAAAAAAGCTGGTGACCGTAACGGACTAGTTTTTGGAACCAACTGGCTGTGTTTATTTTTAATATTGGTATTATTCACTAATTTTTCGTAGTGCATGAAAGTTTTTACACATATTTGAAAAAGTTTAGATATGCACTTACCTGTCCCTTACCCTTAGTACCGCACGTCAAGAAATCCCGTAATACTGGAGATATAAATACATACCCAAAGATATGAAAACTAAATGGATACATGAAAATAGAGGGAAATTAAGTATAATAGAAAAAGGAAAAAATGTCAAAGAAAGAAAAATAAAGAAATGCAGCTCTTGGTTTCGAACCCGGGACCTCCTGCTTCGTAGGCAGGGTCACTGCCAACTAGGCTAGGAGGCCGTCATAGGCCATCACCTTTGTAAGTTTAGTGGACCATCTCGAGGACTAAACACAGTAGGTACTCCAGCTGCATGAAGCCTGTGCTGAGACTCATGTATAGAAGCTTTATATTTCTGATTGGAATCAAATGGTCTAAAACTAGGGATTTCTAGGGATTCAAAATGTAGCCTGTCCGGCCACTTTTACGACTTGCATTTTTCCTCACAGTTTTTTTTTTGGATTAGGTTATGAAGTTCCCGTTTTCGTATTTTATTTCCACTGAGCGTGAGCGATTGGCATTTTGGCTACGCACCCTGTACCCCCACTCCATACGACATTCTAGTTTTTGCCAATGTTACGTATAACATAATATATGCAAAGTAAGAGGAATTGTCGTAATAGGCAATCCAATAGCTTTGGGATCATTAGGGTTTAATTACTCGGCGTACGTTAACTGCAGGCTGTTTGGACGCTGAAGTATCCAACATAGACCATGGAATACACTAGACGCCGCATACACCCTCTACATTGTAAAGAGTGTAAGGGTGAAGCGAGACGAGCGTTTCACATTTTGCTGTGAGCGGCAAACTTTAGGTCACTTTATATCTGCTGCATTCGGTTTCAAAGGAAAAGCCTGTTTCGGCAGACAACTCATTTTGCACCCGTGTGACCAAACGGGCAGTTGTTTACGTAAAGTTTTCGCTCGTTCGTCTGAATTCTCCCTAAGAACCAAGACTCAACTCTCATAGCATCACTTTTGTTCATTAATTACCATCAAACTCTTAAGTTTCTTACTTTCTTTTCTTAGTTGGAAGAGCTTCCTTATTGAGATAACTTGCCTTTCTACTTCTTTTGTTTTACACAATCCAATTTTAACCTGTTTAGTGCGCAATACTGTGTAAGTGTACTAATAAAATACTAGGAAAAGTACTTTTCGGATTGGTTGCAATTAGTCTTTCGTATTGAAGAAACCAAAAACGAAATTTATAGTTAAAAGTTAAAAGACGACACGACCGAACGGTAAGCAGTATCGATACCATGAGTTGTACGTAAATACAATAGTCAATAGCGTCTGCGCCATTCGTAGCGGCGAGACATACTTTCGAATGCCGCAGTCGCTATTGACTACGGTTACTTACAACTCATGGTAAGCACACTGAGCACAGCTGTTTAACCCTTAAATTCATGATGATCGATTTATGACACAGAAACGAGACAAGTGACTATCAAGTTCTCTTGGAATGTAGACTTCGTCATATAGTCGTAAGTTCTTAATTTGAAATGAATTTGGCTGTCACTTGGGATGTTTTAGGATCAATATTGATTGGTTAAACGTAGCATTTGCGACGTCTAGTTCAACATGTAGTCTCTGTGATTCAAGAGCTATGTGGATTCTTATCGAGCCTTTGCGGTGCCTTACAAGGCCGTGGCTAGGAGTTATTTATACCGGTATGCTTACCATGAGTTGTAAGTGGCCGTATTCGATAGCGACTGCGGCGTTCGGCGATATGTCCGTCTCGCTCCTGCCGGAGTAAAGGTAGGAGCGGGACGGATATACTTTCGAGCGCTACAGTCGCTATCGAATACAGTGCAAATCATGGTAAGCACACTAATAGGTATACTTACTGACTGTTCCACTCTCGCAGCGAGTTTGAGTTTAAAGAATTATATTATTTGAAGTTTTTTATTAAATTATCAGTCAAGTTGTATCTAATTCTAAACTAAAGTAATAAAAAAAATTGATTCCCTGACTTCGTTTGGATAGAATTTAATAAAAACTTTCAACTTTGTTAAAAAATTAAACTCATTTAAATCAAGTCAGTCAAATGGTAAGGTAAGGCGTGCGACTTTCAATCAGGTCGCTGGTTCAAACTTCGAGTCGTACCAATGAGTTTTTCGGAACTTATGTACGAAATGTCATTTTATATGTAGGTACTACGTGATCGCTGAAAATCGGCGAAGGAAAGCATCGAGAGGAATTCGGGGTACCTAATCTCAATAAGGCTATTTACCTCTGCACGCCTACCACGAACATCGAAATTTGGCATTGACGGGAAAACCTCTTTGTAACTCCAATAATATGCAAGTGTGACAGAGATGGAGATACAAATCCGCTATCGTTCGATTTTCGTGGTACAGGCCCGATAGACAGAGGGTGTTGTTACCTTCGCGGCTAGCCGAGTTTGAACTGTTGCAATTTAATGTCAGTATGACTCACGACAGTTGAAATTGAAGGATTAGTACATTAAAAAAACCCTAAATATTTTTTTTTTTGTAATATTTATTCTATAAAATGAAACAAGCTTCTCATTTCTTGTCGCTATCCGTCAAGGACGTAAGAGCTTCATTGATGAATCTCGAGACGAGAACGTAATAGTACCTACATTTACGATACAAGTGCGAATAGGAGAAAATTCGCAATGAGTGGCGATAGAATAAAACACGCCCGAAGGGTTCAATATTTTTAGGGTCCCAGAACAGAAAAAAAATCAGATTCTTGATGTTCAGTTGTTATGACCCCCATTCAGTTTACCTCTGTCCGGCAAGCATTGGGAACACCGCGGGTCCGGCTCTTTCTCAATACGCATAACTTTAGCATAAGATTTTGTAGCCTGAAAGCCATTTGCCAGACGATTTTCAGTTTTATCATAAGTGCATTAAGAGTATATTGGTATATTGGTTCAATAGATTACTTATATAGGTCGTCTTTTGTTGGGTTAGGTTAGAATGACGATATTTATCATCAATTATTAAGTTGAGTATAAACAGTGGCGCCGGCCTGGTAACTATGAAACACATTACTTATTAATTATTTGAGACTATAATTTTTATAATAACTGCCTTCTAAATATCCAAACCAAAAGGTGTTATTGGAATTTCTCTGGTCGCCTCACGATATGTTTTCCTTCACCGAAAAGAGTTGGTAAAATACCTAATAAACCTGACACTACACTACCTCACTTTGACCAAAATTACTTATTAAAAAAATTAAGAGCTACGCGCACATTGCATTGGTAAAAATCTAGTTAATACCTATTCTAATTTGCTACTCAGTGTGAACAGCTTCTTACTATTTAGTACATTACAACTTACCGCCTGGAGCTTCCAAGAAACTCATAAAACCATAACAATATGGCTGACACGTTATTTATTCTTCATTCGTCTTGGCTCGCAGCCTCAGATACTGTTGCTAGATTAAGTGATCCTACTTTAACAGATTAACGTGATCAGCAGACGCGCCACTTCAAATTAAAATTATCAGTGATCATTGACGTCCGATTGTCACGTCATTTATTCCACGTGTCTCGTTATTTTTTGTTATGATTTCACTATCGAAGGCCTTTAGGTCTGTATAATGACAGAGCTATAATGACAGATGACAGATGTGTGGGCTATAATGACAGAGTCAGGTACAGTGACAACGTGTTACTTGACTATTTATGTTAAATGTTTTATGCACAATAAAGTGCTTACCATTAATACTACAATGTAATATTAAAATGATTCGGCGGCGGCAAGCATGGTCGCAAACATAACTGGGGTAATATACCGATTTTTTCATTGATTTACATAATCTATTATAGGTACAGTATTAGGCTGTTAGGCACAGGTTTTCAACCAACACAACGACCTACAGTGCGATTTTAACTTGACCTTGGCGACGAATAGGTACTGATGGAATCCTGGAAAGAGGAGTGGGAGTCTGATCCACCAAGTAGCCCCGACTCTTACAACCCAACACAGAAAACTAAAGGTTTCACAATACAAGGAGGGCATCGTGTCAACTCAACAGACTCCTGACTCCTGTGCTGACTACATGTTTAAATGCGGCTGAAGAGACTCGCTGGCGTGTGACTGTGGGGCACCTGCAAAAACCATTCACCGTATAATGTATGACTGCGCAAATCTGAAATTTAATGAACACACCCTGGATTTAGCCTCTGAAGGCCTAGTATAAAAATTTTACGACATTAACTCCTCGACCGCGTTAGCGTATCGGGAGTTCAAATTATGTTTGCCGATATTTAAATCATCCGGCAATCGATTTGAGTTATGTACAACTTTTATACTAGGCCTTCTGTTAGCGAAAACGCCGCCCGACGGGTGAAGAATGTTGATATAATATTATAACTAGTGGCTGAGCGACTTGGTAAAAAATGCTATACGATTAAAATAAATAACCTGCGATCTGACCCAGATCGTTGTTTCAACTTGTTAATGGCCTTCTCTTAATATAAGTACTTATATATATTAAAGATTATTACAGACACTAACGCAAGGGAATTAATATGAAGTTAATATAGGGCGATACCTAATAATTCCAGAAAGCAATTTTCTAAAGTGGCATATCTGCTTGTGCATTATTGTATCTGTGTCCGCGTCCACATATCTGTCGCCGCATGACGTCTGCCGCAGGGAGCCAGGAGTCATACTCTTCCATTTTTAATTTCGCATTGCTAGAATAAAACAGTCGCAAAGATAAACTTTATTGACTATTTGAGTAGGACTGTAGAGTCCACGCTAAGCCGGGTCCACACTTAAATAAATAAATAATAAGGGGACAATCTCACACAGATCTTAATATTCCCAAACTAAGTAAAGCTTGTGATATGTGTACTAGGCGACGACATACATACTTATATTTATAGATAAATATACATAGAAAACGTCCATTACTCTGGAACAAGTATTCGTGTTAAACACACAAATAAATGGCGTTACCAGGATTTGAATCCGGGACCTCCAGCTTCGTAGGGAGGGTCTGTCTATGTGGTATTAATTTCAACTTGCTACCTCCGCGCGTTCCCGAGATAAAGGGTATTGACAGACAGACCGACGGACGGACGGACGGACAACAAAGTGTGCCTATAAGGGTTCCGTTTTTTTTCTTTTAGGTACGCAAATGGTCATATACCAAAAGTTGGGGGATACCATGGATTATAGAGAATGGGAAAGGACATTATATACGAAAACAACATTCCCCCAATGAGGGCGCCACTGGACGAGCATCCTCTTTAGTTAAAATATATATTTGTTTGCAACTTGCGATTAATATACCACTTATGCGATACTGGTTACGAATCCACTTGTTACTTGATATAAAGACAAGTTAATCAGCTTAACCACAGATCACTGACATACTAGATGAAATAACCGTAGATTCAACATCGGAGCTCTATGGCTAGCTCATATAAAAGTTCAGTAACCTTTCAATGCAGAGGGGAAACTTAACCGTATTGGGATTATTTTTAACTTAATTTTCGAGAAAGAAGATACAAATATCTTACTTCTGTCCTAATAAAGTGTCAGATACTTATAGTTTTGCATTGATTTAAACTTTCACGATTTTCACACATGTAACAAACAAAGATGAGTATTTCTCCGGGACCACGGGGCCAATGTCGCCCTCAAAACGTCGGTGGTATATATTTTCGTTTTTTATACGCGATTAAGCCCCGTTTTGTTTAATACTAACTAGTAGCGCAAAACTCTGTATGGTGAAAACCGGGCTTTACGTGGCTTTCTCCACATTTCTCTATACTATAAATGCAGCGACGGTACCGGGAGCACAATCTAACACGAGATGAAGGGCGCTTGAATATTACTTACTCCGCTATCTCGGGCTTTAGGTATTGATGGTGGTTTTCCGTTGGCAGAGGGAAGCGAATGATCGTTCGCTGTGGCGATCCAGCGCTGGGCGTCTTTCTTCTACCACAGATTATATATTTTCCCGTCACTAGCTCGGAAAGCGCTGTTTTATCCTTTGTAACTAGCGTGGAAACAAGCATTTTATATACAAGTGGGGAAAGTAATTTGACCTTGCTCTAATCAAGTCTTATCCCGCACATGGTAAGCTGTTGGCAATACGACTATCTAAGTAGGTACCAGGAACGTACTGTATGACAGATTTTGAAATTGAATTTTGAATGGTTTCTTCGAGATAACTTACATGTGGATAAGATTTGTAATCGTCGATCGATCCAAGACGACTGATTCGAATTCGCGCGGAGCTTTCCATGGGCCTGCTTCTACGTCAATGGTTGAATGATGATGTTAGTGTTGTTGTGAAGGAGTCTGTGTTCTAACGTTCATTTGCCCGGAGCCGGGCAATGTCGGGCCATCCGGGAAGCCGGTATCCGAGCTGTCACTCCGTCGGTTTAGTTGTGACAACCCTATTACTGGTGCTTTTATAGTCAAACAAACGAACGCAGTAACAGGTAAGAGAGCATCATACTGTCTTTTTCTTATGATGTTGATGTTGTAAAATTATAGGCAACTGGTGTTTTGCCCATTTTGCTTGTGGTCTGGGGGCTCTAGGGCATTCGTAGGCAGGGTCACTACCGAATAGGATAGAAGGCCGTTGAAAATGAAAATTTGAAAATTGTAATCTATTTTTTCTCTTTCCTTTGTTTACAGGTACTTACCTACTCAAAGAGTTTAAAAATATCCTGTTTTCTTCTGGCTCTACACTGCGGAATACGCAACCTATGTTGATATAAACTATTAAGGTATTTTGTCTGTTTGCCTGTTTCCGTGAGAGCGTTAGTTCCCAAACGGTAAGACAAGGTAAGAAGGTCTCGGGTTCAAATCTTGCCGGCTTGTACCAATGAGATTTTCGGAACTTACGTACATAATATCATTTGATATTTACCAATCGCTTTTCGATGGAGGAAACATCGTGAGGAAACCGGACTAATCCGAATAAGGCCTAGTTTACCCTCTGGGTTGGAGGGTGAGATGGCAGTTGCTTTCGTAAAACGAGCGCCTGTGCCGAATTTTGAGATTCGTTGCCAAAGCGGACCCCAGGCTCCATGCAGAGCCGTGGCATAAGCCAGCAAAACGCAAGAAAGAAGAAATATATAACGAGGACGAATCGGAAAAGGGATTTTTGTAGGTATCTTTGTCGGCAGGCAGAATATCCACGGCTGGCATTTAATTTGTATCAATTAAAGGTTTTTTTGATATGCCAATAACTTCAGGATTGTAGTTGTAGTATAGGGACGCCCGGCCGGATACTGGCGGGCTGT
Source organism: Lathronympha strigana (assembly GCA_949128165.1). NCBI lineage: Eukaryota > Metazoa > Arthropoda > Insecta > Lepidoptera > Tortricidae > Lathronympha > Lathronympha strigana. Next base: position 22,984,357 of record OX421905.1, read on the forward strand.
CGAGCACTTCTCGCCTTCGTTCAGCCCAATTCCCTGGAGTTTGAGCTGCAGGTTACTGACCCGGCTGCCTTCCCATTCTATATTCTTCTTCAAATTTTCTCGTTTTCCTGCAGAACAGAAGGACATCTATAAGTTCGACATTCCTTAGTTCGGTAACTCTAGGATTACTTAAGTGGTAAAAAAATACGCACATAACGAAATCCCAAGCTATTACATGAATCGCCCCGCGGCGTGCGGCGTTGTAGCCCAACGGCGAGCGTAAAACCATCAACCTAACTAGCTGATGTATTGTGAACCTTATTGTAAAGTACTTAGGTCGGCCAGTAGTCAAGTATGTGTGACCCGGCGGGCCTATGCCGCGGTAATGGCGGATAATATCGCTAATGGGGGTGTTAGGGAAATCATACGCGAGAGCGCATCGTTAAGGCTGTGGGCTTTGTGGTAGCGTGCGGCGTGCCGATGTAGCTAGGGACGACAGCGGATGATGTCGTTAGGGAGGCTGTTAGGAAAATCACACGCAAAATTGCATCACGAAAAACATTGTATCACGGGCAGTACAAGAATTACGAACTCGTGCTAAAATAAAGACCTCGTCTTCGACTCGGGCTTAAATTCACACTCGTTCGTGATTTCTTGTTTACCACCCTTAATACCTACACAGTGTAATATTAGCTTTATGAGTTGTTAGTGTCAGCGGGAGAGTCAAAATATACAAACAGGTGCGAACATTGTTTTTAAGATTGTATTGTATAATGATGATAATGATTGAATAATGTTTTTTTTGAATGGTAAATTCATTTATTCAATAAACTATATGTTCCGTCGTGGGAACAGATTAGGTACCTGTAACGTGGGTACCGATTATAAATTAATTTAAATCTTAAAGTATAACTAAACTAAAACTAATATAAAACTAGATAGGAATTAAAATATAACTAAACTAGCTTTTACCCGCGGCTTCGCCCGCTTACTAAACGTAATTTTCAACCGTCTACAAATAAGGAGGTTCTTAGTTGGGCCCGTATATTTGTATGTACATATGTATATTTGTCCGCTATTATCTTCCGTTAGTCTGAACGGATTTAAATGGAATGGATGGTTGTCGGAAAAGTGATCAAACTGAAAAATTCAAGTTGGCGGTTGTTTCTCAATTTTGACCTCTGATTTGTTATAAAGAACCTCTCGAACCCTTTACATGTGCCTACCGAGCTTTATCACGAACTTAACTCTATAAATTCAAGATGGTGGCCTTTGATGGTGGCGTTGGTGGTTAGTTAGAAAGAACCTTTCGGATCCTCGGATATCGATTTTCATCACGATCAGATCATAACCGAAGAAATTCAAGACGATGGCCGTTTTTCTCAGTTTTAACTTCAGATTATTCATAAAGAGAACCTCACGGATCCTCATAAATCGATTTTAACACGATCGGATCAAAATCGAAATAATTCAAGACGGCGGCCGGATCTCGCAGTTTTTACTACAGATTCGTTACTGAGGAGTCTCTCGGATCCCCAAATACCGATTATTATCAAGATCGGATTAAAACTCAATAAATTCAATTCAAGATGGGGCCCCTTTTCGCAATTCGCGATTCAAGGACCTATTTTAGATTTAAGGTAGGTAGAGGTAGGTCGTTAGGTAAGTTACACTTACTGTATATATTTCCCATGTTGACTTTTTCACCCCATTTCGTACTTCTATTTACTCATTTCTCGTTAGGAATACTCCTGTGAATAAAATAGTCTAATAAATCTTGTTTCCCGATATACAATCAAATCCCACTTTACCCCTTCAGGAGGAGAATTCTGAAAAATCCTAGCTGTTTCCCGCAGCTTCGCCCGCGTACAAAATATGTTCAACCATAACGTAATTTCAAAATCAAGTTGGCGGCTTTGATTCGTTATAAAGAACCTCTTGAACCCTTTGATATGTACCAACCGAGTACATATTACGATCAATTTTGACTTTTGATTCCTTAGAAAGAACCTTTGGGATTCTCAGATATTGAATTCCATCACGATCGGATCATAACTGAAGAAATTTCAGATGGCCGCCTTTTCTCGCAGTTTTGGCTCCGGATTAATTGTAAAGAACCTCTCGGATCTTCTTTCTTATCTCGAAAAGGTGATTTCTGAAAAATCCTTTCTTAATGCACCCCTACACCTTAATAAGAAACCTACGTGCCAAATTTGAAATTCTAGAAACAGAAATAAATAGAAAACTCCCGTGAGTATTAGACATATTAATATACTTAGACCGGGTTACTCACGTCTATAAAGTCGAAAATAGCTCGACATGTTTCGGGACGGTCCGCGCCCCATAATCATGAGTGAGAAGCGCTTGCCGCGATTGCTTTGCGCTACTTAGACCGGGTTACTCACGTCTATAAAGTCGAAAATAGCTCGACATGTTTCGGGACGGTCCGCGCCCCATAATCATGAGTGAGAAGCGCTTGCCGCGATTGCTTTGCGCACACTGCGCGCGACAGCCCGTTGAGCCCGCCGGCAGACCGGCGTGGGGGGCGCGGTCGGCGCAGGCGCATGCGGCACCGGTATAGGCGAGATACTACCGTCTCTTTCACTCATGATTATGGGACGCGGACCGTCCCGAAACATGTCGAGCTATTTTCGACTTTATAGACGTGAGTAACCCGGTCTAAATATATTAAACAGAAATAAACAACAAAACTACACTCATATTGATATTTTGAGATTTCAACCCCATCGCACCCCAACAGGGAAGATGGTGTATCTTACGTCCACCTCATTGGATTTTAAAATGGTTGTTGTTTTTGATTTCAGCGACCCGATAAAGCATAAAAACTTTGTTACCCCTTTTACCCCTCTTAGGGGTTGAACTCTCAAAAAATCAAATACACGTCTTTACTCATTTATCTTTAGAAATACTCTTGTGTAGTTTTGAATAAAACAGTTTCACAAATCATACATACCCATACATAGTTTGTACCATCATTTCTCCCCCTTTGGAGGTGAACTTTGAAAACTCCTTTCTTTGTGCACCCCTACGCCTTATAAGGAACCTAAGTGTTAAGTTTGGAATCCATAGAACCAGAAATAAACAACAAAAAGACACCCATATTTATATTTTTAGAGTTAGACCCCTCGCACCCCAACAGGGAAGATGGTATTTTACAATAGCCACGTTAGATTTTAAAATCGTCGTTGTTTTTGTAATCAGCGACCCGATAAACCATAAAACGATACCCATGTTGTTTTTTTTACTTTTTCACCCCTTTTCCCCCTTATATGGGTTGAATTCTCAAAAAACCTGAAACACGTGCTACTTCATTTATCTTTATAAATACTCCTGTAAAGTTTCAAATGGAATAGGCCAACTAATCTTGTTTCCCCATAAAAACTTTGGACTTCCAAATCACCCCCTTAGGGGTTGAATTTATATAAAATTTATTGTTAATGCAGCTCTAGACTTTATAAGGAATCAACGTTCCAAATTTGGAATCTGTAGGACCAGCGGTTTGGGCTGTGCGTTGATATGTTAGTCAGTCAGTCTGTCAGTTAGTCATTCAGTCAGTCTGTTTCTTTTTTTATATAAATAGATAAAAAGACCTTTTTTTGTATTTTGATGAGAAACCTTTACTCATAAAATAAAGTCTCTAGCTAAACAGAAAACTTTCCGCCATACAAACTTTCAACACCCTTTTCACCCTTATAAGGGTCGAATTTTCGAAATCGCTGAAATTACTTTTTTTTAACTCTTATGAGGATTCTTTTCACAAAGTTTGTAGTCTATTACTAAAAGGGAAACGATTCCGCAATACAAACTTTAAACACACTTTTCACCCCTTTTGGGGTTGATTTTTCCAAAACGCTAAAATTACTTTTTTTGTATTTTAATAGCAAACCTTTACACCAACTTTTGAGTCTCTATCTAAAAAAAAAACCTTGATTCCATACAAACTTTCAACCCCGATTTAACCACCTTAGAGGATGATTTTTTCAAAACCCCTTCTTATTCGTAACCTTCGTTAAACACTTAACGTAATGTGAAAATTTCAGGATCATACGTTTAGTAGTTTCGGCTGTACGTTGATCAGTGAGTCAGTCAGTCAGGACTTTTCCTTTTATATGTATAGATAAATTCTAAACTAAATCTAAAACAGGTCCCTGCTGCATGGACCCTGCTGCTTACCGAGGACTTAGGCAGCATTTCCTCGCTGGATTACTATTTTGTAATTAATTATAAATATTGTAATTCAAGGACCATTTATGTAAAATTAGTGACATATAATTTTTTTTTTATATTTTATGAATAAATGAACATTATTAATATTTAAATTTAACTGTAAGGACCTGAGAGACTACTCAGCGTGGTTGTGTAAAACTAAGAATTTAGAATATTTAGATAGCATTAATTCTTCGAAAACAATGTTTTATTTAAAGCGCTTCAATAATGTAAGGCTCTAGCCTTACCACACACGTATTGTTATGAACGATCGGACCATCAATTTGTGCAATAATCTATTTTCGATGGGAACAGAAAAGGCTCAAATAAATCGAAAGAAAACTTACTAACTTTGAATTTTCTGTTGAAAATTTTGCGAGTAAGAAGCTTGTAAAACACTTGAGGAATCATGTTACTTATAGAAAAAGTTTTTGCTGCCATTGCTCGATTCAAATCTTATAGGACAGGTACTCATGTTAAATTTCAACTAAATATATCCCTGAAAACGAGAATTTGCTGCCATAGGATGCTTATACTCTTCTTATTCACATTGATGATGTATTGTCATCCAATTTAACAGCTGATTTTGGATTCGGAAAGTAAGCTAAGCAAACTCCACGGCGAAAACATGGAACCACATTGAGTTAATGCGATTCGAAAGTATTTGTATCTTGCTCTTGCTGTCTCTTGCTTAACTAGTGGGAGCAGGTTGGAAATACTTTCGAAACGGGCAGTCGCCATTGACTCGTGGTTAAGTAAACCTCATGGTAAGCACTCAGTAGTCTAGTTAGCCGAGGCTGTTGACTTGCTAGCCATTCGTAGCAAAAACGGAGCGACGCGTGGACAAGTTTTTCCGACACCGCCTTTTTATGGAGCAAACTTTTTACACGGCATCGCTATGCTTTATATAGAAGGCTTTACCATTTAAGGACGAATCCGGAGCGAGCTCCTGCCGGGTTTGCTTAGCTAAAATACCGTCAGAGGTAATAAAGTCTGACGAAGTTAACTTTGCATAGATTTTGATAGCACAGACAGTTTAAAAAAATAAGCAATTTATTGATTGTTTTTATATATATTTTTTTTTTGTTTGTAAGAAAAAAAAAATTCCTGTTGCCAATATGGAACTCCGTGCTCCGTTGGGCTTGGAACCAAGAAAACCATAAAAAGTTTTTTCCATATCGTATAAAAAACAATAATTACAAAATAAGGTGTATTCGGCTAATTCCGAATGTCGGAAAATGTCGGGTAATTTCGAAAATAAACTCTAATACGATGGAAATAAATATAAGTCAGAATCATCCGACATTCGGAATTACCTGAATACACTTATAACAAACTATGAGCAAAACATAAAAAAAACGTTCCTACAGGTTAGACGAAGTTAAGACTTATGCCAAGGTCATAACGACTCTTATAAACGCCAAACATTAATCACTAAATATTTGAACGTAAATGCATGAAATACCACATCGGGAACGTATGAAGATTCGGTCGGTTGCCGTTGCTGGCAAGCAGCGACATCGTAGTAGTAGTAGCCAAGTACATTACACGTATAACAGATGTCGCAGCCTACCTCATGTTTAGCGTAATCCACAAATATATTGGTTGTACTCGTACCTAATCGGGAACAGTATGCATTGTAGGGTTAAAATAACACTTTAAATAACGATTAATTTGCTTGAAAGAGATAACGTAGTATAACTGATGACTGATGAATTTTACAATTTCAGGCTGTCGTGAGTTATATTAATATTCAATATTAAAACAACGGTAAAAACTCAAGTATTTTTATCACAATGGCGTGACATATCATTGACATATTTTGATGACATTTGACCATCAACATCGGACGGAGTGTTTGCTACTTTCGCAACACTCTCGTGTGTTGACTGCGACGCGAGAAATAATATCCAAAATAGCGCTGCCAGGTATTTTAATATGCTTAACTAAACTTGTTTTCACTCTATTTCTGTACAGTACACATGGTGCTACTTTACCGCCCTAGGTCCTACAATACGAGTATACGTGCGAAGAGGTAATTCGCAACTCGTGTCGATTTAAAACACTCCCTGCGGTTGTGTTTTAATTGATCGCCACTCGTTGCGAATTTCCTCTTTATTTTTTCCCTCATAAACTTCGGTAATAAAGGGGATATTCTTTTTTACATTTACGTTTAATAATCAAAAAATTATCAGTATTAAAAAAGTTTCCAAAATTGTTATAGAAAGTTTTTGCCCTTAACGAAACTTATAATTTTTGTCACTCTTTTATCGGGTATATTTAATTAAAAATAAATTAAAATATGTGATAAATCTTCTCTCAATGTGTCGGCGTTAACTTTGTTTATAACTATTCCAACTTTCAAATCTGTTGCTTAAGTAGTTCTCGAGAAATTTAACGATGTGACAGACAGACTGAGTCGCACCATAAGGGTTCCTCTTTACCATCTTGGTACGGAACCTAATAGCTGCAAAGTCGTAACACAAGTAGGTAATGTTATTATTTGTCTGAACGCCCAGTCCAGCAACCTTTACTTCTCATTACAAGCAGTTATTCCAATTTACGCATCTCCATTTTCGCATAAACGGAGTATGAAATTGCGTAACATAATCAGGGGCTAGAATCACGTTGGACCACAGACTACCTCCCAGACTCCACATCACGTGAAGACACGCCGGCACCGCACATACCTACGGGCTTTGAGGACTGCAGTGTTCTTACCATGAGTTGTACGCAACTGTATTCGATAACGAAAGGGATAAGGCCTAGTTTACCCTCTAGGTTGGAAGGCCAGATGGCAGTCGCTTACGTCAAACTAGCTTACGACAAATCTTGGGATAAGATTGCTAAAGCGGACCCCGGGGTTCCCGTATTGTATTACTTATTGTTTAGGCACTGTATGCCACTGTATTATTTAGGCACTTATACCGTGAGATTTTCCTCTTGCAATGGAAACGCCCGATGAAACATTGAAAAATCAATGAAAAATTGCTACGTGTTAGATACAGGTCGTAGGTACAGTAGAGTTTAAAAATTTATGAACATTTCCAAGACTTCAAAAATATCAGTAGGTTCCCTTAGGACATTGACCATATCAGATATTTATGAACTCGACTGTACAGGAATTCCGTTCGTTCATGTTTTCTATAAATGGATGAAGCGTTCTCAATACTAATTGGTAAATAGAAATGTCTTAATTGGAACTGTGAACTAAATGGATACACGTACAGTTTAACGCAATATATTGAACACCAAAGCAAGCATCATTATTTCTATGACTTTTCCTATTTATACTTGTGCGTAAAATTATTGTAAGTAACAAGTTTTTGTCGTTAAAACTTTTGGTTTAGCAAGCTTGTTGCATCATTTTGGTTTTATTATTTTAAAATACGTACAATAACTACGTATTATCCTTAACTTATTATTTATTTAGATCACAGAAATAAAATCTCAGACGAGAGATATTTTCATAGCTATATGAAATAATCTCTCGTCTACCCTTCCATTTTATTGTACAATAAACATTATAGCCGCGGTATTGGGTCGACAATAAAATAGCACTTTTGCCGGTTTATTACGTTCTCATTTTTAATGGACGCCATTAATTAAGCCGTATAATAAATTACTTCATTATCTGCGTATTAACAGGTTTCTTGAAACGGTAACATTTGTTAAATTAACAGAGATTTATTTATTTTACTCTAGATTCAATTTTAGTTAGTAAGTTATCTCTCACTTGTAATAATTTCAGGCGTTTTATAATCTTGTTTAGTTAAAGTAAGGCGACCGAATATAATAAAATACAATTCATTAATATTAATTACCGTCAATGAAAGCCCAACCCTGAATAAAATGGAAACATTCAACAGGATAGGAAAGAGAAGAAAGACGTTTGACGAAATATCCATCAGCGGATATCTAAAGGCTTGGCGCTTGCGTATACAGCGCGTTACAGTTTGTAGCTTTTACAAAATCGAAAAGTCCGTCTATGCTAAGTTGCCTAGATTATGATAGCCCAGGCTGTGAAAGTTAAGCAAACTTCGTAATTTCATAGTAGTTTGATGATTAAAATAACATTTTTTTTCTCCTAGGATTGAAAGAGCTCGCGAATCTGAGTAGAATAAAGATAAAAAAAAACAGCAAAACATGATTTTTATACAACAAAAAATAAAAACGCCCACTAACGAACGAACGAAGCGGTTCGTGGTAGGCTCAGGTTTGGACTTCATAATCCCAAAGTTTTTTAACGGACACTCATTTGTTTTCAGTTCTGAAGGCCTAATATAAAAATTGTACGACATTAACTCCTCGACCGCGTTAGCGTATCGGGAGTTCAAATTATGTTTGCCGTTTATTTCAATCATCCGGCAACTTTCATATTTTGACATTTTTGACCCCTCGATACGCTAACGCGGTCGAGAAGTTAATGTCGTAAAATTTTTATACTAGGCCTTCTGTTCTCGAGCGCAGGTCCATACCTACATTAATTTATGCTACTATAGTTGATTATCGAATTAAACTATCGTGAGACAGAATTATTAGGTACAATGCCTCAAGGGCCTAATTTAAATTTAAAATATTTATTATAATATAAATTTACTAAAACGGGGCTTAATCGTGTAAAACTTTGAAAACGAATCTCCGACGTTTCAAGGGCGACATTGCCTTTTCAAACTTTTACACGATTAAGTCCCGTTCTACTTTCTAGTATATTTACAATGTGTGAAAATCGTGAAAGTTTAAATAATTGTTAAGGTATGTACTTTGTAACTTACTATTTATATTTTGTCTAAATATGATAGTAAATGTAATGTCCCTGCGTATTTTGAGTTTATTTTACACATTATTATAAAAGATACGGATAACGGTCATGTATTTTTAGTCACTATTTTCGAAAGTCACCTCGACAAAACACACAGTATCTTCGCGATCACTCACACAAATGGGCTTAGAGGCGTCTAAAAAACCATGGTAAGAACCCGTGATGCGTGATTTGTAAATGTTTTGAAAATAGTACAGTAAAATTAACAATACGGTATAATAAGTATACTTGCCATATGAAATGAAATAACATTATAAAAAAATCTCCTTTTTAACTGGGAATATTGATAAGCTTTACAAAACATATTTGTGATGTGTATCTACAAAGTAACTTTGCATCGCATCGCATCCATCTTCCGTATGCGAACTAATTTTGTTGCTAATTTTATATGTAAATATTCGTATAAATAGCTTACGCAATCTTGTACTAATCGATGCAAAATTGCACCGGGTGTTGATAATTTAAAACCTAAAATGCAATAACAAGAATGTTATTTCCCGTGGGTATGGATTCGTACGCTGCCGTATTTGTTTTTGTTTTAGTTAAGTTTATAGGTTCTTATGGTGGTAAGGTAAGCAATACGTTTACTAGATGATGTCTTAAGCTTGTTACTTTGATTTGGACGTCTGTTGTACTTAGGTACCTAGATACTTCCTTTGTTTTTTTTTCAAGTATCTCGCTTTGTAACAACCATGGTCGTAAGTCTTGCACTAACCTTTATCCTCGTCGCCACTTGTAGCACTCCCCTAGGCACTAGGTATTACAGAATCTGGCTCTTTCCCACACCAGTGTTGGGCAGACGTCCGTCACCGACCGTAACCGTCACAGGACTACCCACAACACCCGCATGGCAGAGACAGCGCCCCAGCTGTCAAATGTATATTGACAGATAGATAAACACTACAGTGGTTGTTGTTCAAGTTGGCGGATCATCGACGACGAGTCATCGGGACGAAACGCTCTTTACTACGTGTACAGGCACTGCAATAGTATCTTTCGCTTTGAAGGCCGCGAAATATGTGACACACTCCTATATCTGTACAAATATGATTGACAGATATTTTTGCGGAGATAGTTTTGTTATAGCAGAAGATTGTTGCACACGTACAAGCATATAGAATTTGAAACTTGTGTACCTAAAGTTAGTTAATGTTATCACTTTGGAACTCCCGAATATTCTGCAGGTTGAAATTGTTTAAAGTACTGCACGCCTACCACGAACATCGAAAATTGGCATTGACAGCACTCTTAGAAAGAGATAGCTATACAGAACATTCGAGAAGTGTGTGAAAGAGACCACTCTTAGAAAGGGATAGCTATACGGAACATTCGAGAAGGGTGTGAAAGAGAAGTATAGAAAGAGACGGCAAGAGTCGAGATTCGTATAAATTAGCTAGAACTAAATTTAGGTATAAACCGTGAGTGGTGTCCAAGGTCTGATGATGGAGCAGAAAGATGACCACCGGAACTCAGGAAGTAGTTGATGTAATACCCCCGTGTTTGGGCTCGTTAGGTTTGTTCTGGTGAGCACTTGGACCGTGAGTGGTGTCCAAGGTCTGATGATGGAGCAGAAAGATGACCACCGGAACTCAGGAAGTAGTTGATGTAATACCCCCGTGTTTGGGCTCGTTAGGTTTGTTCTGGTGAGCACTTGGACCGTGAGTGGTGTCCAAGGTCTGATGATGGAGCAGAAAGATGACCACCGGAACTCAGGAAGTAGTTGATGTAATACCCCCGTGTTTGGGCTCGTTAGGTTTGTTCTGGTGAGCACTTGGACCGTGAGTGGTGTCCAAGGTCTGATGATGGAGCAGAAAGATGACCACCGGAACTCAGGAAGTAGTTGATGTAATACCCCCGTGTTTGGGCTCGTTAGGTTTGTTCTGGTGAGCACTTGGACCGTGAGTGGTGTCCAAGGTCTGATGATGGAGCAGAAATATGACCACCGGAACTCAGGAAGTAGTTGATGTAATACCCCCGTGTTTGGACTCATTTGTATTGTTTTGGCGGGCACTTGGACCGTGACTGGTGTCCAAGGTCTGATGATGGAGCAGAAAGATGACCAGCGGAACTCAGGAAGTAGTTGATGTAATACCCCTGTGTTTGGGCTCGTTAGGTTTGGTTAGGCGAGCACTTGGGCCGTAGGTGGTGTCCAAGGTCTGATGATGGAGCAGAAAGGCGGCCACCGGAACTCAGGCAGTAGTTGATGTAATACCCCCGTGTTTGGAGTCATTTGTATTGTTTTGACGAGCACTTGGATCGTGAGTGGTGTCCAAGGTCTGATGATGGAGCAGAAAGGTGTCAACCGGTACTCAGGAACCAGGGGGTGGAATACCTTTGTGTTCAGACTCGTAGATTTTGTTTTGACGAGCACTTGGGCTATACATGGTGTCCAAGGTCTGATGGTGGAGCAGTAAAGTGTCAACTGGTACTCAGGAACCAGTTGATAGAATACCTTCGTGTTTAGACTCGTTAGTTTTGATTCGACGAGCACTTGGGCCATGCATGGTTTCCAAGGTCTGATGATGGAGCAGATATTTACAAATATATTAAAAAATTATAAATTATATTTATTACATTAATATTTATAAATTTTGTAAGGTTGACTCCGATTTGGATAAAAATCGATATCTGAGGATCCGGCGGGGTGATTAACATGAATCTTGAGTCAAATTTGTTAAATATTGTTTAAACCGACGCCATCTTGGATTTTGTAAGATAAACTCCGATTTGGATAAAAATCGATATCTGACGATCCGGCGGGGTCCTTACCATGAATCCAGAATCAAAATCGTAAAATACTGTAAAAAGCGACGCCATCTTGGATTTTGTGCGATAAACTCCGATTTGGATAAAAATTGATATCTGAGGATCCAGTGGGGACCATGACATGAATCTAGGATCAATATTGTAAAATATTGTAAAAACCGACGCCATCTTGGATTTTGTAAAACCAACTCCGATTTGGATAAAAATCGATATCTGACGATCCGGCGGGGTCCTTACCATGAATCCAGAATCAAAATCGTAAAATACTGTAAAAAGCGACGCCATCTTGGATTTTGTGCGATAAACTCCGATTTGGATAAAAATTGATATCTGAGGATCCAGTGGGGACCATGACATGAATCTTGAGTCAAAATTGTAAAATATTGTTTAAACCGACGCCATCTTGGATTTTGTAAGATCAACTCCGATTTGGATAAAAATTGATATCTGACGATCCGGCGGGGTCCTTAACATGAATCCAGAATCAAAATCGTAAAATATTGTAAAAAGTGACGCCATCTTGGATTTTGTGAACTTAACTCCGATTTGGATAAAAATCGATATCTAAGGATCCGACGGAGTGATTAACATGAATCCAGAGTCAAAATTGTAAAATATTGTAAAAACCGACGCCATCTTGGATTTTGTAAAATCAACTCCGATTTGGATAAAAATCGATATCTGAGGATCCGGCGGGGTCCTTAACATGAATCCAGAGTCAAAATTGTAAAATATTGTTAAAACGGACGCCATCTTGGATTTTGTAAGATCAACTCCGATTTGGATAAAAATCGATATCTGAGGATCCGGCGGGGTCCTTAACATGAATCCAGAATCAAAATCGTTAAATATTGTAAAAAGCGACGCCATCTTGGACTTTGTGAGATTAGCTCCGATTTGGATAAAAATCGATATCTGAGGATCCGGCGGGGTGATTAACATGAATCCAGAATCATAATCGTAAAATATTGTAAAAAGCGACGCCATCTTGGATTTTGTGAGATCAACTCCGATTTGGATAAAAATTGATATCTGACGATCCGGCGGGGTCCTTAACATGAATCCAGAATCAAAATTGTAAAATATTGTTAAAACGGACGCCATCTTGGATTTTGTAAGATCAACTCCGATTTGGATAAAAATCGATATCTGAGGATCCGGCGGGGTCCTTAACATGAATCCAGAATCAAAATCGTTAAATATTGTAAAAAGCGACGCCATCTTGGACTTTGTGAGATTAGCTCCGATTTGGATAAAAATCGATATCTGAGGATCCGGCGGGGTGATTAACATGAATCCAGAATCAAAATCGTAAAATATTGTAAAAAGCGACGCCATCTTGGATTTTGTGAGATCAACTCCGATTTGGATAAAAATTGATATCTGACGATCCGGCGGGGTCCTTAACATGAATCCAGAATCAAAATCGTAAAATATTGTAAAAAGCGACGCCATCTTGGATTTTGTAAAATCAACTCCGATTTGGATAACAATCGATATCTGACTATCCGGCGGGGTCCATAACATGAATCCATGGTCAAAATTGTTAATTAACGTCAACACTGACGCCATATTGGATTTTGTAAGATAAACTCTGATTTGGATAAAAATCGATATCTCATGATCCGGCGGGGTCCTTAACATGAATCCAGAATCAAAACTGTATAATATTGTAATAAGTGACGCCATCTTTGATTTTGTGAGATTAACTCCGATTTGAATAAAAATCGATATCTGACGATTCAGCGGGGTCCATAACATGAATCCGAAGTCAAAATTGTTAAATAATGTCAACACCGACGCCAAATTGGATTTTGGAAAATTATCTCTGATTTGGTTGGATAAAAATCGATATCTGACGATTTTTATCCAAATCGGAGTTGATAGCACAAAATCCAAGATGGCGTCGATTCTTACCATATTTTTTCAATTTTGACTCAAGATTCATGTTAATCACCCCGCCGGCTTCTCAGATATCGATTTTTATCCAAATCGCAGTTAATCTCACAAAATCCAAGATAGCGTCGCTTTTTACAATTTGTTACGATTTTGATTCTGGATTCATGTTAAGGATCCCGCCGGATCGCCAGATATCAATTTTTATCCAAATCGGAGTTGATCGTACAAAATCCAAGATGGCGTCGGATTTAACAATATTTTACAATTTTTACTCAAGATTTATGTTAATCACCCCGCCGGATCCTCAGATAACGATTTTTATCCAAATCGGAGTTAATCTCACAAAATCCAAGATGGCGTCGCTTTTTACAATATTTAACGATTTTGATTCTGGATTCATGTTAAGGACCCCGCCGGATCGTCAGATATCAATTTTTATCCAAATCGGAGTTGATCTCACAAAATCCAAGATGGCGTCGGTTTTAACAATATTTTACAATTTTGACTCAAGATTCGTGTTAATCACCCCGCCAGATCCTCAGATATCGATTTTTATCCAAATCGCAGTTATTCTCACAAAATCCAAGATGGCGTCGCTTTTTACAATATTTAACGATTTTGATTCTGGATTCATGTTAAGGACCCCGCCGGATCGTCAGATATCGATTTTTATCCAAATTGGAGTTAATCTCACAAAGTCCAAGATGGCGTCGCTTTTTACAATATTTAACGATTTTGATTCTGGATTCATGTTAAGGACCCCGCCGGATCGTCAGATATCGATTTTTATCCAAATTGGAGTTAATCTCACAAAGTCCAAGATGGCGTCGCTTTTTACAATTTTTAACGATTTTGATTCTGGATTCATGTTAAGGACCCCGCCGGATCGTCAGATATAATTTTTTATCCAAATCGGAGTTGATCTTACAAAATCCAAGATGGCGTCGGTTTTTACATTATTTTACAATTTTGACTCTGGATTCATGTTAATCACTCCGTCGGATCCTCGGATATCGATTTTTATCCAAATCGGAGTTAAGCTCACAAAATCCAAGATGGCGTCGCTTTTTACAATATTTTACGATTTTGATTCTAGATTCATGTTAAGGACCCCGCTGGATCGTCAGATATCAATTATTATCCAAATCGGAGTTGATCTTACAAAATCCAAGATGGCGTCGGTTTTAACAATATTTTACAATTTTGACTCAAGATTCGTGTTAATCACCGCGCCGGATCCTCAGATATCGATTTTTATCCAAATCGCAGTTAATCTCACAAAATCCAAGATGGCGTCGGTTTTAACAATATTTTACAATTTTGACTCAAGATTCATGTTAATCACCCCGCCGGATCCTCAGATATCGATTTTTATCCAAATCGGAGCTAATCTCACAAAGTCCAAGATGCCGTCGCTTTTTACAATATTTAACGATTTTGATTCTGGATTCATGTTAAGGACCCCGCCGGATCGTCAGATATCAATTTTTATCCAAATCGGAGTTGATCTTACAAAATCCAAGATGGCGTCGCTTTTTACAATATTTAACGATTTTGATTCTGGATTCATGTTAAAGACCACGCCGGATCGTCAGATATCGATTTTTATCCAAATCGGAGTTAATCTCACAAAGTCCAAGATGGCGTCGCTTTTTACAATATTTAACGATTTTGATTCTGGATTCATGTTAAGGACCCCGCCGGATCGTCAGATATAATTTTTTATCCAAATCGGAGTTGATCTTACAAAATCCAAGATGGCGTCGGTTTTTACATTATTTTACAATTTTGACTCTGGATTCATGTTAATCATCCCGTCGGATCCTCGGATATCGATTTTTATCCAAATCGGAGTTGATCTTACAAAATCCAAGATGGCGTCGCTTTTTACAATATTTAACGATTTTGATTCTGGATTCATGTTAAAGACCACGCCGGATCGTCAGATATCGATTTTTATCCAAATCGGAGTTAATCTCACAAAGTCCAAGATGGCGTCGCTTTTTACAATATTTAACGATTTTGATTCTGGATTCATGTTAAGGACCCCGCCGGATCGTCAGATATAATTTTTTATCCAAATCGGAGTTGATCTTACAAAATCCAAGATGGCGTCGGTTTTAACAATATTTTACAATTTTGACTCAAGATTCGTGTTAATCACCCCGCCGGATCCTCAGATATCGATTTTTATCCAAATCGCAGTTAATCACACAAAATCCAAGATGGCGTCGGTTTTAACAATATTTTACAATTTTGACTCAAGATTCATGTTAATCACCCCGCCGGATCCTCAGATATCGATTTTTATCCAAATCGGAGCTAATCTCACAAAGTCCAAGATGGCGTCGCTTTTTACAATATTTAACGATTTTGATTCTGGATTCATGTTAAGGACCCCGCCGGATCGTCAGATATCTATTTTTATCCAAATCGGAGTTGATCTTACAAAATCCAAGATGGCGTCGGTTTTAACAATATTTTACAATTTTGACTCAAGATTCATGTTAATCAACCCGCCGGATTCTCAGATATCGATTTTTATCCAAATCAGAGTTAATCTCACAAAATCCAAGATGGCGTCGCTTTTTACAATATTTAACGATTTTGATTCTGGATTCATGTTAAAGACCCCGCCGGATAGTCAGATATCGATTTTTATCCAAATCGGAGTTTATTTTACAAAATCCAAGATGGCGTCGGTTTTTACAATATTTTACCATTTTGACTCTGGATTCATGTTAATCACTTCGTCGGATCCTCGGATATCGATTTTTATCCAAATCGGAGTCAACCTTACAAAATTTATAAATATTGATATAATCAATATTATAAAAGTGACGTTTTCTGGGTAAAGAAAGATACCACATTGGCGCTTATTGATAAGAATGATAAGGCGCTTCTGTCATAAAGAATCACTTGGAAAACCTTATCAACAGGCGACAATGTGGTACTTTTACCAAGAAAACGACACAATTTTTTAACGATTTCATAATATGTGACGTTTTGCGGTGAAAGGTACCTTATGGACGATCGGCGCTTACGCTGTTAACAAAGACGCTGATAATAATGCGCTGCAACGCGACGTAAGCGCCGACCGTCCATAAGGTACCTTTAGCCGTAAATAGCCACATATGAAATCATAAAAAATGTGCTTTTATTTAGAAAAAGGCACTTTGCCATTCTGCCGGTTGTCGATAAGGCGCGAATGTCATAAATATTAGTTTAGAAATGAACCTTATCAACAACCGACAGAATGGTACCTTTCTTTAGTACTAAATACAAACACAAATAATAAAATCATTTGGAAAAACCGAACAAATATTAGGTGAATTAATACAATATCTGTATCAAAGGATTATAAAAATGAGGAATTCTAAGATTTCTAAGTTATAACCTTTTAACGCCCGAATAATGACGCGCCGGTGTAGTAGTGTGCGTGCGCGCACGCACACAGATAGCGAGCAGTGCGGGGCCGCTAAATGCCTATTTCGTGTCCGCGGCAAACACTCTGCCCGCTCTTAATGCCAAAACCAACCCAGTCCAAAAAAGGCCCGAGGCATGGCGCCGAAGATGTTGCCCGCGTTATCCGCCTTAAAACTGCGTTCTTGTCGGAGGACTAGTTGCCAACGTTGGCTAAAGATTGGCCTGATGATGACAGCCAAGTCAAAAACCAAAATGATGGTAGCCGTACTAAAGTTAGAAAAGAACCTACACATTGTTGGCGCCATAGATACGTACTAATTTTATTTCTTCCACTAGGTAGGTACTTATTCGTGAAAACTACAATTTTCCATCGTGACAGCTCAAGATAAAAGACGGCTGCGCCAGCAGAACGTCAAAGCAAACACAATTACCGGCGCAAACAAGAGGGAACCAGCTCGGCAATTCTGATCGCTTCCCGAGTACGAACAAATTATATTAGGATAGTGTCACATTTTGGGTACTTTACGTAATAATCAATTCCCACGACCAGGTAGGTATATTATATATTCAGTCATGAAAACTATAATTTCCCGACGCGGCAGCCCAAGATAAAAGACGACCGCGCCAGCACAACGTCAAAGCAAACACAATTATCGGCGCAAACAAGAGGGAACCAGCTGCGACGTTCTAATCGCTTGCCGAGTACCTACGAACAAACGATACTTTGATATTATTGGATTTAAACTATCGTGAGTCATATTAATGTTATAATAAAAGACAGATTACACTGCGGCACTGCTTGGCGTCTTCGCGAGGGTACTCCACGCTTGAATGTGAGAACTGGGGACTACGTGAGTGGAGTCCGTAATTTTACTATAACGTTACTTTGATAGTATAAATAACACTTGGATGGATGTCATATTGGATGAGTTTCCAATTTATCGGGTAGTAGCCAAAAACTTGCAATGTAAATAAATTACCTAACAGTAAGGGAAAAGCTTTATAATTTTATAAATAGATCTTAATCCTTTTAATACAATCTTACTTTATCATAATTATCAATGATCATGTTGGTGCAAGCAAAACTGGCTAGGAGAGATGTGATAGATAGATAGATATAACGTTTATTTGGATAAACATACAGTAGGTATAATAAAATTGACACAATCAGAATTAAAATAAGTACTAGTAATAAAACATTTTTTTTAGCTAGTGACAAAACATACTACATATAACATAACACAATGATTTACTTTACTCAAGTATTAGTTGCTGTGTGCGTTGCAGTGCAGCAAGACAAATGTGTATTGAAAAGCTCTAATTCTGCGCTCCAGTACAGTACGATCGGTTCTTTCAATGAGCGGTGCTCACAAGCGACAATCCATCTATTATCGTCTATCATATGCCTACTGGTCACCCTGGGTCCACTTACCCGAGCTCCTGCAGCTTTGGTAACAGGATACGGTGCCGCTAGGGGATGGCATTATGCCATCCAGACAAATCGCGCACTAGCGGTGAATGCCTCTTTTACCTGTCTACGTGTTTGAGAAATGATTTCAACAGGCTTTTAGTAGTTTGGCAAAATAAAATTGTGAAATGAAAAAAGCAGCTAATTCCAAATACCTAGTCCAAGTATAAAAAAATCGTTTAACCCATGTGAATGGGAGTGGATAGATTAAGTAGCATTGTCTATTCCACTTTTGTCGAAGGTTTTATTATTTTATTGAAATTTATTAATTACACATACCTAAGGTTTGTCCAAGAAAAAACGTAGCCATCGTAAAATGAGTTTCCACCCGATAATTTCATGTGCTTAGTTCAAACAGCCATGGGACTGTGAATTGATTGTTTCAAGAGCATTAGCTTAAAAGCTGTCAAAATCAAAATAAATTCAGATAACGCTTAATGCAAAAGTTATCGCTCGAAAAAGTGCGATCTTTTATGACAATTTAAACAATATTTGCCTTACGTAAGAAAAACTCTAGACACGAGATTCACTGCTTATTATAGTGTCATTTTAATTGTAATTTAGTTATAACCATTTGGGAAAACGAAATTATCCAAAATGTTTAAATAAAGGCCCATAGATAATGGAGCAATTGAATAATATCAACAATGGCTCCTAGAACGAAAGGCGAATAGCCTTTCTCTTTAATGACATTACATTGATATACTTAAATGTAAAATAATGGTTTCATTTTGAAAAATTGAATTACAAGGCAATAATGCATTAGTGAATAACAAAAAAAGGTTGGAAAATAATTTTATTCATAATTACGGCCTGCTGAAGTAAATTTATTTAATTTATATAGGTACCTACATACAGTCAAAGCCTATAAACGTCGATTGGAGCAATTGAACAGAATGGCACCAATCGTAATTCCTGCACAGCCTGCATTGTCCGCAGCGTCGTATTCGGAAACAAAAAATAATACAAATATAACCCAAATCGTACAATAATAAAAATATCGGACAGTTACACGTCGCAGTACCTAATCTTAAGGGTACGTTTTGTTGGCACCAAACGACTATGAATTCTTAAATACAAAGAATAGAAAACATTCACTATTCGGAACACATGAAGCTAAACCCCCAAATGTACGTTTCGGAACTCAACCGTAACTTTTAAATCCGCACGGATTTTATCACGAAAATTCATTTACAGAAATAATTCATGTTTTGCAACGGTAATATAAAGACCCACGTACGGCTGTTCATATATTTATGGAAAAAATTAGTGCTCAGATTTTACTGGCGGATCTATTGAAATTTAACCCTGCTCAGAAGTATTTGAGGTCCTCGCGCGCTACGATATACCATGGCGACTATACAACGTCACTTCCACTAACTTTTAATAAGGGACCAAACCCATGGTAAAAGTTGCTCAATATGACTAATACATATGGGGTGTCAGAGGTTTTTAGTGGCTAGTGTAACACGCACACCAGCAGTGGTTGTTGTCGCTGCCATACTATAGAAATTTTATCCATCTATTTATATCATTTTATAATTGAAAGAAAAATGAAAATAAATCCCGCGTCCAGCAGGATTCGAACCCACAACGTTTCTGAAGACCGGTCAAATTTGCTCTGCCAACTTGGCCATCGACAGCTGCCCGACTCGGGCGAATATTTCCACTATTTCTATCATTTGGTTACCCGCCTTAGAGACGCGTTGCGACATTTATCGAAAGTGTTATATAAACACTTATCAATTATAAAATTGTAAATTTTCTTGCGTATACGTCTCTGCTTAATACAAAATTATTTATATCATATTTGCAGTTTAATTTCCATATGTCAAAGGCCCATTTGAGAATAAGGCCACATTTGTATCCCGTCTCGTATATCTGTCTCGAGCATGAAAGGGACGGCGCCTTTCTTTTTGTCGATTTTCGTCTTTTGTCTGAATTTCTACTTATTGCTGATAAAGAGAAGCAAGGTTCGAAATGCGATTTTTGACCTTTGTCTGTGAGTATACTTACTTTTTCTTTTGTTAACGTCGTCTATGTAGAAAGAGTTAAATTTTTCAACCCTTTTATCCCGTAGAGGTTGAATTTGCTAAAAAATAAAAAAAATAGATTTAAAAAAAAGGGGTGGACTCATACAATAAACATGATTTTTTGCCAATTTTGTACTTTATTTATCTTCTTCGAACTTTCTTTCGTTCTTTGAACGAGTTTTAGCTAAGAAAATATGTACCTAAAAAGAGAATATTCGTAACTATTAATGTGTCTATTAACCATTAGCTAAATAAATATATTAAAAGATACGAATTACACCTTGTACTTTTAGGTATAAAAAAAAATGAAAATAAACAAAAACCACGTGACTCAGGTTAGATCAATGACATACTTCAATATGATCACACTGAGATGACGAACACGTAATGTTGTAACTTATGTCATATTGAATTATGTCATTTGCCCAACACCTGAGTCAGGATGTTTATTTTGTTAACATTTTTTTGAATACCTAAAAGTACAAGGTATGTAACACGTATTTCAAAATGTTATCACGTATTATAGTTGCACAAGTTAATACAAATTTTTAGCAAACTATTTTTTTATCGTACGTATTACGAACTAATAAGAATGGTACCAACTCTATTCTCTCTAAATCTACTCTATTGACCTGGTCCTAAGATTGAAGTTTTCAACAAACGTTTAAAAAGCCTATTTCTATTAAAATTACCCGTTAAATTCCTTGCGAATATCGAGTATTTCCGCGGAGTTGTGACTGGGCTCGTGCTACGTAATAGACGGTTGAGATAAATAACATCTTTTATGATAGCATCGCGCGCTTGTAAATAGACGATACTGCTGATCCCGCAGCTAAAATATCAATTACAGCACATTAACTTACTGGAAGTACAAACTACATACAGTTTGTTACAAAACACTCGCACATAGGGCTGCCATCTCGTACATTGCCGAAAACGGACAAAAAAGTTAAAAAACCCGGACGTTTCATTAAACTCGCGGTATCTCCCCGGACACTAAAGAAATCATTTTTTAATTTAAATAGAGATTGACCTGAACACAAAAGTGTCCGGGTTTACCCCGGACAGTTTTAAAAATCCGGGCCGGACGCTCCCCGGACGGGCTCCAAACTAGGAAAAATGCGGGGAAACTCGGACAGATGGCAGCCCAACTCGCACGATACTTCTAACTACATGGTTCTGACATGTGTGACTCAAGCGGTGTGCTCCCGAGCTGTGTCCAGTGCTCACGCGCCTTTTCACGCTCTCATATCACAAACGGCAGGTGCCGTCTTCGTGGAAGACCGCCCTTGTGCACCCTGTGCCTAAAAAGGGTGACAGATCAGACCCGTCGAATTACAGGCCAATCGCTATAACCTCCCTTCTCTCCAAGGTGATGGAGCGCATAATCAACGCAAAGCTCCTGGGATACCTAGAGGATCACGATCTGATCAGTGACCGACAGTATGGCTTTCGCCATGGTCGCTCCACTGGTGATCTTCTAGTGTATCTCACCCACCGCTGGGCTTCAGCTATTGAGAGTCAAGGTGAGGCATTGGCAGTCAGCCTGGATATGGCGAAGGCGTTCGATCGGGTTTGGCATGGGGGTCTTCTATCGAAGTTACCATCTTACGGACTGCCCGGGGGATTATGCGAATGGATTGCCAGCTTTTTGTCCGGCAGATGCATACGAGCCGTTGTCGACGGAAGTTGCTCCGATAGCATGGACATAAATGCTGGTGTCCCACAAGGCTCTGTGCTATCCCCAACGCTGTTTTTGCTGCATATCAATGACATGTTGTCCATTGGCGATATTCATTGTTATGCAGACGACAGTACTGGGGATGCCTATTACACAGGCCGTGCTAACATCCCTCGTCCCGTTGTGTTAGAGAGTCGTGAAAAGCTTGTGTCAGACATCGAGAGTGCTCTCTCTGATATCTCACTGTGGGGCCAGGAAAATCTTGTCCGATTTAACCCCACTAAGACACAAGTTTGCGCGTTCACCGCTAAAAAAACCCCATTTACTGTGGTCCCACAATTCCAAGACACAGTCCTTACCATGTCAGAGAGTATTGGGATCCTGGGTGTTGACATTTCCAGTGACGTCCAATTCCGTAGCTACCTGGAAGGGAAGGCCAAGCTGGCATCCAAAAAGCTCGGTGTGCTCAATAGAGCTAAGCAGTACTTCTCTCCGGGGCAAAGACTGTTATTATACAAGTCTCAAGTCAGGCCCCATATGGTATTGCTGCCATCTTTGGGCGGGAGCACCTGGATACCAGCTGGGCCCCTTTGACTCGATCCAAAGACGTGCTGTCCGAATTGTCAACGATCCCAAACTCACGAGCGATATCGAACCCTTAAGTCTAAGGAGAGACTTCGCCTCCTTATGTGTGTTCTATCGCTTGTACAATGGATTGTGCTCTGAGGAATTGTTTGATATGATGCCAACGGCTGCATTCTACCACCGCACCGCTCGCCGTCGGCAGGGTGTTCACCCGCATACCCTGGAGCCTAAATGGTCTCGTACCGTGCGGTTTAAGAGGAACTTCCTCCCGCGGACGCTCCGGCTGTGGAATGAGCTCCCTGCCACTGTTTTCCCAAAGGACTACAATATGGGGTTCTTCAAAAAAGGAGTGTTAAAGTTTTTAAAGGGTCGGCAACGCGCATGTAACACCCCTGGAGTTGCAGGCGTCCATAGGCTACGGTGACCGCTTACCATCAGGTGGGCCGTATGCTTGTTTGTCACCGTCGTAGTATTAAAAAAAAAATGTTGTCGTCGGTCGTCAACGAAAGTAAGCCGTATACTGTTATTCCGATTATGTTCTTGCTGTGTCATGTCAGTTTAAAATTACCAACAGGTAGTTTGACATAAGTACATATGTCAGTCAATTAACTAGTCAGTCAATCTAGACGGTACGGAATTTGGGAGCCCCAAAAATTGACTTTTTTTATTGTGAGCCCTAACATGACTGGCTAGACCGAACGTGGTTTTAAATACCCTTTTTAAGTATAACCATACATTTTGCCAGCACTATTGTATCGTCCAAATACCACGCAGTTTGTCAAAGTACTGGTTAAAATACTTATACCGTGTAACTGTTATTTATTTCATTAGATAACATCCGAAACGTATGGGTGTCTGCGAATTGTATTGACTATTATTTAACTGGCGACATTGCGGGGGTCAACGGTTGCCGCGGGCGAATATAAACCAACATTGTTCGCTTCATAAATATGTAATCGCTGATATTGATCATTTAGTATAGTAGTAGTATTGTAAAGAGATATATTGCATTGTTGTTGAACAAAGTAACTGCAAATGGGCGTTGTTTAACCGATATTTTACACTTGAAATTCTGCTATTCTGCTCTTCAAGCAACACAGACGGGGTTCAGCATATGTGTACCATTTCCCCCCGAATTACAAGCCCAAGTGGGCATACGCGGTTCTGTGTTTAATGACTTAGTTAGTGTCATCTTAACACATTGATTTTTTGTATATAATGTGTTTATTATTTATTTTATTTATGACCGAAGAGCTGTTGGCTTACGCACAACGTATCAGCATTGCGATACAACAAGGAAACGCCGCTAGCATCCTAGGTACAATGCCTCAAGAACCTAGTTTAGATTTAAGGTAGGTAGAGGTAGCTAGGTAAGGTACACTTACTTTACTGTATATATTCTGAAAATAAATGTCTTATTTGTGAAGATCCATAAATTCGTACGATAAAGAGGCAAAAACACGAACAAACACAACAAATTATTTCGTGTTGGGCTCTTTATTTACCATCATTACATTACCATTACCTTAACAGTTAGTTATCTAATTTACACCAGAATTTAGTGCCTTCAAACACGACTCCATCCGAGCCAAGGAATTAATTATTCCAGAGCAATTACGGGTGACCCACAACGTCGGACTTATTGCCGAAATGTCGTAACCGCCGGTACTCCATAAGGTTACCGTGTTTAAGGGGATACAGCGCTACGGAACTGTTTGTAGAAATGTGGTTAATGATATTGCGTCAATTACAGCACATTAACTTACTGGAAGTACAAACTACATACAGTTTGTTACAAAACACTCGCACATAGGGCTGCCATCTCGTACATTGCCGAAAACGGACAAAAAAGTTAAAAAACCCGGACGTTTCATTAAACTCGCGGTATCTCCCCGGACACTAAAGAAATCATTTTTTAATTTAAATAGAGATTGACCTGAACACAAAAGTGTCCGGGTTTACCCCGGACAGTTTTAAAAATCCGGGCCGGACGCTTCGTCTGAGCTCTGAATAGTAAAAATCGTGAGAAATAATATTACGAATACCATATAGCCACAATCCACCATAGCTCAATAAGGCTTAATTTGATACGTGAGATCAGTGAACAAAACTTGATTTTGCTCACCGAGTAAGGAAAAATTACCTTGAAATTTAGAGGTAGGTAAATATTTAATCAGTTCAAATAAAGTTCAATAATCCAAAACTCCTGAGATTGCGCATTTTGAATTTTTTCTAGAAAAAAGATTTTTTTGTTAAATTGGATATCCTACTAGGATCGAAAAAGCTCGCAATTCTGAGTAAAAAACATATAAAAACTTCCAATTAAGCTAGAAATGATTTTCCTACAACATAAAATAAAAACGCCCATTTATTTTTTGCCGTAGGAGGGTGGGAAAATTAATTGCATATTTAATATATAACAGTTAAGCACTAATTGGTAATTGGCACGTTTGACGGAATTGTTTTTTTTTTTTTAGTAAATGCATAATTGTTTTTTTGAAACGGTTGCGGTGTGGTAGAAAGTGGTTATTTGCTCGTACTTACGTATGTCTTAAAAGTGGCGCATTTCAAATTTGTAAATGAATTCTGACCGCCGAACGAACGCATTAGAGAGCATCAACTGTCTTTTTCTTACGATAGTATTACCACCCCGAAAAAAGGGATGGATATAGTTATTTTACTGCGTTCGTTCATTCTTAAACTGCTCAGTGTTCACGCAAATTTGAACGCGATAGTACAAAGTCAGATTATGTTTATTAAAAAATGTATTGGGGTAATTTCGAACCCAAGCTAATTTCGCCATCACATCACCCATAATTCCATAATCTTTTTTTCTGTCAAAATTATCCTAATACACCTTGCGAAACGTTGGCAAACGCAGCGTAGGACGTCCACCCACAAGATGGACAGAATACCTTATGAAGGTCGCCGGGAGACGCTGGATGCAGGTCGCTTCCAACCGGTACATATGGAGGTCCAAAGGGGAGTCCTATGTTCAGCAGTGGACGTCTTATAGCTGATATGATGATGACCTTGCGACATAATTTTAGCTTTGTTTTTTTTTACACATAATAAGTGTTTAAATCATTTAAAAGCCTAATTTTTATTTTATTGGGATTTAAACGTAAGTATCGCCGCTGTATTCCCTTAACAGGGTTTTACTTAAGAGTGTATTTAAAAGATAATGGATGAGCCCGGCGTGGGGCTGGTCACGCCAGCGCCGCTATTGTCATCGCTTCCCGTCTTCGAGCAATACGGACTTCCAACTTGGACGGGAGAAGGCAAAGTGACATCTTACCATACAAATTATTCTGTCACTTTCAATTCAATAAGGCTTGTCATGTGGGTACTAGGAGACGATATATATAATAAATAAATACGTATAAATACATAGAACACATCCATAACTCAGGAACAAATATTCGTGATAAACACACAAATAAATGCCCTGACCAGGATTCAAACCCGGGACCTCCTGCTTCGTAGGCAGGATCACTACCGACTAGGCTAGGAGGCCGTTAAAAACAAACGCAATCATTTATAATTTCCGATGTTCCTCTTTGTTATTTTGAGTGAACATTCCTTTAGAAGTTTAGAACTGGTCAACTGGTGAATCTGCCCGTCGCCTGCGCTCGTCAAGCGACCACAAGACCCAAGCAGTCACGAGGCAGGATTGAATTAGATGGAAATTACTGTTATTCTCTAGAAAGGGACTCGTTTTTTATTTACCGTAAACCTTTAGCTTCAAGCAAAGCTCACACAGATCAAACTAGCCCTAAACTAAGCAAAGCTTGTACTATGGGTACTAGGCGACGATATAAGTACATACTTATATAGATAAATACATACATGTATACATAGGAAACGTCCATGACTCAGGGTTCGTGATAAACACAAATAAATGCCCTGACCAGGATTCGAAGACCTCCGGCTTCGTAGGCAGAATCACTACCAACTAGGCTAGGGATGCCGCTCCATGAAGAAGAGGAGGAGAATTCTACAGGGATACACGCATTCGCTATACCAACTGAGGTACCTACCGAGAATACACCCGTAGCCCTGAATTTCGCCACCATATCTTAGGGCCTTAGCAACATCTTCCGTAAGAAAGTAGTTCTTAATCCGATTAAGGTAGCGAGTTCGAGTCCCTCCCGAGGTCATGTTTTTTTTTATTTTTTCGTTCTTTCTATGAGATTACTAGATTGTCTTTATCTATATCACGCCCGCATTGTACCTTTTTTTTTTTATACTACGACGGTGACAAACAAGCATACGGCCCGCCTGATGGTAAGCGGTCACCGTAGCCTATGGACGCCTGCAACTCCAGGGGTGTTACATGCGCGTTGCCGACCCTTTAAAAACTTTAACACTCCTTTTTTGAAGAACCCCATATTGTAGTCCTTTGGGAAAACAGTGGCAGGGAGCTCATTCCACAGCCGGAGCGTCCGCAGGAGGAAGTTCCTCTTAAACCTTAAGTTATTTCTATCTGTGGAAACTTGTAATTGGCTTACTGTTTCTATGTCACTACCTTTCTTTTTAACTTAGCTGTAAGTTTTCCGTTGAAATAAAATAAAATAAAATAAAATATATGCTTTAGTGACTAGGGACCCCTGTGAAACTATAAATACTGGAAACAGCCTTCATAGTTTTAATACAAACGACCTTTACCGTCTCAAACCGCTTAGCCTCATGAAGAGATGGTCTATCTCGTCGTTTTATCTATCGCAATTTATTCACAATAAAGATATTGTCTATTACCGATTGGAATGTCGCAGCGGTAGCCGTGCTAGACAGGGACAAACGATACTCATAACTCTGCATTACGCGTGTAGATAACGGGGACGTCACACTGGTTGCGAATTGCGATTCGCACCGCACTCCGACGTGTGAGTGAGACAACGCTATGCGTATGTCTATACATAAAAATGCGTATGCTATCCCCCTTGCACACACCGGTGTGCAGCGCGAATCGCATCCATTGTGACATCCGTCTAAGGCATGCCATACAAACAGCAACACACTTAAGTAACTGGCCATCGGTAGACCTAATGTCACAAAATTCACAGATTACATAATAGTTCTTAAGATCGGATAATGGCTGAATGCGCCAGGAGCACGATGCCATAAAAAAACCAAAAGCTTCAAACTTGGATAAATCCATCTGTCAGATTATGCGATTTTGGTTAAGAAAAGGTACTAAGGCAGGGTCGTAGCTGGAGGGCCATTATGGGGCAATGCCCTACCTTAAAAAATAACTTGCCCTACTAAGATCTGCCATCGAATTTCATAATATATCCCAAAATAATATAATTTTTACTTGCGCCCTACCTGTAATGACGTATACTCCGGCTACCGTGTAATATGGTAGATAACATATTTGCAGTAAGTTAAGCGATACATTTATCTACATTAGAAAAACCGTTTTACAAAGTTTTAACGCAGGTTTGCAGTCGGTTAATGGTTCCTGTAAGGTTTGTTTACGTTTTTGATTTTTGACAGTGCATGCGTATTGCCTACTGTCGATATGTAGCGAGGGGCAACTAATCAACATTGACGTCGTCATGGCAACGCGCAAGCGCTTTGTTAACTGTTTATTTGAAAATAGGTAAAAATCTAGATGTCAACAAGGTTTGACTCCTGTCTGTCAGTTGATATTATAAGATTGTAAACAAATAATACAGGGGAGGTGCAAAATATAATAAATAATTATAAATATATATTTTTATACCTCACGTAAAAACTGTCGTAATTTTTGATGAATTAGATGCTATGCTCATATTTATTATCTAAACAAGTACGGGTTCCTTTTTTTGCCTTTCGTTCTGATACATAATGTATGTCTGTTTATAGGTATTAACTGACAACAAAAGTAGCTGTAAATTCAACATAATCCAATTTATCATGGAATGTTAAGACTTTAATGCTCGAAATCCCTTTAATCTATTTGTGTGAGGTTACTAAGCTGTTAGAAATTCACACAGATTGCTAACTGCCTTTGGACGTGATGACGTAAACCTGTATGTTAAAATAAATTCGCGAATAAAACACATGCTGGCACCTTCGGCAAGTTATTCAAACTTTTTGAAGTTTTTAATGTACTTATTAAAAAAATTCATGTGAGAAATCTGAAAATCTTGGCTTTGGTTCCTACAAGGAGTAGGTATGTATATATGCTTGTTCCGATGATAGATCGGATTCTGAAGATGAATAAAACATATTAAAATCACAGAAACTGTCCGACATACATAAGTTCTGATCCACCATTTAGTAGCCTTTAATATAGAGGTAAAACATATTCGGGAGTACCACAGACGAAGCAGATTCTGATAACGAAAACGCACTAACTTTTTTTACGCACGTTTTGCCAACTCCTGCTGCTTCTATCAATAATGCCCTGTCAAAATCCATGAAATTGCTTTTAATTTTTCTACCAAATATAGTGTTTATACACAAATAATGTTTTTAATAAAATTTTGCAGTAATAAAGTGCATATTTCTATAATTTGGTCTTTACCAATCCTTTGGCAACGGTACACACAAGGCACGTTCACCAGACAGGGCATTTTATTACTTAGTTGGCAACTTGGCACTATGACACGTGGGGTACATAAGATATTTTTTTCTATTTTTCCAGGGTAGCTTGGAATATGTTAAACCGCTTTTATCGGTTAAAACAATTTTTTTTGTAACTTTTATGTCTTGTCAATTTAAGGGATAATGACGTGGGTGATAGGGCTACTACATATAACTGTTTCACCAAATTTTAAAAAGAAATTGCAATAGTTTAAAAATAAACCCATAGTGTTCAAGTTTTTAAATGGTTTTCTTGTTCCGTTTTAATACGGTATTTCTTTTTAAAAATTATCCAAATACAATAAAAGATTACTCAACATTTTACTATATTTATTGTACCTTTTTGGGCCTCACTGGGTATTTAGTTATCTTTTGTTTAATAACTCCTACGTATACTATCGAATAGGAAATGCGGCTTACCTTATGATAGTGGCAATAACATAGTGTTATCTACGAAAATATTTATTACACGTATATGACGTGTTTTCTATTGTAACAAATAGATAACTAGCTAACCAAAAAATTTTTTATTCCAAATTCATACCGTATGAAGCGATAAATAACTACCTAATAACAGTAATGTGACCGCCGCTTATAGTGCTACTCAAAAACGAAAGGGCCTCAAAATACAAGTGTACATTATAATTTTTTTTATTTGGAAATATTCTGCACATAGGTAACAAATATGGTAAAATACATAATAGTCAAACATAAGCCGAAACAGTTTCCACTTACCTACAGCTAATACAAAATACACAATCACTTTGCTCCAAAATTGCGAAATTAAATATAGGTACAAAGGTTGTACAGCATGAATCAAGTCATTTATTATTTAAGATGTATGTTTGAATTCATGATTTTTTAAAGTATTCACACTACTAACTATACAGGGAGGAAGATGACTAAGGACTTTAGTGCATCGTTTTAGTGATAGCGAGTGGATTTGTAATAGGTTCAAATATTAATTAAGTAAATAATCTAATTTCGTAATTCCTAATCATGCGCGAATCATGTCCGGACTATGAAGATTTTATTTTGCATTGAATATGTAGATTTAGATATCTTTTCCGCGCATCCAAATAGTTCCAAGAAGAGACCTCCGTCAAACATATTCTTATTTTTTTCCGCGAATTTGTAAACTAACGGATGAACTAAACCTTTTGTTAGCTGATAGTAGCAATATACAGTAGTTAGGTGTTTATTGAATTATATATTTATTTTCCTGCTAAATAAATCGTTTAGTTAGTTAAAAAAAAAACGATATAATTTTACAATTTTTGGATACTTAAAGTAACGGTTTTCACAATCTTACTGTGACGTAAGCATTGATTTCTAGAGCTTGTGTGACCTTTTTGCCAACGGCTTTCCAAAAGATTAAAATTGACTTTGCAAACTAGAGATTACAATCAAAACACCAGTACCGGCTGATGTATTGGTATTGTGGAAATTAATTATATTCCCCGCGCAATGGTTATTAATTGGTAAATAATAGATTAAACTGAACCGCGGAATGGTGGACATTTTGATGGTGGCCGATAAAATGCCTTCAGGCTCTACTTGACGTTTATCAGCATTGTTGGCGCTAGTTTAATTTGTCTATGAGTTACCAGCATACAATTTAGATAATAGATTTAGTTTGAAGTTAGTTGGAAATTATTCACGAAAATGTGTGTCGTTTCGTATAGAAAGGAGCCGTGCGATTGGTTAGTATGATTGTGCGCAAGAATAAATAAAACTATTTAATATGATGTCTAGATGGCTACTGCTGGTTTAAGTTTCAACAAACTCCATCTAAAATTGATTACATTTATTTTAAAAATACATAATACAGTAAGTGTAACTTACCAACTACCTATCTCTATTCTCTACCTACCTAAAATCTAAAATAGGTCCTTGAGGCATTGTACCTTGGATGCTGGCGGCATTTCCTCGTTGTATCGCAATGCTGATATGTTGTGCGAGGAAGCAATCAGCTCTTCGGTCACCAGTAACATCAACCAGACCTCATGGACCAAGAGTTTCGACCCC
Source organism: Lathronympha strigana (assembly GCA_949128165.1). Classification (NCBI taxonomy): domain Eukaryota; kingdom Metazoa; phylum Arthropoda; class Insecta; order Lepidoptera; family Tortricidae; genus Lathronympha; species Lathronympha strigana. The sequence continues at coordinate 23,015,844 of OX421905.1, forward strand.
GAATGGTACAAATTGGTTTTATAGAGAAATAGTGGTCAAAAATCTAATTAAACTAAAAGTTACCATATTTATTTGTTTATGTTTAAAGTTGGTATTATGTTAGTGTATATTTTATATTAGCTAGTTAATTACTATAGCCAATTAAAGGATACTTATCACTATAGTACTAATACTTTAAGTAAACATTTTAAAATATTTAAAAGCTATAAAATATTTATTGCTATCACTATAAGTTCAAATGTAAGCGACAAGCACCCACAAGGAATACAACGACAATTATTGTTCACTGTCAGCCTTATGCCTCGGAAAGTTACGGCCAAAACCCTGGTTCGACATCTTTACTGCTATCCCACAGACCACCTCAACTACTAGACAGAGCATATAGGACAACAATACAATACAATACAATACAAATACTCTTTATTGTTCACCAACAAGGAAATAAAAACAATATACATTAAACACTAAAATATAAACACTGGTAGACAACAGGCGGCCTTATCGCTAAGAAGCGATCTCTTCCAGACAACCTTTTTTTTTTTTTTTTTTTTTTTCGTTGGGGAAATGCTTTTATGCATCCCGTCCCTGGAGAGCGAGACGGGTATGACGGACTACCGGGCAAGCGCCCCGACTACCGTCTAAAAACCCAACGATTACCTCCTCCGCTTTTGACGGGACGGCGCATGATCGCAGTGAGCATTCTACTGCGCCATATAGGACAACCTGCTGTCACCGCACATATTTATGTAGTCCCGTACAGGTATGAAAGCGGGAGCGCACCCACTTTTACGATATTTATATAAAATTATTCACAATAAAAGATGACTCTCAGTCTCTCACAACTCACACAAGAACGGGACGGGACGGGGCGGGACGGGAAAATCTGTCAATTTCCATAGAAAGCGTCACGTGATATCCGAGGAGGGCTCCGAGCTATCACGTGATTCTTTCTATAGAAATTGACAGATTTCCCGTCCCGCCCCGGCCCGTCCCGTCCCGCCCCGTGCTAGTGTGAGTCAACCTTAATTGTGTTTTAAGGATAAACCTGGAATATTGTAGTATAAAATTGTGAAGAGTGGTAATCAGTCGGCGGTGACCTCATTTTTTTAAGCGCTTAATATTGCGGTGTCTATGTAAGTAGTCTGTGTGCTTTCCTATAAAAGACTATTTCCTAAGCAATTGCCAGACTAGACTATTTATACAATTTATAGCCGTTTTACAGCAACACGCCACCGTGGGCACCGGAACGACCTCTGGTGGTATAAATTTGAACGTTTATATGACGTTTTCATGTGGTAGATAGTTGTGTCAACTTTAAAGCCAAATTTGCCGCGTGTACCCTTTCTGGCACGTCCGCACACACACAAATGCACAGTGCACAGATAATTTATGCAACAGTGATATAAGGGTTCTTAAAATTAAATGGCGGCGGTTACAAAAGGAGACGCAATCAGGTTTTTCAATAATAGATCCGAGATATTTAAGAACTATTATGAGCTGTTGCATACATTACTTTTTCTATGACATCGAAAATAGCGAAAGCATAAATGGCGGCTACTATTAAGGGAGATTAGACACGCTAATATTAACTACTTATGATGTATGTGTCGCGTTGGTGTCACAAGTCTCCATAAAATGTGTACTGCGACTAGGGCGCTAATTGGTGCGAGGGCGATGAGAAATTGTCGTCAAATTGTAGCTTCCGGCGACGTGATTGCCCCCGTCATCCGGCACTCTTATTGGCGAGGGGTGGGGATGCGACTGTCAGTAGGTATATGACATACAGTTAAACAAACATTGGGTAGACGCCCCATTATATCTACCAATCTCATCAATCGTTGCCTCAATGCTGATCGCAACGTGTAATTCTTTTGAAGACCAGATTCCCCACAGATTGATTTGCATGGGTAGAGAGATTTGCGAGCATAGGCTAGGAGAAGAAGGGCCCCTATTTCTCCTTCGCTCGCTTCTCCTAGCCTGTTCTCGTGCCTTCAAATTTTCCCAACTATCTGGAAACATCGTTAGAGGTCCCCGAAGAAAGTAAGGCGCCCTGTCTTTGTATGTCCAAATTCAGGAGGATATGCGATCATACATGGCGATCAAATACGATAAGGTTTCAGTTCTCGCCAGCTTGTTGAATCTGTTGAATGTCGTTTTTCGATCTCATAGGTATGGTTTGCCGTGTTCGCTACTGACCGATGGATCTGATAGCTAGTTAATAAACGTTACAATGCCAGAATTGCTGTGCCGTATTAAAGCCTGCTGGATTAGATAACAGTTCACATTGCGTTGACAACGAAAACACAGGAGCAATAGAGGGCCATCGGACGGATAGCTCCTGTGAATTTTCTTGATCGATGCATTTTATAACGGAACTGCATTATGTTCAGGTTTGTCACCGCGGCGTTGCGGTCAGCGTCTAAAATGCTTGGTTAAAATCCTTTAAATTCCTCATCGGCTCCTTGTAGATTTCTCAATCAAAAACCTTGTGACAAAACTTATGGAACGAGTAAGTGCGAGTATACAGTTCACTGAGTTAATTGTATGCGCGTTCCCTCCCCTATATAGGGGGTTGCTTGGTACACAGGCTCAGTACAAGTTTGAAGGCAGCTTTATTGCAAGGTGTGGTTTCAGTTCCCTGTATAACGCAGTAGACAACGCCAATCTAATGAATAATTAAAGTATAGGGGAAGATGGTAGTGCTTTTCCAGCTAAGCCAGACTACGCTTTCTTGTATGTTTTTACCGCTAGTGGGATTTTTTCAAGGCCTCTCCCTGGGATCTCCAAAACTCTCTATGTAGTGTTCGATAAGGTCGGATGTTAAGGAAGGCGTCCAAGTCATCCAGTATTAGTGGAAATAAAATCCTACAAAGTAAGAAATCCGCTCCGCTCAATTGATTCATACTCAGTAAACAAAACATTTTATTAATTTGGAACCCAAACACCTGGAATCTGGAAGTGGCACGATCGCCCGTATATTGAACGGTACCTCGAAGATCCTTGTAAAGCACCCTCTAACACGTGCCGTGAAACAAGACACGCTACCAATGCACCACGTGCCTCGTTTGTGTTTTATATTGTACAACAATGACGAAATTTTTTTTCACTAGACACACCACGAATACCACCCCAGTGAGTTTCAGTTTCCAAATAAACAGGTCGGTAGGTACCTACAGGGCTTTGGGACATGGCTTTTCCTCTGACTGAAAAACTTTTTACAGCAAAAGCCTTATTGAGCTTGTAATTCTTGACTTCCAATTTTACATGAAATGTTTAGGTGGGATTACATAATTAGAAGGCATTCCATCCCAAACGAAGTGCAGCTTTGTGTAATTCAATATTCTTAAGTACTTAAATAGAATCCTGTAAGAAATATCTCACTCAGCTCCACGTACACTCACACTCACTTTGCAACACACTTTATCGAATAAAGACCGTCTATCTATGCTAAATTTCCTAGATTTTAATAGCACCGACTGTTCAGTTCAGATTTTTGAAAAATAATGGCTTCTGTCCTGTGGGACAATTTTACCAGTATTAAGCTATATTACCACATGGGCTACAATGTACGGTGAGCTAAAAAAAATGCTAAAAAATTAAAGAGCGACGTTGTACGGTGAAAGCCTTGGTAAGGAGGTAGCTTCTTTACAGAGGTACGAGGCAGCTTAACCTCGGAACTGCCAGGTGATGACAAAACAATGGTAAGACGCGTCTTAAGAGCAATTTTTCATTAGCTGCACGTTGTCATTAGTTCACTGCATAATACGCTACCAATATTACCTACACATCGACTAAACGAACAAAAACAAAAAAATATTCTGGAGACATCTTCGCCATCTTGAGTATCCTCCGGAAGTCTAGCACAGCACAGACTGTGAAAGTGTTAAGAAAAAGCCATTATTTCTTATGATGTAAAAAACTAGTATTCTACGGACAGGTATCATATGCCGCGCCTAGCCGCAAGTGACGCTAGTGTGGCCGGGTAGATCGAAAGCCTGGCTAGATTTAGATCTCCCACTGCACGCAAAGTAGATATATTTCACTTCTCGCTGCGTTACCACTCAATAAATCTCGAGTTTAGCGAAAAGTGAGCATTCGTCCGGTGCTGAACAGTCAGCGAATTTGATTTAGAACTTCCATTAATAGCGTTAGGTTTAACGGTGGGAGGAAAGGCGATGGCGATGGCGGCGAAGGCTCGCCTACATTGCATTAGCATAATTATCACATGTCTGGTACCTATATCAATTACGTCAATAGGAAAAAATTAATTTCAAGCTAAACTTTCTTGAAGTTTTAGTCATGAAGCCCGATGCAGCCGAAACATATCACGCCTATAGTCATAAAAATACGTGAGTTTGAACTGTTACAATTTAAGATTTTACTTAGTTACGTAGGTAACTAAGTAAAATCTTAAATTGTAACAGTAGGTAGTAAAGAATAAAAGAGTGCGATAGTTTAGTTTTTTTGGAATCTAATTACCGCGCGAAGTATATTGACGGTTTGGGTAACGAATATTAGCCTAATACCATCTCTACGAGTAAGTAGACAGTGTATCTAATATGCTGGTGATCCAACTCTGGGTCTCTGATTAGGAAAACGGAAAAAATAAAATTCTGCTTCAAAATTGTATAGGGCGGGGCAGGCTTATGCTGGTGGCACCCTTAAGCGGATCGTCAGTATTTTATTTTTGTTACACCCTGTGTTGTCGAAAGGGCATGCAATCGCGGGATTTTTTGTGTGTAAAATACTGTTTACTGAAAAATACTATTTTAAATATAGAAAAAAACTATAGAAAAAAATATTTATAAATTCAGGGGTTGTCATACAATCCAATAGCGTGATTGTATGCCCTATGTCGAATCTCGACTTAATGGAAGCATAAAAAAATAAAATTCGCGAACTTAATGCCAAATATGTCCAAATAGAGACATTCAAGTTGGTGCAGGAAATACTATGTTATTATACCTAAATAATCTTGTATTTTGCTAAACTAAAGCCATCGTACGCAAGGATACATTAATATAGGTACCACAAAATTTCGCTAGATGTCGCTGTACCTACCGGCCGCAAACTGGCTAACGCTATGTCATCCTAAATTGTTTAGACTTTCGTTCTAATTTCTAAATTAAAGGCTATGTGTTATGAAATTACTTTGATTTTTCATATTAAACAACACCAAGTTTAAACAATATTATCTTCCCAAATCTGTCCATGAAAACTGGCCTGAACTGAAGCAAATACGGCCAACCAAGAGTCCTTTAAAGTAAGAGGCCACTTCGTAAACTTCGTCGTCATCAACTTTAAGGACTTCGGTGGAGGGTCTGCGTTGATATTGAGATTATTTTATAAGGGAATGGCAATGTGCACTCGAGAGCTGTCATCTTCTAATCAGAACAATTGGAAAGAGACAGAGTCTCACTCGAGCGCGATTAAACTCGCACGCCGTGCTCTGCTAATGTTTATTGTGTAAGTAGCATGAAATAATCTAGATAGCTGACATTGTTAGCGTGTTGGACCACAAGTACAGGGGCCTTACCATGACGTCTTAACGCGATTCAGTGTAGGCTCAGTTGTATGGAAACGATTCAATTTAGGTCGTCAAGAAGACGTCATTCATGGTAAGGCCCCTGCCAGGTTATCCCTAATTAAGTTGCTCGGCGCCGTCTATTGATTTCGTGCCCTTGCACAAGAATGCCGCGACAGTATCTACTACTAAAGACAACCGTCACTGTCTAATCCGAACAGTTAGAAGATGACAGGTGTCTTTCTCGACAGCGAGATACTGCAGCACTTAATTGTACTAGGGCTACTGGCCCTCATATCAGCAAAAATATCTGATACAATCTTATTTGGACAGCCATAAGAACGTGTCACATATCTTTGCGCCCTTATTATAGCGGAAGATACTATTGCAGGTGACTGTACACCAAGCTATACACCGTGTTGTCCATCTTCGAACAAAAAAATTGAGCGGATCTCAGGTAAAAACAAGTGACGACGCGGCAGATCTCAGGGGGTTTCAACTGACTAAGCTAAGGGGTGTCAGTTATCAGTTATTGTTTTTTTACTATTTATTTTTTTATATTGTATTTTATATTACATACCTACTCATAGGTATTACTCGCACTTGACACCTACGTTCGTGTAACTCTAAAGGTTTACAGCGTAATATTTTATATGAAAACGATTTTTTTTTCAAATTTGACAAAAAGTTGTGTAAGAATGTCCTGTAATATTTATTTATTTAAAAAAGTAGCTTCTGTTAACGTAAGAAATATAAAAAAAAGCAACCCGCAAGCGACCTATCTCATGTTTAAGAGCCAATACAGATCGATTCACGAAAGCTGGCGCGGAATGTCTATTAAATTAATCACAGTTTCATACATAACACTTATTTAAACTTTCACGATTTTCACACATTATAAATTTACTAAAACGGGGCTTAATCGTGTAAAACTTTGAAAACAAACCTCCGACGTTTGAAGGGCGACATTGTCCCCTTGGTCCCGGAGAACCACGAACCACCAATTTATCACATTGTTTTTTTACATGTTTAATTTGTTTCAGGTATGCTCCTGTCGATATACTTGAGAATTCCTGTTCAAATGGTAAGCATTTTTGTAACAGTAAGTACTTAAACAAAGGTGGTGAATCAGGAACGCTTTCAATGGTTTTCCTTCTTCATCTTCCTAACGCTTTAATATTTCATTTCATATCAAATGATATTTCGTACGTAAGTTTCAAAATACTCATTGGTACGAGCCGCCAGGATTTGAACCCGCTACCTTTGGATTAAAAGTCACACGCTCTTACCGCTGGTCACCAACGCTCTGAATAGTTCCTAGATGAATACGCTTTCAATAGTTACCTGCAAAAAATATTTTCAATAACTTACTGTAATTGATTTTAACGTATAACTGATAAATTGACTAAAAGTAGTGGTTCGCCCCGAACGTAAACCCGCACCCCTATGTCTTGGCAACAACACCTCTTTACCGATTTAACTCATATTAAACTTAAAAATCTATTTATCTAATTTAACTACCTTCTAAACTTCACGACGATTCGGTCAAACAAACATACAAATATACACACAAACGGGATAGAACCAGTAGACTCGGAGAATTTGGCTCACTCGTTCAAAAACTAATTATTTCTCCAGCGGTAAGAGATCAAAGCTCCAGTAATGGAAATATTCAATTTAAGAAAAATATCTTTGAAGTATCCAACATCACGATTATTTCTTAGAAAACTTAATCAAGGAAACACATGTCTGAAAGAAATTACCAGGCACATTTACCTTTACCAATTCTTTTTTTGAAGTCTTGAGATAAATAAAATTAATTTATGATATCTCTAGGCTAGGCTCTACGAGTACGTAGCACAGGGGCCTTACCATGACGTCTTAACGCGTTTCAGTGTAGGTTCAGTTTAGGCTCAGTTGTATGGAAGCGACACAGTTTAGGTCGTCAACTGACAAGACGTCATGGTAAAGACCTAGGGCAGACTTAGGGCAGAGTTCGTCAATATTTCTAGACATGGAATTTAAAAGCTTTAAGAAAAGCCACATGTTGGATAGATCGGTAAAATAACCCAAGTATTTTTTTCCTCAATCAAATAAAACTTACATCAATATACATTTGCATATTTCAACTTACATCAATATATCCAAAAAAACAAGTTACATAAAAAATAGGTATATGCCTTTATCATGCTGCGAAGCCGGAACCTCCAGCATTGATGACAGGGCCACTATCGACTGGCAGGGAGGTTAGAAACGTTTCCGATAATCTAGGTATCGTCTAGCTAAGATCGGACCTTACGGGGACTATTTCGATATAACAGGATGTGCGGATCTCTAGAATAGTCACGAGCTACCCTACCACGAACATCTTTATCACTCCAATATGCAAGTGTGACAGAGATGGAGATACAAATCCGCAATCGTTCGATATTCGTGGTATAGGCCCTGGTTATATGCACGCATTGACTTGACCAACAATGTATTATTTGTTCACTGAAATGACAACTGTACCCTTATAAAAGTGCCTAAAAGTCCAAAACATCAATTCCGGTTTACCGCTCCGCGAAAGATGGGTAGACCCCCTATGACCTGGATGTCCGTTATTAACAACGACCTTAAGAAAACCCAATTATATGTTTCGACGACCCAGAACAGATACCTACGCCTGGCGAAGATTGACGCGGCGAGCCGACGTTAAATGAAATAAGAAAAGATAAAAGGAGAAGATAAAAGTGCCTAAAAGTAGAGAAAAATAATTAAATTTAAATTATTAATACTACTTACAATTTCATCATCATCATCATCATAATTTCAGCCGAAAGACGTCCACTGCTGGACATAGGCCTCCCCCAAAGATTTCCACAATGACCGGTCCTGCGCCACATTAAATTTCATACATGAAATGTATTATCCACAACGTTCTTAAAAATAAGTAGAAACCTACCGCAGACTCTGCGTTCAAAACTGATTTGAACAAAATTTTTTCGTATATATATTTGCTTTGGACTTCACATTTCGTACAATATTAATCTAGATAGACCATGTACCTACTTATTACGTACGTATCAATGTTAGTACAATCTGACGCAGAAAATGTATGAAACTGAAACTGTCATTAGTCATTAGATATTCCGCGCGAGCTTTCGTGATTCGATTTGTAAATTATTAATCTATTATCTAACACATATCCGGTATGTAACAAGGAGGCAGATTAATTGAATGAACAATCGTCACAACCTCACAACACAGAGACTATTCAAATATTCAGGGCCGAGGATCTCATCCCTAACAATACACAGCAATGTAAAAGTCGGTCTGAAATTTCCAACTTATATATATGCTATTTGCAGCTATGTTTGAACGTTCTCTATTGACAATGCCATATTGAGTAATTAATTTGGTAGGTATTACGATGATAGCTTTATTATCAGGCAAGACTCATGGCAATATTTGTTAAATAACTTCTAGTAAGTAGGTACCTATTTTATATAAGTAATACTTATGAGCCTTACTTTAATATCGAGAATTGCCGTATACCGACTTGATTGTAACCTTATTTTATAATTATAATTTGTACCTATGTTTCCTACGTTTAGCACTGGCCTCCTTTTATTTGCATTGACATGGGGGATCCATCTCTGCCACTGACTGTAGAGAGGAGACAAAAATGTGATACTATAATACCTAGTAGTTTTTATGTGATTGTATATAATGCCTAATGATAGGAATTATTTACAATTGCTTTTTATAATATGCTAATCTTCTCTAACAATTGTTTTACATATTGAAGATTTATAGAAGAGATAGGCCCCGCGTGACATTTTCAAGAGACTATGGCATGCCGTTCAGTGTTAACCCTTAAATGCATGAATTATCAATTTTGATCGTAAAACATCCTAAGTGACAATAAAATTAATTCTATTAATTTCAGCTGTACACGTAACAAGTACACAGACAGTTACAATCCAGACTGGTCAGTCCATACTAAGCTTTCACGGCCAACCGATCGTCCGTGAACTTTATTACAATGGTATTAAAGCCGACAATAGGTCAGCTAATTGTGTTGATGTTTGTATACGGGTTTAGTTTTATCTCGGTCCCGGAGACTAGCTATCACAGCATAAATCCTGCCTTATCACGGGAGACATGACACTACTGTTACTTGCAAAGGCGGTTTTAGAATTTTTAGACACGGATACGGCTACGCGATGAGATAATCTGTTTACTTACCTAGGTCTATATTTTCAATATGTATTTGCGATTTTACAAAATGGCTAACTGGCTAGATGTAGAAACACAAAATGATTACATACTTATATAAAGCGATAACATGGAACGAAAAAACTTAGGAGGCCGGGATAGAAATTCTGCCGATTTAATTCAACTTTTTGCCATGAAATACTTTATTTTGTTGTAATTTTTTGAAAAATCCACCACATTCTAATAGCTGTTTTTACCATTTTTTGAGCAGCGAGCTTCAAACATCTGTCTGGTTTTCGACCTTATTGCTACGAGACATTTTTGTTTCTTAATTGTTTTGTTAGTTGAGTATAAGTAATATAGTCTTCTACGGGATATATAAAACACCTTTGAAACACTTCACACAACGGCAGCGTTGAGTATAAAAATTAAAGCTAAATTTTGCTAGAAATAAGAACACGAATATTAGCCAAGTTTTTTGGCTAAACAGTTAACTTTGTTACATAAATGATATCGATATTGGCGTAGTCAATGTTGTGTGAATATATTAATTACTTAGATGGTTTAATAGAAGGGATGCTCCCGGTAGTGACTTACAATTGTGAATACAGTTGCGTGCAACTCTGGTAAGCACATTGGTATGTCATTCGTTTAAGGAGTGGAATAAGGAAATAGAGTCTGTTGCCGGCGCCCAATCTATTTGCAGTCGCAATGCTGTTAGGAGCAAAACGGTTAGGTTTGGCACTGGCGCCAGGATAATCAGAGTATTTTGATTAATTTAGCATTAGTCTATATACTTATGTAGTTAATAGCTACACCCGAGTCAGAATCCTGCTAAAACGATCTAAATAAAGCGTTTACTTTTATGTAAAATGACCTTAATAATGCTAACAAAAAATAAAATTGATAATCAATAAATAAATGTGGGGATGAATGCTATTGTGGGATGCTACCTGCGTAGACACGCTGGCACCGTCCCATCTCCAACTAACTAATGCAAAGGGGGGCGGAGCGGCTGAAAGCGCCGAAATTTTAAATATAAGAGCCTGGGCAGAGAGTACATTTTTGTATCATTCGGGGTCGAAACTCTTGGTCCATGGGGTCCCAGCGCACGCAAGTTTTTAGTAGAAATCGCGAAACGTCTGGTTGATGTTACTGGTGACCGAAGAGATGGTGGGTTCCTCGTACAACGTATCAGCATTGCGATACAACGAGGAAATGCCTATTTTAGATTTAAGGTAGGTAGAGGTAGGTAGTTTAGTAAGTATATTTCATAAATAAATAAATGCAGGTAACAAATTTTATAAACAGCGAATAAATAGATCCTGGACACGGCGCGCACAGTCTGTGTTTATGCTTTATATTGTATTTCATATTTTGTTTTGTATTTTACATTACACATGGTGCTACTTTACCGCCCTAGGGCGATAATGAGCACATTACGTGCCTGCGTCGAATATTCAAAGTGTCATATGTACTGTAAAACGTCGTACGATACATGTGTCGATTTTAAAACACTCCCTACGGTCGAGTTTCAATTTATCGCCACTTGTTGCGAATTTCCTCTTTTTCGCTTTTGTATCGTAATAAACTATTACTTTTATATACATATTGTAAATAACCTAACTTTAGTAAATAAATAAAGGAATACATTTCAAAATGGATTTTGACTTACATGCAATATATCGTCTTGCTAATTTGATATTTGTTTATCAGTGTAAATAAAGATGCACAGTGCTAATTTCACTTAAATCACCTTTCTCGTATCAATTGATCATTTCTACAAACAATACTATTGGAAAGTAGGTGACTAGCTCACTAGCAAAACGCACGTATTGCCTGCTGTATCAATAAAGGAGTTTTGGGGGCAATTTGACTTTACTTTGGTCAGCTCGCGATATGAAGGAATGTCTTATTCCTTGCATTTTCCCTGTTTACGCCACCCACCGCTCAGGAAGCCTGGGGTCCGCTTTGGCAACTAATCCCAAGATTTGACGTAGGAACTAGTTTTACGAAAGCGACTGCCATCTGACTTTCCAACCCGGAGGGTAAACTAGGCCTTGTTGAGATTAGTCCGCTTTTTATCCTGATGTTTTCCTTCACCGAAAAGCGGTTGGTAAATATCAAAAGATATATCGTACATAACTACATAAGGTCGAAAAACTAATTGGTACGAGCCGGCAGGATTTGAACCCGAGACCTTCAGGTTGAAAGTCTCACTTCATTATAATTTATTTAATGTTTTGTTGTACTTGAATACAATTATTACATTATATTACTTATCCAATTACCCGGTCACAGATATGGGGGCACGGTAGTGCCCGCAACAAGTCAAGCAAAAGAAAGGCACGGCCTTACCATACTTTTCTCGAAGCAGTTCAGGCCATTTTCAATACCATTGTCCTGTGTGCTTACCATGAGTTGTAGGTAACCGTGGGTGTTAGCGACAGCGCGTTTCCAAAGTATGTCCGTCTCGCTCCTACTACTACTCAAACAAGAGACGGACATACTTTAGAAACGCTACTACTACTTTCATCTCATGGTACGCACACTAATGTGTGACATTGGACGTTGCTCGACGGAAACTGTCCAACACTAAAATTTGTTAAAAGCTAATTGCATTAGTTTTCACATTAAAATAGTGTTGAAACATTCGAGAATTGTTGGGTAAACTACCTAGTATTTAATGTGCGCCTAGAACCCGTTAGGTACGTCAACAATTAACATTTTCTTGGCACTCTTTAGTTTTATTAGTTACCTACTTACAGATTATAGGTACCAGCGCATAGGTATAGTAGTTCAAATTTTAAATATCAATAAGGTCAAATCACGTCAATGTGGATAAATTCGTCATAGGGACTCTTCCAAACAGACATATTTGTAACAAACAAGTATTCGTTTTAACTAGTGTTAATCCTAAGATGAACAGTAGAAATCAAAGGGATAACTAATAAGCAATAGAGAGGAATCTCATTACAAAATTGACGTTTATATTTATCAGATCAAGAAACAGGAAAAAGGTAATAAAAAATCGATATCAATCAGAACATCTGCGACTCGATTTTCCTTTTTCCCCGTTTTTACTGTACTTAATACTAATAGTAATTAAATGGAGCCGGTTTAACGGGCCTACATACTGTAATGTCGCTCGTTCCATTCGGTCACCGGCATTCCGTTCATTCGTTCCGTTTCATTCGCTCGGCAGTACTGCGTGATAAGCCGCCGGGGTCGGTCGCTGCGCCGGTCGTGCGTAATAATTACGGTCGATATCAAAACCTTTCGGATTTCGTGTTCTTGTGTGTGAAATATAAGTGTGTTTTAAACCTACTATACTGCAGTGAGAGTGTGGAACGGGTTACTTTTTGTGTGTTGACAAACTTGGATTTTTCACTTTTGCGGTTTTTGTGGTAAGTCGAGATCAAAGATCATGGTTTTTGGAATACCTGCGAAAATTGTTGGTCTCAGATAATCGCTACATCGCTAGTTGTTGCAATTTTGTGGGTTGTGATTATAGCGGCAATATGTTTACTTATGACATTTTTATGTCAAAAAGTTTATCTACCCTCTTAGCCGCCTCGAGTACTTATAGAGAAATATTTCATTATTATTCGTTTATAGATGTTTCCAACTCTCCTAACGTTAATAGGATTCGTATTTCTAATCCTATCGCAAATAGGTATATTATTGCTTGCAGATTGTTAAAAATCTTATCATTTTTGTTACGCAGTAAGGTGTACATGTACGTTGTACACAAATTCTTGTTCGTAATAAGTACACGTGGATTATATCAACATACGTTGTGTTTATGTTATCAATTAAATCTTGCATAATTCAACTTCGCAATTTGAAAATAGGTATAAAGAAAGAATAGAAACATACCTTATTTAATAATAAAAAAAACATAAAGTAGATACATACATACTTACTTATACATATACTGGTCCGCCTAAAGCAAAGGGGGCGCAAAGTAAGGACTTAGAATTTTTTTGATCAAAAGTGAAAATTATATAGGAATCATAAAATACTTAGGAAAATTTTATTCAAAACGCTAAAATAAGCATGTTTTATAGAAAAAACTTTTTCTCTAAAATCAAAAATGGCCAAGATATTCGCCCTCAAAGATTGATGGTTTTCAAGGGAGCTGGGACATAGAAAAATTTCGATGGATGATGTTGGTGTTATTATAACACCTATTTATTATTATTTTATCGTAAAGATTACGCTAAAATAAGCATGTTTTATAGAAAAAACTTTTTCTCTAAAATCAAAAATGGCTGAGCTAATTGACTTCAAAGTTGGCAAATTTCTAGCACTTGTAAAATTTTCGACGAATGACTTTAAATCGGAGCGCAGAACACGTCCGCACACTCCGGTGCCCGATCGCGCGGTGTGCCCGCGCGGTTTAATGCCCAACAGCTAAACCCCCCACCACGTCCCGAACCGAGGTGATGTAATTGATTGCCGTTGTCGCAAATGCCAACAAAATGTATAAAATGATACCTGAAACCTACCTGACTTTCCGTATCTCCTCATGTCTTTTTTATATTGTGTCAGACACTGCCTTAGCTCCGGCGCTGCGGGAAGTGCAGCCCTTCCGCCCTTGCGTGACAAAGCACGGTCGCCCGTACTCCGCTTCGCAGCTTCGGCCTGTTGGTCGCCTTCGGCGACCAGCCTCAGCCGCTCCGCTCCGCACGGCTCCCGAGCTTTGTCACGGCGGGCGAGGGCTGCTCTCCCTCCGCGCCTCCGGCTTTTTATATACACTCTAGGGGTAGGGCAGACAAGACCACGTGGAATCGGGGTTGACAGCTTCGGTTCTGTGGCAAGTCTTATGATAATGCAATGCTTATTTTAGCGTAGCGTGTTTTAGCTAGATTCGGACTTTCGCAGCCTAATATTGAATACATAATATTCCATCATTGAGAAAATTACATTTTACAATCCGTCATGTATCTTGGTAATTATCAAGTTTAGAGAAAAGTTGCCCCAACAAAACATGCTTATTTCAGCGTATTTATTACGATAAAACAATAATAAATAGGTGTTAATGACACCAACATTCATCGAAATTTTTCTGTCCCAGCTCCCTTGAAAACCATCAATCTTTGAGGGCGAATATCTCGGCTATTTTCGATTTTAGAGAAAAAGTTTTTTCTATAAAACATGCTTATTTTAGCGTAATATTTACGATAAAGCAATAATAAATAGGTGTTATAATAACACCAACATCCATCGAAATTTTTCTATGTCCCAGCTCCCTTGAAAACCATCAATCTTTGAGGGCGAATATCTCGGCCATTTTTGATTTTAGAGAAAAGTTGTTCCTATAAAACATGCTTATATTAGCGTAATCTTTACGATAAAACAATAATAAATAGGTGTTATAATGACACCAACTCCATCAAAAATTTTTTAAGTCCTGCGCCCCCTTTGCTTTAGTCCAACCGTTAGTTTTCAAAGTTTTACACGATTAAACCCCGTTTAAGTGTAAATTTATAATACATACAAAATCGTTTATAACTCGGAAACAAATATTCATAAATAAAATGCATATAATATTGTCTTCTGTTACCGCGATTGTTATTCATTGAAATTAAACACTTTAGAACGGATTAATCGCGTTTATTAACACCATGATCCTACGTTTCGAGCCCTTTACAGCACTCGTTTTCACAGGGTTAAGATGATGACTGAGAGAATGCGAATTCTCCCCGTCAATCAAAAAAGTTACTTGTGCAAACTACCTACATACAAAAATATAAAAATAATTTAAAAATAAAAACAAAGGTTGGTCTACAATGCCCAGAGGGGCTTATAAAGCTAGTAATACATAGCCTGAAGGGCATTCTATAATTAAAATTAAAATGTTTAAACCCTGTGAGGATTAACATACATACAACTTACGAACGCTTCCCTAACTGGCTTATGGAGCAGAAAGAAGCGACAAGAAAACTACCCCATTTTGCCTCTTTTATCCGTTTTCAATCTTTTCAAACAAAGTCCACATTAAGGTCTTCCAGTTCTGTGTCGTGCTTGATCCTTGATGAGATGTAAAACAGGATCCCAAGCTGGTGGTTTTTTTTTTTTTTTTTTTTATGCTATAGGGGGCAAACGAGCAAACGAATCACCTGATGGTAAGCGATTAACGTCGTCCATGGACACCCGCAACACCAGAGGTGTCGCAAGTGCGTTGCCGGCCTTTAAGGTGGGAGTGGTGGTACCGAAAAGCCATCCTCTCTATTGAAATTAGGGACCTTCTTGATTTCAATAGCCTCGCGCAGCATCCTGGGAATGTAACGCTTCTCCTTGGCGAGGACCAGAGGTTTGTCAAATTTAATTGAATGATTAGGCTTATCAGAGACACCCGCGCGAGGCTATTGAAATCAAGAAGGTCCCTAATTACAATAGAGAGGATGGCTTTTCGGTACCACCAGCTTGGGATCCTGTTTTACATCTCATCAAGGATCAAGCACGACACAGAACTGGAAGACCTTAATGTGGACTTTGTTTGAAAAGATTGAAAACGGATAAAAGAGGCAAAATGGGGTAGTTTTCTTGTCGCTTCTTTCTGCTCCATAAGCCAGTTAGGGAAGCGTTCGTAAGTTGTATGTATGTTAATCCTCACAGGGTTTAAACATTTTAATTTTAATTATAGAATGCCCTTCAGGCTATGTATTACTAGCTTTATAAGCCCCTCTGGGCATTGTAGACCAACCTTTGTTTTTATTTTTAAATTATTTTTATATTTTTGTATGTAGGTAGTTTGCACAAGTAACTTTTTTGATTGACGGGGAGAATTCGCATTCTCTCAGTCATCATCTTAACACTGTGAAAACGAGTGCTGTAAAGGGCTCGAAACGTAGGATCATGGTGTTAATAAACGCGATTAATCCGTTCTATAGTGTTTAATTTCAAAAAATGCATATAATTACCAAGTTACTTTCAAGCAAAGCTGTGTCATTCCATAACACAAACGAAGACGCCATGACCATAATTACAATACAACCCTGCATAAGATCCGGCTTATAGTATAGGTAGGTACAGTCAACGAGTCAACTAATGAGGATTACCGCGAGTCGATTTTCCGCTAGGGGCGCTATGGAACAAAATTCTCTCATATTGACACAGGCAGGCAGGACCCACGCATGAGTGGGGCCGCCTGGTGAGCGACAATACGGTAGCTCCCATTGGAACCCTAGGCCACCGTAGGACTATGTCATAGTGACGTTATAAAATATCATACTGCTTGTCATTTTGACATGTTTCTAGAGTGGCCTAGGGTTCCAATACTTCCAATTGATTGACTGTCCCTACTCGGCTTCACGCGCGTGTTTGTGCATGTGTAACCGGAGCCCTGCTTTGCTGCATACCTACGCACCTGGTGTGGCCCGACCTTAAGTCCAGGCTTGCCGCAATATAATGAAGTAGGTACGCAAGTATTAACCGCCTTATTCATAAAAAAAGTTAACAGAAGCTTTAGTTAAATTATGTTTTCTCCCATTCTGACAAAAGCGATTGTCAAAGTGACAGATAAGGACAAACAATCATTTAGCTAAACTGTTGTTGAAGTGCGTTTATGAATAACGCCATTAGTTTATATTACTATTCGTGACCTATGGCAAGTAACTGTCTAGCGATAGGTGTTTTTACCTTATCAATGTGTTCAATATTATAACTAAGTAAATGAAAAAAATCACTGCTACAAGCATGATTGGGAAGTTTTTGCTTGCATAGTAGGTACAAAATTAATCTATCAATGCGTTATCAAAACGTCAATAAGCTACTGTGTGGTATCGCTATACTTATTATCGTTTCGCTGCGGTTTCTTGCATATAACGCATACAATACGGGTACAAACATACAATCATCTTTAGGACACGTGGCTACAAATTTATGCATCTGTACAATGTTATGCACATTACTTATTTCAGTTTGACAAACTTTATTGTTATTGTTTGTGAAGGAGTTATTGTTTAAAATTTAAGTTAAATTTCAACCACTTCCAGGTTGAGCTAAAATTTGAAATGTTTTGTTTATTCATAGCAATGAAATAATAGTAATTATACTTAAGTATCATCGGTGCAGGAATCATTGTATTTACTACCTACCTAGTTATTACGAGCGTACGTAAATAGTATGACCATGATATTAGGAGAAAAGAAACATTTTTCATAAGAACTAAAGAATGTAACTTAACTAGGAGAGGACACTGACTCCTGTAACACAGGTTTTTTACCTAGCACAGAAGTCAGGGCTTCAACACCCTTATGATACGATGTTTCTGGAAATAAATATATTTTATTTTTTTTTATTTTTTTATTTTTGGAAAGACCCTGTGAAAATCTAGACCTGTTACTATAAGATTACTTTATGGCTGGCTGAATGGCATGCGTACTACTTATAATTATTAGAACATGATCACCACTATGGCTGACAAAATGAGAACTTGCAAATTTCATCCAAATTCGATAAGCATTTAGGTATTTTGCGTGAAGAATATCGAACCATCCAAACTTTCACATTTATAATAGTTTTTACAAGATAAGTACAATCTAGTTGCTTTAATAAGGAAACCGGCGTTAATCCATACGGTATAATATAACAATGGCCGCAACTCTATGTCGCAACTTACATGTTAGATAATAGTTTAATATTGATCATTAGAGATTAGTTACCACATTATAGTAACCGGCGACCTGCGACCTCCCGACGCGGCTGATCTCGGCTCTTGTCGGAATCAAACTACGTATATTCAGAAATTAGTCGAAGAGGTCGAGAGGATTAGTTTATAGGAATAAACCTAGATTGTTGTACCTGAAGTTGTACCCAGATGCTATCGAGCGTACCCTACGTATGAAAACTGTTACCTTATAAGACACGTAGAAGCTATCTGTGCTGCTAAGGAATGGAATGCGCTCTTACCTTCTGTATTATCTGACAAATACAATCTCAGTCTGTTTAAAGTTTTAAAGCAAGTGTGAATAGGCTACTGATCGGGTGAGCTCAGCACACAGTTAATTATTAAAAAAATAACAACGACCCATGTCGCAACTTACATGTGAAATAACAATTTAATATTGATCATTAGAGATTAGTTACTTCATTATAGTAACCGGTGACCTGCGACCTCCCAACACGGCTGATCTCGGCTCTTGACAGAATCGAAATCTGTTCAGAGATAATTTAAATTAACCAAGAGCGTTAGGTACTCTATACAACACCGTGGTACTTGTTATTGTAATAGGTGGCGCTATGGAGCTTTGGGTGTATGAAAACTGTTACCTTACTAACTGAAATAGAGTGACATACGCAATAAGACAAAGACAACACTTAAGTACAATAGTGTTCATAATTATTGTCTTATATGTAGATACTGATATATCCTAACTTCGATGTAAAATAAAAATGACAAAATTGTAAAAAGCCAAAAGTCACAACAAAAGTGAGACGTCAAACTTGTCAAAAGTCCAAAATTTGAAACATCAAAAATTACAAACATGTCAAAAATGTAAGTTCATTTCTAATCGTAATACCTACCTAATATCATGATAGACAAAGGTTCCTGTTACCTTCGAACTCATCGCAATACACCATATTTTACAACATTTTATGAAGGTTCAAAGTAATAAGAAGTTGTTACGTTTAAAAGATGATTATCAGTGACAGTTATCCAACGCAAAATTCTAAAATTCCCAAAACCGTAAATAGCGCCTCCTAGACCAGGAATGAGGACCTTACATGCTACTACATATATTATTTTTACTCATCTACCTATATGTTCCGTGTGTTGTAATGTGATTGTAGGCTCTGGTCAGCGGCCTTTCGAAACGTTGTTAAATATTACCGGCTTATAAAGGTGAGGTGGCATTGAATTAAAATGGGCATACGAGTGTGCGAAGGTGAAAACGAAAATCAATTTCGCTTCATTTCGTTTGGCTATTTTATGTCAGCTTCCTGGCGGCCAAGACGCAATGACCTAATGAGAGGAGGGATGCTAGTGAATATCTTCTGATCTTCGCAGTAGCGGAGCGTCATGGTATTTGGGCAAACCGGAGCTGATTTGGCCGTTTTCTTTGAGTCGATAGGAATCGAGTTCTGTGAACGCGGACCGACACCCGTGGCAGACCACTGATGTGTTAAAAAGTCAAACAATTTGAAAAAAATCCATATAAAAAAACAACTATTTTATTTGAATTTAAACTTTCGTGAGTCATATTGATATTAAATTGCAACGGTTAACACTCACGTATTTTTATTACAATAGGCGTGACATGTTTCGACTACATCGGACAATCATCGTCAGACGGACGGAGTAGTGTCACCTTCACGGCTCAGGCATCACTATTACTATTGTGATAAAAATACGCGAGTGTTAACCGTTGCAATTTAATATTTTATTTGAAAATTTAATGCTTACTGTCCCTACTCTCGCCTATCAATTGCTCCTCAAGACGTATCTATTAAGTTTAACTTCAAACTCTGGTAAATTCATTCGACCCTCTCAGAAAATATCTACCTTATTACCTTTTCTTAATACCAAAATCGCATAATCTCTGAGTTTGAAGACAAGCTACTCAGTTATGGTTAGTTACCTGGCACCGAAACGCAAAACAAATGAAGCAACATTTCGATTAGAATTGGACCCTACATCGGAAGTGCGTGCAATCGATACCCACGCGAGCGGTGTCGGGATACAAAGAACAACACTGATCGTTGGGAGACCTTAGGCCGTTGCAATAGGGCCTACAACTGGTCAGTTACTGCGTTAGCGAAGTACACCCCCGGGTGGTTATTACGATCGCAGGCGAGGCGATCACTAAGACCCCAGTGTAAGTGGGCTCTCTGATTACGCATAGTTGCCGCAGGCTTGCCATGGTATAATCATTTTCTCCCGGCGATAACCCGTGCAGAGGTTCGGGGTTAAAGACCATACTGCTCTTACGCGCAACAGTCAATGCACCTAACGTAAGACGAGTACATAGGCACGAGCGTACCTACCTATAACTTACTTACTTAGAAATCTACGTCCTACGTACTACCTACAAGTCTCCCTTAAACTCACTGTGCGGTTTCAGAGGAATTTCCTCCGGCTGTGGAAGGTGCTCCCTGCCAAAGTTCCCGAAGGTCCGGAACGGAACGGAAACGTGCATATAACCCCTGTAGTTGCAGGCGTCCATAGGATAAGTGACCGCTTTCCACCAGGCGGGCCGTATGCTTGTTTGCTACCAACTTGGTGTAAAAACATCGCCTGAGTTTCTGAGTTCGCAGGTTCGATTTGATCATACTCGTAAAAACTAAAAAAATAAAGAAAATGCGGTTATTAAAAGGAATCTAAAACCGCGCTCGAAGATATGCCTCTCTCTCTGTCGTACATTTATAGAAAATTTAAGGTAGAGTGACAAAGAGGTAAAACTTTATTCGCCGACTCGACTAACTAGTTCGACTCACCTTCATTCTGAGTGATGGGAATGCTTTACTTTAGTTTCGTGCTAAATTGTGAGTTATTATAGTAGTAGGTGCTACAATGTAGTTGATGTTTCATAAACAATTGTCATTTCTTCTGTATTGTGTCATTTTGCCTCAAATGTAAGAATACATTAGAATTATTTTTGCACCCCATTTAGGTTCAAGTACTGTTTCATTGCAAAATGATTCTTCTAATTCGCGTTATCACCATTTCGTAACTTCACAATTGTTCTAAAATGAAACTTTTTTCTTTATGTATTGTCCACATTGCCCTACGCTTCCAGTCCTTTACAGCTTCTTCATGAAGACAGTGACATCCTTCAACCCAGTGATAACGAGTGCTATAAAAGGCTCGATACGTAGAGAAATGTCGAACATATACACGACTAAAGTGTTTCATTCTAATGAGTACTAATCTGGGTAATAAAAGATAATATTAGTTATTTCTGAA
Source organism: Lathronympha strigana (assembly GCA_949128165.1). NCBI lineage: Eukaryota > Metazoa > Arthropoda > Insecta > Lepidoptera > Tortricidae > Lathronympha > Lathronympha strigana. Next base: position 23,037,482 of record OX421905.1, read on the forward strand.
TTTGAAACACAGTTAAAAAGCGTTGTTTATGTAAGTTAGAAATAGCTAGTGTTCGACGCTGGACTAGTATGCGACATAGGCACTTTATGTCAGAGTGACAAAAATTCGAATATTGAAAAATTTTCGTTGTTCAAATTTAACCTATATCACTTTGACATAAACTGCCCATGTCGAATACTAGTGCTGCGTCAAGTACTAGTACTCCTACCTTATGTATAAAAGTGTTTATGAAGCACTAATCATAATATATTGTACTAATTTGAAGACTATAAGTTGGTACCTATTACCTTCCTAGTGGGATATGCAATCAAATAGTAGATAATCCAACCAGAGGACATTTTTTTCTCATATAGGTACCTTACGACTTACGACATTCACACGAGTAATGAAGATATCCAAGGCACGTATGCATATGCAAAGTCATCTGCAGTTAACTGTAAGCGTCAGAGGCCAAGGCCGCGCTTTGCAATCGTACAGCGTATCTCCTGCATCTTAGTATAGTCAGTAGCAAGAAATTCATAAAACCCGTTTAAGATGATATTCGAAAACTGTCGACATATAATGGCTGTATAGTATAATTTGTGCAAGCTCATGCTTTTTGCCGAATTTTGTGATTCTAGGACAACGGGAAGTACCCTATACATTTTGATTCCTATTGCAAATGTATACATGCCCGTGTCTTTTAATTGCGTTGATGCAGAGGTTTGGTTTTTTCATAGCTTCAAGGGACCGCAGACCTGTGTATGTGCTATTAATTTCAACTTGCTACCTCTACGCGTTCCCGAGATAAAAGGTCTTGACAGGCAGACGGGTGGATAAGAAAGTGATCCTATAAAAAGGGCTCCGTTTTTTCCTGGCAAAGCTGGAAAATCTGTCCATCGTCCAGAAATTTGAATTTTACATGCTTTTCTACTGATAAAACAGGATTGCCAAATTACAAATTAAGAGTCTGTCAAACCATCAATCTAACTGTACACGTACCACGGCCACTAAACTACCTGTAATAGCCACTGATTATCTAAGTGCTTGTTCGCCGATAATAGAATGGTACAGTCGAACTTGTAGAACATAATGTTATTTCTGATAAGCGTAATTACCTATTATATTAGCCCGCGCCTGGCTTATCAATACAAAATCAAATAACTATACGTACTGCCAGGGGGTTAGACAGGCCTTAATAGCAACTCGGAACAAAATCAAAGATCTATGTAATGCATGGTTTTGGCAACTTGATCGAGGCAAATCTACAATCTCACAGTATATAGATATTTTAGCACTAGTAACAAGGTCATTTCCTTACGGTTCATGTTCCCATCTTAGAGCACTTCTGATATGTGTGTAGATAAAGTAGTGTATGCAATTATACATAATTAGGCCTTCGGATCGTTTCGTTTCATAAATCCACACTCTAAAATTGACACAGGCGGATAGATTTCTTGAAAGCGCCATCCCATCATCTGACCTTACATTCTAGAAACTAAGACTTCTTCGGATGTACAGTCGACCAATTGGAACCCCAGGCCAGTCTCGAACCATGTCAAAATGCCAAGGAGTAAGAGATTTCTTACAATTTGATTTATAGCGTCACTATGACATAGTCCTCTAGAGGCCTAGGGTTCCAATTGGTTGACTGTACCTACACACTTTTCTATGTTTTCCATTATCGGAAAGCGATTAGTACCTAGTTATTGAATACCTTTGCGCATCGCCAATCGCTAATCTCTTAGCAACTGAATTATGAAAACACGTTGTAACATAACATAACATAAAACCTAACCTACTCAAATTAACATCTAAATTACCCGATTATATTAATTTCAATCGCACAATAAGTGCGTACACGGATTTAACCCGGTAAATAATCCGAAACCTGCGTAATTCAGGACTAAATCCAGCTCAAATGAGAGTAACTCGAGCTATAATGGCGCTTACACAGTTACAGTATGTAACCGGATTGGGCCAGAGGAGCCTACACTACTCCTTAATAGTAGTTTATGCGACTGTACATAATGAAGGGCATTACAACACGAGTGTGGGTTTATGAAACGGGCCGAAGGCGAGAGAGGCGGTGCCTAATTATGCATAGTTGCATACACTACTTTATCTACACACGTATCATAGGTACTCTAAGATGGGTTTTGGAACCATAGGGAAATTACCTGCATAATTAGTGCTACTTGTAAAATATCTATAGACTGGTGAGTGTAGTGGTTCGCCTCGAATGTGAACTCGTGACCCCTATATCTCGGCAACCACAAATTTAACGACGATCCGATCAATGATACTCGAGTTATCGTCGAAAAGACATACACGGGTTAATCTACTTTTTCTTGATTTCTTGGTTGTCATGCTTACGATCTGCTGGGTCACCTATAAAATTATGGTTTTATGACATGAAAATTCACAAAACATTATTTTTCGTGGTAGTTATAATTATTCCCTTTTTATGATGTGCCATCTACCAAGCATGCCAGTAGAGCATACTACAACGTTTCTTTTTACAAACTGTACTGCATTTGTCCCCCTTTTTTACTTTGGGTAAATGCTTTTATGCATCCCGCCTCTGGGGACTGGGGCGGGTATGATGGACTCGGGGCAAAGCCCTAACTACCGTCTAAAACCCAACGATTGCCATCTCCGCCTTTGACGGGGCGACGCAGGATCCAGGGCAGGGCGAAGGAGGTCCCCTGGCTGACGGGGCAGAATAACAACAAAAAATAATTATTCATCCACATACAAACATACATAAAAACATACACATACATGCATACACATATACATACATACATACAAACGACGGAGTGTCCAAGAGAGAACCGACGGATTAATTATAATAATTAGTGTTTTATCCGTGAAACGTTATATTCCTGTGAATAATAATATATGGTGGTATTCATAGAAAGGTATTTACCTATCTTTCTATAATAAGTAGGTACATAATATAATTGCGCAGTTCGAGGTATCCATGGATACGAGTAGGTACCTAAGACTCCTACGTATCTTTTCGCCCATGTTTTTCTCCTTGCGACGTTATTTAGTTCGCCCAAGGCCGGCGATACACGCAAGGCCGTGTCTTTCATCTGACATAAACAAAACACTCATAGGTACTGTCGTTGGGTAACGAGTACCTATTTATGCTTAACTTATATTCTTTTAAGAGCGCTTGTATACAAGTACCTACAACTTTCGTTATTGTTCCTACTTCCACACTAGTACCATGCGAGTGTCAAACAATCATACGGAGTGCCTGATGAAAAGCGTTCACCGTAGCCTATGGACGCCTGCAACTCCAGGGGTATTACATGCGCTTTGCCGAACCATAAAAAAATTGTTCAATCCTTTTTGACGAACCCCATGCTGTTGTCCTTCGGGAAAACCGCGGGAGCGGGCTCATTCCACATAACAGCATAAAGCCCAGGGGGCCAATTTTTGGCATTCAAAAGCTCCAGTCAGTCAATTAAAACTCTTTCAGAAACAATGGAGTGGCGTTTCGTAAATGATAGCTCTGAAAATGATTATTATCAACCTTGGATAGGTATTTCGATTATTAATTCAATGTGAAAAGAGCGGTGACAATCTTCTCTGTATAGCGATTTTTAAGCGATTTAATTTCACAAATAACTCGCTTGAGGATCTACCTCTTCTCTTATACACTTTAGATAGGTGCGTATAAAACCAAGAACCTTAGCTACTTCCTAAATTAAATTGTACCTACCAGTTAGCGGGCATCGATTTTTTTGTAAGCAAACCGATGTTTGTTTTTGATTTCCTTTTCTTTAGGTACCAATCATCAACAGGTTTATTAAGTAAGCCCGTTAGGTTCGAGTTTCATGGACGCTTGCCACTTACTTAAAACGACTTCTCACTTGAACACCAACGTCAGCATGATGTTACAGCCTAGAATCATATTTAACAGAATTCTGATCCCATTAGCTTGGCTAGTCTTAACCATACACCGGATGAGGTCGTAAATCAAAATTTATTAAGCTCCGGCATGCCACCGCGTCTCGGCGAATCTATGAAAGCATTGAGAAGTAGCATTGACGCGCGACGCAAGTAACTGTACGTCCGATACTATACGAGACGAGGTATAGATAAGTAGAAAGTATGCGACCTACAAATTGCTTATCGGCGTCCGAGAATGTAGGTACTTGTGGCTGATACAACCGCAGCTAGCCACCATTTGCCATTTGCTAGTCTAGTTCTCTTCTTTAGTATAGTGACTTATAGTTTTAAGAATTAGCTATAAGTTCTGGTTGGGGACTGAAAACCAGCGGTCTCGCTGAGTCTCATCCATTTTACTACAAACGCCTAGTTGTCAAATCAACCTGATTTTATTATATATTTGCAATGCAGCATGTTTTGTGATGGTACCTAAATAAATATATTTTTATTTGCGTTATAGCTACGTAAGTACGACTAGACTCTGCCCGCGACTTCATCTACGTCTCTCGCCGTCATCTGGTCTCTCGTCTCGTCGTCATCTCGTCTCTCGTCGCGTTGTCATCTCCAATTGTCCCACTACCTCATCAAAGAGTACTGACGTTCACTACTGATATGGTCGTATTATTGTAACATACAAAACGTAAGATAAATAACTTATTCTTGGACATTTAATTGAAAACATAAAAGTTAGGTTATTACGATCAATATGGCGGTTTGTTTACATTGATTTTACAAAAAAAGTCTGTCGATTTTTGCGGGGGAGAGGCACACCAAAAGTATGGCTTGTAATACGTAATATACAAATAGCTAGGTCAGATACACCTAAGTCCATACAATAAGTATGATTGTTTGTCATACGCATTCGGGTGAGGGGCCTGTCAATTGCTACTGTCTGGTTTAATACTAAAAGTTTAAAAAGTAGATTAGAATAACATTATTTCGTAATACCGTAAGGAAATTGTGTTCAAAATTGTTTGGGTTATTTGCACCCACTCAACATACTGTTTATTCTCCAAGCCTTTATGACAGGCGAATATTACCATCTATTTACGGATCCTGTAAAGTCTAGACCGTGACGTCATTGCCTATTTTAGTGCTCTATAGGGATGCTCAAACAAGAGTACTATACAAACCCTAGCGGTTCGCCAGCTATGAAGGGGTTCGTGAAAAGATAGCGGAGCAGAGATATTTCATTAGGAAATTTTGAAAATAAACGTACGTAACTATAGAAACACGGGCAGTCAAAGGAGGACACTTGTCCTAACTCGACGTCGACCGATAGGGTGTCCCAGGTACTGCTGGTGGATCGTCGTGGAGGCGGATCTGCGTCAGCTCCATACCGATTCATGGCAGGAAACCGCGCTGGATCCGGACCGGTGGCGGGCTCGTTTCAGAGGCCAAAATTAGTTTTGGATCACTGAGCCAAAATAGTAGATTGTACATCAAGGGCATAAAGTGACCCATTTTAGACGAGACCAATATAGTAGCCGAGGATAAAATGGGTATTTATGCCCGAGGTATACACTCTGCTTTTCACTTCGATTGTAAGGAAAATATAAGGTTTTATATCACTTTAAATCGTTGAAAATGTAACATCCATAGTCGCGCGTTTGGGTTCTCCCCGCCGCGCGCCGCCTGCAGGCGGCGGGCCAGGCCGCGGCGAGCGCGCTCCACCTGCGATGTTACTTTATGCCCTAGTGCATGAAAAGCGATTTTGTGTCGCCTAGCCACGACATAAAGGCGAACTTTTCGAGCAAGAGAAGTTAAAAAAACCTTTTTTTACACAACCTATTCATAGGGTTTTTGTTCAGTGCTAGGAGGGATCAAAGTGGCACTTTTCTTCCTTGCTGGGAGGGATCCAAGTGGCACTTTTCTGTTCAGGGACTAAACATTTTTTAGTTTTTGGGCATTAACTAGTGGCATCGTGGTGTTGGTATGATGCTGTTTTCGGTTTTGTTTATGTCCTCTTAATTGGTGTGAAAAACTGTTTGTTTCACACGTCACACGGTATCAAAATTATTTTCCTCTTGGGCGTTAACTCTTGAATACCTCATTACGCTCAGGATATCTCTTCACGCGGAATTCAATGTACGCCCTCGCCGGAAATATCATTTTGATGCCTTGTAACACAATATACTATTATAGTTACTTAGTAGTAACTATAGAAAAAGGTATGAAGTTAAGTAAGTAACCTTCGTTACAAAAAAATATAAAACTAATATTTGTTTGCAGTTGTCTCTAAACGTATGCCTTTCGAGTTAAAATAACTCTCGTTCTCTCTCGAGAACGAATCTTGATAATAAACCGGTTAACCGGGTAAACTAAACAAGCGACTCAAAAACTGAGTGTGCGAATTAGTCGCACATGGAACAGTCGCAAAGTTAGTATTTCATTCAGTACGATTTAGTATTTTAGGTTAGGTTAATATATCGAGGTTTTATTACTACCCTTTTTTAGTTGAGGTAAATATGTGGTCAATCTTTTGTCCGCAGAAATGTAGAAACGATAAATGGCGTAATTATAGCTCCCACGCTAAACAAACAAAGCAGATTAAACGGTCCAGGATTAAGCTATTCGAATTTACATACAATCGTAGGGAAACAAAGCGTTATTACAAATTTGACTTTATTTATCGTGGCAATATGGAAATATACGGAATATTTTCAGACAGCCAGAAACATGTAAATAATAAGGATTGAGGCTTCAAGATAATTAAATCAGCCGGACTGGTATGATGTCTGTCATTTTCTAACTAAAAGTCTGCCGATTTTTATAGGGGAGGGGCACCTCAAACGTGTAACGCATAAATAGCTATGACAGATAAACGTCAGTCTAAACTATGTATTTGATTATTTATCATATGCATTCGGCAGAGGGGTAGGTCTGTTAATTGCTATACCGTCTGGTTTAATACACACTCAAAGGCTGTATCGTCCCCATACCCAATATCGGCTGTTACAGAAGTAGCGGACAAATTTGCAGCTGTGATAATAGTTTTTACCTTCATTTTAGCCAACCTTTAACACATTAAATAATATCTAAAATGGGTCACTCACGTAATTTCGTCGATAATTTAGGTTACCACCGCCCGCTGCAGGTAGCAGGGCAGATAGGGCGTTAGCCCGCAGTGCAAGACTTGCCTCTGTCGCGGGTGGTCGCTCCTGACGACGTTATTCGTAAACATCGAAACATGTCGAGCGAAAATCGACTAAATTACTTGAGTGACCGTTTTAAATAATATTTAATATGTTCGAGTATCACGAAAGTTTTATAGTTAACCCTTAACACTTTAATGATACAACACGGTATAAAGCTGGAATCAAGGTGTTAAACAAAATAAATGAAACCCGGAATAACAAATTTTGACGTTATCTACAACGATAAGGAATATGACATGTATGGAAATAACAGTCGTTATTATTTATCGATCTCTTATTTTAAGCAATAAAGACATCCGGGACTAAATGAATTCGTGAAAAGGCAAATGTGTAGATAATTAGTACTTTTGGCTGTTGTCATTATAAATTAATTAAGTTTTTGCTATCCAAGTCGCTAATTTCCCGTCTTCCATATTTATATTGCGTGGTGACTTCATACGTTTATGTGTAGATCCGTAGAAAAGTGACCGTGGAGCTTATAGCGTTTATTCTATTACTCATTGATGAACTAATGCAACACAGAACATTGTCCAATACCCATTTTCCAGAAACCATGCAAAAAGATATATTTAAAATGTTATGATTTATTAAAGGCTAAATTATTTAGTATCTTTCACCCCTTAGGTACACACTGAATTGTTAAAAATTAATTTTAAATGAAAATATACCATGAACTAGAATTACGTTTATCATGCCTCTTGTACAGTCAACCAACTGGAACCATGTCAAAATGACAAGCAGTTAGAGCTTTCTTACAATCTAATTTATAGCGTCACTAAAGGCTTCGTCAGACTAGCGCGTGGCGTGAGCGGGGCGCGAGCGGGGCGCGAGCAGAGCGCGATAGAAGCGGGGAGCGCGGCGCGCTTACATCGCGCGCGTGTCAGGCGCGCGTCGCGCGCGGGTCACGCGCGCGTCGCGCGAGCGCGCCGCCAGAGCCGCGCGCTCAATTCACCGAGCAATTTTCTTTGCGCTGTGACTGCGCGGCGGTCCCGCCGCGCGCCGCGCGCGCGTTGAAAGCGTGGCGTGAGCGGGGCGCGATAGGAGCGCGGCGCTAGCGCCGCGCTGCGTCCAAGCGCGGGTCGCGCTCGCTTCGCGCCCCGCTCGCGCCCCGCTCACGCCACGCGCTAATCTGACGAAGCCTTAAGACATAGTTCTACAGTGGCTAGGGTTCCAATTGGTTGACTTTACATTGTACACACGTTCCATTTCCCCAAGTATTTCACAGCCGTAATCAACTCACGCGCATGGGAAACAATTAATCCGCTCATAGTTCACACACCCTCGAAATTCGATTTTATTGCAGTACAGTTAAGGTTGATAATAAATACACTTACGATTATTTACGGCTAAATTATTTAGTATCTTTCACCCCTTAGGTACACACTGAATTGTTAAAAATTAATTTTAAATGAAAATATACCATGAACTAGAATTACGTTTATCATGCCTCTTGTACAGTCAACCAACTGGAACCATGTCAAAATGACAAGCAGTTAGAGCTTTCTTACAATCTAATTTATAGCGTCACTAAGACATAGTTCTACAGTGGCTAGGGTTCCAATTGGTTGACTTTACATTGTACACACGTTCCATTTCCCCAAGTATTTCACAGCCGTAATCAACTCACGCGCATGGGAAACAATTAAGCCGCTCATAGTTCACACACCCTCGAAATTCGATTTTATTGCAGTACAGTTAAGGTTGATAATAAATACACTTACGATTAATAACCCTCTTTTGTTTTGGAATAAAATGTCGATACGGTACTTAGCGATCAAACATTCGATAATTTGTTCTTCATCTGAAAATAGTACTAAAGACATCTTGACTGTAATGGTGAAGTAATGAAGCTAGTGCGAGTTACGTCGTGTTAATTGCGAGTAGTTCTATTCTACGGGTTGCTTCGCTAAGCTCGTATACCTACAAGAAAAGTAGATAATACTGTTTATTTATGTATTTAAACTTTAATTCACAAGACAGTACATCTGTTCATATGGCGGACTTAATTCCAAATGGCATGCTTTACCAGTCAAACATAACTGTTGTAGGTATTATACAATGCCTTTGTGTTAACACGATGCCTTTATAAGTAAACGAGCTCATGTAAAAAAATAAACTATATACCTACTTACTTACACATATTGGTTCAAATACCTAATCCCGTTGCTGCATTATATTAAAAAAAAAATCAAAATCAATTTATTTCGGAGAACTTAGACCCATAGAGACATATTCATTGTTATGTTCATTCACTAATTGTTCTGCATAGCGTGGATTAGTGAATCGAAAATAATTGTTCTGTACTCCGATCAACAAAGGATGCTTTTGAGTCGTATAAGCTGCACTTTTTAAGACGCGTTTAAGACAAGCCAGCTGATATTGGCAGCATTTTCGATCGAGGTATTGTTCTTCTATTTACTATGGAAAACTCAATTTTCTTATGCTACTTCTAAGAAAATGTGTCGATGAAAGTGATTCGTTCGTATCGTGGTCAAGTAAAGATATAACAACACTTTCAGTTCTGTATAGTCTTCAACCACAACTTCGTTATTAGAAGATAAACTATCATCCCCGATTTCGTTGAATTTGAAACAAGTCATCCACAATTTTACTTTACGATAGTTTATAAATATAATTCCCAATTTAATTTCCATTTACAACATACATCATTATAGCATACAACGTGGCTATTTGGGCTCAAACTCTCTTGCTAGTGACTTAACATTCAAGATGGCAACTATTAGGGCGGTGTCGAGCACTCGTACGTTTACCTTTTCATTTTGTCGCTGGTCGATAACGTTCATTTCTATACGTATCTTTATGGCATTAGCACCGTCTCGACAACCGACAAAGTGGTACCTTTTACTAAAAACAACCACATTTTAAAATCATTCTTATGTGGTGTGAAAACACTCCGAAGCTGCTTTCCGACAGAGATTTGAGATTCTGAGCGTACTAAATTATGACTTCGTCATTTTTAGCGTTTTTATAATCTACCTTATTGATTAGAGTAACGTTTTAACGATAATCAGTCGATCACATTATGTATTCCTTATGTAACGGAGGAAAATCAACATTATGCACTGTACTAATGAATTCATTAGCATTATGCAACCTTGTTGTTTGTTTTCATCTACAATTTCTATGTATGTTGACATTGGCTGCCATTTGCATTAAATTTTAACACGTTTAGAAATACACTTAAAATGTGACTTTTGCCTACTGTTTGAATCATTTTAATTCAGTTCCTTGCTGATAGTTCCTACTAAATGTAATTACTGACTCTTAGTAGGCAAAGTTCGGTACGAAATATAAAGTACCTACCTATTTTTTTTTAACTGAAACGTCTGCAAACTTTTTCATTTTTAACTTTTTCATTTTCTTTCTTAGAAAGAAAGAAAATGTGGGAAATCTTATGGCCTCGGGCGAAACTCGAACTCGCAGTTCTGGGACACACCCGCCGTCTATCAACTGACTACCGAATACCTACTGAGACACAGGCACCCGATGGCCGCCAAGTTCCTTCTTCGTCGTCGTAAGTTTCTTCCTTCAATCCTTACTTCGTCGTTACACTCTTTACAGAGTGGTTGTAGTCTTTTCAACGACTTGCTTAACAATACGTCGCCATTCTTCCCCTAAAGCTGTTCATCATGAGCACTCGTTTATTGTGGCAACACATTGGGTTTGATCTGGTCGGTCCATCTCATTGGCGATCTCCCTCTAGCCCTGATACCTTCTACTTTATATCCATACAGAAGGTAAGTACTTAACTACCTTTTTGGTTATCTAGAATTTATACATATGTAATTTATAAGTTTAGCATACTTGATACTTTATGAACCAAGTTTTTACCAACGCCGTGATTGGCAAGTAGCATCCTTGGCAGCGGCAACTGCATATTGATGCATTATTTGTGTCACACTTGTCGCGCCACGGACGTGGACTGCATTTTAACCCCTTATACGGTCGAGTGCAAAATGTAAATGTGAGTTAGGTTTAGAAGCAGTATTATATGGTTAATATTTGGCTGGCCGCTCTTAGAGGCTTTTGTGACAAAAAGTATATAAATATGTAAAAAATAAAAATAAAGTACCTACCTAAAAACTAAGGTAAATCCGAATACGTAAAAATGATGTAAGTAATATTAAATAGAAGGTTAATAAGTATATTATTATGACGTATTGTTTAGAACGTTAATGGTATTTTACAATTTAACATATCAATTATATATGTTACCGTAGAAAGTAACGCCCGAGATTGTACACAAACGAGATTGTACACAAGGTTAGTTTATAATGTCCCTTGTCAAATAATAATCTGCAAGGAGTTCACAATTTAACTGTTACATATCGCAGTTTAACTTCGGAATGGTTTTTTATTATATAAGACTTGCTTAAACGAACTCATGGGCTTTTGCAAAAGGATGACTCACACTAGCACGGGAAGGGACGGGGCGGGACGGGAAAATCTTTCATTTCAATAGAAAGAATCACGTGATAGAAATAGACAGAATTTTCCCGTCCCGTTCTATTGTGAGTCACCCTTAATTCTACATAGCAAGTACAGATTTCGCAGTAATAGCCCTGACAATTTTGTCTAAAAGCGTCAATAAATAGTAAGTAACTAGAGAATAAATAGTTCTCGCAGACGATCTCGAAAGACAGACTCAAGTTTGTGAAGGCCCTCAATATTAATCAGCACTACGGCGTCGCAGCGACGCCGCTTCGTGTCTCGGCGAAGCCATTCGATCCTAGGAGTAGTTCCAAACACCAGACTGCTTAAATCCGCCGTCAATGGAACTTCCTAACAATGTAAACAAAAGGCGTCACATGTTTTGTCACTGTTTGTCATTTTATTTTCACACTACCTCATCAAACACCACGGAAACCAATCACTACTGAAACGGTCGTAATATCTTAACATACAAACCATAAGATTAAGTTTATCTTAGAGATTTCATGAAAAACTTAAAAGTTATGTTATTACGATCAATATGGTGGTTTGTTTACATTGTTAGGAAATTCCATCGACACCTATCTTACCATTACAAGTGTACCATGAGTGGTTTTATAATTTATAAGTAAATAAGAGTCCACAATTCCACTGGATGGCCTGAGCGCTCGACTCTGCGAGTAGTTGGGATCCGCATCTCGATAAAGATCTGCGGAATAGTTACTTTAATCGACTTTTTCTGTTAAGCATTGTTCGCAGGATTGCAATTGAAACAGCCGTGATAGTGTTCTTCATTTAGATTTCGGAGAATATAACGATTAATGATCAGTCGTTCTGATTGTATTGGTTGTTAGACGTGCTTGTAAAGGGCTATAGAGAGAATCGACCAGAAGCGTGTCGAGTCATGCACGAACGAGGGCGCCGTACCTACCTTTGGCATTCTATATAGAAAGAGATATCGAACTTAGAACGATGAAAAAACGAACTGTCCAATGTATTTAGGCAGATATTTTCTTTTAGCGTCCATTTTAAAATTACTTAAGTAATAATAAAATCGTATCTAGACACGCGGCAGCGTGTCCAGCCAAGTTCAGGCGACGCAGCTGCAGCGTGTATATTTACACGAATCATCGGGAGGCACTTTTGACCCCTTTTTTACTCAAAATCTACTGAATATTAACACAAAATTTTACCCACCCATTAGGGCTGCGTTTTACCAAATTTTTATTGCGAGAATAACGCTTACTCACAGATTCTAACGTCAAATTACTATGGGATTTTGACATTAGTATCCAAGAGTAGGCGTTACTCTTGGTTAAAAAGTTTGGTCAAATCCAGCCTAAGACTCATTAACGGTAACTCATAATCGGTAGAAGAGATCATCACGGAACTCTCAATGTGCGGCAATTTTGCTGTTTTCGGCTCAGTTTTTTTTGCGGTACTTGTGCTACAAGGTCTTGCTTATTGCCAAATTTCGTTATTCTAGGTCAACGGGAAGTACCCTATACAGTTTGATTCCCATTGCAAATGTATGAGAAATGCGACAGAAGCGGCCGCATCTTTTGTTGATTGCGTTAACGTAGAGCTTTGATTTTTTTACAGGGGACCGCAGACCTGTATATGTGGTATTCATTTCAACTTGCTACATTTACGCGTTCCCGAGATAAAGGGTCTTGACAGACGGACGGACGGACAACAAAGTGATCCTATAACGGATCCGTTTTTCTTTGAGGTACGGAACCCTAAAAAGACGAAATAGACAGTTACAGTAGGAATATCGTTTCATTCGTCTTCGATTCGAAAGATTTACTTTACTTTACAAAGCACTCGCGATTCGCGAATTGCACGATATCCTTTTGTGAAATGGATATAGCTGACAAGCTGACTTATTGTTAAACTAGATCTAATCTAGATAGAAACTAACATGAATAATGGAAATATAGAGTTTAAATGTACATTTTAAATCAAAATATAATAAAAATCATTTATTTCAGATTTTTTGGGGCCCATGTTTGGGTTAATGGATACAATAATAAAAAGACAAATAAAACTGAAAGACTGGGGTTAGCTTATGATAACTTACAAACTAATAACGACGGGCCGAGGCACGCACCCAACGCCGCCGCAAAATCGGAAACATAATTTTGAAATCATTCCATTTATCGTTAGTTTTTTGTAGGTACCTACGAGAAATTTATCGACCAAATTCTGTAGAGTTTTACAACTAAAATTAATAGGAGCAACTCCAAAGTATTCAAAACTGTTGCTCAATAGGCTTTTCAGACGGTAAGTTCAATATTAATACAAATTACTTTGTTGGGTAAATTCGGCAATTCATATTTCTTGCGACCGTCAGCGAATATTGGCAAACTAATACTTATAAATAAATGTTGAACATAGCATTTAATGTACCTACTTAACTATATATCTAATTTCAGATGAATTTCATCATTCTCGATTCGAAGTTTATGTTGTATTTTAAACTGAACTCTGCCAAACTATATACTACACGTACGTACACGTCTCACGTAAGTACCTATGAAAAAAATGTACTTATTTAGTTGAGTTTGACCGCAGACATAAAATTTGAGAATGACCGTATTGTGCTACTTGAGTTCTAGGACAAAACATAATAATAAAAATATAAATCTCGTACAACTCTTACTACTGTACTTACTATTACTACCGTCATTAGCGGAACCCGATTCGTACAATTTGTGATTAATTGAGTACCTACGTAGACAATAGGGAAACAGTCTTAAAACAAATACTTACGGTATGCAAAAGTGGACAGCGTACTTGTAAAGTGCGAAAGTGGATAAGACTCAAGACAACTATCTCACTCTAGCCTTCCGCTTTCAGGACTGCAAACAGGAAATGGTCCAGAAGTACGAAGTCTTTACTGATGGTGATGACGTATCAGATCAGCTCACCCGCACTTCGAACAATACCTTAAACGGGACCAAATTTGCGTAAAACTAGACAGACTTCTTAGCATTATTCCACCTACCTCATAGGCTGTTTACTGATATAACATCTGCGTGGGCTTCAATAGCTACCGTTGTCCATAAAAGGCCCACATCCACATATGATAGATTTATCTATTAAATTGGATCTATGCCATTATAAGTAACCAAAACATGCCGGTACTTCCTTCAAAGCCATATATGAGTGGTAGGGTCGTTACCATATTTAAATTTGCACCCATTAAGGGGTAGCTTAAAGCGAGACTAGTTAACGAAGAGGTTTTATGGCAAAGTCAGGTAGCCGGTGGGTATTCTTTAGTATGCTAAGTATTCTATATGATAAAAATATTCGCAACATGTTAAGGATAAGGATATAGAATTAATTCAGTGCTTAAAATTAGTAAAAACTTTCAATTCGAAAATTCATCTTGGTTATTTTCAGAGCTAATTTTGGGAAACGCGTAAATTGATAAATTTATTGTCTTCTAATATCGCGATTAGTCATGAAAATGAAACAGTTTAAGTTAATTGATCGCCGAACTGTGTACAATATTATAATTATTAGTGCACATTATTCATTTGTTTTTAATTTAAATAAATATAGCAATAACAGAGCGAGATGCATAGTTTCCTATAACGCTCGTGATCACGTCTCCAACGGTCCGTCTGCGACCTCTTACTGTAAACATAACCCTTTAAAGTACAATTGCGTAAAGCATTCTAGGCTTTGATCAAAATTAAACGCTTTTACTTACAAACTAAGATCGATATTTGAATGGCAAATGGTTGAATCTAGCACGTGCGCGGTTTTTCAAGTTTTTGCTCTGTCTGGTGATATGACTCGGGTGCTTGTCCCATCTACGTGATTAGCGACAGATTTTAAGCGGTTTTTTTATGCTTACATTACCTGAGTTTCGATGAACAGATTCCAAAAAATATATACGCTTCGACTTGAGAACCTCCTCCGTTTTTTTCGTCGGTTGAATAGTCAATTTTGGCCTTGAAATTAGGCAAACTTCTAATTTTTTCAAGGGGTGAAACTTTTCATTGCGATATTTCCGGTAAAAGATTCCCGAAACTTATAGAATTTTTTAACAAAACTTTCCGCATTATCGGTAGAAATCGTATTAATTTCGGTAATAATTATTTAAGTTTTAACCATCTTAAAAGGAAAATCATTTACACACAAATGATTACCATTGGAAATGACGGCCTGACCAGTAACACCGATCTTAACATTTCAAGTAGAGTGTACCTAAGCAATTTGAAAATAGAACTTAGATGATGAACAAAAATAGAGGTCGTGAAAACTTTTCCTAAATGTGCTCCAAGAAAGACCATTAACCATTTAAGTACCCGTTATCTAGGCGCCTATCTACCTACTGTTTTGTAATTAAGAGAGCGAAGGGCGGCGTATTAACATACCGGGCCCAGTCCGCCTACTGCAGAGTGGGCCGCAGCTAGCCAAGCAGTTTTACCAGAACCATACAATAAAATAAATAGATAATTGTACAGGGGCGGGGCTACAAGGTCCGTAGATGAAATGGCCAGTAAGCCTTACTTCAAAATCCGTTTCGGCTTCGCAGAGAGTCCAAGCAGTAATTTGACAGGCTTCTACTTCTACACAATCAATATTAAATGAAATATTATTGGACAATCTTACATAAATCTTCAGTACACAAGTCCCACTAAATAACTAAGCTCAATAAGGCTTAGGTTGTCACTCTACAGTGTGACTCTCCCCAGCACCCCGTTCACTACTGTTACATGATCCAAAAATCAGCATGTATAAAAAAAAATACATATACATACTTAAATACATAGAAACCATCAATAACTCGAGTTCAAATAATCGTGATAAACACAAAAATAAATGCCCTGATCAGGATTCGAACCTGGCCGTTAAATACAATAAATTTTCATGGCCAAGATTCTAAGAAAAGGAGCGAAATGAATTTAATAATCTAAACTTACATGGTCTTAAAATCTGTTTGGTGCCGTGACCAGGATTTTGACTTCCAATACGAAAGGTTAATTCAAGGTGAAACTAACGACCTCTATTGTTAGACGTCAGTGGAATAGTCATGTTAAAACTTAAATTCCACGTGCTGAGTGTCCGAGGCGCCAAGTGTGCCAAAAAAGCTTTCGACCACACACGTCGATTGTTTACTTTTGTCAAGTCCATAGCGTAACACAATTTCTGTAAAAGTTACATCATAATTGATTGAATCAACATTGTTGTTACATAAAGTGTTGGGAGCGGAAGCGTTGTGTGAGGATTGTATTAAACTATTAAAGTTGGTAATCGTCGTGGGTGTTGCTCAGTGTCTGTTAAATGTATGAATTATGGGCACACAGTAGTCTTAATGAAAAGAAAGTGCTTATTGAGGAAATTGATTCATCAGAATCATGCATGTTTCAATCAACATATACCCTACGTATGTATATCGTTGCTTTATATGCTGGTTAAATTGATTGGTTACATAAAGTGACATAAATAAAAAAGATTATTAAAAGACTGGCCAAGAGCGAGTCGTACTCTCGCAGGAAGAGTTCCGTACCTTTTAAAACAACAAATTAAAAACGGCAGAAAATCACGTTTGTTATATGGGAGCCCCTTTAAACATTTATTTAATTCGGTTTTTTTGGAATTTTTGTTATAGCAGCAACAGAAATACATTATCTGTGAAAATATCAACTGTCTAACTATAACGGTCCATGAGATACAGCCTGGTGGCAGACAGACGGACGGACGGGCAGCGGAGTCTTAATAATAAGGCCCCGATATTACCCTTTGGGTACGGAACCCTAAAAACAAAAGAGGCTTCATAATATTCTATGAGAATTTATTACCGCATGAGTTTTAGTTTGGAGCAGCTTGGTTATATACAGGCTGATGCAAAGTAAGAAATAGTATTTTTAGTATCTTCGTAACCACTGCAACTGTACGGATTGATATGATGCTTTGTACGCTGGATCTAATCGTCGGACATATGTACATTTCGGTGTTGTCCAAAGGCTAAAGAGTAAAGACAGCCTGTAGGTATATACCCTATGTTATCAATGGCTGTAACAGTGCATTTTAAAATGTGAATTATTTGTTTCAGGTAATTAAAACTTCTGGTATCATCAAAGTTTTATCCAGTAAAGGTTGCAAGTAACACAATCAATATTAATATTAAGAACTCCGTGATAAACAAAACTCCCTAACCCAACTCCCTAACTCTCTAATTCGGAATGTTTATCTTCAAAGTTGGCCGATTTCCTTTCTTGCTTGCATCAAATGTCCAATTAAATCGAGTCAAACATCCGAACTAGGCGCGGGTAATCCAAGTTATATTTAAGTCACTTTATAATCAGTGGGCCGTTTCCGAAGTTTTTCCTTAGAGACGAAGTAAATAAAAGCAACAAGAAACTGTATAATGAAACATAAAGCGTTGTCAAACTCGAATATAATAACCTCTTAACTTTGGACCTTGACTCGAGCGCGTAAAATTACGCAAACGAAAAATTTCATTTGCTTACTTAATGTGGAGTTTTTGTACGAATATATAAATAAGGTTGACTTTAAGTGATTGTATTACTTATTACAAAGGTAGATGAAAACCAGTAATTCAAGAGGAAACCTCTTTTTGGGTTTTACGTTACAATGAACTACATAAAACTAATTTGGACCACTGACGTAGTAAATATGCCGCAGATATTTTTTCTTCTCTGAAGATTCAATAAATATCAATGTTTCTTACGTACCGATAAGTATTTGTATCTTCAAAATGTTTGTGTGTTCCGAGAACAAAGCTATATATATCTTAAAGTTACTGATTTTCCTGACTGATCTAATTAGATGTTATCTTTTCGCATATAAATAAATTTTCGTCCAGTACTCGTACCAATCACCAAGCTACTGTCATCAAATATCCACTGCGAGTTACAAGTTAGCATCAGGAACCTGGGACTTCTACAGCAAGAGCGGTAATTACCTAGTAACAACCTATATAATGATTATAATTTTAGTTATTACTACAGTCTAAAACGAGATATTTACCATGTGTTTGTTTCAAACCAAAATGAGGCTGTTCCGGTAAGAAATGCACGCGCGCGGGTTGATACTGTAAGTTTTGTGTGTCGTGAACATGATTGAGTTTCAAGTAAGAAAGCGGACAGTAGTAGTGCCAGTGACAACACATAAAATAAGCGAACCCGATGGTAGATCGCTATGGTGTGTGGGTAGACCACAACTAAAAACTCGCTGCACGATAGTTACCTACTCTGTGAACATGGCGCTTGCAACATTGACAAAATATTGGGATCCCGTTTTACCAATGTAAATTAATTACTATAAAGGATGACTCACACTAGAACGGGACGGGACGGGGCGGGACGGGAAAATCTGTCAATTTCTATAGAAAACGTCACGTGACATCCGAGGGCTCCGAGCTATCACGTGATTCTTTCTATAGAAATTGACAGATTTTCCCGTCCCGCCCCGTCCCGTCCCGTGCTAGTGTGAGTCGTCCTTAACTATTATTTTTAAGCAGAAACGTAAGCGAATTATACCAAACTTCTCAGAAAGAGAGGAAAAGTGGAAAAAATCCATGACCTTGAGCAGGACTCGAACCCGTGACTCTGAGATACCAGCGCATCGCTCTTTCAACTGAGCTACCGACCACATACGGATATGGTGGGGAAATTCGGGGCCACGGGGTGTGGTCTCGGTAGCTCAGTTGGAAGAGCGATGAGCTGGTATCTCAGAGTCGCGGGTTCGAGGTCATGAGTCATTTTTTCTGGTAAATTACCATGTTAGCTTTCGTTCCTATTAGTTGATTTACTCTTAGGAGAGTGTTCGAGGTTACGAATTTAGCGATTGTCGACGAGCTTCATAACTAAGCTTTCTTAGCACATTCATTACGTCAGCACATAATTATCACGATAATTATCAAGATATTTTAATCAATTGTGCAATAGGTGCCTATAAAATTTCCTAACACTTATCGATAGCAACATCTCGATTTATCGTAATGACGTAAACGACGATCTCGAGGTCCACGAGCCGGGGTCATTGCCCCCGGGCTCGTCACGAGCGACTCTAGGGTGCTAAAGCGGTCACAGTCGTGTGACATTCCGCGGAAAAAGGAACAGTAAGGCTGTTGGTGTTTATGTCGTGGTTTCTAATGGACTATTACTTATAATGGCGTAAACGCCAACTGGTGTAGGGTTCCTTTTAACGTAGCGACACATACGTGGTGCTTACAATAGCTTCAGGCTGAGCTTTACTAGAATGTATATTTGTGCGTTGGGGGCAACATTCCATTTCGGATTTTCTAAAATATGATTCTATGCAAAATTTTCTTCAGCAGTTTTTTTTTAACTTTTAAAGTCGTTTTTGAAAAGAAATTTAAGAGCTCTACTGAAAAAACGGTTAAAACGCACGTATTTTTATAATAACAGGCGTGACATGTTTCGACTGCATCGAGTAGACTTCGTTGGACAAAGTTTTTCCAATACTAAGGTCAGTATGACTCACAAGGATGAAAGAGCTTTATAAATAAGTGGCCAAGGCCCCCGGTAAGCAGGGCTGGGATCGAACCAGGGACCTCCTGCTTTCGCGTCAAACGCCCTAACCACTGGGCTACGCTATCACAGCAGCCAGACTCCAAAATTTATAAGTATATGAAATCCTTTCTTATTTTTAACGTTTAACGTGCTTTGAGTTGAAGCTTTCTTAAATAGCTAATATTATCGCACCAAATAGCTGTTGCACCTATACTCAGTTAAACATCACGTAATAGTACCTACCAATGAAGCAGAAACCTAGTTATTTAACAAATCGTCTAGTAAATATGGTTCCGCGTTCCACGCGCCATTTGCCAGTAATTATAATAATTGCGAAGTTACCTCACCGCGGGGAATCTCGCCTGAGGCTAGTTTTTATCCTGCCCCCGTAAGCTAGAAAGATCCTGTTTGGATTTAAAAAAATATAGTCAGGCGGACTATGTGCGAACTGGCGCGAAATTGAAAAGTTGTAAACATGAGGGAGAGGGTTTTTCACAATATCAAAGATAGAAAATGAAAAAGATGAGAAAGATGGGGAAACAATCACACACAAAAGGTTAATATGAGCATTAGGTTCGTATACAAATATTAGCTTCAGTAATTACTTATCATAAAGGATGACTTACACTAGGATGGGACGGGACGGGACGATCAGTCAATTTCTATAGAACGAATCACGTGATAGCTCGGAGCCCTCGGATGTCACGTGACGTTTTCTATAGAAACTGACAGATCGGCCCGGTCCGATCACGTCCCGTACCGTTCAAATGTGAGTCATCTCTTATAGATTTTGAATGCCTATTATATCACGTATTTCATCAATCTCATTATTATTGTTATGCGTTATTGAAGAGTGCCCAAGTGCTCACAGTCGGCGCGTCCCTCCGCCACGACAAAGGCAAGACCACGTTTTCGATTGATATATATATACCATCGCTTGAAATCGAAAAATCACCCTTCAGTGCGATCACATAATTTATCAAAGAAATTGACAGATATTTCTACATGTAACATTTTGATTAACAGGGAGAATTCTCATTCTGTCAGTGATTTAACCCTGTGATATGATAACGAGTGATGTAAAGGTCTCAAAACGTAGGGTCCCGGTGTTAATTTCAAAGAGATAACTTCCCTCGTTTTCCGCTGCAGCCGCGACGCTGCTAAAATACGGGATTTACCTACTTTTAAGTTCGGCACATCTATGTATTTAATGTGAACTTCAAAACAATTAAACGAACGCTCAGCTCAATTCGTAATCCCGAAATGATTTTGTTTGGCGAGAGTAAATTACTTTTGAACTGTAAATTATTTGCTAACAGCTCCCAACACTGGAAGCTAACAACTAAATGAAAACTTGATGAAAACTCGCAGTCGCTCAAAACGGGAGAAGTCCGCAGTTGGGAAATTTTTAATGCTTTGTACTGACTTAGGTATAAATTAAATTAGTTACGCTGAGTTTAAAAAAATCGATAATCATGGTACCTTCTATTAACTCTCTTTAGATTCACATTTTGACGAACGGTTAGCTACGCCTAGCTATGCCCTACACTGAGCGTAGTCCGACATGCTCTTAGTAGCCGGATTGAATTAATTGGTACTTTTCCCCTTAGTGTACAATTTAACACGGCTATTGTTTTTGATTTACAATAAGTGCCAATTAAATCATTCATAGCCGAATGAATGGCCACTTTATTTAGTAAATAGTGTCATTAAAACATTCTAAGATTTCAAAGCACAGATTTGTGAATCGAGAGTTACGATTAACATTAACTAACTAATATCTCCGATGGCAATGAATAAAAACGTAAAAGTGATTTTGGCGTGATAGGGTCAAGTTGCAAAGAAGAAGTTGAAATAATAATGGGGCAGATAAACGGCTCTATCAAGTAATTGATACAAAATCGACAAAAAAATAGACTGATAAACTGATAACGGCGAACTGAAGAACATACATTCCAATTTCTACGCCTTTAAAACCATAATTTCTTCCACTTAACCATTAAAATATTCACATTTTACTTATGTAGGTCGTACTAAAGTAAACTAATTAAAACCATAGTAAAAACCAAGTTTATTTGTTGTTTTGAATGATTAATACCAGTTTGGCAATGGTACTAATGTTTTGGGTACAGTGAGTACAGTCAAGTGTAAAAAATATGGGTTCACACGTCTTACTCAAAAATATGTCACATAACATCTTATTTCGGTATAATAGAGCGTAATACCACAGAATAAGTAATAGTACTAAAGAAAAGAAGCTTCTCTTTCTTACATTTGACGTTTAGCTTGTCAAGCATGCAAATGTCAAGATGACATTTGATGGGATGGGTTGTCACCATGCTGTCGGGTGCGTATGCTGTACATCAATTAGGAACAAAATATATCGGAACATTATTTGTATATTACAAGAACACGTTTTTATTGCTTATTTATTAGTATTGGTATTTATTTGTTTAGTATGCGGTGTTTGAAATATAAATATATCTGAACGCACCCGTGAGGTAATGCGCGTTGCGCGAACCCTGACAGTTATGCCACCCATAGGCGGAAGATTTTGCGTCAACTCAAAACGCGGAGACAATGGCAGTATATCAACGAAGGTATATTTCCCTAGAAACTACACAAATAGGCCGGCCCCATTACGGTGGACGTGCTAATAAAGAAATTCGGCTAGCGCCACATGCCAAACTTTCACTTGAACTTCGGCGTAGGAGTCATTGTTCTCGCTCATTCACATTTATGGTTATTACTCATTTGGTACCTACTTGGCTTCAGAACATAGTAATAAACCTTATGAACCACATCGATCTCGGTTTAAATTACTTTTAAGGTTGACTCACACTAAAACGGGACGGGACTGGGAGATCTGTCAGTTTCTACAGAAAACGTCACGTGACATCCGAGGGGAGCTGGGGAGGGGAGGGGGGGGGAGGGGAGGGGAGCTGTCACGTGATCATTTCTATAACCCCCGTTCCGTCACGATCCGTCAATTTCTTTCGTCAATTTGAGTCATCCTTTACCAATGACCAATTGACCTTGGTTCAAAAGTTAGGACTTTGGTTCCAAAAAGTATTTGAGCAACATATTTTAAATGTATTTCGATTGTATCTAAAATTAGCGTTATTTGTGTCTAATCACGCAAATTACGCGAATTAATGATAAAGATAAGATAAAATAAGACATATTTTTATTTGCAAGAATAGGTACCTAATTAAGATTACTCAAAGGAACAAAAGGTCGTACCTACAGTATTGCGGAAGTATGACGTATGACGATAAGCAAATTATGCTTATTCCAGATGCCGTCCTAGATTCAAGCAATATGCCTTTTCATCTGTGCTTACCACTCAAACTATCATTATTATCTACAACAACTACTTATCTATATGAATATGAAATAAAGAATTCAAGGTTTAATCAAGTAGTAGGTACCGCACGAGAATAAATACAGCCATTGAAAACGTGAGAAAAGGTCTTAACCTTGCTCCGGTACAACGAAAGGAGTTGTTATATTACATTTGTAATTATTTGTTGAAAAGCACTTTTAATAGTTTTAATCACCACTCTATTTGTTATTGGGCAACTTTGGAATGCTTCTTTGTTTTCTTTATATTAAACTGCTACAAAGTTGGGATTGCGAAATGTTTTGACTATGAGCTTACCTGTTTTAGGCAGCGAATACTATGAACTTCGTTTCGGACTGTTTTCGTGATAAAACACCACGATTCTAACGAAAACAATGAAATTGTTTGATGATTTTATAGAAGTTTTTTTTGTTGTATAAATATTAGTTTTTGCTAAATTGGAATTTTTTATATGTTTTCTACTCAAAATTGCAAGCTCTAAAAATATGTACTCGTACCTATGGAAATTTTAGGACACTTGTTTTTCCTTCTAGGATTGAAACTATTGAAAGAGCTAAAAAAATATTTTTCAGTAGAAAAATATATACATTTCCAATTTACTAAATAATTTGGTTTATAAAAAAATACCTTTATAGAACATCATTTTAGATCATTAATATTGAAGAACGGTTAAAACTGACGTATTTTAATGACTATAGGTGTGACATGTTTCGAGCCGTCATCGCAGAGGTGACAACATCACTTTGTCCGACGATGACTGCCACATGCAGTCGAAACATGTCCCGCTATTGTGATAAAATACAAACTTGCAACTGTACACACTTGATAATGTAGGTAAGGACGTTTACGTTATATCCATCTAACTGAAAAAACCTTCCGTTATTGACCATTAATTTATTTTTCATTACTCTAATCACGTCACATTTTTTTTGAAAAATCATGTATGTCACGTTACATTTTTTTGACATATTTTGTACCTAAAAATATTTTGACGAACTGGTCGCTCCATTAGATGATTATTAAATATAAAACATCTCATTATTTTTTGCTGACAAGCTCGATTCCCTTGAGAACCTAACGGAAGACCTTCAGAACTACCGACTCATCGTTACATTGTATTTATGTGTGTTTCAATTTTAATAGCGATAACGGTTCGTATGTACTTTATTAAAACATACCTACTTTACTTTTATCTATCCATTAAGTGCAGAAGATACCGGTTGCATTAATTCATATAATTACTAGTAAACAGAAGCCATATAGGTACCTAATAATGATCCGTGATGGTTCAAGTTTTCTGTTGGCGCTCTAACAACAAATAAGAATAAAATAAATATTTAAGGGGGCTCCCATATGACAAACTTATTTTTTTTTTGCTTGATATTGATACAGGCAGCAGGTAGACGCTTGAAATATTCACACATAATATTTAGTTTTATATTCACTTTAAAAACAAATACCTAATTAAATTTAAATAATACAAATATTTGTATGCCGTTTTTATGCCGTTGTTAGGAGGTCCCGGGTTCGAATCCTGGTCAGGGCTTTTATTTGTGTGTTTATCACGAATATTTGTTCCTGAGTTATGGATGTTTTCTATGTATTTAAGTATTCATATATAATTATCTATTAGTATATATATCGTCGCCTAGTACGTACCCACATCACGTCACAAGCTTTATTGAGCTTACCGTGGGACTAGGTCGATTTGTGTAAGATTGTCCCACAATATTTATTTATTTATTTATAGATAATGGTCCCTCAAACGGAAACTCACCGACTTGTACATACTGCCAGTCCTGACTTACGGTGCCCAAATCTGGTCACTTACCGAGTCACAAAAGGCTAAACTGAAGGTTTGCCAAAGAGCCAGCGCAGCATGCTTGGAGCGAAAAGGATTGACCGGATCCGTAACACTACCCTGCGTTCCAAAACACGCATTGTTGACGTTGGGGCCAAAACCGCCAGGCTGAAATGGGACTGGGCTGGCCACGTTTGCCGTATGCATCCACAGAGGTGGGCTAAAGTAGCTACGGAGTGGATGCCAAACCGGAAACGGCGAATGGGCCGACCCAGGAGGAGATGGCGGGATGACTTGGACGCATATCTAAAAAACTGGCCAGAAATTGCCTTGAACCGAGCAGTTTGGAGCTCTAGGGGGGAGGCCTTTGCCCAGCAGTGGGACACATTACAGGCTACATAAAAAAAAATAGATAATGGTACAAAACACTTCGTGCGTGAGTTCGACTCGCCCTTGGCCGGTTTTTTTTTTGTTACCTACATCAAGTGCATTTTGAGAACAGGATTATTTAAAATCCCGTTGAATAGACCACATACGTACATATTAATTCAGTTACCATGTATTTAGAGAAGGGTAGACTGTATACATTATTTAGTTTATCTTTGCCTGACCTGAATTTATAAACTTAACCTGCAATGCAACACGTCAAAGTAAATATTTGAACAGACTAACACGCTGTTACAAGCCGGTATGCACAAGCCGCTGTGCACTTACCTACCTACTCCGGTGCAACACTCATGTCCATAATTAGACAACACGGATAGTAATTTTTCATACCAACTTTCAGCAGCTTGAGGGTTTGGTAAATATTTTTGTATTATAATTATATCATTGCTTCATTTGGTCGATCACATGAAGTAATTTGCGCAAAATAGATAACGTTGATAGAATCATCCTGTTTCTTATTTTGTGGTTTGAGATTTCCATACAAAAAGAAAAATGCGAATATGTAGTCGCACTGACTATTACTTGTTAGAACACATAGATTCAATAAAAGAACTGGATACCCAATCATTCAAAAAAATTACGCCATAAAAGTGCTGCCTTTGCAGCACTTTTTCTATATAGTTTTGTTTGGAACGTGACGTTTCGTTAAGTGCCAACAGCCTATAAAGTTTTGTTTAAAAAGAGTTGGTAGTTCTGCGTATGAATTTGACACTTAATGCTTAAGTATAAGCTCTTGTTCGTACGAAACATTTATCGTTTGTATCATCATCAATGCAAAATTGTTCGCTAATTTCATTCTGACCCACATTTTTTGACGTTTTTGTTTTGGTTTGTGTGTCTATTTCTTTTAATAAGTCAATGTTAGAACATGATAGCTATGGTGATAGTCGATAAAAACCCAACAATAGACTAGCAGGGTTTTTGAAGTTGTAGTGACAAGATACGTTAAAATAATTGATAATCGTGAATTGTACCAAAAAGTCGGCGTTTTTATACTTTTTAAATCGACTTGCTTACTGAAGATATGTAAAAAAGGTACCACTTTTAGAAAAAGGTACCACTTTGTCGGTTGTCGATAAGACGCTAATGCCATAAAGATTGGTCTCGAAATGAACCTTGTCAACAAGCGACAAAGTGGTTGTTGACCTTTTACTAAAACCAAGCACATAATAAAGTTTGTATAGTGGTGCTACTACACTTTGTCGCAACTTGTGGCTAACTGGTTAGACAAGAAGACATAAATTTTAATTGCTCTTAGTTACAAAGATGTTCCACGTATTAGCCACCTTAAACACCTATGAGTATCTTAAGAAAATTATTACTTAAACGCTTATAAATGGGTAAGCGGTAACGTAGATAAGATGGAACTTGCGTCGTTCCACTTGCAACAAGTAACTTAATCTGTGGAGTAATGGATGCTATTAGTTGGCTCGACAACTTAGTTACTTATTCTGCTGACATGTGCAGTGTGTAACGTCTATTTATAAGTCGTACATTAATAGGTAAATTTATATAATAAAACGATTAAACTCACATGTTAAAGTCACATTCAGCGCGTTTTGAATGCGTTGGGCATTCATATCCAGGATTGTTTGCATTTTACACATACTTTCTTCGGAGATACATATAGCATATCTAGGGTAAATGCAGCAGTGGTCACCCAAGAATCTGAAGGCATGCATCAACCAAAGATGTTCTCAGCCAAGCCGGACCTGTCTTTTCTTATCTTAGAGCTGTAGGAAAATATTCTACTAGTCTGCTATTTTGACAACCCGGTGGTAATCGAGTAGGTAATATTGGACGCCGCTAGTCTTTGTTTTTATTCCGTAATAAACTAATCCGATAATGCATTATCAACTTAATTTAAATATTCCGATAAAAATGAGTGTCCAGCCTTATCCTAGGATTAAGAAGATTATCGTTCCAACCCGTATTTGGCAGTTAAAAAATGGAACGGTAATCCACAATGGCGTCACTACGCCGCGTGCGCAAGTACATATTAATTGCTAGATAACGTTATCTGTTAACTTAGCTTTAGGTGCGTCAGTGTCTTCCTGCCTTATTTTTCGTTCGAGAAACATACGCATCGTTAGTAAGAAAGTTATCTGTATATTTTCCGTATGGGAAATCAATGTGAACAAAACATTCGTGAATCAGTCGTTGGGCTGATGACAGTATGTATTTACGTGTAAAATGTTGTATTCATCTTAAGACAAAACTCATCTAATTCATAATGAAATAGTACATTGTAAATATAGTTCGTCCAAGTAGGCAGTCATTAACAGTAGGAAAAATAAACTTATATCAGTTATAATTATCTTAACGAAAGAAAAAAAACAGTACCTCAGTACTTAATTTCTCTCTTACTATGCCCGAATTAGATAAGATTCTGGCCAGACTAAAAACGTGCAACGCAACACGCAGAAGACTGTAATTTTTCATGAGAGTTCCATGTTCCAAATTAAAAAAAAAACGCTGTGGAGTAGAACATCATTATGTCATAGTGACGCTATAAATCAAATTGTAAGAAATCTCTTACTGCTTGTCATTTTGACATGGTTCTAGAGTGGCCTAGGGTTCCAATTCCAATAATCCAATTGGTTGACTTTACGTACCTACTTCATGATCACGGAGTAGTAATTAACCCTGCATTTAAAACAATGGAAAACAATTATACGTATTTAGACTAGATGTGTGACTATTCAAAACAAAAAGCTTGGAACCTTCATATTTGTAACTCCATTCCATGTAATTTCATATCCCTACCTATGCACGATTCTAAAGTTGCATCCGAATTTGCATGTTAGGCAATATGTGAGCGGCGAGTTCTAAAGCTCGTTAGGTTTAGAACTGCGAAATAAACTCTCAGTTGCATTGGCCATTTGCAGCGCAGTGTCTATTATTACCCATTGTAAATATCCTGATTGGTCAACTGGTTATAAAGAGATGACATTATTGGCCATAACAGAAACTTGTTTCTGCAATATACTCGTAGGGACGGAGATATGAAGCGTAAATGTAAATAGATGAAAATTGAAGGCATTAAATAAGAGGTGTAATACTTAGTATGAGAAGACGGGAAGCTGGCGCCCGCTATCTGGACGCCCCGTTGGGGATGCCTACTTGGGATGTCATACGACACAGGGGCCTATTTCTCAAACGATATTAGATAAATATTATTAGTCCGCGAACTGTCAAATCGTATGGGTTTTCCATGGCAACACACTAATAATATTAGTCTAATATCATTCGAGAAATGGGCCCCTGTTGTGCATACAAAGGGATCTAAGTTACATCACGTAATAGATGTGGTTTTATCGGAACCGAGAGCGGAACTAGTTGTTTTAAATTTATTTATCGGAACCAGAAACGGAATCGGAACCGGAATCAAAATCGGAATCCGCGCTAAGCTTCGACATCTAATATAACGTCGGATTCAAAAGTAACGGTTTAAGTAAGTAACCGGAGCCGAAGCGGCAGTTCCGACATTACGGAACCAACCAGGGCTCCGTAACATCCCTGACTACAAATATGTGTACACTCTTGCACCTTTGTAGATGCTAATATCTTTGACGTCGCATAACGCTCAAAATTCAAATTACCTTTATGTATGGTGTCGTTGGTTATATGGTTAGCTTAGACATGGATATGTGTGTAAGTAAGGATTTACATCTTTGTATGACTACACAAACGGGTCTGACTTAATTCTGGGACGAGGATGTGTTTAAACAAAACATCCTAGTGAGCTATTGTTTGTTTAGGCCAGGATTGCCTTATATCCCTATCATACTATTATAAGTATGTTTTCAATCTTGTCAGGCCGCATACCAGTTATCATATAAGATCGCCGTCAATGGAACTTCCTTACGATGTATTTAGACGCCATATTGATCGTAATACCCTAACTTTTAAGTTTTTATTGAAATCTCCAAGATTAACTTATTTATCTGATGTTTTGTTGTCTGATAATACAACCGTTTTAGTAGTGAATTGTTTCAGTAGTGTTGGATGAGGTAGTGTGAAAATACAAGGAGAAACAGTGACAAAACATGTGACGCCTTTTGTTTACATTGTTAGGAAGTTCCATTGACGGCGATTTTATATGGTAACTGTACCAATCATGGGACATTTAAGAGCGCTATACTCTTATATATTTATAAAATGTTTCATGTTAGATATCTTTATCGGTTTCAAAATAGTGGCCAAATGAAAACGCATATATTTCGAACAGATAATGGATTTTTCATTAAAAACTAGTCCAATATACTAAACACAAACATGTCTGCAATAACAACTGATTGCAGGTTGACTTTGATTAACAGTTAATTAAGTGAACGAAACACATGCTGGTATAACTTAGAAATAAAAATTATTACGCAAATTTTATGCTCAACCCGTTTTGTTCAATTTTATGCTTAACATCGGCCCAAGTCCCAACCTTCTTCGTCCCACCGCCATTTCGAACCGAGACACAAAAATGACCAAAAACCTCAATCTTTAGCAGCTAAATGACCGATGTCAATGTTAAAACCGTCCCAAATAGTATAATCGACAGTGAAGACTTTTTTTCAACGTCTTATTAAGCCATTACCCATAAACCGTCCACTATCGGTGCGTTAAGTATATCAAATTAAAACGAACATTGTTCTGTAAACTTAAAATTTAAAGAGAAATTGTAAATAATCTTACAATCACACATAAGTACCTACTGTTTTCGGTATAGTTCCATTCAAAATATTAATCGATTTCCTGTTCTTAAATTATGCCAAAATGCCTTATTACCATTTGTTCAAAATTATATTTTTTTAAACTTATTTGTGATCGATTTCAGCAAAAAGTACCACTCTGTCGCTTGCCAATAAAGCGCTAATGTCATAAAAAATAATTTACTATGTCTTTTTACTAAAAACAAGCACTAAAAGCATTTCGTTCCTTTTTTCCGTATAAAAAATGGAGGCATATAAATTTAAAGAAAAACCTACTGCAGCCTTGGCTCGTCAGATTATAACTCCCAATAGGAAAGCAGCCAATGATATACAAAACACGTAACATCCTATTCATCGGATTATATTCGTATAATCGGTATTCGTATATCTGTGCACGTTTACGACCCGGGCGGCGTCCGTATCCGGCTGCACTTCTCCGAACCATTTTCAAATTCAGTGGCGCCAACCACTTATCATGTTCTAGGAACGCGCGTCAGATATGGCCGACGCTCGGGGCTTGATAAAACGTGTGTCATTATTGAGGAATTCTACCTGTAGCACACGTATATGGTCATGTACGGTCGGCTTCATAAATATATATGCACCTGTATTCGAATTCGAACCTTCATTGCTTGTAATAAGTTCCGAAGTGAATAGATATTTATAAACGTGACTGTAGGAGATAAATCCGGACGGCTCTTATCCATAGCGATAAGCGACATATTCTGCACTACATCGTTATTTACTGTTATTGTTTCATATTGTTATTGTTTCATGACATTCGCACCTATACTTGAACCTAACATAGTAGGTACTAGGTACTATGTACCTAGTAGTTCCACATGTTTTAAAAACCAGACTGACATTTATCCATCGCCCGCCAATCAAATTGTATACTTTTATGTCGTTTAAATGAGATCTGTGTCGTCGCGCACGGTACTCAATGCTTGATAATGGAATCCTATAAGATCTCCGAAACATTTGCGCTTAGTGACTAAAAATACGTGAGTGTTACCCGTAATTTATTATAATATTAATATGGCTCTAGGTCAAGTTAGTTAAAATTCAACGGGATCAACGGATTTTTTACTTGCTATTTACCTAATGTTGAAGAGGACTAGTAATTTTATAGAGAAGTCAAAAATGTTTCCATTTTTGTTGGCTTTAGAGTCAGACCAAGTTAAGTTGGCATCAGTTTAGATATTAGAGACTGCGCAAGTGCTATTTTAAACGTCAAACTTCTATGAAATTAGGACGTTTATTGAACATTTTCGCACTCCGTGCAATCAAAATCGAGGCAAATTTGTATAAATTGAAATTGATGACATATACTAAAGAAAAAGACCAACACTATCGGATCGGAGGCCCAGCCGAGGATCCTTGACTTACGCGGCTCACGCCATAACCACTAAGCCACCTGGTCTCAACGAATGCTGGCGATTTTCTCGAGTAAGTATATGCTATCTTATTAGACATTAGACAAGACGCATGTGAAAAAAAAATGGTATCAAAATTTTCAAACCTATCGAGCTTTACCTAATTTGTTTTTTTAAATACAACGACGGTGGCCTGATCGAAAGCGTTCACCGTAACCTATGGACGCCTGCAACTCTAGAGGGGTCCCATGCGCGTTGCCGATCCATGAAAATTTTGTACACTCCTTCCTTATATCTTTTATTAAAATGACAT
This sequence comes from Lathronympha strigana, assembly GCA_949128165.1. Lineage (NCBI taxonomy): Eukaryota > Metazoa > Arthropoda > Insecta > Lepidoptera > Tortricidae > Lathronympha > Lathronympha strigana. The sequence continues at coordinate 23,069,563 of OX421905.1, forward strand.
CTATCAAGGTTGACTTGTTAGCTACCAGCGACTGTACCTTCACACAATTTTATTAGAGTTCAGAATATCGCGATATTAATTCGTGAAAACCGAAAAATTGAGCTGCTTGGAATTTCAAATGTGGCTCACAACACAATAGACGTATTGTGATTGAGTCGTTAAATGTCGGATGAATGGGTCTCGCGGAAAATCGCTTACCACTTATAAGAGATATAACGAGACAGAGATTGCGCTTAATTATGCGGTATGAAGGTAAACAGGTATCTTCCGCGGTTGGACGAGGAAAACGTATTAAAGTATATTTAGTTATCCTTTTTTCTGCCACTCAATTCCTTGTTATGTGTCCCAAAGTTGTAATTCCTACGTTTTTCATTTTACTCGATAATAGTAACACAAAAACTAAAACTAACGCAAGGAATTACTTTGCTTACTTATATTATTTTAACCATTATCTTAACAAGTAGATATCTTTTAAGATACGAGTAGGTACATTGTTATAAGTAGGTACCTGTACCTACCATCTTTGTGTTTTTTTTTTGTAGATTTTTTTGCTCTATCGGGATGGAACTCTCGACTTTTTTTAATTTACCAAGAGAAAGGTTAAACTAATCATAAAATTTGTAGGTGACGTTTTTGATATACCTACACTCGACGGATCATATTCGGCTTAGTTAACTTCTTTGTGTAATTTTCAAAGAAGAAAGAAAGAAAAAGAAATATTGCCACAAAAACCTTATAAAGTAAGCACAATAGAAAAACTAAGCACAAAAAGAAGTAAAATGACAGATGTAATTTGTAAACCTAGTCGGGTAAAAGGATCCAATCTCAGCTGGTGCCAAACAGAGGGCCCGGCGCTGGTTTTCAGACTGGACCATAAAGTGTGCTTACCATGAGTTGTACATGACCGTATTTGATAGCGACTCGACTGCGGCGTTCGGGGGTGTGTCCGTCTCGCTCCTGCCAGAGTAATGGTAGGAGCTTCTGAAGTGTTAGATTTCAATGAACCAGAGTGTGTTTTTTACGTTTTTATTCAATTGTCTACTCTGATTCTGATGTCGCAGTAGGATACATACCTACTAAAAGTTAGTAACTTCATTTTAATAACCACGCCGCCATAAATAACACCGTAACTGCCAGTAGGTCAGCTTAATATGCAACCGACCAACAGAGCCAACGGTGACAGTCGTGTATGAGAGGTTCACTCAATTATTGCGCACGATTGACCAACAATATGACCGATTTTACAGTACGCTTATTCATAATCCACAAACTTTGCAAGTTTGCACAACGCCGCACAATGCTTCATTCATTGCTTCGTAAGGTACTTTATGATGATGGCATATGACAGAATAACAGTTCGTTAGTTCAGAGTTGTGCTAAAATGACGTAAATAGTATTTAAGAAAACTTGTGGGGTAAGGCTTAATCACATCGCGTACTAGTATGAAGTATGTCGTGTTGCTTGCGCCAAGGGGTGTCACGACCGCTTCGGTGTGACCTAGTCATAATTGTTCCAGTTATAGTGTTTATTTATTTAACTCGCTTGAGATTCAAATGGTCGTATTTAATTTATTTTCAAAGATGTCGTTGGTTTATTATTTCCTTAAACCACACCACGATTTGCACACTAGGTATGGCTAAGGATGAACTTTGATATTCCATAATGGCTTCGGCAGATATCATCTCAAAAGGAACTGTCAAACTTTCCAGACATCATTAGGCGCAGCTGACCCAAACTCGTTCAAAACTATTTTTATTTTATACTACTCTCGAACAAAAAAACTCAAACCCTACATTAACGCAAGGTCAGAAGGCCGTGCGCATGTGAGCGGCGACAGTACATCTACAAAGCACGCTATAGATATGTTGTAAGGCGAAGCTTATTGACAGTAACAGTAGAAAAAATAAACTATATTCACCCTTTTTGGGGGCGGTGGTACTACCGAAAGAAAAAGACAGTATGATTTTCGCTGATTCTCTGATAGCCACCCATATACGTTCGGGCATACCGTAATGTACTTATGGGGAATTTGTCTGGCGGATACCCGGTGGACAAACCCATCATGGAGATCCGACGCCCGTCTTTTAACGGTCGGTTCACTTATGGTCGGTTAACACTGTTTACAGCGATACTGTATATCTCTTACCTGTATGAAAGATCTACCTATCTAATTAGGAAACCATGTTTGTTCCAGATGTCGTAGCACGATGGAAGGCGAGTGCTCCGAGCCCGAGGGCTGGCTGCTGGTGCGCGTGCACGTGCCCGAGCTGAACGTGCAGAAGAGTCTGCAGTTCCCGCGCGACCAGCTCGTCTGGGACGTGAAGCAGCAGTGCCTCGCCGCGCTGCCCAAGGTCAGTATCTCCACACTATAGGGAAGAAGTCTCTTTACCCAATAGTCCAACTTCGAACATTTTATGATTCTCGTTCGAAATTCAAATGTTGTTCCCTGGCGACGGTCGAACGGCGGCGCGGGGAATCCGCTTCTTAGTAAAGCTAGTATCAAATAAATGACATGTTTTTAGGGACCGATTATCGCCTGCGCCTCCCTTTCCGTCCCTCGACTCCCTAATTTCCCTTCCATCAACAACACAACACAACACAAAAGTATTGGCCCCTCAAAAGCGTGTCATGTAAACGCTTAGCTTAACCATGCTTAAACATACTTAAATATCTATAAGTATAAGGCGTCACTTGTTTCTACCCGAGATCCGCTCATGTTTTTCTTCCAAGCTGGACTACGTGGTTAATACGGCGTACGCTGGTGTCTCATCATATTTGTTCCACATGTCGAAGCACGATGAAAGGCGATAATTTCGAGCTCAACATTATTCCTCGACATTACCTGTTTAGTATTGTTTGGCAAACCACATTGACAATAACATACATACATATTTATACATATATACTCACGCCCATACGGGCGTTGTTGTTGTTGGGAATACTCCCAAATGGGGCAAGCTCTCTATGAAACTGATCAAGTTTCAACAAAAATGTTAGATTTCACTTGGTTGGTATTTTGTTACGTTTTTTAACTTCATCATATGTCTATCTATTGTCTTTAAAACTTCTTCTCTAAATCCTGTGACGGCAGCTGCTATATCTTATACATTTTATGAAAACATGATAAAGAGGTCCCTTTGTTTTGCTTGACTTTTATTAAATTTACCTTTATTGCATGTTAAAATTTTCAGCTTCTGTTTATGCTCTATACTTGTATACCTGTAGTACCTAATTCATTATTTCACTTACCTATCCTACCTACACCGATTCTGAATTTACCCTAAATAGACTTCTTTTCAAAACATTATTAAGTAAGCAACATCTTCATCAGGCGTAACATTAAAGTTCCAAAACGCTTTCGGGTTAATTATGATAATTATGATAATACCCGAATACCTACGAAATTTCCACAACCGGTATTATCACGAACTTTCGCTTATTCAGATTAAGTTGATTCATCGATTATTCAATGTTACGCTAAAATATTTCTCTCACCTTCACATTTTAAATGCAAATTACGAATTTACATAATACTTGCCGAGCGTTATGCGGAGCAGCGTAATATTCACGGTTTTAAAAACAAAATGTCCACTTAGCTCTGGTTTAGTCTATTCAATTGACTCTTGGTATGTTTATGGTCAATGTCACACACAAGTTCACACAACACAATGTCAAGTTGTTTAGTCAAGTTAAAGCGATTACACGAATTCAGTGATCGTAGCAATTTCAGTACAGCATTGTTGCGGTTAAGCACTTGTATGCGCTATTTTAGCTGGAAAAGCTTTTAGAGTTCATAATAATGATATGCATCCTTAGTTAATCAATCTCCTTAGAAATGTTTGTAGAAATTCCTATATGTATGATGCGCCGAAATTGGTCAATAATTTACGATCACTGTACACAATACACACCTGTCTTTGCTCATGCGAATACACATATGTTTTGGTTATTTCCCAACCTTGGTAAATAAAATTTTATGCGCTTAAATTGGATTTCTTTTCGCTTCCTCACATTAAAAACAAATATTATGAAAAGATTACGATTCATTTCCAATTTACTTACGTTCCATATCAATCTGAAAGACAAACAGATACTTATTTCATGTAAATAATGAAAGCATCCGATTAGTCGAAAGCAAATCGTTCTACTAAATTCGTTTCGAACATTTAATCGATTGTGCTTACCATGAGTTGTATTCGATAGCGACTGTGGTGTTCGAAGTATATCTGTCTCGCTTCTGTCTGAGCAGTGATAGAAGCGAGACGGACATACTTTTGAATGCCGCAGTCGCTATCTAATACGGTTACGTACAACTCATGGTAAGCACAAAGCGGTTTTATTTTTATTAGACGCCGCAGTCGAATGCAAATCGATTCGCGAATGAAGCGCCCTCAAGAATGTTTGTTATAGAATTTAATTTGAATCTGGAACGATTTTAACTATCTTCAAGAGAACTCTTTTAGAACTTGAAATGATTTTCACGGGTTTAATAATTTTTGATGAAATTGGTTCTATTGTTTCAAACATTTACTTAAACAAATTCTTATGAATCTCTAACGGAATTTATGAGACACTTAAAACAACATTAGGATTTAGGAACAATGACGCTTCGCGACGCCATACGGGATTAAACTCAAATTCTGCTCGCCTCCGCAGCAGTATTGCTGTTGCAGCATTGCGGTTGAACCGGGAGGTGTGCGGTAGTTAAATTCTTGAAGATTGAGTGGCAAAGTCTTACAGCAATGCGGCAACGACCGACGACATAAGACGAGCGAAATTTTACAATTTTAAATACTTAGCTAGGAAACTCTTGTGAGTATTAGACATATCAAAGTGCTTATAAAGGGTTCCTCGCGTTATTAAATTCGAAAGTAGCTTGACAAATAACGAAACAGTTTCGGATTAATCCGTGACCCTTAGTCAAGAACTAGCGATGGTTGTTTTCGCGCGCCAATTTTTTGTACAAGTATTTTAATATGAAATTGTACATTTAAATGTGTACCCATATTCTTATTGAGCTTACCGTGGGACTAGGTCGATTTGTGTAAGATTGTCCTATAATATTTATTTATTTATTATTATTATTTATTCTAATATCCGCAGCATGGTGACTACTTGAAGAAAGGGCCAAGCACACGCGTTATCGGTTACCTCAAAGCGTGTTGCAATGTTTATGTAAACCAGAACCGGTTGGTTCATTGAGAACTGTGTCAGCTCTGCGGCTCTGGACTAACGTATCCCGAACTAACTGTTAGTCGAGCTTTTGCGTGTTCACAGCATTTTCATACTAGTTGTATGTATAAAACTGTTGGTTGAAGTTAGTTTACATCTATAGGAGATTGTTTTCATTTGTAAATTACACTCTTTAATGTTTGCTGGCTGATCTCAAAGCATTGTGAAGATATATTTTTGTTAAAGTGTGCGAAATGTTTATCGTTTTATTCAATCTACCCCATTATTTCATTCAATATGATTAAATATCCTTGTATAATTGAGAAAGACGAAAAACAATCATTTATATCCGGTCACGATAAATATTATATGAATAACAAATGTAGGTAAAGGATACTGACTAACCTAGTAACTACTGTTATTCATGTTTTAACTGTTTTGACGTATGGACTTCTTTCACACTGTACTTTTGCCAATTAAAGGCGAAAAATTCACCGGATATTTCGTTTTACTATAGGTAGGGACCTACTGTATCCAACTAATATCACACCAAAATCGATTTCAATGCTCGTAATTACTGTAACTTCATTTCTACACATACTTGAAGGATATAGACACAAATATTATGTTTTAGTATATTTTCTAAGACGCGCCACTCACGAATGATTGTATTCTATCCGTTATTAATAGAGATGGTCCACCGACCACATTGTAAGTCTAATTGGATCTCGGAAAATCTCCGCTTGACGTCGTCTCTTGATAATGAAAACCTGTTTATACCTACCGTTACTTACAACTTCTTAAATACCGGTTACACCAAGCAAGTTACACGAAAAACTCCTGTACTACACCAGCTTGTTAAATCACCTTTGATGCCAATTATGGTTCAAATTTTGTTGGTTTATTAATAATTATTTAAGTACAGAGGAAGATGCCTGTTAAGTCCAATCCAGATATTTGTTAAAGTAAACAAATTATAATTATTATAAAGAACATAGAAAAAAATATCACTATACCTTTCAACAGTCCCTAATGTCCCTATCGATGAGTTGGTGATTACATGTGTCTAATCTACTACAATCTAATACCTCCACATCCTACTTCGAAACAATTGAAACCTTTTTCGTATAGAAATTTAGAAGCAAACCCTTGGTTTTTTTTATCTATTTATTTATTATAGTCTTTATACTTACTTTATATTTTTGTTACTATTGTAAAAGTAGCATCTTTATGTATACCTATAATTTTGCTCTTTTTTTTATTTGTAACTTATTTATCTATGTAAATGACTTTATTTTTAAGAATGTTACGATTACTCAATATTATAAATGTCTATAAGTACACAGTACCTACTGCTTAATAAAGCTTTACATATAATATAATATGTATGTATATTGTTTTCGGTGGTGACTCGGGACCTCAGGTGGCCACCTGGTACAGGGTACGTGATGAATTGATAATATAATGCAACCCCAAATATTGCCTGGGTCTGTTCCAATTATTCCTTTATATAGTACCATCCCTAGAAGCACCATGTTTGAGATATTATGTTCTGTCAACTTAATGCATCATCATCATTGGCCTTTACATCAACAGAATGATGATCTAAACGGCGTAGATGACTCGTAAAGCCGACACGCGAGCGAGTAACAATCATCTCTAATAAATGCATGTTGTACCTGGTTATTTCAAAAATCGTCAATATGTGTTGAGGCCCGATAGCTCAATTGGAAGAAGGGCTTAATAAGTCGGTTGTAACGGCAATCAAATGTTTTTTTATTGTAACTTTAATGTGAAAGATGCAATATCTTTTAACAATTTTATAATTACTTACCTAAAAGAAAAATTTAAAAATTCCCCGCGTAGAACGGGATTCGAACCCACGATCTGTCTGAACACCGGTCAGTGTGCGTACCATGAGTTGCATTCATTGCGACTGCGGCATTCGAAGGTATGTCCATCTCGCTCCTACCACTACTCCGGCAGGAGTGAGACGGACATACTGGGGTTGATCGGGCGTCGATAGCGCAATTGGCAAAGCGATCTGACCGGTGTTCAGAGAGGTCGCGGGTTCGAATCCCGTACGACGCGGAGAATTTTTCCGTTTTTCTTTCAATTATAAAATTGTAAATTCATTTCGCATCCGTCTCAGCTTAATACAAAATTAAATATCTTTTTGCTCAGATATTATGTGCTTGTTTTTATTAAAAAGGTACAACTTAGTCGCTTGTTGATAATTTCTAAATAAATCTTTAAAGCACCTTAACATTTTATTGGTAGCGAGAAGCGGTACCATTTACTAAAGACAATAATGACGTACGTAGTTACATATTATGCTATTAAAGTTCCACAAAATGTAACCGTGGAAAAACAGTTGACAGAATACTGCATCTCTTTTGGGCATTCCTTGGTTTGTGTACTGCATGAATCATATGTGATTCAATATCATATAATCTCGCAGTGACTAGCATGACAAATATTATTAAACATATGAATCATAGCATGACCACCCTTATATGACTGGATTCTAAAAACATATTGCATTCGGATATGATATACCTAAGTGATGTCTACCCTTCCTTTTACAGAGTTATTAGCATAAGTAGGTAAGTACGAGTACAAAGAGTGTACAGATGGTAATACTTTACCCCAACGGTTGTCGCTACTGCAGCTACAGCTTGCTAATACGGTGGGCTATGTAGCTTTGGTTCTATACCGGATCACCTCATTTCTGATGTGATCCCACAGATAAATACCGAGCATACCCCCTTTCCATACCACGCTGAGCGACTTTCAACTTGTGGACCAGCCGTACCGCCAGTGTCCATGTTTCAGCTTCGTACCGTAGGACGCACTGATTGAAGACTTTCGTCTTTAGGCACTGTGAGATCGACGATGTAAAGACTCGACGTATCTTCCCAAACGCTGCCCAACCTAGCTGTATTCTTCTATTCACCTCGGCCTCGAAGTTGTTCCTACCTGGGCATGCGTAGTGTAGGACGCCCTCAAGAAAGGTGGAGTGAGGATTTGCGCAGGATGGCTGACAGGAGCTGGACGCGAGCAGCCGAAGATCGAACACGGTGGCGTGAAATTGGGGAAGCCTATGTCCAGCAGTCGACTGCGATAGGCTGATGATGATGATGATGCTAATAGTTTGTTCTCTGACATTCATTATCTGGTCAAGGTTGCTGGGAACTTATATTAGTGGGCTCCTGTGTGCCGATGAGTTGTCAAGTAGGTCCGTGTCGCTCCTGCCAGAGTATTGGTAGGAGCGAGACAGGCATGGTAAGCTCACTGGGCGCAAATACCTATTACATCAGTCGCTGTCGACATCTTTAAGAAACAATTTGATCCAATATAAGATTTTAAGCTAACATGGTCATTTACACTATAATTACTATTTAAAACGAGATATTTACCATGTACATTTGTTTTCATGAGCGTAAGCGGGTAGATCGCTACGGGGTGTGGGTAGACCACAAATAAAATAAAAACTCGCAGCATATCAGTTACACCGTGAACATGGCACTTGTAACAGTGCCGAAATATCGGGAGCTCATGAAAACAAATGTACATGGTAAATATCTCGTTTTAAATAGCAATTTGATCCAGCAGCATTTCACTAATAAAGACTTTGTAGTCCAGCTAAATACTCTTTACTTCAAGTGGTATATACCCTGGAACCAATAGTGTCCGTAGGAAGAGCACGCAATTCATTTTTCGCTTGCATTTTTCAAACTTGACACCTTCTATTAACGAATCTATCTACTGCTTAAAAATTTAAGTAAGTACCTAACAATAAAAATATTATATTTTTTCCATCATGATTTTGAAATGGGAGCGCTTCCATTTTCAAAATTGCACGTTCTAAAAGAGAACATTTTCTTTTTAATTCTCGTGCGCTCTCGCCTGATCAGCTGCATCCATGCATGCATGCCCTACTTTGGAATGTCGCGACAAAGGAAAATGGACTTAAGTGCTCCACAATGTCCATGCATCCGTACTTGAAAATGGCATGGCTGTAGCGAGACACCTTTTCTTATCTGTTGTCCGGACACAATGTTGCTGGCCCAATTTTCGGTACACTGGGCAAAACAAGCAAAGCGTGCTCCAGTTTTGGACGCGAGACTATTTTAATGGAGGTGAGTGTAGTTTAATGGAAAGATAAAAAGCTACATTTTAGCCGTGTGAGAGTTCATTCCACGGTGCAGCAGGAATAGCAGGATGCATTACGGTATGTAAACTATGTTATCTAATTTAAGTTGGGTATTTCTTTGGGGTTATATACCCGCATTTAGGACCAAAATAACTGAAAGCATGAAAATGATTTCAGCTTGCCGGGAATTCATACTACTAATTTGTTTACACTAGTACTGCAATGGTACTCGTAGGTAATAACGGTTCATACTCGTAATAAACGGTAAGCTGTTTTTGCCAAAGTGTGAGTGAGACAACATATTTCAACAATCCCCACAATAGTCCGTATCGATTGATACTATTTATGGATAATTGTCACCTAGCCTATTTTTCCTTGAGCCTAATGAGATTTACTCAACTTTTGTTATAATTCGTGGTTTAAATTAAATGTTTATAGCGTATTTACTGACTACCTAGTCAACTTACTTATGTGTGTTAAGAAAGCTAAGCCCTGTTTACACACGACTAGTAAGTACAAGCCTGTGTGATTAACACTTTACTGAAACTTTGGTGAAAACTAAGTTTATGATTATGACTTTCAAAAACACGACTTTCGAGTTTGTTTTGGCAGATTGCTAACAAGTGCCTACATTGACTACTTATTATAGCATAGAGGTGTGATTTGGCGATAACGCTTAAATAGTAACAAAGTGAGTAAAAGAGAAGCCTTATATGAATATTTCACGAATACGAAAGAGACACAACAATTGAAAAACGAGAACATTTTTGAGCTCCCAAGTATACACATATACTTCTTGCCGATACGATATTATAACGTTATCCGTCTGGAAAATATGAAAAGTTATACAATCGTAAAGCACGAATCAAATCATTTATTATTTGTATTAAATGATTAAATATTTTTGTGAGCGTCTGCCGCGAAAGCAGGAGGCCGCTGGTTCGATTCCAGCCCTGCTCAACGGGGGCCTTGGTCACTTTTTCTGTAGTATATGACATTTCTTTCAATTTATAATGAAAAGTTATGTTTAAGAGATGTGGTGTGTGGATACGTCTTGGATTATAAAATATTTATAATGTTACAAAAGATAATTTACGTAATCAATCATATTTGTTATTACTTTTAATTTCAATTATATCAATGACATGCATTCTTGTCATATTATAAACAATAAACAAATCATAAAATGACAGAGCATAAGTAGCATAACTCTGGCATGCCTCAGAATTTTAGACAGTTTTAACTTTTAAGAGTTTTAGAAGTATTATGTATGTGCTGCTGATTAGCTAATTTTACAAAAAACATGTTATACAACTTTACGGTTAGCAGATTATAAGTTTTTGCGAAAAATTTGATACGTCGATGTACTTGCGTCGGTAAACTAAGTACGTAAGTAAGCTTTCAAGATGCTATTCGCTTATACCGTTTCAATACCGATAAATTTATACAACACACATAGAACTATATCGCGCGATAAAATGGCGTAACTTGAGTATACCGCCACGACTTTTACGTCTCTTTTCCTCGTTAGCAACATCAAACTCGCTGGCATTACCACGCACTCGTATATTTGTCACGGCCGTCCAGCCGCTTCGAAAACTACTTTTTTTGTCTCTGGCATTTATACGAAATGGTTTCACCAACGCTCCTAAAGCGAAGTCGATCGGTCGAAAAATTACGAGACAATTATCGTGATCGACTCTCATTGCGGCCGATTAATCTTTAAACTGCCGTTTTTTTATAAAGCAGTGAAGGTTTATATTTTTATATGGCAGTAAGTGTTTATATTTTGAAAATGTATTAAATACCAAATTAGTTAGTTTCTTCCAGCGCTTAAAACTCGCGAACTTGATAAACCTTAGTTACTGTTACTTAGTAATTCATGAATTAAATAATTATGTAGGTATGTATGTTACCTTATTACTGACGGTTATGTAGCAGTAAGTAATCTACTGCTAAGAAATATTAAGTTATGTTATGTTAAACTTAGGAACATCATAGAAGGAAAGATAGAGGGAAAGCGAGGAAGAGGAAGACCGAGAAAAAGTTATTTTAACCAAATAAAAGAGAAGGTTCAGGTTGTGTCGTACCAGAAGGTTAAGGAGTTGGCAGAGGACCGGATGAGTTGGAGATTGCTCCACCGACAAGAGCACAGCTCTTAAGTTTGAAGAAGAAGAAGAAGAAGAAGAAGAAGTTAAAATAAAACTATAGGTTATAACTCGCGAACTTGATAAACCTTAGTTACTGTTACTTAGTAATTCATGAATTAAATAATTATGTAGGTATGTATGTTACCTTATTACTGACGGTTATGTAGCAGTAAGTAATCTACTGCTAAGAAATATTAAGTTATGTTAAAATAAAACTATAGGTTATAACTCGCGAACTTGATAAACCTTAGTTACTGTTACTTAGTAATTCATGAATTAAATAATTATGTAGGTATGTATGTTACCTCATTACTGACGGTTATGTAGCAGTAAGTAATCTACTGCTAAGAAATATTAAGTTATGTTAAAATAAAACTATAGGTATCTAGTGGGTATCAAAGTTAAATATCAATTAGGTACGTAGGTTACTAATAGTTTGCAGCTTTATTAATTATTTTATTGATTAGTGGCTCTGTAAAAATGTAATTAACGAACGTTTCACAAGAATTGGTAGATAAATGCGACCTGTAGAGGAGAACAAATGGACAGACACACGAAAACATTTTTGCGCAAGCTGAAACGGAGACGCTTTGCTCGCTCGGTCGATAATGTAGGTACTAAAATATCATGGGCAAAGAAACTGGATAAGTATATGTAGCCCTTTAATTCTTTAACTATTGTAAATGATACAACTCGAAGCTTGTATGTAATCTATGTAAGATAAGTAACATTAATTCTACATAATATTGTAACCAATTAACCTCGCAAGTTAAAAAGGACACCGAAAAGCATAACTATTACGACCTGCATTGACAAGACGAAAAGTGGGCGCTTTACAGCCAGCTTTATATGGAAATGGCGAGTTATGTAACACACCCGTTTATTTATAAATGTCCCAGGCAGAATGTCGTGACCTCTGGTCAAGTTCGACTCGACTTTCGTCCAACACAACTCTCTCGAGCGACTCAACTTAACTGGGCTACGAGTCGAGTTACTTTTTCGACGTTCACGCTGCAGGCATTAATATCGTGGACATCGTTGTACATGATTTACGTTATTATACATTATGAATGTACATTGCGGGCTCGGGCAGGCACTCCATGAATATGCATGTGGGCAACGAGCAAAGTATAGTTTTGAATAAATTGCGCCGACACGGTGCCTCGTTTTTTACAATTAGTAGGTATTAGGTCGCCCATGTTGACGTGACTCGGATAGCAAGATTGTGCATGAGGACTTACTCGTGTTAATAAAGAATTCCGAACAACAAAGAAACATTAGTTGCTTGTTTTTAGTAACAGGTACTATCGCGTTCAAAATTGCATGGGCAGTTTGTTTATCAATGAATTCGTTCATAAATTGGTATATAATTTTTAAAATCCCATTTAAGTGGTAAATAAATCAAGCCCCTATAATCAATAGTTTAGTAGGCTCAGCGTAAATCATACTCAATCAGTTGGCAATTAAGTAGGTACAGTTATTTACACTTTCACGATTTTCACACATTTCACACTCCAAGTGCGGGTAGTTCGTAAAACCCGCGCGGCTAGAAGATGTTGATATCAACCTCAGTCAGTCTTTCTCCGGGACCACGGGGACAATGTCGCCCTTGATATGTCGGAGGTTCGTTTTCAAAGCTATACACTATTAAGCCCCGTTTTAGTAAATTTATAATGAGTTGGCAATTATTATTTTTCTGATCTTAATAGTAAATGTAATAGGTACTACCTAATCTATTTATTTCACTAAAACAAACTCAATCATAGAGCGATAATTACCCTACTTCATTAAATGCTTAGATTATTTAGCTACACAGCATGATTATGGAGTCCTATTATATTATTCTCTCTAACCTTCAGACTGAGTCTCAAGACGTAGGCACTTAAAAATAGGTATTGAGTCAGAAATATTTTACCATAAACTTGAATTGTAAGATTCTGTGTTCCGAGATTGCCATTTATTATTTTGTAATTACTGGCAATAAAAATGAACATTAAGTAGGTATTTGAATATTAATTAAGAAATGACTTCATCGGATGTCTAGATAATGTATAGGTACACGAGTAGATACAGGTTAAATTATTAGAAACATTTCAAAATACAGATGAATAATAGTAATAGCGAAGTCAAGAGATAAATTTATTTTTTGCACTCGATATTTCGTCCCAAATAAAATAAAAATGGATAGGCAACGTTTTCCACAAATTATGAAAAACAGCCTCCGGCTGTATGGGATTTCCTTATTTACTGTCATTTGGAATCTTGAAAAACGTCGCCAATTAGCATGCATCTGGCAACTCGAGGTACGGAATAAAAAAAAACAATAAGTACTGTGTTCCTTTAATAAAAATATACGAAGGACCAACTATTTTTGAATAACTTCTCGATTTTAAAAATTATAAGTATCTACATTTATGGCAGCAGAAACATTTTGCTACATTCGTGTCTCGAGTTATCACACGAATGACTATTACTTTGTAGTCTCAATTAATCATCGAATATAATCTAATGTCATTACAAAAAACTGAGATTTTTAGACTCCATCCATTTTCTTTTGCACCATTTTCACACGACTTTATGTCTGTTACAAATATGCGTCATCTTAATAACCAGTCGTAAACCAAACAGTTTCATTACATTGTTATCTGTACTGTTTGTTCAGCGTTGACCATAAATAACAAGAAACTACGGTTTTATGGAAAAATACTGCCATGTTTGTATTCATGGGCTGATTTTGTTGATGGCGGAACTGCGGAGGATTTTTATCAATTTTAGTTTTTTGGACATAATTGCGATTTAATTGACTTTTAAGGTAGACCCCTAGTTAAAATGGGCCCTTTGATTGTTGGTTCTACTGTATATATTCGTAGACGGGATTTTTTTAAAACAAGTAAGTAGTTTATCGTAGGTACTTTTCTTGTGACAGTTTCATAGATGTAATTCTATTTTAATCGCTTTTTCAATCCTCAGTATCATGAGTTTTTCTGTTTCGTTACCACTTCTTATAAACGACAATATGTGATTGTTTTTGGTAAAAGGTAGGTACAGCTTGGCAAAATAGAGTAGAATTTAAAAAGTGGCTACATTGTATAGTGTCGTCCCGCTTTCTTACGAATATTGATTTGGAAGGGACGACACTACGATGTTGCCACTTTTTAATTTATACTCTAGTACCGAGCTGTAGGTACCATTTTGCATTCATTTAGAATGGAACGTTACCAACAACCGACCAAGTTGTACTAGTGGTACTTAATAACTGTAACTTCTGTTCCTTTATGAAGAAAACGAGATATTTGACGTTGTGACAGACAGAGTCGCACTATTACAGTTCCATACCCTAAATAAATAAGTTCGATCCAATATTTTATACCAGTAAATAAATTCTATACATCCTAATATGCATTTTAAAAAGTGGATTTTCTTCTATACAAAATCTGTTGAACGGGTATTTGTATTGTACAAAGAAGATGAAAAAGGACATGAGTAGGATCATTTTTACCAAGGAATTCATTCCTAAGAACGAGCTAAAAAAGGCCATGGGATGCGTTATATCTCGTTACACGCATCTCCAGGGGCAGCAGTTCTCAATTTAATACAAGAGTATTAAGAGGATGAGAGGTTTAAGATTTTAAGCTAACATGGTCATTTACACTATAATTACTATTTAAAACGAGATACTTGGCACTTGTAACAGTGCCGAAATATCGGGAGCTCATTAAAACAAATGTACATGGTAAATATCTCGTTTTAAATAGTAATTATAGGATGAGAGGTTGTTTGACGATATCTAATTAATTAATGTAAGTTCAGCTAAACGAGAAAGATACCTACACTAGGTCCATGCCGGGGCTTTTTTGGAACCTTTTTCCGCGAACCTGCGTTTAATGACGACGAGTAAATTGAAAACCTTTGACCGTATGTATTACAGTTCGTAATTTATGGATCTTATTAGGATTAATCAACTTCTTTTTCTTTCAAGCGTTAATGTAATTGTGTGTCACACAAGTTTTCAGTAATTTGTTCTGATAGTAGACCTCAAGGGCACTTTTACAGGTCAATAAGCATTATATTAAAGCATTTGCATGTACAAACATTTACAATACAATATACAGTAACAAGAAAAGTATAATCTAAACACTGATAATTCAACCGCGAATACCCGGGTAAACAATATGAAAAATAAATACATTTTGAATCCCATTGACAATGTACTGGAAATGCGACATAATAAACGACCGTGTCTTTTGATTGCGTTGACTTAGAGGTTTGGTTTTTTCGCAGCTTTAAGGGACCACAGACCTGTGTATGTGGTATTAATTTCAACTTGCTACCTCTACGCGTTCCCGAGATAAAGGGTCTTGACAGACAGACGGACGGACAACAAAGTACGTCACCCTAAAAACAGAAATAACATAATCTAAAAATGTTTAGGTCGATTTACAATGTTGTCTGGTCTTAACATATTCGAGTCTTATAAGAAATAATTTTTTCAAAGTCATCCTTCGAAACCAAATGATTCCATCTTCACGAAGTAATAATTAAAACGTAATCATAAAATGCAAGTGTCGTAAACCTCAAAACCTTCAAAACTTCGAGACGATAGAAACAGTAGCGATCTATTAAATAACTAAATTACTTGCACTTATACAAATCCAGAATATCCAAAAAGCCTCAACTTACAAGCAAATATGATACTCAATTAGTCGGCCATCAATATATCTTCGTCGAAATTTCGCATCGAGTTTGCCATTTAAGTGGATAACTTTGTGCTTACCATGAGTTCCATTCGATTGCGACTGCGGTATTCGACATTATGTCCGTCTCGCTCCTGCCAGAGTAGCGGTAAGAGCGAGACGAACATACTTTCGAATGCTGCAGTCGCAATCGAAAACAACTCATGGTACGCACACTTGTCCAATATGGCGTTACTATATGAAATGCGATATCGATGAACGTTACTAAATATAGCAAGCAATTCCTATAAATATTGTAACATATAAATTTCGTAGCTATATAAGTTTTCGTTTTCTATTCCAATCGACAATATGAGACTCACAGCGCCATCTATGAAGACTACTGCGAGAACGGTCGATTACTTCGAACGACCATACGGGCGCGAGGTTATAGCAAATAAGTGTTGATGCCGTTCCCTGCCGATAGATGGAGGGCGTGATGAGGTATGTATTGCCAGTTGACATTGTAATTAAAACAAATTCCTTCAGCTTGTAATTAAAATTTCTTAGCCTTTTATATTCAAGTTTAGTCATTTAACCTGGGCCTATTGGCTTTTTATCTTTCTAATTACAAATTGGGATCGTTGGCGAAATGAACTTTGTTTTATTGTTGTCGTTTCAAGTGTGGAGATTTGTTTCCTTCAACTGGCAACCCGTGGGTTGTGACTGTCAGATTTCTTAACCCAGGAGGGCCGGCAGATGATTTTGGTTCCGCCATGAGCGATGTTTTCCGTAAGGACGGAAATCGGGACCCAGCGCCCTTTTAAGTGAGTGTTTTGGTAATAGTTTTTGTTCATCGAGTGACGAATCGTTGGAACTCGTTCTAAAGGCGTTTATTTTTCAGTCCCGGGATTCCCAACGTGGAGTCGTGACAATGCGGACACGAGGGGATGGAGCGGTGACCCCAATTGTATGGACATGTGACATGCGCGAGGGGTGCAGGCCACTTATCTGCAATTGGGTATGTAATTTCCCGTTCTTCTGACGACCGTCCCGGCGTTCAGTTGCAAAGAGTCCCTATTTCTGGTAGCCTTCGGGTTGCGTCTCTAGCCCCAGAACGCAGCCGAGGGCTGCCCTATTCGTTCCTGTGTTGATGCTATCTTGCCATCAATTTCAGGGTCACTGATTAACCCGCTAAAGCTCCTGGCGACGGTGCAGGTCGACAATAGCTCGGACAACGGCGATTGCGACACGACAACAGCGTGGAGCGACCAAGGCCGCCGCGAGTGCAGCCGGAGGCAGCTGTTCCACTGCCCTCTCTCTTTCTTAGAAGGTCAGATCGAAGCTTTTTTTTATTTTCCTGGACGTACTCCAGGATGGCGCCCATTCTTTTATTTTAAACTTATAAGTGATCCAAAACCGGTAGCAATTTCGCTAACCCACATCTCTCTCGATCCTCGCTAGCCGGTAGCCTTAAATTTAGAGAACTATAAGATTGTGAAGTAGCCCGTAAACTTTACATACTGTTGTAGTCTGTAAAAGCCAATTAATTCTTATTAATTAAAAACAAAGTGTAACTAAGTTTCCTTGTTTCTATTGAATCCTATAATCCGTTCCGGGACCCTCGAGTACCCAGGTAACAATATTCAATTTTGGACTACTAGTTAATGATATTATAAAATTGGTTTCAAGTTATCCTTGAAAATTATGTAACGATGTAAGAAAAGTTTACTTTATACTTATGCAGGTAGGTATGTCTGTGTTTACCATGAGTTCGATGTAACCGTAGTCGATATAGACGGCCCGATCTGACCGTGCTTGCACCAGTGTGCGTACCATGAATTGCATTCGATTGCGACTGCGGCATTCGAAAGTATGTCTGTCTCGCTCCTACTACTACTCTGGCAGGAGCGAGACGGACATACTGTAGAATGCCGCAGTCGCAATCGAATGCAACTCATGGTACGCACACAGTTAAGAACGAGCATGTCGCAAGTACTATCGAATCACACAGTCGCTATCGATACTCACTCTTAAACACTTCTGTTCGTTTTCTAGACGGTCGGCAACAAAACCCCTAACAAATGACATTGCTGGTTTCTTAACGTGTAGCCGCCCGTTGGCCACCCAGTGAGGATTACCGCGAGTCAATTTTCCGCTACGGGTGCTAGTGGAACGAGGGTCCTGCGGTAACATTTCTAACGTCACTTTGACAATTCTCTCGTACTACTAACACAGGACCCACGCATGAGTGGCGCTACCTGGTTAGCTCCGATTGTATGAAGCACTGGACTGGCAAATGTGGAAAATCGTAAAAAAATTGAAAAAAATCGAAAAATTGGTTATTTGCAAAATAAAGTCAGTTGGATAAATAAAATACCAAACCGGGCTCTCGTGAAGTCAACCTCCTCCTAATGAAATTTTGAAGTCTGTTGATGAATAAAAAGGGGTTAAGGTGACCTTTCGCCTGACCTTTAACGTTTAAATCAGTTTATATGCGAGTTGATTTGATTTGAGTTCGCTAACAGGCTAATTGCATTCAGTTCGCGCCCCGACCGATCCAATCCAATCCAATCAGACTTATTAGCGACGGCGGCGCGTCCCCAAAGCTATGTCTATGTCTAGCACGGATCGCTCGAGGAACTACTAGGTAGGTAGGTAGACCAACAGGCTATAGTTATAGCATAAATAACAGCCACCCTAGTCTATTGGTAGTGACCCTGCCGACGAAGCTGGACCCGAGTTCGCATCCTGGTAACGGCATTTGTTTGTTTATCACGATTTGTTCCTGAGTTATAGACGTTTTTTATGTATATATATATGTAGTTATCTATATAAGTATGTACATCGACTAATACCCATAATACAAAGTTGATATATGTGAGATTGTCCCCTAATATTTATTTATTTATTTAATAAAAGGGTTCTAACAGTAAGTCGCTCGCGAGATAGACTGTTACCTAACTGTCTTTGTCTAGGTTAGGTTTTCTATTACACTATCTAGATCTAGAGTTCACGTTGTACATTTTGCCCAACAACGTACACGGACATGATGGTTGTGTTTGTATCTTTTATTGAGCCATGCATCTCTCTCGCACTTCACATTATTTTTAGTGAAGTTGATAGATTATAAAGGGTCAGCCATCTTACTCCTTGTCTGCCCGATTCGCCCGTGCTCGCACACAGTGGAAATATATTTACCATGAGTTTTACGTAACCGTAGGCGCTAGTGTCTGCGCGTTTCTAAAGGATGTCCGTCTCGCTCCTGCCAGAGTAGTGCATATCATGAGTTGCACGCAATTGGATTCGTTAGCGACTCGGCGCTCGAAAGTATGTCCGTCTCGCTCCTATCATTACTCTGGTAGGTGCGAGACGGACATTCCCCCGAACGCCGCAGTCGAATACGGCCAAGTACAACTCATGGTACAGTCAAGTGCAAAAATATGGTTCGATATAATCGACTCATAAATATGGTACTACGCTCTTATTACACCGGTATAAGGTGCTATGGGACATATTTTTGAGTAAATGTGCACCACCATATTTTTTACACTTGACTGTACGCTACGCACACATGAGTTGTACTTGGCCGTATTCACCTACCACTACTCTGGTAGGAGCGAGACGGGTATACTGTCGAATGCCGCAGTCGCAATCGAATGCAACTCATGGTAAGAACATAGTGGTAGGAGCGAGACGGACATACTTTAGAAACGCGCAGTCGCTTACGCCTACAGTTACGTACAACTCATGGTAAACACACTGGCGACGAATGATTTCGAGCCTGGATAGAGTAGATACAAGTAGTGTAGTGATTTTTCTTATATGATAAGAGGTACCAAAACAAAGTAAGTTATTAATAATTTACGAAGCCAGTTAAATTATCTCTTCTGACTGAGTCCTCGTTCGAATTATAAATAAGATTAAGAAGTATTTACTTCTTATTTATAATTCGAACGAGGACTCAGTCAGAAGACATAATTTAACTGGCTTCGTAAATTATTAATAACTTACTTTGTTTTGGTACCTCTTATCATATAAGAAAAATCACTACACTAATAAAGAATAACATTATTTATAATGGTTGAGAATAACCATATCGAGAACTAAATAATTGAAGCAAAAAAAAAATGTCTTCATAAAACTTCAAAAACCGGTTTATAGCACAAAACATCGTAAAGTTGCCACTATATTGGCCGCGAGGGCGGACAGGATAAAAGATTATACAGAGTACCTATATCGGCTGATGGGGCGCAGTTTGGAATTCAGTTTATAGCGCATGCCTACAGCCCTGACGTTTCAATTACGAATGGTTAACTTATTTTTTGTACCGAAATAAAAACACCGAGTATTGGCAAGTTTGTACCCTGAATAACATGGACAGTAATATATTTTGGTGCTCGTCTAAAAGGATCAACATTTTTGATGGAACTCCCCGAACATCACAGTCGGTAAGGCTTCGGTAATTCACTGATATAACGATAGATCGGCGGTGTTCCAGAGGAGAGTTAGATTAGTCTCGTTACCATGAGTTGCCGTAGAATGATAATCGCTAGCATCTGCCCGGTTCGAAAGTATTTGCAACTGCCCACAAGTTAAAATGAGCAGTGTGCTTTTTCAGTCCCACAAACCGTCTCGCTCTACCACTACTCTGGCTGTAGCGAGATGGATATACTTTAGCAACGCGCAGTCGCTAACGCCTACGGTTACGTACAACTCATGGTAAGCACACGCACCACGAGTTTGGAAATCTACTTTAAAAATGTATGGTCGCTAGCGTCCACGTCAATACACTGTCAATGGATCTTGCTCGCATTTGCGGGTAGAAGCGGTATGTAACTGTAGCCCAAGTAATATTTCAGGCTAAGAAGATACTAGAAATCCGCTAATAAACAGCTTAAAGCTTAAAGACTGATGAATAGCGGAATACAAAAACGTTGGAAGCTGAACTAGCGCAGAAAAGATTTCTCTTATACATGCAGGCTGATTTACCGCTGTATAATGCCGAAATTATTGCTTTTGGCTTTATAATAATAATAAAAAAAAACCGTTATTCAGAATTTATTGCTAAAAAAAACCAATTGCATTTTTTGAAAGCTAAAGCTTTATAACGGTGGAATAAGAATATTAAATGTTGTTATCGTCTGGATACTGGTACTATAAACCTACTCCGTTATAACGCCATCACATTAAGCTGTATAATAGCTGATCAATGGTTCTTTACAAAACCTTTATAAAGCTCTAACCTTTATAAGAGTTTTATGTAATGTTATAGGCTGTTTGATAGCGTATTCGTACTATTTTATAAAGCCGACGCGATAAGCGTAGGTTTAATACAAAATACAGCAAATACTCATAATAGTGCATAAGAAAAGATCATTATACAGTTTTAATGTTAAATGTAGCCGATTATACAAATTATCTATTTTTTTAACGCCATAAGTGTAATTGTATGCCGTATTTCAGCAATCTGTGAAGTGAAATTTTCTGTGTCTGTATTCATTAAGATTTCTTTTTTTGTGCTCAGATAATACTAATAAGATAATATACGTAGGTACAGTACCTACATGCAAATAATAACATTACGTACATTGGGTTTTCTGCAACAAAATTTAACCCTAAATGTAAAAGCGGGCGGAGCGGCTGAATGCGCCGAAATTTTAAAACGTAATAAATATAAGAGCCTGGGCAGAGAGTACCTTTTTGTACCATTCGGGGTCGAAACTCTTGGTCCATGGGGTCCCAGCGCACGCAAATTTTTCGTAGAAATCGCGAAACGTCTGGTTGATGTTACTGGTGACCGAAGAGCTGGTGGCTTCCTCGCACAACGTATCAGCATTGCGATACAACGAGGAAATGCCGCCAGCATCCTAGGTACAATGCCTCAAGGACCTACTTTAGATTTAAGGTAGGTAGAGGTAGGTAGTTAGGTAATTTACACTTACTGTATATATTTCGACCCTAAATTGCTGTAATATCAATACCGTGTCCACTACAAAAGCAGCTTATATAATAGTTAAATGCTAATACACAGAACTTATTGAACTCGAGGCTGTTGAATAACCTTAAAATTTTCTATAGTTCAGCATATAGCTTCACTATCGAGTACTAGAAGAGCTAATGCTGTTTAAATTACGAACGCCATTAAAACCATAACCTACAATCTTTTAAAATCCTAAAAAGGGTTTTTTGTAGTGTTTTTCAATAATAACACCTAAGTGATTACTTAAAACATGTAGTACAATAACTTTATTGTAAATAGAGAAGCATCAGTAACACAAAAAAGTAAATCTATAAAAAAAGATTCGATCCACTAAATCGCAATATACGGTAATTATTGAATTATTTCTATAATTTCGAAGGGCGCGTGAGTTTTTTGTTTACAATTAGTATGTACATTCACATAAAAGTAACAGCCGCAAGCAAAATAGGTACAAAATACGGTTTTTTTACCACTTGTTTTATTTTATTAATTTTGCACTCTTAAATTTTACAAGATGGATTTGATATGACGTGTATGACATTCCGCAAAGTAGAATAGAATGTAGAAAATAGGCTAAAAAATACACAACGTGGATAAAATAATTCTCTTTTGTAGACTTTTACCAGCGTACTGCTGTATAAAAGAACATAAAACGTGTAGTTGAAGAGTATTAGCTGTATAATGGAATTTATTTATGCTGTAAATCAACCCTCACTTTGTCTTATTCAGCAATAATACAGCTGTTAACCAGCTAAATCTACACTTAAAGCTGTAGAATTTGCAGTTAAGCAGCTATATCAACACTTAGAGCTGTATAATTTGGGGCCCTTTTGGTGGGTATAACGATCTCCAAGTACGTCAATACAGCCTGTATACAGCAGAAAAAATGGCGAATACAGCTATTATACAGTTCACAATGTTACTTGGGAGATAACGTGTCGAAATATATCCTTTGGAATCTATAGCAACTCATGTTAGAGACACAGTTGACAAGCGTTTTGTTAAGCTCATGGTAAGCAAATCGATCCCGTCAGGCTTTCCATTTTTGCACAATGTTCATATTACAAATAGAAGTACAATAGTGTAAAGTAATAAGTTTAGGTAAGTAATCGAGTTTCTTATTTTGACATAAAACTCTCTGAACCGAGACCTCGCGAGCATAACTAAAACTGATTGATAATAAAATCGGCCAAGAGCATGTCGGGCCAAGCTCAGTGTAGGGTTCCGTAGTTTACCGTCCGTCACCATAGGCAACCTTAAAAAGTGTTTTAATAGATACTATGCTCATTAGTCATTAGGCTTATAATAATTAACAATTTGATGATACTTTCGATCACACCCGTCCAGACCCCATCGACTCCGGAAAAGTCTTAACAGCGCGAAGTAGACCACGGTACAGCGCCATCTATCGGGAAATTGGGTTACTAATTTATACAAACTAGAAGGGTTATGTAAATCGATTCACGCGACCGGAAACCCAACATAATGTTGGGTTTCCGGGGGTAACTTTTGATCGCGTGAATCGATTTGAATCAATATTTTTTTATTAGAAAGAAGATACGTGCGGGATGTGAAATTAAATACTCAAGATAAAAAAAAATGTTTGCATATACGGTTAAATTACAAACTTAATTCACAAATTATTTTGTACAATTTTTCAAAAACCGTTTAACCAATCAAGTTCAAAATAATTTTCCAATAAAGTTCTTATCAAGTTCTACTTTTGTAAAGTATTTTTTTTCATATTTTTGAACTCATAAAGGGACACATTTTTTAAACTTCTGGAGCGATTATTTCCGAACGTATTAACTTTATAAAAAACTGTTTTTAGAAAACCCTCATTTGTCATTCTAGGGTAGAAACGAAAAAAAAACACCACCCACTTTACGTGTACGGGAGGTACCCTAAAAAAATTATAACCACTTTACCACTTTGTTGGCCAATGACCAATATACATATTCGTACAAAATTACAGCTTTCTAGTACTTACAGTCACTGAGATTATCCGCGGACGAAAGGACAGACATACAGACTTGGCGAAACTATAAGGGTTCCTAGTTGACTTCGGAACCCTAAAAATTGAACATTTTGAACATAAAAAAACAGTAAACGACAAATCAATGAAGTATTTATTATACAAAATACTTATAAAATTTCATGAGACTCAGTTAAGAAATGCAACATGCAGTGGATAAACGAAAGCTTGCGCCCAAGCGAAGGTCTCCGCTTCGCTAAAACTGTCAACAGCGTAATGACTAAAGCACTCAAAAATGGTACCGTAAGAAGCGTAACCTCACCTAACAAATTAAACCATCAGCCGTGTTATCTCCGCTGATTACCAACAACGGGAACCGACAAAACGTGAAACAAAACCTCCGGTCAGAACCCTTACATAATAAGGACTACTAGTTTCCGTAAAAAAAATTCGACCGACATTCTCGTGAAATGCCCCTGGAGAATATCGTTTTAATTCGAAGATCGAAAAAAAAAAACGAGGGATATGATGGAGAAATCCGTGGCCACTGGTGTGGTCTCGGTAGCTCAGTGGGCAGAGCGGTGGGCTGGTATCGGTAGTCGCGTGATTTTTTCCACTTTTCCTTTCTTTCCGAGAAAGCTGAAGACAATTTCACATTATTGCGGAAATTAAAAATATTTGTTTAATCGAAAATACCTAACCGGTCGTCTGTTTTAACCTCCTGTATATTTAGAATATCCGATATTCGATAGCATAAAAAGTAGAAGGCCGTGCTCTGATTGACATGCAGTTGAACGAAGGTAAACTAATTGAACGTATTCATTTACATACAAATTAGGAGTAATCATCATTGGCGACGCGGCTTTGAGCAGATATTGAAAGACCTTATTATTTCCTTGTCTCTGCGGGAGGTAAAAACGAGTCGACCGCACCGTCACGACGCCCACAGATAACATCTCCACCATCAACCTATCCCAACCTCCCACCTCACTTCAACCCGCAAGCGAAAACCAACCTTAAATTAACGACTTAAGTTTGAAGTTTCTGTAGCAAGAGTAGTAAGATACGAGGTTGGGATGGTAATAAGTGGATCAGATTGGAGTAATCAATGTCCCGTTACGGAGAGTCAGGTGAGATCAATGGAGGGAATAGGTAAAAATACTGCATTCATGTTGGCCGTTGGCCCTTTAAGGCTTTTTCTAACGTTTATTAGGTTTCGGACGTCGTTGCTAATATTACAGAAAAAAAACAAAATGGCGAAACGTCCCTGAAGGAAAGATCTCGGAACTCAAAGGCTCTAAAATGCAATACCTACGTCTTAAGCAGTGTCCAAAAACTTGGCCATTGGAAATTTTGTACAGTAGTTTATATCGCTATGTATGTATGTTCGGACTATAAATTGATTGGTGTTACTACTTAAATAACAAAATATTTATAACAGAAAAAATATTTATTTAAATAATTTGATTTGTTTAAACAAAAAGATGTTCGAACTAATTTCAGATAAATTACCTGTACAGATAAAGTACCTTCAAAGCCAGCTTGCTTATCATCAAACATGCCAGGAATGGCAGGAATTTCGCGAATGTTTCGCTATTACGGAACATACTCGTAAATTGCTTATAATATTGTCTTCTGTTGCCGCGATTGTTATCCATTGAAATTAAACACTTTAGAAAGGATTAATCGCGGTGTTCGCATTTTGCACAAGTAACTTTTGATTGACGGGGAGAATTCGCATTCTCTCAGTCATCACCTTAACCTTTTAATAAATTACTTACGTTATCGCTGATCCTAAGTTATCTACGTACTTATGTACTAAAAAAGGTTATTTCATACGATTTAGTTACTAAACATTTACATTAACATGGCTCAATAAGTCAATATTCTCTCCGCCACTTTTTTATATTTGTCAAATATATTTTAATAGATAGTAATAAACGTCCGAAAAAAATACTTACCATACCTGACCTACGAAATACGTACTGCGTAAATAAAGGACTTACACACAGTATTGGTATAACTTTTTGTTGAAACAAATTAAGTTTCATATATATATATATATTGCAATTTACAGTATTGGTATTTTATTTGCACGTAGTTTTTCAGTGTACGTACTCCGTTGTTAATTGCTCTCAGCTCTCAGTGAACCCTTCCTAAATCTGTATCTGCAGATACAGTGAAGGTTCTGTGCAGCAGTAGTCTATGCTGCGGTCCCTATATCAGATTTCACGTTGAGTAATCAGACCCGTTAGAGAGCAAGGCCGATGACGGTGTCTTGGTCAACAAGCTAAAACCGATATCTATCTACACTTTTTATTGTTTATATCCGTATCTTTTCTTGTTATCTCTTCCGAGCATCGAGCAACACAGGGAGAGGAGTCGGCATACGTACCATTTCCCCTCTGTTGAAGTATAAGCCCAAATGGGCATACGCGGGTCTGTGTTGTGATTAGTTCGTACACAGAAATTGGAAGCCCGAGTTGCTCGAAGCTTCTTCTCTTTTAAATAGCCTGCCATATTTATGTGTGTGTTGTGTGTGTGTGTATGTGTGTGTGCAAGCGTGTGCGCCCAATATTTTCCTACCACCAGTATGAATAGACATCGTGAAACACGAACGGTTGAGCATCCTAATAAAGTTTGAGCACCCTCGAGTTTGACGGCAGACATCGAGCATGCAAGGAACAAGCCCACTCGTATCGCTGCGCTTAAATCATAGTTTGCATCGCATATTCATACTATGTCGCGGCATGCCGCGCACAGCGCACACAAACTATTCATGTTGGGTGCACGAGAGAGTGTCAGCCGAGTTTTACGGCCTGCGTAATGTGACCTCTAGGCCCGAACTAGGCTTGAACAAACATGTTGCCCAAGTGAGTAGAGTATTAAGCAAGGCAGCAGGACATCGAGTAAAAGCCTGCCTGCTCATGTTGACGTCAGTGGTGGTTGGAACTGGTAGCATCGTACAGGGCATGGAGTACACTTAACCTATGAAGCGGTATATACTTGCAGCCATCTTCCTTGATTCCTTTGCAGCACAATGTAGTAGCAGCAGCAGCGTAGTGCACATGCCGCGACATGATGCTGAAAATGACACGGGGAGTAGCAAAGTTTTAACAACGTATAATTCAAGTGCAGCAAAGTGTTTTGAGGCTCCAGAAAGCATTGTTTGTAAGGCCGTTCTGTGCTAAATTTAAAATGCTAGCTTTCTACTCAAGTTTCTGCGAAAGTCGGCAGTACTTAATATGTCCCGCGCAGTCGCCCGGGACATATTTAGTACTTCACACTGGACAGTCGTCCCAGTATGCTTACCATGAGTTCAGTGTTCAGTGTTTGTATCCTGCTCGTTCTTAACTGGTAGGAGCAAGATGCAAACACACATGGTAAGCACACTGCTCGCCACGCCACCCTAGCCGTCACTGAGTGCTTCTATACTGGTTCTTTTAAGACCTTAGCTTGCCCTTGCTAAGCGATCGGAGCGGCAGTAGACTGGGCTATGTAAATTGCCTGCGTGGGAGCACGGAATTCATTTAGATTTGAAGCCATGTTCGACGGACGTTGCAATTAATACGGTACGAGCTTTGATTGAAATAAAACGGTAGGGAGTTTAAACTTAATAGCTGAGGCTGACTATGGTCCTCGTCCTGATTTTGTAGGACCGGTTACGGGACCTATTGAATTCACAATCCGTATAAAACAAGAACTGGGATCCAGTACGAAGCAAGTAGAAAGAAAGAAGGCGGACATACCCAATATGAAGATCTGACGGATTGACCGAATGTATGTTGCCCGCTATAGTAGACGATGTTTAGGTAGGAGTGTAAAATAGAAAGATGATTCAGCACAGAAAATATCAATAAATCAGAAGAAATATACGTGCCCATTTTGCTTGCAATACCTAAGTATTATTATCATCGTAAGAATTCAAATCCAGAGGCCAGAGGCACCAGCCCATCTGAATTCAGTAGTTGATAATAGAACCTATGTGCTTACTATGTACGTAACCATATTCTATAGCGGCTGCGGCATAAAGTGTGTCCGTGTCGCTCCTTATTGGCACTTACCCATTTTAATGCCTTATGATATTTTGATTACTATATCAATGTGTTTCAAAATTTAAAAGCGTAACAGAAACAGTTAAGCCACGAATGGTAAGACATAAAAAAGCGTTTATTCATCAAGATTGGCGCAAGTCATCGCACTTTTACGTCGCGACAAATACGAAAAAGGAAATTTTATAGAACCACTCCAAACATCGGCAAGCGATGTGTCGCCCATATTCATTCACACCTGACTTTACCAAAAAGCTGCGTAATGTGCACTTACTATGTTTAATCTCAAGTGTTATATTGACTTTACCAGATAATCTCTTATACAATTTGAACTCTAATGCTTTAACTTAAAGTTCAAGATTGAAGAAAATAATCCGATAAAAAATGGTCATCACGCAATTTCACACCTCGTTTTGGCTTTATTGTAATAACCACTCTGTCCCATTGCAATACGGTTATTTATAGTATATACGCAAGTATAAAGCTGCGTGCGACATAAACTTGGTATAGTACGGTGAGTTTCTTGTTTGATTAGAGCTGCCATTGCGATCCGTTAGGGTAAACAAGTGGTTGAACTCTCGGAATGTGTACTTTGTTTGCGGACTTGGCGTGTTTTTACAAGTGTCGGTGCAGTGCATGCCAGATAGGTGCATTGTTGCAATACGTGGAGATTTTATTAGTTGGGCAGCAAAAGTTATGGATAGGTATGATCTGATTTAGTACCTATATACCTAAATTTTTTTACTATCAACAACGCAACGCACGCTCTTTAAGAGGACAGTGACAGAAAGTCTCTACATCAGGGGCTCCCAATCTTTGCAGCTTAAAATGTAATCGCGGCGCCCCAACCTTTCTACGCAATTAGAAATAGATAGAGATCGCGGCGCCCCTTCGTACTTTGTGGGTTCGTTCTGTACTTGCGCACAGATTGGGAATCCCTGCATAGACATGTGAATTTTTAAATATAATACATTTTTAAAAAAAGCCTAGAATTGGCTCTTTCATCTAGACCTATTCAATATTTTTGAGCTATGAAGCTCATATGTCATATTAGTAAGTACAAACACGAACAAAATACGATTTTAAGCTGACATGGTCATTTGCATTATAACTATAATCTAAAACAGGATATTAACCATGTACGTTTGTTTTATTAAGCACCCGATATTTCGCATGGCGCTTGCAACAGTGCCGAAATATCGGGTGCTCAATAAAACAAACATACTTACATGGTAAATATCCTGTTTTACTTTATAGTAATAATACAAACACGGTATAATAATATATACTTACACAAAGTAAAGAATAATTTTACAATTCTCTTTCTATACGTTATAGGACTGATACTGGTATAACCATGTCTGATGTCTGTAAGAGCTATCGCAAGAAGTAAGTGTGTAAAGTGGGCAACCGTAAGTAGTAATTCTGATTGCTTGATACATTATCATATCTATATGTCCTTCTAATTCCGTAATGTGGTATGCACGTAAGTAGCACACATAATTAATGATAACTCTATAATCTACGCCCTACGGTATGCTATTGCATTGACTGAAATTTAACCCGATTAATAATGTACTCTACTTCTACACATTTGTCATTAGCTATGGTAAGGAAGGACGAACAAAGTTTTTGATTAAACATACTTTACAAAAGTTAAAATTGAGATTCCGACATTACGGCGATGTTGCAAGTTGCAACCGCGTTCACGAGAAAACTCTAAAGGCTTACCTGCAGAATTTAGCTTAGACGAGAAAACTAACATTGGCGGTTGCAGAAATAACGGGAGCAAGCAGTGTGCTTACTTTAAAGTATGTCCGTCTCGCTGCTACCAGAGTAGTGGTAGGAGCGAGACTGACATTCTATAGAATCGCGCAGTCACTAACGCCTACGGTTACGTACAACTCATGGTTAACACACTGGTAAGAACCCATGTTCACAAGTTAGAATGTGAAATAGCCGCGATAGTTAAAAAAAAGTGTATAGTTTACAGTAGGTACCTACGTCTAGGCTAGACGATTAAAAAATATATTTAGTCCGTCATTTAGATTAATAAAAAATATGCTACACGTTTTTTTTTGTTCGTCAAATCAAAAATGACGAAAATACAGTATTAGGTACAATTTTTACCTAGTAGTGACGTCACCAATCCCCACCCCGGAACTGTGATGCTCTTCATCTTATTGCAAAAGGAAAAAATACGTGTCTAATCATTTTGGATAATCTTACTGACGGATTAACAGGAATGAATGTTTTTTAACCTAGTCGTCATCCTTATTTATTGAATGTGATGAGTCTCAAAACTTTTACACAATTATAAATTGTAGAGACGATTTAGGAACGAAACCTACGATTTAACTAATTTGAATGATCATTAATTATCAACCAAAACTCCAACATTTTAAA
Organism: Lathronympha strigana; assembly: GCA_949128165.1. Classification (NCBI taxonomy): domain Eukaryota; kingdom Metazoa; phylum Arthropoda; class Insecta; order Lepidoptera; family Tortricidae; genus Lathronympha; species Lathronympha strigana. Next base: position 23,100,130 of record OX421905.1, read on the forward strand.
ATTTATATATCGATTTGGCAACAGCATATAAGGAAAGTTAAATCCGCGATAGGCATCAACAAAGCAAGTCAGAGAATGATGTCATGACAGCCGGAGTCGTTAATGTCATTACATCGGCAATTTGATTAATAACCTGATATAATTACGTATGGTTGACCTTGGTCGTTGCTACATTTTGCTTTGCTATAGTTTTTAATCACTTGTCTTAGAGATCGTTAGTATGTACATATTTATTAGTCGGCAGGTTAGATAATCCTTTGGTCTTTAGTTTGATTACACACGAGCGTTTTGAAGTTATTTTGAAATTTATTTATGTACCATTTGGAACCTTGTCACAGCAAGGAACATTCAATATTATAACCGCTAGGAAGCTGATATTATTATCACTGTGACAACTGGTTCGAAGTTTATTTTATAAAATATACCTATGATATGCGGCATTGTTAGTGGTGAATTCTCAATATAACTTGAGACTCCACTTACCGATTAAGGATGACTCACAGTAGTCCGTTCCGTTCCGATCCGATACGGGACGATCTGTCAGTTTCTATAGAAAGCATCACGTGATAGCTCAGTGCCCTCGGACGTCACGTGACTTTTTGTATAGAAACTGACAGAACGTCCCGGAACGGACTACTGTGAGTCATCCTTTAAGAATTATCTTCTTACGGTATAGGTATATCGCTAAGCGCCTCCATAAGGAGAGAAACTCAGCTCGGTTGGCTGAGTGATGGACGTGTGTCCCATCCCAGAGTCGTGAGTTCGAGTCTCATCCGAGGCCATGATACTTTCGCATATACATAAATCATATCCCATTACCGTACCTTCTCGTTATACAGAATATCATCGGAGTCATATCAATGAAACCCCGCAACATCCGTTTATGAGTCAAACAATAAATTTTATTTCCTCCCATTTCCATTAAACCCTGGCTCAAACAATGCCTGAGAAAGTAAAACAAACGGCCAAGTTTAATTTAAACTTGTTAATGCAAATCCAATCCTTCTCAAAGTCAGCTCGCGATAAAACCTTCTGAAAGACAGACATTTCTGAACGTCAACGTTTAACGGGCAATAAAATTAACGTTTACAGTTTACGAATGGGCGTTTTAATGGGGTTGGTGCCATTACGAACGGTTGGGCGAACCAGTGTGCTTACTTACTACGAGTTGTTGTAGTCAACGAATAACGATGTCTCGTTTACGTATCGTTATCTACAGTTGCACCTCGCTCTCACCAGCAAGAGTTGGCGAAGATGTATAGATTTATACAATCAATTTCAAACTCCTGTTAACTTTTAACCTTTTATGGTGATGTAAGTAGTTTTAAGTGACTTTGTATATTGTGAGATAAATAAATAAACTAAACCAAACTATAGGGGGCTTGCCGTGGCAATTGATAATCGAAATTTCGTAGACAGATAGCAAAATATTTGTATTCTCATATTAAACTTGGCTCTCATTTTTACATTTTTGTTTTTGGTGAGACTAAATTCACTCGGTGAAAGTTTTAGTCCCACTACAAACGGAAAAGTGTGCATGTAAACATAAATTTTCTAGGTTAAGCTAGAGCTAGTATACTCCAAAGTAATGTTTTCCAAAATCCACGAGTATATGTTTCTTGACCCCAGTTGTTATTATGGGCATTACCCTGGCGGTAGCGCCCGTTTCCTACTCGCCCGCACTCGCGAGACCAATTGGAATACTTGGCCAGGTTTTACTGCCCTAGGGCAAAAGCTTTGCATATTTTATTCGAGTTTAACAAATAAGGAAATAATTTACTTGGTTACTTACTGCCTGTAAGTAAATTCTTTTAAAAGTGTAAATCGGAACTCGCGTTACATCCAGGCGTTTATTATATTGCGGTGATTTTAAGAATTAACACTTGTTCACCAAGAAAACGTGTTATTTTTTTTTTATAAGTTCGGTTGGTGACGGACTACATCTCTATCACTAAAACGACCACTAATTTTCATAACTTTGGAATTTTACGACAGCTAATAAATATTTATTAGCTAAGATAAATCGTCTCCTCTGTTAGTCTAGTCTGTACACGTTTTGTTAGATTACCTATACCTACCTACTCTTTTGTAGCATAATGTCCTTTAGTCGTCCCTTTGACATTGAGTATATACGTATATATAAAAAAAAGAACTTGGATTGCATGAGTTAACTAAACTTGGACTTGGGGTGATGAAAATTTACATTTAATAGCAATTTATAGCGCCTAAAATCTTTATTTAACACTCGAGATAAACTCTAAAATCCCAGCATAATATTTTTTTTATTTTTGATGTAGCAACCGTACATGGATTTTTTTCTGTCTTATTTAAGAGGCAATCGTGCCGACCAATCGCCTGACGGCCTGATGATAAGCAATTAAGGATGACTCACACTAGCACGGGACGGGACGGGACGGGACGGGACGGGACGGGACGGGACGGGGCTTCCGATCTTTCTAAGCTGTCACCGATTACCCACCGACACGCGACGGGCCTATCCGAGGTGTCCGGGCTATCCGGGCTAAACGATTTTTTCCGGCAGGAAGCCCATGGATGTTAATTCTTCATAGACGAGAAAAAGAGATAGAGATAAAGTAAAATAACTTTATTGAAACTATACAGCGTGGGTATTTGATACGAGCGAATATTTTAATGACGATTACTATTGGACCTAGGAAACCTATTTACATTAATTTCTTTAGGAAATTAAGATGTTTTTTTTTCATGCATAAAAATTCAGCACGCAATGTATTGCATCCACATAAATTAACGAAGCTATCTAAACGTCATACGAGTATCATGTCAGTGTCATTAATCTTGCACAAATCGACCTAGGCCCACGGTAAGCTCAATAAGGCTTGTGTTGTGTGTACTAGGCGACGATATATATAATAGACAGATACATATAAATACTTAAGTACATAAAAAACATCCATAACTCAGGAACAAATATATTCGTGATAAACACACAAATAAATGCCTTGACCAGGATTCGAACCCAGGACCTCCTGCTTCGTAGGCAGGGCACTACCAACTAGGCTAGGACGCTGTTGACACCTTACTACAGCTACACTATACTATATTTGACTATAGCTGGATTAATTATTCGCCCGTATTAAATACCCACGCTGTATATCTGAAACTGGGGGAATAGATATTATAGGGTTTCAAAGTTGTAACCAAATGGCCACATCGGGATTATTTCGAATGTCAAAAAATATATATGTAGTACTAAGATATTCGCAAAGAGTTTTATTTCAAAAATTAGATTGAAAATCGTCATTTGTGAACCCGGGGAATAAATATCAGGATGGAAATTATACAATGCATTAATTTTAAATCAATTAACAAAATACTCATTCAAAGTCACAAAAATAATTCAGTTGCTTAAATCACTACATAGTATAAAACAAGAAACAAACATATTAATTACCAAGGAAAATCTTCTCGTCTGTTTTTTTAAGCTAGAGCAATAATTTTTGCAAAACAGAATTAATTATATTTTAAATATCTGCGTCGGACTGTTTGCTTTTATGTTTTTTTTATCATTGCGTCAAAAACGAAGATTAATTATCTATATATTAATTAATTATTTATATGTAGGTATCTATCTACTTATTATATGTATCATCGTCTAGTACCCACAGCACCCGCCTTATTGAGCATACCGTGAGACTAGGTCGATTTGTGTAAGATTGTCCCATAATTTAAAAAAAAGAATAAAAGTCGTGTACGTGTGTTTGGACAAATGACCTACCCCGTTGTCTCTTAACACATTGAATGCCAGCGAGAGCTACGCGCTACGCTCGTAGTCGATTCCGTCGTTTTCCCGCTTTGTAGCGGAAAGCGGCCACCCACAGAGAACTCCTCTAGAGGGTTCCCGGCACTCAATTTGTTATCTGCCACAGAAATAAACGTACAAACATACATCCTCGCATTCGATAAACATCACATCACCTTGTCTTTCTTCGTCAACAGAGTATAAAAGAAGTGGTAGGATTTTCAATTCTCTTATGCACCTTGAATTGGAGAGCGTGGGTTTAAATGGCTTGTTATCTGTGACCAATTTTAGCGTGGAATCGATTTATTTTTAATTTCAAATGCAAAATTCTTTTCTTGTTCGGCTAATATAGTTTATTCCTAACATTAATATCGGTTAAAACAATTTGTACAAATTACACTGTGCTTTTTTGAATTGCTCTAACTTTAAGGACGCATTCTTTGCATAAATTTAATTTTATCTAATATGACATTTGCAAGTGTGTAAACGGAGTATGAGTATTCAACACATTGATATCACATAGTTGTCACTAACTTAGTTAATTCAAATGCCCGTTTTACATTAGAGGTTGATGCAGCATGTAATTATTTTGTATGAAAAATCAAAAATATAAATTAATTTAATAAAACTGACTAGGCATGTCATTCTGTTTCCTTAATTATACCAAGCTACATGCCGAAGTTAAAGCAATAAAAAAAACACGGTAAATATATGGTCGTAGCTTATGGTCAATACTATCCCTGCCTTATTTATTACTCTCTCAACCCCCATTTTATAATATAGGGGACAAATTTCTAAATGAAAAGTATTCTATATCCATGATTGAATTAAACTATACTAGTAGGTTCAAAGTTCTATCCAAATCCAGCCGTTTCTGTGTGACTGAGCTCACTGAGCAACAAAATCCTGGGACGTAAACAAAAATGTTCATAACGTGTGTCCCAAAAACACCGCAATATTTTTTTTCCGTTTATTTATAAAACTTATATCGATATTTTAGAATTCCGCTTGCCTACATCGTTGAACACATTGGTAGTAGGTAGGTATGTATATTACATTACAATCAGCACGTGTAACATATCATGTTACACATATTAGAATAGTAGCATTATAATTGTTTCACATTCGACCTCACTCCCTTTCCCTGTATCTTCCATCTCGATTCCGCGATACTGTCATGTTGAGATGCATTGTTGTACACCTTGCGGGGAATTTGCACAACACTAATATGACCCTTATTACCACTGCATAAGAACTTTTGGCTTCTACTGTGTGTTGTGATTTGCTTGTGTTGATGGATTCCACTTGGCTCTAAAGGTGTTTCTTAAAAATAAATAAATAAAATGCATTTATTTCAAGCACCATGGCTCATAAGGGTACAGATTACAATAATGAATTCAAATAATAAAATAATAACTAATAATACTAACAACTAATACTTATATACAAATCTAGCCTATGCCAGTTTTTACATGTCTGTCGCAGCAGTGCGTTATATATGGACAATCTAATCTGGCCGCGATCATCGCCAGGACGGCATTGGAGCTGCTCCGCACCCGCTGTACCATAGATGCAGCTCGAACGCGCATGGTGGCATGAAAGCATGGCGTGCGGGCCTCTGCAAACATGCCCGACGCACTGCAGTAGCGAGGCAGCCCCATCACCGCCCTAAAGGCGTTGTTATATTGGACGCGGAGTGCGTTGTATGCTTTCTGCGTGTAGCTTGCCCACAGGCTACAGGTGTACAGCGACGTGCAGTATGCTTTGAATAAAGTTAACTTTACGCCGCTAGAGCACCGCGCGAACCTGCGAGTCAACATGTTCGCCCTCACACACAACGCCCTCCGTTCCCGCTCCATGTCTTCATCATCTTTGAGGTCTGCCGTAACTACGTGCCCAAGATACTTAAAACTACAAACACGTTCCAAACGAGTCCCACCAAGCAGGACAGGTGGTATACTGGACAGTTTGTTATTGCCGGCCTCAAAAACCATGAATTTACTTTTTTCCACGTTATATTTCAACCCATGACTGGCAGCGTACTCCTCACATATTCGTAACAGCCGCCTGAGACCGCAAACTGACGCGCTCAGCAGGACCATGTCGTCTGCGTAGCTTAGATTGTTTACGCACACTCCGTCTACCTGACAACCGGCATGCTGCCTGCTGAGCGCCTCAATCAGCCCGTTCATATATAGGTTGAACAATGCGGGAGAGGTTAAGCCCCCCTGCCTCACCCCGCACTGCAACCCATACTCTTCAGACAATGCACCCGCCCATCTAACATTGTTGATCTGATGTCCATACCAGTACTGCAGGATTATGATTAATTCCCTAGGTAATTTAATTAATGTAAGCTTTTCCCACAGCACTTCGTAGGACACCAGATCAAAAGCCTTTGAAAGATCGAGGAAGCAAGCAAAAACCGGGGTATCACGATCTGTATAATATCTGACGGTATGCTTAAGACACAGTATAGCACTTTCTGTGGACAGGCCAGGCCGAAACCCAAACTGGTTGTCGTGCAGGTGTAGATAATTATTCAACTGTGTATTAAGCATAGCGTCAAATAAGAAGCAGGCTATGTGAAGTGAGCGCAAGATCAGATCAGATCTAAACCGCATCGATTGCGTGTGCAGCATTTCACCACCTTCAGCCCCTGCAAAATTAAGAGTGGACTATGCGAGGATTTGACTAATACATACCTTTTACAATTTGCGTGTAGTCACTGACTGCTGTCACAAATAATACGCCGTTGTTATGTTTATGGCTAAAGGTAAAAAGAGGAAAACAAAACAAACACATATAAACGAATAAATTGCTATGAAAACCTAAACCATCTACTAGAGATTTAAGGGACTAGCAAAGAATTACGAAGAATGCAGATTGCCCTACCGAAGAGAGCATAGCTCTTTAATAACAGTGATTTACTTTTTATACTAGACATAAGTACTATAGGTTCAATAGGTAAAACAAAAACGCTTGTGTGTGTTATTTTTAATCTAATCCAAGGGCGTTAGTTTGCCCTACTTTCAATTATCCGATTAAATTGAAACGTGTCACCAGCAACAGTCATGTCAACAGCATGCCCTGACGATGGATTTGTTGTCGCGTTGATTTAAAACTAATTAAGATAATTATATTTACAGTTTTATAAAATACCTAAACGCTAAGAAAGTATAAACTGATATATAGGCCTTAAAGTTTGGAAATGTGGTTGACGGGTAGAGAATCCCTTAAGGCATTAGGTCCGCCATTTATACTTTTTTTTGCAATAAGCTATTAAATAAATAAATAAAGACTAGACTTATTAAATTTAACTATAATTAAATTAATTAAAATCTACTTATTATGAGTTAATTTTAAGTTAAGTATGTAACTACTTAACTAGTTGGAAATAATAGCTTATCATTCATTGAAACCGTGGGGTTAATCCTGCTGACGTCTTATGAGTCATCATCCATGCTATTTAGGCTCTTAGTTTACCAAATAAAATAAAAAATACTTACCTTCGCTCTGATAAAAAAACGCGAGTCATATACAAAAAGGGGCAAAACAAAACAGCCCAGTGTGGAATAAAGCTTACTCGTGAACAATAGCGGTCTCCGGTGCGAGTAGGTGTCGATTTGTGAAACGACTTCCGTCCATTATCAAAGTATGGCGCCCTGGTTAATTGGTGCCGTCACCGTAACTACTGCAGGTGAGATTGTTATGACAGCGTACACCGATTCATCATGTCCAAGGGTTGTCTATTGTTTGCCCGAAAGTTATATAAAATAATACTCATATGCCCGAATTTTATTTGCCCGAATTTCATTTGCCCGAATTGTTTGTTTACCATAAAAATGATATGACATACTCTTTGTTTACCCGATTATTCGATTCCAGAACTTACGAGTGCCATATTAATTGTTGTCCATATTATTAAGTGCAATAATATTATTTAATAGAATATTCAAACGCCATACTAAATAATGGTCTTTCTCCGAATCCATGCATGCTTGCTCACGATGCCTTAAGGCATTGAGTCCGCCATTTGTACTTTTATTTTTGTGCAATAAAGTTTTAAATAAATAAATAAATAAATATTCCTGTAGGCGCTCTACAAATATTTACAAACTTGTTATTATTAAACATGTGGTATATATTAAAGTTGTTTTTATTTATCATTTTGTATTATATATAAATAAATAAATAAAATATTGTGGGACAATCTTACACAAATCGACCTAGTCCCACGGTAAGCTTGAAATAAGGCTTGTGGTGTGGGTACTAGACGACGATATATATAATATATAGATACATATAAATACTTAAATACATAGAAAACATCCATAACTCAGAAACAAATATTCGTGATAAACACACAAATAAATGCCCTGACCAGGATTCGAACCCGGGACCTCCTGCTTCGTAGGCAGGGTCACTACCAACTAGGCTAGGAGGCCGTTAAAGTTATAGTTAATAAGATAGGAGGCCGTTAACTATATATAATTAAATAGAATTTTATATTATATTGGAAGTCGGTTCTGGCGCTTCGCCGGCCGCTGTCGCGGCACGCTCGCTTCGCTCGCTCGGCTCGCGCGCTGTATGGTCACGGTTCAACCTAACACTCCTCCTCGCTTCGCTCGTCGTCGTACCTAAACTGACCTGCCTTAGAGTTGAATAGGTAGGCAAGTTTCCTGACTTATAATAACCTTGTATTATATATTATTATATTGAAAGTTCACAGTTCTAACCAACCAAACCTAACCTAACCTACTTTCTGGGAAGCAATTTGGATGGCAAATGATATTATGGCTAGTGATCATTATGGCTTACAATGATGATGACAAATGATATTATTGATATTGATTTTATGGGAAACAAAGTTTCTGGCACGTGACTAATATAGTAAACCAGAAGTATTGCATATGTTATTATGGGAAACAATATAATGGCTTTTGACTATTATGGCAAATGAAATTATGGCAAATGAAATTCTGGCAAATGGGTGTATACCATGTCCAAGAGTCCAACTTTGAACAAAAAACATAAGCGGATGTCGATTAAAAATAATATTTTTTTTTAAACAAGTGATAACGCGACAGATTTAATTTAAAGCAGGATTTGCCGGCAATATAGGTACGTTCTGGCATGTGTGCCGGATCTGCTAATCTAGATATAGATCAAATACATGACGGAGAGAAGGTCTCCTAGCCTAGTCGGTATCCCTGCATATGAAGAAAAAGGTTCCGGGTTGGAATTTTGGTAAAGGCCTATTTGTTCGGAATTCGGAGTTCGGAGGATGTCACAGCATCCTCAAACAAATTATATTATACATGATAGTGTAAAAAAAAGACGGAAAATCAAAAAGATGAGGGATCCACTGCAGAACGGAGTCTTAAGCAGCTAAAACTGACCCAAGTGATTTTTCGGACTTAGTTACATATACATCTTCCAATTTTTGTAATAGAAGGGCGATGAATGAGTTATACAATAGAGAACATTCCCTGAATGACGTACGATCTCACACGACAGTACAAAAGCCTTAGTTTCCTCCATAAACCATTTTCAAATCTGTAAAATAAATTAGTGTTACTGTCCCTAATCACCAGTTACTTTAACTTAATTCGTATCTCGCCAAGGCATTTGAAACTTGACCTAACCAACCCGACGTAAAGGTCTAAATCGTCAAGGAAATTATCCAAATCAAACAAATGTTCTGTAACAGGCCCAGTCCATAAAGTGATATGACAAACGCCCTTATACAACGGTAAAGATATAAGGGTATAAAAAAAGACATTGTAATGTCAATCATATTACATACTTTTCAAAGTCTACATTGGAACGCGGAGTTTTTGTACTTAAAGTGTTTGATATGAATGTCTCTCCCATTCCTAACTGGTGAAAGTGCATGATGATGGCTGTTCAAAATCCAACCTAGTCTCGTGTTCACTAAAGTTTATATTAAAAGTAAACTGTAGGTGGGTTTTGTTCCGTTTTATTTCAGCAAATAAGTGTTATTCCGCGATGTTCTCGCAATTTGCTGGATGTGATTACATGTCTCGTTTGGATACAATTCGAGATATTCCGCTGGTTGTGCCTGGGAAACTGTTCCTAGTCATCCAATGAAGGGGCAATCACCTGCGTAATATCGCAATCATATGCACAAAAATGGAATCTTATTTTAAGAGCTGTAAAGAGCGTCATATGTTTTAGTACGAATTGTTATATAGATTTTATTGTTGGCAAATACAGCATGTGCGTTTAACAGGACGTCATATTTAATTGGATGCGATACGCACCGCACTTCGGCGTGCGTATCGCATCCGCATTTAAGTTTCCGAAAACACCAGGCACTTGTTAGTTCTCTGGGTTGTCTGTCGTGAACTTAATGTTCCAAAATAACTATGACAGCTATTATAACTATCGCAGATTCACCTATTATTTTTTCTTGTAAATGTTAACAACTTCCTTCTTTCGTTTGCCTATTTGCCTCTTTATCATTCGAATATTCGAGAGCAATAGAGAGGAAAATAGACTGAAGTTGTTCGTGGTAGGCCGGTAGGCCCTCTGAATCTAATACACATGTAGGTATCTCTCTAATCCTCACGCACTAAAATCCGCAGTTACATAAAATGCCAAAGAAAATAAACGTTAATTTTAAATAGAAAACTCCCGTAAGTATTAGACATATTAATATACTGATATCGGGTTCCTCACGTCTATAAAGTCGAAAATAGCTCGATTGCACAGTCAATCGCCGCAAGCGCTTCTCACTCATTCATATACGCGGACCGTTCCGAAACATGTCGAGCTATTTTCGACTCTATAGACGTGAGTAACCCGATATAGGTTAAAATAAATGTTTGCTCAAAAATCATAGTTAACCCTCTTTCGGGCAAAAAAATGTGGTCTCACGTATCGCCTGCCGAAGTGTAACTAACGCGGAACCAACTGGCTAATGGCGTAAATGGCCCAAACAGCTTATTTACTCAGCGCATTTCCGTCGCTAATTGTGTTTAATTGATACCGCCGGCAATTTCTGCCATCATGGTTTTATTTTGCTTCAACATATACATTGTTAGCCGGAACTAAACATTAATATGATTTACCGCTAGGTAATCGATGGGCAGATGGATATGGCATACAAATATGTTGTACCTATGTGTGTTGCTGTTTTGCCATATGAAGGGTGCGTGCTAATACTTAGTGGTTAAAATCTGACGCGCTGGAATAACTTTTTTTTTGACAAATGTGCAATCCTTTTGTATGGTTAGTCCCACCATGCATACCGGCAGATTAACATACCGCTGTTATCAGATTCGTTGCGTGACTTAAACGTTAATATCTGACACGCTCGAGTATTCCCATGTAATATTTTTTTACATTACAAAAATCCGTAGATTCTTCCACCACCATAAAAAAGAAAACACAATTGTAACTTTTCATTCTTCCTATCAATAAATCAGTAAACCCAGACGGCCGAGTATCTTGGGCATTTTGGCCTCCGCTACTAAAACGCTTTGTACAAGTGCAAAAATATCGACAAAATCGTCACAAATATAAGTACCACGTTCTTGTGACACCGAAATAAGATGCTGAGTATGATGTGTGCCCGGTGCACCCATATTTACACACTAGACTGTAAAAGCTGACTTTGAACTAGGTGACGGTATTACGAGTTTTATTATTTGATATTTATCAGTTATACTTACTAAAACATCTGCACTCTGAGCGTTGCTCGCAACCCTAAATTTATAACCTCGGCTGGTACCAATGAGTGGAACTCATGTACGAAATGTCATTTGACTTTTACCAATCGCTTTTCGATAAAGGAAAATACTATGAGGAATCTGGATTAATTCCAATAAGAGTATTTGTACGATATTGCATGTCAGAGACAGAATATTTATTAGAATTAATATCAAACCTGTGCCTGTCTATTTAATTATCATTTGGAAACGGAATCAATTTATAGTTAAATTGATTCTGAAGCAACTTGTGCTGGGAACGCCATTCCGATATGACATGAATAGTAACAGAGCATAAAGATGGTTTAAGTGATTATTAGTTTTATAGTTATGGATTACTTATTACCAGAGATGATATACAACTACATAGAGACACCATCCTAAAGAAGCTTGTTTTTATAGCGCGGATGTGTTGGCTAGCCAATTTTCCTGTGTTTTATCTTTTCTTTTTTGGAAATTGGTATACTAACATAATGAATGTTGGCGGATAGAGAATGCTTTACGGCCATTTGTACTCTTCCTTATTTATGTTAAGCTATATTGCACAATTAAATAAAGTGCAGATGGTCGACTTAATGCCTTGAGTCATTCTCTACCAGTCAACCATACGTTGTGAATTGAAATTTAAATAAATTAATAATGTAAATTTTGGTATAAAGTTAAACATTTTACAAACCCATTAAATTTGGAAAACATTTTTGGCAGACGCCAAAAATTGCTGTACCTACTGCATGCTAATTCGGGATTTTCAACATAAAATATATAAGCTTGAACGCGCCTATTGGTGGCCACGGATAATTGACAATAGGTTGATTAAGCTTAATTACTCATTCTGGTGCATACTTCCGTTTTTAATGAGCGTGTGGTATCTGCTGCGTATAAAGTATTTAATCCGAGACACCGCTGAACATCTTTGAAACCGAAAACTGAACAGGTACCACTAATTGACGATAAATGCTTCTTGTTAATTTGATCCACTGACTTGATCATCTTTTAATATCACCTTTGCTTCGAACTGTGAGAGAGTCAAGCAGTGACTATAACAAGATTCGCTGAGACAAAAGGCATTATCTACCATTCGAACACTTGGCTAATAAGAGACGTTTGTTCAATGGAATAATTATTTTTTATCGGGGCAAGTAGTTAAATATTGGTACCTACAGTCGGCACTAAAATCGGCATGTTTTTTGTCTTTTGTTTCTTATGTTGTTTTCTGTGATGTCACAAATAAATGTTTTTCCTTCATTCATTTTCATTAAAAACTAGCGCCTACGCCAAATCTTGGGATTACTTGCCAAAGCGGACCCCAGGCCTCCTGAGCCGTGGCACATAAGCCGGGAAAACGCTAGGAAAAAGGCGAAAAACATAAACATATTTTGGCGTCGATCCTACATAGCTACTTTATATAGGTACCTTACTATGTCACAATGAAAATTTACTAAAATTAATGACCCAACCCAAAAACGACGAGTCAAAAGAAGGGCTCACTTTAAAACTGCAAAATCACGACGGTGTTCTGTCGTTAAGATAATCTGTTTTTAATGATCGGCAAATTCATTATCCCATTATGTATCGCGATGACAAACGTGAAGCTATGTACCGAATTTAAACTATCGGGAGACATATTAATCCATACTAATATTATAAATGGGAAAGGGTGTGTCTATTTGTTTGTCCGTCTTTCACGGCAAAACTGAGCCGACGAATTGACGTGATTTTTTAAGTGGAGATAGTTGAAGGGATGGAGAGTGACATAGGCTACTTTTTGTCTCTTTCTAACGCGAGCGAAGCCGCGGGCAAAAGCTAGTATTATATTAAACATACGGATATCACTCACGTATTTTTAGTCACTATGACATTATTTTTTTTTTAATACTACGACGGTGACAAACAAGCATACGGCCCGCCTGATGGTAAGCGGTCACCGTAGCCTATGGACGCCTGCAACTGACATGACGCCTGACATGTTTCGGAGATCCTATGATGCCATTATCAAGCGCCGAATACCGTGTGCGACGACGCAAGCGGGCGTACTAAAGCATTTCGCCTCGCCGCCCGTAGGGCTCTCGATGAAAAACCCGGTTCAGGGTGATCCCGATGTCGTGGAGTCCTCGAATTGTTTGAATGCAGAAATACGTGAGTGTTATGCGTAATTTTATTATATTATTGTTTTTTTTTTATGGATGATGCTGGACCGGACGGCGTCGGTCTAGAGTGATCATTTACCCATCTGAGGCAAAGCTAAGATAAAGGCTTGTGTAATTATTAGCACAATTATGTGGTTTTATCTTTATCAAAAACTATAGTGGTCGATTTTGATTGATGTGTAATTATTATGTACGTACTTTACTTATATGTAATTTGATTTATGTCATTTAATTGCATGTTTTGTGCATGATGTTAAGGTATTAATACTTTGCATGTAGGTGTAGGCGCCTGTTATTTATCGTATTACGTGAACTTAAAACATGCATGTTTTACTAATACTTTATAAAGTAGTCTGGAAACTTTTCACTTATTCATTTTTGTAATTTGAACAATCCATTCATTATAAATTTACTAAAACGGGGCTTAATCGTGTATAAACTTTGGAAACAAACCTCCGACGTTTCAAGGGCGACATTGCCCCCGTGGTCCCGGAGAAAGACTCAACACGTCGGGTCAAGACGTCGGAGGTTTGTTTCCAAAGTTTATACACGATTAAGCCCCGTTTTAGTAAATTTATAATGTGTGAAAATCGTGAAAGTTTAAATAAGTGCAATCCATTCATGTTTGTGAAAGTGTTTAATATGAAAATTTGTACTCATTATTATTTTCTTATTACAGGTAAGCATTTACTTAATCCAACTCAGCTGACCAGCAGTTCCGTCAAGGTAACAAGGTTAACAAACATTTATCCCCCATTTCCCCTTAGACCATTGAACCAACAGGACTGGCAATTGACAGGTGTTCCTCTAGCTATTTGTACGTTACGTACGAATAGCCATATATGTGAGGTACTTTTCCCCCGCAAAAGTCGACAGACTTTTTTTGTATAGAAAACGACAGGCAGTAGTCCGGTGGGTTTAATGGTCTAAGAATTTCCCAGATGGCGCTGTAACTGTAACTTTGATTTGAACGTACTGTAAAAAAACAAACCATTTTACTCTTTATTTTTAAAAAATCCCCCACTTTTATGAGCATTTTTCATTCTAAATTAATTTAAATATATGATATATCCTCTCTCAATGTTTTAACTATAAAACTCTCGTGAGACTCGAACATATTAAATAATATTTCCTCTCTCAATGTGTCTGGGTTTACCTTGTTTATAACTATTCCATATTTCAAATCGGTAGCTTAAATAGTTCTCGAGATATTTAACCATGTTACAGACAGACAGAGTCACACCGTAAGGGTTCCGCACCATTTTTTACCATTTTGGTGCGGAACCCTAAAAATAACAAAGCCCGAAATTACGGAGAGGTACTAAACAATTATTCATCATTTAAGGCCATTTAGGGCCTCAAACATCAAGACTCATCGATATTGTCAAAGAATAGAATAGGCGCTTCATGTATCTAGTACAGTCGGCCACGATGTTGCGTAAGAGTTGACTCATGAACACCTGGTTCAAATCACTGCTGGTATAACCGCATACATTGTACAGTTGTCTTCGATATATCTGGCGCCACACAGCCATTTTATATACCTACCAACCTTTTTTTTTTTTTTTTTTTTTTTGTCGTCGAAGTGGGGAATGCATTTACGCATCGTCCCCCCCGGCCGCGGGAAGGCCATAATGGGGGGGGTATGTGGGACTCCCTCTTTCGGCCCCCTCTCCTAACGAGAGGGGGGGGAAGAGGACTACCCACTAAACCCCACTCCGGCGTTTCACCCTCGCTGTCGTTTATTTGGGGGCGCAGTGGGATTTGTCATTGGACATTCTACCACAGCGCCCCCCCAACTGCCCAGCTTAGCGCTTGGGCATCCGCACTACTGGAGGGGGGAGATTAGAAACGCTTAGTCTCCCCCCCGAAGACTCGAGTAGGGCCGTGCATTGCGGGTCCCGAACCCGCAAGCCCCACTACAGGTCTCGGCGAGCAAAATTGCGTCGCCGTCGGCCCTGCCGCCTGCGTCGGAGCGGAAGCGCGTCAGGCGCTTCTTCGCGCTCTCTCTCTGCTGCCTCCTTCTGCAACATGACTTGTTCGCAGAAGGAGGTCACCGCCTTCCATTTCCTCTCGCTGCCCAGCATCGCCTCTAAGACGCTGTGCAGCGAGAGGTCCCTCAGACCCGTGACTGCCACCATTTCCGCCCTTTCCACGGCCCAGCGATTACACTCCTCTAGAGTGTGCTGGGCCGTGTCATCATCTGCCCCACATTCCAGGCATTCGGGACCTGGCTCCCGCCCTATCCTATGCAGGTAGTGTCCGAAGCAGCCGTGTCCGGACACCACCTGCGTGACCCTGTAAGATAGGGTCCCTCCCTTCCTCTTGAGCCAGTCCTCCATTATTGGGAGGATGCCCCCTATAGTGCGGACTCCGTAGTGGGCATCCTCCAGGGCCTCCCTCCATCGGGCGTGAAGGCGCTCCGCTGCTGCCCTCTCGGCCCTTTCCGCCTCCTCGGGGTCTGGGGCCTCCCCTCTCCCTCTTGCCTCCGCCCGCCTCTGGTACCTGTCCGCAAGGACTTCAGCGTCCAGTTCCCAGGGCGGGGTGCCAGCGAGGATGCAGGCTGCTGCGTGGGAGGTGGTGCGATAGGCCCTGGTGATCCGCTGGGCCACTACCCTCTGCGGTCTTCGGAGCAACGCCCTCGTTCCCTCCTTGAGCCGTTCGGCCCAAATTGGCGCTCCATAGAGCGCCATGCTGCGGACGACCCCGGCGTACAGTCGCCTGCAGGGGGCATTAGGCCCTCCTATGTTTGGCAGCAAGCGGCCCAACGCCATTGCGGCGCCCACTAGGCGAGGAGCTAGCCTTCTCAGGTGCTCCTCAAAGGTCCACTTTCTGTCCAGGACGAGGCCCAAGTATTTTAAGTGCGCCCCGACCCGGACAGACTCGCCGCTCACCCGCAGTGCAGTGTCCGCCCTCACCCTCCAACCCCTCGGGCCCCCCAGGACCATGGCTTCGGTCTTGGTGATGGACACCTCGAGTCCGAGCAGCCTGATTCGGTGGACCGTCAACTCTGTTGCCACCTCTGCCCTCCTCATCACCTCCTCCATCTCCCTCCCCCGCACGGCCACCAGTGTGTCATCCGCATAACACACGGTGACCATGCGCGGGAGTTGTACCCCCCGGATTACCCAGTCGTAACCGAGGTTCCACAGGAGGGGGCCCAGGACGGACCCCTGTGGAACCCCGCACGACATGGCCCTCTCCTTTCGAAGCCCCCTCTGCTCGTAGAGCACTACCCGCCCCGTCAAGTAGTGCTCCACGGTTCGCCTCAAATATGCGGGTACTCCATGGAAGCGGAGTGCCTCACCAATAGCCTCATAAGGGAGGGAACCAAACGCATTGGCGATGTCGAGTGACACCGCCACTACTCCCTCCCCTTTACCCTCCGCCCTCACACCAAACGCCCTGAGTGCGCTGACTGCATCCAGCGTGGACCGCCCCTTGCGGAACCCGAACTGGTTGGGACTTAAGTTCGGGCCCGTTCCAGCCAAGTGTCGCTGGATGCGGGAGGCCAGAACTCGCTCAAAGAGCTTGGCGGCCTCGTCCAGCAGCACTATGGGGCGGTAACCAGCAGGGGAGTCTGCTGGACGCCCCTCCTTTCTAAGCAGGCAGAGCTTTCCCTCCTTCCAGCGCCCCGGGAAGCGCCCTTCCTTCATGCAGTCTTCCATAAGGGATTTGAGGCGCTCCCCGAGGTGTTTCAGGGCCAGCCACAGAACTCTCCCCGGCACTCCGTCCGGCCCAGGGGCTTTTCGTGTGGCCCTGACTCTCTCCGCCGCCAGCTCAAACTCCTCCTCGTTTATGGGGGGGACGTTAAGGGGTCCGCCTGGATTCACCTCCGGGGGGGCCATTACCGGTGGGGCGAAGTCCGGCGCCTCCGGAAAAAGGCCCTCCACAACCCTGGACAGTAAATTTGGGTCCATTTGATCCATGGGGGGTGCGCTTTTAATCTTGTTGCGCACCATTTTGTAAGGCCGTCCCCATGGATCTTGGTTGAGCGACACCAAAAACTCCTCCCACTTTTCATTTTTGGCCCTCTTTATGGCCTCCTGCAGGGCCCGCTTTTTCTCCACCAGGGAAGCATGCTTTTGTTCCTCCTCTTCCCTGGTGTGCCTTCTCCGGCGACAACGCGCATAAGCCCTCCGAGCCGCATTGCACTCTGTGCGGAGAGCGGCTATATTAGGGCTCCACCAATAGACTTGGCGCCTATCTCGGGGGGGTGCTGCTCGCGGCATGGACGCGTCGCAAATCCTTGTCAGGGAGTCGCGGAAGTAGAGTGCGCGTTCCTCAATCCCCCCGTGAGCCTGCGGAGGGGCGCTCCATGCTTCCACTATGGCGGCCTCTTCCGCCATTTCCCTGTCGAGGTGGACCATGGCCCATCTGGGCAATCGAGGGTGCCGGCCATTGGGACCGTGCGGCAGTGCCACGTGCTGCGGGGAGACCCTCATTCGGAATATACCTACCAACCTACAATTACCTACTAACAATAAAACTTTCTAGAATTTCATTATGCCGTCTTACGTAATCATTTTATAATCATTCAATGATCACAATTTAATCAAAAATCCATTAAAACATCGTTAAGCTTAAAACAATGTATTTAATTTTAAAATGTTATATAATAATGTTATCTCTATTACTTGGTTTTTGTTCATGAGTAATCCTGAAACAGTTATCGCTACTGATTTTTTTTTCCATTTATAAGGTAACTTAAAGTTCATTATAAATTAAACTTCATAGTCAAACAAGAATTACAGTCATCTAAAAACTTTTCAAGGTTTTCTTTAATAACCAGCCAAGTGCGAGTCGCACTCGCGCACAAAGGGTTCCATACCACTACCTATAAAAAACGGTAAAACAATCACGTTCGTTGTATGGGAGCCCCCTTCAATATTTATTCTATTTCTTGTTATGGCGGCAACGGAAATACGTGATCTGTGAAAATTTCAACTGTCTAACTATAATGGTTTATGAGATACATCCTGGTGGCAGACAGACGGACAGACGGACCGACGGAGTCTACTGAGACTCCGCTGTCCATCCGTCCGTCCGTAGGCACCCGTTTTTACCCTTTGGGCATGGAACCCTAAAAACAACGACGTATCTAATTATAATAACCATTTCATGTTATCAAAGCCATGATTGAAGGAGGAAACTAATATGATCAATCGATATTAATATACTCCAGTGACCCACATAGGGGCCGCATGTGTGACTAATTCTCACGGTAGTCGTCCGCTCTCACAATTAAGGTAACATTCCGATCGCGACTGGAGAGTGTTGGTGCAACAGTGCGAGTGGTGCGACTTTAGCAGTCAACGAGCGATGGCACGTGTCGGTTTCCTAGATTAACTGAATTACCATGACGTCTTAAAGCGATTCAGTTGACGACCTAAACTGAGTCGCTTCCATACAGCGTTACGACGTCATGGTAAGGCCCCTGAGTCAGTCATATATATAGCGTTTATCAAAAAACTTGAAATGCTGTCTTTGGCTCGCTTTGACATAGCAATAGGTAGTTAACTACTTGCCTCATGTTAGGTCAAGCTATAAAATTTCAAGAGACCTTCAGCAGTCATGTCATTTTCATTCATATTCAAATTGTTGTGCTAGCATCACAGATGAGGCTAAGACGACAAAGCCAAACGTATAAACTCACTGGCCCAGTAATAATGGACTGAATAGACGAAAAAGATTAGGCAGACCTATATTGAGGGAAAGGGTTTATGCAAATCAGTTTATGACGAATTCTGCAAATGGAACATCTGGCATTTCGAGCATTTCTACATTATGCATCAGTTTGGGCCTTTGTCAATAGCGCTAGTTATCCAAAAGGACGTATCTTTGCTAAAATCAAATTGGATAAAGGCTTCTTGTATCGGGCACTTCGTTCTCCATTGTCGCAACTCATTTGAATATTTGATGAAGTACAGAGCTTTCTAATTGGGTATCGAATTGGGTCAGAATGATTGTCGACTGGACGTAGGCTGGCCAACTGGACATCTGGTCGGGATTCTCAATGCTACCGACAACGTAAACTTGATCAACATTGCCGCTGACAAAACTTTAGTCGACTAGTCCCTTTAATTGACCGAGCGTAAGCGAAGGTCTCCGTTTCAGCTTGGACAAACATGCTTTCGTATGTCTGGTTTTACTCCTCGGCAGGTCGCATTTCTCAACCGATTCTTGTGAAATTTTGTGCTACTGAAAGTCATTTCTTCACACTCATTGTGATTTGCCAAACATCAAAAATTAAATTAAAATAAATATAAAGGTCATTGGGTGTCGCCACCCATGCAACGGTTCGTCTCGAATCAAATGAGTTCTGATTGGCGCCGTTATAAGTATATTTAATTAACCGGCAATTAGTTAAAGTTTATGCTTCCTCGAGCGAAGTCTTCCGTGAAACGGTGCTTGGCGGTTTACGCTCGGTTTGCACGAAGCACGGGGTTCGTTTAACGTTAATGGCATATGCCGTGAATAAGTAGCTTACTCTTTTTTAAATATTGATTTAGTTTAATGAATAGGCCACGTTTTTAGGGTTCCGTACTTCAAAAGGAAAACAGATCCCTGTCGTCACAGACCTCAGTCGGTCCGTCCGTCTGCCCAAGATCATTTATCTCATGAACGCGTAGAGGCAGCATGTTAAAATTAATACCACACAGGTACACAGGACTGCGGTCTCTTCCAGCTGTGAAAACACCAAACCTCTACGTCAACGCAATCAAAAGACACGACCACGGTATTGGACGTCTTGGTCACTTTTTCTTTAGTATATGACATCTATTTCAGTTTATAAGTCATATTAGTCATAAATTACTAATCATTAAAAAAATTAGTAGTTTTATAAAATTATAACTTTATACTTAGACTTACAAAGGGTTAGTCTGTTTCCCTCTCGTTTGCCTTCACATATCAGTAATATCAAATGTTATTTCGTAAGTACACAACTTAAAAAAAACACATTCAATGCTAAACAAGACTCGTAATGAAACCACAAACATTTTTAATGTCTCAATATATTACGCAATGCAATTGTAGTAGGTGACAGCTGATGACATAAGCTACAACAGAACCTGATGACATGCGGTGAGAGGTGTTTGTGAAAGAAATGTACACGGTGGTTAACTAATGTACTTACAAGATAATTTGATCGATAATATCAAAGATACACTTGTAAGAACATAATTGTTCTCTTTCATACATTTTAGTAAGCTTAACTAAGGTATCAAGCTCGTTATGACGCTGTTTTTTTTTTGCGAATTTTACTGTTTTAAGTAATTAGTTAAAAATCAGTTCGGCACCACCACCGGCATCAGGTTTTCGGGTACTCCTTTTGAGCGGTCATTACGCTTCCGTACTTATTATTCTTTCATGTGTGTAAAGTTATCTAACCTCCAAAAACTGACCTGGAGCCTTGACAATTGACATGACGTCCTATCGGGATTCAGTTTAGGGTTTAAACAATGTTGTATGAAGATGACCCAGTTTAGGTCGTCAACAGAATCGCATTAAAACGTCATGGCAAGGTCTCTGAACTTGTGAAAATTATAAATATTTATATTTAATGTGTTTTAGAGGTAAACCTGGAATGTTAGAACATACAACGGTGTAGGGTGGTACAGTAGGTAGGTACAAGGTAGTGCTGATAGAGTCGTAGAATAGTAGAATTTTACAGGTAAAATACTGCACACGTGTGGTGACCTCGTTCTGATTGTAAAAGCTTCCCTCTTACTAGAGCGTTTTCCCGGTTTATGTCATGGGCCATGACATGACATAGGCCCTCAGTCTCCCCGAGCCATTACTTGCTGGAAGTTAGGCCTACCAGTCCTACCACCAACCACTTCGTTCGTTCGTTTGTCTTTTTGCCTCTTCGCATGGACATGGTCTCGGTAGCTCAGTTGGCAGACCGATGGGCGTATATTCCAGAGTCACGGGTTCGACTCCCGCCAGAGGTCATTATTTTTTCCACTTTTACTATTTTTCTAATAAATTAGGTACTTATCGTTCGCAGACGTTAAATAGGTAATGCTTTATCTTACATGTGCCTATATATCCGTGAAAATATGGGTCAAAACAGCTGACTTAATCAGAAATAGATTTTCAGTGATAACCGTGTTATTCTATCATTAGACGTGTTTTTCAAGATAGGTAACTAATTCATTTGCCTAATAATGTTTATCGCAATAAGTAATTAGACGTAGGTACACTCTTATATGTAGTGATAACAATATTTAACATATTTATTTTAAAAGGTACGGTTATTTTAGTGATAGACAGATAGATACTTATGATAATAAATAATTTCAGGGCCAGTAATAATCCAAGGTTTCTGTTGTTAAACGCGTTGTATAAAATTATTTACGATTTAAATAACACGTATCGGATTAAGTTAATTCTACCACACTCAGTATACCTAAAAGCCAATAAAAAGCTTTTGGTCTGTGTGTTTTGCATAGAAAATAAATTACCAAGCGAAGCGAGGAGTTCAAAGGCACAAAATGCAAATGACGCTGCCGTGCGAAACACTCAAAAGTTTCACATTCAGAGGAAAAGTTTGCTTTTAATTTGAGCATAAACTTTATTCGTTTTCAAAACCGTATCAAAATATAAACGTCCCGTGACTAAAGTCAGTTAATAAAACCCTTTTGTCCCTAACAAATCAAACTTGTACTATATTTTAAAATAAAAGCTATAATATTATAAAAGTGATTGCTTCTATTTATGTAGTGGCTCTGTGAGCTGTAGACCTCGCCAGATGGTAGTGGTATTGGCTCAAATGTCGTAAGCGCCTGGGGGGTCTATTGCGCTTAGTACCTTTGTACCATTTCCCGCCATTTATAAAATTTCCAAAAACTTAATCGACAAAAAAATATCATCAAACTGGTTTACAAAATTTCACACTATCCATATTTTACTTTGCCAACTCTGCAAAAAAAAAATAAGTTTACTTTTACGTACCGCTACGCTAAACAAATTCGCCGCTCTTGCAGACTGCGTCGAACAGAAAAATAGTGTACAGCCCTTGGCCAGTAAATAAGAAAGCCTCAGATCACATGTTTGTCGACCTCAGCTTCTTCATTACACGAGATCTGAGACATTTCTTACTTTACAGGCCTCGGTACGTAATCTACTATTATTGTGCCTTTGATATGAGTCTAGTAGCCTATTATGTCAGAAGCCATTCAGTTTGTCTCACACGGTCGGAATTATTACATTTATAATTAGAGTTAGTTATTCGATCGATCAGATTTGTCAACGTTTCTAAAGCAGACGAAAGGAGGTCGTCTTGGTGATCTTAATAACTAAACACGTATTACTTGTCGGAGTGTCAGTACCTGCTGAGAATAAAGTTGTATGTGTAAATGTATGTGTTTTTAGTAAGACCACAGTGTCGGTTGCCGATAAGGCGCTATTTCCATAAAGATTCCTGTAAAAATGAGCCTTATCAACAAGCGACAAAGTGGTATTTTTTTACAAAAACAAGTACATGCGGTGACTAATTAAATGGGTATGAAACTTGTAGTATCCAGTATTAGATGCTACATTTAAATTAGCTTAGTAAAAACTATGCTTTATTTGCAAGTTGCAAGTGACTTGGCCAATCGCTACATAACATAAAAAAGATGCTGTACTTAAGTTACTCTATGCATATACATATACAGTTAGTCTCAAGGAAAAAGTCTCAGTAGGTAAATGATTAGTTATAGGAATCACATTATTTGGTGCGAATTACTTGTACTAAGTACAAACATTTGTGGTTACATTGTTACGTACAGATCGATTCACAAAAGCTGGCGCAGAAAATGTATGAAACTGTCATTAATTCATAGAAATTCCGCGCCAACTTTCGTCAATCGATTTGTTTTGTGTGCTTACCACAGAACGATTTTTTAAAACTTATGGCAAGCACACTGTATGTGCGTTCATCTATACATATTGATATAGGTACCTATAGAGTGATCAAATAGTCCGTCCGTCCAACCTTGGGAAATAACAGCTGTCAAACTCCAACCATTTTTCTTATTCCGGCTACGACCTGCCACACTAAACTGAACTCTAATCTATTGTAATTAGGTTGAGTTCCGTTAGAAGGTTTCCTGACTTATTTAGAACATATCGCATGACGCCAGCTCTATTCATTTTTTGCGCTTTCGATTGATCACCCGTGAGATTGCAATCGCGATGTTTATCTAAAAGTAGAGATTAGTCAATATAAAAGAGAACACATGTTGTACTGTACCTACTAGTCCTATTACTAACCCTCTCTGTCAGTCGTAATAATTAAAAAGTGTAACTTTTTAACAGCCAACAATATATAGTCAGCCTGCCACAAACACCACAAGTACCACAACCAACCACAGTCTGACAGTAGATTTTTTTGAAATTGATGTTTATTGTTTACTACGAAAAAAAGGGTGGCATATAGATTTAAAAACAATCTACTGTCGGACTTGGGTTGTCAGGCTATAAATACTATAATATATTCCTTTATAGAGACTGACAGGTAGCGCACAGCACAGCCCAAATCATACAATTTAAAACATCAAAAAATTAATTCAACCCTAAACTGGCGAAACCAACTTAAAAGTTTTAACAACATAAGGAAACGCACGAAGTTGCGCACGGAGGCTGGAATAATTAAAATTACTAATTATAAAAAAACCAGCTAAGAGCATGTCAGGCCACGCAGAGTGCTTTAACCTGCAATCACTATTAGCGAACATGGAAGGGGTTTTAGTAAGTAGTACTTAACTAGCTGGAAGGAGGATCTTCGCAGCACTACAACAGATATACACTCTTTTACTAAAAAAATATTCATACCAAGTAACACTAACAGCTTTCTACTACTAATGGTCACTGAGCTAAGTCGCAAACGGACGGACGGACATACGGACAGACGGACAGACAGACATGGCGAAACTATAAGGGTTCCTAGTTGACTACGGAACCCAGAAATCACGTAACTTGTCGGGTATGACAAATCACGTGATTTTTATATATTTGTTGCATTTTCAAAAAAAGTTTTGAGTGCTCTTCTTAAAATGTTGCAACTACATATATATGCAGATTAGTCGTAATTATTTCTTACTCGTCTTTGCTAATAGTGTGCTTCGTTCGTCGCTATAATTTTTGGTATGGGAAAAATGACAGGTAGTTTTTGCTGGGCAGGTAGAATTATTGTATGAAACAATTGGCTTTTCGAGCTGTATTAACAGAAATTAACTTCACGTACAGAATCTGATAAGTAACTACAAGTAATGCAGGTACCTACTTATTTATTTTATTTATGCTTTTAAATGTTTACTTGTAAGAGCTTTATGTAATAAGTTATATTTCAGTCCGAAATAAAGTACACTGACAAACGTCACGCTATGAAATGAAATAAGTATTTTTTTATTGTTAGAAAAAAAACAATAAGAAACAACACTAGAATATTGAAGAATAATAGATTTCGTTGGAAACAAAAATTCTTCCTACAGTTTTTCCGGTTTATGCTACGGCGCAGGGAGCCTGGGGTCCGCTTTGGCAACTAATCCCAAAATTTGGCGTAGGCACTAGTAAGCGACTGCCATCTAACCTTCCAACCCAGAGGGTGAACTAGGCCTTATTGGGATTAGTCCGGTTTCCTAACGATCTTTTCCTTCATCGAAGAGCGATTGGTGATCAAATGAAATTTCGTACTTATGTTCCGAAAAACTCATTGGTACGAGCGGGGTATGAACCCGCGAACTTCGGATTGTACAGTCAAGTGCAAAAATACGTATCGACAAAATCTCATACCTACTACGCTCTTATTACAATGGAATAAAATGCTATAGGACATATTTTTGAGTAAGATGTGTCCACCCATATTTTTACACTTGACTGTAAGGAACACACTCTTACCGATGGGGCCCCAACATGGGAAACAACACATAGTCCGTTTAATAAATTAATGAAATCTTAAGGTAGGTAGGTATGTAGTAGGACACTTTCTAATTGAATACAATTTAGGTAAATAAGCTCGTTGCTGATAGGGAAAACCTTTTTTCTATAATCTATACATTCTTGACAATGTTTATTAAGGTAAAAGCTGCCCATATGCCTTCGGTAATATCTGCCAGGTCTGCCGATAAATGTATGGGAAATATGTCTGGCAGATGCCCGGTGGACATACCCAACCCACTATGGAAATCTAACGGATTGTCCGAACGTATATGGCCGCCTATACATCGTACACATAATATACGAAAGATCTAGACAGAACTGTATGAATGATATCATTTGTATTATACTAACCTGGTCTGGACGTACGTCCCACTAAAATGATAATATTTACAATAGGTACTTCGTGAAATAATAATAAACCACATTGCCTCTTAAAATAATACAGTCTTCTAAGTATTTTTAATAATTATCATATTATCACTATTCCTCATCTTAGTAAGTTGCTTTTAATTTTCCATATATCGCTACCGAGGTTTTCCCGATGAACTACAGTATGGAGCTCTTCAAAAAAAGAGTGTACAGGTTTTTAATGGGTCGGCAACGCGCATGTTACACCTCTGGAGTTGCACGCGTCCATAGGCTACGGTAACTGCTTTCCATCAGGCGGGCCGTATGATTGTTTGCCACTGACGTGGTATAAAAAATATTGTTTGTTTAATTAGGAGGCATATTTAGCTTCCTAATATGGGGCCGCAAAATTCATCAACGTTTAGTAAGATCTATGAAATGTAATACGAATTATGCGATGCAGGTTTGAGACGTTCTCTTTTTTTGTTTAAGGTTTTCTGGCTCCTGATCTGTTATTAATTAATTGAAATATAAGCCAAAGATTTAATACCTACCTATTTAGTTGGAAAATTAGAAAATGATAAAAATAGTGGATCTGTGAGCAGTAGACCTCGCGATCATAAGGTTTTAAACGCCATAGACCTGTGTGCCTTACCTAAGTAATTTGTGCCAATTACAAAATATTTCAAAAAAAAAAAAAAAACAGAAAAACAAACGACAAAAAATCTATGAATATATACCTCTATAACTTATAAATTGAAAGAGGATCGATCCCAGCCCTGCTCACCGGGGGCCTTGGTCACTTTTTCTGTAGTATATGAAATCTTTTTCAATTTATAATATATAGTAGTGTGACTACTTAAAAAAATAAAGAAAAAAACAATAATCAAAACATTTATTACTTTTAATAAATGATTTGATTCGTGCTTTAGAATCGGTTGAGCAATGGGATCTGTAGAGGAGAACAACCACATACAAAAGCATTTTTTCCCTAAACTGAAACGGGGCCAAGTCAATTATAATTATAATCATGGATTACTTTTAATCGATTCTCTTACAGCTTAAGATCAAAACCCGCAATCCACAATATGCCATCAACGAATTATTTCTTATGTCGGCCACATAGTGCGAAGAGGAAATAAGTCTCGAAAAGCTGATCGTAGTTGCTCGTAGCTCGTAGCATATTACCTGCCTTTAGCCAGGTGATACTATCAAGCCATATCTGAAATGTCTCCATCGTCTTGATATTTAATGGTCACCAGACGCCAAAGATTAAACTACATTGTAAAGAAACTGGACACTTTCAACGTAAGATCGCTTAATGTGTACACTGATAATGTAAGAACATTATCAGTGCATTAGCATTCGATGTAAAGTACATAAAATAAATTAAGATCTTCGAATATAAAGAGTGTAAAAGTTTTGTCTCTCTGTCGCTCTTGCGTTCAAAATTGAATGTGCGACAGAGACGGAACTACTTCATATGGCCAGTAGGTAAACGTTTATAAGACTATTATTGGATATTAAAGTGCGCGCAATCGCGTGCTAGAGCTAATTAAATTGCTCTAAACTTAATGTTTGTAGGTACATTTAATAAAGCACTTAACAACCATAACACTACCACAACACTTTTTAAACTAGCAGCCGTTTACTAAAAGGTTCTAGAATATCTAGATATACATAATTATCTATACAGTTCGCGTGCAATGCGAGATGATTTGAAGCTGATTAAATTGTTCTAAATTCAATGTGCTATACATTTTATGTTTATGTTTTAATGTGCTTAACCTTTTACAAAGCGGTATGTTTTACTGAAAACTATCACATTTGATGTTATACAGTGTGTAAATTTAATATGGGCGATAAATTAAACCAGACATAAAATTCATTAGTGTTATCATTATTTAAGGCGTGTTTTTAAGTTACACTCATATACGTAGATGTAGATATAGGATAAAATAACTAGGTACCCAATCAGCCGAAAAAAAAAATCACCATATAAGTGTTGCAGTTGCGACCCTTTTTCGTATAGTCTTGTTTGGAACGTGACGTTTCGTTAAGTGCCAACAGCCTTTAAACTTTTAACAGTGTTGGTAAATCTGTGTATGAATTTGACACTTAATGCTTACGCCAATAAGCTTTTTTTTGTACAAAACATTTATCGTTTGTGTCTACATCAAAGCAAGTTCGCTAATGTCATCCTGACCCACATTTTTCGAAGATTTTGTTCTGCTTTGTGTGTCTATTTCTTTTAATATGCCATTGGTTATACTTAATTAATTAATTATTGAAATATTACTTACACACAAAAGTTGACGTTGACAGTTGTCAACGAGAATTAACGCGAGTGTGTTTGCATTATGCGGGCCGAATTATTTCATCATTATCAACCCGCTGTCGTCCATAGGCCTCTCCTATGGCACGCCACTGAGCTCAGTATTGAGTTTTTTGCTTCCAACCGCTGCCAGCCACTTTTCGCAAGTCATCGCTCCACCTAGCTGGAGCCGAATTATTTTATATGGATAAATTTTTCTTTGCAAATCTAAATCAAAGTTATCGAATTACATGACATAAAAGTTGGATAGTCTATGGAGCTAGAAAAGGCATAAACAAGGAGTATGTTTTTTATTTTGTTTCAGCTTTTAAATCTAGCTAGCTCTAAAAATGCGTTTCGTTGCCTAGTAACATAAAGTTACTATACTAACCAGCGTTACGTGGTTCGCCCGTATTAGGTTTACACACTGTATAGGTGACGCTTGTCTGCAAACGCCAGAAGCGTGTCGCAAACGAGTATAATCTGTATTGATCTTTAATTTGTGTTTGTTTTAATAAAAACTTTGCCGCTTGTTTACTACCCTTTACTTGTTTACTTGTATTTTAGTTTATTACTTTTAGCACAGACTCTTTTAGGTACTTTACTTAGAAGAGAACAATCACATTTTGAGATTAATTTTAGGTCGTAGTATACTCTAGCCGTCACTCACAAGCACAACGTCCAAGCTTTTGTAACACCACTCATTAGTGGTAAGTGGGATAATTAGCAACCATCGGACTTTCTCCGTCCCCACGCGCCACTAAATATTTCTGCGAACAATATTAATTAATAAAAATTAACATTGGTTTCTTTGCAAATTATACGTTTAAGCTAATAGTACAAAATATGGTGTGGAAAAGTTTATAGTCTTTGAACTTGGCCGGCTACACTACCGTGTATCTAACAATTTTATCTGATCTTGAAATCAATAAAACAAAAGCTGAAGGAATCTTACCTACTTAAACAAAGTTTCCCCAAAGAAAAGAAAAGAAAAGAGCGTACTCCCACCTTACAGGCCGGCAACGCACTTGCGACACCTCTGGTGTTGCGGGTGTCCATGGACGACGTTAATCGCTTACCATCAGGCGATTCGTTTGCTCGTTTGCCCCCTATAGCATAAAAAAAAGTTAAAACAAAACAGATATGGGACAATCTCACACAAAACGACTTAGTCCCACAGTAAACCCGTCTCTTTTTTACCATCGCACCTCCCGCCATAGAAATAAGGTTCATCCACATTTCCTGGATACATGGCTGTTACGAACGCACCCTTTTTTTATATATTTGTGCAGTAGCGAAACGCACCTTCGGGCTCGGCTACTATTCGGAAGCTTCTTCTAAGCTCCAATAGCAGCGCTCCACATACGCTTTCCCGCGGCCAATTAGGATTAAGTTAGCATAAGTTCATACTCATTATTTAAAATCAGTCAAATCACTCTTTCATCGTCATCCATACAATTCACTTCTACCTTACTCGTCTATTTGGCACTATTCTTTTGTTAACCAATACCTATTGGAATATATCAAGTCTTCTTCATATTGAAGTTTTATTTGAAATTAGTCGTCGAGACACCACGGCGGCTACATATGTTTTTTTTTTTTTGTATAGTTAACCTTTTCATAACTTATTGTTGAGTCTCTCAAAGAACTCAACGCCCGGGAGTATGTTGCGAACGCACCCTTTTTTTATATATTTGTGCAGTAGCGAAACGCACCTTCGGGCTCGGCTACTATTCGGAAGCTTCTTCTAAGCTCCAATAGCAGCGCTCCACATACGCTTTCCCGCGGCCAATTAGGATTAAGTTAGCATAAGTTCATACTCATTGTTTAAAATCAGTCAAATCACTCTTTCATCGTCATCCATACAATTCACTTCTACCTTACTCATCTATTTGGCACTATTCTTTTGTTAA
Organism: Lathronympha strigana; assembly: GCA_949128165.1. Taxonomy (NCBI): domain Eukaryota; kingdom Metazoa; phylum Arthropoda; class Insecta; order Lepidoptera; family Tortricidae; genus Lathronympha; species Lathronympha strigana. The sequence continues at coordinate 23,130,297 of OX421905.1, forward strand.
CCAATACCTATTGGAATATATCAAGTCTTCTTCATATTGAAGTTTTATTTGAAATTAGTCGTCGAGACACCACGGCGGCTACAATGGCACACCAAGAATAAACGGGCATCTCGCTCGTTTTTACCCAGAACGTGCAAAATGTGAAACCACCTACCTCCTGAGGTGTTCCCTTTGCGATATGATATAGGGATCTTCAAGAAACGAGTGTTCAGGGCTTTAAGGCTCAAAGGTCAACAATGCATGAGTGGCGATGACCACTTCCCATCAGGTGGCTCGTCTGCTCGTTTGTTACCTTTTTCATAAAAAAAAGTAAGCTCAATAAAGCTTGTGTTGTGGATACTAGACGACAATACTTATGTATAAAAAATATATCTACATACACTCAAATACATAGTTCAGGAATAAATATGCCCTTATCCAGGATTCAAACCCGGGATCGCCTGCTTCGTAGGCAGGGTCACTGCCAATTGAGCTAAGAGGCCGTACAAGGCTGGGCGAGGAGTTAGGGGGGCGAAAAAACAATAAGCATTCTCGATTTTTAATTCCTAACGCTCGTATTTCAAAATTAGATACGATTTTGTCGTTCTTAACTCAGTTTTAAGTGACTGATACGTGCGCACGAAATTTAAAAGTTCGCTCTCAGGAAATTTACTTAATCTCTACTGTATTGTTAGTGAATTTCCTATCTGAATATTTGGTTTTTCCACATGTTGAGATTTGTCATTGTTCCATAGGCTGACGTCATTTTTTAAAAAATATCTAAAAATATAAATATAAATTATAGGCCAAAGACCGAAGTCTTTTTTTTATCCTATTGTATACCTACATAATATAATGCCGACCACAGCAAGGCAAAAGAAACAAGGTAAATTATTATATGAGAGAAAAGGTACAAGATATTGTTAACGATGTGACAAAAAAGGACAAAATATATCTTCTACCGTTTTTGCTTCATTTGTCCGTATCAAGTCGCAACACGTTTCACTGTGATGTCAATCATTCAAAAATTGTTTTAGCTAAAGAATGACTAGCATGTTTTTTTAAATAATTTGTTATTCATAATATAATTAACAAAAAACAGGATTAATTATAAGTTTAGAATCCATAATAATGAGTAAAAAAAGGTTCTTCACAAATCGAACTTCCAATCCATCCAGTCATCCAGTGTAATCATTTTCGCACTTTATTTTCCCGATTTCCAAATCGATTTCGTAGCCCATGTCACTAAGCTTTGCTATAATATATAATAACGGCTAACGGCCTCCTGGCCTAGTCGGTAGTGATAGTGACCCTGCCTATGAAGCATTCCCAGGTTCGAATCCTGGTCGGGGCATTTATTTGTGTGTTTATCACGAATATTTGTTCCTATGTTATGGATGTTTTCAATGTATTTAAGTATTTACATGTAATATTGTCTTCTGTTACCGCGATTGTTATTCATTGAAATTAAACACTTTAGAACAGATTAATCGCGTTTATTAACACCATGATCCTACCTTTCGAGCCCTTTACAGCACTCGTTTTCACAGGGATAAGATGATGACATCAATGTATTTACATGTATCTATCTATTTTATACATCGTCAGCCTTATTGAGCTTACCGTGGGACTAAGTGGATTTGTGAAAGATTGTCCCACAATATTTATTAATTAATAAAGCGCGATATTTCCGCAATCTCTCTCAGTGGTCACAAATACCTACTGTCAACAGATAGTTGATAAGTAGTTTAATGTCTAACATACACAGTTTTATGTACATATTTCACTGTTTATTACAGAGACTATAAGCAAGTAGCAAGTTGAATGAAATCCAAAAAAGTCTGACCCAGAAAATTCTCTAGTACGCTGCCAGAGAGCACATGAAATGAAATTAATTAAGTTTGTAATGAAAATGTATAGAAAGCGCGAGTTGTGAGGTCGACACAAATCTTATAAGTCCTAATTACGGCGAAAAATGGTTTCCATGTCGAGTAGGCGATGCGCTAAAAAACTTGGCTTTGCGCTCTAACGAGGGATGGACTTGCAAAGCTCCGTAGTTATTTATAAACTTATTGGGTAGCCTTTGCCAGTGAATGCGTTTGCGCCCAAATTAAAGTCTTTAAATATAAGATTTTAAGCTAACATGGTCATTTACACTATAATTACTATTTAAAACGACACCGCGCAAATTAAACGAACCCGTAAGCGGGTAGATCGCTACGGGGTGTGGGTAGACCACAAATAAAATAAAAACTCGCAGCAAATCAGTTACACCGTGAACATGGCACTTGTAACAGTGCCGAAATATCGGGAGCTCATGAAAACAAATGTACATGGTAAATATCTCGTTTTAAATAGTAATTATAGTGTAAAGTCTTTAAAACCTTTAACCCTCTTTTCACCCCCTTAGGGCCACTTGCACCACCCGGAGTAAGCTACATATCCCGGAGTTGAGCGTTCTTTTGCATAGAATTTGACAGCTTAACTTCGGGTTGGTTCTATAACGCCGATCGAGTTAAGGCGCGTCTAGACATGTAGGAACAGAAGGCCTAGTATAAAAATTGTACGACATTAACTTCTCGACCGCGTTAGCGTATCGAGGGGTCAAAATATGAAAGTTGCCGGATGATTTAAATAAACGGCAAACATAATTTGAACTCTCGATACGCTAACGCGGTCGAGAAGTTAATGTCGTACAATTTTTATACTAGGCCTTCGGGACTCGCCGAGTGCCGATTAAAGGCGAAGTGGCGTCGTTGCGCTCGGCGTGGCCTTCGCCAAATAGCGTTCCTGTCTAATGTCTATGGCGAGTAGGTACCCATCCTCATAAGTAGTATGGTTTGTCTCTGCCATGAGTTGCTATAGATTTCGAAGGATAGATTTTGATACGTTCGCGTCTACGCTACCGCACGTCAGTGCATCTTGCTCGCACTTACTCGGATGCAACAGTAGATAACGTGTCAAAAGCTATCCTTCGAAATAAATAGCAGCGATAGTGTTTGCATATCACTGCCACTAAGATGCAAAACTATTACGTTTTCGGCGAATAACCGCAGTTGGCACGGTGAGTCCCTAATTGTCTGGACGCGCCTTAATTATAGTAAATTCCTCACAAGTATTTACTAAGGCGTCGCTACACCAAAAGCTGTTGCCGGGCAGCAGTTGCCATGGTAAGTTTTACAGTCAAATTATATTAAATTTGACCTAAACTTGGTCGCTTTGTCACCACTGAAGTCCGTATTCTAACTTGCAAATTATGTTCTAATAGTTTCTCACTTATCTCATTATTAGTAAATTTGACAAACTCCAACTCTTGTTGTGCCTTCAGGTAGGTAGCAGCCCTTTAATTTTCATGAATAATGATTATACATGATTGTCCTCGAATTTTATTTCGTGACTTTGTAGGTATCTATTAGGTATATAAGAACAACGTACCCAGGTTGGGATGATTAGGTTTGTTGAATTGGATATGTCAGTCAGGGTGTCATATCGCAATTTCGTTACAGAAGTGTTCAGTGGTTGATTTAATAAATAACATCTTCTAGGGTGGCACTTAAAGAGGTTTGAAGATATGTTCCTTTTAAGATTCTATCTTCAATGATTATAGCTCGGCATTGTCTGTCATTCTTTATGTCACGCATTCCTGTCGGATGCCGAATCCGGATTTTGTCGGACGTTCCAGTTGGCAGAACATTTAATATAAAGCTGTTCAGACTTGCCCGACAGCGAATTCCCTACAAATTGGACGTCCGATTAAAATCCCCCGACATCCGACATAGTGGGAAATAGCTGTTAGATGACAATTAAGCCTCCGTCCGCTACTTTATTAGTTATATATCTTTTTAGTGTTACCTAATTTCAAAATCTTTTTTTTTCTTAAACCTTTTGTAGAACATGTACCGTATTATTTGTAATAAATGTTTTGAGTCATGTGTTTTTTGTATTTTAAGGAGTCACACTACTATAAATATAATTTCGGACTCTGCCGCGGAAGCAGGAGGTCGCTGGTTCGCTTCTAGCCTTGCTCACCGGGGGCCTTATACTTTTTGTAGAATATAAAGTTCACAAGCTTCTTTCTTCTTTCAAGCTGCGCGTTGTCTTATACCTAACGCGCAGTATTTAGATTAAGCCGTGTCGTGTTCACCACATTTAATCCAGACCCAGGCTATTCCGTATCTCCTCGGCTTATCCAATTCCCATTCGTCAGGTAAACGATAATGAGGAACAATAAGGCCCACTCTCCCGTGCAATGTGAAAGTCCGATGACACAACGGACGTAATAGGTCGAGATTGCGCCCCGGGCGCTACACAATCAAGTGGCACAGAAGGTCAGCTGCAGAGGACCGCGGAACACCAACTAAGTTTTTCCTTTTTTTTCTTGCTTGCGAAATCAGAAGTCCAGATCTGGAATAATCAGGTTTACGGGATTTATTTTGAAAAACGATCATATTGGATATGCATTGTAGGTAAATTATGTCAGATCAAGTTGGAACTTTTGTGGCTGGAATGGCACTATCTTCGTACGCCAAAGAGGCATAATGGATGTCGCCTCGCCTAAAATGTTTGCTTATTCCAGTATAACGAACTCGCTTACTAATCGCACACTGTTATGCTGTTTTGACTGTCACAATCACAACAATATGCGATCTGCGAGAGTTGACGCACTGACTGAGGACCAACTTACTTCAAGCTCCGGACGAAGCTTAGCCTCTCACTCATGTCACTTAAAAGTGCGACAGAAATGCAAAACTTCGCGGTTCGCAGTAAGCCTTCTGTAGGTCTGGTACTTTGCGCACAGCGCGCAAGAACCTGCAACTGCATCGTTCTATAAAGATGGCTAGATTAGCAAATTTATGCCGCGCCGATACCTCCATGGATGCCGAGATACGAGTATTGCATGACGGCCTGCCGGCTATGCTTTTAGGGTTCCGTAGTCAACAAGGAACCTTTATAGGTTCTCCGTAACCATCTGTGGTTGGCTTGATGAGTTGATGACAGTAAGAACTAAAGTTGCCCGAATAAATATAGCCGAATCTGCAATTTTACTGTCTATATCTATGATGAAAATTTACTTTTTACTTCACCAAAGTTCTAATATATTTTATATGTTAACAACTCGATCTAACTTCCAAGTACTAGTGAACTTTACCAATTGATTTACTGTTTACGGCTGTTTTCACTTAGATTCGATCAGAAAATTTGTTGATCCATAATTTTACATTACCCAACCTTGTTTCCAATATTTCCATGCTAAATAATCGCGCCCAGTGAGTGCAACATAACTTTTACTGCCGATAAATGTAATCAATAACTTAGCTTCTAGGCAATAGTAGTCTTAAACCGGAACAATCTGAACTGAGACTTGCTACATATAATATAAAGTTCAGTTTTACTTGCGGGGGATTTCAATGCCATTTTAATATGCGCTTGCAGTTATTTGTGATTCGTTTATTCCACTTCAGTGGCACATTAATATACCCCTAATGGTAAGCTGTGAATGTGACATATAGACGCCTGGGAAGACGCATACAACTCCAAGGAAGCAAGCAAAGCAAGGAAGCACGTTGCCCACTATCAACTTTTTATTTAAATACCTCAAAAAAAGATATTTTCTGTAATAACAGTTCTTTAAATACTGTTTGTTGTTCAGTTATTATTATTTATTGAATCATAAAAACATGTAACATTACAGTTTACACCAAAGCATTACAATGATTCCTTACTCCAAATGCTTACGTACTAATTTAAAAAATAACTTACTTAAGAATTATGCCTACTGACACCTGTCTTGCTGCTCTTCAAGCACTCTCTTCCATTCGGTCATCACTCTCGCAATCCCTGTCGCAAATACATCACAATCAGGTTCTGCTGCAAGTAGGGAGTTGAGAAGCGCAGTTGAGCGTGGAATGGGGGAGTGCAAGCGTAGGCGAGTGCGCGCGTGCGCCGTGGCCAGCAATGGCGGTTGCCTCCGTCTTCCACCGAACGCGTCGGGCGCTGACAGTTTGAGAAACCGTTCCAGGAGAGCTATACTGTCTAGTTCACCCCTTAGGATTTTAAGACTGAAGCTGATTAGTCCCAGATTTCTACGCAGTTCTAGTGAATCGTAACCTAAGTGTCCCTGTAGAAATCTGGTCGGGTACATGAAAGGATAGTAACCAAACATTCTTTTGTACATTGTTCTCAAAAATTTCTTCTGGACTTGTTCCAGCATGAGGATGTATTTTTTCTCATGTGGACTCCAGACTACTGAGTTTGTTTCTAATAAGCTCCTCACCAGAGCCGCATACAGTGCCCGTGTCGCTGTGGTTGTAAGCGATGCAGCAGTGCGCAGTACGAAACCCAGCCTCTGGAATGCTCCGCCGACGATGTGTTGTATATGTGGTCGGAACGTCAGCCGCGAGTCAAAAATTACTCCAAGGTCCCGAACTTCATCCACGCGAGTCAACGGCTTCCCTGCTATGCAATATTCATAGCGAAGAGGAAAATGAGCGAGGGTAAAGGTCATTGTTTCGCATTTGTCAATGTTAAACAATAACCTATTCCCCACGCTCCATCTGTACACCGCGTCGATGTCGTCCTGGAGTTTTTTACTGTTTATATGTAGTTATGGAGAAACACCACAGTTATGTAAGTAGCTTGTTTTAAATACAATTCAATATGTCTGTAAGTTCAACTCTGTAAGTTCCATAATCAGGAACTCTTTGCACTTAAGCCTAGCATGTAAGTTAGTTTTAGAATAGATTTTAAGTTAGTACACCTATGGAAAATCTTGGTCTAAAATAAATGCATTTTTTATAGGTACCTATATTTTTTTCGTACATCTTAGCACTGACCACTTTTTCTTCAGTATTTCAGTTTATAATTTGAAAATACTTTATACATTATTATTTAAATATAAATTATGAATAGTATTAAATATAATAAAATATTAAATAAATAAATATTATTAGACAATCGTACACAAATCGACCTGGTCCTGGTCAATACGGCTTGTGACGTGGGTTCTAAACGACGATATATACTTATAATAGATATATACGTATAAATACTTAAATACATAGAAAACATCCATAACTCAGGAACAAATATTCGTGATAAACACACAAATAAATGCCCTGGACATCCAGGATTCGAACCCGGGACATCCTGCTTCGTAGGCAGGGCCAACTAGGCTAGGAGGCCGTTCTCTAACGTCTTTCTATACCGTAACATGATACAGCTTCGCATATGCCCTGCCCTTTTACTTTCACGAACCCTTTCGCCTTTACAATAGCACACAACTCCATACGTCGTATATCTATGCGGTAAGGTAAAAATTATCTTACAACGTTGGAATAAAGTCTAGTTTCATATGACTCAACATATATAGATGCAGCGGTGCGATAATAAATATGATAATTCAAAATGAGTACCAAAGATATTTTGTAGTTTCTCTGAGTCAAATAAAAGCTACAAGACTAGACCACGCTATACACGAGTATGTACGCAGGACAAGATATCGTCGCTATATTTACTCAAACTCGTATCTGCAAATCTCATTTGATAGAGAAAACACCCGTATTCCTAGTGATAGAAAGGTGACATTTCCATCAAATGATTGCTGTACATATGAGGTTGAGTAAGTATAGCGACGATATTGATTGACACAAATCAGTCTACCATTCGTTCAGGAACAAGTTTTAGTTGAGGGTTAGTTTCAGTCGTCAGTTTTTTTGATATAAAATGGTTATCAATTTAGCATTTCACTGTAGGTAAGTTTTTTAACCACAATATGTACTATCGCGTACAAAAGTGCGTTGACAACTTATGAATGAATTCATTCTAACGGCCTCCTAGCCTACTTGGTAGTGACCCTGCCTACGAAGCAGGAGGTCCCGGGTTCTAATCCTGGTCAGGGCATTTATTTGTGTGTTTATCGCGAGTATTTGTTTCTGACTTATCAATGTTTTCTATGTATTTAAGTATTTGTATGTATCTATCTATCTATTATATATATCGTCGTCTTACGTCGAGCTTACCGTGGGATTATTTCGATAGTATAAGATTATCCCACAATATTTATTCATTCATAAATTGTATATGCACTTTTGAACGCGACCGTACATATAAACTATGTACTTGCAATAAACGATAAGCACCTAGTTTCTAAATACCTAATGTGTAATTTATGGTTTAATCAAATCGCATCAGTAAAGGCCGAAATCTTTAATGATTTTACTACCTACACCTAAAACATCGAGTCGTCACATTACGTTCAGAGAGTACCTCCTAAGAGCCTTTAACACTAGCGTTTTTGGGGGGAAACCACCTCTGACAAACTCCCCTACAAAAAAGCCACTAATGCTAATGTGTAAAGGCTATTTGTTGGTCCGTGATTACGTTACATTATTGCAAAGGTGTCCAAGATGACTTAGATGACACACTTAGATATGCATCAGTAAAAACAAAAGCATTCAATATCTATTACTCAACTGTACTACCATATAATGAGCCTGAAATTATGTTTTTGGCTAACCAATACTTTGCCCAAAGATCAGATAAACAATTGAACAAATGATCGTTCTATTATGTGTTTAGCTGGTGTGTGGTGTCCGACATGAATATAATGGGAAGATAAGTTACTGTTAGTATTTATACAGGTTATACTTGTTATTTGTGGTAGTATAATAGGAATATGAACACTGTATCAATAAACTATCACCATGATCTGTTGACCGAGTGAACAAAGCGAGCGAAGCGTCTCAGCGTGCGTAGCCAAGATGTCAATCGCTCACGGTTTATAACGTATCGTAGCTACCTCTCTCTATCACTCTTCGTTATTAGTGTGACAATGACAGTTGCGTTTCGTTAGCGACTGAGCGTGAGCGATTGGCATCTTGGCTAAGCACCCAGTTTCAGCTTGGGCAGAAATGCTTTCGTATGTTCATTTGTTCTCCTCTACAGGTCACATTTATCAACCAATTCTTGTGAAATTTTGTAAACAAGTTTGTTGATTAGATTTTTTTTTGTCGATTCAGTTTTTGGAAATTTTCAAACTAGTAGGAATTGGTACAAAGGTCCTAAGCGCTATTTTTATATATATTTATATTATTAATTGGCATTCAAACAGTCCCATTGAGCTATCCATACAAATGAGAACTAGTCGGCGTGAAGCTTTAAAATAAACAACACTACAATATGTTGTATTAGATATTTAATTTAAATTTTAAACACAACCGTCTGTCTGTAAATAATAAAATTGGAGGCACATCCCAAATATACATTAGAGAGCAAACTCGTACTCGGAATGTTGACATTATGTTCGCAAAATCAAATTTTCTCTTGATTCGTCTTGAGCGTACTCTTAAAAAAATGTTTAAAAATTTCGCAAATTCTTTTAGCTAATATTAGCTCAAATGTTTACCTCTCTGAGCAAATTATAGACTAGCACCCACAGACAAAGTAGGTAGTCTAGTGAGTTTGTGACACCTTCGTAATGGCATCTTACTGTGTTTGGGCATTTTCGGGAGAAGAGATCCAAAAAGTGTTTTTTCTAAAACAGGTAAATTTAATGTTTTTCCTACTTAGAATCACGAGCTCTTTCGATCCTAGGAGAAAAACAGAGTCCCTCCGACCATTCCGTTACCATTTTTCAAACACTTAGTATACAGCGCATCAGCTGTTACAAAATGGAGAGTAGGTATGTAAACATGTATGATGAAATGAAATGTATTATGAAACAACGTATGATGTTTTTTTCTCCTAGATTGAAAGAGCTCGTTATTCCGAGTAAAAAAAACATGAACTTAACTTGTTTTAAAAAAAAAATTGGATCTCTTCTCACGAAAATGCCCGTTTACGAAGGCCATAAATGATTAAATATATCAAATAGAACGGGTAAACTTTAAACGTCGATCGTTCCATGCGTTACTCTTTCAGTTATATACACGTTAGACCGTAAAGACCACGGTGGCAGACGGCTGGTCGTAAACATGGACGCGACTGAAATGAACTTCGAACTTCTAAGCTGAATGAAGGCCAATGCACACCGTATCGTATCGATTTTGTAGGAGTTGCAGCCGGCAGGCATACGTAACTTAATATTTAAATAAGCAAAAAGTTTGCTAGCGATACCACGAAGCATAGAAATGGGTAAGTCTCTAAAGCGACGATAGCTAAGTTGGTTGTGTAATGAGTATGTATTCCAAACTCGCCAGTTCAGGTCTCGTCTGAGGCAGTAAGTTTTCCCATGGTAAGTAGTACATCGGTACGTGTTGCATATAATTGATAAGGTCCGTCAATGTGTGACGAGATTTGGACACAGATACTATAAAAAAATGTAGTAGGCAAATTTGTATTTAATTCCCGCCATACATAATATATGCGACGGATATGTCTGTGCGTGAAACCCTATGTATAAGCATCGGAAAAATCGGAGCGCCAATGTGTGAACACCGTTATGCTCCATCTAATACGTATATGATCTGTGGAGTAAGCATTCTCGTGAATCAGCACATCGTCAGCCTATGATTAGTCGCAACATATGATTGACGATTGAGCTTTTCAAACCGAACTATTCGATGAAAGGGCCTATGATTAATCAAAACTGATGTATCTTATAAGCACATACTGCCTTTTTTAGTTAGGCGGATAAGCCTTGTAAAATTAAGAGCGAAACAGAGAGAGATATCTATTTAGAACTATCAATATTAAAATTTTGTACCAAGAGTACATTTTTCGGAGGGTAGTGTGCTACCTCACGAACTATAGACCTAATTGACTGAGAGTCTGGAAGGGACACTGAGATGATAATAAAAAGACTACAGCGGGAAACGTGTTGCTCTTGATTAATAGAGTGACAGAACTGCGTTATCGTTGGATTTACGACAGAACGTCGTAATAGCCACACCTCCATATAAAAAAGTAGGCGGAAAAGTATTTTTCTTACTTTTTTTTTGTCTTTGTCCGTCTGATGACACCTTAAACGAATCACCAGTATTTTTGTTACATCCTGTATAAACACTTAAAATTTGAAACATGCATTCTTCGTAAAGAATAACAATATTACGGCACGACATATCAATCAATGAATCATTTTAGTATTGAAATTCACTGAGATCGCTGTCAATGGAACATCTTAAAAATGTAAACAAACCGCCATATTGATCGTAATATAATAACCTAACTTTTAAGTTTTTAATTAAATCTCTAAGATTAACTTATTTATCTTATGTTTTGTATGTTACGATAATACGACCGTTTCAGTAGTGAATGGTTTCAGTGGTGTTTGATGAGGTAGTGTGAAAATACAAGGAGAAACAGTGACAAAAAATGTGACGTCTTTTGTTTACATTGTTAGAAAGTTCCATTGACGATGACGGCGAATTTACCTACCAGTCTGTATTACTTACAAGTCTGTAGTAAAATTAAAAGTGAACCAACAAGGTGAATTATCGATTGCATTGTCCATACACTGGGCTGTCATTATCGATTTCGTTTGGACTTGTAAGTGGCACGGTCTGCACTGACATTTAGATTCAGTTGCAGATCTCCTGTGTATCCGTACTAGATAGAGCACTTAAGACAGAGAGTACCTATATTGAAAATCTGCATATTATTTCTACTATATATTTTATATGTCCCATACACTGAATATATTGTTTTATAATATATTTTTTTATGTTTTAATGACCCAAGGGATGCTCTCATATTATATAAATAAAACAAGCTAAGTTGCGTCTATATAATTAGCTACAACTAGCAGAAGTAGATAAGCTGTCGAGATGTTCAACATTATATACATAGCTTTTATTACCATGATCATAATGTTGTGCCATACGGGTTAGCTGATTTTCTAGTAATTTACACTGCCCTGCCTATCAATCATTCCTACCTAAAACTCCTACCTTTTTTAATTTAAATTATCTTTGTCGAGATCCCCGAATAATTAGGTAGTAAAATCCTTGACATATTAAACATAAGAGTTGCAGCTAGCATCACTCGATAACAAACCATGAAATGAGCCGTCTAATGGAGGTAATCTACGAATGAAACCAACTGTTTGTTAAAGGTTGCATTAGCACTGGCTCTCTTTGTGGCCTTTTGTATGTTAATCCGTTTTAAATTAATTTTGTTTGCCGAACTAGTTCAGTTTGGTGGTTTCAGTGGTCAAAACGTTGAGGCCTGTGCGATTAACTTTTATTCATTTGTGTTAAAAGACTTTGTATTTTTTTTATAAAGCAAACTAAGGAAATCAAAATCCAGCGCTTCTATCTGTCAATGAGATGACTGACAGCGGTATTAAAAAAGTATACATTATAACGTTGTCTGTGGTATTCCATAAAACCACTGTCAAGCGATGCTCTAATGGATTTTCATACAATGTATGAACACTTGTTTTTTTTATAGTTTGTAGTTGACATACGTCTTCCACATTCTGCCACCTTTCGAGATTTTGCTTTTTTTCGCTGTTTTAGCTGTAGTAGAAAAACTAGTATATACAGTACTAGTATAGTACAGCTCATAATTGGTTCTTATTATACCTATCAGTGTTGCATAAACTACTAATTTCATGCACACTTTATTTATCTGTAGTCTCACATCGAGTTGACATTTCATGCCATACAGAAAAATTTACTACCTATAGAAAAAAACCTTCAAACGTTATGTTGCTGATTGATACTGGTTCATAGGCCAGTGTCCATTCAAATCTGCCTATCCTCCTTTGATACTAAGTCTGAGACTTTAAAACTAAAGTACACTGACAGTACTGACACGACCTTATGAATTATTTGTGTCGCTTAACTTCAAACTCTGGTAAATTTCAGGGAATTTATTGTAATGCTTGTATTTTTGTTTCAGGTAAGCATGGTTATACTTTAAGAAGAAAGACAAAATCATCTCAATAAGGTACCTTCTTATTTTTATAATGATAGAAAAAGAGAATATCGGTAACTCCAGGGGTGTTACATGCGCGTTGCCGACCCTTTAAAAAAAGGTGGATTCGCCGTGTTGACAGCTAAAGGGGCAAGCGCAAGCTTTGCTCTGTAGGTCCCCAGCTGTCAACACAGTGAATCCTCTTGGAGCTCTGGCGACCTTACTCAACACTATGAGTATTAGGTTCTAGTGTTATTAAACTGCGGATTTCTGTAAGGTGGAGGTACTTCCACAGATGGGCTCTGCTCCAGGTTTGAGCGAGACGACATTCGTTGTGCTGTGCCCTACCACACTAAACGATGTGCATCCGCTGTGCCCATACCTCTATTAAAAAACCTCTCTTAAGTTTGACAGTTCAATTGTTCGGAAAAGATAACGTGACTAAACTACAAATGCGACAACGCGAGGAGACACAGCATCAACAAAATTAAACACTCCAACTCAAAAGGAGAATGGGCATTTTGTACCATGAGTGTATACGATTGAAACGTATCTCGTTTGAAAGGTCTTCACCTCAGCATTATTTAATTGTATGGCACCAACATTGGAAAGCGTGCAGGGGCCGGACTATATAAAAAAAAAAGCTGAGCATGAAAACGGATGTTTTAGAAAATCTGTAATTTGTAAGATTACACTAAGCAACTTTGCTATCAGAGCAGAAGTTTAATAAATTTAAATAGTTAAACGTATAAATGATTTAAAATTTTCACTATCCATGCTGCACTTTTTCAACAAAAAAGTTACGAACCTTCGGTCAAGACGGTCGACGCAACAATGAAAATGGCGGCGAGGTTCGGGGCGCTGCTGGCTTGCGGCCATGTTCACAGGAAGTAGCTACACGGCGAAGGAAATGACGTCACGGCGGTTTGCGGAGCGACTATTTAGACGCTAGCGACACCTATCGGTCCATGGGAGAGGCAACGCTCTCATTCTAAAGATCTCGGACGTAGAACGGAACAAATAATATAAGGAATGCTACACTGTTGTATACCACTCCCAACGCCAGAGCACTTACAGGGCTGGAATTAGTGGATGAAAAATATACCATTATGAAAAAACACTCTCTACGCTACGAAAACTAAATTGTATACACATGTCGTACATAACATGAGAAAGGCATTTTTATATGTTATTTTTTGTAATCTTCATTTTCGCTCCAACCGATGCAGGGACCGAAATAAGCCTATTTTACGAGTTAATTAATTGCAATTAAAGTTAATTAATGACGGCTTGATTTTCCTACTCACCTCAAGATGGAGCCATTGTTGTAAAATAGGAATTTTTGTTACAACTACCTCGTTGTATCCGCCTTAAATTGATTGTAAAATAGGCAAATTATTTTTATGAATTAAAACTGTTGATTTTCCGTTCTTAGCTATTATAATATAATCTACAATCTTATTTACTACCGACATCTTGTATCTAGTAGACAAACCGAGTCGACGGCGAGTAGGTGAAGAAAATGCTGGCTCCATATAGTCACTTTTAAACGCTAAAAATACTTTTGAAGTGTAAATTGCAAACTATGTTAATTTCTGAATGTTTGCCATAAAATAGATTGTTCTGTCGAAAAAGTTCGGTCTAAATGTCTATCTCTAGGACCTTTGCAAATTGATTCATGGCTTTGATACAAACTTGCTCTAAACAACAAGTTAAAATGTACTTCCTAAAAATATCCACTACAACCTAATATTAAATCAGCATATAAACACCGTTTATGAAAATAGCTGGTACGTGTGTCTGTTTTAATGGGTTTATGAACCTAAATGCTTTGCAAGACATTTTATGTAGGTTACTTATTAAAATATGTAGGTATACTGTTTAATAAAACATTTTGAATACTTTTAGCGGCTTTATTTCATTCAAATCGCGATACAATAATTTAAAAAATAACATTAGTAGCAAAATTCTGTAAAAGTGACTACAGGTTTATACTTATTGTGGTCGAATTTTTATCGACTATCTTCATAGGTGTCACGTTCTAACAAATATGCAAGTGCGAAAGTGACGCATGGCATGATAGTCTATAAAATGGCAACAGTCACTTGGATGCACTGTAGGAAGGTACTAATCTTGCAATACGGTTAACACATGCCGTCGCGGTCGATAGACACAGAAAAGGTAGAAATTAAAAAGTCGCAACATCATAGTGTCGTCCCGTTTTATTACACATCTTCATTTGAAAAGGACGATACTACGGTGTTGCCACTTTTTAATTTCTACACTGTAACCGAGGGTCAAATGATAATGTCACATGTAGGACTGTTACTAATATAATTTCGTAGCGTGCGTCTTGAGTAGGTACACGCTGCACAAGGCGCAGACGCTGCCCACTACTATGGCCAATGTCCGTTTCTACTCTCATGGGCCGTCCACACAATGGCCCATAATGGGCGATGATAAGGGACGCAGTTATGCGTTAGAAGCAGTACGTAATATTGTCACATTTTTCCACTGTATAGCTGCGCCCGCAATGAGATCCATTGTGTGGAGAGGCCATCAAGAGCAACGATAGTCGTATAATGGCCCCTCCACACATTGGACCATCATACGGGACGCAGTTATGCGTTAGAAGCAGTACGTAATATTGTCACATCTACTGTATAGCTGCGCCCCGCAATGTGATCCATGATGACCCATTGTGTGGACAGGCCATCAAGAGCTACGATAGTCGTATAATGGCCCCTCCACACATTGGACCATCATACGGGACGTAGCTATGCAACAGAACGAGATGGCAATATTGCGTATCGCCTCTCGACGCATACCATCTGCATCCCATATCATCGGCCCCTCATGGCTCCTTGTGTGGAGAGGCCATAAGGTCGTAGAGTATCATAGCCACTATAAGATGACGACGACGAAGCGTTAGTCTTCCCTACAGATCCCCCAATTTCCAGTAGAATCCATCTACTTATGTCACCAGTGCATTGAATAGCACACTGAAGTTCATTGTGATTTAACATTAGTCATTAGTCATGAGTAAATCTTGTAATTCTTTCATCTCTTACAGTGCATTACCAGTGTGCAGGGGTTCGAACATTGACAGGGAAAGACTTCAGGGAAGGGTTACCCACATCCGGTAGAGATTAAGAAAGGCAAAGATCTACTCAGACCAAGCGAAACTATAAATCACGGTGAACTTCGGGGTACTATATGATTCTCTGGTGGATAGAGTTGGTGGATCCTAGAAAACTGAGGGACAGAAAAAATTAAATCTATATAATTCTAAAAACATTTAAAAACGTGTACAAACAAAATCATTTTATAAAAAATCTATATTGTTATCATCTTATAGTGGTTATGCTAGAATATGATAGGTTAAGATGGGAGAGCCTAGCAAATAATTGCACAAAGACTTTTAACATGCATTAGAATACAGAACCCATGATTATCAGGAATGCTTAAATAGATATTGATAAGGAAATGATAGTTAAATCAAACAAACAAATACCCATAGGTATAAAATATTCTAACCGTTCGTTCTGTATTCTTAAGCAAATTATCATTTTAATCATTAATTTGTTGCTGGGTTACATTGCTACCTAAATACAATATATATGTTTACAAAAATATACAATATAGTGTCTATTTTAATTAGGTACTGAAGTCCGACTCGCTCCCAGCCCTCTGGTCACCGGGAACTTGGTCGCTTTTTCTGTAGTATATGACATCTCTTCCAAATTATAATTTATATTATATAGTAGTGTGGAGTTTCTGAAATAATAATTAACAATTTATTAGTAAAGTAGGTATCCTCAAAATTAATAAATTGTGTAAAGTTTCTTTCATATATATCTCTCTCATATATGAACTAATATATCCTACTTATAGTTCCAAGTTGCATGTACAATTTACCTTCACAGTAAATGTAATAAAATATAATCCTTTGAAATAATGTACAACCCAACTTATACAAGCCTTATTGTATAAGTAGCCTGTCCGACTAGATTGAGTTGTGGGAAAAAATTGTCCCATAATATTATTATTTTTAATTATACGTTATTTTCGGGTTTAGTGTGGTTTTGCTCACGTTTTTTTTCATGTTTAGCTATTAAGCGCTAAGGAATCTTGTAACGACCAAACATACACAATTCCAAAATGGCCAACAAAAATACACAAATCCATATAATTTGAATTTAGTTCATGTGCATGGCGCGCATTTATACCGTATTCAATTGAACATACCTACGAGTACATACATACTCCTTGCGTTGCGATGTCGGTCAAAAAGCTGACTGACTAAACTATCTGGTAAATGGAAATATAAAAAATCCGCCAAAAGCATGTCAAGTCACGCGTAGTTTAGGGCTTCGTAGTTAACCCCAATATAGTTAATCCCATTGAGATTAGAGATTCTTAGGATTACCTCGATGAGTGTATGTTGACAATGGAAAGGAAACAACAGTCAGCAATAAAAGCTTTTATAAAAATTACATTTCAATTTTACGGACGTATTACTTTATTACTTGAGTAGAAATAATAAAAATGGAAGAACAAGGCCTCCAGCGAGATTCGAACTCGCGATTTTGGGATACAAGCGCATCGCTTACCCGTTGGCTGCCTATTGTGGCATTGCATGGCATTGCGGTATTGTTTGCAGACAAAATTAATTCAATTTAACAGATGAGCTTTAGTCATGTTTAATTTACACACAATTTTTACCTAGGTGTAAAATAGGGTTGAAAATACATGTAATATATGCGATCTTTTATCTTACCATTTTATCTGCATGTTGATGTATGTATCAATTCGTAATCATTATTGGCCTGTATATACGGTTAGTTGAAATGTCCGTAGCAAATCTTAGCGGACTCATAGGACAGCAAAATAAAAGCGATACTTGACTAGGAAATCAGTCAATCATCAATAACCAAAGATAAATCCAAATCACACAAATTCAGTTCCTCTGTGTCGCGCTTATATAACGAGAAATATATAATAGGTATACTTAACTTCACCGTGGTGGTCTAAGTTGTATCAAAGGGTAACGTCCTACGCCGGCAACCGTCCACCCCATACTAATAATATTCTCCTCCGATGCATTGCAGTGGGATTAGACGCATGAAAAAGAAACAAAAAAAAGTTAGGTAATATTTGGGTTTTTATGAGTTATTAAAACTTCACTCAATTGCCAATCGCTTCACTATTACTTACAAATATCATTACATAGTTGAAATTGACCTGTATTCTATAATTTAATAATATACACTAGTGAGGTGAGTATATAAATGACAACAAATCTTAACCAACCACCAACACCGAATAGTAGGATTCGAACCTACACGGCTGTTAATCTAAACTCTAAGTTTACTCCAATTCCTTTATGTCATCAGAACCCCAATGCCTATGGAACCAACTCCTTCCAAACAAAACAAAAAACCGGCCAAGTGCTCGTCGGACTCTACGCACTCTACGCGCACTCTACGCGTTCTTGGGGTAAAGGGTCTTGACAGACAGACGGACAGATGTACAGATGGACAACAAAGTGATCCTATGCCCTCATAGGGAAAACGGAACCCTTTCCGTTTTTCCCTTTTGAGGTACGGAACCATAATTAATCAAATCGACGTCGCTGCTCAGAATCATCATTTTTTCACAGCTTCAAGAAATTGCAGACCTGTATAGGTATGTGGTATTAATAGCAACGTGATATCTCTACGCGTTCTTGGGATAAAGGGTATTGACAGACAGACGGACGGATGTACAGACGGACAACAAAGTGATCCTATGAGGGTTCCGTTTTTCCCTTTTGAGGTACGGAACCATAATTAATCAAATCGACGTCGGTGCTCAGAATCATTATTTTTTCACAGCTTCAAGAAATTGCAGACCTGTATAGGTATGTGGTATTAATAGCAACGTGATATCTCTACGCGTTCTGGGTCTTGACAGACAGACGGACGGACGGACAGACGGACAACAAAGTTATCCTATGAGGGTTCCATGTTTCCCGTTTGAGGTACGGAACCATAATTAATCAAATCGACGTCGGGGCTCAGAATCATCATTTTTTCACAGCTTCAAGAAATTGCAGACCTGTGTATGTGGTATTAATAGCAACGTGATATCTCTACGCGTTCTGGGTCTTGACAGACAGACGGACGGACGGACAGACGGACAACAAAGTGATCCTGTGAAGGTTCCATGTTTCCCGTTTGAGGTACGGAACCATAAGTAATCAAATCGACGTCAAGGCTCAGAATCATCATTTTTTCACAGCTTCAAGAAATTGCAGACCTGGTATATGTGGTATTAATTGCAACGTGATATCTCTACGCATTCTTGGGATAAAGGGTCTTGACAGACAGACGGATGGATGTACAGACGAACAAAGTGATCCTATGAGGGTACCGTTTTTCCCTTTTGAGGTACGGAACCATAATTAATCAAATCGACGTCGGGGCTCATCAGCTAAAGTTATTGGAAGTTTTATATGGTCATTCCGGCCTTTGTCAACTAGACCACTTTACTTACGTATTTGGTGGTTCCCCAATGTAAATGTTTGGTATATTTATGTACCTATGTGAAACTACGTACATAAACTAACATAGAGACCACCATCTATGGTCTGTGCCTTTGAAAATGGAGGAATGAACTCCTTTCAAACGAAAAAAAACAAATCGCAGGAAAGAGTTCGGAATTATTAGTACCTAATGAAATATATTATTACCGTATTTTGGTAATGAAATTCACTTCATCACCAAAATACAGTGATTATAATTTATAAACATTACCAAAAAAAATATTTTATCGGTGAATGCAAAAATCGTGTGGAAACCTGACTAATTCCAATAAGGCCTAGTTTACCCTCGGGTTGGAAGGTTAGGGATGGCAGTCGCTTTTGTAAAACTGGTACCTACTCCAATTCTTGGGGTTAGTTACCAAAGCGGACCCCAGGCTCCCTGCACGAGCCGGGGCAAAAGCCGGGAAAACGCTAGGAAAGAGGACAGAAGAACGTAACATATCCTCCTCCTCCTTGAACAAGTTTAGACGGCAGCGGTGTGCCATGGACTTAAATGCTAAGAAAATAAATATTACTATGATAGGGAATGTTAGGAATTGTATCATATTCCCATTGTAACATAGATTCCATAAACTATTTAGGTACTACCTTACCTTTAAATAAGTTTCGTTTAGTTTTCTTATGAAAGAAGGCAGAGGAGAAGACATGATCATTGGCATTGTCGTTCCGGTCGCGACGTAGGCATGCAGGATACAAAAGAATTGCCAGCGCTGTTCATCCAGTGGTGGATGCAGCAGCAGGTCGTACAGGCATCAAGCTGTAGGTAAATGGCAATATAGTTTTAACATAGGGGAATTTTGGAAAGTCTTTGCCGCTGCCTATACACTCACCTATTTAGCTGTCTTGTTAAAGGGTGGTAGAATAAAGGTCCTTAGGTACATAGCTTAAAAGGGACTTATTGCAACATTTTATTCAGCGCCTACTAACAAAAAATAGGTATAGGTTTATCCCAATATATATACCTCCACACTCACTCACCAATCGGCCCAGCCGTGAGCTATAAAGCGTAGGTACTAAAGATATACACTTACTTATTTATAAAGCTTTATTCAGGCAAATAAGCCGTAGGTAGGAAGCTAACCGGCGACACTAAGGACTCTTTAAACCAGCGGCCGAGAACTGTTGATTTAGTTCAGATGGAAATATCTTATTTTAATTTTGTATCCTACATTATACTACAACAATTTATTGTTTTGCAAAATGACAACTGTCAACGTACGTTTTTTATTTCCAGCCTCTTTTCCATAGACTATTGTCACAATTAGGTAAGTTTTTTTATGACGGAGTTAGACCGACGTTTTGACACGCAATATTGTCATTCGGGATTTGGTAGCTGGCTCCATCTAGCGAGGAGTAGTTATTTCAATGTTTAACAAACTACAATTACTTAATTAATAAAGTGACTTTATTTTGACCCCTGCAAGTGTTGAAAATAAAATATGTATATCAAAAAATAGGCAGAGGGAATACCTTTTCAATGCTGTATACGAGGTGCGTATACAGTGTAGTTCTGCTTATATATTCATAGATGTTCATTGCGAGCTTAACTTTTAACAACGAATTCTAACTATCCTTGCACTTAAGCGTTTCAAATGTTACACAAACAGGAAGATATCGCCATATTCTTTAAAATAAAATACTTGTCAACTGCATCTATAATGTATATTTAGAAAAATAACTGTTAATATGCCGAGCCTATTTTTTTAAATATAGGGGCCCCTGCACTGTATTGAGCTTCGGTGCCATACAAGAAAATAATACTCTGATGAAGACCTTTAAAACAATATACGTCTCGATCGTATACACTCATGGTACACTCCCCATACAAAAATGCCCATTCTCCTTTCGTACGCGAACTATTCTAATTACCCAACTATACATATTGAGCCAGTGTACTATCGCGTACATTGGCGTTCAAAAGTACTATCGCGTTCATAATTGCATGGACAGTTTATGAATGAATTCATTCATGAATTGCCTATGCACTTTTGAACGCGTGTGTACATTGGCATTTTATGAATTCATTCATTCATAAATCGCCCACACTTGAACGCCGGGGAACCGAAAGCACTTTACAGAATTGTATTTTTTTTAATCCGTAGCTACACAATTTGTTAGTTATTTAGTTAGCCTGGCGAACAATTTATATAACGTTTTTGTGCCAAAACCAATGTTTTTGCAATACTTCAACAAAAGCTTTGGCGTCCATCCACACAAAAGTTTCGAGAACAATTTTATTCTGTTTTTTTTAGATACTGATATTACTGATCAAAATTTAACAATAAGCATAATACCCGCATATAAAATTGTGTTTTGAAAATTTGAAATTTTTTCATTGTTTTCTATGCAGAATCGCGAGCTCTTTCAATTCTAGTAGGAGAAAAAAAGTGTCCTAAATTTTCCATACATTTTTGAAACTTTCCATTGCGCTTCCGTCATACTAAATCTATGATGGTGGCGAAATGGAAAACAAATCTTGGGACACTTTTTTATGATGATGATTTTTCTACAACAATATATAAAAACGCCCATTGACGCTACGCTAGCCTTCGCTAAAAGGAAAGGGTAATTTATGTAAAAGTCTGCCAGCACTGATATAAGTCGAGGACACAAAATTGCTTCCGTTACACTCCATTAATATACGTACCTACCTCTTTATTTTATATGAATATTTTACCTAGTTAAAGCTCGGAAGCTAAAGATTGTAGGTATGTATTCATTTCAGCCTGCTAAATTATCATGAAAATGTCATTGTACAGTCAGCCATACAGGCATGAATACAGCCAAAGTGCCATATGTATACACGACTTTAATGCTCAAGCATAAAGTCCTGACTGGCTGACTGTATAGTTATGCCAAAATCTTTGAAAATTGACTGTTTTATAATCGGGGTTGAAAATTGGCAATACGGCATTAACATTATCAATCAATTTCTCAAGGAAATTAACATTAGCGAAATAACTTAAAATATTTAATTTGCATGCTTTTGTTTTCTAAAATATACCTACATAAGTTATATGACAAACAATTAAAAACGTGTTTTTACCGCAGTGCCGTTCCTGCCGTGAAAAAATAAAATCCGATTTACACAACTCGCTAAAATATCAATTAAGCTCTTCGTATATTTTTAACCGAAAATACTTTATTCAAGTCGGTCACTAGGTAGCCAGTAGGTACTATTTACTCCAAAACACGAAGAAAGTCGCAAATGCGAAATACCTTATTCAATCGGTAATATGGTTTATAATGGCGTGGCGCGTATAAACACATAGGGCCGTTTAAAAGGTTGCCGGGGAGTTGGTGAAATGGGAAAAGTTGGTTTATTTCCCACTGGAAACACAAATTAAAACTGTTTTTAGGACAATACATTTGCATATTTATAGCTTTGTTGTGTAGACTGTAGAGTCAGGAAGAAGCAGGAGCGAATCACTAAGAAAATACAACAGGAGCAATTGAAAAGGAGTAGGTACCTATTGTCCTATATATGTATACCGTAAACTTGAGTTACTTTAGCCGCAGGCGCTAACATTGCCCACCCATAAAAAACAATGTTATAAAATGACTAAATTCTTAAAAACAAGACGGTTAAGCAAAACGTGTTCATGCTAGGATTCCGTCGGCACCAATCAGTCGCCTCGGTCCATGTAATAGAAGCAAGGGAAGGTAGGGCGACGAAGTATAGGTACGGAGGGTAAGGTACCCCGGATAATCGGGCCCGACGGTTCGCCCTGTGTAATACTAGCATTAGTCTTACGGTGTCCTTTAATAGAAACTTTAAGAACTTAGTCATTTAATAACATGTATTTTCATGGGTGAGCAACGTGAGGGTTAACCCCTTAGGGCTAAAGTAACCCGGGTTACCGGTACTTATATGTATATAAAATAAGCTATATATGTAAGGACGGGCCAAGAAAATAGTATTCTCAATTAGTGTGAGTTGTTAAAAAAATTAACTCTCTGCCAGTTTTATGAAGGTGTTTATGTAAAACAGAACTCATAATAATACTATTTACTCATTGAAATAAAACACTAGACGACTACCGTGTCATCATTAACGTACCTGGTGGCATTTTGAACAGAGCGTGAAATGGATCGTTATTATCTTTATGACTAACTTTTTATGATTGAATGAATAAATTCAAATTGAATATGATACTTTACTTATAAAATTTATTTCTGTTGCTCTCTCACAGTCTATCAATATACTTTTTAACCATTTACAACATTAAATAATTACTGGTCAAAATCTAATAGGTATAGGTACATGTACGTTGACACACGCGTTCAAAAGTGCATCGGTAATTTATAAATGAATATTTTTTTAAGCAGCCAATTAATGGCAGGTCTTCGTTTCGTTTTTTTTTTTCTCTAGACCAAAGCTTAATTTTTTAATTCCTTTTTCTACTAAATATGTTTGGCTCTAGTTGTTTGAGGCATTAAAACAAATATATTTTTATAAATTTACTAAAACGGGACTTGATCGTGTAGAATGTGTACGACGTACTCATGAGTGAAAGTCGTGAAAGTTTAAATAAGTATATCTTTAGTCTAAAACCTTCTAAACAACTTAAATAAGAATTAAAAAGTAAAATCAACATAAATATGTTTTATATAAATCATTTAATTGTTATTCATTGAATCATTAAATGTAGGTACCTAGGCGACTCCATTGCCCGCTCTGTCCAAAATGCCACCACATGTCCGTACGCTAATCATCATTTTACGCTGAGACAACAAGCGCAGTAAATGACTCGAAACTGATTATTTAATCCGTTTAAAAGTATTTCATTTCAATTACTAGTATTTTTTTTAGAGCTTTAATACGAGTTTCCGAGAAAGGTAGCTTTGTACTGAATCTTGATTATAAACTGACCAATTATATTAAATAATTATTTTAGTTCGTTGTTTGGTAGGTGCCAATTAATACTGTCAATGTTGCCAAAGTTCATTTAACACGTAGTCATACCACGTCATCTCTTCCAAGCAAATGACTTGGTAAACAATATGTTATATTACTTGTTATTTGAAAATACACCCATTTGAAAATACGCTTGTTGGAAATACACAACGAGAAAGATAATTTAAAAACAAAATCAAGACGACGTACGATACAATACGAGGAACAAAGAAAAGATATGTACAATGTCTAAATCAAGAACAAAGAGATTTTACAAGCAAGGGACTCCAATCAAAATATACTTGAAACAACCTACTATCTACAGAAATATCTTCTTTACCCGTGAAACAATTCAAACAAAAATTCATTCATTCGTTTCAAAAGTAAAATGAAGCATTAATTAGAAATAAACCCTGTGTACTCTACTCTATCAACGAGTTTAGTGAATTATTACACCAGAGAAATCATATTATAACATATTATTATTAACTAGTTAGGTAAATTACCCTTACTGTATATCTTTTTTATTAAATACATTAATATTTAAATTTATTGTAATGTCAAAATCAAATCAAATCAAAATAACTTTATTTCAATTACTACTACATAACTTAGAAGTACAATATCATGGTACATATTGATAAAGTCACAGCTTAAAACACGCATAAGTATGTAGGTCCTCGTACATTATACATATTAAGATAAGACAAAATCGTATAGTATGTATGTGGGTACAGTCACGTCCATAAACATGTATACAATTCGAAGCTTATTACCGGGTAATAAGGTGCAAAATTGAACACAGGTGCATACATATTTATGAAGCCGACCGCACGACATTTCTAGCTATCCGGTATGACGTGACGTGCTAAATGAATGTATGTTACATGGTCAATAAAGTATTTTATCTTATCTTATCTTATGTTACATGTCAAACTTTTATGAATTTATTACGTTTCCTTTCACGGATGTGCTGTAAAAAAAATATATGTTAACTTGGCTTAGTCGGGCCGGTTGCTACAACAGTCAGAAATTAAAAATTAAATTATAAATTGTCAGAAAGTATCCTACTTTGCCCGAGTTTAAGACATGCTTTATTCCCAAAGTCAAGCCATTTACATATCAGTCCGATACGAAAGCCTATCTACTAATGATTCCGTCTACACTTCCAAAGAAAAAAATACTGTTAAGCTTTCTTCTCGTCGCTGACAAATGACGGACGATTCTCGCCTCTACTTGACAACAACAAAAGGGTATAGGTATGTGACGTTTTCAGGCTGGTGGTCACTACTGTGTTCGTCGCTACTGCCATAAATCTGCCGATGGTCTAGGACTAGGACCCCTTCATGCAATCAAGGGTTTTTTTTTTGGACAATACCGTGACTAATTATAAATCCCGGGATTGTCAGACAATCCAATACCGTGATTGCATGCCCTAACTACTTTAAATGGTTCTTGAGATGTTGAGTGACGCCCGCAAATTGTGAAAGCAACAAAAAAAAATTGACTGACGATATGTAGGGATAACAGAAGTATCAGTTTTATAGGCAATATGTCTTGTAATTGTCAAAATGTGACTTTTTCAGGCTGAAACTACCGCAATGTTAGTCGCTACCGTTCGTACAACAACCGACAATTTAGGTACCTTTAACCTGAAACGCTTAACGATGGTAGCTCCGACATCGTCAGGCGAAAGTAGCCTGTATGCCGAAGCCACAGAGGTTATATTAGGGTGGATTAGTCCCGTGGGACCCCGCGACCCCAGCGGAAGGATGCAATGAATTTGCCTCTCTTTCCCTAGGGTTCGTGTTGGCATCGAGTTCTATCGCTTTGTAATTGTTTGATATGTACGTATTTTGTAGGTCCTGGTCTTTATTGATTATTTACTCCCACGAAAAATATGTTATTATAAGTTTCTGGCGTTTTATCTGTCTATCTGTGGCAGCTAGAGTTTGTTCCCGGGACTGGTTTTGTATGGCGAGTACCGGGATTTCGGTACTTTGGGGACTTTCAGGATTTTTAGTATATATGAAGGGCCAGAACCGGGAGCATACCTTAGTTGGCAGCGTTGCTCTTGGATGACTTACGCTAAACCGCTACGCCATGCCCGGTAGGTATGTCAATTTCTTTAGAAAGCGTCACGTGATAGCTCGAAGCACTTGGAGGTTACGTGACACTTTCTATAGAAACTGACACACTGGGCTGGGCGTCATCCCTTAATCCGTCCGTTAGTCATACCTTAACCCGTTAAAAGATTTATGTGCGTTTTTTTATCAATAGCCTTGTTGGGATAGTCGTAAGCCATGTGAGCCGTCAGCAAGCTGCCCAATTAATCAATAACCGACCGCAAATTAATAAAGCGACGTATTGCGGTCTCTATAACCCTAACCGCAACTAAGTACGTGTGATCCCATCTGAAACTGCAAGCCCTAGGAATTATGTAGTTAGGTAACTGTTTGATAGCAAGCAATTTGTGGGTCTTAGGGTCTCAGGATTAATAGTTTGGTATTAATACTTGTCACAGACCATAGATTATAATTATTCTATATACAAGTTACGTTTTATCCAGGGTCCAGGAGCGCGTCCACGCTGGTAGTTATATACAGTGTAGTGTTAAAAGACATGCTAAAAATATTATCTGCGTCTAGTTAGTAGTATCTTTTATACTAATAACATTAATAAATTACAAATATTGACATAGGTAAAATAAAAAATATATAAAATAGGTTCGTAGAAGTTTGTAAATATATATTGATTTTTAATGTTTGTTCATGTTGCTCAGTCACGCAAAAACGGGTAAGCAGATTTAAATTAAATCTGGTTTAGGTACAAGTAATTAATTAACTGAAATACGACGTAAGAGTAGCATACTCTTTATCCTGAATTGCTTTAACTATACTAACTATAGGAGTAAAGCGGGGGTTGAAAGTTCGTAGGAAAGAGTCGATTTCAACCACTTCAGAACGATCAACAGAAAATGGCGTGACAAGAAAGGTAAAGTATTTAAATGCCTTAAAATAGGCGAACCAATAGAGCACAATGAAATGCTCAATTAACACCTGGAAACTAAAGGTCCCGGTTTTATTGAGTATTTAACGCGCCACCACGTCCAATTATAAATGATTTACCTCTACGTTTTGACATCGCGTGCTGGCGTCTTCCTAAAGCTAACTAGGAGTCGAATCTGACCAGTGTAACCATGAATCCACGACTGTTCGTTAGAAACATTACTTACAAGTTCAGTTTAAAAGAAATCATTCTTTATGCGGTGTACGTAAGTGATCGAGAGTGAATGCAAAGCGGCGGTGCGGCGACATTATTACGCTATGTGCTTACCATCAGTTGCACGCAACTTGTATTCGATAGCGACTGCGGCACTCAAAAGTATGTCCGTCTCACTCCTAGTCGGACATACGGCCGCACCACGTCACTCATGGTAAGGCGCGTCAGCCACACGGCTTAGATGAGCGAACTTTGTGCTTGCTGTAAGTTGTACATAACCGTAGGCGTTAGCGACTGCGCGTTTCTAAATTACGGCCATCTCGCTCCTGCCAGAGTAGTAGTAGGCACACTTAAAGCTCCCCCGTGCTGGCCCTCCCTCGGCTCCCTCGGGCTGGACCTTCGGGCTTCATCTGAGGGCAAATAGAGCCCGACAGAAAAAAACCTATGAAATTAGGTACAGTCAACCAATTTGACGCCTGGGCCACTCTAAAACCATGTTAAAATGACAAGCAGTAAGAGATTTCTTACAATATGTTTTGTAGCGTCACTATGACATAGTCATAGTAAATAAGTCTTCCACTTCCATAGGCTTGTCTCTTCCAGAAACATATTTTCCTGAGCTTTCGCCTCGGTAAGCGTTTGCATCGAAGCCCCTGAATAGAGTTGTTATTCATGAGCCTGCCGAAGGAATATCGATTTATACTCCTTTGTTAGCTATTAAATGAATTTGTATCCGCGCTGACCTTCACCTTGAGCCCTTTCAGTGGGCTTCATTAAGGCCAGTAACGGATTATAACTGATAACTTAGGCATCGGAATTTGTTATTTTACATTCTGGTCCCACAGACGGAAGGCAGTAGGTAGTTTTATAGGATGTATTGACGGTCTAGTAATTCTAGTATAAGCGTCAGTGACGGAGCAACCATAAAAATCAATCCCCACAGACCTAGTCTGTAGTGTCCCGGGTTCCAATTTGGTCAGGGCATTTATCCGATTGATGTTTCCTATGTATTCAAGTATTAATGTTTCTTTATTGGTCAAAAATATACAGAAACAAGTATTTATATGTGTCATTATTTTCGTAGACAATCATCTTTCAAACAGAAAACTTAGTGCTCGCACTTATGCGGCAGAATGATCATAATATACAATGTTGCCAGCCCTCGCCCTCCATAAATCTCTACTTTTCCTGTCACACTGTACTGTACCTCGCGTAATATTTGTGCTGCTTCTTATCCATCCAAATAAACATGAAAAATACTGAATAACCAAAGTATCTGACTAAAGAAACCGGCATTTTTCATAATTCCCGCTCCACCAAGTTGACAATCGTATCTGGAATCTGTGCAATCCGGATAGCATGTTGGCCCCCGTCCAATTTTGGAGCTAAGGGTGCTCGAGGACGCTCGCCGTACATGCCAAAACGAGTTACTTTATTTACCTACATGCCGAATTTGTGTGATTTCATGCTTGAGTTATATCAGCACATCAGGGTAAATTTTGTTAAATTCTTGGGTGTATTTAGGAAAGGAAGGTGTTTACAATTTTCAAAACAATACATAAACATGAAATTAAAATAAGTTAAAAATTACACTTGCTACAAAAAACTACCACCTTATACCAAAACCAACCCAGTCCAAAAAGTCCCAGAGGCATGATACCGAAACTGGCTGCGTTATCCCGCTAAGTTTAAGTTAAGAGGTATACTTTTTACGATTATTGCGAACTTTTTGATACGATATCGGAGCAACTAACATGATTCCTGTTACTTTTTTAACATATTACGAAATATCATTTTAATTCAAATGGAATGTATGATCTAATTTGTATGTTTTTGTTTTTCGATTTTTAATAATGTACCGAGGGCTGTTTCACGATTTTTGCTCGAAGAAGTAAATATTTGAGGCTGTTTGATAATCAAAATTATATCAAACCCGTATGTAAGTTATACATATGTATTGGAAAATGTATCGTCTAAGGAATAAATGAAGCGCTTTTTTCCACTTTCATATAATTTTTTCGAAAAAACGTACATTTAGCTAAAGCACATTTATGAAAATTTGCCAAAGTTTAGCAGATTTATTTGCGTATGAATAAAATATATTACATGAAAATTAAGATGCAAAAATAAACGTCATTTTTTCTACTCGCCTACTTTAATCTGTCAATTACGAGTATCTGCCAAAACTATAAGCTCATACTTTTCTTTTCGATATTAGACAGTCCAACTCAACTATAATATTCATTTCAGTACGCTGTAGGCAACTATAATAATAACATCATACAAATTCTATACTTATTTGCGATGCCGCCTGCGACTTTGCCGACCGCGCCCCCCGCGCCTGCGCCAACCGCGCCCCACGCGCCGGCCTGCCGTCGTGCGCAATTACATCTTTTTGTGTTACATCCGTGTTAAGTCAATGAAATTGAATGATGAAATTGTTCCTCCATAGATGATGATGATGATTACTCGTAGAAAAGTATTGTATACAATCGTAACATAATTAAGTTTTTCAATCTCGTACCTTACTTAGGCCACTCAGCAAGCTTCGTGGCCTAAACACGGTACTCGACTGACAAACTCTTCATTATATCACGATTGTATAAAATACTATTATGCCACATTAACGTGTATGAAAATATATTAGTTTACCGTGGGACTAGGTCGATTTGTGTAAGATTGTCCCATATTTTTTTTTTTTTTTTTTTTTTTACTAGTTGGTATAAAACTAAACTGGATACTAAAAAATCAAGTTACAATATTATATGAATCAACCACCCCGCAAAACTAGCTGTGTAAGAATTGTGTAATTGGTTACTAAATAATAATATATATTTATCAAAACAATTTTTTTGAAATATTAATTGCAATTTATATGCGTTATTTCATTATTACGATTTTCACTTTAAAATGTATAACTGACAAGGTGCTTGTTTACTGAAGTCCATAGAGGGCCGCACGTTTATTGGACACCGTCATGGTATAAAAAATAAGGTTTCGTGTGCACGGACCCTTACTTACTTACGTCATCTTTAGGGACCACTTCCATTTCATAGGGCGCTGTAGGTACATAGTTCCTACGTATGTATTATAGTACCTACCTATGTATATATATCTATATGAGCCGTCAGGAACAATAGAGAAAGTTTGGATAAAGACAAACCTGATTATTGGAGGGCGATAACTAACGTGTCGGCAGGAGGTGCGCATACAGGGTGAATATTAATGTGGTGCGTTTCTTTTAACATAACAGTACTTTATGTGATTGTAATGGTGAGTAAGGGATAATAACATCACACGATTATTTACAATTAAATACACTGCTTTCTATACACACATATCATGAGCACTCCACGATGCGTTCAAACCGCATATATGTCGACCGCCATTACGACTTTTATGAATTAAAACTTCTGACATTCATTTTTTTACATTTATATTTTTGGAATTCAGAGTTTTTTTTTGTTGTGGCAAACTAGAGTTAGCCCAATTTTCATATCGTTCGATATCGATCAAATAACGTGCGACTTGCTTGCGACATAGTTTGCAATTGACACTTCGTTTCGATTCGAACTAAACGTCATCTCGACTAATATTAGAATAGAGGTCAAATCAAATTTCCTTGTTTGTTAGAGATGTTCTAAATTTGCAAAAAATAATATTATCGAATGCGATAATACAAATTAGCGATAATAACATTTTCACACATAAGAAATTTGCTGTAACAAAAAAGTTTATGATTATGGGTGTCGTCATGTACGGTTATTGAACGCATTATAGAGGGGTAGAGGGGGGGGGGATGATATATGGGTGGGTATATAACATACTAATAACAGTCATAACATATTATGAACGTACAACTAACGTGTAACGTAATATCAAATATGACATTTGTTACATTAAAGTCGTGTAGAAAGTAATCATATCTTCTGAAAAAGGTATCTACATATATGTTGGATTTTTAAAGTAATTATTGTAGTGCTGCTGAATGAGTACTTACGTTAAAGTAACTATACCTATTTGCCTGAGTACAAAATCTTTTACTTGACCATTATACAAAGTGTGCATAACAGATTTAGATAAAAGGGGGAATCGGTGAATATGCTGATATTAGATTAAGGATAACATTAATTGGTAACTAAGCTATTCGTTGTTAGCCGTATTCGGTACGCTCAAAATTCATTCTGTATAGTATTCTAATGCCATCTTGTGTAGGTGGCAAATAATATGTTCATAACTTAGTAGATACAGATACCTCTCTACATATTCTAGGTATACTTAAGTTACATATACTGGGGAAGTGCAGATCCTGTATCATAACTCTTCGTTCAGACCTTCCTTGGATTTCCACAAATATTGAAATACTTACCTCAATAAGCGAAATCGGTTAATTGCATCGGAGGTTAGGTACCCATGCGATCACATGATATATTCCATAAGAACACTGCTCCTATGGATTTTCATACAATATATTAGCACTGTTGTTTTTTTTTTAATTTCTATAGTAGGCATACGACATCTTCCAAATTCTGCCAGCTTTAATTTGCTTTTTCTGCTATTTTAGCTGTTAATTGCTCATAATTGGTTCTTAAAGCTCTCGGGTCTATTATAGCAAAAACTCAACTTTGTCTCGTTTTGTAACGGCGACCCCCAAGTTTTAAGAACCCTTATTATATCACAGATAGATAGATGATGAAAGGCAAGGACGAAATTCCGTAATAAATACTACGCAATACGACGCATATTTTCTATCTAACAGTTTCTATGAAGGGATAGATATAATGATTCCTATTAATACTATAATATACATTTATCTCGGATATCTCCCTGTCCCTGTGTGAGATCCGCCCATTATAGGTATATGAGTACAACCGTAGAGTTTCACACGGAAATCAATGAGTGATTGATTATGTGCTCTTCTTGAAATGTTGCCATGTAGTGATTATTTCCCTACCTTCTAATGTAGTTTTACTCTTCTATATTTTGACTTTTAACATATAACAAATACTGATTTTAAACCTCAGTCTGTATAAAATATCTAATTCCACATACTGGTACTCTACTCTACACGCTCGCCCGCCACGTACACATTGTACGCACAGGCACATGAACACCAGTCCCTAATAGCGCGTAATTGTATAATTGGGGGTATCCGCAGCGCCGTCAATTTATGAGGACAATGATACAGAAAAAGTTTACACAACATTTTAGTTGACAGCCGGCTTTTTATCAGATTACCGGCGGCCATCCTATAGGACATTTATGATTTTTCTCTTTCTGTTGTTTTTTAGTTATCCTATAAAACTTTGACAAATTATTGTACGTACAGAAACGAAATCTGTTTTTATTATTAGTATCCTCTCCAAATTACATAACTTCAATTCAAATTAGTTTCCTTTTAAAAGTCTTACCGTTCCAAAAAATAGTAATAAATTAGGAATTCAGGATTTTTCTCTTTTTTGTTATAAAAGTCATATCTATACGAAAGAAAAAAGCAGTATTTTTACGTTAAGCATTTTTCTGCCCTTCGGCCGGCCAACAGCCAATTACAGCTCGCTTCGCTAAACAAATTCTCCGCTTGCCGACTGCTTCTAACAGAAAAATAGTGTACAGACCTTGGCCAGTAAATAAGAAAGCCTCACATCACATGTTTGTCGACCACAGCTTCGCTTCGGGTGACAATTACACGAGATCTGAAACACTCCTTACTTTACAGGCCTCGGTACGTAATCTACTAAATCTTGATTCTATATTAGTCCTAAAGGACATCATGCTCTTTTTTTAATGCTAAATCCTTTGTTTTATGTTTAAAAAGTGCTAGATATACCAGAAATCATTTAAAGACTAGTTTTTTAGCCATACATTGCCCTGTACGAAGCGTAGATATATTTGAATACAATTACGTGGTGGCCATCCATTGTGCGAGGCTCCTCACAAATCACCCTAATCTCGAGTCGATCACGATCGGCACTCACTACTGGTTCGCCGGCGAGTTGCCAGTGACTTTCTCGTGACCTCACTAGCCTTTCAGGTCAAACCTGACTGTAATTCTTCTAATAAGGCTTAATGTAGTCTAATAAGGCATAATATATTCTAATAAGGCATTATAGAAAAAATGAATACCAATTACATACTAATATGAAAGACGATGGAATTTATTTTATGTTTTCAGGTTGCGCGCGAATACTTATTTTGTCCTAAAAACAGGCCGTTATGATTTAGAAAGATTACTTTCCAATGTTGCCATGAGAAAAAAAAATAACCTACCTGCTACAGGTACCTATACTTTGTGAGGTCTAAGAACCAACTTTTGACATTTGTCTATTGAAGTTTGTAGAGATGAGGTTAAGAAGTATTGTTTGTCAAATCTAGCGATTATTGATGATTTGGTAGAATCGATTTAACAGTCAATTTTTTAATGTACAAGTACCAAGTAAGTAACCTTTTTTTATTATGAGCTTTATCAACTTATGTTATTAGAATCGAAACGACAGACTCGACCACAAGAACTGGAAGAAGACTGATTTAGAAAAAAAAAGTCATAATGATTAACTGTTTATGTGATGAATTATTATCGTATGCCATAACTGTTAAGTTTTGTTTAAAAAACGGGAATATATTGTTATGTACGAGTAAGTACATGAAAATGTTCGTGGTTTTTTTTCGAGGTCACAGGGTGCAATAATAAATTTTATAGGTATCTATTCTAGCTAGGTCGTTACGGCCGCGCGTGACTATTTACACAAGTTTTTTATAAAAGAATAAAAAAATAAAATAAAAATAATTAATATAACCCGCGAATCCTCTCAAAGTGAAGTATCATTGAGAAACCTTAGTAGCGCAAAAAAGTAGTCGTATTGTCCTGCGGCAGTGGCGACCTAGGGCTGCCGCGGATTTACTCGTTGCCCTGAAATAAAACGAGAAAAATGTTTTTAAGAACTATAAGAAGCCTTACGTTTTTGAAAAATACATCAACTCTTATTATGGCGAAATTATACATGTACTTAAATTGTATGCTTCTATGCCCATAGATTTTTTTTATGATTTACGTTAATGGTTGACTCACACTAGGACGGGACGGGACGGGGCTAGGACGGCTAGGGCTAGGACGGGACGGGGACTAGACCCTAAATCACACCTACTTTCCCAGGTTTTGCACCACCTATACTAAACATTTACGGGTACTCCATCCAAAGGGTGTCTGGAGACCACTCTTTAGCGATAAGACCGCCCAGGTAAGTAGTTACCATTTAAATATAATATTGCATATTGGCTGCAGCGAGAAACGTGGCACCTGTCAATTTCCTGGAGTGTTGTATAAACTTTCAACTATCTTTTCACTCCCTAAGGGGTGGAATAATTCAATAAATCTTTACTAAATGGAGACCCTCTTCATGAATAGTCAGACTAGGCACATCCTGCCATTTATCCGTTCATCCTTTAGTTTATGTGATTGTATATAATGAAAGGCAGAGTGTGGGCCCGAGTGTTTTAATGCCTAATAATTATTTACTATAACATGCCCGGCTTTATATACACACATAATTATCATGACTGTCCGTGGTGCGTTCTAACTGCATATTTGTTGACCGCACTTACGAATTTTATGAATGAAAACTTTTCTGTTAAATTCAGAGACACACTAGAGTTGGCCCCAATTTCATATCGTTCGATATCAAATAAATTGCGTGCGACATTGTTTTGCAATGGGAGCTACGGTATCGTCGCTCACCAGGCGGCGCCACTCATGCGTGGGTCCTGTGTCAGTATGAGAGAATTGTCAAAGTGACGTTTGAAATGTTCCCGCAGGACCCACGTTCCACTAGCGCCCCTAGCGGTAAATCGACTCGCGGTAATCCTTAATGACACTTCATTTTGAACTAAACTTCATCTCGACTGATATTAGAATAGAGGTCAAACTTTCTTGTTTGTCAGAGATCATCGGAAAAAAATATATTATCGAAGTCGAATTCTATTTAGCATTAAGTAAACAAAAATTTTAAGCAATAATATTGTTGGAGAGTTGGTCAGGTGTTTAACTAAAGCCTACTTTCCAGCTTCGATTCAGTTCAGACCATCCATTGCCACATTTCCGAGCAGTAGGTGAAACGGATATTAGACCCTGGTCCGCTAACCCTGCGCAGGCGCCGCCGCTCGCGGATTGTCCTCTCGGACTATTTCCTGGTTCAGATTTGTTGCATGTCTGCTAAGGCGCTTCTTTGTTTTTTGATTTAGCTCACGAGATGCCAGATAATCGCCCTACACTCCTCTGGATTCTTGAGGTCTTAGTGCAACTTCCTTTTAGTGCCAGAGCCATCCAATCTTTAATTTATTTCTATGTTTGTCCGCGCAAATAACCTTTAGTATTTATTTGTGTTCAGTAAGTATCAAACAATAACAGTGAAAGTAGGCAAATATGTAAATATAAGTAGGTATAGTCTAATCGTTTTCAATTGAGCTCGTTAACATACAAAGACATTATATTAACACAAAGGCATTGTTTTAATACAAAAGTATTGTCTTTTCTTAAAATATGTTTTGTTTGTTGCAGGTAAATAAATTCATCTACAATTTACGAAGTGCAATTCAATAATTTAAGGTTGGTTAACAGGCGAAACAGCTATATTTTAATCCTTACGGGGTCTACCAATAGTTGCGGTCTATCAACACAACCGCCTAAGGTGCAACATTTTGGAACTAGATATGTGATTACCATTGGCCAATTTGATTTGGACATTTCGTTTCACTGTGATTTCATTTGATTATAATACGTTTTGTAGTTAAAACTTGAAATATCTATTATGTTTATTTGCTAATTTTATATCACGGTCACTAATTTAGTAACGTACAACTTAAGTAGTACTCGTATTCTACAAAAAGTTGCATCTTAGTCAGTTTTGTTGATAAAATGCCAACGTTTGTACGCCCCTTAAGTCGACAAAAGCCATTTAACCAAATTCAGTGTTGACAAGCACCTAACCAGTCCATCGGCGCGTGTAAATGCCCTTCTGGCACCAGTTTTACCTATTACGTCTTCATTTGCACTGGAAAGTGTCTTGAATGGATGAGTCTAGTTACGCTTACATTAGGTTTGCAAAACGCGCCAGCTGGAACAGGCTCGTCAAAGAGAACTAACTGGAATTGGTTAAGCTAGATTAGACGATGTTAGTCCCTTTGACATAGAACTAGCTATGAAATGTGTTTACTTTCACGCGAAATGGTACACCATTTCCAAAAGGGACCTTATCTTGCCATATTCGAGACGAATGCGGCACGTTTTTAGCTCTTTGCGTAGAATCCCTGACTGGTTTCTTTGGGATTACCTGCACAACGCAAGCGGTGTAATGCGAAGGAAGCTGTGCTGTATTACACATGTTGATTGCATTGATATTAAGCCTAAGAGTAAGGCCTGCGTGGTGAGCGTGAGGCGGCGCGTGCGGCGGGGCGAGCAGCGCGTGCAGCGTCTATGTGTTTTGAGCAGCGTGCACTCAGGACGATCCTAAATATTTGGTTGTGTTTAACATGAACGCCGCACGCCCCGCTCCGCTGCACGCACCGCTCCAGCGTCCACTCTGGCTTTACACTAAGAAACTATATTGTGTAATATAGTTTTTCTACTCGCCGACTATAACCTGTCAATTACGAGTACATAGACAAAACTATAAGCTCATACTTTTCGGTATTAGACAGTCCAACTCAACTATAATATCTCATTTCGATACGCTGTAGGAAACTATAATAGAACTTCATACAAATTCTAATACTTATTTGCGATGCCGCCTGCGACTTTGCCGACCGTGCGCCCCGCGCCTGCGCCGACCGCGCCCCCCGCGACTGCCCCGACCGCGCCGGCCTGCCGGCGGCCCGGCGTGCGCAATTACATCTTTTTGTGTTACATCCGTGTTAAGTCAGTGAAATTGTTCCTCCATAGATGATGATGATGATGACTCGTAGAAAAAGTATTGTATACAATCGTAATATAATTAAGTTTTTCAATCTCGTACCTTACTTAGGCTACTCAGCAAGCTTCGTGGCCTAAACACGGTACTCGACTGAAAAACTCTTCATTATATCACGATTGTCTAAAATACTATTAGCTTTGTTGCTGCAATTTTTTATATTTACATATTTCATGCTTTCTACCGTTGCATTATTATTAGGTGACAACGTTACCCAAATCAACCTGATGTGCTTACCATGAGCTTACACGTTGTATGTAAACGTACCACTACTCTGGCAGGAGCGAGACGGGCATACTTTCAAATGCCGCAGTCGCTATCGACGGTTACGTACAACTCATAGCACATTAGTCCTCAATAAGGTACGTAATGTAGAGAAAACGTTAAAATTTTCGTTAAACGTTAAAAGACGCAAGCCGGGTTATGCGTAAACCAGACATCATTAAGTAGCGCACAGACCACTTTCATCTTCCAAGTGAACAATTATATTATATTCATTTGTATGTGAGCAATTATAATAAATTCCCCACTAACAATATTCCCATGCCGCGGGCACACACATTGTTTATTTGGACCCGGTCTCGCATAATGTTGTATGGACATACTTAGTGAGGTGCCACTGCCGACATTCACGGAATGCTATGGCAATATTTAGGGCTGCCATCCGTCCGGGTTTCCCCGGATTTGTCCTAGTTTGGAAGCCCGTCCGGGGAGCGCTCGGCCCAGTGTTTTAGAACTGTCCGGGGCAAATCCGGACATTTTTGGGTTCAGGTCAATCCCTAGCAAAAGCTAAATTTTTTAATTAAAAATTTATTTCTTTAGTGTCCGGGGAGAGACCGCGATTTTAATGAAACGTTCGGGTTTTTTTAATTTTTTTTGCCCGATTTCGGCAATGTACGAGATGGCAGCCCTAACAATATTCAGAGTCATTGGCAATATTCAAACAAAATCCTGCTAGCCTAATAATATACTTGCGGACCTCAAGGTTTTATCGTCTATCACCGTGCCTTCTACGTTCTAACAAGTATCAAACCGGAAAGACCGAGAGTAACGCATATCATACTCGACGATAAAATGACAACCATGCTGTCCGTCATACAAACCTATTAACGTCGTATACCAGACATCGTAACTATATTAAACCCAGCAAAGTTGACAACGTTACTGGCGGCAAGGTACAAATATTGCCGGGAAGGGTACATCCCTACACCGCATGCATTATTCTTGTCGCGACCCTAAAGGAAATCCCTAGAAAAATACTTGCATAAATAAAATTCCATTTCTTTCCAGCTGAATGGGTTAGTAACCCCTATTTAAGGGATTTTGACCTTCACGGGATCGTAATATTCGTAATGTTTTGTTTTGGTCAATGTCATACAATACCTATATTTTAGAATTATAATGATTCTACACTTATATGGCTTTCATTTTACTCTGCGTGAGATAAATATATATATATTGTGGGACAATCGTACACAAATCGACCTAGTCCCACGGTAAGCTCAATAAGGCTTGTGATGTGGGTACCTACTAGACGATGATATATATAATAGATAATTAGATATATACATAGAAATACTTAAATACATAGAAAACACCCATAACTCAGGAACAAATATTAGTGATAAACACACAAATAAATGCCCTGACCAGGATTCGAACCCGGGACCTCTTGCTTCGTAGGCAGGGTCACTAGCGACTAGGCTAGGAGGCCGTTAAGGAGGTTGTTAGATAATTTGAACTACTTACATATTATAAAACCATCGGCTTCGTTTACAAATGAGCCTGAAGCCTGAACACAACATCGTTATCGTTATCGTTATCGTTAACTGACGCCACCAGCCAGCCGTTCAGCTGCAAGGACGCGGAGGCGCTGGTCACACCAAGGAGGAAGGGACGGAGAGCCTAGTCGAGATTGCTCGAATGTACGTACCAGTACGGTCCGGGTCGGTCGGTCAGAGGCGTATAATTTGGCGGTTTAACAACCTCCGTCCGGACTTAACCCGTCCGAGATGGGACGGGTATCCGGGCCTTCTTGCATATTCTCTCCATCGTCTGCCGCCTTGGCCTGCCCAACTGGCCCTCCTGCCCGAGACACCAGTGGGCCAAAAATACAGGTTGGGAGTGTAGGGCTTGTGCAGTTAAGGAGGGGAGTTGACGGGAGTGAGAACCAGACCGAATACTTGCATCGTGCCCAGTAATAGGGAAAGATAGATATATACATGTATTGATATATACAAGAGGGATAGTGACTGCGGTTTAGTCGATTGACTTGATTTCAATCTTTGATGCATAGTTAGTTGGGTGCTTCATTCATTTTGCCCTGCCTGTGGTTGATTGGTCTCGTCTGGCTCAGACTCGGTGTCAGTCTCCGGTTGTTTGTAGATAGTTTCCACTTTCTTCTTGAATTTTTCTGTCCTGCGCTATATGTTTCCAGTATGTTTGGCTTTTTTTTTGTGTAGCGGGTATCATGGTCCAACGAGTCGAGCCATGTGAAAATTGGCCTGCCCACTTTTCTTTTGCTTTCCCTGTGTTCCAAGGCTGCGTGAAGGAGGTGTGGTTTAGGCCGTCGGAATATGTGGCTGTAGTAGAATAGCCTACGTACTTTAATAGTTTTCGTAATTGATTTTCCTTCTATGTGTTGTATTTTTCGTTTTGGCGGGCATTTGGAAACACCAAGCATCTCTTTCAAAATATACCATTCATACTTTCTAAGCCGTGACCTATTGCTCTTTGTGATTGTGAGGGCCATACATAAGCTTGACACCGTAGGTCATAGACGGTGCAATGACCATTTTGTATAATAACCTCGCTATTTTCCAGTCTATGTTGTATTTTTGTATAAACTTAGATAGTATTTTGGCATTCCGGATAGCCTTGTCGCATCTGGTTTTAATTGCGGTTCGTCTGTCATGACCGGCTGTTATGTAAGTGCCCAGGTACCTGATTGTCTCAATGGGCTTTATTGGTACTCTACCCAGGCTCCTTTGTTGTTGTTCCGCTACCGGAGGGCCAAATGGGTCCCTAATAATGAGTTTTGTTTTTGTTTCGTTAATGACGAGGCCTACTGTTTGTAAAAGGGTTTTTAGTTTACTTATTAGCCGGTCGAGTGTTTCTATGCAGTCACCTATCATAATGAGGTCGTCTGCGAACGATAAAATTAAAGGAAGGGTGATTTCATTGTCCTGGTTGAGCGTGAGAGCCTCGTCTTCCTCTTCCAGTGTCTTTAGGACGTCATCAATTAAAATCGTAAATAGCCTTGGTGATAACGGGCATCCTTGCTTAAATCCTTTACCTTTGTTTATGATCTCTGTGGTTTGCCCGAACCATGAAATGAACGTCCGTTCCTTCATGTAGGCCGCAATAATTCGGTTGGTAAGGGGAGTGCTAACTTGGCTAAGCAGGATGTCCCTTAAAGCGGTAAGGTCTACGTTGTCAAATGCTTTCTCGATGTCTAATGCTACTACAAAGATCCTTTTACCTTGCCTCTAGTTGAAGTCCAATACCCGACGGAGGGTAAACAAATGATCATCCGTGGACCTATTGTTTAGAAAGGCGACTTGGTAATTACCTAGAGCTTTCATTTCTTTGCCCAGTTTTTCTAGTAAAAAGTTGGCGTATATACGATATCCGACGTTACAGATGGATATTCTTCAGTAATCATTCACGTTTTTGGGCGAAGTCGTCTTTGGTATCGGTACCTGCTTAGATATTAGCCATTCCTCCGGAACTTTGTTTTTCATCCATGCCTCTTGCATTACGTTTGACATTTCAGCTATGAATTCTAGCGGCGCCGCCTTGTACAGCTCTGGTGCGATCTGGTCGGTACCTGGGACTGTGCCGTTTTTCATTTTTTTAATAAATTTAGAGACGGTTTTCATGTCGGCTCCCTCTCCTGGTGGTGGTTGGTCGAGATCGCATGCGATTATATCTACTAGGTCACCTTCACTTTTTTTTAATTCAGTCACTCAATTAGCCATTGGGATAAAGCGGTTAGGGGTGGTACGTTTTACGTGTACGTTATAGTCGGATGTCGCTGTCGTCTTTCTCGACGTACAGATGATTAGCAAGTGTCTGTCGAAGTTCGAAATGATCGATATTCTTATCTAGTACTGCATTTAGTTGGTCTGCTATGGCTCTGTATAGACAGTTGCCGTCTTTAAGTATCGGGTAGATCTCCATTGTGACTTGACTGTTTCTTAAATCCGATTTGGTTTATTAAAGAAAAGCTCGGGCGTGTTGCTTTCTTTGTATTTGAATAAAATATTGGATGTGATCTTTTGATGCGCGTTTGAACTTTGTTTAAAACATAATGTAAACTAAAGACATGCAATGATCTAGGGTTGTTGTCAAGCAAAACAATGTAAAAAGCAATGGTTATCTTAACTCGGCGACTCTGACACGCGACTGTGGTGAAACAATGGGCATAGAGACAGGAACTATTGCTACAAAAGGGTCTAGTTTCAAGTTATTGGTAGTTGCCACATGTGATTGCACTTGGTCTGTTTTGAGAGTTCGGAGTAAGGGGTTTCGAATTTTTTTTGGTGCAATATTTATGGCAGTTTTTGTTTTGCAGAATTGGTACTATCCTTTTATTTATTTTTAATTTTGTTTAGTTTCTATTATTTATTTTCGTTGTCTTAAGTTGACTCTTGTGTTTAAAGGGTATTTGATTTCGGGTTCTGGGAAAGCTTGCACAATTTTAATTTTTTTGTTGGCTTTAGAACGCGATTTATGTGTTTTGGGACGTAGGTTTCCTTTTCTGGTCTTTTAACTTTCCGTAGGATTCAGGCAAAACTTTATGTCAATAAGTTGCTATTCAATTATTTGCTTAATTTCGCACGATAAGTTACAATATGGTTGGGGAGTGACGGATTTTTAATTGGTGTTTTATCTTCAGCGCTGTTTTGTGTTTCTAAATATGAGCTAGTTAATGTGGGTACCTGGACTCAGCTTGTGATATTTCAGGTTATTAGTTAGTTGCAAAATGTTATTAACGGGTACTGTTCGAGAGATGTAAAGGCCGCGGTAGGGATAAATCTTGTAGGTAAGTATCTGTTACCAGGGAAGTTATTTGTTTTTATGTTATCACACCGCGAGTGTTAAGTTAGGCCCCTGAAATGTAGTCTTGCAGCATAGGTATGAACCTATGTATGCGATATTTCCCGGTTGTTTCTGGTGTGTAAGACTGGTAGCTAGGCTAACTTATTGACTCTAGGCTACGTACATGCGAATATGTCGGTATTAACAGGTGGAATAGGGACCTAGGTCTAGTTGAGGATGATGTAGCGCCTCGTAACGATTATTGTAGCTGGCTAAAGTCCTAGGTGGCACGGCTAATGTGCGCGATATCTAGATTGGGAGCGCTAAAGCCTATGAGAGATAAGAATAAAGGAACGTCCTCACCGGATTTGTCAGTGGAGTAGGTGCAGACAGCTATGTACACGTCTTTGAAGTTGGTCTGCGCCTGCTCTCTGTCACCGCGGTAGGAGTAGACGCGGACTGCAGACTATTTTATAGCACTCACTGCAG
This sequence comes from Lathronympha strigana, assembly GCA_949128165.1. Taxonomy (NCBI): domain Eukaryota; kingdom Metazoa; phylum Arthropoda; class Insecta; order Lepidoptera; family Tortricidae; genus Lathronympha; species Lathronympha strigana. The sequence goes on from OX421905.1 coordinate 23,173,327, forward strand.
CACTAGTATAGGTACACTTGTTAATTAAACCTATTGACACTTCTCGTGTGGTTCTGTAAGGAGTCGAGAATACACCGCGCGGGAATGTCGTATCGTACGCGCACTTGAGGCACTTTCGTCGGCGTTATTGCAGAAACATCTGGTGACGGTCGCCTATTGTTTCGAGGACACTGGGAATACTGGGATGCGTCCGCTCCGCTTGGCGTCCGAAACCGAACTCCGCCTGAAGCCTGAACACAACATGTGGCAATATTAAAATATATAACGAATCTTTTGTTTTCTCATTTGTTTAAAAACTGATAGTCATCCATAACAATTAGTGGAGTTAAAAAGTCAATTAAACAATTGAAAACCTGTCCCCACATGTGTTCACTGGGGTACCCCTTCCCAATTGAGTAAAATAATTAAACATTTAACCGAAGGTCGGCCCTAAATAATTCTCAGGGCTCGCCGTGTTGTTCATAGGAGTCACACATTTTAAGATACAGACATGTGGGCGAATGGGAGGGACTATTTAGAAGCCATAAAGTCAGATCCTATTTACAGAACTGGAGCGCAGTTTTGCCGACTATGAAAAAGAGATTGTGGGTATTATAACTACAATCTAAAACAAACATCCCGTAAATATTCCGTTAATGCATTAGCAAATACCGTGTTAGCTTAAAATCAAAATATTTTCCCAAAAAAATTCTTTGTTAAAAAAAGGTCAATTCGCATTGCCAGAGAGATCACGTTGATCTACTTTGACACATCCGTAACTATTTAAACTTTATACCTCAAAAACACTCAAAAACTAAAAACTCAAAAACGGCTTGACCAAATAATTTTCATGTTTCATTGACATTCGTCTGATAATCTATCTTCCTGTTTTTTTTTCGCAATAAATATGTAAAAATAAGTAGCGGCACACAAAATACACCTCGGGTTATAATATCATTACCATACGCTTTTTAGTTACTGAGTAAAACCGCTGTGACGTGCGGACAGACAGACGGACTGGACGAAACTATAAGGGTTACATGTTTGCCATTGCGGCTACGGAACCCTAAAAAGCGCGATTAAGAAAAATGCAAGTTAAATTTTTGTCACAAACACTGAAATACACGTTCAGTCATTCACTACATCATGAATAAATAACCTAGTTATTTCAGCGACGACCCGAAATTAATAGCCTCCCCGAAGCAATATAAAGCAAATTTACTTACTAAGTACATTTGAACGTACCTGTTCAACACAACATTGCAAATTTAAACTTTAATACCACGTCAACAAGGTTGAATATGAGGTAAACGCTCATTTTACCTTTCATCATAGAAGGCATTACAGCCAAAGCCTTGCTATTATAAAGTTTACAAGGCTTTGCACCTATCGTGACGTTATAAATTTAATTGTAATTTTACATGTTTGATGGCTATGTCACATGATTCAAAAAACAACGTTACGCAAATGTAAATAAGGTGGAAAGTCGGGAATCCTGTCTACCGTGTGTCATTCTTCGTATTTTAGCCCCTTATTCTCCGTTTTACTCAAGCACGTGTAATTGTATATGAAATTAGGGGAAATTGCGTTTATTCTCGTACAGACCTTAGAAATACGTGCTCCCGGCTATATTGTTTGCTGATTGGTTACATTACGAGTAATTGGTTGTGAAATTCCACGGAGGCGTCCTTGTTCCGAAAATAGACTTTTCTTCAGTATTCTAGCTATTTTAGAGAATTGCTGAGGTTGAGAAAAGGGAATTAAGTCTACCACTTTGACAAATTCCAGGAGGTTGGTAAACAATCTTAAAGTGGCAATTGTTAGTCGTTAGTGTAACACTTGGCAGCTGTTTGTCGGTGGAAGCCAGGGACTGCAGGTCGGCAGACCAGCAAAAGGGCCTTATAGTCAATTGAAGGTATAAAACGTAACGTCCCTTTTACTCGATTAAATCAAGCTTTCTCTCTCATTTTGGTTTTTATTTGTCCCCAACTTAATAACAAAATGATGCCAAGAAAAAAGTAATCTAAATTCACAAAGTGTATCTTTTGAATATAAGTTATTTGCGCAATACTTCGTACTTATAGGATATCAAGTCTATTTTGAGGATTTTCATTGTTGGTGCCTGAAACTTCGGGACAAAGACTCTTTTGTGGTATTAAGCGTGTAAACGTGACAAGAATAATACAAGAGTGCCTATGTTTACACCTGTCTTACTTACTTTGAGTTGTTTATGAAAGTTTAGCTTCTAGATAGGTACAATTTATTGCGTATTTATAGAATTTGTTTAGAATAATAGCAGGTTAACTATATTCTATTTCCGACTTAACACCAATATTTTCCTGTTGGAATACAAAGTAAATTATAGCAAAAAATGCCCAAGGCAAATGTTTTCCTGAAGAGTGCTGTAATTATTCCAATCGCTTATTGAGCTCCGGCGAGTCGAAAATGCGACAGACATAATAGTTTTTTCACTTCTCTTGCTCGAAAAGTTCGCCTTTGTGTCGTGGCTAGGCGACACAAAATCGCTTTTCATGCACTAGGGCATAAAGTAACATCGCAGGTGGAGCGCGCTCGCCGCGGCCTCGCCCCCCGCGCGCCCGGCCGCCTGCAGGCGGCGCGCCGCGGGGAGAACCCAAGCGCTCGCGCGTATGGATGATACATTTTCAACGATTTAAAGTGATATAAAACCTAATATTTTCCTTACAATCGAAGTGAAAAGCAGAGTGTATACCTCGGGCATAAATACCCATTTTATCCTCGGCTACTATATTGGCCTCGTCTAAAATGGGTCACTTTATGCCCTTGATGTACAATCTACTATTATTTATCGACCGTTAACCGCAGATCATAAAAAACCTATCAAGTGGTTAAATGTGGCCTCCGTAGCTCAGTTAGCAGAACGATGGGCATGTTATCATAGTCGCGGGGTTGAGTCCCGCCCGAAGTCGTGAATTTTTCCACTTTTTTCTTCTATTTATGAAATTTAGTTTCGTTTGCAGAAGAATCTGCTAAAAAAAGTTTAATAGTGTTTTAAGGAATTTTCGGTAGTTTTTGACAAGAGAATGATCCTGTGTCGGAATTTCTCAACGTATCTTGTGTTTCTTGTGACAACTTTCAAGACCTCTACACAAAAGTATTGGTTTTAAATAATAATAATGATGTTTTTATTTATAAACAACATGTTGGCGGCAAACAAGCATACATCCCGGACAATAGTAAGCGGCGACCGTAGCCCATAGACGCCTGTAATACAAGATACAAGTAATAATGATGCTGACAATTGTCGCACCTGTCGCTGTGGTGAAATTAGGGCCTGGTCCCATATTAAACGACATTTACTAATGGGTCTGTCCTATTACAGCGTTTATAAACCATTATACTTGATCGCAATCGTGTGAGTGACTTAAAGTTACCCAGGCGCCCAAATCGACTCTCCAGCGCCGCCGTTGGGAGCACATGCCGCCGCGGGGTACCGGGCACGTAAGTGACCGTTTAGAAATGCACAGACGTGTGCGACTGACTGCTGGAAATGATGTTAAAGCCCATGCTTTTCCTTAAAAAGAAAATTGAAGGTCGCTGTTTCTGAAGTTCAGTAAAACAAGATTCCTTTTAATTATGGAAGCTATTCTAAAGATTTCACGACAGTACGGAACCTTAATAGGTTCCGTACCTGAAGGGTCGCAATCGGAATCGTATTACTTAGTAACATTCCTAACCCGAAGGACAATGATTCAAAAATAGCCCAAAAGCTGTCCGTCTGTCATAGGTTTCTATCTATGACAGATATCTATGTATTCTATCTCAAGAACCCAAATGATAGGATTGAAAATATAAAAATTAATCTCTCGACACAAATTCGTACAATATTGATGACAAAACTACTCAATAATGACGGCGGATTCGTTATGAAATGAACGTTTCGAAATGTTCACGCTCGTTTCATCTTGTTTTCAGAATTCATAATGAAGAATTAACTCGGCTGTTGTCTCTGCATGTTCGCCTGCTTTACAATCGGCATTGTCTCAGATTCATTGTACTTTAAAATAAGAAAAACTGAATCCAATAACGACATAAAAAAACATCGTTAGCAGAGATATTATTTTTAGCGTCTCTCATTTATAATATAGTAAGTGTATGAATAATAACATTTATTTACATTGAATTACTATTTAAAACGAGATATTTACAATTTAGGTATATTTGTTTTGTGAGCTCCCGATATTTCGGCACTGTTACAAGCGCCATGTTCACGGTGTAACTGATTTACTGCGAGTTTTTATTTGGTCTACCCACACGCCGTAGCGATCTACCCGCTTACGGGATCGGGAGCTCACAAAAACAAATAGTAATGTAAACTATGTAAGTGACCATGTCTGCTTAAAATCGTATAACATTTATTTAAATAAATGTAACCGAAATTTATAATTTTATAATTGAAAGAAAAATTTAAAAAGCGGGATTCGAACCCACGACCTCTCTGAACACCGGTCAGAGAATTGAATAATAAATAATTTAGTATGGGGCAGTTATTAATTTAGTAGCGCATTGAAACGAATGACAATGAAATGAAATAATGATTGTTATTGTGTGTAAATGCCTCGTGTTGCCTAACATTCTTATCGATCAAGAATCCAGATTTCCATGGTCTTTTTACGATTTCTATATTTCAAGGTTGCGTTGCATTTTATTACCCGTTTTTACAATAAGCGTGTTTTTATAAATCAGTCACAGAATACTACTGCAAAGCATTGGATTTCTGAATTAAAAAAAAACATTTTCCATATCGTATTTGTATTCAAAATATTCATATTTTGATGGTTACTATAGCATCTTAAGAAATTAGTAAATGTAAGTAATACTGCTTATTTACGCCTTTTATTGTATTTTTTGTTAGCAGATTTATTGTCACCGGACCAAAGCGTTATAATTTGTTTAAGACATAATAAACTCTTAATTGAGTTAAAAGAACAGCTTAATTAAACTTTTACTAAATAAGTTACACCTTTCGTATCTTGTTTGATCATCTCGTTCTCTCATCAAAAGTTAATATTTGTTTATAATGTTCGTTACTTAAATATTATACCTAAATTTTCAAGACCACGAGATTTATAAGACGAAGCGAAGAAACGCTGCCAGCGTCTACGGTACCATGCCGAGGGGGGAATATTTACTTTAACATTTATTTTATTTTAGTTTTATGTGTTTTTATAGTTTTTATAGCTAATAAAATAACACTTTAAAGACAATATACCTTAGACTCATATTAGACTATCATATATCTACTCATCTATTAATGTCATCTTGACATTTCTATGCTTCAAATGTAGGAAAGAGAAGCTTCTGCACTTTAGTAGGTACTATTACTTATTCTGTGACTGTACATCATTGAGTTAACAACGTCGTGTGTGGCCCTCGTCCCTTGCGTAACGGAGATTGATCGTATGTCCGGCGAAAGAATTGACACAGGCAATTGCGAAGCTTAATTACAACACCCGACATAACTTGGCTAGCGCTTACTTCGGACAATACTTAGAAGCATACTTACGAGATTCGTTATGTTGCGAATACATAATCGATACGATGGAGTGGTTTTGGTTCAATGACTAAAATAACATTTATTTTTACGTGTATTATATTGTTCCAGTGCCATTCCATTGCACAACGGATTTTTGGAAGTTCAACCTCAAAGGGGATGAAAATGAGCTTGAAAGTTTTTAACGACTTCCACGCGGAAGTAGCCTCCGGCAGAGTTTTAGAGAGATTCCGCTGAGGCCGCGAACATCAAAACGTCGTATCTGCATCTCTTTTTCTCGAGTATACGTGTGATAGAGATGGAGATACAAATTTTGGTATGTCTCTGTCATAAACAAAGACGGGCCTAATTAAACCGTGGCCCCACGGGGCGGAACTTTATACGGCCATAGAGAAATGTGTTCGTTCAAAGGTAGCCAAATTTCCCAAGAGTTCTGAGCTGGGCTTTTGTGTGGACAAATTTCAACGCTATTTGCGGATTAGTTTGGAACTAATGAAAGCCTCGTTGGTATCTATTATGCAAACTTGCGATGTAGATTCGTGGCAGGACGAGTGATAAACTTAGAAGCAGAATTTTAAAGTAAGTGTATCTAGCTAATTCCGTCCTAAGGGTATATTCCGTCTATTGCTCGCCTGCGTGGAATATAAATATGAACAACACGCAGCACTGACGACTTAGCCGATAAGCAGCAGGCCATCCTGAATTCCTGAGTTCTGAGTTCATAGACTAAGTCGGCAGCAGCGTACCTATACACTTACTGTGCTTATATTCAATGCAGGCGTGCATTAGACGGAATAGTCGCAGACGGAATAGTAACTCTAATCGTCTTAGTATTGAGGCTAGTGTAGACTCAACTGCAATCGTTCTTTCTGATTTTATTGCCCTGACAGGTGTAAGCCAATTTAACTCGTGCTATAATATTAACGGGCGAGTGCTCGACCTAGTTATGGCTAACGTGGACTGTGAGGTTACTCCAAGTTCCTACCCTCTTACGCCAGAGGATCCTCAGCACAAAGCATTGCACATTTCTTTAGCCCTTGATTTAACGCATTACTTACCTCAATTACAACCAAATCTCACTACTAAGCCAGTTTTCCATCGTGGTGACTACAGTTTAATCCGTAAGGAATTATCTGAGACTGATTGGTCACTTTTATCGTATATGAACGTAGACGAATGTGTCACGTATTTTTATTCCATTCTCAATAAACTTATTTTAAAGTATATTCCCCATAGAACAATTAATAAGAAGAGTGGGTATCCTCCGTGGTTTTCTCGTGCACTAATTAAAATTCGTAGGCAGAAACTGGCAGTCCATAGACGATGGAAAATGTATGGAAATCCCTTAGACAGGTCTGAATTCGTTTTATTAAGATCTAGGGAACATAAAATGAGTACTGAGTGTTATAATACTTATATATCGATGGCTGAGGATAAAATACATAGTAATCCATCTTATTTTTGGTCTTTCATGAAGTCAAAATTTCCGAGTAATCACATACCTGACCAAATGTCTTATCTTAATGATACATCTAAGGATGGAAATACTATAAGTAACTATTTTAATAATTATTTCAACTCTGTCTTTGTTCCTGATTGTTCTGTCGCACCTTCACCTGACAGTTTACCTGTGCCTGAGAACTCAACTATTGACCTCAGTAGCATATATATTTCGGAGGATTGTGTTTTTAGGTTTTTAATGAAAGTAAACACGAGGAAAGGTAGCGGCACAGATATGATTCACCCTTATTTCATTTTTATGTGCGCTAAAGAATTAACTTTACCTCTAACTCACATCTATAGGAAATCATTGTCAGCTGGACTTTTTCCTAATGTATGGAAGAAAGCTCTGATAACACCGATTCACAAAAGTGGGGATACTCACCTGGTGACGAATTACAGACCTATAAGTAAACTTAATATATTCGCAAAAATCCTGGAAAAAATTGTTTATTGTAAAATTACAGCTACTTTTTATCAACATTTTGCGCCCCGTCAGCATGGTTTTTGTCAAGGCCGCAGCGTTGACACTAATCTTCTTTCCTTCTCAGATTTTGTTATTGATAGGATATCTTCTGGTTGCCAGGTGGACGCCGTGTATACCGATTTCTCGAAATGTTTCGATAAAATTAATCATAACCATTTGCTCAAGAAACTCCTCGAACTCGGTATACACGGCGACCTCCTTAGGTGGATTAAATCATACTTGTCCAACCGTAGCCAGGCTGTGGCCTTAAAGGGATACACGTCATGTTTCCTCCCCATCCCATCTGGAGTACCGCAAGGGTCACACCTTGGTCCGTTACTTTTTATTTTGTATGTGAATGACATGGCGGCTTGTTTCCGTGGTGCTGAACATCTCGTTTACGCGGATGACACAAAAATTTATAAGGCCGTATCCTCGGAAGCTGACTGCCTTTCATTACAAGCTGATTTGGATAACTTTTTCTTATATTGCTCTGATAACCACCTGTTCTTAAATACTGATAAGTGTTTTGTTATAAGTTTCAATCGAAAAAACAACCCAATAATTTATAACTATAATTTCTCTGGTAAGAACATTACTAGGGTGTTCTCTATTCGAGACTTAGGTGTAACCTTGGATTCGCAATTAAACTTTAATGAGCACATTGATATGTTATGTAAGCGTGCTTACAAAAAGTTAGGTATGCTTCTTCGTGTTGGGCAGCCGTTCAAACGGCCTAATACCTACAAACTATTATTCTTTTCTTTCGTTAGGAGTATACTTGAATTTGGTTGCGTAATCTGGACACCTCAGTACCAAGTTCATATTGACCGTTTGGAAAGGATTCAAAACATTTTCCTAAAATCATTAAGTTACAGAACAGGTACTTACTTCGAACATTCTGCATTGGCGGCAAAACATTTTTGTATCCCTTCTTTACTTAATCGTAGGCAATACTTAGATGTCATGTTTTTGTTTAAAATTCTTAAAGGCGTCATCAATTGTCCAGATCTTTTAAAATTAGTTTCTTTTAGCTGTCCACATAGCTCCTTACGTCCTAGATCTTTGTTTCATATTAGTTTTTCTCGTAAGAATTATTCCAGACATACCTTTTTCAGACGAGTACCAAGTTACTATAATAAGCATCTTTTTGATATTGATCCCTTTCATAATTCGATGTTTAGTCTTAAAACGTTAGTTAAGCGTAAATTATTCTAGTATAACTTTTTGCTTTGTTTGATACTGTTTTGTTACTTACAACTACCTATACTTTCTTTGGTTAACAACATTTGATATTCTTTTATGAACCTCCAGGTCTTTTTTATTGTTGTGTTTCTATCTGTACACTATATGTACGTTATCTCATGTTTTTTTTATGACTGTTTGTGTTCTAAATAAATAAATAAAAATAAAAAATAGTCCCACAACGAAAATAATACCTAACTAATATTCAAAACGGAATAATTACCAGGTATGTTTGTTTTATTGAGCACCCGATATTTTGACACTGTTGCAAGCGCCATTTTCACGAAGTAAAATGACGAGCTGCGAGTTTTTAGTTTTGATCTACCCACACGCCATAGCGATCTACCCTCTTACGGGTTTGCTTATTTTGTGTGTTGTTTGTCACTGTTACTACTACCGTCCGCTTTCTCACTTGAAACTCGATCACGTTCATGACACACCACACTTACAGTATCAACCCGTGCATTTCTTACCGGGACAGTCTCTTTTCGATTTGTGAACTTTCGGATCACTGGATACCAGACCTTCGGCAGCTGAAAACCATCTGCTCAGTTAAAGTTTTTATATTTAAGGATGTCAATGACTTAAAATCGTATAACGAAAATAATGCAACTTTGCTATCCCGCCAAACGTGCGGAAAGATACGATTTTGACAGACATTAAATTATAATAGCCTGATTTTTTCAAATTACGTTAAAAGGGGATAGTTACATATGATATATGCAAAAATCCTACAAACTTTTCTTCCGGAAGTAGGTAAATAGTAAAAAAAAAAACTAAACTAAATCGATTTTGTTAAATGAACGATAGCAAATAGTTTTCTTGTATGTCAACATGACGACATATTTGTCTTCTATCTGTTAAAAGAGATATCGAAGAAAACTTATTCAAGTAAAACCATTAAATCTACAAAATGTACGGCACGGGTGATAGATGTGTTATTTCGCTAGAAACAAATGTTAATAGGTAGAAACTGGTCCTGACCCATTTTAAACGGCTTAAAAAACATATATACATATAAATCTTACAACAAAAATGTTTGTAACATGTGTGTACATATTTGTGACGATTAGCGTGTATCGATATTTTGTTGGATTTTGTTGCCTACTTAATACTAGTCTCACGATATATCCGTTACGCTAAAAAAATTACCTATTATTAATTATTTCCCAAACTGTCAAAATTTCCATACAAGCTGTCAGTTCAATGACTGGATTACTAGTGAATTAGTGCCAACCCGTTTTACCTACTTGCGTACTTTTTGCAGCAATCACTGTTCGCACCCTCCCGCCGCAAAAAATAAGGCAAATAAATATAACAAACCACCACCAATAATACAAAACTCGACCGTGTTTCACCTCTCTACAAGGCATCCTCAGGAGATGTTGTCGTACTGCATGATGTTCGACAAGTGAATGTGAGTGGGAATAGTCCCAATTACGGACTTAACCACATTGACCTTATTGGTTAGTTTCCTGTGTTCTTATTTCCACTTTTTTTTTCATTTTGATTTTCATTTGCAAGAAAGTACATTAAAAACAACTGTTTTACAATAAAACGCCTTTACTTCAAATCTTGTTTGCATATCAGATTTTAGTTGTATGTCGTACGCCAAACTGAGATTTAAAGCTTACATTTGACTTGTCTGAATAAACATGAGTAAATACATCGCCCTAAGCTGGAATATTCGCAAACGGTCTGTATTAAGGTCTAATGGACCCACTTACCATATCTGGGCACACGCTGTGGTATTTCTCGGGCAAATAATAACAGTAACGGTGTTGTGGTTTTAGAATTGCCCTCGATTCCGGCTCGACTAGTGTAGCAGGCATTTGCAAAGATAACCCTTGATTTAGAACGTAAACAAACATTCTAATCATTTATAAGTACGACCAATGTACAAAGCAACGAACACCACGAACATCGAAAATTGGCATTCACGGAAAAACCTCTTTGTCACTCTAATAAGCAAGTGTGACAAAGATGGAGATACAAATCCACAATCGTTCGATTTTCGTGGTACTAGCTACTAGCCCAGGACTGAATTAAAATATAAAAAGCTCCTGACAAAAGCGCCTATTAAATTCAAATCTATCTAAAAACTGTTGCCGAAACCCACAACTAAATCGGACAATCCGGTTTGGAAGCGGGAAAATTATCTTTACCTATGTACAAAGAACAAATAGCCTCTCACTATAAAAAAGTGAAAACTTTGACTTTTTAACAACCTAGATGTGTACACACAAAGTTCGTATTTCACTAATGGATAAAACGTAGTAATCAATCATCAAAAATTACATATGAGTTTAATGACAATCTTTAATTGCGCAACCATTTGCGCAAAAATAACGAGTGGGTAACTTACCACTGTTAAAATGAAAGCACTCGATCCACAAGGTCGTTTGCTTTTCAACAACATAGCCATCAATTAGGGTAATAATGTATTTAATAATTGCAATAGGAAGTTGTATCCATAATTGGCAAGATATGGGGTCATTCCACTGATAATTTCACTTACCAAGCTCCGGCGTCAAAGAGTACGAACGCGAACCTACTTAACTGCTCTCTATTTCTACATAGTTTTTACGGATCTCGATGGCAACTTTTGCCCAAGAACGGGAGTAAGGAAGCAAGGTGGACCGACAATCTGATCAAGATCTTGGCAAACGGTTAGATGTGGGCAGCGTTCGATCGAATATTGTGGAAATCTTTGAGTGGCCTGAACACCAGAAGTTAACTTCTTTCGGCTGAAATAAAGACATTGTACTAACGAAGCTGCTACTGGCAGTTCAAACATATGTTGTTTGAGAGTCCCAGATGTCCCAATAGTTGTTAATCCTTATTTAGGTACCTTAAAGTTGGCAAAACCAATTAGTGTTAGCACCAATTGGCTCGTGGCATTGACAAAGTACTGTTTTCAACCGACGAAAAAAACGGAGGAGGTTTTTTTTTTATGTATGACCACGCATAACTTTTTATTGAGTAGTTCGATTTTGATAATTCTTTTTTTATTAGAAAGGGTATACCCTGAAGTTGGTCCCATATAAATTTGGAACAAAAATACCGACCGTAAGGGTAGGAAAATAGGGGGTGATTGATTTTTCCCTCACTGATTGTTAAATATGACCACGCATAACTTTCTACAGAGTTGTCAGATTTTTGATAATTATTTTTTATCCAATAGAGTATACCGCAAAGTTCGTCCCAAATAAATTTGGAAAAAATAAACCTAAGGGTAGGAAAATAGGGGATGATTGATTGTTTACTCACCGAACGTAATGTATGACGCATAGCTTTTTACAGAGTAGTCCGCTTTTGATATTTATTTTTTTATTGGATAGGGTCAAAGGGCTTTAAAGTTAATCCCCTAAAAATTTTGAAAAAAATCCTACCTTAAGGGTGAGAAAATAGGGGTAATTTATTGTTCACTCACAGATTTTGAAGCTGGATGAAAGTCGGCCAGAATATTTATTTAATCTTTATTGCACAAAAGAAAAACTTATCGTACAAAAGGTGGACTTAATGCCATAGGGCATTCTCTACCAGTCCACCTTAGTACAAAACAGAAAAGATTGTAGGCGCTGCATCTTACAAAATGTGTAAAGGAAAGACATACTAAGATACATAATATAACTACTACTACTACTTTAGTAGAAATGTAAACATAAACATTTATAATAATATAAATATATACATACACAAAATACAGCTTGATGAAAAAAAACGATAATAGAGCACATCCCCAGCGGGGTGTGCAAATAGTTAAAGTCAGATTATTAACATAACAGTTACAACTAGGGTTGCCAACCGTCCCGCTATACGCGGGACGTCCCGTTTCTGGGGTCTTGACGACTCGTCCCGCAAAGGGGCCGCGCGGGACGCCGATTGTCCCGTTTTCAGACTAGACTGGATAATAAGCACAAAAAGGAACGTTTTATTAACGTGACTCAGAGTCAGTGCTTGCCTGTGAATCTGTTTTTTATTATATTCTAGATTATTTAATCTAATAAGACGTAATTTAGCTCACTACTTATAACTCTTACTCGTAATGCTTTTTTATTAGGAAAAAAGAACCTATTTCTTTTGCTACATGGGTGCATATTCGTAAATGCAACCGTTCATATCAAAAATACTTTTCTAATGTTTTGTTCAGTTTTAAACAAAATTGCATATTACTCGTAGCATATACGTTTTTATATGCTACGAATTCACAAGTATCGCAACTATACCTACAAAGGGCTATTCAGTCACCCAATATCTCGATATCTTTCCATCTATACATATAATAAAGCAGAGTAGGGTTAAAAATCTGTACATTATTTATTTGAATGATTTTTAGAATTCTTAGTGTATTTGTCTGTCGGACTGTTTATTTATACAAGCACGTAGAAACGGCTGAATGGATTTGGATGCAACCTTCACTGGCACGTCAAGGGGATCTCTTGTCAGGTTATAGGCTAAAAAAAAATATCCGCGGACGAAGTCGCGGGCATCAGCTAGTTGTAAATATTTTCAAAGCGTAGAGCGACATATCCGCTCTCCGTCAGCTCTGCAAGCGTACCTACTAGCGACGCCGAGTTCGCGCCGCTTATTTTATTGCGAAATTTAGTGGGAATTAAAGTGCTGTTTCGAAAAAAAAAATTAAGATAGGTATAGGTACACAATTTATCGATTTTGTATAGAGTTTAAGCTTAACTTTCATATTTCTATTCATTTATCTAAAAAAGTAAATGTTTAGCCAGAAAACTTGGCTAATGTTAGTGTATTTCTACCAAAATGTACCAAACTTGCCGTAAAGTTGTGGAATGAGTTGCCGGTGTCTGTGAGGCAATCGTAATCTGCAGCATCGCTCAAGGAGAGGCTAAAGAAGTTGTGGCTTTCCGACCCTTGATTGGAGTTTGTCCTTTATGCTCTGTTTAATAGTTTATATATATATATATTTATTATTTAATATATGTATATATGTATTGATGTTTAGTGTATATTTATATATGTAAATATTATATATATATTTTTATTGCGTATTTATTTATAGTGTAGTTACAATGTGTATTCAAAATTTACTTTTTATTTGAAGTTTTGTTACTGTACAATTTTTGCTCTTAGTTTGTCTTTCATCGTTGCCTGTTTTTATCTAATTTCCTCAAAGGTTAACTGGAAGAGATCCCTCATAGGGATAAGTTCGCCTTTGTTGTATCAAATTGTCTATGTTACTGTGTTTCTTGTATTTCTTGTGTTATTGTACAATAAAGCTTATACATACATACATACATACAAACTTAAGATTTCTTTAACTTAATAATTTTGTATGAAAATGTTCAAAAGTGTTCCATTTATTCAGTAGAATACCACATATACTTACTTAACAAGAAAAATAAATGTTTTCTGAAGATCAATAGCATAAGGTCAAAAACCAGCTAGTTGATGTTTGAAGCTCGCTGAGCAAAAAATTATAAAACAAAGTGATGGATTTTTCAAAAACTGACTACAATATTGAATGAGTATTTCATTCAAATTGAAATGATCTTTTTTTTAATTAAACCATTTAAAATGTTGTTGTACGTAAATGCAAAAACCCATGTCGAAAACTTGAGCTAAATCGGCTGAATTTATATAGCAGAAGTTTCTTCTTCTTAAGAAAGTTAACCTGGTAATTTTGTAGGCCTTTCAATAGGTTGACAGTCGATTAGCGTTGAAAAAATCTGGAAAAATCCGTTTTTTTCCCCATCCGCCTCGTTTTTTTCAGATTCTTTCGGAAAAAATTAATGATAAATTTCGCACTAATCTTCAACTCTAAATCAACGTATATTGGGTCTAATTTACACCTACAAAAGGGCCACATCGATGACATTGAGAAAGAAACAATAAAAACAGACGAAAATAGTGACATTTTATATTTCTTGAAAAACACGAAAATTTCGGAAATAAACATTTCAACGCTACAGTCGATACACCTTACATATTTGGGCCGGTTGACAGCGTCCCGCATTTTATAGCCAAATCCCGCATGTTGATCCCGAATGTACCGCAAAATTGTACACTACGGTTGGCAACCCTAGTTACAACAGCTAAAGCAATGTAGGTAGCTATTTTAAAACTGATCGGAAATTAAGCATGTAATAATTTGTACACATTATAGTGACAGAAAATTATAAAATAAAAACTTTTTAACAAAAAAATAAAACCGCCGAAAAACTGAAACTGAAAAGAAGAAAATAATAACTTTTTCTTCAATAACGCAAGTGAATAGCTACCCTACAATTACAATTATAATCTATTTCTATACACTTTCTATATACCTAATACATTCGCTAGGCTTATATCAATTTAATTACATCTAGAAAGTATGAACTATATACATACTTCTGAAATCAATCACACAAATCTGCGTATTTATATATTTACAATCTGTTATTTTTGGAGTCGGTGCCAGCCTCAAACAAACTTAAGCACCTTGAGTTGAACGCAACACAAACTTTAAGCAGGTAGGTTAAGAGTTTACACAATTTTCAAATCACGCACCAACAGAATGAGTCCCGTACGGAACATAAAAGTGTAGTTTATTTATATGTCCATTCATAAGTAGCAAATCTGATCTACAATAAGCACCTTGTATTGGGCGCTTGGCGGAGGTTGCAGTTTTGGAATGTGTTACGTTCAACTCTTCACTAAGGTTGAGCAAGATTGTTTGAGGCTGGCACCGACTCCAAAAATAACAGATTGTAAATATATAAATACGCAGATTTGTGTGATTGATTTCAGAAGAATGTATATAGTTCATACTTTCTAGATGTAATTAAATTGATATAAGCCTAGCGATTGTATTAGGTATATAGAAAGTGTATAGAAATAGATTATAATTGTAATTGTAGGGTAGGTATTCACTTGCGTTATTGAAAAAAAGTTATTATTTTTTTCTTTTCAGTTTCAGTTTTTGTTTGTCTTTTTCTTATTTACTAGTTTCTGGGGTACCCATACATCACAAGAAGTCTAACTTTGAACCGTCATGCCTCATGTTTAGTTCTCCGTTTCTAATTTTTTCATAGGTACGCAGGTATATTAATATATTCCTCTACTAGTTCGGGAATTATCCTCTACAGGTGTATACATTTTTGTCGATTCAGGCTTCGGATTTTTTCAAAATGGCGATGGTACCTACAGTTCACACAGTTCAGAGAGCAGAATTTATTATTCCTTGTAAGACTAGCTAGTAAATTGCCTTATTATTTTATCCAGTTATCGCGCTAAACGACTCATCATTACAAGCCCTCTTCACCCCGCAGGACCAGCAAACTACAAACCAACGTTGCTGGCCTCCAATTCCATAGCCACTATAAACAATCACAGTCCAACCTTACAAAGGCCCTGGTTTAGTCCGTCCTGGTCATCTCGAATTATCATTAACGATAATGCCACTAGTAATTATCGGAAAGGTGTCAGTGAAGCCAGCGGCCAACGTTGTGACACTTACGACAACACATCCATCGCTAACCGCTGATCTACTAAATGGAGCTGCGTTTACTGGACTTGAAAAGGTAGAGGGTTAGTTACTAAACTCTGAAAATTCTGAAAGCGTCAAATAGACTAACCTGAATATATCGATTTCTTCTTCATTGCGGGCTGTACGAGAAATGCTAGACTGACTTGAAATAGGTCTAGACGATGTTAAGAATATTATAGAATAACCAATGAAAGCTTTAACTTGTAATGGTTGTAAAATCTAATGACTGCATAATAATCTTAATTAAATAATATAGCTATTACGTGACAATACATCTTCAACATTACATATGCTACAAAGGCCAACTAATCTAAGCTTAATGACTAGTCCTGCATGTGGCTAGGCACACCGCTTGCGTGACCTTATACAGCTCTTACAAAACAATGTATGTAGGAACTGCATGCGGTGCCATGCTACAGATGCAAACCATGCGGCCTAGGCTCCAATAACTAAATTGACAAATTTGCAACTTGCTTCGTTTCAATCATCATTCTTAGCGTAATTTGGAAGCAATAATTACTTCTTGCGTTGTGTATCTTTATCACGTTGCCAAAGCGATATCCAAGTAACTACTTAAATGGCTTAAATGCAAATGTGTCGGGTTGGCTCAAGCCACACATCAAATGTGAACCGCTATAAATTGGTCACTATAATCGGTTACTTCGCTATTTTGTTCTCTACACAAACTACCTAACTCGGCTTACGAGAAATTGTAATTCGGTGACTCGCCTCGCAAGTGGCACCCGGTGTAAACGCAGCTCCAGTCGACCTGTCGGGTCGGTTCAAGCCACACATCAATTGCGGCCGCTATAAATTGGTCACCGTAATCGGTCACTTCGCTGCATTGTTTTGTACACAAACTGTCTCGCCTTGCGATAAATTGGTCGCGTAATTTGATTTGTGATTGCAAATGTTACAGGTTACAGGAGGTTTTTATGCGAAATTGGCTGTCTAGGCTGTTTGAGCACGGTTGACGGTGTCCTAGTATAAGTAATTTATAATGACCCTGCCCACGAATCTTTATATCTTAGGTTGAAATATTGGAAATGTGTTTATGTTTGTTTGTTTTTTTCTCGTGAATCGTTTTTCATGAGTTATGGATGCTTTTATCTATTTTATGTATATGTCACCGTTAAATTGTGAACTCCCGACAGATTATAATTTGACTAGGGATATTATAAACTAACCTAACCTATCCGTTTGTTTATAATCTCGCGCGTTAGTTTAACAACTAACGGTACTCACAATTCTACGGTGACATATATATTGCGTTGCGTCGTCGTATGGGAACAACATTAATGTGGTGTAAGATTTTCCCCAAATATGTATTTATTTATTTCATTTTCCCTCTGTTTTCTTGATGATGATGCAATTCTCAACTTAAATCACATCACTGTAATTTACGCAAATCTTACTTATCTGAATATGTACTTATATCTATTTTATCGTCGTGTATAGTAGTGGCAATAAATAAGCTTATCTTAAAAACTTGAAAAACATGAAAACAAATCACAATGTTATTACATTTTGCAGATTGCATTGTGCAGATCCATCTCCTTGCCTCGTTCGCGTGTCAAATTAAAACGATATTATGGAAGATTGGTAACGCAAGCCATATTAAAATCTAATTTATGGGTTATAAATAATGAATTATATTGGGTATTTTAATAACCTTAAGTGGAAATCTGTTCGAAATATAAATGCATTAACTTAGACCTTCAAATAATAGAAATAATAATATTCTCAACGATTGTTACGATGACTGGATACTTATTGAAATGAAACGCAATAAAACACAATAAATCTCGTTAATTTACATCCCTAACTTCATCATGATCTTTTGAAAATGAGTCCTCTCATCATCATCACCTATTGACAATGAGCAGGTACCTACAGTCTCCTGCAATTAGTGTTGGGTTACACATTTGTACCATTCATTTTGTTCGTTTGTCACAGTAACAACTCACTGCGAATATGTACCAATTCAAAATGTTTGTCCCATACCTCAATTTGTCATGCACCTCAAATTTTGTCCAACGCCTCAATAACACCTGATTTTTTATACACCTCAAAATATGTCACACGCCTCAAAAATGTATCACAGGTCCAACCAATTTGTCCCATAGCTCTTATTTGTCACGCGGATCAAACCCACTCAAACTCAACAACATTTTCATCCGCTAATGAAGGCCGCATAAATATGTGACACGCTCTTATGGCTGTACCTACAAATAAGATTATGTCAGATTTTGTTTCGGATTTCATAAAGGAAAATACAGTACTGTACTGTAAAAGAGTCAGAATGTAGTGATGTGGTTAGGTATACGCTATGTAATCCGTTTTATTGTGTCATTTTCTAGAAACAATCTCATTTTAAGTGGTTTTCGTAGTTCCGTACTTTCAAGTGAACTTTGAAGACTTCCTAACCGCCATTTTACGGGTCTATTCGAAGTTAGTTCACTAAAGGGGCTCCACGCGGAAATCGACTGTTTTTTTACGAGTTTTGAGTCGATATTCCGCCACGAGTACTATAAGTAGAATTACAAAACAATCTGTCATCGATTCACCAATCTTTTATCTTGACTTGCATGACCCGGATTTAAAAAAAAATATAGATAGTTTTTAATGGTTCTTTCAAACATGGTCTACTCGTAAAACAGCACATTTTTCGATATTCTAAAGAAGTTTATGCTGTTACATATGTGAAATCTATTTAAAACTGTTCCTATTTCAAGTCTCTAATAACCTAAGAGAGTTTTAATTGAAACTTATTGGTACTAAAGTTATGTACAAAAAACTGTTATTTTAGACTAAAATTGCCAAAGTTTGATGCCGTATATCTCGAAGACAGTTGATATTTAAGTAAATATGATAATCTAATCTTGTTAAGGCCGTTGGGGTTAATGGAATAAGCCATAAAAAATACTCGAAAATTGGGAGATCCAGATCGAACGTCAGCCACTGACCAGTTGCCTGTCCCTTTCTTACTTTGCTTGAACTACCGACAGCCTGTCCTTTTCTTTCCTGTGGACGACTAGAACAACACTGTAGCGATAATTAAAGTTACTTTCTCAGTAACTGTGAGCATTGGTAGTAAACAAAAAGTGTTAGTTAGTGGAGCAACGGGTAATGGTGAGAATGGGAGTCGGGTGCCCTAATAACGACATCTAGCCATTGTATGCATATTGCGTTAATTGTGCTATAACCGGAACACCTACGTTTCGTTAGGCTGCGACATACAGACAGACACGTTACCGTTGCACAGCGAATCTGCAGAAGAAGCCAACAGAAGAACACAGTCATAAGCTCTAATCTATTGGTACTTAGTGCTTAATTTCATGATAAAATGTTTTTTTTTTTGCGCTGACAAAATGATTACCGTATATTTTCTTAAAAAACGACAATTATTTTTATACCTCAGTAGGCAACCAAATTCTGTTCGTGATAAAAATATGCCAAAATCATAAAAGTTTAAAGAAATATAATAATGTGTCCACAACCTAATTTCTAAGTAATATTTACTACCCTCCTACACCGGTGTGGCCCGCGACTCCCACTACCTATGACAATCCATTCATACTCTCTTTATTGCCTAATCATCATAAATTAACAGACATGTTGAATTGAGCGAACATAGCCTACGAGCGTAACAAAGCAGAATAACTGGTTGTACCTAGGTACTACAAATAGGTAAAACAAAAGCTGCAGCCAATAAAATAAACGAATTGAGTTTGTTATTTTGTGAATCCATGCAATCTACAAATGGCAATTTTGATACTTGCAGTGCACGGAATATATTATTCATTCACCCAGTTATGTATGTCAGTTTCGATGCGTAGAAGTTAAATTCTATATCAAACAACGTTGTTGTACAGATGTGGTGCAAAATGTTTCACACTCGTATTTTCTCCGAAACGGTCGTATGAATGGGAAACATTATGCACTACATCTGTAGCGTAGATACAATATCGCGGGCGATGTCAAAGTTCTTTGTAAATACATACATAAGCGACAGTCGAGATACTATACATACTCAAAAAAAGTATTCGTAGCTACATTAACTCCTACAAATATAGTTACATCCACCCAAAATACCACTCATTATTATGGATTTGCGTGGCCCCAAACTCATTTCGGTTCCCAGCGCTATGAGAAATAGGTAATCTCAGAGGATTTTTAAAGGCTCAATATACTGAAGACTAGGTAAGTAGTGATAAGATGCCAATATTCTCCATTTATGCGTGTAAAATTTTTGCACAGCGATTTTCACACTTTTGGTTAATTTCATTAGAAAGGCTTGAGAGCTTACGAATTTACGAGTAAATAAGGATTTGTCGAAATGTCGTCTCTAATATTGTTGCGACAACAGCCTGTACGTTATCATATTTTTTTCATTCGCGGTTAGATTTGTTATGCTATTTGCAATAGTTATAATAAAACCTTATCCATTTTATTAAAGGAAATAATTACAGGAAAACCTCATTTATTTCATTAAATAACATCTCATAAATAAATTGGGAACAAGCTCATAGAGATCGACTAAGTTCCAAATTAAGCAAAGCTTGTACTATGGGTACTAGGCGACGATATAAACACTTATATAGATAAATACTTACATAAGAAACGTCCATAACAAAACTCTTAGCGAAAAGTAAAAATGTTTCGGAACGACAGATGTCACAGTAATCATTTTCATACTATGATACAAGAACAGGAACAAACAAGGTCATTACGAGATCGTCGGAGACACCACTTTAGGTTGGAATTTGGTGAAATATTAAATTTTGGTATGTGCGAATGAAACATCTAGCTTTCAGTGCCGCCGTCATTAGTGGGACAGCCACGGGACGGTCACACCTTGTTTTCTTTCTACTATATTTCATAACTTTCATACATTATGTCATCTAGGTATAAGTATAGACACGTTACGTATGTCGCTTTTATGCCTCAATTAAAAAGAAATCCAGTATTTTCCACAAACGTAAATGTAATGTTATCGTTGAGTTAAAGCTTTAAAGTAGAGAATATTTCCCGTACCAAACGGGGAACATTCTCAATAACGAGCCAGCACTAGTCAAGACACGCGGGATTTCCGTAATCTGGGCCCGAGGAGCGAGTATGACACATTTCCATATTTCAGCGCAATACAGTGTCGCCAATATCAGGTTTCCAACCAATATGGGCGGAGAAAAATGAATAACACGAGCCTAAGGGGCTTATTATAAAAGGGTTTCCGTTGCGGCATCTTTGTCTTGTGACTTATATGTGTAAGTTTAGCTGAAGTAGGCTTAGCTGATACCGATGTAAAGTTGGATAGATCCATTACGAACCATTAATCAATCGATTATTTTTTTTTCAGCTACAACAAATAACAATAAAAAAAGCAATAAAACCTAAATTAACTAACTAGAAATATTAACTGTTTTACAAATATTTACAAGTAAAAAATTGGAGCTAGCTCGGTGCCACATGGTAGAGTGCCCCGACTGGTGGCATTGTCTGGTGGTATTTTATGTGAAGCGCGGTCTTCCAAACCCAGTAATCTTGGTTCGAATTCCAGCTATTGAGAATAATAGGTTTCCTAGAACTGAGGTATGTCTTATTTATTATTGACGTAACACCTGCTGAAGGATCTCTTACTGCATTGGGGGTTGGGGGTGAGGCTTGGTCCTAACACTCTAGTGAGAGGAGGGTTGTTCCTACCAGTTGAAAAAAAATCGTTCCTAGTGATTCAATAGTGATATAATAAGGGCTATAGACCCGAGAGTTTTAAGAACCAATTATGAACTGTTGCATACGCTAGTTTTTCTACGACAGCTGAAATAGCGAAAAAAACAAAATCTAGAAAGGTGGCTGAATGTGGAAGATGTCGTATACTAAAGAAATTAAAAAATAAAACAACAGTGCTCATATATTTTATGACAATCCATTAGACAACGTTATAATGTATGCTTTTGTAGTATCGATGTCAGTCATCTAATTGGTAGATAGAAGTGCTGGAGTAGAAAAATGCTTAGTTGAAAAAATGTGATGCTATTTATGATATTAAATTTAAGTTAAATTTAATATTAGAAATAGCTTCAAACGCGAGTATAATCGGATTAATTTAGATTTAAACTCAAATTGAAACGGCGCCCGCTGAACACAGGTCATGGCACAAAAGCAATTAGAATTTACGAGTAAGTACTTATAATATTTCATATTTGTCATTTGTTTTATTCTCAAGTTCACTTGTATATATAACACGATACAAAACTTGGTAAAATTACAAAAAAAACCGACAAATCTATAATTAGTAGTAGGGAGAGAGATTATACACTGTTAAAAATTGACACTTTTTTTCTGCAGACTAACAGCCTTATTGTCTACAAAAAAGTGATGACTGATTGAAAACCATGAGAAATCATCCCCAAATATTTTAGCAACTTTTTCCGTCTGAATTGGCAACCCTGTTTTACTAAAGGCTAGGTCAGGGATAGAAATAACGTCCTTATTCCAGGAAATGTTGCCAGACAATCAATAACGCAGCCGGGGCCATTTGTATGCATCGTTCTTTCAGGGTTGCCATTGCCAATCACCAAATTGACTAAGTGCTGGCTATGAAAATAGGTTTGCAATTATTAGAGCGACGACATTCCTGACTTGTACTTATGTATACCTGTGATGAACAAATATATTCCTCTAGCTAGTATGCCATACTATCATTATTAATTAATCCAGGCGCCTGGCAGCTGTTCGGCGGGGTGATTTGCGTCTGTATTTTTGCTGACACGATTTTTAAGGCCCACTCTAATGAAAAAGTAAAAGCCCAGACCTCTATAAATTACCTCTTTTTACCGCAACTTGGACGTCACCTGGCACTACTTATCACTTTTTCTTTGTCTTCATTTGCCCTGGAGCGCCACTAAGAAAACATTAATTTATTAAAATTCCCCTTCTCAAATTCCCAAACTAATATTGTACTCGGTTTTAGTAAACATAATTTAAAAAATTTGGCTATCCTATACAAAGTACCTATCGACATTTGATTTGCCATAAACTTAACATTTTTCATTTCATTTTTTTTTTTTTTTTTTTTTATGCTATAGGGGGCAAACGAGCAAACGAATCACCTGATGGTAAGCGATTAACGTCGTCCATGGACACCCGCAACACCAGAGGTGTCGCAAGTGCGTTGCCGGCCTTTAAGGTGGGAGTACGCTCTTTCCTTGAAGGTTTGAAGGTCGTATCGGTCCGGAAACACCGCTGGCGACAGTTCGTTCCACAGTTTAGCTGTGCGAGGCAGGAAGTTTCGGGAAAAGCGCACAGTTGAGGACTGCCAACCATCTAAATGGTGAGAGTGGAAATATTGTCGCGTAGGGCGATGGCGGAAAGAAGCGGCAGGGATTAATCCGAACAATTCCTCGGAACACTCCCCATAATACATGCGATAGAAAATACAGAGTGAGGCCACATCTCTACGCAGCGCCAAGGGATCAAGCCGATCAGAAATACGTTGGCAGTTGACAATTCGAGCTGCTCTCCGTTGGATGCGGTCTAGAGGAAGAAGCTGGTACTTAGGTGCCCCTGCCCAAAGATGAGAGCAGTATTCCATATGCGGGCGAACCTGCGCCTTATAAAGCTGTAGGCGATGGGCCGGCGTGAAATACTGCCTCGATCTATTGAGCACACCGAGCTTCTTCGAGGCCAATTTGGCCTTACCCTCTAGGTGGCCGCGGAACTGGACTTCACTCGAGATGTCAACGCCAAGGATTCCAATACTGGCTGTGGCAGATAGGGGAGTGCTCTCAAAACGAGGTGACGCGACGAACGGAAGTTTTTTTACTATACATTAGCGTAACATGTAAGCGTTTTGGTGTGAACCCAAAACGCTTACATGCGAGTCACATTTAACTTAAAATTAATTACAATAATATCAAATAAAACAATGTATGTAATGTGTGACCTACATAATCAATAACCAAAATATTGCCGGTTATTAAATTAACATCCTGTTGGTATAAGGAACCTAATACTTAATTTCAGAAGTGTTGCAACCCTAAACACCTATAGGTACATAGTTGTACGTATAACGACCATTTCAATTGTAAGACAAGTTTGCACGTCCATCAAACCAGCATCATCACCAATCTTATTGTGTAGGCTCATTTGTTATCGAGGACCTACGCCCTTTACAGTATTGACTAGGTGCCCTAGGTCATCTGATTGGTCTGTATAGATCATTTAGCTCCTTTGACTATTTAATCAGGCGGACTGGCAACGTCTGTCATTTTATTTCCTATACAAAAATACCCATTCGGCAGATGGGTAGGCCTGTCTATTGCTACTCCGTCTGGTTTAAAACTCAAAGTTTAGCTCTTACAAAGTTCTTAGAAAGCACTAATAAATGTGGATATACCTGTCGACGTATTTCCTTTCATTTTTAACTACTCCTAGTCTTAAAATATCTGCTATTAATATACGCAAAACATTACACCCTTGATCTCCTTACAAACTAAGATAGAACTTTCTTCGGTAGTATTCCTCAAACCGAACAACTTCTGTTTTTTTTTTTAATTATGTACATCTGTAAGTTTTACTTTTTCATACAAACTAAATAGTATTTTCTATGTACGTTAACATCAGCCTAATTGACTTCTCATGTCATAGTACAAAAATAACAATATTCGCAGTACATTGCGTCTTCTAAAAAACTTTAAAGTGTGATAAAAATCAAAACACACGTTGCTTTTAAAAGTCGCTCAGCAAACGTTGTTCAGTTAGGGAAGTAAGTACGAGTACCTACTATATACCTACGATTACATTTATTGCTCCTATTACAGGAAACACCCGGTATATATATGTAGTATCCATAAAATTGCAAGCTCCGCGCTCTTCTAACCCTTTCGGTACGTTATCAGCGACCTAAGCCCTCTGCAATGCGGTCTAGACTTCTAGACTAATTGTTTTGTCACCAATACCCAATTCACAAACATTATCAGTAAATTCCTTAGGTAACTTAAATTATTCACGCCCTGACCTAAATATGTCAGTGCTAATTGTTTATTTACGCGATACAGGATAAAGTGGAAGTTTCAATAATTAATGACTTTTGGGACTGACTCGTCGAACATGGTAAGCGGCTTTCTTAGTATAATTAATCTTTTCACACCGCCTTTTCGAAAAAGGGTTTTTCTTCCCTGCTAGGAGGGATCACTAGGATCACTAGGAGTAGGAGGTAGCACTTTTCTGTCCAAGCTAGGAGAGGGATGAAAGTGGCACTTTTCTATTCTAGGACCACACAATTTTACTGTTTCGGGCATTATCTGGTGGCATCATCGCGTTGGCATGATGATGCTTTTAATTTCATTGTTATTTCAGATTTTGTACATTTTCCAAATAGTTGGTGTGAAAAGCAGTGTGTGTCGCGGCGGTATGCATTATTTTAGTCTGGGGCGTAAACGCGAATTCATTATCAGGATTCTAAAATATAATCCATCGCTTCATTCGGGGTTTAATGTACAGCCTCGCCGAAAATATATAATTTTGATCCTTTGTAACACAATCTACTATTAATGAAGGGAAGTAGTTATCGATCATCGATGTGAAGATGACAAGATAAATTCTATCTTGTGGGGTCGCAAATCCTTACGAATTTAAGTTTAGAGGTTGCGCCAAAACACATTATTTATTTTACCCTGTATTTTTTTCTAAAATATTAAGTACTAAAAACGAGCATCTGATAACTGAAACTAAAACAGAAAAAGAGCTTTAAACACTGCCTAAATCATAATCAATAATAACCTTATTTATATATTCCAATGCTTCACGATGGAATATATGGAATACACTTTGGTCAAGATCTCTTCTAGAGAATCATACTGTCTTTTTTTTCGCTAGCTTAGGACCACCCCGAAAAAAGGGATGGATATAGTTCATTACCTACCGCTACTGACAAGTTAGCCAGCCAGACTATAATGCCGCAGTGACACATACCGACCATAGTTCACTGTAAGATACTAATTACAGGCCTTGTGTGAACCTGCCCTATAAACTACATAAAAAATGTTCTACATAAAACTGTTCCCACAAAGTGTTGATCAAATCGTTACAAATGCGTTCATAAACGCGATATAAAAGTACTGACATGCAACACGTTTCGTAACTAGACACAATTTATCACGTAAATTGCATTAAAAGTAAGTGCATCAATTTATTGTGAGCTTTCAACATTGTAATTACGTGCGGACGATGTGTATTAAGGTTTATAAATCACTGTGTGTAATCGAATGCGGAGTGGACTATTAAATGACTCTTCTGAAGGAATATTAATGTAGGTAATCATCTCAAATCGTTAACAATATGTATTAATTTGGGAGTTCTAGATTTGATTGTTTTGAAGAATTGTTCGTTATCTCCTAAGGCGGATCCGCACCGCACGCCGGTGTGCAACGGGGATGGAGCTATACACGCGCATAGTGTTGTCTCACTCACATACCGGGTGCGGTGCGAATCGAATCCAGTGTGATTTCCACCTAACCTATATAGTTATCGATATGTGTGACACAGAAAGAGATTTTTCTTTCGTTTGCGCGGTGTATTTAATTATATTACCTTTATTGCATAAAATACAATCTTAACGTAGATGCAAACTAAATGCCAAGAGACATTTTCTACCAGTCAACCTTAATACTGTATTGTGTATGTTTTATTGCGTGTTTATTTCTGGTGATTTTCTTTATGCAGTTAACCTTATTTCTAAAAACTTAGTAAAAATCATCTTACAGATAAAATTATCGCCTAGAAATATTTATCTTTGTGAAATTAATCACTTTAAATAGGATTAATCGCGTATATTGACCATATTTCTCTACGTTTTGAACCTTCTACAGCGTGTACACATTTTTAATATTTTAATATTTTTGTGTTTTCTTTTTTAAATTTTAATCAGACGTATGCGTTAGTGCTATGATGCGATTTTGCAATTAAAACTCACTTTTTAACCATTTATTTTTTCCTTATAAAATAATTCAGCACACGACGTATAGCTACTTTGTCATACTGGCGTGACGTCAGAACACTGTCAGAAGTGATACCTACCTTTTAACTGCTGTCAAATAAGTGTACGCAATACATTGCTGCTCGATAATTTTTCTAAACTTCATAACACTTTAGTGGTTAAGACTAACTTAAGATTATCTTGCAATACCGGTTCATAGTACTAAGACCTACGTTTGGTACGGTTTGAGGTAATATTAAAAATACAGGCTGTAGAAACAAAATTCACACAAAAAAAACATAATTATAACGAACGAAACAAAGTGATAAGTTTGAAAAACGTGCGATCGTTAACACGTTGAATGCGGGAACATAATTTTATAATTTACTTTCAGTGCTATACATACCATTTTTGAATTGTAGTATAGTTGTACACTGGTGCGGTACAAGGCTTTTTTGGCTTGTGGCTAAAGGTCTATATTTTCGTGAATATTTCCTTGTTGGTTTTACAAATCGATGATTTATTGATCACAATGGCTAGTTAAACAATTGATTGATCTAAGGTTATTGTCGTTACGTACTGTCGAACTTGGTTCAGGCATTTTAGGAAAATTAATTAACGATACGTAATTGACTTGTATCGCACCAAGGGAACAGGACTGGTGCCATCTAGTCGATATTTTGGTAGGGATGGGAAATATAATGACATAAAACATCGATATCGGTAGTTGTTATTATTAAAAAAAGGTAGCTAAAATTACAAATGAGAATGAGATTAATTGAAACTTTTCTAATTCTAAATTTCTAAACACATAGATTTTCCATATTCTTGGCAGTACGTATTCACTCTTTTCACTTTTTGGCAGCTTCTCGACTCGTCAGTTTTTTCCTTAATTTTTTGTAGCATTACAGTACTCATCCTCCTTTTAGCTCCTTTTTTAAATGTGTGTATTTTCATTTTTTCTACAACTTTTTCAATTGCAATCGGAAGGTAAACAAAAAACACGTAATCGTCACCCCCGCACTGGCTGTACTGACCTGTGCTCGCGGTGCTGTACAAGACAGTAGGTATACAAGACACTTTTGGCCGGTACCGCACTGGTTGATTATTTTTTTCACCTTGTGCGGTACGAGTCAAATTTGTCTTGTAAAGTTTGATGTACTTATTAGATAGAATTTACAGAAAGACACATAAATGTATACTTGACTCTTTCTAGTTCATAGGATTTCATAGACAAATCGACCCCGCACCAGACAGAGACAAGCTACTCCCTCACGCCGCACCAGAAGAAAGTACATTACAAGTCGAAACTGGCATGTACCGCATTCAACGTGTTAATCTACGCCTGGCTTAATTGCTGCGCTAATGCCCGTGTGCGGAGGGTTTGTACGGCGCCGCCATGAGAGTGCCTACATGAGAAGCTAGCTTTGTTTCTGTACCTACCGTGTCTTTCTGAGGCTTAAACTCCTTATACCTCCCTGCGTAAATAGATGTAAACGGGGGGAAAGGTCTTTGAACTAAGGGGATTATGGGAACTAAGTAAATGTTACATATATTTTACCTACCTCTACTTACCTACTTTATTATTCTGAATTTTCAAACATCGGAACAAATTCTACCAAAAAACAAGTCTAATGTAGGTACTATTATTAGTATTAGAGATGGGCCGAATATTCGGTATCATCAGGCATATTTGGCAAGTTTTTCGATGTTCGTATTTTTGGCCGAATAGCCGAAGCTACATTGCCGAATATTTACCGAATAAACAAAGTAAATAACTAGCATAGATTGTTTCGTAATTCATCGGATAATGACACTCTATTTCGTCATTCTAAGAAACTACCAAAAAGAGAATAAATATGCATCAATATAATACAATTATTTTGTAAAAAGCCGTAGCTTATGAGAGAAAAACCTGAGTTACTTATATTAATTTAACAAACACAACAAGTCAAATGGCGCGTGCGCAAGGGTAACTGCGGGGGGCAGTCGTCTGGCCGAAAACCGTGTGGACTCTTGTTTCTAGGTTTCTGTAGGTTTCGATATGGCGCAGCCGAATATTCGGCCGAGTATTCGTATTCGTACAGACGCAGATAACCAAACCTATTTGGGATAATTCTAGCGTAAAAACACAGTAACAGTAATTCATTGTCTGATTCTCCATATGACAACATGTGTTAAGATTGTGGTTGTATATATTATGTAAAATAACTAAATAAAAATAAATAATATAGAAATGTCACCGTTGAATTGTGAGTACCTACCGTTAGTTTATATAAACTAACGCGCGAGATTGTAAACAAACGGGTAGGTTAGGTTAATATTCGTAGTTAAATTATAAACTGTCGGGATTTCACAATTTAACGGTGACATATATATAGAATAGACCCATTAACTCTCCTAGAGTGTTTACAATTTATGGCGATGTTATAATAATAATTATACCAGTCGTGTTTACATAGTTTAGAAATGAGTCACTAGCTTAATATCAACACATATCGCGGCCGCGTTCAGACAAATGGATTACTTAGATCATTGATGATCTTGATCATTGATGATTTTAACTTCCTGGAGGTACGTAGACGATGCGAGTGATGGTGGTAACTGCCTGTAAGGTGCTTCGTAACCAAATCAACAGCACGGAACTACACAACATTATCAACTGCCTAGTTGTGCCCGCTAACAAGTCTCGACGACGAGCATATCTGCAGACGGCACAGCTCCTCGCGCGACTGCAGCGCGTCGCCATTCACCGTTGTGCGACATGCTCATTGCTCAACTCACTCAATAGACTCCTACGCACTGATCCACAAGTGGACATATTCATTGACTCCTGGCCTAGGCTAACGTCCAAGTGCCTAAAATATTCTGAGAGAGAAGCATGATGTCTTTCCCATCACGGAACAATGGTGTTCCGGACCTTTGGGAGGCATACGCGGAGCCGAAGCCAACACGCAGAGGCCCTTTCGACAATTTAATGAAATGTAAGGTGTACACCGAGCGGATGTTGCACCTGCCCGAGTCATGGCCATCATGGGACGCACGCAGAGGCAGCACCCGCGAGGGTGTAAAGACTATTGAGATTTAATGGAATCTAAAATATACTGGACTATTAGGTGAAAGTGCTGGACTAAATACTGGGTTATGGAGATGGATAAAATCGGACGTCTGCCTAACAAAATACCTACTATCTAGTACTTAGGTATATACATATAAAATAACAAGTGTAATTGGTATTAATATTAACCGTTATTTTTAATTTAGTCTAATAGATATCCACAATGATGAAGGTATTACTTTTGCATTTGTGTGTAATTAAATAATAATAAAAGATTTAGCGCCACTTCGACCAACCAGGGTCAGCCGCTAACACGACGTCAACTGTTTTTTTTTCCATAAAATTCCATACGAAATAATCGCTTAACTCCGGGTTAGTAGGCTAACCCCAGTTGGTGCAAGTGTCCCTAAACAAACAATGACACATTTTCAAAATCTGTCCGGTATAAGATACCTGGGGCCTTACGTCTTAACGCGATTCACTTCACGACCTAAACTGAGTCGCTTCCATACAACTGAGCCTAAACTGAACCTAAACTGGATCGCGTTAAGACGTCACGGTAAGACCACAATCAAGAGTTAAAATGTACGTCAAGATGACTTTTTCTTCAAAGACTATGAAGCAGTACTGAACCTTTGTCCTTGTTCCAGGAGCTGAAGGAAAGCTTCAACTATGGCCTGTTCTGCCCGCCAGTCAACGGGAAGGCGGGCAAGTTCCTCGACGAGGAGCGCCGCCTCGGGGATTACCCGTTCAATGGGCCTGTTGGTTATCTTGAGGTAAGAAATAAAGGCATTATTAAAAAAGCTCCTTCTTAAGCCGGTCCCTCACTGCTGAGGATCATGGCTATGGCGGAAATGTTTCAATAGGCTTCTCCATTTGCTGCGATCTTCATCTTGATGGAGAGCCTACGACATCGGCATCTACAGCTGTTCGCATACCTGGGCGGTTAAGCGTTTGTGACTACGGCCTCTCGGCCGCTTCCCATCCACCTTGCCGGTTAAAAAAACCTAACCTACTGTTAAAAACATGATCTAGGGTACTGAGGGCAATGGGGTACGCCGCAAGGCCCAGGCTACCGGTAGCTAGGGAAAGAGGAGACAAGAGAGGAAACACCGGACTTGCGTGCCGTGTCCAGGATAAAGTACCATGTTTGTATGTTTTTGTATGTGACCCTTGATCCGACTGCAACTTGATCCGACAGTCTTTCAAGATGTGGGTCGAGACTTTGGCTATGAGTAGATACGTTGATAATCATATTACATTTTAATTATTATGATAAAATGTAAAAGTTTGATTTGGATGTCGGGTTGAATTAATTAGATTACGGTTGATCTTCGATTGGTTCATTAGGTCAAGTCTCGGGAAACTGCTAAAACACAGTTATTGAACAATTGCATCCCCATTATAACTTATGATTGATTTTCCGAATGTTACCTGTACTAAACTCTTTAAATAAATGGTAGTTTTGCATAACCGTAGTATTAGATAGTGTTTGCATCTTTCTTGGTCTTAACTGGTGAAAGCGAGGTGCATACACTATCGAATCGCGCAGTCTCTATCGATTAAGTATAGTTACGTAGAATGGTAAAGACATTATAAGTTACACAAATTGCCGGTCATATATGGTCGGGCATATCCGCCGGATATGCCAATCATCGTATAGGAAATTTGTCTGGCGGATGCCCGATCCACTATGAAGATCCGACGGATTGCCCGAACGTGTATGGCTGGCAAATCTGGCGAAAGTACAGCAAATACGTTCGTTTACGAAAAGATCGCGAACTTGTACCAACATGCATTGCATATACCTATGTAGCAAGCGATTCGCACTCGCGTGCCAGACACATTCCCTAACTGTGGACAAACTAAATTTCACAATTTATGTTACTATGGCTCACTAAGGTAATATTTATAATTTCCAGCTAAAATACAAGCGGCGAGTATATAAGATGCTGAAGCTGGACGAGAAGACGCTGAAGGCGCTGCACTCGCGCGCCAACCTGCGCCGCTTCCTCGAGAACGTGGCGCACGCGCAGATCGACAAGATCACCAAGGCCTGCGCCAAGGGTCTGGACCCCAACTTCCACTGCCATGAGACCGGAGGTCAGTAATCTTCTTCTACCTAGCGATTCCCCGTCTTATGCCACGGCTCAGGGAGCCTGGGGTCCGCTTTGGCAACTAAACCCAAGATTTGACATTGGGGGCTAGTTTTACGAAAGCGACTGCCATCTGACCTTCCAAGTCTTCCAACCCATAGCCTACCTAGGACCTAGGCCTCATTGGGTTAGTCCGGTTTCCTCACGATGTTTTCCTTCACCGAAAAGCGATTGGTAAATGTCAAATTACCTATATTTGGTACAAAAACTCATTGGTACGAGCCGGCAGGATTTGAACCTGCTGGACCACCAACGCTGTATGTACGAATGTATGTTGAAGACCTTGTCTGCATAGTCTCCTGCGATATATTATTTTGCATAATGAAGGCCGCATAAAAATAACACTCTCTTATGACTCGGAAAATAATATTGACATTTTTGCCCGTTTCGATGTGTCAAATTTTATCGCTGTTGACTAAACTTAAGAAACATAATCAACAGGCTCAGACCACGGTGTACGGGCCGATTTTCATTACCGTCCGGGGTATGTCCGTCTCGCTCCTGCCAGAGTAGGAGCGAGACGGACATACTTTCGAGCGCCGCAGTCGCTATCGAATACAGTTGCGTGCAACTCATGGTATGCACACTTATCGATTGTTCCGTGTTAGACTTAGGTATGTTAACCACCAGGCTGACTGCAACTTAAAAACCGGCAATAACGGTTGATACATCTAAAATCCTAATCATCAGTCACAGACACGGTTTACGTACCGATTTAGATACCCACATCTTATCGATCTTTGTTAGACTTTGACTAGGGATGTCAACCATCAGTGTTGCAACTTAAGAACCAGGATTATTATAACAAATCATACAACTAAATTCTAATCAACAATCGTAGACACGGTATACGTACCGATTTCCATACCGACACCTCATCGATTGTTCCGTGTTACACTTTAGGGATGTCAACCATCAGTCCAACTTTAACCAGATATTAACATAACGACTCATAATACCAATCAACAGTTAAACACGGTGTACGGATCGATTAACACGCCAACATCATATCGACTGTTCCGCGTGTTAAACTTTGATTAAGGATGTCAATTTTCAATGCTAAGCCAGGATGTACAAAATCGACACTTGTCTTAGCTTCAATTTGACTACCTAATGTCAAACCTTTGTAGACACTGACCCTCTATTCATAAAAAAGTTAACAGACCTTGTAGTTAAAATATGTTTTCTCCCTTTCTAACAGACGCAAATGTCAAACTAACAGACATGGACAAAAAAAAAACGCGTCGACTTGAGAACCTCCTCCGTTTTTTACGTCGGTTGAAAAATTAGCTAAACTGTGTTTGATCTGCGTTTATGAATTACGCCATGAAAGTATGTACTTTCTTTAAACACGTTTGTTAAGCCTGTAATATTGTTAATATTCGTTGGTTATAAATTAATAATTTAAAAGAGGTTTAGCTAGGCCCTGAGCCAAAAATAAAACCGTGAACATAATTGTCCATGGCAAGTGGCAGCCCTACCAGCAGAAGGCGTACTCGGGCGTGCATAATCCGCAATAGATGGCGCAACCTTGACGCCGACTACTGATGAATATTTACACGGCAGTGACGCCACGCTCGAAGATACATTGCTACAAGTTGGAATTAACTAGGCACTTGTCAATACTGCGCTACTGCAATATGCGATTAAGAATCCGGGTGAAAATCGAGAATTTAATACCTGAAAACTACAATGTCAAAATAAATAAATGTTATTCGGCACGAATTCTTGGACCAGAGATTTTGGACTCATACTATAGGGTCTGACAAACCAGTATGCAAGTCTTCTTTTCATCCTTTCACCCACTGCTGGTGAAGGGCTCAAATGAAATTCTTCCATTGACTTCGGTCTTGTGCGATTTGTAAGCAGGTAGCATTAGAAAATAATAAAAAGTTCATCTTTTTCCGGTCTACTAGCGCAAAAAAAGGAAAATACTCTCTGTCTATGCTTCAATAATAGAACGAGCAAAAGTAAAAGAACAAATAAGAAGAAACTTTAAGATTAAGCACTTGTAAATAATTCGAACTTTTTTGCGAACCTTAGTCCGTTGGCTCGTTGCCAACCGCATGAATAAAGATATTGACAATGCAGCCAAATTATCAACTTAGTCAATATGAAACTTAGCTCCGAGTAAATGAGACCGTGTTACTGAGATATTGCTTGAGCTCGAAGTTGGAACTTTGATGACGAGTTGGGAACTAATTCTTAACCGTTTTAGTACTTTGTTGGCGCGGAACTTTGGCGTTCAATTATAAGTCACTTTAGAAAGTTAAGGTAAATGTCGTGTGTCACAGGGATAAAGATAAAATAAAGCAATTATAATCAAAATAATTTAGTTAATGTTATGAGGTTCTATTCTGAAACTGAGATTTACATCGAATCATAGGCTTGATTAAACGCTCATGTTCATATTGAGTTGGAACAACCATGAAATTATGTTACGGAAATTGGTACCTCATATCATATCTGCCGCATATCTCCCGGATCAGCCAACAAATGTAATTAATTTCATTGTCAATAAACGAGAACATTTATTATTTCCAGAAACGCCTCTGACCATCGCGGCGGGCTTAAAGACTCCTGGAAAAGTCCTGATAGCGCTCGTCAACGGCGGGGCCCTTCTGGACTACCGGACCAAAGACGGCTCCACAGCCATGCACAGGGCCATTGAGAAGAACTCTCTAGAAGCCGTTAAAACATTGCTAGAGCTGGGAGCGTCGCCTAACTACAAGGATGGGAAGGGACTGACGCCTCTGTATTTATCGGTGACGAATAAAACGGACCCGCTGCTCTGTGAGACCCTGCTGCATGATCATGCGACCATTGGTGCTGCGGACTTGCAGGGGTGGTTGGAAGTGCATCAGGTAAGAAACAAAATAGAATGTGGAATTGAAAAAAATGGGAAACTCATTTCCTATACGGACAATGTGCTCCTAATATAACAAAGCCATTTCCAAATTAGATATCACTACCTATTTGACATGAGTTAAGTGGCGTAGTTGCGGACATGTTCAAAAAAGATCATGTAATTCTAAATTAATTAGCAAGATTTGTTTTGTCTGTCCATTACTAATGCAAATATTGTACCCATTCCAGGCATGTCGCAACGGGCTAGTACAACACTTAGACCACCTCCTGTTCTACGGCGCCGACATGAACGGCCGCAACGCGTCCGGCAACACGCCGCTCCACGTGTGCGCCGTCAACGCGCAGGACTCCTGCGCCAGGCAACTGCTGTTCCGCGGCTGCGATAAGGAGGCGTTGAACTTCGCCAACCAGACGCCCTACCAGGTAGGCCACGGTATAATGTCCGGCAACTCGTCGTCAACGCGCAGGACTCCTGCGCCAGGCAACTGCTGTTCCGCGGCTGCGATAAGGAGGCGTTGAACTTCGCCAACCAGACGCCCTACCAGGTAGGCCACGGTATAATGTCCGGCAACTCGCCGTCAACGCGCAGGACTCCTGCGCCAGGCAACTGCTGTTCCGCGGCTGCGATAAGGAGGCGTTGAACTTCGCCAACCAGACGCCCTACCAGGTAGGCCACGGTATAATGTCCAGCAACTTGCCGTCAACGCGCAGGACTCCTGCACCAGGTAAATGCTGTTCCGCGGGTGCAATAAGGAGGCGCTATAGGTATAGATAATCTTATAACATCCGGCGTAAGTTTATTTACATTATTAAGTATTTCTGTTGGACACTAAATAATTCATCTTACGTAGGTACATACATACATGGTTTAACCTGTTCTGTTGTGAATTCCAGGTGGCCGTGATAGCCGGAAACCTAGAGCTGGCGGAGGTCATCAAAAAGTACAGGTCCGAAGAAGTCGGTGAGTGACTGCTTAATACATTTGCATGGCTTTTGCTGGCGCTACTTATAAGTACGACTTACTTATGTAAGGTAAATGGTTTTGTTTTGGGTCTAAAAATACCTCAATAAAATTTTAAGTACATAATATATATATTCTTAGTAGTATTGTATATGGTGCCCAATATAAAGGTTTTTATCCTACATAAATTGGTAGTTACATTTTCAAAAATTGTTGATGTGGATAGTTTATAAGTTAGACTTTTAAGTGTTTTTTACTAAATTCTAATTTTTAAAGTTTTTTAAAATAATTCAAATGTATGTATTTGTGTATTATTATGGTTTAGATCTAGTATGTGTCTATTGCTTTATAAATAAATAGCGATTAGAATCAGATGTTAAACTAATGCTTTGGCTGTCGCATTGATGCGAAAAAAAAACATTTATACTTATAACATATTTCTACTTTATCAACTGCATGATTTCATCCATTCTAAATATATTTTCTATTTATAGATCCATCGTTTATCATAATGGTGATGGTTGTAACGATAACTTAATATTATTATACAAATACAATTGTATTTATAAGTACACGCGATACATATGTATACATAAACATAATGGTATTTAGATAGTTTAATTGGTAAGTATGGGTATTAATAATGTATTGTTATGTTACTTATTTTTGTTTAAACTTATTTGGTAGTGGCTATCTCTATTGTTAATTTAAGGCACGTTTATTTTAACATTTTCACAAGTCCCTGTTTATTTGTAAAAAAAATATTCAAAAGCACACAAGCTGCGACCTCAAATTAGTTTTACACTGTTTCAATATTTGATTTTGGACATGTTAACAAGAAAGCAGGATTTAACTTACTGTCAAAGATGGGTTTCATCATTTTGGGTATATATGTAGATAGTCTGACAATTACAGTCTTACAGTAGTTTTTTTACATATGTGTTAATCAACTGTTTCTTGTTACTAGTTGCCAAGGTTAAGGTCTCCAGGGTCACTTTTTAAATTCACAGTTTTATGGCAGTCAAATGTACAAAACATGATTTCCCTTTCCATGATGGGCCATTTATCCACCATGGTAGTAAAACGTAGGTACTACATCGTTTATTCTAACAAACTGTGCTGCATTTGTCCCCTGGCTGACGGAACAGAATAACAACAAGAAATAGTTGATTCACCCTTATAAGCCTTTTATTTCCCCTACAAAATAGGGGGGAATGTAAATAAAAAAAAACTACTGTCAGACTGTGGATGTCAGACTATATAGGTACATATTATGATTAATCTATTTTATTTTAACATGATTTTGACCGAATTATTTTCCTTCCACGTATGCCTATTTAATTTTGTACCATAGCCCCGTTTGGTTAAAAGCACAATTTTAGTTGTTTGGGTTGTAACGGAACATTGCAGTGCCATTCCGGGGCCCGCCGCGATATAACCCGCGCCGCCGCTCGGCCGCGTGGGGCGGCTGGCTGTCCGGCGTGGCCGGCGTGGGCGGCGGCTGGCCCGGCGACCGCTCCTCGCTCGCGTCCTCCACCCGCATCCCCGAGCTGGAGGCCATGCTGCGCCCGCCCGTCGCCTCCCCCTGCTCCCTCGAGCGCCCCTTCTCCTCCGCCTCCTCCAGCATCAGCGACGCCTCGCACCCCAGCCACGAGGACGACGCCAGCATACTCACAGGTAACCCCAGGATCCCTTCATGGCCTAAACTGTAAACTTGTACTAACAGTTAAAACACGTTCGATCTTTAAAAGAACAGTCGCGAAATGAGTAGCTTTGCCATTTTTAACAACGGCGAGCCTACTCATTCCTCGTCTTGTTTACATTGTTGGCCATTGACCCCGAAACACGACAACCATCACCATGCACATTCATCTGCATGTTCTATGTGCCTTTACTGTTTAGTCACGGCTTTCAGCTTTCCTTCCGATCCTAGACTTAGTTTAGGTAAGTTTAGACCCGACCGGTAATGATTAAACAACTGTTTATTAATATTACCTATATCTGTTAATATTGACACAAATGTTACCTTGGAAAAACAATTGACGCAATCTTTGAAACGGGAAAAGTGAGATCTTTAGTTCGATAGCATCATTCACTAGTGCTACTGTTGACCACACACTGATACATGCCAGCGGACGTGTGATTGATGGATTAATCCACGTAATAGAGCAATCCACACTTTTAAATTAGCGATTGAACTGGTCATTTGCCAGGCTATCACGTCGATAAATCCGGCCGTCCTATCCGATTAGGACATAGTAACCGTTTTAATAGTTTGTCGTAATTCGAACGAATGATGCCTTTAAAACTGATTCGCAACCTATATAAACATGTGTGGCATTAGTGATTTCTAAAAAGTGTTTCTTCCTAATTTTGCAAACTATCTCAGGTGACATTGTGAGATTTAAATCATATTAATCGTAGTTTGTGGATTCAAATCGTCATTTGTGGGTTGCCGTCATTTGTGAATGTTGACATATGTGGGGTTAGCTAGCTACCATGCCCGCGCTGTCTACAGATAAAAGCGCGGACGTTAGCGACATCATCTCGGACTCGAGCGGGGTGGGCACGAACTCGGACACGACGTGCTCGCTGCAGGGCGCCGCCACCGCCGTGTGCCTGCAGCCCTACGAGCCGCAGCAGCCCGGGCAGCTGCGCCTCAACCAGGGCGACATCGTTGAAGGTACGTCACTAGCTCCGCGGTTCAATATCGCTTGGCCTTATCTGTGTGACGCTTGCGTGGTACGGAAATAACAATTCCAAATTCATTTACTGTTGCAGTATAGAGCAGAGTAAGCTAAGTTTGAATCGATTTTGATTACTCAGAATCTCATAGAAGTTTGACGTTTATAATAACACTTGAGCAGTCTATGGTATCAAAATCGATGCCAAGTTAGATAGCTTGGTCTGACTTTATACACGATTGTTGTTGTGTAAGAGATCCATAGAATCTTACAAAGCGCCACAATTCTTAAGATAGGTAGTCCATTTTGCTCTGTGACAACGAGTGCTGCAAATGAACCGAAGCGACGACATGTAGTTAAAATACGCGATTCGATTATTACGCTTTAAAAGTGCGTTATTTTAATGCGCACAAATTGAGATTATTCTCTTAAATCTTTTTTTAGATTAATCTAAATAAAATAAGTAAATATAATGACTCATCACTGGGCATTTTCAGTCATATTTTCACCTTAACAGGTTCAGATACATTGCCAATCATAAAATTAATCTCTTCAGTCATTTAATTGGGCTCTGTTCATTGTGTACTTTCATTAGTCATTACTAATCTGAATATTGGTTTAAAATTAGTAATCAATTCAATTAATATAAGGAATTATGATCAACTACACCAATCAATTAAGGTAATATGGAATGAAAGTTACAGTTAACATGGAAAGAAAAGAAATTATTGTAGGTAGTGTGTGCTAAATGCGCCACACTCACATGCTCTCATACCGTAAATAAATATGATATGCTGTAACTTAGGTACTTATATCGTTATAAGTACTCTTTATAAGTAGTCTTCACTCCAAACAAGCTGTTTCCTTCAACGTCAAACATTACATGGCGACCCTGCCAGCGCAGAAGTTTTATCCAATACCACCGTATAAGGGTCGCCACACACGACCGGAATCAAAGTATAAAGTCATATTATGAATTATGTGTGTGATCTATAGTTAAATTGTATGAGATCCCGTGCGTTATGAATCCATAATATAAATTAAGATTATGAATCCATACTCTGATTCCGGACGTGTGTGGCGACTCAAAGAGATGCTCGCTAACAAATGTATGATGCGTAGTGACCGGCGCGACGGACGACGGGTTCCTGGAGGGCTGCGTGCGCGCGTCGGGCGCCACCGGCCTGTTCCCCGCGCACTGCGTGCAGGAAGTGCGCCTGCGGCAGAACAAGAACGTCCATCAGGTAATAGCAATATTCGCACTGTCACTGACAGCAATATTATTACCCATGCCGTCAGCTTCAATTTCCCCCACTACGCACTTCGCGGGTTCCCAATATTACACATTCAAACTGCTTTGAGAGATATATAGATACAATAATAATACTTTTTTGCCCAAACTTAATATATAAGCCCTTAGTATCCGCACTTCCGCACATAAATGATTGAAGGCACCGGCTTTTACCCAAATTGATGTAAAAGAACACTCGTTCGGGGCAATTGACAAAAAAGTAAAACAAATCAATTGTAGGGATACTTGGTACCTACCTATAAATCAAGTGTCTGAGTTCGAAGTGACAAACAACAAGAAATATAGACAAAAACTCATTCGTAATCTAGTTACTATACATAAATACAATATAATTGAACTATTCTAATTAAAATTATCTATTATTTCAGGCGTTACCAGCAGGCCCCATCCACCACTCACGAGTGAATGGACGACGAGAAATGCCTCTCAGCAAGACGTACAGCGCTACCGCACCCAGAATAAAGAAAACGTAAGTTTTTCTATCGACACCGAATTTCCAAAAGCCAACTACATAGAGCACCCACTCTGGTTATTGTAGACATCTACAACGGCAGGGGACTGCTGCAGAGAAGCGTCTTCAACGGAAGTTTCGCGGTGTGAACTACAGAAGTACTTGGTTTTTGGTTCACGTATACAACTTTCCATGCCATATTGGTCATTATATGGTCTCCTATAACTCATTTATAAGTGGAAAGCTTGCGTAACTGACAACATCACGTACGATGAGAACACAGTGAATGCATTTGTCTAAACAATACTGTTATCAATAGATCAAAACGCGTCATTTCTAATCATTATCTTTATTCAATGACTTTTCATCAATAAACAAACAAAGTAGGGCATACAGCATCCTATTGTCTTCATTATAATCGGTGATCTCATTTGAGTAGCAATCTACCCCAGAGCAGGACGATTAGTGTTTCATGTTGTGATTACGGATATGGTGCCTTTGGTTAAAATTAACATCTTTGTAAATTGGTAAGTAGGGGAGAGTCGGCGATATCGTACCGCCAATTAAATC
This sequence comes from Lathronympha strigana, assembly GCA_949128165.1. Taxonomy (NCBI): domain Eukaryota; kingdom Metazoa; phylum Arthropoda; class Insecta; order Lepidoptera; family Tortricidae; genus Lathronympha; species Lathronympha strigana. The sequence continues at coordinate 23,214,589 of OX421905.1, forward strand.
GTACCACCTCTAGATTTCCTACTTACCAACCTATTTTGCTTGCTTATGGGACACCAAACAGAGCTCCTATGTTATAATCATCAGTTTTTGAAATAAAAAATGACAAAAAGTCAAGAATGAACTTGAGAGAGAAAAAAATAGATTTTCGTCAGACTCGATGTAACTTTTGATGTGATTTCATAATTGTATAACTTGTAATCTAGATAGATTAAAAATACAGAATTGACAGTATTTGACTACAAAGTTTATCAGGTTTACTGAGTGGTATTTACAAATTGTCTAAGTTTTGTGATTATATATTTGATATTATTCATACCAAAAAATACCCGGTCGGTTAAATTGTACCATAGCTCAGGCTCATAGGTAGGTACGATTTAACAGACCAAATATGTTTGAATTGTATCAGTGCGATTTCAGTGTATTGCTATAAATAATGGGTATTTGAATCTTTAATATATACAATTAACATTCATAATGTTAACTAACATAGTTTTAATGGTGATGGTACGCTTTAACCAACTGGTCGGCTAAATCGTACCGATGGCAGTCCCTTCGGATTTCTTTTTAGACGCTAGACCGCAGTGCACGACTTTCCTCTATCGCGGGTGGCTCTGGTGACGTTCTTCGTAAAGATCGAAACATGTCGAGCGAAAATCAACCTTATAACGTGACCCATTTAATAGTTATTTATTATTATTATACAAGGGGGCAAAGTTGTTGTTTAACTCTCGGGCTTATATTGAGACACGAGCAAGCGAAAGATTCCGAAACTTCTATAACTGGAGTCTTGAGCTTTACGAGGGTCTCAAGGCACGAGAGTTGAACAAACTTTGCCGGCGAGTGTAATACAACATTTTTTCCTTCACTATCGCGAGTAAAATAAAGACTATATACGATTATAAATCCAATCCACATGTAAGTTATCTTGAAGAAACCATTCAAAATTCAATTTCAAAATTTGTCATAGAGTACGTTCCTGGTACTTAAATGTTGCCAACAGCTTACCAAGTGCCGGATAATACTTGACCAATTTAAGTAGTGACCTCCGATAGCGCGTATTTACTATGGCCATATAGGGCTCACTTATACTGGGCAGGTGGTAAGTGATAGGAATTAGAGCAAGGTTAAATTACTTTCCCCACATGTGGATAAAATACGTTTTTCCAAGCTAGTTTTAAAGGACAAAACAGCGCTTTCCGAGCTAGTGAGGGGAAAAATATATGTAAATTAGTTAGTTCTTGTATTGATTCCAGTTACGGCAACGTGGAGACCCGCACGGTGGTGCTGCACCGCGCGCGGCGCGGCTTCGGCTTCGTGCTGCGCGGCGCCAAGGCGTCGTCGCCGCTCATGGAGCTGCGGCCCTCGGAGCGCTGCCCCGGCCTGCAGTACCTGGACGACGTGGACGCGGGCGGCGTGGCGGACCGCGCCGGCCTCAAGAAGGGGGACTTCCTCGTCGCGGTCAGTACCATGTACCATCACAGCGTAGGGATGTATTCTATACAGTTGGCTAACTCCGCCGATTTCTGGGTCATCGATGGGGCGCGCGGGGAAGGAGGCGAGGAGGAAATGCCGCGGAATTTCTATGAAAATTCGCATAGTTTTTGACAACCCTGAGCCTCAGCACGACCACCGAGCCGAGCCGCTGGCCGTGTATGAAGTTACCTCACTGTATGGAATACATCCCTACGCTGTGGTACCATGCTGGACTCAGTCCCGCGGTTTACGTTTCCGCTTTTCGCTGCGCAATTTCGCTTTGACTCATCGACGGCGATTTAGTAAACTGCCCTCGAATTAAGTTTAAAGTAAACTAAAAGTCTACTTGAGTATTACTACTGTGACTTCGGATTCGTTTCGTACTTCCAGAGGCCAAAGTGTCTTTTAAACTATGGACTTGCGGCCTGCTCAGATAGTAAGCTTTTATTTAACTGGTTGGAATCTTGCAATTTAATTTTGAACCACTCACCTTCGGTTTACCGACGACATCGTAGTCATGGCAAAGTCGATGGAGGAACTCAGCACGATGCTCGATGACCTCAACCGAGTTTCGCAACGGCCTACCCGTTGAAAAATGAACATGGACAAGACGAAACTTATATCAAACGCCAATGTTATGCCCATCCCAGTCTGCCTGCCTCATCTCAAAACCCAAAGTCGCTCAACGAGCTATAGAGATGTCTAATAATAGAAAATGTCTCTTAGAAAATAGGCAAATAAATATCGCGACAAGCTTTTGTAAAATTTAAATTGTGTAGAAGGTCACTTAAATAAAAGCTTGTTTTAAAAAGTTTTAATGTTATTTTTTACTCCTGGAGCTGAGGCATCCAGACTGATGTCGCGTAGGCCGCTGGATGACAATGATGATGGTATATTATACCACTCAGGAAGGGGGATCTATTTTATTATTTGGTTAGTAGGAGCAGTTTTTCTAATAAACGATTTCTTCGACGTGTTGTCGGCTTGTTTCATTCACGGTTGCTGTTTACACTCGGTTATTACTAAAACTATGATGATAGACCTTCTTTATTAATAGTTATAATTTTCATTTTCCAGATTAACGGCGAAGACGTGTCCGCGGCGTCGCATGAGCACGTTGTGGAGCTGATCCGCGGCTCGGGCGCGCTGGTGTCAATGACCGTCGCTTCGTTGCATTCCATTAACGGTCAGTACTTCAGCACTACAAAACAAAAGGATATAAGTAACCACAGTTTAACGCGAAATAGACCTCAGTTTAATGCTCACCTGGAAATAAGCGCTGATCTCCCGGCGGGACCATTTGTGGGCCACTGACGGTTGACTGGTAGTGTTTTTTGACCTGGTGAAGAGTCAGTCGTGTGCTATTAGCGAAATCGCTTGAGTGCAGCATCTTGCTACAAAATGCATGCGAGCAGTTACAAGAAGAAATTATTACTTTATGCCGCGCTAACGGCGCATTTGCGAGACCTGGAGCTTCTGTTTTCTTGATTACACTTTTTTTCTCTTTCTTACATATGAAACTGTTTAATTTAAGTGTATTTTTCTGCTGCAGGCAACGAACTAAGCATGTGCACCGTGCCCACCAGCAAGTCGCAGAACCAGCTGTCCAGCTCCGGCCGCCCGTACGCTGCCACGCTACCCAGGAAAGGGGCCGGAGGTATTAATGATTTTTTTCGAATATAATAAAGGAAGTCGCATCACTCGTCGCACCTCTATCTATGATCTGTTGACAAGGATTCTTGTCAATGAAGTAAGAGTGTGCCTGGTTTAATAATGGCATAAAGCAATTACTTATTTTCTGTAATCTGACCTAGGGCGGGTTTGTATCCAGCAAGCTGCTTTGTGTGTTTATATTTTTTAATAAGTCAATGACTAAATGTAATGAAATTAACCCATTTGTATTTGTAAAGGTGAGGTCTGGGCTAGATAGGTTGGCCTCACCTATTCGGGCAAGATGAGTTACCATTAGCACAGCGTAAGGATGTATTCTATACAGTGGGTTAACTCCGCCGCTTTCTGGGTCATCGATGGGGGGCGCGCGGGGAAGGAGGCGGGGAGGAAATGCCGCCGAATTGCTATGAAAATTCGGCGGTCTATTTTAGGGGTGTAAAATGGAAATTAGTTTGCCAATCAGACTGTAATATCTTTCGTATAGTTTTTTGGCAACCCTGAGCCTCAGCGCGACCACCGAGCCTCGCCGCTGGCCGTGTATGAAGTTACCTCACTGTATGGTATACATCCCTAACGCTGTGGCATTAGCATGACCTACAGTGCGTGTGTTGTTGCGCAGGCCGCAGCCCGGCGCCGGCGCCGCCGCGGCGCGACCCGCGCACGACGCTGAGCGTGGGCCGCGCGCGCGCCAAGTCCATGGTCGCCGGCCTCGGTAACTATCTCATAACTTTACAGATGTTTTTAGCGTTCCGTACCTCAAAAGGGAAAAACCGACCCCTTATAAGATCACTTTGTTGTCCATCCGTCCGTCTCTGAACCCTTTATCTCGGGAACGAGCTAGTAAGTTGAAATTAATACCACATACACAGATCTGCGGTCCCTTGAAGCTGTAAAAAACCTACGTCTACGCTGTCAAAATATACGGCCGTTTATGTCATTTTCCATACATTTGCAATGGGAATCAAAATGTATAGGGTACTTCCCGTTGACCTAGAATTACGAAATTTGGCAAAAAGCAGGAGCTTGTAGCACAAATAAAGGTGAAAATCCGAAAACCGTATAATTGCCGCACACTGAGAGTTCCGTGCCACCAATATTTTTAAGTACCTAAGGTCATAAATGAGGTGGAAGCATCCTTTCCGTGGGGCGAGTCCGACTCGCACTTGGCCGGCTTTTTGGTTACCTTTTTTCATTTCACTTGTTTTTGTGTAAGATGTAAATTCACAAGTTTATATTCAGTAAATATTTAAGTTCCTACTTCAAGAAGGTTGCATTTTTTTTACATCTTAACTGATTTGCCGTATACTTGTATACGTACTAAACATTTTCAAATTCCAGAAAATGGCGGCGAGAAAGAAGAAAACTGCGAGCCCTTAAGTGTAGCAGGGAAGTCCTCGTCGGCGGAGTCTGTGCAGCATAGTAACAGTAAGTTGAATCAATTGGTAAACAAGCAACAAGAAACACGCAGGGTACTGACGCAATGGGGATTAACTTGAGTCAATTCGCCGCTGGGGGCGATATAGTGGAACGTGAGTCAGTGAGTGGCGTCATCTGGTGAGCGACAATATGGCGGCCCAATTATCCAATTCGGTGATCGCATTAGTTAAATTATTCCATGCTTTGTACTTAATTTAAAACTTGCTTTGAGACGGGATCTTTACTTTCCAGATGGCACGCCACAGTCTGGAACGCCGGTGGCGCCGCGCACGGCGTCCATCCGGCAGCGCCCGGCGTCCGGCCGCATCACCGCGGCCGAGCTGGAGGAGCTGTTCCAGAGGCAAGCCGACGCCGACACCACGTGAGTTTACGATAACTGCTTCTAAAATGCCTTTAAATGTCTTGTCAAAGATCAAAAACTTTGGCATACGGTATCACGCTAATCACGCCGAGATGTGCTAGATGTTACATTATTTATACCTAAGGAAGCAAAAGTTTTCAGTTGTTACAGTCTTAGGCAATTAAACTTTCAAGAGAGAGTAGTGACTAACAGAAATATTGCATGTTTCAAAATGTCTGAGCATTATTTTGTCGGCAGCGGCGGCAACAGCGCCATGATGACGCGGTCGGCGTTCCAGGGCGGCTCGGCGTCCCCGCCGTACTCGCCGGCGCGGCCCACGCGCGTCTACGCCTCCGTGGCTGAAATGAAGCGCCGCGGCAAGGTATGACATACCCTCCTCCATAATCGCTCCACTCACTCAGGCTCGGGCACTCGGGTGATGCCCGAGCCGCGAAGGTGACAACACCACTCTGTCTGTCCGACGTTGACTGCCCGATGCAGTCGAAACATGTCACGCCTATTGTGATAAGAATACGTGAGTGTTAACCGTTGCAATTTAATACCTCCTCCATATGTCGGTATCCTCAATGCTAAGGGTCGTGACCCTTTATTTTTCGCCAGTCCGGTCTATTTGCAGCAGTCTACTTTTTATTTTTGTTCCCATAGAATAAATTTTATACAGATTTTTTACAACTTAACAAAATTCAAGGCAAAAGAATTGTTACAAATTACGAACCTGTACATTTCACGGAAGCAACATTTATCGCCTGATGTCTGTGGTATACTCAATCGTATTTAAAGTCGCATTTTATGTTTTCCAGCTGTTAACCAAATCGCAGGGATCGCTGCGGCGCGACTTCCACTCGACGCCCGACCTCGCCGCCGAGCACACAGCGCAACCTTTACGTACGCGGTCTAGCGAAGACGTGCATGGTAATTATTTGGGCTAATTGTGCTGTTACATTTCTTTAATAATTTACACTTATATTTTACAAGTCGTGGCAAACGTTACTAGGACAAAAAGGGTTAACTAGCAAATATGCATGGTGGTATGAATCTGTAGAAGTGCAAGTTCCACTCACTGACTCTTGACCTGTTTTCAACTGAATGACCTGCGTGCGTAGCCAAGATGCCAATCGCTCACCCTTGATAACGTATCGTAGCTACCTCTCTATCACTCTTCCTTATGAGTGTAACAATGACAGTTGCGTTTCGTTAGCGACTGAGCGTGAGCGATTGGCATCTTGGCTACGCACTCTGTTTTTAGCGTAGAGCTGTCATAACGGGGCTACGCCTGTCTGACATTTCCTATACAAAAATATTCTACTGATTTTTGCGGGGGATGTACGGTTACGTAGTAATAGACTTGTCAGCGTAAGTAATGATATGTGTTTTCTGCATATTGTTTTAGCAAAGGGAAATAGAGTCCATCTATGCTAAGTTTCCTAGATTTTGATAGCACAGAATGTGAATGTGTTAAGTATACGTCATCATTTCATAGAAGTTTGACGTTTAAAATAACACTTTGAAGTTTGACAGTTCATTTGGTAGGCAGAGATAACGTGGTTTGACTCTAGTAAGATGGCATCTCGTTATATATAGTCTGACAACCCAGCGAGCGCAGTAACAGTAGGATATAGAGCATCATACTGTCTTTTTCTTACGCTAGTATTACCACCCTGAAAAAAGGGATGGATATAGTTATTTTGTCCTACTGTTACTGCGCTCGCTCGCTTGTCAGACTATAGAAGTGACTGGTTTCCAGGTCCGGGGCGCGTGCCGCCGCCGGCGCACCCGCCGCCGCCGCCGCCGGGCGCGCCGCCGTCGTCGTTCCGGCCGAGCGACAGCGCCAAGCTGTACGCGTCGCCGCGCGACCTCGGGCCCGTCGCCTACCGCCAGGCCGCGCCCGGCACGGTGAGGGCACCTCTACTCATGCGCTTCTCACGTTTCCAACTACCGCGAGTCGGTTTTCCGCTAGGGGCGCTAGTGGAACGTGGGTCCTGCGGGAACATTTCAAACGTCACTTTGACAGTTCTCTCATACTGACACAGACCCATGCATGAGTGGCGCCGCCTGGTGAGCGATAATACGGTAGCTCCCATTGGGTGCATTGTACGGTTCCGTCGTTCGCCTTACAAATATAGTTGGACCGCGCTCAATCTTCCCGCCAAGTTTTACGTGAAGTATGGCATCATCATATTATGTCACTCAAGTGTGCAAATCGGTGCAAAGTTAGTGTGACCGCAGTATATTCCCGAATCAAAAGTTGGTGTTAGATATGAATAAAAGCGCTTCAGTTTGCTCTTTAAGGTAATGGTTCTAATACGCGCGAGGTACGACTTTTACACAATAACGCGCGAAAATACAAGATTTACACGCTCTTTATAAATTGGCATACCAAAGAATCCCAACTATACAAGGAGGTACTCAGCCACCCAATACCTCGATATCCACTACTTACACGTTCTTCTGTACTCTCAGTCTCTCATCGTTGTAAATATTGTCAAAGCGCGGAGCGACATGACCCCTCTCTACGAGCTCTCGTGGCCGACTGAAACTTGACTGAAACTATTAACTATGACAATTCATAGCAAAAACTTGAGCTGAATCGGCTGAATTTATTTACCGATCTGTTAAACAGGAGAAACTACCCGAGATAGGTAGTGGAAGTCGACTGATTGGTAGGTAGTTGCGGAGCGCAGTGATTCGTCTACCTACGTTTTTATTACAACTTGCTGCAGTTTCCCACACTAATCATTTATTATGCTAATCATGACATTTAATTTGAGTTATTTAATTTGCATTTTTGTAGCAAGAAAATATCCAAAAAAGTATCCTCAGTCCACAGGACTAAAAAATAGTCTGTGTATGTTTCTGCATGTGTTCAACTCCTTATATTAGACGCGTAATGTCACTGTCGATACGTAATAATAGTAAGTAGGTGTCTCGACTATTATAGTCGGTTGTCCTGTGTGCAGGTGCGCAAGTCGGCGTCGCTGCGCTCGTGGGCGGGGCCGGCGCGCGCGCACTCGGCCGAGGAGGCGGCGCACTACGCGCAGCCCTTCAACGCGCACGCCGTCGTGCGACAGGTATACTTACGCACCTTTACATTCACACAGGGACCATTTCAAATACAAGCAAAAGCGATGTAATCCCAACTGACAGTTAATCAACGCGCTAGTGATATCCTACAAGGGCAAACTTATAACTTTACAATGAGAGGACATTTATAGATAATATCGTATACCTAAATGGGAAAACCGTAAATAGCATGCGCAACTCGTTTAAAAAAATGCTCGTTAATTCATACGTCTAGAGGTGTGTAACGTTCTCCGATGTGTATGAAGAATTTTCTCGCTCGAGAACATTCTCCTTACAGTCACCTGCAGTAATAGCTTCCATCATGAAGGCCGCAAAATATCTGACACAATCTTATTTTTACACCCATAAGAGCGTGTCATAGCGGGAGATACCAGGTGACTGTACATATCAAAGAACACTTTCGTGACAGTACAAATCTGCACGTAACATCGACAAAACTGTATATTTAGTTTAGTTATTTCCATTGACTACGAATACTTGCAGAACTCGACGCCTGCGCCACCGATCCCGGAGCCCGACTATAGCATGTCGGAGTCGGACGAGGAGACGCCCAAACCAAAAGAGCCGCCTGCCGAGACCAGTGCCAACAGCAATGCCAGGTAAATACATATGTATAAAAACAATATACATTACTTACCCATTCATTATTAGGAAGATAGTAATCTGGTGATTTGGTAATTGAGATTACCACAAATGAATTCGCCGCTATGGGCTTCGTGGCAAAGTTCAAATGTCACTTGCCGCGCCAAATTATCTTTAATTTTGACACAAAACCTGAGCATGAGTGGCGCCGCCTGGTGGGCGAAAGTATGATAGCTCCATTGCATGTTTTGCTGATAGTGACTGTCATTAGAGAAATAGCAAGCTGCCTGTAAGCGAAATGTTCACAGGGTTGAAATACTAATGAATTAACTATGTTGCTAACTCACTAAGCTAACATTTTTAATGTAAAAATACAACTATAGTCAAGTCATCCCTTCCAAACAAAAGAACTGTCGAACATTTAAAGTGTAATTTTATTCGTCAACATTCTAAGAAAATTATAACGTTTATTTAACACTTTTACAGTCTGTGCTATTAAAATCTACGCAAACGCATAGTCGGACTCTCGGAGTCGGAGTATAAAAGAATATTATTAAAAATTTGTTTCTTCATAGTGCTGTTTATTCCTTTCCACTGTTCAGTATGAAAACAATATTTCTCATTTACGATTCCAGGATACCGATATACGCTACAATCTATGAAATCGATGCGGAAAACTCATATTTGTAGTATTACAATTCAAATAGCAATATCCCGAAAGGTATACTTTAATTATTTTTGTTTGTGTTCTTGGGCGAATGTTTCCGTGTTCCTACATGACATTCATTGTTTTAATCATGTGTTTTCTGTAGTCGTCCTAACATTAAAATAGATAAACGTTACATATTACACCAGGGGCATTTTTTACAAAACTTCTTACATTTTAGTCATTGAACCATCCATTTTTATAAAACGGGGAATGCTTACTCACTTGACTACTCATTACACGCCTTTTTCTGGTACAAGGCATAAAAATAGTAAATGTTGTTACTAGAAAACAGTAGAACCCAATGTGAAATGCCGCCAAGGAGTGAAATTGTGGCTTCATACGCTTTGTTGTACATGAATTCGTAAATAACTTTGCTAATAACGTCTACTTTTCCTGTTTTGTCGGTCATTGTATCTTTTCTTCATTTGCATAGTCTTCAGTTCAGCCTTCATTTTGTACATTTATTGTGGGATTCCAAGGCACCGTACCCTGGCTATTCGCAAGAGAAGTCAATGACTTACTTCTTCATTTCAGTGGAAGCAGTTCGGGTTCAAGCTCGATGCAGCACTCGTTCTCGGTCGACGAGATCCAGAAGATCCGGACGCGGCTGAAGTCGTCCAAGTCGTGCGGCGACGAGTTGTCGGCCGAGCGCGACGACGGCGACAACTCGTCGTCCGGCGTGTCGTCCGACCAGGAGGCGCAGGCGAAGCCGCCGCGGCGCGACAAGGTGTCGTTCTGCAGCTCCGTGCAGGTGAAGTCGTCGAACGACGTGATCAGCACGGAGCCGGTGCACAGCTCGTCGGAGAGCCTGGCGACGCCGCCCGCCATGCAGCGGCACAACTCGCTGACGCGCAAGCGCGCCACGGCGGCGCTGCTGCGCGGGAGCGTCGGGCGCGGCAGGTCGGCGGCGGAGCGGCTGGGCGTGGACCCGGACAAGGCGCCGGGCCGGCGCGGCCGCGCCGCCGTGTCGCTGGCCGAGCTGCCGCCGCCGCCCGAGGAGCCGGCCGGCGCGCCCGACGCGGCGCCCGTGCTGGCGCCGCCGCCGCAGTTCAGCGACCGAGTGCGCGTCGTCGCCGCCCTGCCCAAGCTCGCGCAGAGGCAGTAGGCCGCCGCCCCGTGGCCGGTGTAGGGTGCGCCATGCGCCATGCCGGACCTTGTTTACGCAATCTCTGGACCTTTTGACGTCTAAATACATTCAAGTGTTTAAACTATACGACTACTTCATACCGATTTTGACATACTTAATAAGTTTGTTCACTGTTAACTTAATGACGTCGCGCGTCGACGACAATTTCTTTGAAGTATTTGAGATTTTAAGTAAACTTGGCCGGCCTGATGGAGCATCTCTACTTATATTGTGTGTACCTATAGTCTAACAAGGCAGGGCTGCAGTAGATTTTTTATTTATTTATATGATTCCCTGTTTTTTTATAGACAAAAAAAGGACGAACATATATATATAAAAAATCTACTGGAGCCTTTGCTTGTCAGACTATAGTGTGGTGCAGTGCGAACTCTGACAAATCTTATGAATAGGCGTTCGAGAGCATTTCTAATCTTACCTTTATAGGCTCTCGGCGATACTACAGGTATAGTGGTGTAAAGTAGCCTCGGTAGTACGATAGGACCGTCGATCGAGCTCACATTGAGTCTTTTAGTGCCAAATGCAAGGTTTCTTGTCGCAATCTTTGTATCTGTATAGGGAAATTATTTCAGCTTTGCGAAAAATTATAAAATGTCCTAAAAGTCCTAATACAACATATATATTGTCGGCCGTAGGTTCAATTAGGATAAGGGACGTGGAAATCCTTGTCCATTACCCACCCTATTTGAACCTACGTTCGATGATATTTCACGCTAATTTAGGTCCGCGGACAGGGAGTCAATAACGGACACACGCACCTACCAAGGACATTTAATAACGCAAAGGTGAAATGATGTACTTAAGTATGTACCTATCCATACATTTGTATTTCAACTTACATATAGTCGCACGCAACGCGCGCAGATTTTATCCATAAATTCTTTTGCAAATGAAATGTTAATGTAAGCAGACCTTTTGTAAGCAAACGACTAAAATGAAACCAAAGAATTATAGTATTTATTGTTGAGGAGTTACATTGATACCTATAGTTGAAACTAATTTTTATACATTCCCTTATTAACTAGTAGATGTAAAATTTCAATTTTTATACATTAGATCGGTTTTAATTCATTGTTATCTTTGTTCTTAAACCTCCGACGTGTCAAATTACGATTCGTAATCTGTACATTTATTTTATTTGTATATTAATTTCATAACCTTCTTAATATTACAACCAAGTGCCATCGTGTCTATGATTTTAAAGTATTTTTATATATATTACTGTAAATATTTAATGAGAGCTAATCCTTAAGTTTAAAAGAGTGGACTAGCAAGATTATTTATACAAAAGTATCCGGCCAGCTGAGAATATAAATATTTATGAAATAAACATGATATTTATGAGCATATTCTAATATTTTATAATGTAACCGCGCTGTGTTAAATATGAAACGAAATTATTTTTAAAATTTTAATGTAGGTCTATTCTCACTAGTTCGCTTTTTCATTAAATTGCGTAGTTTATTTTTTCTTTCAGTAGTTTGAAACACTTCAGACATCCGTGAAACAATATTTTGGAAGTCGTTCGATATCATTACACAAATCCTAATAATCTTAAGCCCCACATATGGGTCTATCTATAGCAAGGAGCTTTTGAGAATAAAAACCCCAACTACTTATATCTTTAAATAAAAAAAGTGAGAACAGACCAGATTGTATTCGTCCAGCCGGGCTCGCCCGCCTGCGTCCAACATATACTATATTATATTATATTTTACAACATATGATATTATATAATATGCAACATATGATATATTCCCAGCTAGTCTACTCTTTTGACGGCATGTGTGGGCTTGCTCGCTAGCTTGCCCTGACGTAGTTCCATCCGTTCCATTATTGTACATTTTGTAATCGGACCCGTCGTTTAGATACCTGTAGATATGACCTGTACGTACTTGGACACCTATTCGACTTTTATTATATGCCACTGTCCTGTGTCAGACATTAATATTAACTTACTATATAAGTATTATATTCTGACAAACTCAATATAAAATCAAGTATTTGGTAGAAATTAAATTAAATCTACGATTTATGACGAGCGTGTGGCATAATCGAGTGGAATAGGTGCAAAGGTAATGTATAGGTAGGTATGTGTGTTAGGATGTTGGCCGCATTTGAGTTGAGCGGCCATCACGATGTAACACGAATGTCAGTGTGTCCACCCATTTGTCTTGTGCGTTTATGTTTGCTGTAAGTTCGCCTCAAATCATCACGGCGAACATCTCTTTACAAATATAATACTGACAATTAATAAATTAATTAAGAAAAACTAACGTGCAATTTCTTAGCCTTATTTTTATGCGATTACTATTTTAAAACTATTAGTCTGCCTTATATTTGTAAAAGGGAAAGTTCCGATGTTCATAAACTAAATCTAAATACTGCCTAATAATTAAGTGCAATATGCGCAGCTTAAAAGAGCTTTATGTTAAGCGAGCAGAGTTTATATTGCGTTGTCAAGTTTCGTTCAACGTTCGCCTGTCTCGGTAGCGTAGAATTAATGAAATCATTCTAGTTCTCTGTCGTTGTTATATATCGTAATCGATTGGAAATTATAGCCCTTATGGACCAGAGCATAAGAACTTTTAATTTCCATTAATATAATAACTGTTCGATAGATGGACTTCAATGAAATTATGGTGTTCGGTGAAGTATATAACGTATAGTTCAAGCGAGCATTTCTTACCTACGATATTTTACCTATATTCAGTATTTCTGAAGAACTGAAATGCACAATTGCGCATACATCAATATGTACTAAACTTGTAAGATGGCTGAACAAAAACAACCACATGGCATGTTAGTTATCTGTTTAAATTTGAACTTTAGCAGCTGCCAATCAGTTGAATTTATAACGGCCACTCGCATACTGTTCAATGGAACAGTTTGCGATGAAGGGTTAACAGTCTTTGAAACCTTTCCCGTATTTATTTAATAGTTACTAAGGCATCATTACAAATCTATATAAAAAAGGCGCTCTTATATTTGGATCTTCAAGTCCAGTGCGGGTCTTAGATTACCTAGACCTTATTACATCTATAAATTCGCTATGCGGCTCGCCACTATAGTTATATACAGCTCCGAGAGCTACTAAAGTCTGACCATCGAGCGAAAGCAACAGTAGGTTAGAGAGCATCATACTGTCTTTTTCTTACGCTAGTATTACCACCCCGAAAACAGGGATGGATATAGTTTCTTTGTCCTACTGTTACTGCGGCCGTTCGGTGGTCCGACTATATATAGTCTAGTTAATTCTAGCTGGCGACGTAGCGTCGGACGGGTTTAGCCTCCATTGTATTATTAGCACAATTAATTGTTCATTATTTCGTTATAATCGTCTTGTCATTATTTTAAGTTGTATAAATGTATTTTCTACTTAAGATATAGCTAGGTAGTGGTAATTATATTAGGGCAATATTTGATTGTAGGGTAACTGAGCATAGGGCGGTCCTACTTATGAAGGCATACTCGCTACATTCTCGCTCAATCAAATCCAGGAGTGGCTGGTCGAGCCAGAATGGTACGAGGTTCTTCGTGGTAGTTCCGAAAGTAATTTTGTATAATACCATCGTGTTTTGCGTTTCATTTGAATCTCAGTATCGAACGTATAATTACAATTTGGTATACTTTCAAATGAAAAATTAAATGTTTCATCACTACTTGTTGTTTTTATTTACCGACTATCTTTAGGTACCTTACACAATTTTTTTTAAAGGTCGTAATGCGTCGCTTAACGTAACCCTTGGAAACCAGTGATTGGATAAGGAAATAATTTATTTACAAAGTAAATAATCAATACATGATATGTACGAGTACCTATGTATGTCTAAATAGTTCAGTCACTAAGACGTCTAGGACTTGGAATCGTTGGTGATTATAAATGCACCAATTGTGGGACCTAATATCGTTGACGTATAACATGTAATTTGTCGAATATCTACTTGTGGCACATCATCGGATAGGCCTTTGGAAATAACTTACAGGCTAGTGGAAAAAAATTGATTAATCGAATATTATCGGAAATAATGGCTCTGAAAGTCTGAAAGTGTGTCGTCGTCGTCGTTGTCCCCCTCCCCCCGTCCCTCTTACTTTTGAACGGGAGGTCCAAAAAATGTGAAACAAATCAGGAAAATAGAATATAAGACCAACTCACCACGAAAATTATTTAGAACAAAGTTGGTCAAGCCATTTTTGAGTTTTTGCCAAAAAACTATTTATTACAAAGGAACATAAGTGCCTTGATGTTTTGAAGGCACTTTTTATCGTATCACGTTCACGGTACGGAACCCTCAAGTAGGTATGCGTGGTCACACTTGGCCAGTTTTTATAGTTTAAGTTGACTTGATATTATACTAACGATAAATTTGAATTATATTTACTATATATGAAAAAAAATTCAAAATGCGTCATTTAACTTCACGGGGTACTCTTGGAAACCAATAAAATAATATACAATTGAAAAGCACAAACCTAATAATTTATTTTGTATAATAGGTACATGTTTTGATTAATGTTTTTAAGGCAACAAATAAATGCATTCCCCGTATAATTATCAATGTAAATAAGCCTCCGAATGAGATTATTGCATTGCATCGCTCATAATTTCTGAGATAAGTGAATTATAATATTCGCATCGAATTTTGCGAATACAAATATTCGTTACATCGACAATTGTCTACATTTTCCAGTCAACTTAAAACAATAATATTATAGTATAGATAAATGGACGGATAACATCACAATATGCAACTACACAAACATCTCATTATCAATTGATAAATAGTACGTATTTATTCTACATTAACTTAAAAAAAATACATTGGACGGACGGATTGAAACATCACATTCTTGTACATACGTACATACTGTACTTTAAAATACACCACACGTTATACAAAACAGTCAAAGAGGCTCGCGGGCCGCAAGTGATGGGTTCGAAGGCCGCACGCGGTCCGCGGGTTGCCTGTTGCCGACCACTGATCTAATCAGTCGTGTTAAGGTCCATGTAAGGCGAAACATCATCTATTTTCACCAGCCGACGGTAATCCACGTTTTCACCGCACATGGGACATTTTCCTTCTTCCTGAAGCAATCTAAAAAAAAAGGAGTAACATAACAAAATAAAGTAACTTAATAACACAAACTACACAGATGACGCATTATGAAGCGTTTGTAAAGAGAATGAGGTCACTACACTCACTGTCACGCTGTACGAAAACGTACTGTAAGTTCATTATTCAGCAATTTTTATTGGTACTTACTCTGCGAACTCTGAGTATATGGCGGGAAAATCGCACTCGGGGCAAGCCGTCAAATCTTCCTTCACAATGTGTAAACCCTGCAACAACCAATATTTTGTATCACACAAGATCATGGGCGCAAAATACGGCAGCAAGCGTTGCCGTTAGTCTTATATTGATTTGAAAGGGACGACACTACGATGTTCTTACTTTTTAATTTCTATCTTTTTCTGTCGCACTGTTGCTTTCTCGCTCTCTCGCGAGGCAAACACGAGCGCTTAGTGGCGGGTGCCGCGAACATATGTGCCGCGCGTTTCCTGTGGACCTGGCTTTAAGCTATTGTACCCCCGTAAATTGAATGAGGATTACCACGAGTCGATTTTCCGCTAGGGGCGCTAGTGGAACGTGGGTCCTGCGGGAACATTTCAAACGTCACTTTGACAGTTCTCTCATACTGACACAGGACCCACGCATGAGTGGCGCCGTCTGGTGAGCGACAATACGGTAGCTCCCACTACAGGGCAATTACATATCATAACAACATAACAGAGGCGAGACGTGAGGATAGTTAGTATTATAAATCGTAATCGAAATTCAGAAAGTTGTTGAAACTAAACGATTAAGTAACAAGATTAAGTCGATAACAAGATTTTAAATAAGCAACAACGAATAAAGGGGGAAAACAAAATGAAAGTATAAAAAGTGAACGGGCTAAAGAGAAAGGCATTACGGTGGCTATACACATGGGCAGCGGCGCCTCGCAGCGGGCGCAGCGCAGCGCGGCGCACGGCACGGGCGCGCCGCACTGCGGGCACGGCGCGCGCGGCGCGGGCGGCGCGGCCGCGCGCGGCACGTGCCGCACGGCGGACTCCACCTTCTTCGCGTACTTAGGGTCGATCTGAAACGTACATTTACTATACAAAAAATAATAATTAAAAAAAATTGGGAACAATCTCACACAGATCGACCTAGTCCAAAACTAAGCACTACCGCTGTTTTCCCAAAGGACTACAGTATGGGTTCCTTCAAAAAAGTTTTTAAAGGGTCCGCAACGCGCATGTAACACCCTGGAGTTGCAGGCGTCCACGGTGACCGCTTACCATCAGGCGGGCCGTATGCTTGTTTGTCACCTTCGTAGTCTTAAAAAAATAACTTGTACTATGGGTACTTGGCGACGATATAAATACTTTTACGTCAATAACTCAAGAAAAATATCCGTGATAAACACAAAAATAAATGCCTTTACCAGGATTCGAACCCGGGACCTCCAGTTTCGTAGGCAGGGTCACTACCAACTAGGCTAGGGATACCGATGAGCATAGGCCAAATGCGTTCCCCAAACCCAGACTATAGCTCTCCGCCGATGTTGGACCCAGAATTTAATGAAATGCGAATTTATATGGGCATTGTATGTCAAGATTTCGTCCAAAGTCACAGGTACGATAGCGACCAATAACCGATACATTTGACAAGTATTGGTACCTGCGAGCGATACTCCGGCTGCATGAGTACCCGAGCCCAGTGGTGCGCCTGGTGCTTCAGTCCAGCGCGGAGGCACTCGATCACCGCCGACGTCAGAATCGATACTTGATCTAAATACAAAATTGAACTCATCAACATTTTCTCCTTTAAACAAGTAGCAGATACGCATTATAAGTTCCATTACAGAAAATGTAAATACTTCACGTATGTAGGTACCAAATTTTAGTAGAGAATATTTATGGCCACTAAAGTAGAATAAAAAAAATCGCCCAGTAAACAAGAACGCGACGTCATTAGAGACAGCGAGCGCTAGTGAAACATCTAGCGAAACGCGTTGCAACTCGATCGGAACGTACCTCACATACATATAGACATGTACATAGATATAGGATAAAAGAACTGTATACCCAATCGACCGAAAAAAAACACCCTTAACCCATTCGGAGCCAAGCTACGGCGAGCGAACACAATACGCCGGGCCACCATACCAACCTTTTTTTGCTTTTTCGCATGGCTCACCTAGTGGGTCATGGGCCTGCCGCGTACGCTAAATAGACCGCCGCTTACGAAGCCGGCCAGCTGGGCGATTTTATGCAACATTTTTCCTAACCATTTTTTAGTTTCTATTCTACTTTTTTTAAACTATGATTTCAGTAGGTAACATATAAGTAGGCTTAGGACTTTTGGATGCTCGCCGTGGTTCTAGAATCCACGGAGTCGCCATTAAGTCAACATTTTTTTTCGAAGTCAAAGTCAAAGTCTAAAAATAAAACATTAGGTATACTAGATTATTTGGGCTGTTATATCATATATAATAAACACGTAAAACGATTAATTTTATCAGAAATTGTGTAGAAAAAAATCATATTATGCTGTTATTGTTTGTTTGTAAAATAGATGTCAGTAGTCTGTCACAACACAAGCAGAGATGTTCAAAATAGGTAGTGAAATGTATTTAGATGAAAAATGCAAATACTTTGATATTTTAACTATTTCAAATAAAAATACAAAATAGTTTTACAAAAAGGTATTTGAAATGCAAAATACAAAATAGATATTTAAAAAAACAGAAACGCAAGATAATAGAGACAATAGCCCCTCTCGGTTGCATTTATTATCATGTTAATATAATAATAGATTGTTTCAACCGCAATACATTGTTCACCCAGGTGTCCAGATGAACCCGATAAGCCTACAGACTTGTGAAAACTCCGTATGGAGATAACGCCGCCGGGTGCAATCACTGTTTATAGCCCAAGTGGGCTCGATAATCCTACGCTCGTCCGGTCATTATCTTTGGGGTCTTTGTTTGAGTACACGACATTATTTGTTACGATAATTATAAAAATAGAATGATGAGCCCGCCTTGACAGTTTTTACCGCCAAGGTATCATGCATTGTTATGCCAGGTGTCCCAGTGAACCCGATAAGCTTTCAAGCTTATAAAAACTATATTTTAGAAAATACCGCCACTCGGTCGGTCATTTTATTTGTAATCTTTGTTTGAGTAGATAAATGTAAATATTCGAGCACTTAACAGATAGTAACTTCTAAAATACAAATAATAAAAACAATTTAAATCTGCTTTTTCTAGTACTTAAATCACTATAAAAAAACAATAAAAACACGATTTTATATTATAAAACACAGCGAACGATATTCCTCCATAAAAGAAAATTGTATGCTATGTTTTTGTATATTGTACTAGGTTTGGTCAATACAAATATTGCTTACTACCATCCACACAGTAATCAGTGCAACAGTTGCGACTCTTATAGTTATGTTTGGTACGTGACGTTGCGTAAGTGCCAACAGCCTATATACTTTTAACAGTGTCGGTAGTTCTGTGTATGAATTTGACACTTAATGCTTACGTCTGTAAGCTCCTTTTCGTACGAAACATTTATAGTTTTGTATCATCATTGCAAGTTTGCTAATGTCATTCTGACCCACAGTTATTTGACGCTTTTGTTCTGCTTTGTGTGTCTATAATATTAATAAGTCAAAGTTATAGCACAGCGTACGGATGTATTCTATACAGTGGGTTAACTCCGCCGATTTGTGGGTCATCGATGGGGGGGGCGCGGGGAAGGAGGCGGGGAGGAAATGCCGCCGAATTTCTATGGAAATACGGCGGTCTTTTTTAAGGTGTGTAAAATTGAAATTAGTTTGCCAATCAGACTGTAATAGCTTTCGCATAGTATTTAACAACCCTGAGCCTCAGCGCGACCACCGAGCCGAGCCGCTGGCCGTGTATGAAGTTACCTCACTGTATGGAATACATCCCTACGCTGTGGTTATAGTAAATATAAGTAGGAATACGTACGTTGATGCGTGGGGAAGAAGCTGACGTCGTTGGCGGTGCGGCACAGCAGCTGCGCCGCCAGCTCGTGCCGGCCGCGCCGCACGTGCGTGCGCACCTGCCGGCGACGGAACACATTATAGTCTGACAACCCAGCGAGCGCAGTAACAGGATAGAGAGCATCATACTGTCTTTTTCTTACGCTAGTATTACCACCCTGAAAAAAGGGATGGATATAGTTATTTTGTCCTACTCTCCTATTGTGTTACTGCGCTTGCTCGCTTGTCAGACTATAGCTGTCTTGTACATGTGCGCAGTTTACAGAGGCCTTACCATGACGTCTTCACTCGATTCAATTGACGACCTAAACTGAGTCGCTTTTATACAACTGAGCCTAAACTGAACCTATACTGAATCGCGTTAAGACGTCATTCACGCCCCAGTTCTACAATGAAGTAAGGCAACATGATAAGGATCCTGAAATATGCCCATCATTAATAAACTTGAGGCTGTTACTAACTTGGCACTATTTATTAGAGGTCAGGCCGAAGTTAGACTAATAATCCTGGTCACGGCACCAATTATTTTATATACCCACATATCATATTCAAGAGATCTATGTCGCGCGGCACGGGCAGGCCGCGGGTCCGCAGCGACACGCACATGGCGCGCAGCACGTCCCGCGCCGCGCGGTAGTTGCCGCTGCGGCACTCCGCGCCCGCTACTAGAGTAGTTAAGTAAGTGCGGCCTGCGTGTGTAAGCACCGTACCAGTATGTAGGCGTGCAGCGTGGCGGCGGCGTGGCGCATGTCGCGCGGCACGGGCAGGCCGCGGGTCCGCAGCGACACGCACATGGCGCGCAGCACGTCCCGCGCCGCGCGGTAGTTGCCGCTGCGGCACTCCGCGCCCGCTACTAGAGTAGTTAAGTAAGTGCGGCCTGCGTGTGTAAGCACCGTACCAGTATGTAGGCGTGCAGCGTGGCGGCGGCGTGGCGCATGTCGCGCGGCACGGGCAGGCCGCGGGTCCGCAGCGACACGCACATGGCGCGCAGCACGTCCCGCGCCGCGCGGTAGTTGCCGCTGCGGCACTCCGCGCCCGCTACTAGAGTAGTTAAGTAAGTGCGGCCTGCGTGTGTAAGCACCGTACCAGTATGTAGGCGTGCAGCGTGGCGGCGGCGTGGCGCATGTCGCGCGGCACGGGCAGGCCGCGGGTCCGCAGCGACACGCACATGGCGCGCAGCACGTCCCGCGCCGCGCGGTAGTTGCCGCTGCGGCACTCCGCGCCCGCTACTAGAGTAGTTAAGTAAGTGCGGCCTGCGTGTGTAAGCACCGTACCAGTATGTAGGCGTGCAGCGTGGCGGCGGCGTGGCGCATGTCGCGCGGCACGGGCAGGCCGCGGGTCCGCAGCGACACGCACATGGCGCGCAGCACGTCCCGCGCCGCGCGGTAGTTGCCGCTGCGGCACTCCGCGCCCGCTACTAGAGTAGTTAAGTAAGTGCGGCCTGCGTGTGTAAGCACCGTACCAGTATGTAGGCGTGCAGCGTGGCGGCGGCGTGGCGCATGTCGCGCGGCACGGGCAGGCCGCGGGTCCGCAGCGACACGCACATGGCGCGCAGCACGTCCCGCGCCGCGCGGTAGTTGCCGCTGCGGCACTCCGCGCCCGCTACTAGAGTAGTTAAGTAAGTGCGGCCTGCGTGTGTAAGCACCGTACCAGTATGTAGGCGTGCAGCGTGGCGGCGGCGTGGCGCATGTCGCGCGGCACGGGCAGGCCGCGGGTCCGCAGCGACACGCACATGGCGCGCAGCACGTCCCGCGCCGCGCGGTAGTTGCCGCTGCGGCACTCCGCGCCCGCTACTAGAGTAGTTAAGTAAGTGCGGCCTGCGTGTGTAAGCACCGTACCAGTATGTAGGCGTGCAGCGTGGCGGCGGCGTGGCGCATGTCGCGCGGCACGGGCAGGCCGCGGGTCCGCAGCGACACGCACATGGCGCGCAGCACGTCCCGCGCCGCGCGGTAGTTGCCGCTGCGGCACTCCGCGCCCGCTACTAGAGTAGTTAAGTAAGTGCGGCCTGCGTGTGTAAGCACCGTACCAGTATGTAGGCGTGCAGCGTGGCGGCGGCGTGGCGCATGTCGCGCGGCACGGGCAGGCCGCGGGTCCGCAGCGACACGCACATGGCGCGCAGCACGTCCCGCGCCGCGCGGTAGTTGCCGCTGCGGCACTCCGCGCCCGCTACTAGAGTAGTTAAGTAAGTGCGGCCTGCGTGTGTAAGCACCGTACCAGTATGTAGGCGTGCAGCGTGGCGGCGGCGTGGCGCATGTCGCGCGGCACGGGCAGGCCGCGGGTCCGCAGCGACACGCACATGGCGCGCAGCACGTCCCGCGCCGCGCGGTAGTTGCCGCTGCGGCACTCCGCGCCCGCTACTAGAGTAGTTAAGTAAGTGCGGCCTGCGTGTGTAAGCACCGTACCAGTATGTAGGCGTGCAGCGTGGCGGCGGCGTGGCGCATGTCGCGCGGCACGGGCAGGCCGCGGGTCCGCAGCGACACGCACATGGCGCGCAGCACGTCCCGCGCCGCGCGGTAGTTGCCGCTGCGGCACTCCGCGCCCGCTACTAGAGTAGTTAAGTAAGTGCGGCCTGCGTGTGTAAGCACCGTACCAGTATGTAGGCGTGCAGCGTGGCGGCGGCGTGGCGCATGTCGCGCGGCACGGGCAGGCCGCGGGTCCGCAGCGACACGCACATGGCGCGCAGCACGTCCCGCGCCGCGCGGTAGTTGCCGCTGCGGCACTCCGCGCCCGCTACTAGAGTAGTTAAGTAAGTGCGGCCTGCGTGTGTAAGCACCGTACCAGTATGTAGGCGTGCAGCGTGGCGGCGGCGTGGCGCATGTCGCGCGGCACGGGCAGGCCGCGGGTCCGCAGCGACACGCACATGGCGCGCAGCACGTCCCGCGCCGCGCGGTAGTTGCCGCTGCGGCACTCCGCGCCCGCTACTAGAGTAGTTAAGTAAGTGCGGCCTGCGTGTGTAAGCACCGTACCAGTATGTAGGCGTGCAGCGTGGCGGCGGCGTGGCGCATGTCGCGCGGCACGGGCAGGCCGCGGGTCCGCAGCGACACGCACATGGCGCGCAGCACGTCCCGCGCCGCGCGGTAGTTGCCGCTGCGGCACTCCGCGCCCGCTACTAGAGTAGTTAAGTAAGTGCGGCCTGCGTGTGTAAGCACCGTACCAGTATGTAGGCGTGCAGCGTGGCGGCGGCGTGGCGCATGTCGCGCGGCACGGGCAGGCCGCGGGTCCGCAGCGACACGCACATGGCGCGCAGCACGTCCCGCGCCGCGCGGTAGTTGCCGCTGCGGCACTCCGCGCCCGCTACTAGAGTAGTTAAGTAAGTGCGGCCTGCGTGTGTAAGCACCGTACCAGTATGTAGGCGTGCAGCGTGGCGGCGGCGTGGCGCATGTCGCGCGGCACGGGCAGGCCGCGGGTCCGCAGCGACACGCACATGGCGCGCAGCACGTCCCGCGCCGCGCGGTAGTTGCCGCTGCGGCACTCCGCGCCCGCTACTAGAGTAGTTAAGTAAGTGCGGCCTGCGTGTGTAAGCACCGTACCAGTATGTAGGCGTGCAGCGTGGCGGCGGCGTGGCGCATGTCGCGCGGCACGGGCAGGCCGCGGGTCCGCAGCGACACGCACATGGCGCGCAGCACGTCCCGCGCCGCGCGGTAGTTGCCGCTGCGGCACTCCGCGCCCGCTACTAGAGTAGTTAAGTAAGTGCGGCCTGCGTGTGTAAGCACCGTACCAGTATGTAGGCGTGCAGCGTGGCGGCGGCGTGGCGCATGTCGCGCGGCACGGGCAGGCCGCGGGTCCGCAGCGACACGCACATGGCGCGCAGCACGTCCCGCGCCGCGCGGTAGTTGCCGCTGCGGCACTCCGCGCCCGCTATTATCACCTGTCGCCAGATAAAAAAGGGTTAAACTTAATCAAATACCTATTTGATAGAACTGGTGGCGCTATAAGCTTCCTAGGTTGAAAATTTTAAATTTAGGCGAGATAAAGCTATTTGACGTATACCAACTTACAGCAGTTTTGGCAGCCTCCGCGAACTGCCGCTTTGCCATGTAGAGCCGGAACAGATGCTTCGGCTCCCGCGGCGTGCCGTCCGTTTCACCTAGCAGGTACTCTATCAACCTGTGACGATCATTTTAAAATAACCAAGTTTAAATTAGGAACGACAATAGTGGCATAGAAAATTATAATAAAACTAAACGTTTAACTTAAATTTGAGAGTTAAGTTCAATATTAGCTTACGAGTAGATCCTTTGGGCAGGTCCATATAATTCCAATCTTTACGAGTTACGAATTTGACCAAAAAAAGACACTCTTTTCCTTTTTTTTAATCAATAGTACTCGTGATTCTGGATATAAAAATTCCAAAACTTCCTATATTTTCATAAATGGTACACTGTTTTCTGTAAAAGCCCCCTTACGTTAAACGACAAACTTCTTTTGACATCGGTGCTTAAAATGTTTGTGTCTGGTTCAACTCTTTGCTATAGTAACGGTCTCACATCACCCTTTAAACCACGATTTTATGGCATTTTAATTCACAAAACATGCAGTTTCATGATTATGACAGATATTTTGTCGCTATACTTACTCAACCTCGTATCTGCAAATCTCATTTGATAGAGAAAACACCCGTATTCCTAGTGACAGAAAGGTGACATTTCCATCAAATGATTGTTGTACATATGAGGTTGAGTAAGTATAGCGACGATTTGCCATTTACATGAAGGGTATGAAAATAATACAACTGTTCTAAGAAACTGGCATTTTTTTCCCTAGCTGAATCAAACAGATGGGACAAAATACCAACATCAACTAATTAATTCACCAAACTGCGGAATTACGAGTACCTACGAGTATGGTCATTAACCGAGCGACAGAGTCCGTTATTCTGTTTGCTTTATCAAACATGCTTAGAAATGGTCGCATTTTGTTCGCAAATAGAAGACGTAAAGTATCCAATTCTCTAACCGCTGCGTCCGCGGCCTGCTGGAGCCCAGACGCAGCGGATAATATTGGAATTTGTATGGTTCATTTTAATCCCAGGGACAAAATGGCCGACTGGCCCCGGGGACCTCGACCCACACGCCGCAGTCGCCGATGGCGCATGGCAGAGAAAAGCACTATATCTGCTGAGGGACGTACACAGGGTGCGCCTGAGCTCGGCTAAGCCGGCAACCTCTTCAGTCAATCCCTTACTTTCCGTCCCTCGCCAATAATGCACTATTTCATGCTTTTCAAATCCGTATGGAATAGACTATAACTAAAATTGGACTTACCTTCTCGTGAGCCTCTCGTCGTCAGAAGCCGCGGCCGCGTCAATGGCGATGCTGATAGCCTCATCTTCTATCTCGCTCTTCAGTAGGTGCGACATCGCCTTGCCGTATTCGCCGGCGTGGAAGAAAAACTTGCCGGCCAGGAGGTGGTTCTTTTCACCCTCGAAGTGTAACGCTAAGGATCTGTAATGTAATGAAGAATTCCACCTATTCATAAAAGGAATTTTTCTATTCAAGCTAGGAAAAATCAAAGTGGCACTTTTCTTCCCTGCTGGGAGGGTTCAAAGTGGCACTTTTCTGTTCAAGGACTACACGTTTTTGTTTTTACGTTTTCGGGCATTAACTAGTGGCATCGTAGTCTTGGTATGATACTGTTTCCAATTTTCAACCGACTTCAATATTTCAAAAGGAGGAGGTTCTCAATTCGACTGTTTTTTTTTTTAATGGATGTTCACTCATAACTCCGTCATTACAGAACCGATTTGAATTTTTTTTGTTTTCTAAAAGTAGACGGTTCCTGGTTGGTCCCGTTTTTTTCAAAATCCATTTCTGATGATGGGATCCATGAGGAACTGAGGGAACTCCTCAAATTTGAAAGGCACATGCATGCTGATTTGGGTGATTTCTTAAGAAACTCGAGCATTTCTTTACGAAAATCATCAATTTGGTGGAGTGGACCTGATGATGAAGACCAGGGATGGCAAAGTGGAACTGCTTCGTAATTCTCAGGACTATGATCCGATTTTAAAAAATATTTTTTTGTCTGTATATAGATGGTTTCAGGATTGTCCCGTTTTTTTCAAAATCAATTTCTGATGATGGGATCCATGAGGAACTGAGGGAACTCCTCAAATTTGAAAGGCACATGCATGATGATTTGGGTAGTTTCTTAAGACACTCGAGCATTTCTTTACGAACATCATCAATTTGGTGGAGTGGACCTGATGATGAAGACCAGGGATGTCAAAGTGGAACTGCTTGGTAATTCCCAGGACTATCGTCCGATTTTAAAAAATATTTTTTTTTCTGAAAATAGATGGTTCCAGATTTGTTCCGTTTTTTTCAAAATCAATTTCTGATGATGGGATCCATGAGGAACTGAGGGAACTCCTCAAATTTGAAAGGAACATGCATGATGATTTGGGTAGTTTCTTAAGACACTCGAGCATTTCTTTACGAACATCATCAATTTGGTGGAGTGGACCTGATGATGAAGACCAGGGATGGCAAAGTGGAACTGCTTGTTAATTCCCAGCTCTATCATCCGATTTGAGACATTCATTTTTTCTTTGTAAAGAAATACCTTCAAGATAGTCCTATTTGATTATAGTTCTATTTTGATGATGGGCTTCATGAGGGATTGAGAGAACTCCTCAAATTTTAACGGCACATGCATTCTGATTTGAGGGTTTCCTTAAGTAACTAAAACAGTGTTTTGGCGGAGCCAAAATTTTGATGAACTTGATCTGATGATGAAGACCAGGGATCCCAAAGTGGAACTGGTTAATAAACCTAGCTCTACTTATTATCCTAGTTGTGACATTCATCTTTTTGATTTGATTTATATTCTGATGATGGAGTTCTAGAAGAATTCAGAGAACTCTTCAAATTTGAACGGCAGGTTAATTGTGATTAGAGGGTGTTCATAATTAGCTTAGGCATTTTCTTACTGTGGCCATCATTTTGCTGGAGTGGACCTGATGTTGATAATCAGGGATGGCATAATGAATATGCTCGTTAATTTACAGTCTGTCATCCAATTTAACACATTGTTATTTTGTTTGTTTAAAGGTCTACAAGGGAGTTCCGTTTGATTACGACCGGTTGGCGTAGTTGGTAGTGACCCTGCCTGCTAAGCCGATGGTTCTGGGTTCGAATCCCGGTAAGGGCATTTATTTGTGTGATGAACACAGATATTTGTTCCTGAGTCATGGATTTTTTCTATGTATTTATGTATTTGTATATTACTTTTATATATATCGTTGTCTAAGTATGTAGTGTGGTCACAGTTCATACACAGCTGATCAGCTGATACTTGATGCAGCTGATCTCCCATATATGTATTTTACTACTTTATAGAACATTAAGTTAACGATGCCATAAACCTTGACTTATTGTAATTTACTATACAATGGTTTTATGACCATTGCCATAACTTCCACTCGATTAAGCTTGTTAAAACTTTAGTATATAAGACCAGCGCTTTTCTACCAATATATTCAGTATTCAGTATTCACTCGACTCTTGTGTTATCATTATAACCCCTGAACGCCGTACACTATATGGCGACCCTGCCAGTCGGGCTGCTCGAGACAGCCCCAGCTTAGACGCCGCCCAGCCAGCCAGCCAGCCAGCCAGCCAGCCAGCCAGCCAGCCAGCCCCGCAGCACCAGCGAACGCAAACCCGTCAAATGGGAAGCCAGTGCACCAAAAACGACAAGAAAGAAGAGGTGATTATTGCACAAAACGGTGCAGCCAATAACGCCAGCGCTAAACAGGCAGACAGCAGCACAGTTGCAACATATATAACAACAGCTGTGTTAGTAATTGTATGCGTCATTTTTGCATACACCATATGGAAGAAGATACATAAGTGTCTAACAAGGAAAATTGAGCGACAAGCAGTAGCCACGATAATGCGCAATACCAACAAGGCAGAGCAGAGCGTCTAGGAAGAGCCTCAGCAACCCACCGCCACTACCCAGCACCTACAGCGTGTCACCAGCACCAGAGCCGTCGCTACTACCACCCCCAGTGTCCAACAACCACCATATGATGTTAAGAGGTACAATTTAAGCATAACTGTGTTGAACTGATTTCAATTATTTTTGTAAGCAATGTAAATATTTCCGTACCATCTAAATTCATAAAAATATTATGACCAATATTCAACAGATATATGACCAATTAAAATCACTACAAGAAGATATTAGAAAATTAGGACCAAAACGCCGAAAAGAGGCTAATGGTCAAGGTAAACTCCAGCAAGTAAAACTATTGTATAATCAGTACAAAGAATATATACAGCTACATAGTTCTAAAATAGAAAAATCAGAAATTTCTATACAGGACAGTGAGTTAATCCAGTCATATTTCCTAAAAATAGAAGAAATTTACAGTAAAATTATAACTCAATACGAGCAAGACAACAAAGATCAGGTCACAATGACGTCGAATGACAGCTTCAACCTGAAAACAGCAGTAGCATTGCTACCAGCTATGGACGGTACAGAGGCCGTCACTAGACAACTTATAGACGCCATAGAGTTGTACTCTACGATGATAAAAGACTCAGATTCACAATTATTAGTGAATTTCATTATTAAGACTCGATTAACACAAAGTGCTAAACTTAGAATATCAGACAAACATACCAGTGTAAGCGAGTTAGTTGGTGAAATGAAACTCCGTCTTTTACCGATAAAATCAGCAACTGCAATACAAACCAAGCTATTTACGGCAAAACAGGGGAATAGGTCAATCGAGCGATACGGACAAGAGTTAGAGGATTTATTTGTAAACCTCACAGTGACACAAGCCAATGGGAAACCAGAGGCATATACGGTCTTACAATCGTTGAATGAGAAAATGGCAATAAATAAATTCGCGGAAGGCCTGCGAAATGACAAACTAAGTACAATTATAGCTTCACGAGGATACACCTCGCTAAAAGATGCCATACAAGGTGCAAAGGACCAAGAGGTGTCCATATCATCTACGCCCGCTCCGGAGCAAGTTTTGTACTTCCGGAACAAAGGATATAATAACCACAGACAATACCGGTCTAATTACAATAATAAACCAGTAGGTAAATACCCACAGCGAACACGCCCTACTAGCGGTAACACGTCAAATAAACCACCAAGGGTGCACACCCCGATGAGAAACACTCGACCTATACGAACCGCGAAAAACTATAATACGCGTACATATACAAATTACCAACGTCCACGTCAAAATATACCTAGCGGACGACATCAAGTTAATACGGCGATACAAAATACACCAGATGAAAAGAACTCGCCTCAGCTGTTACAATTTTTTCGTGAATAACAACTATATCCTAACTTATAGCCATATGAATTCAGTTCAATTTGCGATAAAAGGTACAACGCACAAATGGCTTATTGACACAGGCGCGAGTCTAAGCGCAATAACGAATGAAGCGGCACTAATATCTCGCGGACATATGATACCAAAGATGACTCATATCAACGGAGTCGGAGGGAAAATAACGTCATACAATACAATTACTCTACACTTGCAGAGTGAACACCAATCATTTGAGCATGAATTCCATGTATTTCAAAAATTACCATTACAGATCGACGGAATAATTGGACAAGATTTTCTGATAAAATACAAATGTGTAATAAATTACGAAAAAGGAGAAATCACTTTAAACAATAACAACGAATTAATTACAATACCATTGACATTACAAAATGACAATAACACAACCATTAGTTCAAATCAAATACAATTACCCGCAAGAAGTGAATCTATTATAAGATTACCCACAAATTATACAG
The DNA here is from genome assembly GCA_949128165.1 of Lathronympha strigana. Taxonomy (NCBI): domain Eukaryota; kingdom Metazoa; phylum Arthropoda; class Insecta; order Lepidoptera; family Tortricidae; genus Lathronympha; species Lathronympha strigana. The sequence goes on from OX421905.1 coordinate 23,243,925, forward strand.
GGGATTACGTCGTATTATCAAGCGAAATTGGGGAAGGAATTTTTTTAGCCAATACCTTAACGCATAGCAAGAACGGAAAGATAACTGTTAAAATATTAAACACACGTGAAGAAGATGTCACTTTAAATAATATTACACCAGAAATAAAACCATTGCGTGATTATAATTGTTTCACATATGAGAAAAGTAAAAATAACGCAGCCCGAGTAAAATTACTTTATTCTCTTTTAAAAGTCAACAACCTAAACAATGAGGAAAGCAACTCCATTGCCAGCATTTGCGCAAAGTACGCCGACATTTTTCAACTGCCGGGTGACGTGTTAAATACTACAAACCTATATGAACAAAAAATACATTTAAAACCCAACGTATCACCCGTATATACTAAACCCTACCGATTACCTCAGTCACAAAAATCAGAAATAAATAGACAAATAGAACAAATGTTGGAAAATGACATCATAGAAGAGTCGCAGTCCGAATGGGCAAGTCCGTTACTACTCGTTCCCAAGAAACCAGACTCAAATGGAGATAAAAAATGGAGATTGGTAATAGATTACAGGAAAGTAAATGAGGTAATAGAAAACGATAAATTTCCTTTACCCAACATCACGGAAATCTTAGATTCTTTAACCGGTGCTATGTATTTTAGCACTTTAGATTTAAACCAGGGTTATTATCAAATAAAACTTGATCCCGAGAGCAGGAAATATACTGCGTTTATAGCAGATAAACACTATCAGATGAAACGCCTCCCTATGGGATTAAAAAATTCACCAAATGCTTTTAGCAGAGCAATGACCATAGCCATGTCAGGCCTAAACAACGTGCAATGTATAGTTTATTTAGATGACATCATTGTCATGGGTCGAAACTTGCAACAACATAATAAAAACTTAACAGATATTTTTGAGAGATTAAGACAAGTAAATTTTAAACTAAACCCCCTAAAATGTAATTTTTTGCAAAAAGAAATTTTGTATCTAGGACATGTAGTAACCTCTGAAGGGATAAAACCCGATCCAAAAAAGATTTCAATAGTTCAAAACTATCCAGTACCAAAAAACTCAGACGAGGTCAGACGTTTTGTAGCTTTTGTAAATTACTATAGGAGATTTATTAGGAAATTCTCCGAAATAACACAACCACTAAACAATTTATTAAAGAAAAATGTAGAATTTAATTGGACGGAAAAATGCGACGACGCATTTAAAAAATTAAAAAAAGCAATCAGTACCCCACCATTACTACAATATCCAGATTTCTCAAATGACAACACGTTCACGATACACACAGACGCATCGGGCATAGCTTTAGGATGTGTCTTATCAAATAAAAATGGATTGCCAGTAGCATATGCAAGCAGACCTCTAAACAAAGCAGAGAAAAACTATCCCACGACAGAAAAAGAACTACTAGCAATAGTATATGCAGTGAAACATTTTAGACCATACTTATATGGACGAAAATTTAAAATTATCACCGATCACCGCCCACTCATTTATTTGTTCAAAATGAACAATCCCTCGAGTCGACTCATCAAGTTCCGATTGTGCCTAGAAGAATACGATTTTACTGTAGAATATTTGAAAGGTAAAGATAACGTAGCTGCAGACGCGTTATCTAGGATTGAAATATCCAGTGAAGAATTAAAGAACATGACAAAGCAAGTGATATCAGTAATGACTAGAGCACAGAGGAAACGCATGGAAGTGCAAGGAAACAATAATAATTTACAAGACAAGGATTCCAACGGTGACTGGCCTGCGCAACCAGACATAGTAGAACTCCTCAAAAAACCACAGGATTTACCGGAATTAAGTTTCGATAAACGCGACTACTACAAAATATTAAAACAATCAGATCGCGTCATGAGTAAAAATAATGAAATCATATACTCGCCATCCTTGGCGACACTGTGTGTCAAGCCTATTACTCCATCGCGTACGAAACGAGCTTTCTTCGCGAGAGAATTAGGTGCATTTTGCAAGGCACAACAAATAAAAGAGGTATGCATACTATATAATGATGACACCGCATTTATCATACAGGAGCTAGCTCAATACATGCATACACACAATACCGGGTCCGGACCCCGATTATGTATTATCAAAGGTGTCACAAAGATAACAAACAAAGATGACCAACGTGTCATATTAAACGACTTTCATTTATTACCCACTAGCGGTCACGCAGGAATTCGAAGAATGACCAATAACGTAAAGCGGTACTACTACTGGCCCGGAATGGATAACGACATTAAGAAATTCGTAAAAAAATGTGATAAATGTCAAAAACAAAAATTCCATAAACATGTTAAACAACCACTATGTATTACTAGCACGGCAACATCGTCATTCGATAAAGTATACCTAGACTTATGCGGACCCCTAACTAAAGATACAAATGGATATTGCTATATACTTACGTTACAGTGCGAGCTCACAAAGTATGTAGAGGCATATCCACTTCCAAATAAGGAGACAGACACAGTCGCGAGAGCTTTGGTTGATAATTTTATATTACGATACGGTATCCCCAAAGAAATAGGAACAGATAGGGGAAGTGAATTCATTTCATCAACTATGCGCGACATTTGTAACATTTTAGGTATAAAACAATTGCAATCAACCGCGTACCACCACGAAAGCCTTGGTTCCTTGGAAAATTCACATAAAGCTTTAGGAGCATTTTTAAGAATACAAACAGACAACCAGGCTCACCAGTGGTCAGATTGGTTACAATATTGGTGTTTTTCCTATAATACGACAGTGCATTCAGCAACTAAATATACACCGTATGAATTAGTATTCGGTAAATTATGTCGTATACCAAGTAACATTGTAAATCAAGTAGATCCAATGTATAATTTTGATTCATATCCAATAGAATTTAAGTATAGATTACAGAAATCTCAAGAAGATGCTAGAAATAATTTAATTAAAACAAAATTATTTAGAAAACAAAGTTATGATTTAAATACGAATCCAATAACATATAGGATAGGAGATTTAGTATTAGTCAAAAAGGAAGACCGAGATAAAATGGACCCAGTGTATAAGGGACCATATACGGTTATTGAAGATCAGGGTACAAACGTAAAAATATTAGTTTTAGGTAAAGAATACACTGTGCATAAAAATAGAACAAAACCCTACTATGCATCAACAAAACATCAAACATCATAAAGTAACAAGAAACCAAAACAAACCCATCCCATCGCATACCACCATCCATATAAGGAACCACTATCTCCATGACACAGAAAATTAATCAATAATGCCTAACAAACAAATATCATATTAACAGTTTCAAATGTTTCAATAAAAGTAAACAGATGTTAACGCAACAATGTATTTCATAACCATATAAGGGACATGTAATGTTAGAATGTAAGCAATTGTATATCCAGATAGCATTAAGATTTTTATTATATTCCAAATAGAATTTTAAGAACAAATATGTATACCATAGATATAAGTTCACTTAAGCCAAAAAATAATAATAAATGTATATTTTTTGTCTCAAAAAAAAAACGGGAAAGCTGTAGTGTGGTCACAGTTCATACACAGCTGATCAGCTGATACTTGATGCAGCTGATCTCCCATATATGTATTTTACTACTTTATAGAACATTAAGTTAACGATGCCATAAACCTTGACTTATTGTAATTTACTATACAATGGTTTTATGACCATTGCCATAACTTCCACTCGATTAAGCTTGTTAAAACTTTAGTATATAAGACCAGCGCTTTTCTACCAATATATTCAGTATTCAGTATTCACTCGACTCTTGTGTTATCATTATAACCCCTGAACGCCGTACACTATAAGTACCCGTAACACAAGCCTTCTTGAGCTTACTGCGGGACTTAGTCAATTTGTGTAAGAATGTCCTATAATATTTATTTATTTATTATACTTCAAATGTAATGATGGAAGCCCTAGGACATTAAGAAAGCTCCTCAATTTTCAATCGTACACGTGCGGTGTATTGGATATTTGTGAAGTAAACTGGCTGACTCAAACAAATTCTTAATTTCACTTTTACCGGGAACCAAATGAAGTCGGTTTTTTTTTCTTAAAAATTATGTTTACTTCCTTGTCAATGCAAATTCGCTAATGTCATTCTGAACCACATTTTTTGACGTTTATGTACCCGATCACGGTAGCCAGAGTCCGAAATTTCCGAAGTATATGCAATCCTTTTTTGTCTTAAAAAACACAAAAACATGAATCAAAACATTTATTACATTTAATAAATTATTTGATTCGTGCTTTACAATTTCATACAATTGTAAGAAAAATTATAGTTTAGATTTACTACTTTAACTTCTCTGACAAATAGAGCATGCACTGTTGCTACCTGAAGTCCTCCGGTCTGGCCTGCGAGGTCTGTATCAAGATCTCGCCGTAAAGATGCAGCTTGCCGTTCTTCCTCGCCAGTTGGAACGCCTCGTCGTAACACAGGGACATTACCAGGAACTTGATCGCTGACGACGGGTCATCACTGTTCAACATCAACACAGTAATGTATTAAAAAAACTTTAAATTTTCGTAATCTAAGTATCGCTTTTCTCAGAAATGGAAGGTTTATTAAGACTATGCCACAGATTATACTATAGTTCTGAAGATCAGGGCCTATACCACGAAAATCGAACGAGTGCGGATTTGTATCTCCATCTCTATCACACTTGCATATTGGAGTGACAAAGAGGTTTTCCCGTCAATGCCAATTTTCGATGTTTGTGGTAGGCGTGCAGATATTTATCTCTCATAGACAAAGCGAATACAAACAGTTTTGAACACTACGCGTAAAAATAATTGACGCTCGGTCCCCCTCTCCCGCACAAACGCTAGGACTGCCTACAATTAGAAATATATAATACTGGCGGCGGAGTGGGAGGGGCGTTATCGCACGTTGTGTTTGTGTGGCAGCTCCTTAATAATTTCAATATCTTTTGAGACAAGACAAAAGAAAATCGGTGGCGTCACTAATGCAGGACCCAGTCACGCTTAAACATCTAGTCAAAATAGCGCAACATCTGTGAATCTGGTGTTATATACATTACTCTTTTTTGTAGATCGCAGTCACAGAGATTAACCATATACCTGAGCCCAAGACAAAAATATTTCACTTTAGGTCGATTCTTATTTAGTTAAAAAACTTTACGGACTTACGAATCTATTGAATAATTAAAGTTATTTTGGTACGCACCCCGCAGAAAAAGAAAAAGAAATTTAACACAAACCTATTCTGGAAATAATTGGCGACCATCTTCGCTCCCTGCACCGACTTAGTTTCCTGTACCAAGTTCACAGCCTCATCGATATCGTCGAGTTTCTCCAAATTGAGTCTTATAGCCGCCTCGTAGTCACCAGCTTTCATGTAAGACTTCAAAGCATCGTGGTACCGGCCTTCGGCCTCTTTGGCTTTGGCGTATTGTATGTGGATGCTCGGGGAGGTGATTTTCGGGAGCAACGCTTCGACTTTAAGCCATGATTTGAGTTTTATGTATAACGATGCAGCTTTTTCTGTGTTGCCAGCGTGGTCGTATAGGGCCGCTGCGTGGCTGTATTGTTTCTCGTCTTCTAGCAGCTGGGCACAGTCTTTAAGTAGCTCTATATCGTGTGCGAGCTTCATGGCATTAGTGACGCCTCGTATGACGTCACCGCATCGGATGGCCATGCGGGCGATACCTGCTTCGCATCTTTCGTTGTGTTCCTTTACTTTGGTGGTGCCGTCGTCTGGGATGAAGCTTTGTTCATAGTAGGACAGGGCTTCGTGGTAGTCGGCTCTGTTGGGAGAAATGGGTGTTTAGTTATCAAAGTTAGGTAGTACTACAATGTTTTAATTTAACTTAGTACTCGAAAATTTGACCCTACAGGGTGTCAGCGCCTGCTGGCCGCCGTGCGCGCAGCGCTCCAGCCAGCGCGCCGCCGCCGAGCCCTGGTGCAGGCACGCAAGCACACAAGTGTCACTCACAGCAGCTCCGTGTGGCGGGCGCGGTGCAGCGCGACCAGCGGCGCGGCGGCGGGGTAGGCCTGCAGCGCCAGCTGGTGCGCCGCGGCCCAGTCGCCGCGCGCGCAGTGCAGCTCCAGCGCCTGCTGGCCGCCGTGCGCGCAGCGCTCCAGCCAGCGCGCCGCCGCCGAGCCCTGGTGCAGGCACGCAAGCACACAAGTGTCACTCACAGCAGCTCCGTGTGGCGGGCGCGGTGCAGCGCGACCAGCGGCGCGGCGGCGGGGTAGGCCTGCAGCGCCAGCTGGTGCGCCGCGGCCCAGTCGCCGCGCGCGCAGTGCAGCTCCAGCGCCTGCTGGCCGCCGTGCGCGCAGCGCTCCAGCCAGCGCGCCGCCGCCGAGCCCTGGTGCAGGCACGCAAGCACACAAGTGTCACTCACAGCAGCTCCGTGTGGCGGGCGCGGTGCAGCGCGACCAGCGGCGCGGCGGCGGGGTAGGCCTGCAGCGCCAGCTGGTGCGCCGCGGCCCAGTCGCCGCGCGCGCAGTGCAGCTCCAGCGCCTGCTGGCCGCCGTGCGCGCAGCGCTCCAGCCAGCGCGCCGCCGCCGAGCCCTGGTGCAGGCACGCAAGCACACAAGTGTCACTCACAGCAGCTCCGTGTGGCGGGCGCGGTGCAGCGCGACCAGCGGCGCGGCGGCGGGGTAGGCCTGCAGCGCCAGCTGGTGCGCCGCGGCCCAGTCGCCGCGCGCGCAGTGCAGCTCCAGCGCCTGCTGGCCGCCGTGCGCGCAGCGCTCCAGCCAGCGCGCCGCCGCCGAGCCCTGGTGCAGGCACGCAAGCACACAAGTGTCACTCACAGCAGCTCCGTGTGGCGGGCGCGGTGCAGCGCGACCAGCGGCGCGGCGGCGGGGTAGGCCTGCAGCGCCAGCTGGTGCGCCGCGGCCCAGTCGCCGCGCGCGCAGTGCAGCTCCAGCGCCTGCTGGCCGCCGTGCGCGCAGCGCTCCAGCCAGCGCGCCGCCGCCGAGCCCTGGTGCAGGCACGCAAGCACACAAGTGTCACTCACAGCAGCTCCGTGTGGCGGGCGCGGTGCAGCGCGACCAGCGGCGCGGCGGCGGGGTAGGCCTGCAGCGCCAGCTGGTGCGCCGCGGCCCAGTCGCCGCGCGCGCAGTGCAGCTCCAGCGCCTGCTGGCCGCCGTGCGCGCAGCGCTCCAGCCAGCGCGCCGCCGCCGAGCCCTGGTGCAGGCACGCAAGCACACAAGTGTCACTCACAGCAGCTCCGTGTGGCGGGCGCGGTGCAGCGCGACCAGCGGCGCGGCGGCGGGGTAGGCCTGCAGCGCCAGCTGGTGCGCCGCGGCCCAGTCGCCGCGCGCGCAGTGCAGCTCCAGCGCCTGCTGGCCGCCGTGCGCGCAGCGCTCCAGCCAGCGCGCCGCCGCCGAGCCTTGGTTCAGGCACGCCGACAGCACGCCACTGCGGAACCATACTAACTAGTTAAGTAGCTCACTCACGCTACGGGCCACCGGAACGGTTTACCTGTGCAGGTACACCTACAACATCACTATAATACACAGTGCAGGTAACCGCTCCGGCAGACCGTAACCCATTAGACCGCGTCCACACTGACAAATGACGTGCTTAGCGCCTAATGCCAGCAAGTTCCGATAGCAAAAAAAAACAATTATGAACTAGTATCTAACTACTCTCATCTCATTTATCACTCAAAATTTAACAATATATTACCTACACGAATAATTAAAAACACGACCAAAGCATCTATAAAAGCTTAACTTACCATAAAATGGATAAATCTTCAATATGCAGCGCGTCTTCCAAGGCCCAGACCATTGCGACGTCACTCAGTCGCGTGTACACGCGAATCGCTGGAAATAAGATTAAATAAATAAATGTTACTTTCGCATTGAAATATTACATATTTATTAGTATTGCGGTATTTATTTCAAATCACTTTCAGAAGTGGAAGTATAGTTTAACGTCATTTACGGTTTAAAATAAAATAAAATTGCAAACACTATAAAATAATTATTTGAAAAAGACACTCTGTATGTTAAATTTTCTTAATTTATTTATTTTTACTATTATTTTTAATGTCTACTGTTATAGGATAAATTTATGGGTCAGGTGGCCTGAAATAAAGGTTTATTTAATTAAGCATCAACAGAAGGTCCTCGCCAAACCCCACATTAAGCTCAGCGATGGCCGTCTGTCTGAGTCTTCCCCACAAGGCCTTCTCGTCGACCGCGTCCTTGGAAGAACAATTAGTATGGAAACGTAATTTTTACCGCTCAAAAATGGTGCCAGCTGGTGTTGCCAAATTGATATAACCTTTCAAAATAAATAAACTCAAAATTGTACTATGGTTTTAGGTATACTTTTGTACCTATGTTCTAAATAAGTCAAGTTTGTATATTTGATTGATTAGCTAGATGAAATTATGGTATAAGAGCGTAAAAAGTAAGACACAGTTTTGAACTACTTTGGTTCGGCGTTATCAGACTATTTATTTTTATATCGATGACCGCACCACAACAGGCACGCTACACTGAAACATCTCACTAGAAGTTGCTCGATGTTTTCCGTTGTTTAGCTAGACGGTGTTCAGCGAATATGATCCTTAAGTCTATCGACACAAGGCCCTCACCGAACTCCACGTTAAGCTCAGCGATGGCCGCCTCCCCGAGTCGTCTCCACAAGGCCTCCTCGTCGACCGCGTCACAGAACAGCCACGCTTCGCTGAAACGTCTCAGCAGTAGAAGCTTCTCGATGTGTTTCCGTTGGTTGGCGAGTCGTTTCTCCACGTCCGCATCGGCCAGCCCGCTTGTGTTGTGAGAGTCGAGGGGGATTTTCAGAACCCTGAAAAATTAGTGTTGTTAGGCGCGTCCACACAGAGCGAGCCGCCTTTCCATTTCATTTACATTTCCTTGCGAGGACATTGCCGCGTGAAGAAAACGGACCGTACATTTAACGCATACGACTACATGCCGCGCGCGAAGCAAGCGAGCCAATTTGTTTGGCAAGATGGCGGCACTCGATCAGCTGTTAGTGTGTTAAGTACTGGGCCTATACCACGAAAATCAAACGATTGTGGATTTGTACCTCCGTCTCTGTCACACTTGCATATTGGAGTGACAAAGAGGTTTTCCCGTCAATGCCAATTTTCGATGTTCGTGGTAGGCGTGCTGATCAGGTGTCAATACACTAACAGCTGTTCGAGGGCCGCCATCTTGCTCGAATAATCTGCCTCGCCCGAGGCGACGTGAGCGTACGCCGCGGGCGAGGCCCGTCCCCAAAGCGTCGTATGCTTCACGCGGCAATTTCCTCGCGAGGCGGTTCGTTCTGTGTGGCTTAACAAGTCGATTTTCCGCTAGGGGCGCTAGTGGAACGTGAGTCCTGTTTCAAACGTCACTTTGACATTTCTCTTATACTGACATAGGACCCACGCGTGAGTGGCGCCGCCTGGTGAGCGACAATACGGCAGCTCCCATTGTGCACGGAAGTGCTGTTTCAGTTTGGGAAAAACTACTTCTGTATGTCCGGTTGTTCTCTTGTACAGGTCGCATTTCTCAACCGATTCACATGAAATTTCGTATTTTTTTTTGCAGATTATCTATCTATCTATCTATTACTTATGGAGTATGTTTGAGATTGTGAAAATTGACTCAAAGGAAGATGTCGCTTAACCATACTGGTTTATGGCAGTTAATACTTAGTTGTGCTCGTAAGGTGTATAGCTCACAGAGCTATTAATGTAATAGCGTTATTTAACACTGCAAATCGAGTACAGTTACCTAAAATTATTGCTTGTCCTTATCTGTCAGTTTGACATTAACGTTTGTTAGAAAGGGAAAACACACTGTGTGATGTACTCACGAGCCTTGCCCGCCGTAGCAGTACACGTCGCCCGAGAAGAGTATGAGCGGCGCGGCGTCGGGCGGCACGCTGGTGGTGTGCACGTAGTCCACGTGCGGGCCCTTGGTGCCGTTGGCGCTGAAGTAGCAGGTGTGGACGGAGCCGTCGGTGTGGACGGCGAACACGTTGCGGTCCGACAGGCAGATGTCCCAGATTACGCCCCTGAACGTTATTGGTACATTACGATACAAGTGCTTTCTGTTCCGATTGCGAGACGTAACTATAGGCAGAACAGTTTTCTCATACGTGCAAGTAAAAACCTTAACAAATTATCTAAAAATGTGGATGTGGATGTTTTCAATAGTAAAATCTCTACTTTAAGGCGCAATTTAACAAATGATTTCTTTAAGTGAGTGTGCCCTAACTTGGTGTTGAGTGGTTGTTTCTGTTTCTCATATTTTAAGTCTTAGTTAATTTTTGTTTACTGTATTCATTGTAACCACATGTATTTTGGGATCACGATGTTGCATGTAGGTACATAAGTGTTAACCGCTGACTGTTATTATGCTACTATTTGTGAGGACCTGTAATTGGCTTTATGTCATTTATTCCTATTACTACTATGTTTTCTGTAAGCTGTTGGTACTCCTTATAATAAATAATAAAAATAAATAATAAATAGGAGAAAATTCGCAATGAGTGGCGACACAGTAAAACACGATCGAAGGTTTTAAGGAAGATTTTTAAGGAAGTGTATTAAATCGACACGAGTTGCGAATTACCTTTTCGCATGTGTATTTTACGACGTTTTATAGTACATATGGCCCTTTGAATATATGACGCATTTTCATTATCACATGGGTACTATTATATAATAGTACATTACGATACAAGTGCGAAAAGGAAGAAATTCGCAATGAGTGGCGACTGAAGGGAGTGTTTTAAATCGACACGAGTTGCGAATTGCGAATTACCTTTTCACATGTGTATCGTACAACGTTTTATAGTACAGTCGAGTTCATAAATATCTGAGCAGCTGAATGCATAATAAATATTATAGGACAATCTAACACATCACAAATCGCCAAATCATCAGTGTATCAGATACACGACTTACTGTCAAAACAACTTCCGTTCAGTAGATGACGCTGCCCGACGCTAGCTCAAAACGAGAGGTCTATGCCTGGTAAGGTGTCGAACTCGAAACGTGGGGCAAGGTAAATTTATGGGTATATGGTAAGTTTATGGGTGAATTAACTATTTTTTGTAGTTATTCTGTCCCGTCAGTCAGGGGACAGTTGCAGCACAGTTTATTATTTTTATTTATTATTATTATTTATTCAAGGAGATCCAACAGCTAGTAAATCCCATCATGGAAAGGGAATATAACCACAAAAAATATCAGGTTTTGTGAATTTAATGGCCATAAAATCGTGATTTTATAAGTGACCCAGGAGACCGTGACCATGGCAACTAATAACAAGATATAGTTGATTGATCCTTATACATATAATTATAATAGTAAGAGGTCTATATAAGCGCCGAAAGAAATGGATGAAATTGAGATCTACTGCGAGTGACATCTAACAAAACACAATGTCCTAGAGTTGTATTTGACGACCGGCTGGCGTAGTTGGTAGTGACCCAGTCTGCTAAGCCGATGGTCCAGGGTTCGAATCCGGTATGGGCATTTATTTGTGTGATGAACATAGATACTTGTCCCTGAGTCATGGATATTTTCTATGTATTTGTATATTATATATATCGTTGTCTGAGTACCTGTAACGCAAGCCTTTTTGAGCTTACTGCGGGACTTAGTCAATTTGTGTAAGAATGACCAATAATATCAATAGTCTATGCAGAATCGTAACTTTATATAATTGTTTAACCAGTGAAGTTAACTTCTATAAGATTTCTATCAGTGAAAACCTGTAATTGGCCTCTTGTTTTTATACAAATTGTTAACATTGTGTTACGTGCTGGTTTTCCAATAAATAAATAATAATAATAAAAAAAAATATTTATTATTTATGTATTATCCGTGTTAATACAATATTTATATACCCACATGTCATTAGCCCTCAATAATGCGTTCGAAAATCGCATTTAAAGGCCCCCATAATAATAAACTTTTTTGTTACAACAAATTTCTTATCTGTGAAAATGTAATAATAGCTAAATTATATTATCGTTTTCGATAATATTATTTTTGTTCAAATTTCGAACACATCTGACACAAGAAAATTTGATTTGACCTCTATTCTAATATCAGTCGATATGACGTTTAGTTTGAAACGAATTGTCAATTGCATACAATGACGCACGCAAGTCGCACGTTATTTTGATATCGAAGATATGAAAATTGGCGCCAACTCTAGTTTGTCTCTGAATTTAAAAAATATAAATGTCAAAACTTGAATGTCAGAAAAGTTTTAATTCCTGAAAGTCGCAATGGCGGTCGATATATATGCGCTTTGAATGCATCATGGAGAGTCATGATATGTGTGTATATAAAGCAGTGTATGTAATTGTAAATAATTAGGCATTAAAACACTCGTGTGATATTATTATGAAACGAGGCGTCAGCCGAGTTTCATAAACCCACCCTCGAGTTTTAATGCCTTTCATTATATACAATCACATAAACTACTATTATAGCAGGTCACTCACCTGAGAGCGTCGGTGACGGCGGCGGGCGGCAGCGCGCACACGTCGCCGGCGGCCGCGCAGTACACCAGCGCGCGCCCGCGCACGTCCGCCACCAGCGCGCGCGCGCCGCCTGCGGGGGTACCACGCTCACGATGACGTCACCACACACACAACCAATACATACAGTGCGACTATGGTAACTTTCCTACATTTTGATAGCAACTATGAACGTGTTTAGTCGAAATTTGATTGTCAATCCGTACCTATACATGCATTATGCATATTTACATCTATGTACTGTAATAGCTATTTATGCAACAAGTGCGGAAAGTTAGTGATTTCCGACGAGTGTCATATTATTCACGAGCGAGCGAAGTGAAGCGAGTGTATAAGCCGACACGAGTAGGAAATCATCTTTACGCATGTGTTTCATACAATGTTTTACTATGCATTGTGCGAGTAAATAAAAACTCATATCATGACAAAACAATTTAATTGTTACATGACAGTAATTTAATTATTAAAATTAAAAATTATATTATTTTATAGTTTTCTTACATAGAAAATACTTTTTGTATCGGGCTGATAGCGGAGTCCAAAATTTAAAAAAAATTAAAAGTAAACGCACTGCGGCCAAATCGTGCAGAAAAGTGTACTTTTCCGCACGATTTTGGCTTCATCGGCCAAATCGTTCATCGGCCAATCGGTTGTTTGTTGATTCTGTGCGTGGCAGCCTTCACGTAAGGTTCTGTGATCGATAATGTGTTAATAAAAAGATATTTAAACACCCATAAAACGTGTGTTGCTCCTCACCACTAGGCCGAACCCCTTTACAGTACCTATCTAGCGGCCCGCCGCTGTGTTTTTAGTTGCAATAAATTGTCATTACCGTATGGACCTGTTTTAATTCATAAAACACCATCCAAAATGAACCTTAGTATCTTGAACAGAACGTACGACAAACGTAAACGACATAATTTCATACAAGTTTAAAATAACACTTTTAACTTTAAGAGATACAGTGACTTGACTCTAATACCGATAGGGAGAGTAAAATAATACTTTATTAATAAGAAAACGCATAATCCCATTAAAATTCCTATAAGAAATTGAAAATAACAAACCAATATCGCAGTACACGCCGCGTATGCCGCATGTGTGTTTGTATCGTACAGACGTCCGCCATTCCTCTAGCCCGAAGTACTCGATATGGCCTTGCTGTAAGCAAAAAAGATATCACCAAAAAAGATACTACGCTCGTGAGGAGGCTCTTTCTGTGTGGGCCCTTTAATTTTTAGTTATGTTCACTAATAGATGTAATTCACACGGAGGCACTACGCTGTACTCACATCAGTAACGAATATGAAGAAGTCACTGGTGAGGTGTATGTCTGTGATGACGGCATCCTGCATATGAGGCTCAGGGAACGTTATGGAGTCCCGCTCGGCGTTCTCAGAGTCCGGTGGCTCAATCTGCGGACATAAGTCGAATTTGCGCTAAGTCCATGAAATGAGAACCTAAAAAAGTATAAGAATAAGAAAATGGCTAGTGGCTAGGGCAGTGGAAAAAAGAGGCGAATTAAAGAGAAAGGTTAGTATTTCGTACATAAATCTACGAACATGGGAGAAATCAATAACAATCTGAAAATTCAATATAAGGCTCAGCACAGTCAGCACTTGCGGCGCAGTAGTCCCCAGCAGCACGCAGCGCGTCCACAGCCGCCGGGTACTGGCGGCGCTGGGGCACGCCGCCGCCCAGCGGGTACAGCCCGCTACTCACCGCGTGCAGCACGGCGCGGCCCGCACACAGCGCGGCGCAGTAGTCCCCAGCAGCACGCAGCGCGTCCACAGCCGCCGGGTACTGGCGGCGCTGGGGCACGCCGCCGCCCAGCGGGTACAGCCCGCTACTCACCGCGTGCAGCACGGCGCGGCCCGCACACAGCGCGGCGCAGTAGTCCCCAGCAGCACGCAGCGCGTCCACAGCCGCCGGGTACTGGCGGCGCTGGGGCACGCCGCCGCCCAGCGGGTACAGCCCGCTACTCACCGCGTGCAGCACGGCGCGGCCCGCACACAGCGCGGCGCAGTAGTCCCCAGCAGCACGCAGCGCGTCCACAGCCGCCGGGTACTGGCGGCGCTGGGGCACGCCGCCGCCCAGCGGGTACAGCCCGCTACTCACCGCGTGCAGCACGGCGCGGCCCGCACACAGCGCGGCGCAGTAGTCCCCAGCAGCACGCAGCGCGTCCACAGCCGCCGGGTACTGGCGGCGCTGGGGCACGCCGCCGCCCAGCGGGTACAGCCCGCTACTCACCGCGTGCAGCACGGCGCGGCCCGCACACAGCGCGGCGCAGTAGTCCCCAGCAGCACGCAGCGCGTCCACAGCCGCCGGGTACTGGCGGCGCTGGGGCACGCCGCCGCCCAGCGGGTACAGCCCGCTACTCACCGCGTGCAGCACGGCGCGGCCCGCACACAGCGCGGCGCAGTAGTCCCCAGCAGCACGCAGCGCGTCCACAGCCGCCGGGTACTGGCGGCGCTGGGGCACGCCGCCGCCCAGCGGGTACAGCCCGCTACTCACCGCGTGCAGCACGGCGCGGCCCGCACACAGCGCGGCGCAGTAGTCCCCAGCAGCACGCAGCGCGTCCACAGCCGCCGGGTACTGGCGGCGCTGGGGCACGCCGCCGCCCAGCGGGTACAGCCCGCTACTCACCGCGTGCAGCACGGCGCGGCCCGCACACAGCGCGGCGCAGTAGTCCCCAGCAGCACGCAGCGCGTCCACAGCCGCCGGGTACTGGCGGCGCTGGGGCACGCCGCCGCCCAGCGGGTACAGCCCGCTACTCACCGCGTGCAGCACGGCGCGGCCCGCACACAGCGCGGCGCAGTAGTCCCCAGCAGCACGCAGCGCGTCCACAGCCGCCGGGTACTGGCGGCGCTGGGGCACGCCGCCGCCCAGCGGGTACAGCCCGCTACTCACCGCGTGCAGCACGGCGCGGCCCGCACACAGCGCGGCGCAGTAGTCCCCAGCAGCACGCAGCGCGTCCACAGCCGCCGGGTACTGGCGGCGCTGGGGCACGCCGCCGCCCAGCGGGTACAGCCCGCTACTCACCGCGTGCAGCACGGCGCGGCCCGCACACAGCGCGGCGCAGTAGTCCCCAGCAGCACGCAGCGCGTCCACAGCCGCCGGGTACTGGCGGCGCTGGGGCACGCCGCCGCCCAGCGGGTACAGCCCGCTACTCACCGCGTGCAGCACGGCGCGGCCCGCACACAGCGCGGCGCAGTAGTCCCCAGCAGCACGCAGCGCGTCCACAGCCGCCGGGTACTGGCGGCGCTGGGGCACGCCGCCGCCCAGCGGGTACAGCCCGCTACTCACCGCGTGCAGCACGGCGCGGCCCGCACACAGCGCGGCGCAGTAGTCCCCAGCAGCACGCAGCGCGTCCACAGCCGCCGGGTACTGGCGGCGCTGGGGCACGCCGCCGCCCAGCGGGTACAGCCCGCTACTCACCGCGTGCAGCACGGCGCGGCCCGCACACAGCGCGGCGCAGTAGTCCCCAGCAGCACGCAGCGCGTCCACAGCCGCCGGGTACTGGCGGCGCTGGGGCACGCCGCCGCCCAGCGGGTACAGCCCGCTACTCACCGCGTGCAGCACGGCGCGGCCCGCACACAGCGCGGCGCAGTAGTCCCCAGCAGCACGCAGCGCGTCCACAGCCGCCGGGTACTGGCGGCGCTGGGGCACGCCGCCGCCCAGCGGGTACAGCCCGCTACTCACCGCGTGCAGCACGGCGCGGCCCGCACACAGCGCGGCGCAGTAGTCCCCAGCAGCACGCAGCGCGTCCACAGCCGCCGGGTACTGGCGGCGCTGGGGCACGCCGCCGCCCAGCGGGTACAGCCCGCTACTCACCGCGTGCAGCACGGCGCGGCCCGCACACAGCGCGGCGCAGTAGTCCCCAGCAGCACGCAGCGCGTCCACAGCCGCCGGGTACTGGCGGCGCTGGGGCACGCCGCCGCCCAGCGGGTACAGCCCGCTACTCACCGCGTGCAGCACGGCGCGGCCCGCACACAGCGCGGCGCAGTAGTCCCCAGCAGCACGCAGCGCGTCCACAGCCGCCGGGTACTGGCGGCGCTGGGGCACGCCGCCGCCCAGCGGGTACAGCCCGCTACTCACCGCGTGCAGCACGGCGCGGCCCGCACACAGCGCGGCGCAGTAGTCCCCAGCAGCACGCAGCGCGTCCACAGCCGCCGGGTACTGGCGGCGCTGGGGCACGCCGCCGCCCAGCGGGTACAGCCCGCTACTCACCGCGTGCAGCACGGCGCGGCCCGCACACAGCGCGGCGCAGTAGTCCCCAGCAGCACGCAGCGCGTCCACAGCCGCCGGGTACTGGCGGCGCTGGGGCACGCCGCCGCCCAGCGGGTACAGCCCGCTACTCACCGCGTGCAGCACGGCGCGGCCCGCACACAGCGCGGCGCAGTAGTCCCCAGCAGCACGCAGCGCGTCCACAGCCGCCGGGTACTGGCGGCGCTGGGGCACGCCGCCGCCCAGCGGGTACAGCCCGCTACTCACCGCGTGCAGCACGGCGCGGCCCGCACACAGCGCGGCGCAGTAGTCCCCAGCAGCACGCAGCGCGTCCACAGCCGCCGGGTACTGGCGGCGCTGGGGCACGCCGCCGCCCAGCGGGTACAGCCCGCTACTCACCGCGTGCAGCACGGCGCGGCCCGCACACAGCGCGGCGCAGTAGTCCCCAGCAGCACGCAGCGCGTCCACAGCCGCCGGGTACTGGCGGCGCTGGGGCACGCCGCCGCCCAGCGGGTACAGCCCGCTACTCACCGCGTGCAGCACGGCGCGGCCCGCACACAGCGCGGCGCAGTAGTCCCCAGCAGCACGCAGCGCGTCCACAGCCGCCGGGTACTGGCGGCGCTGGGGCACGCCGCCGCCCAGCGGGTACAGCCCGCTACTCACCGCGTGCAGCACGGCGCGGCCCGCACACAGCGCGGCGCAGTAGTCCCCAGCAGCACGCAGCGCGTCCACAGCCGCCGGGTACTGGCGGCGCTGGGGCACGCCGCCGCCCAGCGGGTACAGCCCGCTACTCACCGCGTGCAGCACGGCGCGGCCCGCACACAGCGCGGCGCAGTAGTCCCCAGCAGCACGCAGCGCGTCCACAGCCGCCGGGTACTGGCGGCGCTGGGGCACGCCGCCGCCCAGCGGGTACAGCCCGCTACTCACCGCGTGCAGCACGGCGCGGCCCGCACACAGCGCGGCGCAGTAGTCCCCAGCAGCACGCAGCGCGTCCACAGCCGCCGGGTACTGGCGGCGCTGGGGCACGCCGCCGCCCAGCGGGTACAGCCCGCTACTCACCGCGTGCAGCACGGCGCGGCCCGCACACAGCGCGGCGCAGTAGTCCCCAGCAGCACGCAGCGCGTCCACAGCCGCCGGGTACTGGCGGCGCTGGGGCACGCCGCCGCCCAGCGGGTACAGCCCGCTACTCACCGCGTGCAGCACGGCGCGGCCCGCACACAGCGCGGCGCAGTAGTCCCCAGCAGCACGCAGCGCGTCCACAGCCGCCGGGTACTGGCGGCGCTGGGGCACGCCGCCGCCCAGCGGGTACAGCCAGGCGTGCGTGTCCCGCGCGCAGCACACGTGCGCGGCGCCCAGCGCCAGGAGCTGCGGCTCGAGCGGCAGCGCGTACGTCGCCAGCGCCGTTGGC
The DNA here is from genome assembly GCA_949128165.1 of Lathronympha strigana. Lineage (NCBI taxonomy): Eukaryota > Metazoa > Arthropoda > Insecta > Lepidoptera > Tortricidae > Lathronympha > Lathronympha strigana. The sequence goes on from OX421905.1 coordinate 23,262,086, forward strand.
TCCGCTGAAACAAGTATCGAGCCCCTCTTTATTATTACGCAGGTTCAAGCAGAACGTGTCGGCGAGGAAATTGCCACGCAAAGCAGACGGATCGCGGCCGCGCGTACGTCTGTTTCCCACGAGACTAGTCTACATATACCTAAACAATACAATTCGCTATGAAGCTATATCCCACCCTGCATTTGATATTACGATGTGCACATTTACCAGGTTTGGACGCATTCCATTAGCAGTTAAGAATTCACATTTATTAACTGCCGCTCACTGCCGCTAGACTGAGCCAGCACGTAGACCTATACTTAGGTTTATTGACCGCCCCCTCGTCCCCAACAGCGATACATTGGTACGTTGTAGCCTCAGACAAGCTCGTGAGTGTGATGACCCAGGTCCCGTAGGCCACGTAGGGCTATCATGTCACGTAGATATTTAATACGCACATTTGTTAACTGCCTCCTCGTCCCCAACAGATAAATTGGTACACTGTGGCCTCAGACAAGCTCGTGAGTGTGATGACCCTAGTCCCGTAGGCCACGGTGGGCTGTCACGTACATGTTTAATACTCACATTTATTAACTGCCTCCTCGTCCCCAACAGCGATACACTGGTACACTGTGGCCTCAGACAAGCTCGTGAGTGTGATGACCCTGGTCCCATAGGCCGCGTACAGAGCCGGCAGGGTTGTCACATAGACGTTGAGATAGGCGCGGCCAGCAGTGGCCAGCAGTCGGCCGTCTGAGCTCCACGCGCAACGTTCGGCGCCGCCAGGGGGCAGCACCGAGCCTGAGACTTCTCCGTTGTTCCATATGGAGATCAGCTTCAAGCTGAAAAACGGATAAATTATAAAATTACAATATGAAAGTTTTATCTGAATTGTGTGACTTCATAATTAAGTTAAATGTAATGGGAGGTACCGTATTGTCGCTCACCAGGCGGCGCCACTCATGCGTGGGTCCTGTGTCAGTATGAGAGAATTGTCAAAGTGACGTTTGAAATGTTCCCGCAGGACCCACGTTCCACTAGCGCCCCTAGCGGAAAATCGACTCGCGGTAGTCCTCATTGTGTCATTTCCCTGGAACAACTCCTCGGCACTGAACCCTGGTCAGATGACTCACTGTCTGTCGCCCCACGAAGCAGTCGGTCCGCTAAACACCGCGACGTCCCTGACGTCTCCTTGTGGGTTTTCACCAGGAACTTCTCGTCCAACCCCTTCATAAAGACTACCTGGACATATGACTGACTGACTGTCGCCCCACGAAGCAGTCGGTTCGCTAAACACCGCGACGTCCCTGACGTCTCCTTGTGGGTTTTCACCTGGAACTTCTCGCCCAACCCCTTCATAAAGACTGCCTGGACATATGACTCACTGACTGTCGCCACACGAAGCAGCCTGCCCGTTGAAGACCGCGACGTCCGTGAGACTCTCCTTGTGGTTTTTCACTTGGAACAGCTCCTCGCCCACCTCCTTGATATGGGTCGATATGGCTATGACGAAGCCCGCGCTGAAACCTATAGAAATCAATTTTAAAATGGGTTATTTTTGAAGTATATATATATATAAAGTGTATAAGATACATGAAAAAACGCTTATGCACGATAAAATTAGTGCGATCTTCACTTCCCTACCCTTTTGCCACCCGAAGTTTGGCTTCGCAAGGAAATGTGAGAAGTATATATAGCCTTCGACTTTCGAAGAGCCTCGCCGCGGAGCTTACGGGAGATCTATCATTAAACTTATAATTTAAACCATCGTGAGTCATACTGACACATTGAATTGCAATGGTTCAAACTGCCGTTCACGACGGAAACGGTTCAGTGGTGACAACAACACTCTGTCTGACGATGACTGCCCGATGCAGCGGATCATGTCACGCATATTGTGAAAAAAAACGCGTGAGATTGAACCGTTGCAATTTAATATCATTAAACTTGTATTTTATAAGGTGTATATCATAGAAAGAAATAGATGAACATTGTTTGTATTATTTGCAATAGATTTTAACTGATAAACTCATTAGCTGGCCATATACTTTCGGGCATTTCTGCCGACAGTGGACACAGCGACTATGGAGATATTGTAACTGAAAAAATAATGTTTACCTATAAGGATGTAACCATCCCCATACCACTTGTAGGCGACGATAGAACCGTACCGCTGTTGGAACGCCAGCTCTATAGGGTTATCCGGGTTCAGCAAGTTGTATAGGTACAATGTGCGCTTGCCAACTACCAGGCTGATCTGAAATTAAAATATAACAATTAAAAAAAAAATACATGGCGACCATGCCAGGACTAGTTGAGTTGCGACTCTTGCTAGTCTAATATAATCGGGTTTCTAACGTATATCACAGTGCAACAAGTATATAAGTGCGAAAGTGACATATTCACTAATTAAAATTTCACCATTTTCACTCATTATAAATTTAATAATAACAGTGCTTAAGGCCCTCTTTTTACCGTTAGCACCGAACTCACTAATTAAAAAAAAAAATTTTTATTTTTTATTTATTTAATTAAGAAACAGTCTTTTATAGTTATATATAACACTGGAGCTATTACTTAAAACAAGACTTACAGTTTCCTTAAGGAAACATTAAACATCGTTTTTAATTTTGGTACTACAGAGTCAAAAATGAGCTATTTGTGTACCCTACCCGTATACAATTGCAAAAAAAAGGAATATGTATATATAAAAAAAGAGAATATAACAGCATTAACAAAGTTGACACAAAGACTTAATATAAAAAAATATATGTATATTTCTTTTTTTCTTTTAAAACAAAAAACCCAAAAACAAACAGAACCAAACAGAAATTTAAGGCCATCTTAATTAATTGTTTCATTTTAAAAATATTAAATTTAATATATGTCATACTTAAGCATCTTGCAAATATAAAATCGCATTTAAAACATAAACGAATTGGCACTAACATTATCTAGATAATTTCGCAGTGTTTGTCTACATAAAATAATTGGCCTGATAATCTTATGGCACAAAGAGGGTGGGATGACATCTTATGCAAGCAGATTGTAGCGGAACTGGTAGGAGATGCCGTAGGGTCGAATTTGGCTCGCCTGAAAGCCGCATCGCGGGTTGAGTCAGGCGCGTGGCTACATGCGCTGCCATCACCCTCATTAGGAACATTGTTAGACAATGATTCTTTGCGCATAGCAGTTGCTTTACGGTTGGGGTGTAAGGTATGCGAAGCGCACCGGTGTGTTTGTGGGGCCATGGTTGAGGAGGACGGTCATCATGGTCTTAATTGTATGAAGTGCGCGGGGCGTTTTTCCAGGCATCATAACATCAATGACGTGATTCGCCGGGCCTTAGTGTCGGCCAACGTGCCGTGTGTTATGGAACCTCCCGGCTTATGCCGAACAGACGGCAAGAGGCCTGATGGGCTTACGTTGGTTCCGTGGCACAGAGGTCGGTGTCTTTTGTGGGATGCAACGTGCGTCAGTACCTTTGCACCGTCCCACTTAAGTCACACCGTCAGGTCAGCTGGATCGGCCGCAGAGCACGCAGCCAAAATGAAGCATACCAAATACTCTGCTCTGGAACAGATGTATGACTTTGTGCCAGTTGCAGTCGAGACGGCGGGACCTTGGGCCACGGAGGCCAAAGAATTCGTGAGTGATCTGGGTCGGCGGCTGAGAGACAAGGGTTGTGACCCTCGTTCCGGATCGTATCTAGTGCAACATATCTCCCTGGCCATTCAACGTGGTAACGCTGCTAGCGTTATGGGGACGTTTGGGCCGGGTACGATTCGGGACGGTTCCTTCAGTTAGTTTTATTATTAGTGAATAAGGATGACGAGGCCTAAAGCGGATGTCATCATTGATTTGTGTGAGACGAAGCCTGTTGCGGATTTTCATTTGTGGCCACCTGACGAAGCCTGCGTTGTGGATGTTAACACATGACTTTTTTTTTCTTTTTTGTATTGCTATTTTGTTTATGTGTTTTAGTTTTAATTTTATTTTTAGGCTTATTATTGTAATTGTGACCAACTTTGTGTGATTTAATAAATGATTTCTTAACTAATTTATTTATTCACTAGAACTAAATACCTACTAAATTTTCGAGCATTGCCACGCGCGGGCTCATTTTCTATCTGACTCCCTAGTTCCCATATCCCCATCCTTTATCTCATCGGCTGAAGCGTCGGAAAATGCCGCCTTAAAGAAGTAAAACATTGAAGTGCGCAAAATGTTCAAGTTGATAATGATGATGATAAAGTTTTACGCGTTTAAGCCCCGTTTTAGTCAATTTAATTGACGTGTTGAGTCGGTCGCTTTCGCAGTGTCTTTTTTTTAAACCAGTAGGTGCCGGGACCATGCCCTAGTCTGTGCGCAGTAAGCGTTGTTTTATTGTCTATCTGATAGACGATAACACAACGCAGTGACAGATCAGTCTCGAGTTCTCGACATGACGCAACAGTTTATTTGTTTAGACTACCGTGTTTTCCCCCGCCACCCTCTCGTCAGTCTTCATCTCGGAGAACTGCAGGTCGTTGGGCGTGTCCCTCAGGGAGATGATCCGCAGGGTGTCCCCGTCGGCGTTGTTGATGGACAGGCTCTTGTCCTCAGACGCCAGCACAAGGATGCTGTCCTTGTTCCACGCAGCACTGCAAATTCTCTTAGTGTGCTTGCCTATTATTGGTATGCGTCTGGAATAAATAAAACATCAAAATATTTTTCAGAATAATAGTCTCCTGTGGCCCACCATAATAGAAAACTGCTATTTGAATTTGAAATCAAGAGTGTAGGGAATAAGGTTGAGTTTCTTTTGTACTAAATTGAAAATAAATGCAACTCTGTTCCAATGGGAGCTACCGTATTGTCCTGTATCAGTATGAGAGAAATGTCAAAGTGACGTTTGAAATGTTCCCGCAGGAGCCACGTTCCACTAGCGCCCCTAGCGGAAAATCGACTCGTGGTAATCCTCATTGTAAAAAGTTTGTAAATTTCGTTGAACTAATTAGTCCTATTCCTATGGGTAAGAACGTGGTCCTTAGTATTACGTTGTTACGTTTTAGTCACTACTCGCGACATGCTTCGGACATCTTAGGATATCATTATCATTATTATTCATTACATGGAGAACCAACAGCTAAACACATCATACCAATAATTTGAATGAATAACTAAGCCAGTTACAGGTCCTCCTGATAGTGAAAAAATGACATTTAGCGCTACACCTTAGTTCGCTAAACCCAGTGGTTACAGTTACAAACTTATGTCGCGGGTTAGTGACTAAATATACGTTAGTGTTATCCGTAAATTATTATAATATTTTTCAGAAATTAGACAGTTGTTTACAGTGGCACAGTTGCCGCAGTTCGCAACTGTTTTTTTATAAGTGTAATAAAAATGGCAGAGGCAACCCTTGCGTTTCAGGGAGATGCTGCCTTTTTTTTTTACTTTTACGTTATTTCTACTCAGAAATAACGTGAAAGATCCCAATCGATCCCAATAAAATAATTAATTAATATACTATATATATATATTACTGTATTAATTCAATAACTTACTTTGTAGTATGATGATTATACAATGCAAGGTTTCCCTTCTGTGTGCCAATAGCAAGCAATGGTTCGCCATAACCCCAGGCAAGGCAGGATGGGGCCTCCCGAAGGCCTGTTTCCACATTCAGCCGCTTATTGGAGTGGCACTCCCAGAGTAGCACGGAGTTGGTGTTCGGAGTTATTGCAGCTAGGTAGTCACCGTCATTGTCCCACTCCATGCCGGCACATAGGCTGAACAGAAAGTAACAATATCGATAAGTATTTGAGAATACGGTTACAAATGTTACGATGGAACGTTAATATTTAGTGGCAAATAACAAATATGTTATTAAAAACTGGCCAAGTGCGAGTGCTTCGCGCACGAAGGGTTCCGTACCATTAGAAAAAAAAGCATGTTTGTTGTATTAGGTTGAATTTTTGTTTTATGTTAATGTAATTATTAATTTTTAAATTGAATAAATAACTTAATATTCTGTGAATATTTCAAGCTGTTGGTGTTATCAACATCGAGCAAAAAAAACACGTTTGTTTTATGTGGCTTCTTTGGCTTTTTTAAAACCCCGAAGCTCCCCTGGTCCGGACAATCTACCAGCTTATATCCTAAAAGGCTGCAAAGAGTGGATTCTTGCTCCCTTATTACATATATTTAACTTGGTCTTGACTGCGGGGCAGTATCCAAACAAGTGGAAAATAACGAGAGTGAGGCCTATTCTCAAATCGAACAATTGGACCTGTGTTGAAAATCACCGACCTATTGCCATCCTCTCGTCGGTGGCTAAGCTTTTTGAATCAGTTCTGAATAGACTCTTGGCTCCTCAAATCAAACCCTTCCTTTGTGACTCCCAGCATGGTTTCAGACCTCGGAGATCAGTCGACACAAATTTGTTAACCCTGGTTGATTCCATTTCGGAGCATTTGGATGGGGGTATACAAGTTGACGTGCTGTACTTGGACTTTAAAAAAGCCTTCGATCGAGTAGACAACGATGTACTGTTGAGCAAGTTGTGTAAAATTGGGTTTTCACCCCTCCTACTCCGGTTCTTCGCTGACTATTTGTACGACAGGAAGCAGTATGTACAGCACGGGTGCTTTATCTCGAAGACCTTTCCAACTCGCTCCGGAGTCAGCCAGGGTTCGATTCTTGGGCCGTTGCTCTTTGGGATCATGATAAATGACCTGGCATCTGTCTTGAAGTCGGGCAGATGTCTACTCTATGCGGATGACCTCAAGGTTATTTATGGTGTGCAAGAACCTTCTGACTGCGCGTCGTTGCAGGAGGATCTGGACAGGCTGCATCTGTGGAGTGTTGAAAACAAGTTGTCCTTTAATACCAGCAAGTGTACCGTCATGTCGTTTAGTAGGGCACGCAATCCTCTGCACTTTGATTATTTTCTAGGCTCCGAACCGCTGGCTCGCGTCGATTCCATTCGAGATCTAGGCGTTATCCTTGACTCCCACCTCAACTTCCATGATCACATAATATCCTTAGCTCGTGACTGCTATAAGAGATTGGGATTTGTTATAAGGAACTCTAGGGATTTTCGGGACTCCAGAACGATAAAGCTTTTATATACTGCTCTAGTTAGAAGTAAGCTTGAGTCATCCGCTATTGTCTGGAATCCTTATGAGACATCCTACGTCTTGCTCTTGGAGAGGGTACAGAAAGTATTCCTGCGGTTTTTGTATAAAAAAATGTTCGGGTACTACCCATTTTTATACCCCACTAAATTCATACTCGGTGCCCTAGGTTTTAACTCCCTTGAGGTGAGACGCAATTTTGCGCTCCTTTCTACAACGTGTAGCACCTTGAGAGGTGACTCCGATTGTTCCGAACTGGGGGCGCAATTACTGCGTCTTCATGCCCCTACACCGACTAGAATACTTTTTCGGCCGCGTGACCGCGGTCTACTGGTAGTGCCGATGTCCCGAACTGTGTCTCGCAGGAATTCTCCCCTCGTTCGTCCTCTGCGCCTTCTGAACGAACTCCTTGCATCAGCACCCGAGTGTGATTTGTTTGCTGACAGGTGGAGTGAAGTGCGCGATGAATGTTTAAGATTCTGTGAGATGATGGATGTACGTGTCTCAACAGTGTAATTGTGTTAGTTTTATTTACTGTTTAGCTTGGCTAAATGTTTCTAAAGTTTCGCAGTGATTTAGTTTAGTACTGTCATGCTGTGTATACTTACTTGTTTTATAAATAAATAAATAAATAAATAAATAAATGTGAGCCCCCTTAAATATTTATCTTATTCTGTATATTAATATTTGTTGTTATAGTAGCAACAGAAATACATAATCTGTGAAAATTTCAAATGTTTAACTATAATGTTTCATGAGATACAGCTTATTGACAGACAGACAGACAAACAGACGGACAGACAGACAGACAGACAGATGAGTCTTAGTAATAGGGTGCTGTTATTACCCTTTGGAACCCTAAAACTTGGTTTGAATTTTGAAAACTTGGATAAACATTGTTGATAAATAAAAACCTCTGTGGCGTGGCGTCAATTTATTTCATGTCATTTCATTGCTCCTAACATAAAATAAGGTTTTTAATGTGTTGCCTTACAAAATGTGGAGGCACAAATGTTGGGCCCAACACGCTTCCCTGGGGTACGCCATATTTTACGTCCTCGTAATATACATCAGTAACACAGCTGTGCCGCACAGCCTAAACCAATAAGGGTAAATTCGTAAAATTTGCCACAAATAATGTTTAAGTGTTATAAAGCTCCATTAAGAAAGGATATTGGATAAGGATATTTTTGACATGCTTACTAGAATTAAGTGTTACTGATGTATATTACGAGGACGTAAAATATGGCGTACCCCAGGGAAGCGTGTTGGGCCCAACATTGTTCTTAGTTTATATTAACGATCTTTGTGACATGAACATCCCTAATGCAAAAAATATATCTTACGCTGATGACACGGCTGTTATTTTTACTGGCAAATCTTCATCCCAAGATTTGCCAGTAAAAATAACAGGGGCCGTTGCTGAACTCGGCATGTCACAGATATCAAATTGGCTAAGAATAAACCTGCTAACATTAAATACCAGCAAGACAAACTAAGATCCATTCATGCCAGCAATCCAGCCTCTCTACTTGCAGCTGTCCAACAATTGGTAGAGTGGAAGAAACCAAATATCTAGGTGTACAATTGGACGAGCATTTAAATTGGTATTCCCATCTTGACCATGTAGTTAGCAGAATCAGAAAACTGATATGGATCTTTAAGTCACTAAGGCACATTGCACCAAGTAAAAATAATAACTCAAACTGTCGTAACATCCTAAATGAAATTTACATATCCCTGGTGCAATCAGTCCTGGTGTACTGCATACCGGTTTGGGGAGGCGCAGCAAAAACTAGGTTCATACATCTTGAACGTGCACAACGTGCACTTATAAAGGTTATGTATTTTAAAAAGATAAGATATTCAACTGAAATGTTGTATCAAACTAGTGACCTTCTTTCAGTAAGAAAATTATATATTTTGCAAAGCATATTAAAAAAATACAAATTAATATAGGGTATTAATTTGTATTTTTAAACGAAAACTATAAGAAGAAAAGAAACATAGTATCGGTAGCTAAATGTAAATGGACTAGAACATGTTTCGTAAGATCGCAGTTTGATACGATGGCTTCCTACCTTTATAATAAAATTAATAGTTTACTAGACATTCACTCTAATCTATATCATGAGTGCAAATCTCAACTCGGTAAGTGGTTAAAAACGAAAACTTATGAAGATACGGAAGACTTGCTAAAATCGGTGCACTAGATAGTAAGTGGGTACTACTTACGCACACTCGCACACACACGATGCACACACGCACACACACACACACACGCACGCACACACACACACACACACACACACACACATACACACACATGCACACACACACACACACGCACACAGTAGATTAAATCTATTACTTTATAAATCATGTTTAAAATTCTTTAATTTAATTTAATTAGATGTAAATTTTATTAAGTACACATTTGTAATTTAATTGTTCACTCGTTACATAGGGAAGAGCGGTGCCTCCCAACACAAGCAATTCTTTGCTTACCGGACGGCTCCATCCCCTGTATCAAAAACATGTATCTTTTTACTGAAATAAAGAATTTTGTATTTGTATTTTGTATATTATTTTAGTATTTAATCAGTCTGACCTTGAAAAGTGCTGAATGTTGGCCTACTTCAAATAAATGCTTTTGAGTTTGAGATATTTTAAACAGGTTGACAGTTTAATTGACTTTTTAAAGTTCGTTTAACAGAAATAAATCCAGAATACGGTATGATATTTATATTTAGCAGGACATTATTTGTATTGGCGCTATGGGCCGATGAGATTATTGATATAGAAAACTCTGGAAAAGGCCTTTATGCCACACCTGGCCCTTGATCGCATATTTACGTCCCTGGCTTGCAGCTCGGGTCGCAAACGTCTGCGATCTCGGCCTTTCTTTGTTTTACCGCACTAGTTAGGTAATATACTATTACTTCATAAGACGATTCTGGTGTGGTAAATAAATATCATTCAAGAAAAATGTAGCCAAGCAAAATTCAAAAATTTATTTTGAAAGTAGACCTCAAGGGCACTTTTACAAGTCAATAAGCATTACAGTAAAGCATTTGCATGTACAAATATTTACAATATATAGTAAGAAGTAAAAGTATAATCTAAATATATTTATTACTGTAAAACCTGAACAGAAACTGAAGAGCCTGGTATATAAATGCCGCCTATGCTGCCGCTTAAATGTATGCCTATTTATGAAGATGGCTCATCATCACTACATGAATGCACGAGAAAGGCTGCTATCAGAGAAGAGTGGCGGCGTGTTGTGAAGCTTGCCACCAACACCTGAAGTAATGACCACAACCACTCTGTCAAGAGTGATACCGACAAAGAAGAAGAAGATTTATGAAGATAACATATCAATGTTGTATTTTCGCATATTACTGTGCAAAAGTTGTATCTCGCGCGTAAGTACTGGAACATACACTGGACTCTTAAGGCATTTTATTATTATTTTATTTTTATATCATTCATCTTTCAAAAGACAAATAGTTATAATATCATACCCTTGCAGCTTCATGCGTTCTATTAGCTGCCCACTGCGGTCATGAATAGCCACCGTGGCATCAGTCCCTGTAGTTGCCAGCAGGGACCGGGCTTCGCCCTTCTGCCACGTAAAGTACAGCTCGCCTAACCCATGAGGCTGCTCTATTGTATATAGTAACTGAAAACAACAAAAACTTGATGATCTTGTTCTGTTGGAATTAGTTGCCAAGTAAAACAATGTTTCATAGAGAAGATTTACTACGGATTCCAATAAAACAATAGTTAGGATAACTAATTGGTAAGCATTTAAATAGCAAATGGTAGTACAATCCAACCAAACATAAAAGTTTGAACTTCTATAACACCTAAAACTTAATAGACTTTTTTATGTGCTACTAACTTTTGGAGCAGTCATTTTGATATATAACTCTCCTTATGGAGAGTATTTATTTAATCTTAATTTAATTCATATTTCAAATAAAAATACAACTTTTAGTTACAGAAATATCGAATGTTTAGGCCAAACTCATATTATAAGCTCTTAAAACTTAAGAACTGTCAAACGGTCATTGTTGTAATCTATCGTTGCTAGGCAACACTGAGCATATAATATTAATTAAGCAATGCAATGAGTAAGGAAATAGATATAAATAGACCCCGGCGATTTCTCCGGTGTGAAGAATTAAAATGTTCAAATTAAATCAAATCATAATTAACTTTATTTTTGATTAAATTTAACAAAACATTAAAACCCAATTATGAAATAAATGTCGTAAAGGTGCTGGAAGCAAGCAGCGTCTTTAAACATAGCTCAAATAATCACATTACAAGCGTATATGTCACTGTCATAATGACATTAATGACAGTTTCCAGTATAAGTTGAGTAAAATCTATTTTTCCTTAATTTTATAAGGTGTTCATGATGTCAATTTGTACTAAAATCGACCGTGTTACAATTTATTAGAGATCAAGATGTATTATTGACACTTAGGCTGAAATCAGCACATGAAGTAATGTTAAAAAGTGTTTATTAATTTATTTTTCAAAAACTATTTTCTATAATATTCATATGAAATAAAGTTAATGAAACATTCGTGTGTGTAAAATCATAAACGACTAATATGACTTCCAAATTAAGATGTCTTTTATTGGAGAAGGTAAAACAATACTATTTTTATGAGACATGAGTTAACCTTGTAGTAGTTGTAGTTTTAGCCTAAAACTTGAATTTCTACTGTATTTTCAATAGTGTAACGCTTATTTGTCACAGTGAAGGGAGTATTATTGTACTTTCTTTATTAATTATATCAGAAAAATCTCTGAATTACATATACTAATGCAAATATGTTTTAGTTCACAGACAGACTTAACAAGAATTTAATGTCAAGAAATGTAAAAAATATGGCGGTAACATACAGACATAACGAAAATAATTTTCTTGTAAAACTACCAATCCAAGAGGCAGCAGCCGCTGAACTTTCAAATGATAAATATACATTTAACAAAAATGAATACATCCAACTGTATGTCAGACGAGACGATTTTATTCAATCCATAATTGAGGGAATAATATCTAAAGACATACAACAGGGTACCAAGCCAAAGAAAGTAGTTTTAGATTTTAGTTCCCCAAACATTGCAAAGCCATTCCATGTTGGACATCTAAGATCCACTATTATTGGGAATTTTATTGCAAACATCAACAAATACTATAACAACAATGTCACTAGAATAAACTACTTGGGTGATTGGGGCACACAATTTGGTTTACTACAGTATGGTCTAAATGCAAAACAAATAAACTTAGATGATATTAAAAATAACCCAATAGAGACACTATATGAAACTTATGTGTATGCTAATAAATTAGCTTCAATGGATGAGTCTGTGCAAGAAGAGGCTAGACGTTATTTCACTAACATTGAGCAAGGACAGGAAGACTTAGAGAATTGGAAGAAAATAAGAAGAGTTACAGTTCAGGAGTTAGAAAAAGTTTATCAAAGGTTGGGCATACAATTTGATGACTATCATTGGGAATCTGACTATAATGGCAAAGCCATAAAAGGTGTGATGGAAAGTTTGGAGAGATTAAAGATTCTACATACTGATGATGAGGGCAAAAAGGTTGCCACAATAAATAATAAGAATGTAGCAGTATTAAAGAGTGACAACTCAACTCTATACTTGTCTCGAGATATTGCAGCGCTGCTAGACCGATATAACAAATACGAATTCAATGAAATGTTGTATATAGTAGATAATGCACAGACAGATCATTTTGCAACACTTTTCGAAATAGTGAAACAAATTAATAGTGAACTAGTAAATGGTTGCAAGCATGTTAAATTTGGTAGAATAAAGGGAATGAGCACTAGATCGGGCAATGTGGTATTTTTAAATAACATTCTAGATGAAGCTAAGAACAAAATGTATGAACAACAAAAGGAATCAAAAAGTAAATAATTTGTACTATGATCCTAGTTCATAAGTTTAGTTAAATTTTTATCAATATTTTCTATATTTGTTCCATTTTTTTTCAGATACAAGGTCCGCAGCACTCAATGATGAAACTTGTGATATCCTAGGTACTACAGCAGTTGTTATCAATGACTTAAAACAAAAAAGACTAAAAGACTACACTTTTGATTGGGACAAAACCCTGCAGAGTGAAGGAGACAGCGGTATCAAACTGCAGTACCTTCACTGCCGACTTTGGAGCTTGGAGCAAAACTGCGGTGTAGCTTTACCAGAGACATGTGACCCGCGTCTCATATCCGAGCAAGTAATAGGTGACGTTGTTGCAGAACTGGCGAAATTCGAAACCATTTTAAATAGGTCGTATACAGAATATGAAGCGTGTGTCATAGTGAGCTACCTGTTTCGCTTGGCGCGGCATGTAAATAGAATGTTTAATGAGCTGAAAGTGAGAAACGTTGACGCTGACGTGGCCGCGCAGAGGCTTCTCGTCTTTCATTCTGCGCGATTGGTTGTTAGAACTGGCTTGGAGATTCTCGGAGTTAAGCCCTTGCATGAAATGTAACTCTGATTTGTACTACAAACTGCAGGTTTAGTAAAGATATTTACTTATTGAATAAATATTTATAAAAGTAATTTGGCTTTTTATTTTAAATCCCTAAAAAAACCGAAAGCTAGGACTTATATAATATATATATAGTAAAAAGTAAACAAAACTTTAAAATAATAATAAAAAATAATTTATTAAAAACTTTTTCTTCTACTTATGTCGTTTCCCGCGCAAGCGCAGCGCGCTAAAACAGGCGAAAAAAAAAGTTGCTTGACTGATGACATATCGGAAGAGGAAGATATGAACCATAAATAATAAAAAGTACAAAAACAAATGTGTAAGGCCCACATTACACTATCATAGATGTATATACGTCCTTTTCTTTCAGTGGGAGAAAAGGGGAGGCATATTATAGATATAGTCTGACAAGCCAAGGCTGCAGTAGACTTCGTTTTTAAATTATGTGCGCCCCTTTTTTTCGGTATGAAAAAAATAGGGAGACGTATAAATTAAAAAAAAGTTCTACTGCAGCCTTGGTTTGTCGGACTATATGAACGATATGATAGTGTAATAAGTTACCCTAAGATTTTAAAGCGGTCTAAACTTTTTGTAGGACACTTTCTGCAGAGAGGACAGAGGAATGGAAAAAGTACTTGTAAGGTAAACTGGGATAAGTGCGAAATTGGACTAAGTACGGATAATGCAATCATTTAGGACAGTAGGCATTAATTTCGTTTGTAGGCCACATACCTACTAATATTATAATGAAAATGTATGTATAGATATAATTGTACCTAAATGTTGAAAGACATGCCTTTGTACCTGTAAATCCGCACTTTACCGCGATTTTGTTTATCCAAGACGAAGTGAATAAGTAATAAAAGGAACATTATGTGTACACATATATGTATCCTCCTAAATGAGATAATCATTACTAAATAAGGTAATTAATGAGATGCAATTAAAATAATTTTTCATACAAATTGTCTCTAAGTGATTGTTTACCAAATTTAGGAAGGTTTAGTGCGGCCTTTAGGATTTTGGGACCCTTATCCATTCATATTTTGTAACTAACCAATTTTAAGGTCAGTATCAATATTTTCCGTTTTATACCTTAATATTAGTTCATCGAGTTGGATAATCAGCATTTCTCTCGTGATTTGAGTAATAATTTAACATTTTTATTCGATTGCTAGAAATTGCAATTTGTGGTTCCTTTGCCTTCAAAAAATATTTTTGTCTGTGGTAACCTCTAGATAAGTAGACACGTCGTATTGATGATGACCACTCCCAATATGGCGGGAAGTTTTGAATAGTCACAGCCTGCCTATCAAATAAAAACTTTTACGATACTTAGAGTTAAACTACGGTCCACAAGTATTACTTTAAAGTTAAAAAATATAGATTAAGTCAATAATTTCAATAATATTCAATTTTTCACAAACATTTATCTAATTTTTAAGTTAAATGTCTTCGTATTTCTTCGGAAAACTTCGGTTTTGGACGCGGTGACGTCAGAATAATCGGACCGATCCTGCGTCAAATCTTCACTTCCGGCAGTCACGTGGTACGCGTTAGCCAATCACAGCGCCGATTCGCTTTGTAGGCCGACATTTTCTGACAAGCGTAGAAAAAGTTTTCATCAACAGCCGCCATTTTGCGCTGGAGAGACTGAGAAGAATTTCGGAATTTGTCGTGTAAATTTTCTGTTTTTTCTTACATCATTTTATCATAAACTATACCATTCCGTGTATTTTAAAGTGTTAAGTGAAATCGTGTTGTTGGATCGCTAAAATAAGTTCCATAAAGTGGCAAAAATCTGGTGATATTGTTTTCATTCATTGTGCTAGTTCCGACGGAAGATGGTGAGAGGGTCTGTGTAGCTCTTCGATTCGGAGCTTTGTAATGGCGAATACTTAGTGAGAATTTGTAATATGTGCCTTCAATGGTGCGAAGGACATCGAACGATCGGGATGTGGGTGAATTACATTATAGTGGATGACAAATCGCTTTAAAATGTTATTTCTTGAAAATATAAGACATAAAAGTGTTCTTTGAATCGGCGGGCCGAATATTGACGACGGCTTACGTTTAGTAAACAGAGCCATGGCCGATCATCATGTGGATGAACCGCCGAATAAGCGGGCTAAAATGATCCGGGATCCTTTCCAGGGTCCCTCGGACGCCGCAGGTGAGTACTTTAATGTTTTTAAACAGTTTACCAAGAGTTGGAATACACTTCTGTCATTAAAATCTTGCCGTGAATTTTGACATTTTGTCTTTGCTCTTGTTAGCGCCTCGCAGCGCAAGTTGCGTCGTATTTAACGTTCTACAGTATGTAAAGCGAGGAATTGCGTTGCTTTATTTATCTAAATAATATTTTATTTTATAAGATCACCGGTTTTGATATATTTTTGACTTGAAAACATACAAAAGTTTGCACCCTTACAATTTTGGGAAAAGTGGAATAAATCTAATTGTGATCAATTCCTAGCTAATTTATTGATATGAGACAGTTCCTAAATATGTTTTTCACATTACCTAGCCATATAATCAGTTAGTTCACTATTATAGTGTGTATTTATTTATTTTTCAAATTTCTTGTTTTTCTTAACAGTTTGATTTGTTCTGATGCATAGAGAAATACATGTTTATGTATGTGATACTAACAGTAATTTACTTAATTCTTGCCTAATGTATCAAATACAACTATATTTTTTGCAATTTTATTTCACAATATTGTCATTTTTGGTTGACCTACATAATTTAATTTAGGTTACTTTCATGGTGTACAGTGTAGCTGCCCAAATTAGCAATATTTTTTAAACTCTGGTTACAATTATAATTATTTTACCACATAACCTTAGTTGAACATGCTGTCAACTTGCTTGTTTAGATTCAGGTAAACAATATTTTGATGCAAAGCAAATATTTTACAAACTAAATTGTCATAATTATCTTTGTAATTTTTATTTTAATATTGAAAAGTAAAACAAATTTAAATAAAAATATATAAATTCAATAGTCATAATATTAATCCATACATCAGTATGATGATTATCACTGCTGAATGTGTTTACATTTTTTATCACATACCTTAGTCAACCCTAACTCTATAGTTGCTTAGTTTATGTATCAAGTTAAATATCATGACAATAACAATAATTGAACCAGAATTCTGTTTAACATGTTTTTAATTGGGACTTAACTCTTATTAGTTTATCAGTGCATTAAAGTAATTTTATTTCAATATTTGTCTTAATTTAGTGCATATTTAAACCTATATAATTTTTTATTATTTTGGATTATCCTCTAGCTGCCCAGAGACATAAAATTGCCTCCTCACTTTATCCATTTCATTTTGCATCTAAAAATCTTTTTTTTTAATTAGATTTTATTATTTATAAGTATGATATCAAATACTGAAAAAAGATCTGGTAGAAAGAAAGATAGATCTGGTTTTGAATTTTCTTTTAGACGATATTAAAAGAGGATCCCTAATTGGTATATAAATCATTTTTGAGTAGCGGGAATGATAATTTAAGATATCGTACAATTCAACTATGAATTAAAATAATTAAGTGTTAAACTTTTAATGTAATTTAGTTAGTCAGTATATCAGTTAGATTCAATGTTTTAATAATGAATGTATCAAAATCAAGGTACTTATTTCATAGTTTTATTTTCGCATATTTTTTATTTGTGTTTACTAATAAAATATGAGTTTGAACACATTAATGCATTACTGATCCAAACCAGGGATTGGAACTGGTATTTTAGAAAAGGCCAATATTTTGATTTATTTTATGCTCTTAATATAGGACATCATTATTTATAAAATAAAACGATGTTAAATAAAAAATGTAAAACATGATGATAGGTTTTTATGAAAAGTTTAAATCTGAACTGAGGAATTAAAATTGTTGTCAATCCAACTTCCTAACAATGTAAACAAACCGCCATATTGATTGTAATAAACCTAACTTTTATGCTTTTAATGAAATCTCCAAGATAAAGTTATTTATCTTACATTTTATATGTTACAATAATACAACCATATCAGTAGTGAACATCTTCAGTGGTGTTTGATGAGGTAGTGTCAAAATATAAGAAACAGTGACAACACAAGGTATCACCCTTTTGTTTACGTTGTTTGTAAGTTCTATTGCTGACAATTTTATGTTTAAATGAATTCTTAAATCTACAGATAGAAAAGGTGCTAAAGTTTTTAAAGTATATATGTTTATTTTTTTGACACTCTAGCTTAACAGATTTTATATGTGAGGCATCTTTTGACATAAAGTAATTCTTAATAAGGACAAAATTTGGCAAAACAAGGATAAAGTGTTGGTTACCACTCACACCATTGCTATTTTTCACGACATATATTCTGAGTAAAATAAGGGTGACAGCTAGTAGCTAGAGCTACCTGAATTGTACCAGTGGTTAACACATTCACTGCCAGCAACACACATGTCCATTGCTTTCATACTAATTTGTGGCAGTGTTTATATTCTGTTCATAAAAAAAAACAGACTTCCTTTTCATAAAGTTTTAAAATAAATATAAAAAAAATTGCCTGTGTAGGATTTATTTCATTCTTTTTTTTTGCATTATAAAAACAGGTATGCATTGCTGTAAAAGGAAAATAGATGTTGAGGTTTACAAACTTAAGAAAATACACCATTATTATCAAGTTTAATAATTATCTTGTATATGTAGTTAAATAATCATAGATTTTATGTAAAACTATTTTTTTTTACATGCAGCTAATAAAAATCAACCCTCAATTATCAAGATCAAGAGTTTGATTACAGATGATCAGGATGCAATAACTAAAAGTACAATTAAAAACTTTGACACAGTCCATATACTATACTAGAACACCATCCAGAGGGTGACATCGTCACTACGTGACGGAACCTTTTTTTTTTGTTGTATTGAAAACAATAAAGATTTAAAAAAAAAATGTAAAAAAAAAAACCAGTAAAAGAATATTGATGGTGCAGGCCAAATGGAACTGATGTGAAGGCAATAATTTTATGTACTAGCAGTAAATAAATATTTTATATACTATAAGTTTGCTTAATTGCAGCCAAATATCTTTTTCAGTGTTTTTTTTAGTTTCTGTATCATAAAACTACTTTTTAATTTATTCTAGAGCTTAACCCCATAATAGCAGTGGCCATACTTTCCAACAGTGTCATGAAAATGGAAAATGGACACAATATGGCTCTTCTCATGGAAGACGCTGTGTAGTTTTTAGTTTCTTGAATATTTTGCAGGTACTTTTGAAAATTAATGATATTTAGGTTCTACAGATGAATAATAGAACGTCAGAAAAATAAAGGGTAGTAATATCATTCATTGCAAGAAGATGTGTTGATTCACACTTTGTTTTCCTCTGTGTGACACTTGAACCCTGCAGATGCGTCCAAATGAAGCGAATGCATCGCTAGCATGCTGCTTGCTTCGAAATAGTTCGTGAATGGCGCTCTATCGGCTCTTTATCAGATTTCATTACCTATTAATTACCATTATGATCTCATTTCAGATGGGTTTTCTAACCTTGACATGTTCGACCTCGAGAACAACCTCCCAGACGAGCTCATGGGGGGCTCGTGGGGCGAGCAGACCGGCGTGCCGGGCCCCAAGCCCCCCGCGCAAGGGCCTGGGCCCGGGGGGCAGATGGCCCCACAGCAGCTCAACGGAGACGATCCCACTGCTGCCATGCAGCGGCAGGTTCACAATCATCTTATACAACAAGTGAGTATCTGGAGGTGATGGCCAGAAAAACCATACATAATATTGTCAAGATCATAAAAGAGGTCAGGATCAGACCAGTGGCGTACCTGAACAGAGATCTATGCTCAGCAGTGGGCTATAACTGTATAATGATGATGGTGACAATTTGACCCAATTTAACAAATAAACACTTTGACTTTAATTCTGCCGCAAAAGCAGGAGGTGGCTGGTTCAATTCCAGCCCTGCTCATCGGGGCCTTTCAAAATTTCGATAGAATTGAAACAAAATAGAATCTGTGCTTCAGTTGTTCTATAACGCCAACAACATAAATAATTTTCAATTCAACTTTCATCTAGTTAATCAACCATGATGACATTTAATACAGTATAGTGCAAATGAACATTTTATTTTAACATGACTTAATTGCATGTTATACATATATGTTTGGACCCGATGTTGCGGACGTATCGCAACACACGTGCTCTCGAGAAGACTGTCGAAACGATTATAACATAACAACCTCGCCGTGCGAAATTTTCGAACTACCCGCACTTGGGTTGCCAATTGAACACATCAGTCCAATTTGCGTGACCTTTGATTTGAGTTACTTGAGCCAAGCTCATTAAAAACCTTTTGACAAAGTTCAAAGTTTATGCAATTATTATCCTTCTGCCATATTGATATAAGGTCCAAAACTGCAAGCACTTAGCTCTCGTTGTTTAATCTCTTAAAGCATTTTTAGATTTTATTAATTTGTTTTAGCTATTAACTAGCTCCTCATTGGATAAGCCGCTATGAATACTATTACTTAAAATAAATAAGTGAATAATTTGTACTAATCGTATTTTCTCGTGTGCTGGTCTTTTCACAGGGCAAGGCTGGCTTAGTCGGCCACAACAATCCGCTGGGACTGGGTAGTTTAGGCAGCAAGAGTCCAAATTTGCAGTCTCCCCCTAACGTTTCTGTGTCAAAGGACATGATGGGTGGCATGCACCCGCAACTAATGCCAAATACAAGTCATCCAAATCAGCTACATTCGACCATGCCGATGAACTCTATTCAAGGTATGTATTTTTAGTTTTTACAATTGTGAAGTTGAAAGAGTAGGGTATTAAAATCAAAGTTTGCGAAATACGGCTGCGAAGCGTACAGTCATAAACAGTGAGGGCGAGCGAGACGTCTTACCGAGTTATGACTCAATCGGGAAGTTTCTTTTGTTTCATTACATTTTTATTTATTTCCTTAAGTAAAATTAAAAAAAAAAACAGAAGACTCAGTTGAAGTATCGATAGTGCATAGTGGGCAGAGGAACTATAAACGAACACGAAAGTGAGTGCAAACAAAAATGAACTCTCTTTCTAATTTGAACTGTGTGAAAGAGGATAATATCTACACAGTTGCCATATGAGTTCCAGCTATGCAGGTTGATTAATACTTCTTCCTACCACCACAGTCCCGTACTAATTTAGTATGGCATCGCGACCGCATTTCAGTAGCACCTACGTTTACACCCTGAACTCGTGTAAATTAAATTGGAATAAATAGGAATGTAAAAAAAAAACTAGGTTGTCTTGATAAAATCGTAAAATTTTACAAGTTAATTACTGCATATGTGAGGTCTGTTTGTAAACGCTTTATAATGCGGTGTCTGTGTAATCGGTAAACCATGACAAAACAAAGTCTGATTTGAAATGATTGTTTTAGGTGGCATGGTGGCAAATGTAGGAGGCAATATGATAGTGACTAATAGTAATATGACCGGTGCTGGGATGCTCGGGAGCGGCATCATCAACAACGTTAACAAACAGCTCCCACTCATGGGCAACAACCATCACGGGCCGCAGCACCATCCCCATGCACAGGTACGTAAAAAAACTCCAATACAGAATTTCTTTGGTGTTATAAAAATAATTGGTATGGCTGAACTCAAAATGGTAATCCGGTAAGCGATGCACACAACACACAACATACATAATTAATCCACGGAACTAAACTTTTGTTGTTTGTGAGTTAACCGTGTGCTGCAGTGGGTTTCTGTTTTGTGTTTTTTTTTCTAGGGCGCGATATCTGAAAAGCCAAAAAACTGAATGAAAGTTTTTTATAATCTGATGTTACCAGATAAATAGGCTAAGTCTCGCGTCTACCGGTGGTTTCTAAAAAGTGTCAGTATTTAAAGCGTTGTCTGGTACAGGCGATGGTCAACGGCCCCCTGGGCGGGCGCGTGAACGCGCTGGCGCCGGCCATGCGCGGCGCGCTGCCGCACCACGCGCGCATGGCGGCGCCCAGCGGCGGCCACATCGCGCCCTACCACCCCGCCTACGGCGCGTCGCCCGGCGCGCCCGGCGTGCCCGCGCAGCGCCCGCAGGGTCTCCGCTTCGGCGCGCCCGAGCAGCAGGGCGGCCAGGCGCCGCAAGCCGTGCCGCCCGCGCCCAGCCCGCAGACCCCCGGCGCGCCTGCGGGCGGACAGAGTCAGCCGCAGGTACGTCCACATTAACTATTTTTATTTTTTTTATTTTTTTATTATTCACAAGGTGTACATAGTTACATTAATTGGTATTATAACCCGCCAAACTGAGAAACCAGTTTGTTGGCGAGATCGCGCTCATGCTATCTAACAATAGGTAGCTATATGCACCTAGTAATTATTATACTATAACACTTTATAACTAATCCTAAAACATAAACAAGAAACAAGCTTTCTACAACTTCAATGTTAAGTTCTTAACACGTTAAGCAAACCCTGGCGTTGATAATTCACCTACAACTTTTTTAATTTTAAACTAAGGAGGCGTGGAACGTTGACAGATGCAGTAATGAGTAAGCAATGGTCACGATCACGACCTACCGTGACAGGGACAGCGGCGAGCGGCAGGTACAAGTAAGAGCGAGATACCGTGCTCCAACCTTTCACCCGTTCTCATCTTTTACCTTCGCTCGCCGTTGCTACTGCTGCGCGAAGTCGTGGCTGAGCCAGAAGGGGCAGGGTCGCCATGTGATTATGGGGTGTATGATTTGAATCACAAAATAAGAGTTGTTTTCTCTGTAGTCGTGTGTAGTATTAATATAATCTCGTAATTTCTATGAACTTCAATTAACTTTCACAAAAGTAGGAGATTATTTCGATATTTGATATTCGTTTTATTGCAGGCCGCAACACAAGGCGCGGCGCCGCCCGGCCCCGGCGGGCCGCAACAGGCGCCCTCGGGCTCCATCGCGGACCCCGAGAAGCGCAAGCTAATCCAGCAGCAACTAGTGCTGTTACTGCACGCGCACAAGTGCCAGCGGCGGGAGTCGCAGAACAACGGCGAGATCTGGCAGTGCACGCTGCCGCACTGCAAGACTATGAAGGGCGTGTTAAATCACATGATGTCGTGTCAAGTAAGTGTCTAACACATACAAGACAAATCGCGGTCCCATAGGCTCGAACCCGCGACTCTGCGATACCAGTGCACCGCTCTGCCAACCTCTGGCCCTGAATTTCTTCACCATATCCCTCGTATGCGACTTAGGCGTAGAGCGCGAAGCGCCAACAAACCGGTTTCTCCAGTTTGGCGCATTTATTTAAATGTCAATGTAATTGTTTTGTGTGAATAAATGATTTAATAATAATAGGGTAGCGCATCTTATTGACAAATTTGATATCATTCGCAGACGTTTCTGCTTGAAAATTATAGTTTATATAAAATGGTACAACTTGTAAATCAGTCACAGATGTAGTGCATAATGAGTTTCCCTCGTATTTTCTCGAAAACGCTCGTATTTGTCGTGCTATTTCAATCGACCTCGGTGCTTTTAGTACTGACACTGACTGAAATAGCATGACACGTTCGGGTATTTCCGTGAAAATACGAAGGAAAATCAACATGCACTACTTATGTATGTTTATAGAATTGTAAAACTTAGCATAGTGTGTAGGCGCCTCATTTCTTGTTAAAGTTTCATAAAAGAGTTTGATGTATGTAGTTGGTTTTGTAGTTTAGCGCGATCTTCGAAGTACATTCGGTGGTACGAAAGTGAGATGGTTTTCTCACGCATTATATTCTAATTAAAATTTCAATAACGACAGCTTTGTGTGTGTCTTTTTCAGGCTGGCAAAAACTGTGCAGTACCACACTGTTCGTCGTCGCGGCAGATTATAAATCACTGGAAGCACTGCAATAAAAATGACTGCCCGGTCTGTCTACCCCTCAAACAGGCGGACCGGTCTAGAAATAATACACAAATAAATGGTAAGTGGACTATAGCATCTAATGTGTATATGTATGTGTAAATGTTGAAGTGTGATATCAACTTTAATTTTAATTATTATAAGCCAAAGTAAGATACGTGTATTTTTAAAATAAAGTAGCATTTGGGGGTTTGTGCCGTACACTGCTGATATTTTTGACCATTGTGATTTATTTATTTATACAATTGGACCAAACACATTGGAATTTATATTGGAGAGAATTTAGATTTGAATATTTTATAATTTTTCTGCTCTTCGGCCGGCAAACACCCCTTTACGCAAAACTAAATTGCCGCCTGCCGGTTCCGTCGAGCAGAAAAATAATATACAAACCTCGGCCGGTAAATGGGAAAGCCTCGGATAACATGTTAGTCGACCTCGGCTTCGCCTCGGCCGCCAATCCGAGACATTTCCCACTTTAACGGCCTAGGTATGTAATTTACTATTAATCGGCAAGCGGCGGTCATAATTTTCCCTTTCAATACGCTCGCTGCTGCCGCGCAAAGCGGCTAAGCATTCAGCAGCCAGCCATAAGTCAGAAAAGCTACACCTTATTCAGTAGATAGCGTTGTCTTTTTCGCATTGAGGGTTTACATGTATGTTGTCCGGCAGCCGGCGCGGCGCCGCACCCCGGGCCGGCGGGCGGCGCGCCGCCGGTGCAGCAGCAGGCGCAGGCCCCGGCGCCGGCGCCCGCGCCCGCGCCCGCGCCGGACATGAAGCGCGCGTACGAGGCGCTCGGCATCGCCTGCCCCACCAGCGTGGGCATGTTCCCGCGCCAGCGCCTGCCCGGCCCGCGCCCGCCGCTGTCCGACGTGCAGCAGCAGCCGCAGCCCGGCTCCATGCAGTCGCTGTTCCAGCACAACATGCCCGACTCCATGCAGCATCCGCAGCTGGTCAGTGCCCCTTGTGTTTCTCTAAACATTTTTATTTTTTAACGGCCTCCTAGCCTAGTTGGTAGGCCTACGAAGCAGGAGGTCCCGGGTTCGAATCCTGGTCGGGGCATTTATTTGTGTATTTATCATGAATATTTGCTCTTGAGTCATGGATGTTTTCTATGTATGTAAGTATTTATATGTATCTGTCTATTATATATATCGTCGCCTAGTACCCATAACACAAGCCTTATTGAGCTTACCGTGGGACTAGGTCGATTTGTGTAAGATTGTCCCATAATATTAAAAAAAAAAAACATTCACTTTACTCCACGGCTATGTCCGAGCTGCCCACTTTACCCGTCCCTGCTAAGGGTGCTATGAACATGTAAGCCGCGCGGACGTGGTTTCAAGTTGCCAACAAGTTTCAGATCCTCTTGAGATTTGATTTCCCAAGACAAGGGCCCTATTAATCATACGTACACATGATCATATATACATTTCAAGTCTAGTAAGCAGGTTGCTGTTCCTGTAATCACACAACTTTTTCCGCGCGAGAAAAATATTCTTCTCAATGGCAATAACTATTGTACTCAAGAAATACTACATATTAATACCATCTCCGCCATATCCTGAGATAAGCGTCCATGGGAAAAACCGCATTGTAATACGGGTTTCTGTAACCCATTATTATAACGTCGTATAATTTCAGATGGGAGCCGGCACAATCCAGCTTCCAGGCGGGCCCGTCACCGCCAACCCCGTGTCTGGCACGAAGGAGTGGCACCAGTCTATAACAGCCGATCTCAGAAACCATCTTGTTCATAAACTGTAAGTGTTATGTGGAATCTTTATGCCTATACTCGTCTTTGACATCTTCTCCACGATGGATCATATATGGCTTAAGGTGGATCTCCCCGTGCAAGTTTCATACAACTTTCGTTGCAGGTTTTCTCGTATTGTATCGATGCACCGGACTTTAAACCATGATATTTAGGTTGTGCGAGTCCTCCAATTTGCGCAAATAGAATAAAACATACTAAAAAACTAACAATAACGTAGAATAATCCGATATAGAAAGTACTAAAATTTCGCTTCAGCGCTGTTTGTGTGAGTAATCCTTATACTGTCCGTGTAAACTAATATGGCGGCCCAACTGACAGCCACTGGTTTTGAGTTTAATCATAACTATCAAAGATGTCACTGCAACCACCTGTAACACAGGTC
The DNA here is from genome assembly GCA_949128165.1 of Lathronympha strigana. Lineage (NCBI taxonomy): Eukaryota > Metazoa > Arthropoda > Insecta > Lepidoptera > Tortricidae > Lathronympha > Lathronympha strigana. Next base: position 23,287,791 of record OX421905.1, read on the forward strand.
ACCGGACTGAGTAGTACCAAATTTCGTCCACAGGTGGACAGTACAACCTAAGAATGAGCTTGTAAGTAAGTAATATCAACGCAATGATATGCAACTGTCAATCATATTCTATCATACCTAAGTATACAAAAATATAGTAAAATGACTTATGGGCTCCGGTAAAAATGTATCCGCAGATTCGCACGCAAGTTCACGTCACCAGAGATCAGGCTATATATATATAGTTGTCGTTTTCAACGTAGCGGCTGGGAATATTTATTTTGTGTTGTGATCGGTTTCAAAACGAATCATCAGACTAATTTCAAAAGTAGCTATACAATGAATATCAATGAATAAGTTTGTCAGGTACTCATCAATACTTAGCTCATAATTATTAATAATATTATGCCACGGCTCAGGAAGCCTGGGGTCCGCTTTGGCAACTGCCATCTGGCCTTCCAACCCAGAGGGTAAACTAGGCTTTTCTGGGGATTAAGTTGTCCAATTCCACAACAATAAGACATGCGAGTGGTAAATACGAGTATCAAATGGTATTTCGTACATAAGTTCAAAACAACTCATTGGTACAAGCCAGTGTTTGAACGGCGATTAGATTGAAAGTCACACGGTCTTACCGCTGAGCCACTAATTATTAACATAACCTACATAATATTATAATAAAAGCATTTTCATTTGTTGACATAGTCAACCCCGCGAGTACCTATGGGTAGGGTAGGTGCTGAGTGCATTTTTCTCTGTGCTAACTTTTAACTACCGCCCGTTTCGTGTATACATTTTCTGAGAGGAGGTCGTTGCAGCAAGTGAATTATTTTGTATTTGTGCTGTGGTTTTTACTGGCTGGAAACAGTTATGATGACTTTCGGGTAAGTAATAATGTCATGACAGCTGTCAATATCTTATATTTTCCTGCTTATTTGTTCTTTGACGATTTCTTTCAAGTCAAACTATAGTACTCGCAGGCATTTCACACTCCGCTACCTTCCTGCACTATATCATCAGTCGTCCAGTGGAACAAATTAATTTGACAATGGGAAGAACTTATAAAACGGAATATAAGAACCACCGTTGGTCTGGTGCTGTAAGAAAAAAACGGCGGCCTTTGAAGCTTCCTTGCTCAACCATTATGGCACCAAATCGTATGTATTTCAATTGTATTTCATTTGTCACTTTTTATACCATACTAATTCCTACAGGTCATCATCGTCATCATCTATACTGTCTGACTATAAGTGCACTGATGCAAAACAACGTTTAACGGTCTTTTAGTCGTTGACTGCCCGTAGCCATTGATTTCATCAATATTGTTTTAAATGCATAATTTGCTTACATGTTGATAGGTACGAGGTCCTCTGTGTCTGTTAGTTTTTTGTACAGTCTTACTGCACTCTTGTACCTACAGTGTACAGTCACCAGCATAAACATATAACGGTGAACAGCCGTGCAAAAATATCTGACGCTCTATTGGGCGCATAAGTATCTGACGACACTACCTCGTAAAAAATATGTGATGCTTTGTGGCCGGCAAAAACATCGTTACTCCGTATCCGCAAAAATATCGGATCAAGGCGCTTATAAATATGTGATTACTTATAAAAATTAAATTGATGATGTGATCACTCTCATCGGCAGAAATATCTATCCCCTGTAAAAGCAAAAACATCGGCTGACTGATGGGTAGCCTATATATCTGACACGATAGTTAAAAATATTTTATGAATCTGCAAAAGAAAACCATATCTGGCTGGCATAAAGCCGTAAATTGTATGTAGTGATTTGACAATTCACGAAAAGAGTGCAGACTTGTCATTGCATATGTCTGTCTCACGTTTTATTCTGTCATCAAATCGACGTTTAAAATTGCTGAAATATAACAATAATAAAGTTGCTCTGAGAGATGTGAGAGGCTACCGCAAACATCGGAAATTTGATTTTCTATCTGCATCTCTTTCGTTCGAATAGGTATAAGTATAAGTGCGATAGAAAGGGATATAACTACATTTTTTTATTTGTTCGACTTTCTTGGTAGTAGACCAGGCTAACTACTAAGTCAGTTGCCATCCTGCAAAACGTTTGCCAACGGCTCCGTGGGTGAACCACTGATTTAGTTCATTTGCCTCGCGGTGTTTTTTTTTGTAAATAGTTTAAAATACACATCTAATATTTCATTTGTTGCCACTTTATATAAAACACTGTATTTTAGAACCATTAATTCCATTGCGGATTTGCGGTCATCATACTTTACTGATTTATAGTTTAACTTAGGGACAGTACAAAATTTTTACTACAAATTCCATCAAAGTTGTTTCAGTAGACTTTAATGAAATATTTCTAAATAAATAATGCAAATCTTGTTTCCACTTCCGTACGTAAAAATAAAATAAAATAAATTGAATGATGTATTGGCGGTTATATCGTCAGTTGTAGGAAATCCGTCCGTCTGTATGTCACATCATTATTCGAGTTCCGTACCAAAATGGTAAAAAATAAACCCTTTTAGTGCGGCTCCGTCCGTCTGTCTGTCTGTCACATCATTATTAGGGTTCCGTACAAAAATGGTAAAAAATAAACCCTTTTAGTGCGGCTCCGTCCGTCTGTCTCTCTGTCACATCATTATTAGGGTTCCGTACCAAAATGGTAAAAAAGCAACCCTTATGGTGCGACTCGTCCGTCTGTCTGTCTGTCTGTCACATCATTATTAGGGTTCCGTACCAAAATGGTAAAAAATAAACCCTTATGGTGCGGCTCCGTCCGTTTGTCTGTCTGTCTGTCACATCATTATTAGGGTTCCGTACCAAAATGGTAAAAAATAAACCCTTATGGTGCGGCTCCGTCCGTCTGTCTGTCTGTCACATCATTATTAGGGTTCCGTATCAAACCGGTAAAAAAGCAACTTTTATGGTGCGACACGTCCGTCTGTCTGTCTTTCACATCATTAAATATCTCGAGAACTACTTCAGCTAACGATTTGTAATTTGAAGAAGTTATATACAAAGTTAACCCATGCACATTGAAAGCGGATTTATGTCCGACAAAAGAAGGGGCAAAAATTTAAAGTTTACTTATTAGGTCATGTGGGGTATCATTTCAAGTGGTTTGATTTGCACATTCTAATACATTTTTTTTATATATTTTTTTGCAATGAGAAAATTCTGAATTATATTATAACCGAAACTGAAGTTTTATCTCCGAAGTTTATGAGGGAAAAATATGTTTTTTTTTGCACAACATTAATATTATTGTAATTATTGTAATATTATTGTACCAGGCAGGTCTTATTGTGTATTGTATTTATAGTTGAGTTTGGGGTTTTACTATCAATGTTTTAAGCTGTGAAAACCTCTGGTAGCTCTTTAAACACTTAAATAGGCCCTGGCGTTGAAGGACTCTACGAATTGCTATAGTACTCACTAGCTAGTGGCAAGACTGCCATGTCCTAGACTTTTTGGTACAGAGATATTCTCAACCTGGACCAGACATATATGAACAGGACGCAACGTATCCGACATGTCATTGAAACAAAAGACTAATATTATAAATATTACATTATTAAACTAATATACATTATTTTATGCCTATAGGTGCAAGGACAACTACGCATTGCTGAAAAGGTGAAATGTTATTTTGTCTGTTTCATTGAACCTGGAGCCAATTTGACTATCGTTGAAGTAGGAGTAGGACGTGACAACAACTTTATTCAAGAGATGACACCGAAGTTAGTTGCGTTTTACAAAGACTATATAGTCCCAGGTCCCAGAGCTCGTTTTGCGCAGAGTTCCAAAAAACCAACGATGCGTCGAAATGTCAAGCCTGCCAGGTATGTTTTGTATTTTACAAAATCAAACTTAGCCACAACCACAGAATAAAAGTACTAAAGTACAGAAGCTTCTCTTCCCTACATTTGAAGTTTAGATTGTGCATGCAAACAATGTCAAGATTACATTGATATTAGGGTTGTCACCATGCTGTCAGGCGTATGGATGTATCTCAATAACTTCAATAAGTCATCATAGTCACGTCAATAGTGTGCTTATCATTAGTTGCACGTGGCCGTATTCGACAGCGACTGCAGCGTTCGGGGGTATGTCTGTCTCGCTCCTACCAGAGAAATGGTAGGAGCGAGACGGACATACATTCGAACGCCGCAGTCGCTATCGAATTCAGCTGCGTGTACCTCATCGTGAGCACATAGGTCGACATGTTGGAGATTATAATTATAGTTAGTGAGCCTTATTCATGAGAATCATGAGTTGCGTTGCGTTCTCGACGGCTAGTTCTTCGCACACGCTGTGCTCTTTGCTGTGTTCGTTTGAAAATCTCCCTAGTGACAGGTTTCTTTTCTTCCAGTTAAACTTACAACAAGGGGCAGCCGGCGCAAATGAAAATAAAAAATAATAAAACTTGAATTATAATTAGCAGCAGTTTGTTTTATTTTGTAATATTTTTCAAATACACAATATATTATTATTTATGCCACACCTGGCCATAAAGTGCCCTTTTCCGCATGCCACGCGTACGGAAAAAGCCGATTTCTGCCCAAGTGTAGGCATAAAATGATGTACCTAACACGTGAGGTAATAAATAAAGCCCTTGATCGCATATTTATTTACGTCCCTCGCTTGCAGCTCGGGTCGCAAACATCTGCGATCTCGGCTTTTCTTTGTTTTACCGCACTATTTAGGTAATGTACTATTTTTCTATTCTCTTGAGCGTCGAAACTATGTGAATGTCAGTATGATAGGACTACGGTGGAGTTTTGAATCGCGAGTTATTTGAATATTTAGTGCCTTTTTCGTACTATTTGGTACCTAATATCAAAAAATAGTACCATGCTAAAAATCGAGTATTATTGAAAATTAAGTGGTCAGTCATTCTGACGTCCAGGTCCCCAGTTCCCAGGCCCAGGCCCAGTTCCCATGGTTGTAGGCCTTGTATCGTTCAGTACCTATTTAGGACCTTCTAAAATGATACTTAGTATTTCATTCTGGCTTTCTGAAATAAAGTTACGGCTAAAATAAGCTCTGAATGAGAACAGTGTATGCCCCGCTACACGGCCATGACGTAATAACGATAACGAAACGGTGAACTTTGAATATTCAATATTTCTCGATTTTTAGCGAGTTGCGTTTTTTGGGACCGCCAAGAATGAGTACGAAAAAGGTACTAAATATTGGAATTACTCGCGGTTCAAAAACTCACCGTGGTTCTATCATCCTGACGGTCACGAAATTATCACAGCTGAAGGTTAATTCTGTCATAACGCTCCTGCGGTTGTTAATCCTTATCGTGAAAAGTAAACTGTGGGGCTTGCATATGTGATAATTTTTCGTAAAAGTTACCGTTTTCTCGGCGCTATATGTCATAAATATTTATATAAAAGTAAGCTTTATTCAAAAAAAACTTATCAATTATCGACAAAGTACCTTTAGGTACAAAGGTACCTAACACACTTACGTTTTTATTTCAACCAAAAATAAAAAATTGTAAAAGACCAATTTTTAATTTTAAAAATTGTAAAAGTACAATTTTTAATTTTTGGTTGAAATAAAAACGTAACTCCCGTGTAAGTGCAAATTAACGCATTTATGCGTCTTCGTTACCTTTGCATTGAACGTAAAAATGCGTTAACAGTTATTTAGTGACTTTCGTGCCTTCAACGTAACGCAAGTGCCTAATGCGAGTTCAGAATTTTTAGACCAATATCATATTCGTATGCAGTGACATATGCGTTGGAGGCACCCTTACTGAATCCCTTAGGTACTTACATGAGCATTTTCGCAAAAAGAGATCTACTTACGAAAAAACTTTTTTAAAGGTAGGTAGGTAAATTTACCTACCTTTTAAAAAGTTTTTAAAGTAGGATAAACATTAAATTTAATGTTTATCCTAATCTAAATAAGAAGCTCTTTCAATCTAGGAGATAAAAACTGCGAGAAAAAAGGTCTCAAAAGTTTTAAAAGTTTTTACGCAAATGTATGAAAAATGGTTACGGAAAGAAAAAATTGGGACTGTTTTTTTTAATATATATATATATATATTTTTTTTAAATACTCCGACGGTGGCAAACAAGCATACGGCCCGCCTGATGGTAAGCGATAAAAGGAGGATTCGCTGACATCTAAACGAGCCAAGGGCTTTGCTCCGTGGGTCCTCAGGTGTCAACAAAGCGAATCCTCTTGGAGTTCTGGCTTAACATGTAGGATCGAAAAAGCTCGTGATTCTAAGTAGGAAAAACAAAGTTTATCAGTTTAAGAAAAAAAAGTTTTGGATCTTTTCTCGCGAAAATGCCCACATGTCAGTTATTCTGCTCTCTATGAATATTGCACCAGTGTGAAAAACGCATAATGCCCTATGCATCCATTATGCCAACATAAGCAATCAATCGCAAAATGAACTAGAATGTTGAATACTTATCGCGGTTATTTCATTCTAACTAATGAACGCGGGTTTTTTGATCAAATTGAGCTGCCGATATTTCGGCGATGTTGCAACCAAGAACGCATTTTCATTAGTTAGAATGTCTAACGCATATTCATCATAGGATAAGCAAAGTTAGGTTAGTTAGGTTTCTTTAGACTCCCGAACAGCAAATTGCGCAGAAATAGAAACCCCAGTTAAGGCAAAATTACTACAAAACGATTGGTTATTTATTCTTCTTCTTTCACATTGTTTTACTGAACTAGCTTTCGGCCTGTGTCCTGAAACTTTAGCTTCTGGTGGTTACTAGTATTACAGCTGACGATGACGTAAGTAAACACTTTTTTTGATTTGATGATGGAGGAATTTAAAAAACAATCCAAATATAAGTAATGACGATGTACGACTACACCTCTATACAAAGTTTTCAAAGGCTGGGTAAAATACCTATATTTATCGTAGAAATATTCTGTAAAAACTTCTCGAAATTGGATTCTAGCCACTCGAGTATTTATGACTTTGTATGTGTAGTAAATCTCGAAAAACGCCATCCTCCTATTTAATTTATGACCCCAAGTCTTCTGCAATGACTTCATTGGTCAAACATCTATTTGCTAAATACTACATAAGCACTTTTATAACGCCACCTAGTTAAACGCTAGTTAATTTTCGAGGAATGACATTCTCCGCGCCCTCTGTGTTTACGTCGGAAAGGTTATCTATAGTAGCGACATCTAGTTAATTTTGGAAGTGATGATAACACTACTGACACTGGTGACTGACAGAAGACGTGCTAGTGTGCGTAAATGGGTAAAATCTGCGTATTTCCAAGTTGTTGCAGGTTTTTGTTGAAATGAAATACTGTTGGCTGCCGAAAACCTCGTATTATACTTCAGATTTTCTAGTATTTGCGCAAATACAAAAACATCTTATGTATCTGCCTTAGTTTTGGAGGAAATTGTGAAAATAACTAAGTTTGCAGCACTAGCGCCATCTCTTGGTCGCTAGTCGCCATACCCTCCAGGCACTTCCACCTTAATATAGTATTACTACACGGTACTACTGGTAGCCTAGTATTACCAATTCTGCGACCACCGGTTTTTGTACTTTTTACAGCCAATTAGGCTACAGCCAACTTTGGTTGCCTACAGTTTAATACATTCCATTAAAGTATACTATGGCGTGTTGCCTTCATAAAATGGTAGCCGACAAAAGTAAAAATATTTTTATAAATACAAAAGTTGATATACAGTATGTTTACTTGTTTCCCGTTCCCCTGATTTGATTATGGGAGGCGGAAAGTTCCGAAACATGTCGAGCTATTTTCTACTTTATTGAAGTGAGTCACGGGAATTTTCTATTAAAAAAAAAGATATTGCTGAACATTGCAATCATACTTACAATTTGTCCACAGGGTGCAAGCTATCTTCCCAACCCCAGACCCCACAGCAATGTTAGATAAACGAATGCACAACCTAGTAGCGTACGCGAGGAAAGTCGAGGGCGACATGTACGAGATGGCCAGCACGCGCTCCGAGTATTACCATCTACTGGCCGAGAAAATCTACAAGATACAGAAGGAGCTAGAAGAGAAGAGACAGAAGAGGAAGGAGCAGCAGCTGCAAGCGCAGCAACAGCAGGGGTTGCAGCAGCCGGGCATGCCTCCTGGTGGCAAGGTATGTGGCAACATCTGTTTATATTGGGAGTTTTTTACCTGCATATTGTTACGGTCCGATCACTATCACTTGCGGCGGTAGTTGCGACAGTGGTGGTCAGTCACGACTTCGTGTGTTAGTGGCAGTGGCTAACGCCGTAATTAAGAATAAAAGGTCAGAGCACGGTATCTTGATATCGGCTGCCTGACGTTCTACCAAGGCCACCCATCGTTGTTGAAGGTATTACGCGAAATCGTAGATGTCGTGATTGATGTGCACCACGTGCAGTCGTGATGGTTTCACGGCTTCATCAGCATCATGAGTATATTTTTGAGTTTGTAAATATTACATGGTTACATTTAAAACTTTCGCGATTTGAACACATATTTAAACACCATGACCAGTGAAACCTGTGTCGAAACGTCGGTAAATAAGGTAAACAAGTTAATTCGCGTTAGACCCGTTTAATAATTATGTTTAAATATTACATGGTTAACGAACGAAAGCTGGGCTGGGCAGCGTTCGGGAAGCTGCGTCATATCTTCTCGTCGCCACTACCGCAGTGCCTAAAAAGCAGGGTTTTCAACCAGTGCGTCCTACCTGTGATGACATACGGAGCCGAGACGTGGAACATGACGGTCGGGCTGGCTCACCAACTACATGTCGCTCAGCGTGCAATGGAAAGAGCAATGCTGGGTATCTCGTTAAGAGACAGAGTCTGGAACGAGACTATCCGGCACAATACCAAAGTAATGGACATAGTCCATAGGTGTTGCAAGCTGAAGTGGCAGTGGGCTGGCCACGTCTGTCGCAGAACCGATGAGCGTTGGAGCAAAAGGGTTCTCGAATGGGCACTCCTCGGCAAACGTAGTGTGGGACGCCCTCCTGCCAGGTGGACCGATGACTTGAGAAAGGTAGCTGGTAGTGGTTGGATGAGGGTCACGAATGACCGTACTTTGTGGCGCACCCTTGGGGAGGCCTACGTCCAGCAGTGGACTGCAATAGGCTGATTGATTGATTGATTGATTACATGGTTGTTAACAAAGCTGTTTTCGTTTAGTAAAGCAGTTTAAAAACATAATCAGTTCGATTTAGCCTTGGTTTTGTGTTCTTAGTTGATTGTAATGTAAGAGTAACTCAGTTTCTTGCTTCGCAGGTGATGGCTGGTGCGCGGCCAGGCGTGCCGGGCGTGGGTGTCGGCGTGGGCGTGGGCGTGGGCGGGGGCGGCGCGGCCGGCATGCCGCGGGCGGGCGCGCCGCTGGGCATGCGCATCCCGTCGCCCGGCATGGGCGGCCTGCTGTCGGGCGGCCGCATGGCCTTCCCCGCCGCGCCGCCCGGCCCGTCGCCCGGCCTGCCGCCCACGCCCAACGGCGCGCAGCCCGGCATGTCGCCCTTCCAGGCCATGGCCTCCCCCGCGCCGCCCTCCGTGCCGCAGCAGTACGCGCCCGCGCCGCTGCAGACCAACGGCCCCGGCCCGGCGCCCAACGATCCCACTCAGGGACAGGGCATGCAGACCGACCAGGCCAAGGTGAGAGCGCATTTTAGTTTGAACTAGTCAAACAAACTTTTGTACTATTAATTACATTCGTGTGTTGAAATTCCGCTACACTTTTCGATTTTTTGCACTCGTATACTATTCACTTCATGATTTGTTAGTATATTTGCTATACTTTCTGGCATATCAAGGAAAGCAACGGCCCGTGATCGTTTGAGTATAAATATGAATGTATGTAATGTTTGTTTAGATGCGGCTGTCGGGCGGGCCGGCCGCCAGCCCCTTCATGAACCACACGTTCGGGCGCGCGTCGCCGTCCCCGGGCGGCCCGGGGGGCCCGGGGGGCGCGGCGGGCGCGCCGCCGCCGGCCACGCCCGCCACGCCGGCGCCGCCGTCGCCCGCGCCCGCCGCGTCGCCGCCGCCCGAGCCGGCGCCGGCGCCCGCGTCCGCGCCCGCCTCCGCTCCCGCGCCCGAGCTCGTGCGCGTCAAGGAGGAGCCCGCCGAGTGCGACCAAGGCGGCAAAGGCATGCGCGACGAGTCCAACGACTCCACCCCCGCGCCCGCTCCTTCCGCCGACGCCTTCGCGCCCGTCAAGCAGGAGATCAAGCAAGAAATCAAGACAGAAATCAAGGAGGTCAGTATATACATTCTAATTTACCTCCAGATCCTCCGAACCCTTCACATTGATATCATCGTCCATGCCTTTAACCTTTCAAACCCCGTCGGCTCCCTGGGTAGCCAGCTTGAGAATTTAAATGAGACCTCAATTAATTAGTGTTACAATTAAAAATTGCGTGTAGATTTTTGACGTACGGATCTCGAAAGGTTAACAATATTACATTTTGTATTTTATAAAATGTGCAAGCAATTAATGGTGTCATATTTTTAATCGTTCCAATACAATTTAGCTTATTGCCGTGTTGGAAACATACTTAATTTTGATATTTAAACAAATAACTCTATTCTCTTAGGATAAATTAGAGATGAGATGACTATAGTAAGCAACTAGGAAACCTAAAATAAATCACTAGATCCTCAAATCTCGTGAGATAATGCGTATTAATAGTAAAAGTATCGTGTCCAGGAGCCCGTGGAAACCGGCGGCAGCACCGAAGTCGCGAGCGGGCCGAAGCACATGTTCGTGTTCAAACCGGAGGACCTGCGGCAGGCGCTCATGCCGACGCTAGAGAAATTGTTCCGCCTTGACGAGTCGGCGCCATTCCGCCAGCCCGTCGACGCGCAAGCACTGGGCATCCCCGACTACTTCGACATCGTCACCAAGCCCATAGATCTGTCCACCATCAAGATGAAACTCGACCGCGGCGAGTTCAAGGACCCGTGGGAGTACGTCGACGACGTCTGGCTCATGTTTGATAACGCGTGGCTTTACAATAGAAAGAACTCGAGGGTCTACAGATATTGTACGAAGGTAAGTAATCTTGTCTCGTTCATTCACTCTTTATGTTTTCTAAATCGGTCACTAATCGGTTAAATATGATTTATCTGAATTTCTGATACTAAAATGGACGACCTATAAATATTTAGTGACATTAAAAAAAACTTAACTCTCAATACAGTTTTCACCTCAGTTTAGCTATATGATTGTTTGTCCTCATCTGTCAGTTCGACAATTAGCCTTTGTTAGAAATGGAGGAAACATAATTGAACTAAAACGTCTGTTAAGACTATTCCACTAACGTTTCCCGTTACCTCTAGTTGTCGGAGGTGTTCGAGCAAGAGATCGACCCGGTGATGCAGGGCCTCGGCTACTGCTGCGGGCGGAAGTACACGTTCAACCCGCAGGTGCTGTGCTGCTACGGCAAGCAGCTATGCACCATCCCGAGGGACGCGAAATACTTCAGCTACCAGAACAGGTATGTACGCACTGTTTTGGAGGCAAATGGAACGTGCCGGTAGGGCGATAATAAAGCAAGAACGCTGCGACGCGCGTCTGTTTAAGACGGCGAACGCGAGCGAGATATCTAGATTAATGAGTTACGACTTAACCGGCACGTTGGGCGCAGAATAATGCTCGATTTTTTTTTATGAACCTTAATGCGTCCCATTAAGGTTGACTAAGGCGTGTCACTTAATATTGCCGTGACAGTCAAAAGGAATATTTAAATGTTTAAATCTTATTATTAACCCATCATTTTGATTAATTTATTGTTTTTTTTTGACAACTTTTTATGTGAAATAATTTTAGATGAAGTTCCCTTTTTTTACTTTGTTATGCAAAAATGTTCCAATCCACATAAATCTGCCGTTTCAATGACTTTACTTGCCATTATAAGGTATTTAATAAGAATATAAAATTCATGATGGTTGGAACGTTTTGGTGTAACTAAGTCCAAATGATTAAAATGATTTGTCCAAACGCTTACCAAAAAACTAGCTGCATAAATATGTCCGTAAAGTTGAAATTATATGACTCTAAACTTAAATCGATCGACCTTATGACAACCAGAATCAAATCATGGACAACAGTCGAATTACGGAAATATTTAATTTATATGTCAAATAATTTCAATTATAATACCTACTTTACATTGCGCGAGATCCATTTTTAGCCTACAAATATTTGCATCTTTATTTTAAGTAGGGATTAAAGAAGTACGGTTGTTTTTGGATCTCATAGTTTTTTCATTGTCTTCTGCAGCACCAATGTCTATCGTTTCACTGTGTTAGATTATCTCTTCCTTAAAACTGTGTGTGTACTCACTGTAACAAGTTTACTTTCACCATTTTCCATTCCATTCTGGGGTCATTTGCTAAACATTTATTCACCTAACATAATTTTTGTTTTGACATACTTAGAATTAACAGTAATAAATAATCATAGAAATAGTGGTTTTACACGAAAATATATGCTCTTATGATTCCAAAAAATTACCCGATTTCAGTATAAACATTGAGATTGTGTTAACTTCTTTTAATTTATTTGACCGTCTGTTGTATCCGTGATAACAGTGAACAAGACGGTCGAACCTTCGAAGACGTCATCGCATCTATAGAAAAATCTGTATAAGATCAATTGTATTTTAAATGTGGCAACACCTTGCATTTGAAAGAATAAATAACCAGGGCTTTTGCTTTCGGGTTTCTTTTCTACATCATTTTCTACATCACTATTTCTGAGTTGCGACGTCACGTCACAACCGGACGCCATGTCTCCGCCGAGCATTTTTGAACTAGGTTCAAAGTAGACATAAAGTAATGTAAAATGTTTTTTTTTTCTGTTGTTAACACGAATGCGTGTAGCTGAAATATTGTGTTTTTCGGAACCAGTAGAAGTGTACTAATAATATTAAAGGGTATTTGTCATCATGCCAGTTACTTGGTTTTAAATAAGAAAACAAAATCGTCTAAAAAATTTAGGCATATCTAACAACGATCTCAACAAACAAGACCTTTGATTTAAAAAAATGCACCTTGTCTATTCATCCGTTTAGAAGCTAAAGACATAGGTACACATGTTATAATCATTAACACGCGTGTTAAAAATAAAGGATCCGGATATAGTTCTTGACTTCAATGTTTGTAAAATGTTTGTCGTTCTCGTAATACTAAGTAGCTTACTTGGCTATCATATTTCACTAGTTGGTACGGAAATATGAGCATGTATTCCTTGTAAACTGTAATTAAACTCGTCGCTATGTGACCCATGCCGACCAAGTAATAAGAATCGTTTTAAATTCTTGATACACTTAGATATGGCTTGGGTGCTATTTGATACAGATAAGGCGATGTGCATAAGTGCCGTTAATGTTGCGTGAGACGCAAGAAAATACTTCCATCGATAATTTTGACTTTCACAAACTTTAGATTTTCCCCACTAAGCACAATTAAGAGTCCATATTTCTTTAAAAACACTCATGAATTAAGTGAAATTTCGATGTGTTTTATCGTAAATTAACTTACAGATTAGAGTAACAAAGAGGTTATTCCGTCAATGTCAATTTTCGATGTTCATGGCAGGCATGCTGGGCTATTTTGGCCAAATAGCGTACAATTTAATATGTAAATTAGTGAATTTTATTGAGAAATCTTATTTCTAAAATCACTCGAAATTCACCAAATTTTAGCAAAAAACTTTTTTTTCTGCGTTATATTATTACACGAAATAAATTCAAGTTTTGGCTCTTTTACTTCTTCAAATTAAGATAAAAATGTCATATACATTGGTAAACAATTACCTATATTTCCGTCATAATTTGGCTTGACGTATCTTTCAAAGGTGTAAGACCTCTTAAAACCTCTTTGTATCCGTGGTTTAATAGTTCTTGGATTTTCATTATTACCACAAGTGTTTACTTTATAAAAACCTTGTTCTAATGCCCCGAAAGGCGCTACTAGATCGTAGAGTGAGACAGTGGCGTTTTTATTGATTAATTATACGTGGCGTTACGCGATACGACTCCAACATCTAGCACGCTCGAATCTGATGTATTTGAATGAGAATTTTGGTGAAAATAAACTTATTTTTTGTTACTTTAAGTTTAAATGTTTTTACCATTGCGAGACATTATGTGTGCTTCGTACTCATTTAATTTGCCATAAAGCACATTTTCTATTTCCCTTTACCTATACTTTATATTGGGACAGACATCCTGCGCCGTTTGTTTATTTTGAAACTGTTGCTGTAATAATTAACAGAATTACGTATTTATGTAAATATTACTTTGTGTCCATATTTCGTAATAAAATAAACGAGTGGCCTCGAATGATCTTGTACGTTTTACTAAAAGAGAAACGGAATAATTTAGTCCAGAATATTTAGTTGCAATCATGTTGGTCTCACAGTATGTGGTCTGTGAACTTCAGAATGTAAAATCGCCGTCAATCTGACTTCCTAACAATATAAACAAACCGCCATATTGATCGTAATAACCTAACTTTTTATGTTTGTAATGAAATCTCCAAGATTAAGTTATTTATCTTACGTTTTGTATGTTACAATAATACGACCATATCAGTGGTGAATGTCTTCAGCGGTGTTTGATGAGGTAGTGTGAAAATATAAGGAGAAACAGTGACGAATCATATGATACCTTTAGTTGACATCGTTTGTAAGTTCTATTGACGGCGGTTTTAAGTTGTGATGTGAATGCAACCTTGCAGGTTTAACTAAACTATACAGGCCTATATGCAACAGGTGTTTTTTTTTTAATAATCCTATAGAATAATTTAACTCATTCTAATTATTCTGGCTAAATTGCAGTTTCTCAGCAATTTTAACATCTTACGCCTGCTATGTCACAAACATATTTAAAATAAATCAGCAGCATCTGCTTTGAACTATAATATTGTACTATTTCAATAAAGCAGAAGCGTAAGCGGAAGCGTTGGTGGCCCAGCGGAAAGGCGTGCGACTTTCAATCCGTAGGTCGCGGGTTCAAATTCTGCCGGCTCGTACAGTCAACCAATTGGAACCCTAGGCCACTATGTCATAGTGACGCTATAAATCAGATTGTAAAAAATCTCTTACTGCTTGTCATTTTGACATGTTTCTAGAGTGGCCTAGGGTTCCAATTGGTTGACTGTAACAATGGGATTTTCGGAACTTGTACGAAATATCATTTGATATTTACCAATCGCTTCTCGGTGAAGGAAAACATCGTAAGGAAACCAGACTAATCCCAATAAGGCCTAGTTTACCCTCTGGGTTGGAAGTTCAGATGGCAGACGCTTTCGTAAACTAGCACCTACGCCAAATCTCGGGATTAGTTGTCAAGGCGGACCCCACGCTCCCTGAGCCGTGGTGTACGGCGGGAATACGCTAGAGATTTCAATAAAGCAGATCGTTGCTGTTGCACGAATATGTTTGTGATTCTAAACCCTATGCATGGACGTTCTGAATACAAGAGACATGTCTATAACCGACATAGTATGTCCGATTACTGTGCTTTCAAATGCGTTTTCACAACATTCACCCCTTGAAATCATAACCAGACAGATTATTAGTGGTGAAAATTTATTGAAACGAGGGTTGCCAAAATTACATGAAGTCTTAGTAAAATATGTAAATTATAATCTATGCAAAACACATTACAAAAAATATATTTCTAGTTAAATGTAGTGAATCAAGCAGTTTTAATTTTAAAAATAAAAACCGTCATATATCCTCATTTCGCCTTTGTTTCCCAATTTCGCCTACTGTAATAAAATATGATCAAGAAAATTATGTATATACTCATTTCAAATTGTACGCGTTGAATGACCTAACTTGAATTTTACGATTTATGGTTAAAAAATTATAAAACATTTGTTAAGGCGAAGTTATGTACCGAAGGCGATTTTAGGATAGGTAGTTTTGCCAACCCTTGGTTTCAATGAGTTATCATCACTGATAACGGGGTCTGGTCATCACTTTAACCTATCGTAGGCACTCTTTTCAAACACATAAGAAACTAGACATAAGTACATAGTAGGGACACGCAAAGCTTATAAACCTTTTCTCTTGTGTTTAGACATCCTTGCCCCCCACTGTGAACCTAACATATCCGCTTTCTGTGTAACCGCTAACCCCTTTTGTTCTCATCGCTTACTAATTTTTTGTTTCGCCCCTTCACGCACATCCTCCCTCCGCACTCGCTTCACTTCGGATGTTGTCGAATGTAGTCTAAAAGCGTATGGGGTTGTCTCCGATAGATACACCTTCTGCCAGAAATGCTTCAACGACATCCAGGGCGACACGGTCACGCTCGGCGACGATCCAATGCAGACGCAAACGTGAGTATATTTTATTTATTATGTACCTTTGTAAATTTACCGACATTCGACTTTATAATTACGGTATTAAGAGTCAAAATCGAAATCTTCGAACTAGAGTGTGTGTGGACTTGTAGAGCATGCACTTAGAGCCGTGAGAGTCGAAGAATGGCGGGTATGTAAACAAATATAAAAAAGTAATATACCAAAATGTTGTACCTAATTGATACTATTTATATATAATTAGTACAATCGAGTTCATAAGTATATGAGCATTTCCAAGGCTTCAAAAATATATGTACACCCTTAGGACATTGACAATAAAGTGTAAGTGTTTACATATTATGCATTCAGCTGCTCAGATATTTATGAACTCGACTGTACCTCCGCGTAGTTAAAGTTATTACGAAAATCAGTTACGGGTGTAGCCAACTACGCGGAGGTACTAATTATTTTAACAGAGGTACTAAATAATAGCAATTAGGTACTAAATTTTGGTATATTATTTTCTTATATTTGTTTACATACATCCGCCATTCTGACTCTCACTAAGAGCCAACCAATCAACTTTTCATTGGTGTTTAAGCCAGCTACTGTGGCATTAAATACAATTTTTTTATTTAAAATTACCTTTTTAATTAAATAAAAAGTAGAGTCCTCTAGAGGGTTGCTCACTCAAAAATTGGAGTTTGGTCAAACTTGAGCCATGGTTTAATTTGTTAAAAGTAATTCATTTGTACAGACATTAAATAATGAAATATTAATGAAATTTAAAGATTAAAGCTTTGCCAATCTATTAGCTGTTTAGTTATGAAATATATTCCGTATCCATTACTTATTTTGAATGTCACAGTTAAAATTGCACTTTGTTCTATAAATTTCATTCATTTAACTCTTACTACTAATACTACTTTTAATTTTATTCCTAACAAGTTCAAAATATTTCAGAGCTATCAAAAAGGATCAGTTCAAAGAGATGAAGAACGACCACTTAGAACAGGAACCATTCGTCGTCTGCATGGACTGCGGCCGCAAGCAACACCAGATCTGCGTCCTGCACCACGACTCCATCTGGCCCCAGGGCTTCTGCTGTGATAACTGCCTCAAGAAGAAGGGGGCGAAGAGAAAAGATAACAAGTTCTGCGCGAAGAGGCTGCCATCGTCCAAGCTCGGCCAGTACATCGAGACTAGAGTCAATAACTTCCTTAAGAAGAAAGAGGCGGGCTCGGGCGAGGTGCATATCAGGGTGGTCGCGTCGTCGGATAAGGTGAGCTCTCGTAACCTAACCTTGAAACTTAGTATTACCCTTTACATAGTATATACTATCCGTTAAAATGTGAAGCAGAAATAAGACTGGTTCGCTGTTAAAGACTTAGAGTGGTAGTGCAATGTGAATCCCTAATCTTAATACGATACTGATTACAAACGCAAGCAATTTGTAACTTGAGCGTAATCTCGAGCGTAATAACCACTAGATGTCGATTTAATTTGGACGTAGATATGCAAAAATGTTCCAATCCACATGAATCTGCCATTTTAATTACTGTCTTTTACTTGTCATTATATGGTATTAATTAGAATGAAAAATTCATATGGGTTGGAACGTTTTTGCGTATCGACGTCCATTTTAGAAAAAAAAAGACTAAATATTCAAGTTTTGGCTCTTTTACTACCTAAAATTAAGATCGGAGTATAATAATAATATATATTAAACATAATTAAATTTACCTTTAGTTTCGTCATAATTTAAGTTGATCTTGATAATGAACACACGTTGCTACGATACCGAACCTTTTATTTGATATGCTTACAACTTATATAGAATCTATGAAAACCTCTCGTTACCTAGTTTGCGCTAGTAACGACGTCATCTATTGAGAAATTGGAAAAACAAACTAAACAGATATATTTTTAAATGCTTAAAGACCGTAAGAACTGTTCTCCTGTATTTCTAAACGCACAGTTGTGATTGTGTCAGAATAAATGTGTAAACTAAATACTGTAATATTGTTGCACAGATAGTGGAGGTGAAGCCCGGCATGCGCTCGAGGTTCGTGGAGTCGCGCGAGCTGTGCGCGGAGTTCCCGTACCGGGCCAAGGCATTGTTCGCATTTGAGGAGGTCGACGGCGTCGACGTCTGTTTCTTTGGCATGCACGTCCAGGTTAGTGGCTATCGAGAACACGGTCAATGAGGATTACCGCCACTCGATTTTCAGCTAGGGGCGCTAGTGGAACGTGGGTCCTGCGGGAACATTTCTCTCATACTGACACAGGACCCGCGCATGAGTGGCGATACGGTAGCTCCCATTAGCCTTAATCACATTGCAATATCTAGATACAAAATCGCAAAACCACTTCCTAGCTACTTGTGTTTAAACTGGCCGTAAACACAAATTGGCAAACAGTCGCGATCTAGTGACAACTGCAAATACAATTTATATATTTTTAATCAATTTAATTAATAGTAACTTAATCGACGAAATAGTAAACGTACTATTTTATAACTGAAAGAAAAATGGAAAAATTCTCAATTCAATTTCGCACAATGGTGACCCCGATGTGATATTTTAAACGTCGAAGATGTGATATTTTACGTGCCACATTTCCATATGTATCAGAACAAAGGCAAAAAAAGAAACCCGTTAATAAACGATCATAAGAGCATAGTATCAAATTCATCAAAAATACGACAGTTTTTACGTGAGGTATAAAAAAATTATACTATTATTGTTTTGCAGCTCCCCTGTATTATTTGTTTACTCTTCAATTATCAACTGACAGACAGGAATGATTTACCTAGGTTACTTATAAACATTACTCACAGCGCATGTGCGTTGACATGACGACGTCAATGTTGATTAGTTGCCCCTAGTTACATATCAACAGTGCGCAATACGCATGCACTGTCAAAAATCAAAAACGTAAACAAACCTTACATGATGTTATAAAAACCATTATCTAATTGCAAAAAGAAAGTCCTCAAAAGCCATAACACATGTACTTAAGCACGTAAAATGCACGTAATTACAATGTACTCTAGTTTCTCGTCAACCAGTTTTAAGGTTTGCTCTTCGTTGTGATACATACTGTATGTTGTCACATTGTAAGCTCATAATCAGAATCACACGTCGTTATCGCGGGTGCAAAAACGATTTGACAGTACAGAAAGATTATGAAAAACAAGCATTAAGAGACTCGAAACTCGTTTTGAGGAACATCTATGCCTATTCGTACGAGTTAAAAACTTATCAACATTAGGTATTTCTAATACCCAACCTCCATACTTGACTTGAGTATCAATACATACTTAAATAGATTAACTATGCAGTCGCAATGCAAACTCTTTAGTCATTTTTCCTTTTTAAAGACCGTTTTTGGACTACTTGTATAACTCAAAAACGTTAGTTATGTTGTTTTTGTAAACATGCCTTCAATTATTATAGATCTTTTCTAGCGAAAACTCTCCAGCTCCACGTGTAGAGAGCTTCTTAGATGCTTATTAGGTGTAGGCAGAATATGCCCGCTTCTACCAAATAGACATTCTGTTATATGTGCTCTTTATCTAGTTGGTTATTGTACCCGCGATAACGACGTATGCTCATAATTCATAGAATTATGTATACCTAACAATTAATCAAAATCTGCAATGTACTATTGATTTACAGGAATACGGGAGCGAAAGTCCATCACCGAACACACGGCGCGTGTATATAGCATATCTAGACTCGGTACACTTCTTCAACCCACAGCAATATAGGACGGCTGTGTACCACGAGATCCTATTAGGTTACCTAGACTACGCCAAACAGCTCGGCTACACCATGGCCCACATCTGGGCCTGCCCGCCTTCAGAAGGCGACGACTACATTTTCCACTGCCACCCGCCTGAACAGAAAATACCCAAGCCTAAAAGACTACAGGAGTGGTACAAGAAAATGTTAGACAAGGGTATAATAGAGAGGATAATTTTAGACTACAAAGATATTCTTAAGCAAGCGATGGAAGACAACATCTCGTCGGCGGCAGAGCTGCCGTACTTCGAGGGCGATTTCTGGCCGAACGTGCTCGAGGAATCCATCAAGGAGCTTGACCAAGAGGAGGAGGAGAAGAGGAAACAGGCTGAAGCCGCTGAGGCAGTGGTGAGTTACATACAACACTAATTAATGGGGTTAAAAAGGCGCCTCGTTGTGTCACGTGCTTTTGACCACCTGTCCATTTAACAAATTAACCATCATAGTTACGCGTTCATAACTGCATGTAATTCTGAACGCGATAGTACAATGCCCTATTTATAACTATATAACTTTTCAAAATAAGTACAGTCGCCATCATCATCAGATACATCGGAGCCGCCGAGGTGCGCACAAATATCTAAACATCTCTATTGACAACGCGTTATGGTGCATCAGCTATTTGTGAGCACCTCTGTTGATGCCGATTTATCTGATGGCGACTGTACAACAGTAAAGTTCAGAAGCGCCGTCTGAAGTCAGAAAATGTCGCTAGTTTATAATACTATTGCAATAAAATCAAAAACTGTAAATAGTGCACAAGAAAAATCCAGTTATTTCCCCCATATTCCAGTTATACTCCTTGTTAAGAGGCCTGTCACATTTTTTTACGATTTTGCTCAATTTTTATTAGTATATTGGAGTAAGTAAGCAAGAGTTAAGGATATAAGGGAAGATAATTTCAATTCAAATGGAATGTATGAATTGTTTTTCGTTTTTTAATAGTGCACCAAAATCGGCTGTAAGCGTTTTTTTGCTCGAAGACGTAAATACTTGACGATTTTTGTTAATCTAAATTATATCAAAACGGTACCTACGTACTTACATACAGGTTTGACATAATTTTGATTAACAAAGATCGTCCTCGCAAAACAAGCTATGTAAGAATCGTGTTTTTGGATACTAAATAATAATATATATTTATCAAATCTATGTTTTTCGGTCTCTTAATAATTTTCACTTTCCTTCATACATTTTCTTAAGAATTCAACCACATTTTTAATTCACATAATCCTAGGTAATCGCACGTTAACAGATTTACGTAACTACTAATATCTTCTCCACAGCTCTGTACGTAGCATTGCACCCCTTAACAACTCACATTAATTTCTAGATATTCCAGTCGTCGGAGGACAACGAGGCGGGTCCTGACGGCAAGAAGAAGGGCCAGAAGAAAGCCAAGAAGTCGAACAAATCTAAAGCGGCCCAGAGAAAGAACAGCAAGAAACAGAGCGACCAGCAGCAGGGGAGCGACCTCAGTGCGAAGATCTTCGCCACCATGGAGAAACACAAGGAGGTGTTCTTCGTAATCAGGCTACATTCCGCGCAGTCTGCTGCGAGCTTAGCGGTGAGTCCCGTAAATCTAGTGTTAAGCTCAATGTTTCATGCGCCATATGGCTATGCTTTACCCTTTTTTTTTCTACTCCAGAACTTCTATCTGTCAATTAAATGAATGACAGCGATATTAAAAAACGTATACATTAGAACGGTGTCTATGGTATTCAATAAGAACACTGCTAAATAATGCTCCTATGGATTTTCATACAATCTATGAGCACTGTTGTTTTTTTTAATTTCTTTAATGGGTATACGACATCTTCCACATTCTGCCACCTTTCGAGACTTGGCTTTTTTTGGCTATTTTCGCTGTCGTGGAAAAACTAGCGTATGCATCAGCTCATAATAGGTTCTTAAAACTCTCGGGTTTATTATTACAACGGTGTAACGGTGACCCTCAAATTGTAAGAACCCTTATTATATCACTGTTGCATCAACTACTAATTTTTCACTGTAAATGGAAACAGTTTTTTTTTAGCATATAAAATTTATTACGCATATTATTTTAGAAATCATTTAGTACTGTTGAAGCAAATAATTGAATGTGATGGTGTGGTTGCAGCCGATCGGGGACCCCGACCCGCTGGTGAACTGCGATCTCATGGACGGACGCGACGCCTTCCTCACGATGGCGCGCGACCGCCACTACGAATTCTCCTCCATGCGGCGCGCGCGCTTCTCCACGCTCTGTATGCTCTACGAGCTGCACAACCAGGGCCAGGACAAGTTCGTCTACACCTGCAACTCCTGCAAGAGCCACGTCGAGACGCGCTACCACTGCACCGTCTGCGACGACTTCGACCTCTGCGTGCCCTGCCACGAGAAGGAGGGCCACCCGCACCGCATGGAGCGGCTCGGCCTCGACATCGACGTCGGCTCCTCGCCCGGCGACATGAAGCAGGCCAACCCGCAGGAGGCGCGCAAGCTCTCCATCCAGCGCTGCATCCAGTCCCTGGTGCACGCCTGCCAGTGCCGCGACGCCAACTGCCGCCTGCCCTCGTGCCAGAAGATGAAGCGCGTCGTCGCGCACACCAAGATCTGCAAGCGGAAGACGAAGGGCGACTGCCCGATCTGCAAGCAGTTGATCGCGCTGTGCTGCTACCACGCGAAGCACTGCCAGGAGACCAAGTGTTCGGTGCCGTTCTGCTCGAGCATCAAGCAGAAGCTGAAGCAGCAGCAGGTGCAGCAGCGCGTGCAGCAGCAGCAGCTGCTGCGGCGGCGCATGGCGGCCATGAACACGCGCGGCATGCCGCCCGGGCCCTCCCCCCCGCCGCACGCGCCCCTCGCCTCGCCCCCGCCCTCCAAGCCCCAGCCGCACGCGCTGCCACACAACGTGCAGAAAGCGCTGCAGCAGGTACCGTACTTAATCATCACACTTGTTATCCTTCGCACATACTTTTATGTTATTTTATACGTAGGCTGCCCTGTAAGTAAAAGGAATTTAATACTTATGAACTTATTTTTGACACGTATTATACTTTCTTATTATACTCATAGTTTCATTATCCGAAAACACTGGCCACTTAGAGAAAAAAAAACAAAGTTCGATTTTCAATTATTTTTAAAAAGTCGTTA
This sequence comes from Lathronympha strigana, assembly GCA_949128165.1. Lineage (NCBI taxonomy): Eukaryota > Metazoa > Arthropoda > Insecta > Lepidoptera > Tortricidae > Lathronympha > Lathronympha strigana. The sequence goes on from OX421905.1 coordinate 23,310,989, forward strand.
GTTGAGTCGCTGGTGAAAATGGAACTGTCCCGTGAAAGTTTTAGAATTATGATTTATTACAACAATGTGGAGACCGAGATGTGGTGTGTGTGGTGTGGTGGCGTATCATATGTGGTGTATGTGGAGGGCGAGAATATAGGTGGTATTCGGAATTTCAACGTGGCCGTGTATCCCTCACGGATGACGTGCGTGAAGGTCGACCAAAATCGCCGTCACTGACCATAACATTGATGTCGTTCGTCAACTGATAAAGGAAGATAGGCATGTGACATACCGAGAAATAGGGATCTTGACTAGGTTGAAAAACTATTATTCTAATTAGTCCGTCAGAAAGATTATCAAAAATTATTAGACACGTATTTTTTCCTTTTTCAAGATAACTAAAATTGACGAATATGAAGAGCGTCAAAGTTCCGTGGTGGGGGCTGGTGACGTCACCGTAGAGTAAGAATCGTACTCGATTGTGACGTCACGCGAAACTTTAAAGCGCTCTATTTCCGTCGTTCTTCATTTGACAAACAAAAGAAAAAATACGTGTCGAATATTTTTTAATAATCTAACAGACGGACTAATTAGTTTTTTTTCGTCATCTAGCCTATTCAGGACACTTTAGGTATTCGAATGAGTCAGATACAAATTATTTTACAGCAAGAGTTGGGTGTGAGGAAGTTATTTTCCCGGTGGATTCCTCACTTATTATCTGACGACCAAAAGACGGCTCATGTCAACTGGTGCCGCAAAACCTTAAAAAAATTTAATGGAGGAAGTTCAAACGCCGTTTTTAGGGTTCCGTAGCCAAAATGGCAAAAACGGAACCCTTATAGTTTCGTCATGTCCGTCTGTCCGTCTGTCCGTCTGTCCGTCTGTCCGTCTGTCACAGCCGATTTACTCGGAAACTATAAGTACTACAGTGATGAAATTTGATGGGAATATGTGTTGTATGAACCGCTACAAAATTATGACACTAAATAGTAAAAAAAAGAATTGGGGGTGGGGCCCCCCATACATGTAACTGAGGGATGAAAATTTTTTTTTCGATGTACATACCCGTGTGGGGTATCAATGGAAAGGTCTTTTAAAATGATATAAAGTTTTCTAAAAAACATTTTTCTTAAAGTGAACGGTTTTTGAGATATCAGCTCTCAAAGTCGTAAAAAGTATGTCCCCCCCCCTCTATTTTTATAACTACGGGGTATAAAATTCTAAAAAAAATAGAGGTGATGCATGCTAATTAACTCTTTCAACGATTTTTGGTTTGATCAAAGTATCTCTTATAGTTTTTGAGATAGGTTGATTTAACTGTAATTTTGGTTAAGTTATTGTGCTTACACTGAAAACGATGGCTGAACCTTATAAGTTTAGGCTCCATTCACCAGGTGTATAAATTGACATAATAAGTTTATTATATTTGCTGCTACGGAACCCTTTGTGCGCGAGCCCGACTCGCACTTGGCCGGTTTTATTAGTATTGTGTGCGGTGACGAGTCATGGATATAGGGTAAGCAGTACAATCATTGGCCCTTTAAGGTGAATCTAGGTTTAAAGATATTTATTTTCTCATAAGAATATATACAATTCACTTAAATGAGAAATTAAAACTAATTTAACTATGGTAAGGTGAGCGTATGCATGCAATTTGCCTTAAATTAACTAAGTTACACCTTATAATTATCTACTAAGTAGCATTAAACACTTTCATAATGGTTGCTATTGCAATATACAAAATTAGACGTAAGTATTTAGTATTTTTATTTTTATACATATTAGATGGGTAGATTTAATATTAGTAGGTAGGTAGTAATCCCCAACAAAATGCAAGTAATGTGTGTTTACGCATAACATTGTTTCAAGCGATAACGGGGAACACAGATTATGCTTGAATAGATGTGGCTTAGTGCGCGTTGCGTTACTCAGAGCGTACTTGGTTAGTTACGTAAGATTTAAGTAATTTTTTAAAAAGTGGCATTGATTTAGCATCTTTTATATTTAAAGGAAGCTTATTGTATAAGTTTGCACCTTCAAAGAGAATGGTTTTTTTTCCGTAATTAGTGCGTGGTGGTCTTAGTACTAACATATTGCAATTTCTTAATTTCATTTTTTTTTGTATTTCCCGTTTATTTTTAAAGGATGTTTGTATATGTAGGTTTTTTTGTAATATTTTACGTATTAAGATACATGTATTGTATTTATAGCTTTGATTAATATTCATTATTTTAGTTTTTTTGTATAAAATTGTAGAAGGTGTAAGGTAATCGTAGTTAAACAGGACCTTTATTAGTTTATTTTGTGCTCGTTGAATAGCATTTAAGTGTATGGCAGCGGCAGAGCCCCATATTGCAATAAGGTAGTCAATATGCGGTTTTACAAGGGTATTGTAGATAGTAAAACGAACTCGAATCGGAAGACAACGAGATATACCACGCTATGCACCTGTGAGAGAAATTATTTTAGATTTTATTTTATTAATATGTGTTTGCCATGTTAATTGTTTGTCTAGTATAAGGCCTAGGTATTTTTCTTGTTCAACCCTGTTAATATTTTGATCATTTATCTTTAAAGAATCCACAAAATTAAGTTTTTTATTTTTTGGTGCAAATATTATGTAGTTTGTTTTTGTAACATTTATAGTTAGAAGATTGTTCTGAAACCACTTGCTTAGTATATTTAAATCTGTTTGAGCTTCTGACATAAGGTCCTGAATTGAATTGCCAAAGTAAAAGAGACTGGTATCATCAGCATACAATGTTGGGTTACCCTTTAACCCAATCTCGTGTATGTTATTTATGTAGATAAGAAAAAGCAGTGGGCCAAGTATCGAACCTTGCGGTACTCCGTATGTGACTGGGAGAGCCTTACTTTCCTGTTCTTTTAGTTTAACTATTTGTCTTCTGTTCGAAAGATATGACTCGAACATTTTAAACGCAATGCCTGTGACCCCTATATATTTTAATTTGTTTAAAAGTAACTTGTGACTGACGGTATCAAAGGCTTTTTTTAAATCTATAAATACTCCTAAAACTACTTTTTTTTGATCAATGGCTACTTTGATTTGAGTGACTAAATCTACAGTTGCAGTAAGTGTGTTAGATTGATGGCGGAACCCGTATTGTTTATCGTAAAGAAAGTTTATTGAATGTAAGTATTTGTCAAAGCGATTCTTAATTAGATTTTCAATAATTTTTGATAGAACTGGGAGCACTGAGATAGGGCGATAATTTCCCGGGTCTGATTTTTTACCACTTTTATATATAGGAGTTACCTTAGCAAGCTTAAGACTGTCCGGAAAAGTACCTTCTTTAAAACAATTATTAAAACAATCCGCTAGTTCTTGCACTATTATACTTTGAATACATTTTATTGACTTTGTAGTAATACCGTCCAAACCTGAACTTGTGTTAACACTTAAGTTATTGATAATTTTTACTATTTCTTCAACAGTACATGGAGAAAACTCAGAAAAACCGTTTATCGTGTTTTCGCTTGGTGATGGAGAGTAGACTTGTTGACTATTGGTAATCTTACTTGCTAGAATGGTCCCTATATTTGAAAAATACTCGTTGAAACAGTCACATATTTCACTGAGCGTCGTCACGTTGCCAACTTCAGTTTGGATCATTGTTGGAATTTGTGCTTCTTTTGGTTTATTTTTAGACAATGAGTTTATCAGAGTCCACATTTTAGTTGGATCTCTCTTGCAAGCATCAAAAGATTTGTGGTAGTAGCAACTTTTTTCCTTTTGGATGACTCGAGTAACTTCATTCCTTTTTTTTATGAATTTGTCTTTCTTTTCTTTTATATTTGGATTATTTTTGTGTTCTTGCCAAAGTATGTTTCGCTGATTTATTATATTCAGTATATCCTTACTTATCCAGTCCTGTCTCGGTGGATTAAGTATTTTGGATTTAGTTACCTTACTGCTATTTATACAAGTTAATATTCGATCTTCTAACAACGAGTATTCATGGTTTTTGTTTGTATGTGTATATTCGTTTATTTTGTTATACAGGTGATCATAGTTTATGGAGACATATTCTGTGCGTAATATTTGCTTTGGTTTATACGTTTTCATTTCCAGGTACAGTTGCTTATGGTCAGATATGGGTGAGTCTATGATTGCCACATGAAAATCATTTCCTTTCAGGTTCGTCAAGATGTGATCGATTAAGGATTTTGAAAGGTCTGTATCGCGGGTTGAGTAATCATCTTCTATTTTATTTAAAAATGTGTACCCGTTTCCTTCTATTATATCTACGTATTCTTTGGTATATCGGTCTGGATTAAGGAGGTTAAAGTTGAAATCACCAAATATAAGAGTTCTTGATTTTTGCAGCTGCTGAATAAGGACATCGAAGAAATTTTGTAAGTTGGTACGATCCGGTGTTCGGTAAATGGCCCCAATGTTCAAAGCGTAATTTCCAATGTGAATTTGTATAAAATGGTTTCCCTGTATTTCTTTGTCTTCAATATGGTTGTGTTTGAGATTATTGTGTACAAAAATCGATATTTCTCCACCTCTTGCATTTCTTCTGTAATTATAATAATGTGTATAGCTTGGAATTTGTATAACATTAGCCTCATCTTCAGACTTTATCCAGGTTTCCGAAATTATAATAAGGTGTATGGTGCATTTAAAAGATTTTATGGTACATTTTAAATCGTCAAGTTTACCGGGTTTCATTATGCTTCTAGCATTGGCGTATAAGCATTTTAAAGATTTCTTACTAGTTACTACTGCGTCACAATTTACCGCCACTTGATATGTAATGTTATCATGTGTCCAATTCAGTTTCGGCGGGTAACTGATTTAGTTTTTTGAAGTATCTTCAATTATTTTAGGAATACCTTTTATGTATCGTATAATGAGGTTGCTTTCTCCATTTGAAATTCTTTTGGCTAGTTCTATTTTTAGGTTTTTGAAGTATTTCTGTTGCTGTGGTGTCTGATCTGAATATATTTTAATAGATCCCTCTTCTAAGTTACTTTTATTTCGTAGAATCGCGATAGCTTGATCTGTGGATGGGAAAGTCACTTTTATAGGACGTATTTTGTCATTCCTATACCTGCCCAATCGCATGGTCTTAGTGGGTTCAGGGCATTCCGAAGAAATTTTTTGAACAATCTTAAGAACTTCTTTCTTGTCCTGAGTCACTCTTTCTAATGGTGTCGCAGCCGTCGGCTCTGGTAGACCTTCGATTATAATATTATTTTTCCTTTCTGCGCGTTCTTGCACTTCTGCAAAGACATCCTCGTAGGTGATGTTGATAGATGAAGATACTTTTTCAAGAACAGGTGGATTCTGTTGTAATTGTTGCACGTTACTTTCCAAACATTCTACCTTTTCCTTAGTGGAAGTGCATAAAGATGTAAGACTAGCAATCTCAACTTTCATGTTAGTTTGTTCTTTTGACAAGTTTTCAGTGGCTGATTGGTTATTTTTCAATTCTTCCTTGATTGATATAATGTCCAGGGAGAGTTTATTAATAGACTCTGTTTGTTTGTCACTTGCTAATTTAGTGTCACGTAAAAGTGTCATCATTTCGTTCATTTGCTTTCTCATCTCTGACAGTTCTTGCAGTATGTCATCATCATTATTCGCATGTTTTCGTTTGCAGTTGCGAAAAGTGACGTTCGTTACCTCATTAGAGTCACTTCCAGGATCGAGTGTAGATAAGTTTGGTTGCGAACCTCCGAGGCCACTTCCAGTTGGAGAGCGCAAAGTGAGCATCTTTGTTGTGCAGGTGCAAGATAGGGAAGAACAGATATTGCTTCCTCTCTTGCTTCCTCTATTGCTAATCTCGAGTTTCAACATTTTTCCTTCCCAAATAAGATGCTAAATAGTAAAACTTTTGATGACAAGTTATCCCTAGAAATGTTGAGATTTTGAATAAATCACAACCATAAATATATTAACAACCAATTTTGAAATATAATGCAAAAACCAAAAAATGGGACAAAAGTACAATCATTGGCCCCCAGGGTACAAATATTGGCATACCAAGAGTACAATGATTGGCATGCCAATAATTGTACTTTGTGTTTATTGGCCCTGCCAATGATTATACCAAGGTAATCACTAGATTTGTTTATTTTTATTGACAATAGTGAATAGAAACTATAACTAATATAAAACAACACAAATATTACTTTTTGAATACCAATAAAAAGGGTATAATACCACACAAAATGGTGGCACTTTTTGTCTCCAAATCGGGTCATGTGGCGACTATTGCTCTTAAAGACCAAAGAACGGACAATGCTGATTGGTACATAAGTGTTTGTTTACCGATTGTCTTTGCTCAACTGCGAAGAAATAACCCTCAACGCCGCATCATACTACACCACGATAATGCCAGCCCTCACACTGCTCAGAAAATAAAATACTATCTGAACGGTGAAAAAGTGGAATTACTAGACCATCCTCCGTACAGCCCCGACCTAAGCCCCAATGATTTTTTTCTACTCCAGCACTTCTATCTGTCAATCAGATGTAGTGTTCTAAGAGGAACTTCGGACTGTCCCGAATTGGTTGGTCAACTTGTACGTCTGTTCGTTCCCTCTATAGAAAAGGCAAAATTTAATTTTCGACCACGTACACGTCAACTAATGTCTGTGCCGAAAACACGTACTGTTTCCCGAAGCAAATCTCCACTGGTTTCTGCTCTTCAACTACTTAACGCGCTCTTCGCATCAGCACCAGAATGCGACATTTTTGCAAGTGATTGGAGTGTTCTGTGTAGTGTGTGTCTTAAGTTCTGTGAGGCGATGGATAATCGGGAGTCATCTGTTATTTATTAATTTTTGTATAATTTTGTAATTTACAAATTTATTGTATATTGTTTCCTTTTTATGAATTTTACGGTGCTTTGGTGTAGAACTGTTATGCTGTAAAATTGTTGAATATAATAAATAAATAAATGACTGACAGCGATATTTAAAAAATATTCATTATAACGTTGTCTATGGTATTCCATAAGAACACTGCTCCTATGGATTTTCATACAATATATTAGCACTGTTGTTGTTTTTTTTATTTATTTCTATAGTGGGCACAACATATTCCCTGTTCTGCCAAGTTTCTATATTTTGGTTTTTACGCTATTTTAGCTATCGTAGAAAAACTAGGGTATGCAACAGCTTATAATTGGTTCTTAAAACTCTCGGGTCTATTATTACAAAACGGCGACCCTCAAGTTATAAGAACCCATATTATATCACTGTTGCATAAACTACTATTTTACATTCTCGAAAACCAAGAATAAGTTGCGTGATCAGCGTTTTCACACCCCGGAAGAAGCAGTCGACGCTTATAAAATGGCCATTTTGTCTACCCCCACTTCAGAGTACAATAACTGATTTAAAAATTGGTTTGGAAGAATGAAAAAGTGCATAAGTGATACGGAGAATACTCCGAAAAACAGTAGTACTATTATCTCATTTAAATGCTTATTTTTTTCGATTCCCGAAACTTTCAGGGCAGCCTACGTATACCCACATATGTTAAGCCCTCTATAATGCGTCCAAAAACCGCATGTAAAGATCCTCATAATAATAAACATTTTAGTAACAAATATTTTCTTATATGTGAAAATGTTATTACAGTTACTAATATCATTGATTTGGATAATTTCTGAATTTAAAGAAATTCTGAATTGAAATACATATACTATATACGTATTAAAATTGTTAAATTAAATGTAAATGGGACGTTCATTTTAGACGTAATAGTGCCCCAAAAAAAAAACGCAACGTCTTAATTGACTAGTTTTTTTTTCTTTATATTGTTATAGTTTTTTTTCTTTATATTGTTATAGTTTTTTTTTTCTTTATATTGTTATATTACACGCCAGTACATTGGGCTCGATCCCCCGGCAGGTGCAGGAGGAGGCGGCGCGGCAGCAGGCGCCGTCGTACGGCAAGCAGGCGGCCATCGGCGCCGTGCGCGGCGCGGTCGGCGGCGGCGCGGGAGCCGGCGGCGCCGACTGGGCCGCGCGGTACCGCGCCGGCGCGCCGCCGCCGCTGCACCACCCGCTGCATCCGCGCCACGTGCACCCGCACCACCATCCCGCCGCCGCCGCCGCGCTGCAGCACAACCAGCACCTCACCTCGCTGCAGCACCATCCACCGCTACAGGTATGTCCACACCTACAGCTCGTCCAACCCAACCAGCTAGTCTATGATGGTCGGGTTTTTATCGTTTACCGACGTTGCTGTCACGTTCTAACAAGTATGTATGTGCGAAAGTGACGCATAGCGTGATAAGCGATAAAATGGCAACCATGCTAACCCTACTGATTAGTTGATTACCGATGTTGTGTCATGTCAAATGACAAGTTTACTTTAACATTCAAACTTTTACGTACAGGAACTGTTATATGTCACTGCAGCTTTAGCGCTTTATCATTGCAGACACATTGTGAGAACATACTTTTTTTTTCTCGATGTGGAAATGCTTTGCGCATACCCCCCGGCTAGGGAAGCCATGATGGGGGGTTATGTGGGACTCTCCCCTCATAGGGAGGGGCCTACCCACTAAAACCACACCATGTGTCATGGGGTCGATAACATTCTTCCATAACACCCCCCGGCTACCCCGGCCTGCCGCCAGGGCTCCCGCGCCAAAGGAGGAAGGGATCGGAAAACGCTACGATCCCTCCCCCAGACGTGTGGAGTCTATATGTGGGCCCCCAACCCACTCTCCACTAGGAGTCTTGGCGGGCAGCAAACTGCGCCCGCCTCCTCCCTCTACGTGTGAGAACATACCTGGTTCTCTTTTAATTTCAATAACATCGGCATAAATATTTCCAGCAACAAACGCAACAGCAACAACAGGCGGCGGCGGCGCAGCAGCAAGTCCAGCAGCAGCAGGTGCAGCAGCAGCAAGTGCAACAGCAAGTGCAGCAGCAGGCGGCGGCGCGCGTGGGCGCGGTGGCGGCGGGCGCGGCGCCGCAGATGCACCAGAAGGCGCTGCAGCAGCTCATGGCCACGCTGCGCTCGCCCACCAGCCACAACCAGCAGCAGGAGATCCTGCAGATACTCAAGTCCAACCCGCCGCTCATGGCCGCCTTCATCAAACAACGACAGGTATATACCAACTACTTGCCGACCGTTCTGAATAGGCGTTGTATAAACTCTATCCTTATAAAATGCACCCATTGGAAGAAAAAGGGCTTGCTACAAATCACGCGAGGTTTTTTGGCTGCTTTTTGACTTGTAACTCCTAAAAAGTTAATTTAACAGCTACTCGATTTTAATTTAGGTTTATCCAATTGAATACTTTTGACTTTTTAACTTGTTGAAAAGTTGTCTTCCAAATTCTTTATTCACTTTTGGAGACGTCTATGTATATTGTCCCTATTATTATGGAAGTAAGTTTCTACTATTCCATTATCGAACATCCGCGGTAATTGTAGACTAATTATCATTCCTCAGCAATACCATATTATAATAATAGTAAGCATTCAACACAACTAACATTTTCAACTATTTCTTATGGACACCTTGGAGTGAAAAGGACCTTAATGAAAATTCGTCAGCGATTTTATTGAATTTTTGATACTTAATTCCAGAACGCCCAGAACCAGCAAGCGACTGGCAACGTAGGTGTAGGCAACGTGAGCGGCGTCGGCGGCGTGGGGGTGGGCGGCGCCGTCGGCGTCGGCGGAGTGGGCGGCGTCGGCTCGCTCGGCGTCGGCGCGCAACAGCCCCTCCAGCACATGATGCAGCAGCCGCGCATGCAGCCCATGCATCAGATGCTACCTCAGCAAGGACAGGTAGGACATTTTCAATTTTTGACTCTATTTGTATCAACTAACTGAAAAACCTAATTAGATTCCAATAAACGTCAAAAAAGTGTTGCCATTCAAATATATATTTGGTGGATCGGTAAATATTCACATCTGTAAATCAATATACGTAGCTAGTTACTTTATGTATAATATTAAAGATAACATTTATTTCAACTTCTTAAATAAACAATTTTATTAAAACACAAGTCGCAAAAAAAAAAAAACAACAATTCAATAGTTTTATAGAAGAAAAGTCCAGATTGCAATGGTAATAATTCAGGGTTTCACAACATTTGGTACAACATTTGGTTATAATATTAGATACAAATAAATATTCTCATAATGTGCGTTTACTTAAAAAATATTCGCTAATACAATGAGGTAATATTATTTAGTTCTGTGGGTAATCCACAGCTTTATTGGGATAATCTAAACGCGTAAAACCTAGAAGCTAGCTTCGTAGAGTGTACCAAATTGAGAAGTATTGTTAGGCGATGAATGTATAGAAAGCATCTCTTAGATTAAATGTGACCTTTACTACATTTTAGACAACAGCGAATTATATTATTTTATTATTCCGTTTATTCATTCACTATTATGTTACCTACCCAATGGTTGGTTATTTCTGACCCGTCACAATGACAATGACATTTGTCACTGTGACATATCGCCATCTTTGGTAGCTTTTTTGACGTTTATTGGAATCTAATTAGGTTTTTTAGTTTAAATCGTAAATAATTAAGTAAAATACGACAAACCAAGGCTGCAGTTTTTTTTTTGTTATGTGTGTCCCTTTTTTTTCTCGTTGCTGTCATGGGCTCAAGGCTGTCACGGGCTCGAAAAGGGAAAAATGTAGTCAAAATAATGTTTTTGTAAAAAAATTAACGCAATTTGTTCATAGCATTTTTTGGAGAAATATATCGGGATTCCACTAAACGGAACATATATATTTTAGATGAAGCTGTCCCTGTTGAAAATATGTGCTTGTTTTTTAGTAATAGGTTACCACTTCATCGATTGTTGATAGATCGATATCGATTGTTCATTTCTAAATGAATCTGTATGGCGTTAGCGCCTTATAACTAGCGACAAAGTGGGACAATTTACTTAAAACGATCACATAGTACATCGCGGATGTGACCATTTTAATGCGATATATACGAGAGCGAATAATATCGATAAATCTTATCTAGTCACGTTGTCTCCTCCATTGGCAAATAGTCGTATTATAATAAGAAAGTAACAGTCACATACGACTTATTGTTATCAGACGTGTGACGGGCGTATTGAACATACTGAAATGTATTCGTATTGTTGCTACTCGCACGTGAGTAAAGTGCTCGTCCGTCCCCGTCCCCAGTATAACGTGACCGTAAGATACTTAAAAATGTATGCATATATATGGCAACTTATACTGGTTCATTAAGCCCTTGACTCGTCTATGAAAAGAATGCGATGTTTTATTTATTTATTACAGTGCCATCTAACGCCAAGTAGCTGTGTTACGTTGTACTTTTGTGTTTTTTTGTAAAATTACTAAAAAGGTTTATGTCTCATTACTTTGTCATTATAATTAAGGCCGTGCTTGGTGCTACGTACAGTTGATTTTCATTCTAGAAATGCCATTCGGTTACACCACATTGGTATTAGCGTTGAAAATACCGGAAAAAAATCAAATGTTTTCTTCATGATTTAATCAAACTTTCGGTTTTTTTCCGAAGTTTTCGGGTTTTTTAAGAAATAAATACTGTCACTCCTTTCATCTGTTTCAATTGTTTCTTTCTCAATGTAATCGCTGTAGCCATGTTTTAGGTGTAAATTAGACCTAATATGCATTGATTTAGAGTCGACATATAGATCGGAACTTTCATTGATTTTTTCCTAAAGAATTTGGAAAAAAAACGAGTTGTCTGGGAAAAAATCGTATTCCTTCCAGATTTTTTCAACGCTAATTGGTATTCAATGTTGCCACCAACCAAAAGCATATTTGTAATTGTGTACCTTGTTACTACGTAAATTAGATTTTGTGAGTTTGGCGACACTGGTTTTTATAGTAACAAGCTATCATTTGACACCCACTTGTTTATTAATTCGTGGTTTATGTATACATTTAATACAGCTGTCAGTCGATGAGGACTATTGCGAGTCGTTTTTCCGCTAGGGGCGCTAGTGGAACGTGGGTCCTGCGCGAACATTTCAAACGTCACTTTGACAATAGGGATGACGACTAGGTTGAAAAACTATTATTCTAATTAGTCCGTCAGTTAGATTATTTAAAATTATTAGACACGTATTTTTTCCTTTTTCAATTTAACTAAAATTGACGAAGATAAAGAGCATCAAAGTTCCGGGGTGGGGGCTTGTGACGTCATTCCTAGGTAAGAATTGTACCTAGGAGTGACATTGCGTGAAACTTGAACGCACTGTATTTTTGTCATTTTTGATTTGACGAACAGAAGAAAAAATACGTGTACAATATTTTTTTATAATCTAAAAGACGGACTAAATAGATTTTTCAGTCGTCTAGCCTATTCTCTCATACTGACACAGGACCCGCGCATGTGTCGCCGCTTGGTGAGCGACAATACGGTAGCTCCCATTGACAGATGGACGGGTTAAAGTAGAAGTAAGCTACAGGATAGTGAGCGGTTTGATTTTGTTTCCAGGTCGGTCCGGGGGGCGGCGTCGGGTCCATGGGGCCGGGCATGGCGCACGGCGGCGGCGCGGGCGCGGGCGCGGGCTGGCTGCGCGCGGCGGCGCCGGCGGGCGCGGGCGCGGGGGTGGCCGGCGCCGGCGTGCGGCCGTACGCGGTGCGGCACGGCGCGCGCTACTTCGGCGCGGGCGCGCTGCCGCGGTCGCCGCCGGCCGTGTCGCCGCGGCCGGCGGGCGAGCTGCTGCTGCTGCGGCAGTCGCCGGCGCCGCCGCCGCCGCACGGCCCCGACGACCAGCTGCCGCCCATGACGCCGCAGGACCAGCTGACCAAGTTCGTTGAACAGTTGTAGTGTACATAGTGATCCGCCGCGCCCTGTACATATAGCCGGCGCCCGCCCCGCCCTATTTATTTACGATGAAATTATCGTTAGCGACGACTAAATTAAGTATTATGAACGAATCGAGCGCTCAATGTACAAAATGTAAATATGAGAGGAGTACGCGTGTCCGCTTCTAACTAATGTAAGTTGTTCGTAGTGTAGGTACATTATGATACTTATTCTGTTTACTGTAATTAAATCATTTTATAATATAATTATGTGATCATTATAAATTGTTGTTTCTCTTGTCCAGCGATACCAACCCTTACGTCGTATTGAATAAATACTATAACATTTAAAACTTTCCCGATTTGAACACATATTTAAACATAATTATTAAACGGGTCTAACGCGAATTAATAAGGTAAACAAGTTAATTCGCGTTAGACCCGTTTAATAATTATGTTTAAATATGTGAATAAATACTGTATTTAAAACCCCTAACAAATTTATAACAACGCCATCTAGCGAGTTAAATGAAATACCAATGCGACCGTCACTGCTGACTTCTGTAACTATCACCGAAATTGCAAGTATTGCAACAAACCAATTATAGAACCTGTTCATAAACACATGAATCGGGTAAATAGCTGAACATGACAACAGACATACATTCGCATTCTGGCTCACAGCCAAGAACCGAACAACATGAACTTACGGATGTATGGTGTATAAAAATCATGAGTATTGTGTATCCTCATTTATTACAGACATAACATTGACTCATTTAAAGAAATAGACACTAGGCAGAACAAAAAATGTGGCTGGTCAAAATAACATTGCGAACAATTTTGCCATTGATGATGATACAAACAATAAATGTTTCGTACAAAAAAGAGCTTAATAACGTAAGTAATAAGTGTCAAATTCGTACATAGAACTACCAATACTGTTGAAACTTTATTGGCTGTTGGCACAGAACAAAACGTCATGTACCAAACAAGACTGAAAAAGTGCTGCAACTGCAGCCATTATGGCATCATTTTTTTCGGCTGATTGGGTATCGAATTCTTTTTTTTTTCTATATCTATGAGACGTAGTATTAACATGCAATAAAACGTGCTAAGTACAACATACTATGTCAATACGGTAAGTGTTACAAAATTACAATGTTCTTCGCCAACCTTGAAGTGGAACAACGGTAGCCCGTTTAAATTGCGTAGAACAGGAGTTTAATTTTTTTTGTCACTGGCTCATTTACCTCTCGCCGCCTACCATACAGCAAAACTTGCCAGTTAATTTGTAATTTATTGTTTAGGGAATAAAATTCAATTTCATTTGTTCTAAAATCGAAAGAAACAACAAATACATCTCAATTCTAATTGAGCAGAATTGAAATATCATTGAAGTGGAGGATACCTCTTCATGGCTAGAGGGTAAGCCAAATAAAAAATTTCCAGTTCTAATATTTGTGGATTAACTTCAGAATTTGTCAGTTACGTGATGTCATGGCGCGAGATCACTTTCCGTGATGCGGATGCGACATGAACTTGACGCGTCTTTGACGGTGAAAGGGTAACAATGACCGCAAATTCATTATTGTTTTGCTTAGGCGGAAAAGAGTGCACTAGATGGCATAGTTCCGTGTAGTAAAGGTAGGCATTCACGGCAGTCCGCCGGCACTCCGACATGGCTGGATGTAGTAGCGCACACACGGCGTGCAAGTGGCCCAGCCTGGTATTCCAATTCGCAGTCATGCGTTACACCACATTGATTTATGACACAGAAACGAGCCAAGTGAATCAAGTTCTCTTGGAATATAGATTTTGTCATATTTTTTTAAGTTCTTAATTTGAAATTGGTGGTCACTAAGGATGTTTTAGGATCAATTATGTTAATTCATGCATTTAAGGGCTAATTCCTATGACTTACCACCCGTCCAGTATAAGCGAGGCTTAATATGGCCGTAGTAAATATAAATATGTATACGGCCTCTCATGTGTAAAGAGCGCCGGCCGCCTGCACCGCCACGCCTGTTTAAATGACATAATCCGTCAGGCCTTGTCAGCGTCAACGTGCCAGCGGTTCTCGAGCCCCATGGCCTGGCACGTGACGATGGCAAGAAGCCCGACGGCATGACTCTCGTACCGTGGCGGCTGGGACGGCCCTTGACGCCACATGTGTGGACACCCTGGTGCCGTCCCATGTCTCCACAACATCACTGAGAGCAGGCGGGGCGGCTGCAGTGGCAGTCAGCGAAACGCCGCAAATATATCGCTCTTACGAAACAGCATATATTTGTGGCTTTCGCTGTCAAGACGCTGGGACCATGGTGCTCAGGCGCCCGTGAATTGGTGGGTGTTTTGTCAAAAAAATTGTTTGAGGTCACCGGGGACCGTAAAGCCGGCTCGTTCCTCGCACAACGGATAGGTATAATAGCTATTCAAAGGGGGAACGCCGCCAGCATCTTGGGAACCCTTCCGCAAGGTTCGGATCTCGGTGACCTCAATTAAGTAGTTAGTATTTACTTTTTTCATATAATTCTGTTTTTTCTAATTTTTATACTTGTAAATAAACCAAAAGTGCGATTAGACGTTTCAAAACTGCGGAAACGGAGGTCACATCTTTAGATTGGTCAAGTCTTATCCCGCATTCGGTAAGCTATTGGCAATATCTAAGTACCTACTTACCTTCCAGTTTTTGTAATCTTTCGCTTGCTCAGGGCTCAATATAAGCCCGAGAGTTAAACAACTTTGCCCCCTTGTATAATAAATAACTATTTTCGACAAAGAAACTTATTAAAACTTCCATATTTATCTTTAAAAATAATTTAATATATTTGAATATTACATATATTACAATAATTCTACTTATTCAACACACCTAAAACTCCGCCCAGTACCGCTAGCACAAGAGCGACGCGGCAGAATCTAGCCCTCGTACTATCGCGGTGTACTCTTATACTAAGACTTCAGAGCTCTACCTAAAGTTAAATAAAATAAATATCCTATAATACATTTGTTACGTGATACATTTCTCAAGTTGCTTCCACCGCTTGTCTTCCAAGTTATGTAAGAACTGCGCCTTACGGTCACTCAGGTCAGTGACCGGCGCGGGCTCCGCGGCGTGCCGCTGGAAGTGGATGATGGCTGCCAGAAGGTTCCAGATGGTGAACTCTGGCCAGAGGCCGTCGGTGAAGTACAGCACGGTGTTGGAGATCTGACGGAGACAACAGATGTTATAGAAACTGAAAGATAACTGGTCAACTTACTCTAGTATTATACGGCGCCATTCGTCGGGGCCAATCGGTCTCATCGGTCTGTACTGTATAATCAACGGAAGGGAGTCGAGTGAAGGGAAGAGAGGGACAGGGTACCCCCGATGATCGGCCCCGCCTTATCGCCCCGAGTAATATCTACTTAAACCGTTGACGGTAGAGTGTTCAACAAATATCGTCAAGGAACCTTATCATAATTATCAGTTTTATCACACTGGCGAGTTGAAAGTGAGGCGATCGCCCAGCGAATTAGCCGGCAGAAATGTAGTTACGCGACGAACTCTTCAACTCGTCCGCAAATCGCTAGTGTGATAAGGCTGTAAATATTAAATGAACAAAAATTAATCTTCCATCCAGCAATATTGTAAAAAAATTGGGGTTTCGGAGTTTCACTCCTTGCGATCACGAGTTTTGTCTTTAATTTCAAGTCACCCAGTGAAACTGTGATGAAAATTTGCTTTTGACTCATCAATGTATTCTGGGCTAGTACCACGAAAATCGAACGATTGCGGATTTGTATCTCCATCTCTGTCACACTTGAATATTAAAGTGACAAAGAGGTTTTTCCGTCAATGCCAATTTTCGATGTGCGTGGTAGGCGTGCTGGTTTTGTTTTCTTCTTACGGCATTATTACCTTTACCTATCTTGTGAAACATGGACATATTTTTTTTATGGGAACTCTTTGGCTGCTGGATTAATTATGATTAATCTTCCTTTGATTATGTTTGCTGATCCGTGTCGTGTCTTTCACCGGGACCAGCTCCAAGGTCTCCGAGATCAGGTCCTCGTCTATATCCGCCACCACTACTCTACTGTATGCAATGATATTACCTGCCAGAGCATGAAGTCGGACAGCCTGACTTCGCCCGAAGTCCTGACGAGCAGATCGGGCGGGCTCAGCTCCAACGTCTCCGAGACCAGGTCCTCGTCTATATCCTCCACCACTTCTCTACTGTATGCAATGGTATTACCTGCCAGAGCATGAAGTCGGACAGCCTGACTTCGCCCGAAGTCCTGACGAGGAGATCGGGCGGGCTCAGCTCCAACGTCTCCGAGATCAGGTCCTCATCTATATCCTCTGCCGTCAGCTTTCTGTCTCGCACGCCTTCGATCACTTGCGATGCGGCGCGGGTGATTTCGTCACGAGCTGTAATTGTATTCACTAAATTACTACTCATCTATCAATTAAATCTGTTAAACACGCTTCAGTATTGGCACAGACAGTACTGTGGCTACTTCAAATTTGAGCGGAACATCTTGACGACAGTTTTGATTAACACCAAATAGCGATTACTTAGAATCAAAACCTTTTGATTTAAAAATCGTTCTTAAACGGAATCACAAATTCAGTGAAGTTGCGATACGAGACACACACACATACAGTTCATATATTAAATTTATTTATAGAAGCTCTCTTTTGTCACTGAGTATTAATAAGCATACTTTACTTTGCTACCAATCAGTGTACGTTCGTGATTCTATTATGGAAATTTTTCGTCTTCTTCGGACTTGTTTCAAAATCACTTCTTGGCAACTCTTCCATTAGAAAATGACGTCAGCAGACATGTTCCCGTGTGATATTAGCATCATTATTGAACCTTACATTTACTAACTTTATTTGGATTTCGTTAATACACATAATGCCTGTGCCCAAATCCAAAGAACGAAAAAATACTGCCGTTTGTTTTTGTATGGGCAAAATACTGTTATCCGATCCCTGGTAATGAAACAGGAATCAGGAGGAAGGAAGGTAATGAATTACACAGGTGTGGTTAAAAATAACTTCTTCCAAAGATCCCTAAGGAGGGCAGAAGACCAACCTGGAGTGCACTTCAACAAAAAGCGACTTATGGTGGTCACAACCTCACAACACTCATGATTCTCAACCATGAGGTTGCGACGTAGAAGAGAATTGAAAGCTTATACTAGGAATTAGGAAAGATGGAATCTTACCAGTGTAAGAATACGCAATGTTCAGCCTTAGCTTGTTGTTGTGCCTGGTCAAGAGCATGGCATTGGCTACGAGGGCCTGCAGGTCTTCTGGCAGCAGCGACAAGCGGCCGGCCACGTGAAGTCGCACACCCCACTCGTTAATCTGGTCACTAAGATGTAAACATATTATTGCAGTTTCTTTTACACTGAAGTCTTCTAAATTAGCTATAATGTGACGTTTCGCAGGAACTTAATGGTCGACGCTTATGCCATTATAAACGGCGCTGTTATAATAATGTGATGCTGCGTACCGTAAACGCCAACCATGTATAAGGTACCTTTATCCGCGGAACATCACATGTAGATAGTGGATGTCTCTTGTATAATGATGTGATCAAAATGACTGGAGGTCTGCCGCAAAGTACTTTTTTTGTTTGTTTGTCTATTTTTTTTTATGCTATAGGGGGCAAACGAGCAAACGAATCGCCTGATGGTAAGCGATTAACGTCGTCCATGGACACCCGCAACACCAGTGGTGTCGCAAGTGCGTTGCCGGCGTTTAAGGTGGGAGTACGCTCTTTTCTTGAAGGTCGTATCGGTCCGGAAACACCACTGGCGACAGTTCGTTCCACAGTTTAGCTGTGCGAGGCAGGAAGTTTCGGGAAAAGCGCACAGTTGAGGACTGCCAACCATCTAAATGGTGAGAGTGGAAATATAATAGCACTTGAATATCAAGAGCTATACAGAACAAAAGAATTGGCTTCTCTTGACACCAACATATCTTCTTTAAATACCAAATTAAAGAAGATTAGTGTAGGAGGTATATGTTGGTAAGTTATTATGTAAATGAAAGAACAAATAGACATTTATTCGTTTTTTTATTTGATTTTGTAGATTGTGCATTTACAAGGTGTAGACAAAGTGCAATAATTATAAAATATGGAAAATTTTCTCCTGTTTTCTCAAATTGTATTTCATTATTTTGAAAAATAACCTTTTTGTATACAGTGACTATTGTGTCCAGATGTTTTATTTCATTTGTTCATTCATAGTGTGTATTATTAAGTACACAGTAATAGAATCCCAGATTTTGAGAAGTTTTATATATATTTTCCAAGAAATACAAGAAATAAATGAAATAACACCCATCAATGCAAGGGATGAATGATAACACGTTTTTGGAGTGTATTAACACTATCACTAGAAAGTGATGACATATATATTTTTTTAAATAATACAATATGTTGATCAATACACCTACTTGGTTCAAATTATTTCACCAGGTGACCAAATGAAATAAGAGATAAATACTAGGATTGGGAACACATGGAAGAGGTACTGGGCAATGAATGAGATTATGAAAAACACTCAGATAAAATTACATTACATTAACAACAAAGGACAAGGTAAAGATTTTTAACTCATGTGTTCTGCCATGCTTAATGTTGTATGAAGCACAAACTTGAGCTCTTACGATCAGCATTACAAGTGTGTCAAAATAAAATGGAAAGGAGTATTTTGAACATCCGATTAAGTGACTGAGTCAAGCTATTAGACATAAGAAGGAAAACCAAAGTGAGAGATATCACATACACAGTCAAAAAACTAAAGTGGAATTCGGTACAAAAACAATTACATCCAATCAATGAAGCTATAAAGAACCTAAATACATCAGCATAGAGGCTAAAATAAATAAATAAACAAATAAAAGTGATGTCACTAGCCCCCACCCCAGAACTTTGATGCTCTGTATTGTCGTCAATTTTAGTTAACTTGAAAAACATGTGTTTAATAATTTTGGATAATCTAACTGACAGACTAAATAGAATAATAGTTTTTCAACCAAGTCATCATTCCTATTCTAATAACTTGGCCCATACTATGCACCACAACCAGTGGAAGGGAGGGTAACAGAGTGGGATTTTGAACAATAACTTACATTTCATCCAGTAGCTTTTGGAACTTGTCTCGTGCCAACTCCATCAAACCATTCACCTCTTCTTCCGTTCTCTTAAAATTTTCTATACTAAAGGCATAGACTGTAACCTCAGGTATACCCAAATCCAAGCACCACTGTAATATAAGAAATCGTAATGTTAAAGTAAAGGAAATAATGACTACAAAATCGAATTCTGAATTATTATAATTTTACCTTAAGTGTTTCGGAAAGTTTATTAAACCCTTGTGAATGCCCCGTACTACATTGAACACTGTGCTTTTTAGCATACCTACGATTCCCATCCATTATAAAAGCGACATGCTGGGGCACACGGCCGCACTTCACAACTTTTATACAGAAAAGTTGGAAAAAAGAAACACTGTTCTCATTAATCCAACTAGACATTATGGACAGTTTGCCACCGCCTAGAGTAAAACAATTAAATATACTGTACACGTGACGATATTAATGAACTAAACCAACTTAAATTATGAAAAAATACACTCTTCAAATAAACACACGTAATCTCCTTATCAACATATTACCGACAAGTGACAGTAGTTAGTAGTATTCTTTGGACAGTAGTATAGTAAGTAAAATAGATTGACAAGCGAAGTGGCTATTACTTTTGAGGTACATTTGTTTTGCTTGTCGCTCGCACCGAAGCAAAGCAAGCTGGTGCGAGCGAGAGGCAAATCGCAAATACCCCAAGGTAGCATCACCCCAAGATAAACTTCAATTATGAATGTTTCTGAACGTATCCCTTTATATTCGAGACGTATTCCACTATTGCAGTTTTTTACTTGACTCGAATAGAAAGCTCGGAAGCTGCTGGTTATGAACAAAAATGTGGCAACATTATTGATTCAATTGTCAAATCAAAAAGTCTACTAACCTCCGCTATACAATTAAGCTAATATAAGTAATTTCTGTTCTATTTATTTATATTTGCGAAATAGTACGACATACGCCTAGTTATAGAAATTAGAATTATGAATAACATGTTTAAACTAAAACTTTCCGCACTGGGACACCCTAATCCTGAGAGCTTCAACTGCAATGGTCAGTACAATGCTAACCGGGTGTCATACGGAATGTTTTTATTACCTAGCATTTTTACTGAATGTTTGGCATTGTTGCAGATAAAAGTGAATACAGAAGTGTCGTTCTATGGCTAGAAGACCAAAAGATAAGACATTACAAAATTGAAGAGCGGGAAGGGCTCAGACAAATCGAATCTGAGGATTGGGATGCGGCGTACGATGCGTATCAGAGGGACCTAGTCAGCCCGGTGATCGAGGGCGCCCCGAATGAGCAGCTCAACTGGCTGATGTCCTATGCTGTTCGGTTAGAATACGCTGACAACGGTAGAAGACCATATTCCACATTTTGTCCAACTCTGTCATAATTATGTTTTAACACTAGTTGGTGCCATATGTTCTTTCGTGTTGGTTTATAAATTATAATTGAAATATCACACTTATTACTTTTACAGCTGACAAGTATAAGGAAATCAAAGTAGAACAACCAAAACAAGCTACACCTAATGTAGTATCATCAAATCCTTTGGATAATCTTGATTGTAAGTATAATTATAAAAATTATTTCATTGAAGCCATGCACTACAGACAAGCAGTAATCCTAAATTACACACTAAGAATATGACTTCCATAGTCATATAATATATTATGTTTAAGTTTAAAAATTCTTAAAATCACTATATAATTGTTTTCCAGTTGCAAGCCCAGCATTCAAGCAAGGCATAGAAAGGATATCAACACTGGCCGGGATTGGCCCTCATCCAGACCCAAAGGTTCGCCTCGCTGCACTTGCTAAGATCCTCAAGACCAACCCCCACCCTGAGCCGCCTGCCAGTGACACTAACATCATACAGCAACCTGCTGATGTCCTGAACCTGCTCTTTGTCCAAGATCTGAGAGATTTGCAGACAAAGATCAATGAGGCGTTGGTAGCGGTACAAAAAGTTACAGCTGACCCTCGCACAGATACAAAGTTAGGCCGTGTGGGAAGATAATTGTATTTGTTAAGTTAATATTTGCCTCAGTGGAAAAACGTGTTGAGACAACATCAAATTCTGACCTTTTATACCATAATAGTTAAATGAAATTGTATTTTATACACAAGTTTATGTTCCGATTTAAACTAAAAAGATATATTAAATTCCTAGCCAAGAATGCCATTTCTTTTCACTGCAGGCAAATTATACATTTAAATTAACGCCAATCTTCTAATAAAACCTGATATTAATCATTTCTTTACAGAAATGAGAACTGATGTCCCATTATTTCTATATGATTGAATTATAAAGTAAAATAAGGTCTGAAATGTTTTATTTAAACCATAACTTATGGTAACACTTTAATTACTGTACCAAGAACAAGTTGTTGATAGTTTGAAATAAATTCATATCTCTATGAACACCTACTGACAGTATAAATGGATGTTGTTGCGCAAAAACGTTCCAATCCACATGAATTTGCCATTTTAATGACTGTCTTTTATGGGTCATTATAGGGTATTAATTAAAATAAGAAATTCATATGGATTGAAATGTTTTTGGGTAACAACATCTAAATGTAATATTGCAGAATAACAATCTTAAAATTAACATAGTCATTATTTTGCCAATAAAGTTAGAAATTGGTAGTTACATTTAACTGGCAATTATTTGGTTCACACCATAGGTGCATTGCAACATATTAATAAATACAAAAGTGACTGTTTTAGTAGCACCCAAAAGGTTAATTCCATCAACTTCTATAAATGCTGAATCTTTTGAGTGCCATAAGCATATACAATTGACTAATAGACTCACAAATTATGGAAAACTCAGATTATACGAAATCAATGTTCAACAACAAATCACCATGTTACATCATCTCCCAACTTCTAAACTACATTATTGAGAATTTATTGCTAAAGTTGAGATAAGTAGGTCAGTGCATGCCGCCTCCCTTTTCCAGCATCTGCGCGAATCTGTTCGTGATGAGAAGAGAAACGTCGATGAAGCGTTCCACGCAGTTGGAGATGCAAGTCTCTGTGCGGCTGTCCAGCTTAGCACCCGGCTTGTCCACGCACTTCTCCCAGCAGAAGTCGTTGAATTCGTGTATCTACAAATTTATTAAGTTTTACTTAATTGATGAAACTTTGCAGTAAGACAACAAATACAGTACACTTATATGGTACCTGGGCATGGAACTGGGCTTTTTGTTTCTCTACCAGAAGGAAATCTTGGAGTTCAGAGTCTCCAGCCTTCGAACTTCCGAAGTCGGGTAAGTCGCTCATATCTGCGATTTATTATTGTAAGACTAATGTATTATTAATTTATAATAATTGTATCAGAGTCGATACGGAAATTTTTCAGGTTATCCTTATGTCAAATTGTCATTTTCCGAACCACTGCTCTATTGTCTATGGATATGATTTTTTTTTTCTCCGTACCAAGCAGAGACTATTTTATAAAGCCAAAAGCAAAAAAACTGTAAACGTTTGATTTGCGATCGGAAAAACGGATTGAATGGCACAGCACAAGGGACGCAGTTTTGAGTAAGAGGGGTTAGGCAATACTGCCATCCCGTTCTGCTGTTTAGCTACGTCTCGTATAATGGCCCATTGTGTGGAGCGGCCATTAGATCATTTAACGATATGTTTATATGTATATATTTGGTATGACTTTCCCAACTTTTTTGAATATATATTTAAAAAAAGTTGGGAAAGCAAAATAGTTAGTCAGGATAATTCAGGGTTCTAGCTTTAACCACCGCGAAGTTAACGGGCTTGATAATCGCCTGGACTGCTTCGAGAAAAGGATGGTACGGCCGTGCCTTTGTTTGCGCAGATCATGGATAACATTGCATTGCTGGGGCATAGTCTTCCAAAAATAGACTTGATGAATTTATGAAAAACAAAGATGAAAACACAAGACTTTATTGATTGTGCACGCATCAGCTATAAGCTGCCTGTGCATAAATAAATAAATAATAGTCCGGCCGGGCAATCGTTATTCTCTAGGGTAGTTGAAAACTTACTATCCGTTGTGTTTCATTTTCCTGGTTTTTTTTACCGCGTTGTAAGTCTGCATCTGATGTTTAACATCAAAGATCTTGGGAGATGATCTGTGTTTTTGTTTTAGCCGTGACTGCGTGATTTGTTATAGCTCTGAGCATCTTAGCTTGGTCACTATTATTAAGTAACTCCAGTCGAGATTAAAGGAGCGCCAGTCGATAACAAATCATAAAATGAAAATGGCCACACTTTAAAAAAAATATTATTTATCATTACAGAGTTATACATTAATTATAACGAATACTCGTTAGTTTAGCCCATTAATATCAATATAATTCTCAATCTTTTCAGTGATCACTTTCCGTGCGTCATCATCGAAAACGAACTGGCACGCTTCAAGAGACAGTCTGGCCAGCGAGGACCTGTCCAGGTCGAAGGTCTCGGCACATATCTGGTACTCCTGAGAAAGAGACGTCGCAAAAACGCCTTTGTCATCAGTCTGAAAAACAAAATAAAGACTTGGCTTAAAGGACTAGTATCCAGGCCACAACCTTTAAAAAAAAACAGTCTGAAAAGAAGCAACCCTCAATTATTTTGAGCGCCTGATTAAATTTTATAGCAGAGTTATACACAATTTAAAATTAAATCTAACTATGTATTGATTTACATACACAGATTATGACAGGTACCAACGCTTCACGGCATTCCTTGAACTGATGGGCATCATAACTAGCTATCAGCTTGGTATTAACGTTGCTGGTCAAACAAATTTCTGAAACAAAAGCAGTTGAGATTAGGTCTGTATGTTGGTGTATTTATTCCCATTCCTAGGGGCCTGTCTACATTAGGCAGTTCTTGGCCACGAGTAATAATTGGAATATTTTGCCTATTGTTATTAGAACCAACTCCTCAGCTGTTGACAGTGATGATCGGGATCTCCTTTTTACCAGTGGCCATAGAACACATTTCCTTGCCTGATATTGGCTCAGGTCAAACAGCTCAGCACTTTTCCCACAGCTTATTAATAAAAACATTGCCAAATTACCTCTGGTTTGCCATCAAATGATGAGCTCCAATTGTGTACTGACCTACGGGAATCTTAAGTCGGCACAACGCCTCCCAAGTGCAACTGGTACCTCCCAAGCGTGGGTGTATGGCGGTGCCGTGACCAATTCTGTCTGGCTTCCATGTTAGCATCTCTAGCACCTCCTTGTTGTGGCATACTTCACCACAATGCAGTGTTACCTGACGCAATGAGAAATTATTGAGAATACTTTGGAAAGAGAGGGCCAACGGTTAACTGGGAACGAAGTCTGCATGCCTACCATGAACATCTTGGCATTGACGGGAAAAGCTCTTTGTCACTCTAATATGCAAGTGTGAGAGAGATAGAGATATAAATCCGCAATTGTTCGATTTTCGTGGTACTAGCCCTGAGATACTTAGTTCGTACGAACAAGTGCAACGTGTCTATACTTTCTATGAACTTTAGTATACAGCCGACATTGTCAGAATGGTGAAACGTGCGGCAGGTAGGCGAATAAGTGTCGAGGGTATCTGTTATTTCTAAATACCTATCAGATGATTTACCATAACACTTTTTTTTGACAATATACAAAAAATATTTGTTTTCGCAGTTAATATGAAAATTAAGTAGCGGCATAGATTAGATTTTAGATTAGATTAGATTTATTTATTTCACGAAAAACATAACATTATAAATTTGCGTTACATGTCAAAATTATACGAATATTTATCATGATCGTCACAATGAAAATAAGAATAGTAATAATATTAACAAATCATTATATAATTCAGTCTCCCAATAAGGATCGTCATTTTAATAACAGGTAAAAACAAAATAAAAGTATAAGTAAGTATGTAGATACTTACAGATCAAACATAATCAATTAATTCAAATACAAATGTCAATACATGATTTTAAAAAACAATTAAACAAGTTAGAAATAAAAATAAGCAAATCATATCTCCCAATAAGAATCGTCAACATGTAAAGAAACAATATACATAATACAATTCTGGTTAATTATATGATCTTTGTAATTTACAAATAATATTTGTGGGTGATAAAGGGGGAGCACAAAGCTGGTTGGCATCATCTGTTAATTGGATGTCTCGGACCTTACAACAGGAGTCAGAACGAGGTGCGCTATTTTTTCAAACGAACGTCTCATTACAACATTTTTGTTGCAACCAATCTAAATATTAAATTTTTTAATTATTTTTATTTGTTATTAAAGTAACTGGCAACTCAGCGGGGTAAGGCGGCCAGTGTCATGATGGGGATGGGGATGTTCGAGGCAGCTAACACTAGACCCTAATCATAGTGTTGTGTTTCTGTCGGTGAGTAAGTTTGCCAGAGCTCCAAGAGGATTCACTGTGTTGACAGCTGGGGAGTGGGGTGTACCCACGGAGCTAAGCTTGCCCCTTTAGCTGTCAACACAGCGAATCCTCCTTTTTTAAAGGGTCGACAACGCGCGTGTAACTCCCCTGGAGTTGCAGGCGTCCATAGGCTACGGTGACCGCTTACCATCAGGCGGGCCGTATGCTTGTTTGTCACCGTCGTAGTATAAAAAAAAAAAAAAAAAAGCTACGATCCGGGGTGAATCTTTCACCTAGTCTTAATTGGTGGTTATGATTGACAAAGCCTGTTGCGTTGCGGATTACATCGTAAGTACGTGACGAATGTATCCTCCTGACAAAACCTATGTTGCGGAAGAAAAAGACCAAGTCCATCAGAGGCCAAGCCAGGGATCGAACCCGGGTCTTCAGCTTACGCGGCTAACGCCATAACCACTAGGCCACTCTAGGTCTCAATTAATGTTGGCAAATTTCTCGAGTATATGCAATCGTAACAGGCAAGTTGCCTGAAGCCGTTCTCTAGTACAAGCATCATTGCTTCGTACTTCCATCCAAACCAAACTTAGGGGTTCAGGTATGGTGAGACAGATGGCTCTGTCATCAATACAATATTTTTGTTGAAACAATTATTCATTACAGCCCACTCTATGAAGGTACTCCAGGACTAGGTCAATAGCAAATTTGTATAATTGTGTACCTTCATTCCGGCCTCTCTAGCTTTAGACAATGCAGGCAAAAAATCCTGAAAGCGCCCAGCAGTGGGGTCCCCACTAAGCTCAACGCCCACAACAACATTGGGATAGTTCTTGTAGAACTCTATGGCCAGATTTGTTATCTCCTCTGCGGCTTGAGGGGTGCACCTGCGATCTATGGATATAATCAGCTTGCTAATCATTGTTAAGTTGGCTGAAGACTTCCTGAAAAATAAAAAAGCTTGACAGACGTTTTATAATCATTTCAAAATGGAGTTTTGAATACATTATGGAAAATTTAGTGTAAAATAAAATTCAGAAATTCTGTTACTAGTTCTTGAGCTGTATATTGTCTACCATAGGTTCAACGAGGATTACCGCGAGTCGAATTTGGCTAGGGGCGCTAGTGGGACGTGGGTCCTGCGGGAACAATACAAACGTCACTTTAACAATTCTCTCATATTGACACAGGACCCACGCATGAGTGGCGCCGCCTGGTGAGCGACAATACGGTAGGTAGCTCCCATTAGGGTAATGAACAGGGATTTCCATATGCCTTACACTAATTGAATCTAGTAGGTCAACAATATCTTGGAGATGATTGCTTTTATGCCCACTAAACATCTTAGTTAACAAATTGTTCCTTCTTTATAGGAGCTACAATGACAAGGGCTTATTTTATTCATAAACGCACATCAAACACATTTTAGGTAAATAATTGTCCTTATCTGTCACTTTGTCATTTGCCTTTGTTAGAAAGGGAGAAAACATGATTTAACTTTTTAAACTCGTAACAACTTTTCAGGGTTCAAAAGATTTTTTGAGTGATAAGTTTGATTTACCTAATAGCCTGTACAATAGTATCAATGTACTCTTTCTTGCTCATGTGGGGTGTCTCGCGGGGTGTGCTTCTGATCTCAATGTAGATACACCCGTCATCTTGAAACTCTTGCAGAGTGAGTGCCGTCGCTAGAGCCAGTGCTTGCGGCATGCTGGTCAGGGAATGTGCTATGCTGAATACTTGGAAGCAGCTGCAGGGAAACAAACGGTTGTTGCAGTAAATTTTATGGGACAAATGCATACAGATTGAATACCAGTATTTACTGTATATAACAGTAGTTTATGCGACTATACATAATGGCATAAAGGGCATTACAACACAAGCCAAAGGCAAGTTTCATAATAACATCACACAAGTGATGCATTAAAATGATGCCTTATTATGTATGCATACACTACTTTATCTAAACACATATCATAAGTGCTCTAAGATGGGTTCAGGAACCATAGGGAAATGACCTGTATTGTTACTAGTGCTACTTGTAAAATATCCATAGATTATAAAGGCGGCTTTTCGAATCTAGAATAGACACACAATTGAATTTGATAGCTGTTCGAAATTTAAACTCATAACCTATTATTTTCAGGAGGTAATATTAAAATTACAGTTCTGTTAATTCCTGCTAGTTGATAATGCATTGCCTATGGTTTTTGAAAGCATTTTAGAGCACTAATGATACGTGCAAAGAGAAATATTTTGTTATTTAATAATTTTTTCTTTCTTTGGTATATTATTTCATTTATCTTAATACAGGATTGGATCCTACAAAAAGAGCCTAATTATTGGCCTGTATCAGGTTTTTTTTTAATACTGGTTCCAAGCTCTGAATTGCCTACTCATATATTTAGAGCTCTGGTTCAAGGCTCAAGAGGCAGATATAGCCAGTATTAATAAATACCTCAATGAGAATTTTATTAAGCTTGTTGTTGCTAACTAGCAAAATCTGTAACTATTTGAAGTATTCTCCAAGACAATTTTTTTGTACTTATAAGATACTTGAAGTTTACTACAAGCCTTGGTTTTGGGCACAGTTATAAGATTATGTTGTCTTATAACTGCGCATATAATCTTATAGCTAACTAGAATGCTGTACTATAAGAACAAAGCATCAAGACTACTTTTTACTCTTAATGCATCTGTATGCATTAAGAGTAAAAAGTAGTCTTAATGCTTTGTTCTAGCTAGCTACAAGATTATATTTTTAGATACTTTTAAGTATAAGTGTCCTATAACTGTTTATAGGACACTTATACTTAAAAGTATCTAAAAATATAATCTTGTAGCTAGCTAGAAGGCTTTCCTATAAGAAAAAATGATCTCGAGTATTTACGCTTGTGAAATGCTACTATAAGTAAAAGTATCTTATAACACTACTGGGTGCATGACTTATAGTACACTATAAGGTTAAATGTAAAACTGAATGTTCTTAAGTATGTTTAAGCTTGATAAATGCTCTTATAAGTAATGAAGTATGCTTCAATGCCTTTATAGGAACGATTACTTTGCTAGTTGGGAGTGTTCTTACAAAATTGTACCATATTATTGTTAACAATTTACCATTTACACTATCTTCTACTTAGACTGGTGCCTTCAAGTAAGGAGCCCTAAAGATTTAACAACAAAAGGAACATACTCTGATAAGCTCCGTGTATCTCCTGCAGCGATTTGAAACTCGTCAAAAAATGCGTTGGTTATATCAGGAATGCCAGAGTCCGCGTACAGTCTTTTTAACTGAAGCATCGTGGACTGACTTAAGGAGCCACCGAGATGAGCATGCAGCTCCTGAAATGTACAACTTATTGCATTAGGGAACATTTTTCTTCTATATATTTCAGAAGAAAAAAAAAATCGTATCACTTACAATTTTGGGCAGCTCGCGGAAAAACGACTTTAAGTCCATCATCAATTTGTTATGGTTCGAGATAAGTATATAAATTATTAACGGATCCGCGATAGATGTCTCGCTGGTACAGAAGAATCAACAAAACATAAATCTAATAAGGTATTTTAACGCATAAGTAAATCGCCCCGCCAAACAAAACTTCGAACACACATGACATGTGTCAGTCAGTCTCAGAACTGTCATTCATTACTGTCATTGTCATATTTATGTTGCTAGGTGTAAGTTCAAAATTACCCGATATTATTTTAAAAGTTTCCAAGTAAACTTACAAACTTTTTCGAAGGTATAAGGTAAGGTATACAGGGTGTAAATAGATTTTGGGTCAGTGAGGGCAGCTACCAGAACCCGTGTTGCTAGGTGAAAATGGTCTTAGGAGACCTTCCTTCGATTTCAAATTAATTAAGATTGGCGTTTACAGATTTTGGAAAAAACAGACAGGGTGCGAGAAAATGGTCATTTTTGACAAACTTTTTTTTTATGCCAATCGATTTCATTCCTGAGAAAGACTTTCCCCATACATCATCATCATCATCATCATTTCAGCCGAAAGACGTCCACTGCTGGACATAGGCCTCCCCCAAAGATTTCCACAATGACCGGTCCTGCGCCACCCGCATCCAGCGGACTCCTGCGACCTTCACCAGGTCATCAAAATTTTTTTTTACGTGTATTTTTTTATCTCAATCTATTCCATTTCTATCCAGTATCAATAGTTTCCTTGGGTTCAACTTTCGTTAATGTACAAAAAAGCCAGAAATTAAACAAAACTGTTTTCATACATTACTATGGAGAAAAAGTAAACTTTATTTTTTTTTCTGTCACGCTAATCGTCACGATAGTACTGTAGTGCTTTTATACAGTCATTCAGCATATGAGGAAATACACGTAAAAAAACTTTTTTCATTTTCATACAAATTGTACGGGGAAAGTCTTTCTCCATTTATGGCTTTTCCAGTCGGAAATTTTTTTTTGGTCCCATACAAGCTTTTGATTCTGGACAGGAATGGAATCAATTGGCATCAAAAAAAATGTTTGTCAAAAATGACCATTTTCTCGCAACCTGTAAGTTTTTTTCCAAAATCTGTAAACGCCAATCTTCATTCATTTGAAATCGAAGGAAGGTCTCCTAAGACCATTTTCACCTAGCAACACGGGATCTGGTAGCTGCCCTCATTGATCCAAAATCTATTGCCACCCTGTATTGTAATAACTATGACGCCGGAGTTGCGTGTTCACCCAAATATTCTTATGAAGTCCGATTAGTCCGAACACCACAAATATGTCATCTACACTAGGGGTGCAAACTAAAACCTATACCCTTCGTAGCAAAAAAAATAATGACAAAAAGTGACATGGTTGACAGATAATTTATTGAACTGACAGCTGTCATGCGGATCATAAATTGCTGCGGTACGTATAACACCGCTCGAGCCATGTGTAGACGGTGACTGCATTTGGAGTGGTTTCCATATTCGCATCCTTTGACGTGTGACCGAGTTTGCCTATTTGTGTGTTCGACTTGTTCGATTAAATATGCCCGAATATAGGCGAATAAACCCTCCACACATGGTCTATTCGGCCAAACAGCAAATACGTGAACACGCAACCCCAAGTGTAGAACGGGCACCACATTTCAATTTCCATTAAACCTTGAATAAGGTAATGCTACTTGTATAAATAAAAATAAATTATTTTAGTAATTTTCGCTATTGCAGTTACCTCCTCACAGTCACCCGAGTGCAAAGGGTAAATTTCTGACTTTGGCAACACTTTTCGCTAAAGCTGTTTGAGCAAATATTTAAAACGTTCTGTAGAGTTACGGGCTTAAAAAATCTTGTTTTTTTAAATAAAAAAAAAATACATTTTGTTATCATTATCAGTGAGTCCGTATAAAAGGCAGCCAAATAATCGGCAGCCCAATAATTCGTGTCCATTTTTTTGGTTGGGGATTATTGGGTTGCTGATTATTGTACTGCTAAAACTGTGGCTTCGGATTATTGGCCCGCTACCGAGCTTGTCCGACCCGATAAAAGGCAGCCCAATAATCGGCGACCCAATAATTGGCGACCACGATGTACATGGATTATTGGGCTGCCGATTATTGGCCTGCTTCGAGATTGCTCGACCCAAGAAAAGGCAACCCAATAATCGGCGACCCAATAATCCCCAACCAAAAAAATGGACACGAATTATTGGGCTGCCGATTATTTGGCTGCCTTTTATACGGACTCCTTAGATCGAATGTTAAGGCAGGTCGGTTTAGGTACGACGACGAGCGAAGCGAGGAGGAGTGTTAGGTAGAACTGCGACCTAACAGCCAGAACCGACTTTTTTCGCATCCCGCGAAAAGGCAGCCCAATAATCGGCGCCCCAATAATTGGCGACCACGATGTACATGGATTATTGGGCTGCCGATTATTGGCCTGCTTCGAGATTGCTCGACCCAAGAAAAGGCAACCCAATAATCGGCGACCCAATAATCCATGTACATCGTGGTCGCCAATTATTGGGGCGCCGATTATTGGGCTGCCTTTTCGCGGGATGCGAAAAAAGTCGGTTCTGGCTGTTAGGTCGCAGTTCTACCTAACACTCCTCCTCGCTTCGCTCGTCGTCGTACCTAAACCGACCTGCCTTAACATTCGATCTAAGGAGTCTGTATAAAAAGCAGCCAAATAATCGGCAGCCCAATAATTCGTGTCCATTTTTTTGGTTGCGGATTATTGGGTTGCTGATTATTGTACTGCTAAAACTGTGGCTTCGGATTATTGGCCCGCTACCGAGCTTGTCCGACCCGATAAAAGGCAGCCCAATAATCGGTGACCCAATAATTGGCGACCACGATGTACATGGATTATTGGGCTGCCGATTATTGGCTCGCTTCGAGATTGCTCGACCCAAGAAAAGGCAGCCCAATAATCGGCGACCCAATAATCCATGTACATCGTGGTCGCCAATTATTGGGTCGCCGATTATTGGGCTGCCTTTTCGCGGGATGCGGATTAGTGGCACCCTTATCAGTCAGTCGTCAGTCAGTCAGTTATCACACGGGAATGTGGAAAATTTAAAAATAGTTTTGCCAGTCCTTTCTTATCTATTTAAGTTAAGTATTTATGAAATTGTTGCAGTTTGAAGTAGATGTTGGCGGGCTGAGTATTATTTAATGATGTATAAACTAGTTATTTTCCTATTGCTACCCTGTTTGTATTATCTCAAATGCGAACCTAATATACCTATAGTAATTACGACTTGGAACTTTAGAAACGCCACTATAAAAGGTATGTTCTGTGTCGTAAGTTATTAAATGTAGCCGGCTGCTCACAATATTTAAAAGGACATCTATTTCAGCATGGGAGGTGTTGAAACCTGGTGGTATAGCGCTGGATGCGGTGGAGCAAGGGGCGTCGGTATGCGAGGAGCAACAGTGCGATTTTACCGTGGGCTATGGTGGGAGTCCGGACGAAGATGGAGAAACTACCTTAGACGCACTTATAATGGATGGGTAAATCTTTTTAGTGTGTTTACTTAGTAAGACAATTCCAACTTTGGCAGCTATAAATTTTTGTATATTTTTGTTGTATTATAATAACAAGAACATAAATAGCCCCATTTCTTTTAATTATAATTTATTTTTCGTATTTACATATTGACTTTACACAATGCCCAATGTCAGCGTAATATATTGTAGGTGCCTAGAAATTTAGTCAAGGCAAGTACCTACTTGCCTTGACTAAATTTCTATATTAATTTATTGCTATATTTTCTTAGGAAAACAATGAATGTTGGTGCTGTGGGTGCTCTGCGCAGAGTGAAAAGTGCAATATCAGTGGCAAGACACGTCCTGGAACACAGTTACCACTCATTATTGGTGGGGGAGCTAGCCACACAGTTTGCTGAGCAGATGGGTTTCCCAGTGGACTCCCTCACTACTCCCAAATCCAAACAGATGTGGAAAAAGTGGCGTAATGAAGATAGTTGTCAACCTAATTTTTGGATGGTATTTTTTATAACTAATAATGAATTTTTACTTATACTACTATAATTTTTACTTATAATACTTTTGGATTTCTAAACTCAAAGTTTGTTGAGTCAATTTCACTTTTCAAATTATAGGTGACCATTGTTTGGCTGATATGATGATGATGAATAGTATATATTTGTACCAATACCAATTAACAAAATTAATGTTAAGCATGTACTTTTTCCTATAAAAGATACCCAGGGATAATATAACAAATCACTTGTAAATGATGGACAAATGTCTTGTCTGAATACATTTGAACTAAATATGATTAAAATCATGCATTGGCACCAGCTAACATACTTACTCAAAAGATTGAACTACTTCAGTTCATAATAACTAGTTCTTTCCTCATTCTTACATTTTCCTCATTATTAGTTGTAATATTACACTAGGTATATTGTTTTTAAAGGTACCAGTTTGTTGGGTGCTGTTGTTGCTGATAAGGAGCTAATGCCACAAATATTAGTTTAGAAATGAACCTTATCAGCAAGTAAAAAAGTGGTTCCTTGTACTAAAAACAAGCATATATTAATAAGTGCTCAATTTTTTTTTAGTATGTCAAACCAGACCCGAGGACAAGCTGCGGCCCATACACAAAGATTACAAGAAAACATCAACAACAGTCCTACAGAGAGGTTATAAAAGTGGACAGATACAACCATGACACTATCGGAATAGTTGCAGTCGACAAACATGGGGATGTTGCTGCGGGGACCTCATCAAATGGAGCAAAGTTTAAAATGCCAGGGTAATTTACAAGTAATTTATTAATTTTATATCTACAAAACAGCTCAACTACTTAGTGGAGTATAAAAGACAATGTTGGAAACCAGTTTTTCCTCCATAATTAATTCATTCACTTGATTTAAAATAATAACAAAAATATGAGTCTTCAAAAGATATTCAAGAAATACTTGTGGTAAGAACTGGATCCGACTCTTGGCACACAAAGGAGTCGGAGACAGTTCTTATCACACAAAGCCAGTATTTCAGTATGGGAGCGCGATTGCTTATTTCAGTGTAAGTATCTCCAAATCTGTATGTGTAAATTATAAAATACTACCAAAAATGGTTTTATGGTCACCACTAGGGTTTCAGGTTCACACCTGAAATGTTATAGTAAAAAATGTTTTAGGTTTTAGGATGGTACTCCATTACAATAAGCTTGGTGAGATCACTTCTTTTGTAAACTCTTCATAATACCATAATGTCCATAATTCATGGCATCAATGGCATAGTTTTTTCAATGCATGTAAAATCCCTTAATTTACGACTACTTATGTGTATTGAATATACACATGTGATTTTTAATTAACACTTTTTTGTTTTATGAATTATCAGTGAGATAGGTATGGTACTACTAGTATATTTGATCTGTGGTACTACTTAGGTATTGTATTGTATACTAAATTTTATTTATGAACTTTTGTAAACCATGAATCATTGTTTTGACTCATGTTTTTAAGTAGTTGCAGTTGTATATGTAAATTATATATAGCAAATCCAGGAGGATGCTGTTTCAATCCCATCCCTGGGCACTAGAAGCCTTGGTAGAAGTACGAACTTCGATGATTGTCAGAACCTGTCTGGGGTCCCAGAATGTACCTAGCCTATTTATATATAGCTTTTTTCCACATTTTCGATGATGTGTTTCAATATTATGTGGTGTAATCGTTATACCAAACCCCAAATATGTTATTTCAGAAGAGTCGGAGATTCTCCGATCCCTGGCGCGGGAGCGTACGCGGACAACGCGGTGGGCGGGGCCGCGGCCACCGGTGACGGCGATATCATGCTACGATTTCTACCTAGGTGAAGACTTGCTTGACTTTAAGACAATTCCTTACTTTTTAGTACTGCGTGTAGGCGCTACCGCAAACTTCGAAAATCTAAACGATAGTGTCCTCCGTATCCGTAATGCTTGTGAGCAACTTTTTTCTTAGGCCCAAATTACACTGTCATATCTATGACCATAGATCTATATGCCTCCACCATCTGCTTAGATATATGATAGTGTAATATGGGCCTTAAAACAAGTCCGCGCCTGACCTGAATATTTTTAATAAGAGCGTCTATTTTAAGTGTTTGCTAAGTGATTTCATTCAGGCGCTGTACTAAAAATAAAAAAGTGAATTCCTGTCAGTTATTCTATTTCGTACACAAGGGACGAAACCTCCGTCATGACTCATGACTTGTGATTCACGATAGACTCTGTGTTAACTAACTTTATATTTATCTCAGTTTCCTAGCAGTAGAGGAGATGCGTCGCGGAGCCACACCCACCGCTGCTGCCGAGACGGCTGTAACCAGGATAGCAAGCCACTACCCTAAGTTCATGGGTGCGGTGGTAGCCTTGGCGAAAGATGGTAGATACGGCGCCGCCTGCCACGGCATACACCAATTCCCGTTCGTCGTCTTTGACAATACCTCAGAGCAAAGTAGAATTGAACATATTTTGTGTTCTTAACTGTTAAGTTTTTTATTCTTATTTCCGAAATAAATATACTTATAATATAGCTTGGCCAGCAACTTCCGTCATCAGTAGAAAAGGGAGCTGAACATCCATAAAAAAATTAAGATATTTCCGCGCTTTTCTGATGACTAAATTGGATGCCAAGCTATAATTATGTTGGTTCTACTGTTAAATGGTTTTATTATATTTAAATAGTCCAAATAATTCGGAAAGTTGCAAGACTCAAGTGGCTATGGCCTATATATTACACTATACCATATGATCATATCTCTAACCATAGATTACATTAAAAGGGAGGCATATAGATCGAAGATATTTGATAATGTAATATAACCCAGACACAAAGGTTCTTCCAATGGGTATGGGCTTTTATACTCGGTCGAGGATTTCGAGTAATTTCGACGACCCGACACGATTGGCGTAAAATGAGCGTTGCCGAACCATTAAAATGTTGTACACTCCTTTTTTGAAGAACCCAAGCTATTTAAGAAAGATATCTTAAGCCCCTCATTCACGGCAGTCCGCCGGCACTCCGGCATGGCTGGATGTAGCGCACACACGGTGTGCAAGTGGCCCAGCCTGGCAGTCCAATTCGCACTTATTCGTTGAAAGATGCGCAGCGCTGCGTTGTAGCGCATACACTGTACTGGAATTTTAAAAATCGCCGCCATCTCGTATGTCATTTTTAATAATTAATAATTAATATTTTATGCATAGCCGCATTTCTCAATTGTTTATTACTGTAATTTAGTGCAATTCGGACTGCAAGGAGGTGGCCGGAGCTAGCAGGATGTTGCCGTACGGCACGCATCCGGCAACGACATTCACGATACTATATTACGTGCTGGAGGTGCCGGCGGACTGCCGTGAATGAGGGGCTTTAAATAGCTATTTCTTCCTAACCGAAGCTATTTAAGACATCTTTTTACTCACCCAAACTACATGACTAAGCTCAAATAGCCTCTCGTTCGAGCTTCTCGGCCGACTCGCCCGAGGCTCTCGAACGAGCGTGTACAGTACACGATGATTCGAGACAGACTATATAGAGAAAACTTAAGCCAGACCAGAGACAATTTAAGTACTTTGGTTGAGTTAAAAGGTGTCTTAAATAATTTCACTTCAGGTAAAGCTATTTAAAAAGTGTCTTAAATAGTTTCAATAACCAAAGCTATTTAAAACACCGTTTAACTCACCGAAACTACCTGAAAAAGCT
The DNA here is from genome assembly GCA_949128165.1 of Lathronympha strigana. Taxonomy (NCBI): domain Eukaryota; kingdom Metazoa; phylum Arthropoda; class Insecta; order Lepidoptera; family Tortricidae; genus Lathronympha; species Lathronympha strigana. Next base: position 23,348,446 of record OX421905.1, read on the forward strand.
TAAATTGTCTATGGTCTGGCTTAAATTTTATCTATATAGTCTGTCTCGAATGAGCGTGTACTAGGGTGGGCCGAATCATTCGGCCGAGAGCCCGAGCATGTAAAAGCACCATACTAGGTTGCATTCACCCGCGGCGGCCGAAACATTCGGCCGAGAGCCCGAGCATGTAGAGGTACCATAAGTAGTTATGGTCACCGTCCACCCGGGGCAATCCAATCGCCAATTTGGTCAGGTAATCAAATTTATGTCAGTACATTTTTGCCTGATTTAACATCCACACGACACAATTACATTATTTTATTTAAAAAGTTTAAAGCAAGCTAACTACTTATTACCTATTAAAAACCGGGTGTATATACCCGGTTTTTAAGAGGTAGTAAGCATGTATATTTTAGTTTTAACTAGTTCTCGATATTTTTACGCTGTTCACAACAGAATACAACCAAAACAAATCAGTAAATCGTTTCATAATCTGTTTCCAGACGTATCAATGTATTGAGATTGCGTCCGATTTGCTGCCAAGTCTGGGAAGCCCTAATGACAGCCAGTGTTTGCGAACCATAGACATTTTTTTTCTGACGCCTACTTCATTTCGTCAAGTCAAATTTTTCATTCGGCCATTTTCTATTTGACCGTCTCCTTGCGCTCACGTATCAACGTAAGTACAAATTCATTTATATTTTATTGAAGATATTCAATAAATATAATTGCCATGTCTTGTTTATAATTCTGTGAATGATAGACATTGATAATGAATTTGTTGTTTCTGTTAAGAAACAATGCGTATTACTTACATATTTTGTGATCTAACCTTAGTTACCACGTGGTAACATTTTCATGATGAGACTTTATTTCATTTCATTCGTGGTATCCACTTGAGGTTTATCCTGTGAAGTTTTAATGCGTCTGATTTTCCTTTGAAGTCATCGAATATGTGAATTTTGTGCGCCTTTGACATTAAATTTACATCATATTTTCAGAATGGCGGACGCTGCTCCAGCCGGTGGTCGTGGCGGATTCCGCGGTGGTTTTGGTTCCAGAGGTGGTGATAGGGGCCGCGGGGGTCCCCGTGGTCGTGGACGCGGGCGCGGCCGTGGTCGTGGACGCGGAAAGGAAGACCAGAAAGAGTGGGTGCCGGTCACCAAACTCGGTCGTTTAGTCCGCGAAGGCAAAATTGACAAGCTAGAGAGCATCTACCTGTTCTCTCTGCCTATTAAAGAATTTGAGATCATTGACTTCTTCCTGGGATCTTCGTTAAACGATGAAGTCCTTAAGATCATGCCTGTACAGAAGCAGACCCGTGCCGGTCAGCGTACCCGTTTCAAGGCGTTCGTGGCCATCGGCGACAACAACGGACACATCGGTCTGGGTGTGAAGTGCAGCAAGGAAGTCGCGACCGCCATCCGTGGCGCTATCATCCTGGCTAAGCTGTCTGTGCTGCCTGTTCGGAGAGGATATTGGGGTAACAAGATTGGCAAGCCCCACACTGTACCCTGCAAGGTAAATATCTGGTATATCATTAACAAACCATTGTAATTCAATTCAATGTTGATTGATATCATGTCAGTTCAATATTTTAACTAAATGATGAGAACTTTATTCATTTCATTCGTGGTATCCACTTGAGGCTTGACCTGTGAAGTTTTAATGTGTCTGATTAAAATTACTTCTTAGCCTTGTAATATCCTACCAAAAGATTGTTGCTAATGACATTTTCATTAATTCCAGGTCACTGGCAAGTGCGGTTCAGTCACTGTGCGGCTGATCCCTGCTCCACGTGGTACTGGTATTGTGTCTGCTCCTGTCCCGAAGAAGCTCCTCCAGATGGCTGGTGTCCAGGACTGCTACACCTCTGCCCGTGGCTCCACTGGCACTCTTGGCAACTTTGCAAAGGCCACCTATGCTGCCATCGCAAAGACCTACGCGTACCTCACCCCTGACTTGTGGAGGGATATTCCTTTGACCAAGTCCCCCTATTCTGAATTCAAAGCCTAAACTTTTCAAGGATGGAATAGAATAAAACATTCAGAACTATTATTTTGTTTCATTTTATCATAATAACATTAATAACAATGCAATCAATCTTGGCAGGCATTTGATAGTAATTGCCACAATTACGGATAACCCCTTTACATAATTTTTTAAATTTAACTAAGGCTTTCTTATACTGGACTTCTAAAAAGAAGTATTTGTATGAATATGATATACATTGTATTTAACTGAAAAAAAAACTCACTTGGTCGAAAACTTCGAATATTGCTGGCCATGTATGTTCAGGTATCGATGTCGATAAATGTATAGGAAATATGTGGGGTGGTTTTTTTTTTTATGCTGTAGGTGGCAAACGAATCGCCTGATGGTAAGCGATTAACGTCGTCCACACCCGCAACACCAGAGGTGTCGCAAGTGCGTTGCCGGCCTTTAAGGTGGGAGTACGCTCTTTTCTTGAAGGTTTGAAGGTCGTATCGGTCCGGAAACACCGCTGGCGACAGTTCGTGGATGCCCGGAGGACATACCCACTATGTCGTAACGGAATGCCCGAACGTATACGGCCGGCATAAGTAGAGCTCTTTTTGCTCTAGAGCATTAAATAAAACCACAGAATGCTGGAAGTGCCTGGGCCCCCGGTCGCGGCGTGTGAGAACGACCGCGCCCAAGCACTTTCATTCATAACGAGTGAAAAGCAGAGTGTATACCTCTGGCACAAATACCCATCTAATCCTCTGCTATTATATTGGTCATTGCACACTGAATAAAATGGGTTACTTTATGCCCCTGTCATACAATCTAACTAACATCTCTGCATCAACTTCTGGCCAACTATAGCTGCTGCCCAAGGTGTTGCAATGCTGTAGCTTGACACAGACGTTGTTTACAGACAAAAAACTCTGTTTTGTGAATTATTGGAACGTAATGCTGATGTACATAATTTGCACTGAATTTGTACAGACGCGTGCAAAAGTGCATGGACAATTTATGATTATGTTTATGGGGTTGCTGGGGAGCTACTGTACAGCAAGTCCGAATTAAGGTTACTGTACTCTCGAATAATCTCGACATCGCTATAATATAAGCTTTCAATTGATAACATTTATTTTCAAAATATATACAGTAAGTGTAACTTACCTAACTACCTACCTCTACCTACCTTAAATCTAAAATAGGTCTTTGAGGCATTCGTAGAAATGGTTGATGTAACTGGTGATCGAAGAGCTGGTGGCTTCCTCGCACAACGTATCAGCATTGCGATACAACGAGGAAATGCCGCCAGCATCCTAGGTACAATGCCTTAAGCGTTTCATTTATTTTTATTCTTCTTCATAAGGACCACTCTAGAGTGGTAAAAGCCTCCTCCAAATCTTTCCAACTTTCTCTACCTCTTGCTCCATCTTGGCCACTTATGACCTGCTATGTTCTTATATCATCACTCCATCTAATGATTGAGTGGTTTTCCTTTTTCCCTGGGGCAGTCATTTCGTTACAGCCTTTGACCATCTCCATTTGAGGCGCAAATGCAAGTGCGCGCAACAACACTTATACACACAACAATTTTTTTTTAAAGTAAGTATGTACAAATTCAGTACTTACATGTTATATAGGTACATCAACATTACATTTCAATAAATCACGAACCAGACGCGGGCGCGAATTTCGAGGGAGCATGACATGAATGTTACCCAAGAACCCAAGATAATTTTTTTATCAATGTAATAATCACTTATTACATTAGCCAAGAGATACATGTATAGTTTCTACTTGTACAATAAATTGTGCTTTGAGTAAAAGTATCGTAGGTAAGTCTTTCATGGCACAATGGCATAGAAATGGCAAAAGGAAAACAGTGCCCATATGCACAAAATACAATGCTATAATTTGCAGCAACCATGCCGCTTACTATGGAATGCAAATAGGTAAAAAAAAAGGATTAACCGGTTTACCAGTAAATTACCAGTAATTTTCATACAAAATATTTACCAATTGCATTACATACCGCGTACTATCCTTAATCTTGAAATAGCTTTATGGATTTTATTAAATGAAATGAAATGAAATGAAATGATTTTTATTGCGTATCACATTACATGAATTAAGGTGGTAAATTATATAAGGTTTACATGTGACGCCCTGCAAGGGCACAGCAATATTAGCCTTAAGTTACATAGTAACTTAAGGTTAGGTACTTAAGTCTAATTTACTTAAAACTAGATTTTTTAACTAATATTGAGTTTCTAGCAGCAGACGAGTTTCGCCTAGCTTTTAACGCTAATCATCGGACTTATCATCCTCAACTATATTTTTCGTTAAAAAAATCGTCTATACTATAAAAGCATTTATTTATAAGGAATGTTCTTAATTTATTTTTAAATATGTAAGGGTTTGTAATATCTTTAAGTGAATTCGGTAGGTGATTATATATTTTAATGGTCATATAATGAGGACTAGAAGTAACAAGCTTTAATGTAGAAAGGGGAATCTTAAATTTATTTAAGTTTCGGTCATTTCGTCTATTGTTTTTTAATGGAGAGTACAGTTCCGTATGCTTTCTAATAAATTTACATGATTCGAATATGTACATATGTACATGAATATTATGTTATGAATTGTATATTGGCCCTTAAAATTAAGAAAACAAAAATGGTTTCAAGTTTTACAATATTCTTTTACTTCAGTTTCAAACAAGTTGATAGTGTGATTGCAAACTTTTTCAAGATCCTTCAGCCCTCTTTTCAGTATTTCTAATGCAGGTGTCTCATGTGCCTGTATTCTGAAGTGCATCTTTGCTTCTGCAGGGTGCGGTACTGTGTAGCCACAGAATTGAACATCTTCACTGAAACAAGCGTGAAAAAATCTTTATTTTTGGACAAGTAACTAGTTAACAAAGAATGCACCTTTTGCTGCCCTAAACATTTATTACTAATTTCTTTATTTAATTTTTTTATTTTATTTTATGTGAGTCAGTAGTCATAAGTGGGTATGCCATGGGCTTTCAGCCCGAGGGATTTATTATCAGAAATATCAGATTTCATATCTTGTATCTGTAGAGATACTGTGAGCCTATGACAATGGTACCCAGGACAGGGATACAGGGGTCCTTGCTTAATTTGTAATGATGCAATAGTGGCATTTCACTATTGAAATCAATTTAATGGCAATATGAAGTATCACTTGTGGGATTTCACCATAGCATTGCTTATTATTATTGATAACATACTTTAAGATTTAAAGGTAAGAAACTTACTATCTGCTTATAATGCATTTTAATGCATTCCCTAATGTGTGGCTTTCATCTTGGAAGACGTATGTACGACAAGTGAGGGTTGTGTCATCGTCGCCCGGTAACTGAAATTAAGTTTATATTAACACAATTTAGTTTCTTAATTTAGGCTTATTTAAATCATTACTGAGACCTAGACTGTTCTTGACACTTTGTACGGCTACATAAATTACTGCTTGATAATCTATTTAACATTGCAAATACACCTATTGTTAAAACATCGAAATTTTACGAAAAACAAGCACGGATGTTTACAATGACACATTCCTTAAGTGTGCTTACTTTTTGAAGCGATAATTAGAGCACTGGTAAATTATACTAACCTCAGAGATTTTCATAGCTATTTCGTTTATATAATATCTTTGGTAAAATTAGCAAATTTTACAATAATCCGTAGTGAATATGAATATAGTTAGTATTGAACAATGAATATAACCCCACGTTGTTTTGACATTGAATTGACATATTTTTTTTTAGCCCGTATAAAAGGCAGCCAAATAATCGGCAGCCCAATCATTCGTGTACATTTTTTTGGTTGCGGATTATTGGGTTGGTGATTATTGTACTGTAAAAACTGTGGCTGCGGATTATTGGCCCGCTACCGAGCTTGTCCGACCCGATGGGTGCCACTAATCCGCATCCCGCGAAAAGGCAGCCCAATGATCGGCGACCCAATAATTGGCGACCACGATGTACATGGATTATTGGGTCGCCGATTATTGGGCTGCCTTTTCTTGGGTCGAGCAATCTCGAAGCGGGCCAATAATCGGCAGCCCAATAATCCATGTACATCGTGGTCGCCAATTTTTGGGTCGCCGATTATTGGGCTGCCTTTTATCGGGTCGGACAAGCTCGGTAGCGGGCCAATAATCCGAAGCCAGAGTTTTTGCAGTACAATAATCAACAACCCAATAATCCGCAACCAAAAAAATGGACACGAATTATTGGGCTGCCGATTGGACTTCGTTCGTGATTTCGACACCAAGTATCCCGATACTCTTGGAGATGGAGAGAGGGATGCTCTGAAATTTAGGCGATATGGGAAATGGGGTTTTCTTAGCAGAGAACACGCACACTTGTGTCTTACAGGGGTTGAATTGGACGAGGTTGTGAGCGCCCCATTCGGAAACCTGTTCGAGAGTGGTCTCAATTTCAGACACAAGCTGCTTTCTGCACTCCAATACCAGCTCAGGACGGGCATTTGCACGACCCGTATAATAGCTATCAGCCGTGCTGTCATCCGCATAGCAATGAATAAGAAATTGTTACTTGACAACATATCATTGATATGCAGGAGGAACAGCGTGGGCGACAGTACGGATCGTTGCGGTACACCAGCATTTATGGGCTTGTAGTCGGAGCATATTCCATACGTAACGACTGAAATTCTACGCCCAGACAGAAAGCTAGCAACCCATGTGCACAATCCCTCGTGAAGCCCGAACGAGGGAAGTTTCGAGAGGAGCGCCGTGTGCCATACCCTATCGAAGGCCTTTGCGATATCTAGGCTAACTGCCAAAGCCTCACCCTTGCTCTCGATGGCTGTGGCCCATCGGTGCGTGAGGTAAACGAGAAGATCACCAGCTCCTCGACCATGGCGGAAGCCATATTGCCGATCACTAATGAGCTGGTGGTCCTCTAGGTACTTGAGAAGCTGGTCGCTTACCACCCGCTCCAGCACTTTGGAGAGCAAAGAGGTTATCGAAATAGGCCGGTAGTTGGATTGGAAGGGTCTGTGCGGTCACCTTTTTTGGGTATAGGGTGAACCCAGGCACTCTTCTAGGAGGACGGGAATTTTCCTGAGCGATACGATAGCGAGAAAAGGCGCGTTAAGACCGCAGCTAGCTCTGGAGCGCATGTTTTGAGCACAATTGCAGGTATACCGTCAGGGCCACTTGACTTCTTAACATCGAGGGCAAAGAGAGAGCGCCTTACTGCGCATTGCGTAAAGCAAATCGCGGGCATGGAGTGCTCACATTTCGGGATAGTGGGAGGTGTTTTGTCCCCATCGTCAAGAGTAGAATTCGACGCAAATAGAGAGCACAAAAGATCCGCTTTCTCCTTTGCGGAATGGGCCAGTGAGCCATCGGGTTTGTGCAGAGAAGGTAGAGAGACCCTACAGAAGTTCCCTTGAACAGCTTTGGCGAGAGACCAGAAAGTACGTGACCCAGAGGGTTGACCGACTAGTCTCTCGCCAATTTTGCTGATATGGTCGAACTTTGCTGCAGCGATCCGCTTCTTACACGATCTAGAAGCAGCATTAAATTGCTTCTTTAATACGGAACGATTTGGATCATTGACCTCGCACGCAGCCCAAGCTTGATAAGCCTCACATTTCAATTTACGGGCTTTAGCGCAAGACTCACCAAACCAAGGCTGAGAACGCCCACCAACACGAATTAATGTACTTGGAACGAAGCATTCCATGCTTTGCATAATCGTGTCAGCTACGAGTTCCGCACAGCTGTCAACATACACAAGCCGCTCGAGAACCTTGCCGAGTCCTACTTGGACGGGCTCCAGGAGACGATCGGTCTCCGAGTCTCCGCTGTGAGACCTGTAGAGGCAAACGAAGATACAGACGTGGGCCCCGTAGTCAACGCGCGCCAGAATTAGAGACAGGTCTCTGTCTTCAAGACTGCTCAGACGGCGACAACATATATCATCCCGGACAAACATACACACCCCAGCACGTGACACAAACATGTGTTCAAGGCTATAACCGGGATACATAAGATAAGAGATGTCGGCCGGGGTAGATATTTGTGTCTCCGTCAAGAAAAACCGGGCTGGCTTGCCTGTCTCAAGGTGGTGGTGGACAGAATTCAAGTTGGAGTGTAGTCCTCTAATGTTGCAAAAATCCACGGTAAGTGTGGAAGAGGTGGCCGCTGTGAAACGGTTTTTCTTATTTTGAGCAATCATATTAAAAAAATCGGGTTATAAAGGGAGGAAAATAACGGAACATCAAAGTGTCAACAGTCACAAGATCACAAGCAAGGCCACGCCTCATCTATGCGCCCCAAGTAGAGTGATTTCCTGGTACGGGGGACGGAAGGGCCCCCGGTCCGACCCGAGGTAATTAGGACTACCCAGGGGTCACGTGTAGGGTATCAAGAACAAGTACTACGCATACGGACGCGGTCAACTTGACCCCCAATCTGCTTATGTCTGATAAGCCAAGGCTGCAGTAGTTTTTTATTGATTTATGTGTGTTTTAGGGTTCCGTAGTCAATTATAGACTGACAAGCAATCAATCCAACGCAGTAACAGAAGGTTATAGAGCATCATACTATCTTTTTCTTACGGTTCTATGGATATAGTTTTTTTGGCCTACTGTTACTGCGATCGGTCGCTTGTCAGACTATAGGAACTCTTATATAGTCTGACAAGCCAAGGCTGCAGTAGATTTTTTTTTATTTGCGTTCCTTTTTTTCGGTATGAAAAAAGTAGGGAGGCATATATTATAAATTAAAAAAAATCTACTGCAGCCATGGCTTGTTAGACTATAGTTTCGCCCTCATCGCCATGTCAGTTTGTCTTTCCGTCCGTCTTTCCGTCTGTGACTTAGTTCAGTGACCGTTAGTAGAAAGCTTTAATTTGGTAAAGCTGTAATTGACAAAGTTGTAAAATAAAAAGTCGAAAAACTTTTATTTTTAGTTTACCTACCTGTAAAGTGGGGGTGTTTATTTTCGTTTCAAACCTTAAGTCTGACAAATCGTAGGATAGGTATTTGAAAAAAAATATAGGGTTTTCTACAAACATTTTTTGATAAAGTAAATATTTTCGGAAACAATCGCTCCGGAAGTTTGAAAAAAATGTGTATGCGAAAAGCAGTATGCGGAAGGTGATTCTGCCAAACGTTACCTCTGCCATAAATTATTCTGCGAATCTAATATCGAAGACAATAGTGAACCCATTATCATATCATATTGATCATTTACATGGAAGTTGGCATCGAAATGTCACTTAAACAGGTTCGAACAGGTATCTAGGCCCATTGTATTTAAATTAACGTACAAGATGTTACTTTTTATCAACCCTTTATTAAAATAGAAAACAACAAATGTCTTTTATTAAATAACATTATTGCTGCTATACAGCATAATTAATTAAATTTTTTATTAATATTATTTGTTTTGCATATTATGCAAAACAAATAACACTGACAAAAAATTTAATAGTTGAAATAGGTATATTATGGCTGTAGTAATTTATATACATTGTGCCAATCGTCTATGGCCTTGTTTGTGCGGTTTAACTATTTATGGCAGGTCCACCTACCAAAGCAGGTATGTTATATTGACTTCGAGTTCATCCAGTTCATAAAAAACTGTTGAATATTTTAACTATAAAAACTGACCACCCTCGACAGAGGCAAGTAGTGCACTGTGGGCTAACGCCCTCTCTGTCCACTTGCAGCGGGCAGTGGACGATCTACCCTCATTCTCAATATCGTTTTCCTGATGACGTTCTTCGTAAAGATCGGAACATGTCGAGCGAAAATCTACTAAATTACGTGAGTGACCCGTTTTAAATGTTATTTAATTTGTTGAATACCCTAGCTTTTTTTGTTATCGGTCCTTCCTCCATAGCGTACAACCACGCATGCAGCAATTCTTCGAACAGTAAATGGGCCATCGCTGATAACTGCTTAATGTGAACTTTACCCATTGTCTTTTTTATACCGCATTCTTTTGCCTTTTGCCATAGAAATTTGGTGAAATGGTAATAACATCCGTCACAACAATCAAGTAACAACAATTAAAGCTGATATCACCGCCTACTCGAAGTCCACTTTAATGTGAGCTGGTTTCCACTTTAGAGCTTGACTTTTGATTAGGTATTTTAAATATGTCTCATAAAAAAATTCGCAAACTTATCTTTTCCCGCAACTTGAATCTTGTCATTGGCGTCCTCATACATATAACTTACATGAGAAATAGGAGTCACTAAAGGATAACTCACAGTAGTCCGTTCAATTCCGATCCGATACGGGACGATCTGTCTTTTTCTATAGAAAGTATCACGTGATAGCTCGGAGGCCTCGGAGCCCTCGGACGTCACGTGACTTTTTGTATAGAAACTGACAGATCGTTCCGCATCGGATCGGAACGGAACGGACTACTGTGAGTCATCCTTAAGTCATGGAAGACTTTGATCCATGCTGGCTATGTACTTTTTGACTTAATTTCCTGCCAGGGACCGGAAAACGGTAGTTTTTTCTTACCGGTATCGCTCACTCGGCCATGAAAGAAAAGGATTTCGTTTCTGTTCTCCGTTACCGGTAAAAGAACCGTCGAAACAAGATACCGGTTTGTGCCCATTTCGTTGGAATTTCGTTCTTGTGGAACGAAATTAAACGGTTAAATTGAAAATTACGAAACCAGCTAGTCTATGATGGTCGGGTTTTTATCGTTTACCGACGTTGCTGTCACGTTCCAACAAGTATGTATGTGCGAAAGTGACGCATAGCGTGATAAGCGATAAAATGGCAACCATGCTAACCCTGCTAATAGAACGTATATTGCTGTCTCTTTTATACGACTACCTACTGATTTGACAGATAGGAGTGCTGGAGTAGAAAAACATTGTAGAGTGAGTACTCTATCATTCATCATTGTAGAGTACTCACTCTACAATGTTTTTCTACTCCAGCACTCCTATCTGTCAATTAGATGACTGACTGCGATATTAAAAAAAAATCTATACATTATAACGTATGTGTACAGTATAACGTATATGTTGTAAATACAGTATAACGTATATGTTGTAAATAAGGTAATTTACTAGCTCTGCTCTCTCTGTGTCTAAATTTCTAACTGCACCCACTTTTGAAAATCTCTGTTTGGCCCTATGGTCGACTGGTAGAGAATGCCTTAAGGCATTAAGTCCGCCTTTTGTAATTCTGTTAATGTGCAATAAAGTTTAAAATAAATAAATAAATAAATATAACGGTCCCAATCATATTTAGTTCCGCGCTTTAGAAGAAAACAAAATATTTTGATTAAAGGGTCTAGCAGGCTAAGGCAACAAGTACCTACCCCGCGAGGGATTTGGTTATAATTTGAGGTGCAGTAGTGGCAAGACCTACTTAAGAACATTGTATGCGTAATATCAGCCTTAAAAGAGTTTATCTTTTTCGCTTCATTTTTTTTTGCCACTTCTTGCGGAAACACAACTACCCAAAAATACTTGATAAGCTACAATTGTCAACTACGTATTCATTTAAAAACATTTTGAAAAATCATGGTGTGCTAATTAAAAAAAAAAACGGCCAAGAGCACGTCGGGCCATGCTCAGTGTAGGGTTCCGCAGTTTACTGTCCGTCACAATAGGCAACCTTAAAAAGTGTTTTAATAGATACCATGCTCAATATGCTTATAATAATTAACAATTCGATGATACTTTCGATCACACCCGTCCCGACCCCATCAACTCCGGAAACACAGTGCCATCTCTCGGGCAATTGGGTTACTAATTTACACAAACTAGACGGGTTATGTATGTTGGGGTTTCGGGTCGTAACTCGTAACTTTTGATCGCGTGAATCGATTTAAATATTTTTTTCTTATTAGTAGGAAGGTACGTGCGGGATGATAAATAAAGTACTCAAGATAAAAGAAGTGTTTGCAGATACAGTTAAATTACAAACTTAATTCCGTAATTATTTCGTAAAATTTTTCAAAAACTATTCAACCAATCAAGTTCAAAATAATTTTCCAAGAAAGTTCTGATTAAGTTCTACTTGTGTGATTTTTTTCATATTTTTTTAACTTATAGTTCAAAAGTTAGAGGGGGGGGACACATTTTTTTAAACTTCTGGAGCGATTATTTCCGAAAATATTAACTTTATCAAAAACTGATCTTAGTAAACCCTCATTATTTTACAAATACCTATCCAATGATATGCCAAACTCTAGGGTTGAAACGAAAAAAAAAATCACCAACACTTTACGTGTACTCTAAAAAATGAACTATAACTACTCTTTATTTTACCACTTTTTTGGCGTGACTAATATACATATTCGTACAAAATTACAGCTTTCTAGTACGTACAGTCACTGAGATTATGCGCGGACGGACGGACGGACAGACAGACAGACAGAGCGAAACTATAAGGGTTCCTAGTTGACTACGGAACCCTAAAAACATTTACGAAAGTATGTTTTCCCCTCACTAGCTCGGAAAGCGCTGTTTTGTACTTTAAAACTAGCGTGGAAAAACGCATTTTATCCACATGTGGGGCAAAGTAATCTAATTCCTATCACTTACCAACAGTCCAGTATAAGTGAGTCCTATATGCCCATAGTAAATATGCGCAATCGGAGGTCACACCTTAAATTGGTCATGTGATCATGTCTTATCCCGCACTTGATAAGCTGTTGACAATATCTAAGTACCAGGAGCGTACCTAATCTATGACAAATTTTGAAATTGATTTTTGATGGTTTATTCGAGATAACTTACATGTGGATAAGATTTATAATCGTATATAGTCTGTATTTTCCTCGCAATAGTGAGGGGAAAAATGTTGTATTACACTCGCCGGCAAAGCTCGTGCCTTGAGACCCTCGTAAAGCTCAAGATTCCAGTTATTGAACCACTCGCTACGCTCGTGGCTCAATTTTGGAATCTTTCGCTTGCTCGGATCTCAATATAAGCCCGAGAGTTAAACAACAACTTTGCCCCCTTGTATAATAGATAACTATTACTATATAGTGTAGTGGCGGATTAGTAGAGCCCTACTAAGGTAAGTCAATAGTTGTCTGTCACACCACAGAAAGAGGGTTGATGGACAGTGGACACATATATGGTCGTGGTTGACGCATGCAGATTTAGCTTATTCGCATTTAGTATATATTATCTGTAGAAGAAATGAGTCGCTTAACTTCAAACTCGGGTAAATCCATCTGTAAATCTGAAAGAGAAATCTCAAAGTTAGGTAATGATCTTAGATAGAGCTCCTAGAGTCAACCCACGTTAACTTTTCTCAGCAAATGAACTGTCAAACTTGAAAGTGTTATTTTAAACGTCAAACTTCTATGAAATTATGACGTTTACTTAACACTTTCACATCCTGTGCTATCAAAATCTAGGAAACTTAGCATAAACTGACTCCACGACATTTGTACTGGTATGCGGAGCTCAACAATTTAAACATTTTATGAAAACAATTTTTGGTATATCTAAAGCAAAGTAGCATAGCAAATAGCATGTCCATTTCATTTGCAGCTAACGCCAAATTAAAAAAATCATACAATCTGACTGAGATGATACGATACGACTAATAATCAAAAGTTATCCGAGTATTTTTTGAACACCCCTCGTAAGTTCTATTGCCTAATCCATAATCGAATACCGACGTCATTCGAGGTCAAGCTCAAACTTTATTTATGCAAGTAAGTAAGTCTAATAAATCACAATCACTTCAAATAACTTCATAAATGAATTCACCAGTTCAGTAGGTAATCATTCAGAGTTTAAGAATAATTTTAAAGAAAAAAAAACCGACTTCAATTGGACTTCCCGGTAAAAGTTATATTTTGTAAATTTTCCTTACACCGTATTTAAAACTTATATACATATTACTACCAGGATTCCGCGTCAGCTCCATCTTGTGAACTGCTCTCCTAATTGCTCGTTAACATGAGTCGATTAACGAAAACAGCACACGCGTATGTTTCACCAAACCTGAGTTCCATTAGGTACTGCCAGGGTTTAGCATCAGCTCCATCTTGTAAACTGCTCTCCTAATTGCTCGTTAACAAGAATCAAATCATGAGAACAGCAGTCGCCTATGTTGCACCAACCCTGAGTTCCACTAGGTACTGCCAGGGTTCAGCACCAGCTCGGTCTTGTGGATTTCTCTCCTAATTGCTCGTTAACACGAGTCGAATGACGTAAATAGAAGTCGCGTAAGTTTCACCAAACCTGAGTTCCATTAGGTACTACCTGGGTTTAGCATCAGCTCGATCTTGTGAATTACTCCCCTAATTGCTCGTTAACACGAGTCGAATGACGTAAACAGAAGCTGGTATGTTGGACCAAACTTTAGTTCCATTAGGTACTGCCAGGGTTCAGCATCAGCTCCATGAATTCCTCATGATATCCATCATCAAAATATAGTTAAAATCAAATAGGACTACCTCGAAGGCATTTCGTAAAAAACAAAAGATGAATGTCTCAAATCAGAAGATGCAGCTGGGGCCCGCGAATTATAGAGCAGTTCCTCTTTGACATCCTTGGTCGTCATCATCAGCCACGACAGCCACCAAACTGGCAGGTTTTGTAAAGAAATGCTCGAGTTTCTCAAGAAAATGCCCAAATTACTATGCATGTGCCTTTCAATTTTGAGGAGTTCCCTCAGTTCCTCATGGATCCCATCATCAGAAACGCTAATAATCCTCCTTACAAAGAGGCGGTCGTAACAAAAGTCTAAAGAATTGCAAAAAGTTGCGAAGTGCGAAATATGGTGAATTTTGAGAAGCTTTATCTGAGAACCTATTACGTCTACAGAGACCTCTTTTATCCATCTTGTAGCAATTTTAGTCTAATATAAAAACTTCTTGAAAATGTACTATCAAAAATAGTCCTTAAGGGATAAAATAGCCATTAATCTAAGAAAAAAACCAACATTTTCGCGTTTTTTTTTTGACATAGTTGCGTTAGGTGGGATTAATCATTGGACCGACGTCATAAACAAGTCTGCAAACAATCAAAACTACCGGATTTGACGCATACGAGCTGATATCTTGAAACGACAAGGTAACTGGACTATTTACTTGACGTTTTCTTTAAACGAACGACATCGTAGGTACGGCCCCTGGTATTTTCAGGAATATTAAAAGGAGCTTTAGGTAAGCGACACTGGCGAAATGTTAAGTTTATTTCTCCGGCCTGAAACGTCATGATTACTGGCGCTCCGCAAAACACGTAATTCCGCGCTTCCATTTGCATTGCATTGCTCGGCAAATGGGTGAAGTTTTTAAGTCGGCATTTTCAGCACAAGGAAAATTTTGCGACGGTCTTTCTTGATAGCCGGGATTAGCTTTCAAACAGAGACTAGTTAATAAAGTTACAAGTAATCTCCAAATGAATTATTTAGTTAGGTATCATAATTTTGAGAGTGAGTGATTTTCAGAGTTATCTGTGAGACGGTCTTTATTAGTTGAATGTAAATGCACTGAACCACTTTTACTATGAAACTGATCCTGAAATCGTAAAAATGTTGCATGTTTCACACATTTCGACCGATCGAATATTGATGTGTTCTATAGGACATACCATTATTTTGTTGATTTCGAGGTTGGTTCAATAGCGAATATTGTGCAGTATAACCTAAGTATCAATTTACGATATAGAGATTGGTCAGACATGCACATAGGTACACAGTTACTAACATGAGATCAGAATTGCTCTTAAAAAAGCTACAACTAACAATTGTACTTAATCTTTAATAAGTCTACATCTTGTTAACCTTTAATTCTTGACAAGAAGAAATTCTAGAGGGTTACAATGGCTACCTATCGTTACGCCACGATATACGGCAGTAGGCATTCTATATTATTTATCTGTCTTTGCTTTCAACGTATAAAGTGACGCGATATTACGCAACATATGCACAGCCTGCGAGACGTAACAGCTTTCAGACGGCTGAAAAGTATCAGATGAGCCGCTCATGTGTTATGCAGAGTCGAAGTTTTGACCATGGCCAAACAAAACCTGGAATGAAGCTTCGGCTACCTCCTCCTTGCGTCGTGTTCCACAAAAATGAGGATCGTGACCTTCATTCTGCATCACCTTCTCACAGACGATCTTTCTCCAACTTTTCCTGTATCTGTTGTACAGTATCAGAAATATCGGTCCAGCTAAGGTGCTCATAATAAATATGGGTGACTCAACTTCTTTGTTTCCCAAAAGCTACTAATTTAAATTAAATTTCGTTCACCAAAAAATAATTAGCAAGTCGGTTTCTGTCATTTGTTTCAGCAAATGCTGTACAGAGGAATTCATCAAAATTTGACCGTTGTTCCTGTGTCAAAGCTCCTGGTTGTGGTTCTAAGTCCGATGTGTCAGGCGTGTTTTGTTTGTTCATATTTTCAAGTCTCACATATATATATTTGCTAAAATTTGCCGTGAATTGGCAGCTTGCTCGTTGGTAAGAATCGAATTTACTCCTGGGTCTAAGTATACGGCTGCCAGAAAGTATTCCTTTTCAAACAGCATGACTTGATTGATAGTCATACAGTCTTCTAGCTTGCGGGCAACAAGGTAATTGAGTAAGGCCAACTGATGGCGACATCGCATCCACACAATGTCGCCACAATTTAGTTGCTCTCTTTGGTTGGAGCATTCGGGACAAATTTTGGCGTGGCTGCAAAATTTCTACGCATGTGTCTAACGACTCCAACAAGTTCAAGATACCAGCTGGGAAATCTAAGTTCATTATCACAAATGATTTTAAGTTTTGGAGACTCAAAAGCATGTCAGCAGTTGAGTCCCATCTTGTCGGAGTATCCAAGACTGCCTGTGGAAGGTTTTCTTCTTTCAGGCGAAGTGACATGTTTGGTGTCCGTAGCCTCCTCATTATTTGCCGGCATTTTTCAAGGAAACCTTGAATGTCTTGACACGCACCTTTAACTGCCAGTTCTAAGCAGTGAACCACGTTGTTTGATTCAATGTAAAGTTCTACTTTATGTTTGATCTCGTCATCAACCGTGTTGTCATCGATATTTTCATTGTATACTTCAATTTCGTGTGTAGGAAATTCTAACGTGTGATTAATTTCGTTGACCATACTGAGCATATCAGCTCCACTGTCCGTCGTTATGGTAAATATCTGATTAAGCTCAAAGTCGCATCGGCTATGTGATAGAGCTACATTTTCTTTTAGATAAGCTGCTGTATTCCTATCATGTAATTCAGCATGGTCTTTCCATCTGAGAATGAAAATAAATAAATGGGACATTACAAATTTTTATTAAATTCCACAAGTTCCACAAATAAAGTTTTGAATGCGAGAAACTTGAATTCCACATTCACTTCATAAACCGGTTACAGTTTAAATTAAAATTAAATTAAATATATCTTTATTTCGGACATTATTTTTTTGTACATCCATAGAATAATAATACACAACAAGACAATCACACAATCTTAAACACTAATTTCTTAATGCGCAGATTAGTTCAAAATAAACATTTGTCTATTTTGACCTAAACTGGGCAACTGGCTTAATTTGCCCGACCCAATGCACAAAAATAGGGCAATCATATTTGTCTGCAATGACATTCAGAACGCTGTTGGTACTTTTTCTGACACGGCTAAGCATGGAAGCAATTTTTTTGCGCGCAATGGCATGAAAACCGTCCGTGCGTGCTTCAGCAAACATGCCCGATGCACTGCACCATCTAGGTAGCCCCAACAGCGTCCTGAACGCATTATTGTATTGTACGCGCAGGGAATTAAGCTGCGGTATCATATTTTAGATGCCACTAAATAAAAAGCCTTAACAATTAAATTACCTACCTGAAATGTATTGTATATTCAAGTCCAAGAACCGTCGTAATTTAACTGATGCAACGTCTACTTTCAGAGCTATAGAAGTTATTTCCTATTTCTTTATTTATTTGTAAGCGGATTTCATGCGCCTTTTTTCGAATATTTTCTTTTATGTTTTTGACATTAACTGTCTGCACATGTTTTTCAGTCATTCCGGGTATTAGGTTCAGCAATTGTATGAAAGCCTCATCCTCGACTATATTAAAAGGTCGCCCATGAACGGCGACTAGTTGTGTGCAATATTCCATAACTAGTACGGAATTCGGAGTAGTTTTTTCTGGCACCTGCTTCTTGTTCTCTTCGTTCAATTTAATAATTTCATCATATTTCACTGAAAATAAGAACAGCAAATTATTAATTTTAAATCATAAAGTTGATTTAAAAACCCGATTGCGGTATTTTGGCTCTAAAATAGTAGTTTTTTTAACACTGCCCTTGGCTCTCACACGCCGGGACGAACCTAATGACACCTCATCCGTCCAGCGATGCCGCGATCGATGTCAAGCGAAACAAAGAATTGGACATTTGGACATACATATGCTCGAAAAACGTAACCCTCCTTCTTGTCGGAGTTCTCTTGCTCCAGCCCTTTCATTTTTTAGTAACTATGTGCTGATTTTTATACAGTTGATATTTAGATGGATCTTAGTGGGGGGGAGAAGGGGGAAGTTTAATCCACTGCGCTTGGTTTGGGCTCATATTTTTCTAAAACCATTCATAATGGGCATGTATGTAGAATATTATTTCCGGACAAATTAAAGACGGAATTTAAAAATAAATGTAAAACTTTTTCATACAAAAATGGGTTTCTGAATGAACAATTAAAGTTGTTGATTTTATATTGTCACTACTTGTCCATGGAAGTCGCAAAAATGGTGATTAGAACTAAATAAAAATTATGAAAATATAGCCGATATAGGTATCGTTAAATCGGAAAACTAGAACTTCAAAGATGAAAGAGTAAACATTTTAGAAAAATGTGTAAGTAATTTTGTATTCTTTATAACTAATGTGATTTTGCTAGTTCTATGTGATTTTGCGATTGTATGGTGCATATTTGTTGTTTTTTTTCTCTTTTATAGGAACCAATCACCACCGAAAGAAAGACTACCTAAAGATCAAACTGTGCCAAGTGTCAGCGCTTTGTCAAAAACTGCCACTGTGCCTACATATTCATTAGACTAAAAATATAGAAAGAGAATGGGACGTTTTTCAAACATAGACCTCCCTATAACATAAACATAAACCTCCCCATATTTTCGTACTGCTCATTAAAAACCCCTATTTTGAATTTTGGTATCCCTGCCTGAAACTCTTAAAAATACTGGAATAATATCTACCATAGTGCCTTCACATCGAAGGTAAAGGTAACAGGTAACTGATTAATGTCAAGGCCAGTACCTACGTAAAATGTGATTCATAAAGATAATTAATAAAAGTAAAGCTTACCGCAACGTACTTCTCACAGCCCTCCATCAAGCACTTCGATTTTTTTGTTTCTGCATTGTAACAAAACATGGAATAAATCCTGTTTTCCTCATGTCTTCCCATTGTCGTAAAGTCGTATCGTAAAATACTAAAATCACTTCCTTTCCGGTACACGGTCAATAATTAATGTGGCCTTACCATGTCGTCTTAACGCGATTCAGTTGAGGCTCTAAACTGAATTGCGTTCAGACGTCATGGTAAGGGCCCAGTTCACTAGTTCGTCCTCCGTCATAAGGCGGCCGGTAACTAAACTAATCAAAACAAACAAACAGGACAGGTGATTATATAAGTCTATGCTAAACGGAATGCGGGTGATAGGGATAGCACTATGCGCGCCAATCGACGAATCAGCGCTGCCATGCGCAGACGCATGTCATGAGCGGCTTAACAGTTATTATTTCGTTCCCGCGAACGGTAAGACTACGTTATCTGTACTTAACGGTAAAAATTGAAATGTTTTTTTTTTGGGTTTACAATAGTAAAATAGAAGTTGGGATCCTGATAAGCACATGAATACTAAAATGAAACACATTGAAACGGATTAATTGCGTATATGGACATTATGGACCACATTTTCCTATGCCCTTTTCAGCACTCGTTATCACATTTACAGGGCTAAACAATGAAAGAATGAAAATTCTTCCTGACACAAGTTACTTGGGATCGGAACTGGTATTCGTTTAACGGTTAACATCGTTGTAATACCGTTACTTTCGACAATTAACCAGTTAATTGAAGGAACGAATAAAATTAAACCGAAATGTTCGTGCTTACCGTTAAGTACAGATACCGTAATTTTAACGTTCGCACGAACGAAATAATAACGGTTAAACCCAGCCGTTCCTGACAGTCCTGACATGCGGCGGCGCTGATTCGGTCTCGGTAAAGTTATCTAACAATAAAACTCTTCGGTAAGCAGTCATGAATTGGAACAAAAAAAAATGGAAAGTTTATAGCACTAATTTGCATAAACAAGCTTTGCGCACGATAAACAGCCAAAAACGCGCACTTCTTGAGAAATAGTATTGAAAATAAATTATCAATACATATTATAAGACACTTTTTATATAAAGGCCTGATGTTTTGAAAACGATTTATTTTTTTATTTATAAAAATATTAAGTACCTGGTCCATACCGTCTTGCGGTCCTCAGTGCTTAATATCACAGGTTTGCGCCAGATCTCGTTTGTCACGGAGAGCGGTGTGAGATTTTTGTCTACTGCCACCACACAATTCCTCTGTTTGGTTGTGAAGGTTTTTGGCGTTTAAAAGACTTCCATTTTTCCGTTGGATGTCCCCAATCTCATAACAGACGAACGTATGGTGAGCAGTAGGCGGACTTTCTTATCTAGGGCATTTAGCTCGGTATGATTCCACCTTAGTATGCCAAAGGAGTATGTGAGCAGGGGCATTACCCGTTAAAGGCGTGCACTTTGTTGCTGCCTGACAAAAGACTTAAATACTTTTGTCAACCGACCAAAGAAGCGCTTCTTCGTCGCCTCTCTAATACCCACGTCATCAATACCCAACGACTGTGACATACCAAGGTATTTAAAGGTTCCTGTTTCAGAGATAGATCGGAACGGCATTATCTCAGAAAGTTGAAAATTTGTTGAATTTACTACTTTTCCCCGCTGTACGCTGTACATGGATAATCGCGTACTTATCAACACCAAATTCCGTTTATTATTATTATAAAAAGAACGAGTTTATGAGCATAAACTGGTGCATTTGATTTATATATAGAGTAGGTACTTATGTTTTTTAATCCATTTTCCGGTACACAGGGAGTTGCTTCATACCGTATCATCATCATTATCAATAT